>JAUPFV010000003.1:174335007-176735007 GCA_036936605.1 Limnanthes douglasii subsp. nivea
GTATCTTCACATTAAACCATGTATTGACTTTCCTAACATAAATTTTACTTATTTTTGGTGAGTTAGATTATTTGGAATTGCCTTAGTAAGGAAAAGAAGAAGAGTTTTAGAGAGATAAAATTAAACTATGCAAGTGATCTAGCTCAAAAATCCAACCCCTATATTAGCTCAGCTTTGGCCTTTATATAGAGGCGCAAAGACTTAGTTTACAACTCAAAACAGTTATATAAAAAGGGTAAATTACACTTTCAGTCGTCAACTAAAATACATATCCCGAATTCCTCTTCTAACTTTACCACCTGTTACATACCATTTTATTGTTTACACTTTAGTCCTTGAATTTCTATTTTCTTATCAGTAGCCCCCTTAGTTCTCATGTCATGAAATGAATGAGAACTAATTAACTTCAAATCTTATCAAAAGAAATGATAATTTCCTCTTCCATAATTCGACACAAACCGGCCATTCTGATGCATACAAATTTTTCCTTAGACAATCATCCCCCAAGTTAAATTCGAAGCAAAACTAGTAAATTTAAATGTCAAATTTATTTCAAAACACATCATGAATTCCTAGGTTCTAGGCTTACACATAAGCTTCTAGCATAACAGATATCGAACCCATAACCACACAACCGCCTCGAATTCCGCCCAATCAACACAAACCTTTTCCACTTCTGCACACGTCTTTCTTTCTCCTATAAATTCATTTGCCACTCACTTTTTGTTTCACAAACAAAAATCCTTAAGAGAGAAGCAGAGAAAACCTCCCAACTTTTTGCTACCTTTAACGGTTTCTTCAAACTTTCTAATTACTTCCACCAGAAAATTCATATTTTCCAATGAATATTCAATCAGTTTATAAGAAAACGCCTAAGATCCAGAAGATCCAAGGCCATAATTCCCAAAAGACCTAAATCCCAAACACCGGACAATAATCTCACCTTTGGAGCTTACGATTACTTCTGCATGGTGAAAGGACAAACGAATATAGAGCTGATGGGTTAATAAGAAACTCTCCCCTCGGAACATCCACAAAGACCATTTATTACGGTAATTTTGATCCTTCTAAATTTCCTATATTTTCGCCTTCCCCTATTATAGAAGAAATTTAGTTTTCGAAAACTCAAACGCCAAGAAATCCTTGAACTTCAACTTCTCTTACCAAATCATCGCCTCGAATTAGTTGTGAAATAAGTAAATATTTTTCAAAACAATCCGAAGCGACCCCTTCCACTACTTAATTTCCATGATCTCCTAGAAAAAGAAATTGTATATCTATGGGAGACGATACCAATGCTACACCAAACCCATCTACCAAATATCCTCCCCGAGGGAAATTTTTGAGACAACCACATTATCTTAACAAAGTCCCTCGAAAAACCTTCCACAACTTAGAGACAACACGTCAGAAGCAGAGTTTGATTCTGCTGCTACTCAATCAAACTATGATGCTGATACCGATGAGGAAACCTCGAAAGAATCAGATAATGCCACACAGAAAAAAATTCGCGGACCAAGAAAAAATAAAGTTGTGATTACTATACCCGCATAAGAAAGAGCAGCAAATGGTGAGGATTTAAGGTTTCTTGATGCAGACTATATCGTTGCGTTGAAAAGTATCTCATACATATATTACGAAGAAGGCCAAGCATAGGTTTTGAAAAAACAATGAGGAATGGGGGACAACATTACCCTTCGTCTTCTCAGAAAAAGGGAAACACACTTAGACTACAGAAAATGCGAGTTTGTAGCTTATGTGGAAATCATCAACTGGGGGATTCAGTTCTCATTAAACCCTGATGAGTCCGGAATTATTCATCACTACTCACTGAGAAATCCAGACACGGGTAATTTGGACAATAGGTGCCCACTGAACTATCCGGACAAGACAAAAGTACTAAAACACTAAACACCTTTTGACTAAGCTAGGTGCTAATCTACTTAAAAACTAATGAGTCTTTAAACTCGACGCAGTTTCACAACTTGACCCGAAAGCCATGGGTTCATAATTAAGGGTATAAATACCCAACCACTTTCATTAGTGAGGGTAACGAACATTTAATACAACCAGGCATCTTAAATCTCTCACTACAAAACACCCAAACATTTAATACCTTTGAAATTCTATAAAAACACCTCACGAAATTACCCTCATCATAAAATAATCATCAGCATATTGGCGACCATAGTGGGAGAAGACGGTGCTTGAATTTCAAAACCAGCAAGAAAACCCAGTTCGGATGAATCCGGACGAGCAAGCGGTGCCACCACCTTTGGTAGAAGTGGTGGGTGAGAACGATGAGTACACGATCGAGGAACGAGACAGGTTGAAAGCTGAAATAGAACCCTTGAGAGCTGCTAAAAATGCGGAGTTAGGCTTGAAAGAAAAATTGAAAGTTTCAGCCATTCACCACACTGAAAATCCAAGGGAGAATGACCCATCAGCAAAGACTCACTTAAGTACTAAAAAGACCCATGTCAACTCCAAAAAATCTCGTCGGTCTAAACCGGTGGAGAGCTTAGAGTTTGAGTCCTCTAATAGCTCCTCGAATGAGGATGGACGTGAGGAGTCCCTGTCATCCAGCAGTGATGAGGGCAGATCCAAGAAGAAGCAAAAGTTGGTTAAAAAATATTCAAGAAAGAAGGACAGACATGGAAGGTTAAAAAGGTATCTCGGAAAAAGGGTCGTCTCACAACCACAGCCATAGCCGTAGGCATGTGGATCAGCTACTGATGGATCCATTAAGTTTCCATGATGAACCAAAGCCTTCTCTCAATCTTTTACGGGGAGCGCTTTGAAATGGTACAATAGCTTACCAAAGGGGTGCATCAGAAACCTTGACACGTCTTGGGTGGCCTTCCGGAGGCAGTTTGTTGAATAAGAAGGTGAAGGGTAATGGAGACACTATTATCCATTGTGCCCAAGAGCCAAATGTATCACTAACAAACTATATAAGTCGGTTCATGAACAAAAAAAATGGGTTAGCTGATTGCTTTGAACAGGTAGCAATAGCTTCTTTGAGACAAGGATTAAATCCTGGTAATCTGGCCGATTCGGTAACTAGGAAGAAGGCGATGACGTGGGGTGGTTTACTAAACCAGGTATGAAAGTGAGGTCTGCCCCAGCTGCACCAAACCAGAATCAGTCCGGATACAAGGCCAAGGAAGCCGGACAGGCTCCCAACAGGGCCAAGCAGACTCAATCTCACCCAGATCCAACTCAGAGCCAGTAATCTAGAAATAAACGAGTACCTTGGGTCCAACCGGAGTGGTTTTCTGAATTGAAAGAGAATGTGGCAACAATCTATGACAAAACAAAAGATGAAGTACATTTAAGGAAGCCGAAAACCCTCCAATCTCCTAGGGAAAGTTGTAATACTTGTTTTTGTCAATATCATCATGATATTGGCCATAACACAGAGGATTGCATCCCTTTGAAGCAAGAGGTGCATAATCTGATTGAAAGAGGAAAATGAGGAGCTTATGTCAAGAGAAGAAGAGGGAATAGGCCTCACAATACTCATCGAACTGGCCAAACAAACAATGCAAGGACATCGGCTCCGGACGGGGCCATGGTGATCTTTGAAAGATTTCATGTAGAATCAGAGTATTTGGATCCTGATTGAGCCCGAAATAAAGTGGGTGTTATAACAGAACATACCAAGACAGTGTCTAGGCTCATAATTTTTTTTGAGTCGCTCACTATATTTGGGGGAGATACAATGACTGCGCCGACTTCTTCTTCAAGGAAGAGGCATATTCACACTCTGGCTACTCAATTAGAAGGAAGCATATCCTCATATCATTCCCAAATTCCTTTCCCCTTCATTTTTTTTGATGAGGATGACTTAAGGGACATAGTTGGTCCTCATGAGGATGCTGTGGTGATAGGAGCATCGATTGGGGGCAATGATATCAAGCGAATTTTGGTTGACACTGGCACTTCAACCAACATTCTGTTTTTAAGTTCCTATAAACAGATGAAGAATCCAGCAATGATTCGGCGTTCGAACAAGTCCATTGTAGGCTTCACAGGAAGCTTTGCGGATGTGATCAGAGATTTTGAGGAGGATGTTTTGTTGGGCAAGGGCCCTTTCAAGAAGATGGTCAGGATACTTTTCGTTGTGGTAGATTGTTCCACGTGTTATAATGCGATCTTTGGAAGATCCTGGCTCTCTAGGATGCATGTTGTGGCTTCAACAGTTCACCAATGTTTAAAATATGCAGTTCAAGGACAAGTGAGAGTTTTCCGGAGTAGCCAAAAAATAACAAGGGAATGTTATGCAACTGCTCTTGCCCCTAAAACTCTGGGGGCAGTTCAGATAAACAAAGATTAGAAGTTTTTGGGGCCCCCTGGGGGTGAGGTGAAATTGATGACCCCAGGGAGACCCTTGGTGTTTTGATAGGGTGATGCCTTATTAAAAATGGATCCTCCTCGAAATATTAAAGAACTGCAAATATTGACAAGAAGGTTAGCTGCTTTAAATCGTTTTATCTCAAGGTCTTTGGATAGTTGTGCCCTATTTTTCCAAACTTTAAAGGGTGTTGAAGACTTTAACTGGTCTCCACAGTGCAATGAGGCATTCAATGAAATAAAAAAGCATTTATCTTCCCCTAAAACTCTTTACAAACCTGTTGAGGGAGAGACATTGTACGTATATCTAGCTGTGTTTGAAAGTGCTATAAGTGCGGTGCTGGTAAGAGAGGTGGACAATTATCCTCGTCCGGTGTACTACATCAACAAGAGTCTGATGGATACTTAAAAAAGGTACTTGAAGCTTGAAAAACTAGCACTAGCCTTGGTGATTGCTGCTAGAAAAATGAGGCCCTATTTTCAGTCTCATTCTATTGTCGTCCGGACATCTTTTCCCTTGAAAAATGTCCTTCAGAAGGCAGACATAAGTGGTCAGTAGAATTTGGTGATTATGATATTGATTTCACCCCTCGGACTGTAATCAAAGCTCAATATGTTGCTGATTTACTGGTTGAGTTCTATTCAGACAAGAGTACCAAGCAAGCTGCAGATGAGAATACTAAAAAGGTATGGGTTGTCCGGACAGATGGTGGATCAAGTACCATGGATTGTGGTGCTCGGATATGTTTAACCTCACCGTATGACGATAAGTTATACCAGGCTATATTTTTTTCTTTTAGTGCTTCTAACAATGAGTCCGAGTATGAAGCTGCTATAGCTTGTCTTAAATTAGCCTTTTGTGTGGGGCTAAAAGAGTCAGGTTAATGAGTGATTCTCAGCTTCTTATCCATCATGCCCAAGGTTAATTTGAGGCCAAAAGGAGCAGTTGATTAACTACTCCGGAGAAAGCTGTGGCAAGGAAAATGAAACATAGGATTGTGGTTTTTTAATCATAAGAGATATCATTTACAAGAATTCCTTTAGTTGACCTCTCTTGCGTTGTTTGGGGATTGAAGACTCCCAAATTTTGCTATCTGAACTGCATGATGGTGAAGGATCAGCACACTGTGGCTATAGAGCCTTAGCCTGAAGGGTTTTGTTGGCCGGATACTATTGGCCATCCATAATGGCAGATGCCAAGGAATTGGTAAAGAAACGTGACCCATGCCACAGATATGGTAATACAATTCATACCCCAGCTGTCCCACTGGAGTCGATTTCTGAACTAGTGCCTTTTGCTCGTTGGGGACTGGATTTAGTAGGGCCTCTACCGATGACATTCGGAGGGTGCAGAACTATTAATGTAGCCATTGATTATTTTTCCAAGTGGATAGAAGCAGCCCCCTGGCAGGAACTACTTCAAAAGTTGTTATAAAATTTATCATGTTTAACATTTGTTGCAGATTTCGGGTTCCAGAAAAAATAACCACAGATAATGGGCCATAATTTGATAACAAGGATATGGAGAGTTTTTGCGCTTCTAGAGGCATTCAACATTGCTTCTCTTCTCCTTTCCACCCACAAGCGAATGGTCAAGTTGAAGTGGCAAACAGGACCATTCTGTCGGGTCTCAAAAATAATTTAGAAGGGGCTGCAAGAAAGTGGCCAAGCTATTTACAAGAAGTATTATGGGCGTACCGGACTACTTTTGGAGCTGCTACACAAGAATCTCATTTTTCCTTGGTATATAGGATGGATGCAATTGCTCCTATAAAGGCAACTCTTTAATCATACAGAGTCCACAAATTTTCCGAACAAGCTAATGAAGTGGCAATCAGAAGTCAATTGGACTTAATAGAAGAAAAAAGAGTTAAGGCTCGTCTTAGATCCACCGATTATCAAGGATTGATGAGGATCAGATCTGCTTCCAAAATCAAAAGAAGGGATTTTCGACCAGGGGACAAAGTGTTGAGAAAAGTCTTCCTACATACTAAGGAGAAGCAGTTCGGCAAGCTAGCTCCAAATTGGGAAGGGCCCTATGAGGTTTCCGAAAAACTTAAGCCTGAGACATACAGGCTTCAAGACAAAAATGGAAGAATCTTAAACTACCCTTGGAATATTGAACACCTCCGGTTATATTTGGAATGAAAGTTGTGTAAATGTTTACTTGTTTAAAGTCCATGTAAATATTATGGGGCATACTCTTTCCTACCCTGGTGGCGTGGGGAGGTTTTAATGAGGTTTCCGGGTTTTTCAATAAAATTTGATGCCTTCTTAAAATATTCGGAGTGGTTTGATTTACAGTTTCTTTAAAGTCTTCTAAGGATCTTTGGCATATCGGATTGATCTGGTGGAATGATCACCATTTAACATTTGTCATCAGAGATTTTAAACACTCTCATCTTAAATACTTGTAAAATAAATAAGGGCTCTTTAAACATCAGCCATCGAAATTAAAAAATATATGAAACAAAGCAAAAATTTAGCAAAGTAAACCTATCCGGCTAAAACCGGATGATGATATTAAAACATAAAATATGCCTTGGCCATCTTAGGACTTTGAGTTTAAAGAAAGGCTTAACCGAAATCAAACCGGACGCAGTAACAAAAATGCCTTGGCCATCCAAGGACTTTAGTATTTCATAAGGATAAGAAAAACAGAATAAGAAAAGATAGTTAAAACCTGAGGGTTAATTCCCCTTGGATGTTCCTGCATCGTCTTTTATCTTGGGATCTTTGGATTCGTCACTGGAACTCTCCCCGGTTCCTTTTTCTTCATCAGTAGTGGAATATATTCCACTACTATAGCCATGTCGATCACCTTCTACCATACTATGAAACGGGAGGTCCTCATACTCTACATATCTCCATAAATCTCCAAGGGTTCTCTTCAGAAATTTTTGGTGAACAAAAAGTACCATCTCAGATTTGACCTCTGCATCTCTTACTTCCAGGAAGTCTATCACCTTATTAGTATACACATCAATCTTGGCCTAGATTGTCTTTTCCTGCTCTTTCACCAAGTCTTCTTTCTCCTTGGTAACCTTGGACACATCCTCTTCGAGAGAAGTCTTGTCACTGGACAAGGTTTGGATTACATCGTCCTTGATCTTCATGTCTCCCTTTAAGGTGGAAAGATCTCTTTCCGAACCAGAGCATTTGGTTTGGAGCTCTGTGTTAGCTGTCTCTGAAGTGACCAGCTTGGTTGCCAGGTCTTCTTTCTCCTTCTTCAACTCCTCAAGCTCCTTCTTCAATGCCTCAATACTTTGGTTGGCATTAAAAATGTCAGTAGAAAAACTCTCCTTGTCTGTGTTGAGGGTGTTGATGAGGGAAAACTGACTTTTTACTTACCTCTCCAATTTGAGCACTGGCTGAATATGGCCCAACAAAGAGTGAGTCACCTTATCGTTTTCCCCTGAGGCAGTGAAAGACTTACCATTAAAAGTTACTATATTGGAGGAGCTTGGGGAAGGTAGGGGCCAGCAAAGTCGTCTTTTTAAAACTCTCTGATATAAAGGCAAATGTTTTGGAGGCCATTGATGTCTACTCCTTCCAAATCTATTTCGGTACCCTCTCTGGTGTGTAGATCGATGGGAATTTTCTCTGCCACGTGGGGTCAGTTGGATCGGCCGGAAGTAAAGACTCCGAAGGGCGGAGGACTACTTCATCCCCCAAAGAGACCTTATTCTTCTTAGTAGTCCTCTAATCGCTGCTAGCTCCCCTTTTTCGATCCTTTTTAGGAGGCCTTGGTTGATTTTGGGGTTCACCTGCCTCTTTAACGGACTCATCCTCAACTACTTTAAGCAAAGTAGCATCAATCCCTTCTTGGACCTGCCCTCCTTGGCTCTCTGGAGCAATCCCCTCTGCAGCACCACGAACAACCTCTACTGTAGCCTTCTTTTTCTTGACCTTCTTCCCTTTCACTTTGCTTGAGGCTTTGGCTCTGGAGGGCAAGGCCAATTTTCCATCCTTCTAATCCGTTCTCTTAAGTATAACGACCAGAGGAGGTGGTGTAGTCAACTCCTCCCAAGTGAGATCTCTCCGGCCCGTAGTATTACAAAGGTGGAACCTCACCAAGTATCCTAAGGTAAAGCAGTTGTGGAAGTCGTTCCCCCAGCGGTCAGCAGCTCAGGCATTTAATTTGGCACATGTGGTCTGCTCCTCCTCCACAAAGCCGGAGAACTCCTTCGGCAATATTGACATAATAGAATAAGTAATTCAGGATTTTTTTTTTTGCAAAATAAGAAAGACAAACAAAGTAGAATACTTACCTGAGCTCTTCCACCTACTGGTGAGCATACTAGGATTGACGCCAGCCTTGATTTTTCTCCCATTCTCCCACATCCCGCTGATGAAGAAGAACTGAGTCTTCCAGTTTTTTACTGATTATAGTAGGTCGTCCACCACTTTAAAGTCGTCTCCCATATTTTAGTGGTAGAATGGGATATGATGGTTTTTACAAAGGCTGGCCACTACAACGAACTACTCCATTGGGAGAGGAAAACCGGACAGCTTTGACGCCATAATACAGGCGAGGAGAGTATACCAAGCATTTGGACTCAGCTGGCTTAGACATAGTTTAATCAGGTGGAAATACTTGAAAAATTCTGGATCTATGGGGAATCTGAGCCCCCAGTTGAACAGCTCAGTATAGATGACTGGTATTCTCACCTTAACCGATTCAGGGATCCCCCACTTGGATCGGATTCGGCCTAACTCAGCGGTGTGAGTATAGACATAATTAATGTTCTGCATGGCCAGCAAATACTTCACATTGACCTTATGAAAACAAGGTCCCACTTTGCCTTCTAGGCTCTCCGGCAGATCCGGATGGGTCATGTAGATTTTCTCCTTGCTTTTCCCTTTTTTGTCGGAGGCAACATCTCCAGTTTTCCCGGAGGCTTCAGTCTCAAATGGGGCCTCTTTGACACTATCCTCCATCACTACTTCTATCACTGTGGAAGGTTTATCAGTCCTTGTGGATGGAAGAGTGCTAGCTTGTGACTCAATAGTTTGTCCGGACGGTTGAGCATCAGTCTCTCTTAAAGGTCTGGTGTCCGGTTGGGGCTCAGCTCCGGAGGACTTGGTATGAGAAGTGATTATGGTTGCCTCAGATCCGGAGGGTTTGTCTTTTGGGTCTCTAATAGATGCCTCCGATTTGGAGGCTTTATCTTTGGTTGCCGACTTGGAGGGCCCCGTTTTGAAGGACTTAGGTTGTGAGCCAGTTGCTTGGCCTTTTACCAGGCGCGTTGTTCGGCGAGGGTTACTTTTCTCTGGGGATTTCTCAATGTCTGACCTCATAGCAATAAATGGAAAAGGCTTCCTAACACTCGATACTGCTTTCTCTTGCACGGTAGAAGGCTGAGACTCCTGAACCGAGGAGCCTCATGGGATTGGCGAGAGGTTTGGGACGAATAGACGTTTAGGTTTTGTATTTTTAGCAGAGGACGATCCTTGATCACCTTCTAAGGATGGTGTATCAGGCTTGTTGTTTGGAGAGACTGGAAGGCCAGCAGCGATACGTCTCTCACGCTCAACTTTTTGTGCTTTCTCTAATTCAGAAATATTTAGCCAACCACCTTTCACGAGAGCGTTTCTCGCTGTGAACATAAACCTACCCAAGAAAAGTTTTGAAAGGAAAGGTAAAAAGCTCTGAGAGAATAAATTGCAACGTGATGACACATGGTGAAACAGTAAAGGAAATAATTTATACTAGTGAGGCAAAAAGTTACTGATACCTAGGAGAAAACGAAAAGACTTAGGTAATGATTGAAGGCAGCGCTGACGTAAGAAACATTAAATGCAGGAATCAGTCAGGATAAACCTTGAACCAAACACATGAGCAATCTGGAAAATGTTGTTGCTCGCTAAGTGAGTTTTTTAGTCCTGCCAAAGATTTTTGACAAAACCTAAAAATGGGGCTACTGATGAGTCCAAAATTATTCACCAATGATCACTGAGAAATCCAGACAGGGGTAATTCGGACAATAGGTGCCCACCGAACTATCCGGACAGGACAAAAGTACTAAAACACTAAACACCTTTTGACTAAGCTAGGTGCTAATCTACTTAAAAACTAATGGGTCTTTAAACTCGACCCGATTTCACAACTTGACCCGAAAGCCCATGGATCTGTAATTAATGGTATAAATATCTAACCGCTTTCATTAATGAGGGTAATGAACATTTAATACAACCACGCAGCTTAAATCTCTCACTACAAAACACCCAAACATTTAATGCCTTTGAAATTCTCTAAAACACGTGATGAAATTTCCCTCATCATAAAATAATCATCCCTAGACCCCATGATAGTTGACTAATTCGAACTCTTGGATCTGTGCCCAACTCAAGTGACACCAAATCAATGGTTCACCCTTCTCTCTGTAATCATGGCCTCCTGCTTGTCCAAGATTTCGATCACCATTAAAGATTTCATATCTGTGACCAAATTATCCAAGGGACCAAAGCTTCCATTTTACTATCTTACATTAGATGATTACCTAAAAATCATCTATGATCCTATGGAAGCGAACAAGTTTTCGAAGCAAAAATTCATATTCATCTCAGGATCATGGGAAAACGGAAAAGAAATATCTGAAGCCAATCCATCGAGATAGAATCTTGTCTGGAAAAATGGTCGTAAGTATTGCAATACTACTCTTCTTAAATTAAATTTTCCAACTATTGTTACTCTTATTCACTATCAACTTATATGTTCTTATCAGAAATTCTGAGGACCTACGTCATTCGTCGAGCAAGAGCCTAAGAAACATTCATTAAACTTGCCGCCTTGGCTGAAGTATAATGGAACAACGCTTTCCACACAGCCTTCGAACCAATCAATTTCCTCAATAGTCACTTATTATTGATCACACCTGGAGCCTTTCCTCCTAAAATTTTGATGAAATAGACCAAACCTCGACAAAGTGTTAAAAGATTGGTCCATCTTGATTGCAAGGTATTCTTACCCATCCGCAACAGATCAGATAGTCATCTTCCTCAAAAGAAAAAGGCAAAAAAGGACAAAAAGGCAGCAAGTACATCTGGTGCTAGCCCTTCAACAAATCCGAAGCCGAAACGTTCAAAACAAAAAATAAAGGAAAGCACACTTTTGACCATCGAAGAAGGAACTGAGGGAGAACCTTGTCTAAAAAAGAAGAAAACTGGTGTACCCTTGAAAAGTAAAAATTCCACCAGTCCCCAGAAGAAAATGAAGAAAAATATACAGTTGAAACCATCGAAGATATATTATTTGATGATGATGAGTTCATAGTTGCTGGGAATCAACAAAGTCCTCAAAAGGAAAAGAAAACAACTGTTGAAGATGCTGCAATTGCTGTAGAAGATAATCAAAATGATGATCACTTCGATCCTGACAGTTTCATCAACTTCAATGAATTACAAGATCTTATTGGAGAAGAGGATCATGTTATTCAAGAGGTAAAAACTCACCTGTACAACTTTGATAAAAGATCCGCTCCCTCTGCCTCCGAAGCAGCATCTCCTGAAATTATTGTTCCTACTACTCCTACTACGTCTTTAGATCTCATCCCTCGGCCTAGTCCAGTGGTTTTTTCTCCTATTCCACTAAACCCAGACGTCCTTGTTGCACTTACTCAAGAAATCAAAGCTTCTGAAAGTCATATGAAACGTCGGGCCAAAGATATGGTTCGCTACAAAGGAATTGTTGAAGCTGAAAAAGAAGTTGAGGGATTTTTTTTCATCATATAGTAGATCAATTTCATGGATTCGAAATGGTAAGTTTTCAGCTCATCAGAGGACTCTATTTTTATCAAAAATAATTTACGAGAACTACACCAAATCGAGAAAGAGAATCTAAACACTTCGTATCAACAAGAGATAGATCGACTCATAGCTAAACACCTTGGAGACTTAGCTGATGAGAAGAATAAATTTAGTAATCTTCAGACTTCTCTTACAAAAAGCAAACTAGAAAAGAAAAGCTTGACCGATGAGATAGCCATACTGAAGACTGATTTTGAGAAGGAAAAACAACTTGCCGTCACTGCTGCAGAAGATAAATGTACTAAGGACATGTTGGCAGCTATCAACAATGGTAAAAAGGAGAAGGCCATCACAATTCTTTGAGAAAATCACGCTACATATCCCTAATAACCTCTCTAGCTTCTGGAATGATATTTTTGTCGAACGGCGCCGCAAGGAATCTTTTAATCCTATCCGGAGTTCATCGTCTGAAGAAGAATCATCCGAAAAGGAGATACTGGAATCATTTTATTATCCTTTAAATTTATATTATCTTTTTGTATTTTTCATATTAGTAACATAACCCTTGTAGACATCGAATTATTCTAAATGACAAAGGTTTTTTCTTATACTTCATATTTTTTTTATCAAGTTATTTATGCTAATTATTCGAAGCAAATTAAAGTGCATTGAAACGTGGCACATCGAAAACACAGTGCGTTTATTGAACTTAGCACTTCAAATATCATAGTGCGTTTATTGAATATAACACATTGAATATCATAGTGCATTTATTGAATGTAGCACTTCAAATATGGTTGTTTCTTCGAAAAGTATATTAAACACTTCATAACATTCTACTCTTGATCAACCTCAAAGATGATCAGTCTTTGATCAGTTATCAAGATAGTTTAAATAAACACTTGTAAACAAAAATTGGTCAAAAATTCATTTTATTGATAATGTTGAATATGTACATAGCGCCTCGTTAAAACCTCCCTGGGCTAACAGGGTAGGAAAAAGTGCGCTAATCAACCAAAAGAAACAAATTCAATACAACATAGCTATTCCTAGTATAATTTCAAATGTTGTATATTCCACGGGTGTTGAAGCATCCTACCTGAGTATCAAAAAGGCGATAGGACCCTGGCCATATCTTTTTAACAACCACATAAGCTCTATCCCAATTCGGGGCAATTTTTGCAAGGCTCTGCTCCTTAGTACGCATAAATAATTTTCTCAATAATTTATCACTGGTGTGGTTAATTATCGTCTGAGGGTAAATTTGTAATTTGTTCGGACTTTTATGGAGGTATATGGGTGTTTAATATTTAGAGTAGAGAGTAGAGGGAGAATTAAGCAACCTGGTTGTATTTAATTTTCATTACCCATATTTAATGCAGGTGGTTGGGTATTTATACCCTTACATCTGGGCTTTATGGGTTTTTGGGTCATGTTTAATGGACCCGGGTCATGTTTAAAGACCCGTGAGCTCTTAGTAGGAGAGCAAGTAGCTTAGTCAAGAAGTGTTTAGGTTTTTTAGTACTTTTGTCATAGTTCGAACAGTCCGATTGGCTAGGTGTTCGAAGTTCCCTGTCCGGGCCGGTGAGCTTGGTCAGATCTGTCCCTGTCCGGAGAGGGAGCTGAATTCGGACTCATCAGGAGCCCCTTTTTTAGGTGTCTGTTCAACTACCTTTGTCAAAAACCTAAAAAACAGTCCGACGTCAGGGGTAGTTTTCCCGGACAGGTCTCTCAACTGGGTAATGGCTTTATCCAGATTGATAAAGCTCAGTGAATTCAAACAGTTTTTCTCCAGAGTTTATGGGACGCGTGTCACCTTCTGGTTGGCTATTTCAGCCATTTTTTCACCTTGAATTTCGAACCCATCTTATTCGAAAAGCAACCTTTTTATTAAAGAGGATGACATCAGCGCCGTCTTTTAATCATTACCAATCTTTTCGAATTCTCCTAGGAATCAAACTTCTTTTTCAGATTTAGTATAAATTGAAACACTTTCTACTGTTTCACCACCACTCTCGTTTTTACTCCGCAAATCCTTAAAGATTTTTCTCTCCAAAACAAATCTTTACCCAGATCGTTTATGTTCACAGCGAGGAACGCTTTGATCAAAGGTGGGTGGCTCAACCTCTCTGAACTAGAAAAGGCACAAAAAGTCGAAAAGGAAAGGCGCATTGCATCGGGCTTACCCGTTTCACCCATCGACAGACCAGTGACTTCAGCCACAGAATCAGATCAAGGTTCTTCTTCCTCAAAAGGCATCAAGCCAAAAAGGTTATTTCAAACCAATCTCTCCCCCATTATCTCAGGTTCTTCGGTTCCAGAATCGGAACCTGTTGTTGAGCCAGGTGTAACTGTTACCAGCTTCAAAAAACCCTCCCCCTTCTTAGCTATGGGGTCAGACACTGAAACCTCCCCTCAAAAATTAGTTGACTGGAGAAAAGGCCGGCTGGTCAAGGGTCAGGTTTCTAAGAGCACTCCTTCAAAATAGGGTGCCAAGGACAACAGCACTGGGGCAGAAGTGCCCATCAGAGCTCCCAAGGACAGACTGTCCGGTCCGGAGGGTAGTAGCCCAAGCCTTCGAAGAGAAACATCTGCATCAGAGCCCCAACCGGAGGCCAGAAACCAAGAAAATACTGAAGTTCAGCAGTCCGGAGACCAGGCTGAGCCAAATCTAAACCCTCCTCTTGCCACTACTACTGAAAACCCCTCATCAATCATGGAGGAAGTAATGGAGGACTCTATCGAAGAGGCTCCATTCGAGTTTGAGCCTTCTGAACAGACTAGTAGTGTTGTTGCTGCCAAAAAAGATAAAAGCAAGGAGAAGTTATGCCTGAGGCATCCGGATCTGCCGGAGAGTCTTGAAGGAAGGGTGGGGCCTTGTTTTCACAAGGTCAATGTCAAGTACCTCCTCGCCCTGCAAAAGATTAACTACGCATTCATCCACACAACTGAACTGGGCCGGATGCATACGAAGTGGGGAATTCTGGAGAACGTGAAGATAAGGATCCCTATAAACCCAGAAAATCCCATGGACTGCAAATTGAGCGAAATAGTCATCTTCACGGAGCTGTTTAATTGGGGGCTCAGATTCCCCTTGGACCCAGAAATTGTCAGATACTTCCATCTGACAAAGCTCTGTCCGTGCCAGTTGAGCCCCAATGCCTGGTACACCCTCATGTCCTGCATCATGGCTTCTAGGCTCTCCGGGATTCCTCTTCATATAGAGGAGTTTGCTGATGTGGCCAATCTTTGCAGAAACCACCACACCCCCTTCGAAAATTGTAAGTGTCTCAAAAAATTTAACGAGCCCGGAGACTGTCCTAGAACATTCCTCAATTGCACCCACTCTATTTCGAATTGGATCAGGATCCAAGTATTCAGATTCCACAT
Source organism: Limnanthes douglasii subsp. nivea (assembly GCA_036936605.1). Taxonomy (NCBI): domain Eukaryota; kingdom Viridiplantae; phylum Streptophyta; class Magnoliopsida; order Brassicales; family Limnanthaceae; genus Limnanthes; species Limnanthes douglasii. Next base: position 174,350,503 of record JAUPFV010000003.1, read on the forward strand.
CAAACCTCTCGATTATAATCAGGCTCCCTCCGGAGCAGCATTACTTGGACCAACCCGGTGAGTATTGTCAGGCCTGTTACCTCCTCTTCTTTTGACATAAGCCCCCAGCTTTCCCCTTTCAATCAAGTTCTGAACTTCTTGCTTCAAAGCTATACAATCATCAGTGGTATGGCCAATATCTTTGTGATATTGGCAGAAAGAGTTATTGCGATGTTCTCTAGGAGATTGCAGCGTGGCCGGTCTTCTATAGTGCACCTCTTCCTTTGTTTTATCATAAATGGTGGCCACACTTTCTTTCAATTCCGTGAACCACTCCGGTTGAACCCAAGGCCCTCTCTTATTTCTAGATTGCTGACTCTGAGCAGGAGCAGCTGGCTGAGACTGAGCTTTAGCCCTACCATGCCCATGTCCGGTCTCCTTTGCCTTGTTCCCGGACTGATTCTGATTGAGATTTGGTGCCACCGGGGTAGACCTCACCTGCATGTGCACCCTGGTTTTCTTTGTTTCATCAACGTTAATCTGTTTTCCAACCTGATTCAGTAACCCTCCCCAAGTCATGGCCTTCTTTCTGGTCACTGAATCAGCCAAATTCCCAGGGTTCAAGCCCTGTCTTAAGGATGCTATTGCCAATTGCTCAAAGCAATCACGCAACCCATTCTTGGTGTTCACAAAACGACTTATATATTCTTTTAAGGATTCATTTGGTTCCTAGGCACAATGGATTATTGTGTCTCCATTTCCCTTTAGTTCTTTACTCCCAATGAACTGCCTTCAAAAGGCCACCCAAAAAGTATCGAAATTCTTGATACAGCCTTGTGGTAGGCTGTTATACCATTTTTGAGCACTCCCCGTAAATGATTGGGAGAATGCTCTGCAAAGTAGCTTATCATCGTCATCAAAGTTCATCACGAAGTTTCTAAATTGTTCCAAATGGTTGTCCGGATCAGTACCACCATCGTACTTTTCCATTTTGGTGCTGTCAAACCTCTTAGGGATGTTTCCGGACAGAATTTTGGAAGATAAGGGAGATTGCCTCCAATTTCTGCCACGACTGAACACAGTATCCTCATTGGGAGTTGCAAAGATACCTGGTTCATCGTGGAAAGTGAAAGGATCCATCAGCATCCGGTCTACATGCCTCCGGCTGTGAGATGACCCTTTGCTGATATTCTTCTTCATCTTTCCATGTCTATCCCTTTTTCTTAAATATTTTTTGATCTGCTTTTGCTTCTTTTTAGTTCGACCCTCATCGCTGCTAGAGGATAAGGATTCTTAACTCCCTCATCATCCGAAGAGCTATCAGAAGACTCTGAGCCTGAGTCAAAACTCTCCACTGGCTTAGACCGGTGAGACGTTTTGGAGCTGGCATGAGTCTTTTTGGTACTCACATGAGTCTTTGAAGGCTCATGCTCTCTCGGGTTATCGGTGTGATGAGCAACTGACGCTTTTGACTTTTCTTTCATGCCCATCTTAGCCTTTTCTGCCCTCAGAGCTTCTATTTCACCATTTAACCTATCGCGCTCTTTGATAGTGTTCTCATCGTTTTCACCCACCACTTCGAGCAAAGCTGGTGGTACTTCCGGGGCGTCCGGATTCATTCGGACTGACTTTTCTTGCTGGTTTCGAATGTTTGATTCAGGCACCTTCTCCTCCCACTATGGTCGCCAATTTGGTGTGGTTAATTATCGTCTGAGGGTAAATATGTAATTTGTTCAGAGTTTTATGAAGGTATATGGGTGTTTAATATTTCGATTAGAGAGTAGAGGGAGAATTAAGAAACCTGGTTGTATTTAATTTTCATTACCCATATTTAATGCAGGTGGTTGGGTATTTATACCCTTACATCTGGGCTTTATGGGTTTTCGGGTCATGTTTAATGGACCCGGGTCATGTTTAAAGACCCATGAGCTCTAAGTAGGAGAGCAAGTAGCTTAGTCAAGAAGTGTTTAGGTTTTTTAGTACTTTTGTTATAGTTCGAACAGTCCGATTGGCTAGGTGTTCGAAGTGCCCTGTCCGGGCCGGTGAGCTTGGTCAGATCTGTCCCTGTCCTGAGAGGGAGGTGAATTCGGACTCATCAATCACCTATTTTAAACTCCCGCTTTTTTACCCTCAAATTGTACATATTCCTCATAAGAGTTTAATAATGGATTACATTTAAATGAGCTCAAAATCTTTTCTCATCAATCATATCTAAATTTTCTCTTTTAGCTTCATCATTGGATTTTTCACAATATTGGGTTATTCTAAAAGATAACATAGTAGATTCCACACGACTAACAGCATCCATTCTATATACTAAAGCAAAAGAAGTTTCTTTAGTAGCTTCTTTAGGATTTGTTAGATACGCCCAAAACACTTCTTGCAAATAATTTGGCCATTTTCCTACTGCCCTTAGCAAATTCTTCTTCAAACCCTCTAAAATAGATCTGTTTATCAGCTCGACTTGTCCATTTTCTTCGGGATGAAAAGGTGTTGAAAAACATTGTTAAAAGTCCTTTCGAAGCGCAGAATGAAGTCATTTCTTTATAATTAAATTGACGGTCATTATTCGTAGTAATTCCCCGAGTTACTCCAAAATAGCAGCAAATACTATTTACAATGAATTTAATTACATCCTTTACTTTCATTCTAGATAACGGTGATGCTTCTGCCAACACTATAAAATATTATACTTCAATAATTATCATTTTCCGCCCTCCAGATTCCATCGGCAAAGGCCCCACTAAATCAATTCCACATCTATCAAACAATATGGCTTCGGTAATAGAGATAAGTGGAACTGCTGGCTTATTTATAGAATTAGCAAACCTTTGACAAGTATCACAGCTTCGAACCAAATTTTTGGCATTGTTCATGATCGAAGGCCAATAAAACCTTGCAAGCAAAACTCGAGGAGATAAAGCTTTAAACCCACAATGAGCTGATCATTCTCCATCATGCAACTCTGATAAAACTTCATGTGATTCTTACCTATTCAAACATCGTCAGGCGGTGCTCCTCGAATAAAAAAAATTATAATATCAGTTCTTCAATCGCCTCAGACTACATCTGTAGTGACAAACAATTCCTCCATATAATCATACTAGTCTGACTGGGTCAAAATCGAAGGACTCTCTTGTAGCAAAATCCAAGGATACTCTTCCTTGTAAGCGATATTTGCTAACTAATCAGCCACTGTGTTACTTCTTCAACCTGTATGTTCCACAATAACATGATCAAATAATAGCATCAAGTTTTGAACCTCTCGAAGATACAAAGTTAAGCGATCATTTTTTGCTTCGGAGTTTCCAGTTACTTGGTTTGCTACTAATTAAGAATCTGTCCCTAACCGCACTGAAGTTGCTCCATATATTTTCACAAGCCTCCAACCAGCCAAAGCAGTTTCATATTGAGCTTCGTTATTCAAGGCGTGAAAACCAAATTTGATAGACTGATGCATTGTTTCTCCAGATGGAGCAACTAACTGAACTACAGCGCTGCATCCCAATACACTAGATCCACCATCTATTCGAATAAACTACATCGAATTCGCTGGTAAAACATCCTTGCTATATTCTATATCTGATCTACTTGAATGAAATTCAAAAAGAAAATCTGCCAAAGTTTGAGATTTAATTGCAGTTCGAGGTGTGAACAAAATATCATAATCTCCCAACTCTACTGACCACTTGGTCATTCTCCTCGAAATATCAGGACGTTACAAAACATTTTTCAAGGGAAATGAAGTTCAAACTTTAGTGGTATGAGCTTGGAAATAAGGGCGCATTTTTCTAGAAGCCACCACCAACGATAACGTTAATTTCTCAAGATTCAAATATCTCTTTTCTGGCGCCAGCAAACTTTTAGTGACATAGTACACCGGCATCAGAATTCTTAAATCCTTCCTTATCAATACCACATTTACTGCAAAATCCGATACCGCAATGTATACAAAAATATTTTCTCCACTTTGAGTCTTTGATAAAATTTATGATGATGATAATAAGTTCTTGAAGATTTTTTACGGTGCTTCATAATCCGAAGTCCATTCAAATATTTTTGGCTCTCGTAACACTTCAAAGGAAGGAAAACATTTGTAAAAATATCTAGAAATAAATCTATCAAGCGCTGCTAACATACCTATCAAATCTTGCACTTCTTTAACCATTTGAGGTGAATTCATTGCCATTACAGCTTTCAACTGTTCTGGGGCACCTTCTATTCCTCTTTCACTGATAACATAACCCAAGAACTTTCCTGATCGAACTCCAAAAGTTCATCTTTCAGGATTAAACTTTAACCTGATTGCCCTTAGATTCAAGAATGTCTCATCTAAATATTCCAAATGTGCATGGTCCACCAAGATTTTTACCACCATATGATCAATGTAAACTTCCATGTTTCTTCCAATATGAGTGGGAAATGCTTTATTCATCACCCTTTGATAAGTAACCCATGCATTTTTCAATCCAAAAGGCATAACCTTATAGCAATGTAAACCACTATGAGAAATGAAAATAGTACATTTTAGATCATTTGGATCCATACGGATCTGATTATATCCTGCAAAAGCATCCATGAAAGTTAATATTTTTTTTCCTAAAGTGGAATCAATCAGTTGGTCTATTCGAGGAACAGGAATTGGTCTTTAGGTCACGCCCGATTTAAGTGTGTAAAATCCAAAAAAATTCTCCATTTTCCGTTATTCTTTTTTATTGTAGTCCATAAATGATATTATGAGTCCCTTATATGTCCGACCCTGGATAAACAATCCACTTCAGAAACAATTGCGTATGTTGTTTCTGAAGAAAATGCCCTTCTTTTTTGGATTACCTGTTTCACATTTGAATTAACAGCTAAACTATGACAGGTTACTTCGATAATCACACCTATCACATCATCTGTTTTCCAAGCGAAAACATCCAAATTATAAGACAAAAATTGTAATAGTCGTTGTCGTAGAACTAGGGTTAGTAAGGTTCCTATTCGAAGTGTTTTTCCTTCATAATACGTATACTTCTCAATTTCTTCACTTATTGTCAAAGACCCTGGGTTTCCCTTGGATCATCAACCCTTTCATCAAAATCGAAGGTCAACCCCTCTGACTGCTATTCATTAATCATATCTTCACTACTGGATCCTCGAATCCGAAGTGCGGTGGCATAGCATTCCCTTGCAACTTTTTGGTCGCTTCGAACGACCCCCACACGATCTCCGACCACATCCTTGAAAACATTGGTCCCTTTCCTAAACTCACCTCCCGTTCGAATTCTCCTATTACCCGTGTTGTGCACATCAGTGAAAACAATGATTATGCGCTCTGTTTGAGAAATTCGAGGATGATTGCGCATCTCGTCATATGTTGCTTTAAAAAGAACATTTACAGAACTCCCAGTATCTATGAGCACGCGTCTAATTTCAAACCACCAACTTCTGTCCCAATAACTACCGCGTCCTTATACGGCCCAACAGTACCTCGCAAATCGTTCTCATCGGAAAAGGTAAAAGAAATGTCTTTCTTGCCATACAAATGAGTGGACATTCTCCCCTCAATCTGATTTGTCAAATTGACAACATGTCTCTTCCTCAAACTATCAGTATTACTCGTCATTGAATCACCTCCAAAAATGGCCAACGACTCGAAATACTCACACAGACTTCGAACATGTCCTTTCTTTATTGGATTTCGACAACCATCAAAATCAACCTATCCGGATCCTTATCCAAATACTCCGAAGCAACATTAATTTCATCAGCATTTGAATCTAAAATCATCAAATTTTCAGCTTGTGCATTTGGGTTGGTCGGCTGTTAATTCGATGCTGGAGTTTTTGATTTGTTTCCCTGTGAATTCACATAAGTCAAAAGCTTTCCATTCTCAATCAGAATTCGGACTTCTTTTTCCAAAGGAATGCATTCATTGGTGTTATGTCCAATATCATTGTGGTATCTACAGAATTTATTGTTCTGTTCCGCCCTTGGCATGTTAATTAGTGCGGGCTTTCAGAAATTCACATAACTCTTAGTTTTATCAAAAATTGTTGCCATGCTTTCAGTTAAATCCGCATAATACTATGGCCTTATCCATTTATTTGGTCTCGGTCTTTTTTAGTTGTAGGATGGGGCTTGATTCGAATCTCCCGGTTCGAGGCGGTAAATTGTTATTCCTTGGACGCGTCTGCTGATTAGCATTTGAAGATTACCCTTGGTTATGGGACACATGTCCTGAATTCTATGGAACGTTAACTGGTCCTCCTTAGACCGTAGTTGATTCTTCAACTTTAATCTGATCTTCAACCTGAGCCATTAATGCTCGAAAAGTTAAAACCGTCTTTTTTGTTGTCTCATTAGCCGTGTCCTCTGGAAATAACCATTGTCGAAATAATTAGGGTGAAAATATAGTATGATGCTAATTCTTATATAACAATCATATAAATATACATGATAGCCAAGGAAACCAAGTAATAAAAATACACACAGAAAATTTATATTATTCTTCATTTTCTTCAACTCAATTTAGTACATCTCATATGCATATCAACTTTAGATTCGAAATAATAGTCTTACTACAAGCTTTCAGTTAATAACACCCTCTGACATGCAACATCATAATCAACTCCCTCAGACATGCAACACCATAATCAACTGACCAAATTTGGTAGGACAATAATTAATTAAGCTTGAAAATATTAATTAATTAATTTAATTTAAATATTTTAATAATATATTAATGTATTTTTTAATAATATATATTATTCAATTGAAAATATTATTCAATTGAGAATATATTATTTAATTGATAATATATTATTCAATTTAGGAAAAATATGTTTAGATTTGATTTTATATTTTAAAGAGTATTATATTAGTAAAATATATTATTCTGTCATTAAAAAGGTATAATATATTTATACTAATATATATAGGAGTAGGGCTGTTATGGGTCCGGTTCGGTCCGGGTTTTGAAGGAACCGGACCGGACCGCTAAGCTTATCGGTTCGGACCGGACCAGACCGCTAAGCGTTCGGTTCTAATTTTTGGAACCGGACCGAACCGTTAAGCTTTCGGTTCGGTCCGGTTTGGTCCGGTTCGGTTCGGTTCCGGTTTCGGTTCGGACCGAGTTCGGTTCGGTCCGAGTTCGGTCCGGTCCCGTTTCGGTCCCGTTTCGGTCCGGTTTTGGTCCGGTTCCGGTCCGGTTCGGTCCACTTAAAAAAATAAAAATCAATAAAAATTGATTTTTAATTTTTTTTATTAAAATAAATGATATAAAAACTAAAGTTTATAAGTTTATCTTTCATTTTCTTAAAAAATTGGTAATTAACTATTAATTTTGGTACTCTAATTTATAAAAGAATATATAATAATAATAATAATAAATAATCGGTTTTAACGGTTTTATTGGTCCGATTTCTTATCGGTTCTACCGCTTTATCGGTTTCATCGGTTCGATTCCGTATCGGTTCCTTCGGTCCTATCGGTTTTATCGGTTCGGTTCCTTATCGGTTCTATCGGTTTATCGGTTCTATCGGTTCGGTTCCTAACCGGTTTTTTGTTTCGGTTCCTTATCGGTTTTCGGTTTTTAGAATGGAACCGCGAACCGGACCGTTAAGGTTCGGTCCGGTTCTCGGTCCAGTCCTTATCGGTTCGGTCCCGGTCCGGTTCTCGGTTCCGAAGAACCATTGACAGCCCTATATAGGAGATGTACTAAACAAAAAGGATTAAGAAAAATAAAATAAAAAATACTTTTGTTCTCTCCCATATTTTTCTTTCTTTCTCCAAAAATATCCCATTAAAATCTACCATCGGTATCAGAGCTCTGTTCGATCAAGATGAACAACTCGATTCCTATCTCTTTAGTTCCTCAATTAACAAAAGAAAATTATAATAAATGGAGTACTCAGATGAAGGCTCTACTAAGATCTCAAGAAGAATGGGAAATTGTTGAAAAAGGCTACAATGAAGTAAAAGATGTTGAAGAAGAAAAATTAACACCAACACAAAAGGAATATCTAAGTAAATCAAGAAAGAAAGATAAAAAAGCATTGTTTTGTATATATCAACGAGTCCAATCATATGAAGTAGCTTGGGAAAAAATTCATTGTGCCACTTCAGCAAAACAAGCATGAGAAATTTTGGAGAAATCATTCAAAGGAGATGAAAAGGTAAAAACAATTCGATTACAAACTCGTAGAGAAGAATTTGAAAGTTTACGAAAAACAGCGTCTGAATCCGTTTCTGATTATTGTTCACGGGTATTGTCCATTGTGAACCAATTAAAAATAAATGGGGAAACATTGGATGATATCCGTGTAATTGGAAAAATTCTACGCTCTTTGGACTCAAGATTTGACTATATTGTGGTTGCTATTGAAGAATCTAAGGATTTAAACATCATGACGATTGATGAATTAACGGGCTCATTGAAAGCCTATGAAGAAAGATTAAATAAAAAGAAGAAGGAAGTACCGTTAGATCAAGCACTACAGTCAAACTTGTCTATAACTGAGAAGAAAGAATATTCTACAAATCAGAGGCAAAAATATTATGGCCATCCTTCAAGAGAATGGAACAGAACAAACAAAAACCAGAATATTAGAAGCTCACAAAGAGGACACAGAAATCAAAGAGGAAGAGGCTTCAATACTTATGGAAGGGGTCATTATGAAAATAAATGGAAAGAAACAAACCAAAATCAGAACTTTAAAGGTTCACAAAGAGGACGTGGACGTGGAAATCAAAGAGGAACAAAGAGGAACAGGTCGTGGTTATATTAAGTGTTTTTATTGTCACAAGCTTGGTCATATGGAAAGCGATTGTTGGCACAAGGAAAAAGAAAAATCGAAGCTAATATGGTGAAAAATAGTCAAGAAACTTTATTTCTTGTGACTCATGGTGGAGAGACTGATGATTTCTGGTACATAGACAGTGGTGCTAGCAAACATATGACAGGTAACAAAAACTTATTTTCAAAATTATTTGAAGTTGATTGTGGAGAAGTAAAAGTAGGAGATGGAAAATCTTATAAAATCAAAGGTGGTGGTGAATTAGAATTTAAGACAAAGCAAGGGAAGATTGAGAAAATGTCTGATGTTTATTTTGTTCGTGGACTTCAAATAATTTGCTTAGTGTTGGGCATCTACGGAAGAAGGGTATGATATTCACTTTCGTGACATGGCATGTTACTTATCATTGAATAATCAAGTTCTTTCTAAAGTTGGAGAAGCACAAAATAATCTTTTCTCACTCACTCTTCAAAATCAGAATATGTATTGCTTGATTAGTTCTCATGAAGCAGTTGCAAAATTATGGCATGATCGGTTTGGACATTTGAATTATAGAAATTTGGAGATGCTTTCAAGAAAGATGATGGTCACCGGTTTACCAAATATTAGTCGTCTCGATGATGTATGTGTAACTTGTCAGTTTGGAAAGCAACATAAAATTTCGTTTTCGTCTAAATCATCGTGGAAAGCAAACAAACCACTGCAACTTATTCATTCAGATCTCTGTGGTCCAATAACAGTTCCATCTTTTGGAGGTAATTGTTATTTTATAACTTTTATTCATGATTACTCACAAAAAGTTTGGGTTTATTGTGTTAGAGAAATCGTGGAACACGATGTTGTATTTTTTGCATTCTTTGTAGGAGAAGATCCAATTTCGTTTGATGATGCATATCAAGAAAAAGTATGGAGGAAAACCATGAACGAAGAGATTGTCTTAATTGAAAATAATGATACATGGGAGCTTACAGATTTACCGCCGCACAAGATTTCTATTGGGGTCAAATGGGTTTACAAGACAAAGATGAATCCAAATGGTTCCATCAATAAATAAAAGGCGAGGCTAGTTGCAAAAGGATACAAACAAAAAGAAGGAGAAGATTTTACAGAAGTATTTGCTCCCGTTTGTAGACTTGAAACAGTTTGGTAACTCATATCTCTTGCTGCTCAAAACAATTGGAAGATGTTCCAAATGGATGTAAAGTCCGCATTCTTGAATGGTCTTCTCAAAGAAATGTATGTTGATCAACCACCTGGGTTTATTAAGAAAGGAGAAGAAGAAAAAGTTTACAAGCTAAAGAAAGCATTGTATGGGTTGAAACAATCACCCCGAGCGTGATACAGCCGTATCAATTCTTATTCTTATTTTGAAAAATATGGATTTAAAAAATGTCCATATGAACATACTCTCTACATCAAAAGTGATTCTCAAGGAAGATTTATGGTGGTTAGTCTTTATGTCGACGATCTTGTTTTCATATGAAACAATGTAAAAATGTTGGAAGAATTTAAACAGCCTGGAAGAATTTGAGATGACAGATTTAGGAGAACTTCATCATTTTCTTGGCATTGAAATTCATCAATCTGAGAAAGGAATTTTTATTTTTCAAGTTAACTATTGCAAGACTGAGATGGCTGATATCTTCACAAAGCCACAAAGTGCACAAGTCTTCAAAAGGAATGTTGAAAGTTTGGGAATCAAGAGCAAGCTTAATTTAAGGGAGGCATTGTTAGGACAATAATTAATTAAGCTTGAAAATATTAATTAATTAATTTAATTAAAATATTTTAATAATATATTAATGTATTTTTGAATAATATATATTATTCAATTAAGAATATATTATTCAATTAAAAATATTATTTAATTGATAATATATTATTCAATTTAGGAAAAATATGTATAGATTTGATTTTATATTTTAAAAAGTATTATATTAATAAAATATATTATATGTACTAAATAAAAAGGATTAAGAAAAATAAAATAAAAAATATTTTTGTTCTCTCCCATATTTTTCTTTCTTTCTCCAAAAATATCCCATTAAAATCTAGAAAATTGATGCTCACGCTCACGCTCACACTCAGCACTTTAAACAAGGATAGCTCGCATAATTACATAGAAAAATTAGTTTTATAGATCTCAAATTTCTCATTGGAGCACAATTGTGGTATCTGCCCTTCCCCTTCACCCTCACCCTCAGCTTCACCCTCAGCTTCACCTTCACCCTCAGCTTCACCTTCACCTTCAGCCTGTGCCTCTGCTTCTGCTTCAGCCTGTGCTTCTGCTTCTGTCTTTGCTCTTGCTTCCGCATTTTCACGATTATAATCACCAATGGTAGATCTCATTGCACTCAACAAGCTACCGTAAGTTGTGCCGTGTCCACGGTCGATGGATTGAACAAAAGCATGGGTCATTGCACCAGTCCATAATCTTGATAGGTCCTGAGTACATCGCATACATGACCATGCTTTTAAGTTTGATTACATATACAAATTAAGCCTATATATTTATTAACTGTTTCACTGTCGTCATATATGTTTTCTTTTTACAAATTACCTTTGTTTATGCATCCTTATACGTTAGATATCTAATTTTAAAAGCTTGGTCTAGGATGAACACTATTGGTAGAATTTATTGAAGACGAAAACTTACAGGAGCATCAATAGAAGTCTGATGACTATCACAACCAGTAAAGCAGAAGACTTCACCACCACTGGTTCAATAAACTTGAAGAAAAATTTTCATCTAGTTGAACTTGAAGAAAAAGAAGAGGCAGATTTTGAAAGTGTTGAAAATAAAACTCCAACAGGAAGCCCTCCTACTTCCCCAATTTTTTCATCAAGTTTTTCATCTAGTCCGGTTAGAAAAATGAGATGTATTTAGGAACAATATGATGTAACTGATGAAATCGTGGAACACGATGCTGTATTTTTTGCTTTCTTTGCAGGAGAAGATCCAATTTCGTTTGATGATGCATATCAAGAAAAAGTATGGAGGAAAGCCATGAGCGAAGAGATTGTCTCAATTGAAAATAATGATACATGGGAGCTTACAGATTTACCGCCGCACAAGAGTTCTATTGGGGTCAAATGGGTTTACAAGACAAAGATGAATCCAAATGGTTCCATGAATAAATAAAAGGCGAGGCTAGTTGCAAAAGGATACAAACAAAAAGAAGGAGAAGATTTTACAGAAGTATTTGCTCCCGTTTGTAGACTTGAAACAGTTTGGTAACTCATATCTCTTGCTGCTCAAAACAATTGGAAGATGTTCCAAATGGATGTAAAGTCCGCATTCTTGAATGGTGTTCTCAAAGAAATGTATGTTGATCAACCACCTGGGTTTATTAAGAAAGGAGAAGAAGAAAAAGTTTACAAGCTAAAGAAAGCATTGTATGGGTTGAAACAATCACCCCCCAGCCTGGTACAGCCGTATCAATTCTTATTTTGAAAAATATGGATTTAAAAAATGTCCATATGAACATACTCTCTACATCAAAAGCGATTCCCAAGGAAGATTTATGGTGGTTAGTCTTTATGTCGACGATCTTGTTTTCATATGAAACAATGTAAAAATGTTGGAAGAATTTAAACAGCCTGGAAGAATTTGAGATGACAGATTTAGGAGAACTTCATCATTTTCTTGGCATTGAAATTCATCAATCTCAGAAAGGAATTTTTATTTTTCAAGTTAACTATTGCAAGACTGAGATGGCTAATATCTTCACAAAGCCACAAAGTGCACAAGTCTTCAAAAGGAATGTTGAAAGTTTGGGAATCAAGAGCAAGCTTAATTTAAGGGAGGCATTGTTAGGACAATAATTAATTAAGCTTGAAAATATTAATTAATTAATTTAATTAAAATATTTTAATAATATATTAATGTATTTTTGAATAATATATATTATTCAATTAAGAATATATTATTCAATTAAAAATATTATTTAATTGATAATATATTATTCAATTTAGGAAAAATATGTTTAGATTTGATTTTATATTTTAAAAAGTATTATATTAATAAAATATATTATATGTACTAAATAAAAAGGATTAAGAAAAATAAAATAAAAAATATTTTTGTTCTCTCCCATATTTTTCTTTCTTTCTCCAAAAATATCCCATTAAAATCTAGAAAATTGATGCTCACGCTCACGCTCACACTCACACACACTCAGCACTTTAAACAAGGATAGCTCGCATAATTACATAGAAAAATTAGTTTTATAGATCTCAAATTTCTCATTGGAGCACAATTGTGGTATCTGCCCTTCACCCTCAGCTTCACCTTCAGCTTCAGTTTCACCTTCACCTTCACCTTCACCCACAGCTTCACCTTCACCTTCACCTTCAGCCTGTGCCTGTGCTTCAGCCTGTGCTTCTGCTTCTGCCTTTGCTCTTGCTTCCGCATTTTCACGATTATAATCACCAATGGTAGATCTCATTGCACTCAACAAGCTACCGTAAGTTGTGCCGTGTCCACGGTCGATGGATTGAACAAAAGCATGGGTCATTGCACCAGTCCATAATCTTGATAGGTCCTGAGTACATCGCATACATGACCATGCTTTTAAGTTTGATTACATATACAAATTAAGCCTATATTTTTATTAACTGTTTCACTGTCGTCATATATGTTTTCTTTTTACAAATTACCTTTGTTTATGCATCCTTATACGTTAGATATCTAATTTTAAAAGCTTGGTCTAGGATGAACACTATTGGTAGAATTTATTGAAGAAGAAAACTTACAGCAGCATCAATAGAAGTCTGATGATCATCACAACCAGTAAAGCAGAAGACTTCACCACCACTGGTTCCTTTCCATGTACCCGTTGCAGGCCTGTGGTCCTCCCATTCATAATCCCCGCGCCTGCTCACGATTCAATATTTAGTTTTTTTAATTTTTATTATGAATCATCATTCTTAAGAATCTCCACATTTGACCATTCAGACTTCCAAGAGATAGATTTAACTTTAAGTTATATGATGTAGTAAATTGTTCTTGGAGTAGAAACGTATTAAAAATCAAGTATTGAACTCAAGGTAAAAATTGACCTATCCATTCTGCAAAGATAGGGTAAATCCATTATGGTTCCACTATGGCAGGAGTCAAAAAGTGCATGAAGCTTAACACCCTGTGGAACTGGCTTTACTAGAGTCGCATTAATTTCTTCATCCACAATTTGCCCTTCATCCTCGTAGTCTAGAGGTAAAATTGTCTCATCAATTCCATCCAGCTCCTCTCCATTCTTGTTTAGCCGTTGACCACCATGTCCTGAAAAGTGGAACACCAGGGAGTCTCCTGGTTGGCATCCTTGGAGAAGCCAGCGTATGGCCGATCTTATGTTGGCTTTTGTTGGTATTTTTAGCGGATCACTTTCTAATTCTGCATATTAATTTATCATTTTTAAACATCTACTAGATTTGGTGATAATTTTAGAATGCGATTCAAAAGTTACATTTACCGGTAAGCATCAAAATGGAAGAATCTGGGAAGTTGTAACGGTTTATCAACAATTGCTGGATGCTTCTAGCATCATTAGCACATCCGTTGAGCGCTAATTCTGTTCCCTTATAATTAATGCCACAAATAACAGCTCTCTTGCTCCCATGAAACGATGGCGGTGGGCTAGGCTGGGCTTGGTACTGGGGTGACGGGTGAAGCGTCAGCCCTTGAATGTTGGGATAAGGGACAGGTGGCTGAGCCTGGGCGTAGGAAGCTGAAACAGGCAAGGCAGCTTTTTCATATGGAGATGCCACAGCATGGCCACAAGAAGATGCCACAGGTGGTGTACCATGATATGGAGATGCCACGGCATGGCCATAGGGAGATGCAACAGGTGCTGTACCATGATAGGGAGAAGCCATGGCATGGCCATAGAGAGATGCAACAGGTGGTATACTGTGATAGGGAGATGCAACAGGTGGCATACTGTGGTAGGGAGATGCCACAGCATGGCCAAATGGAGATGCTACAGGTGACGCACCCTGATAGGAAGATGCCACACCATGGCCATATGGAACATGAGGGACATCGGTAGCCACTTGAGTTAAGGCGTTACAGATGGAACAACGGATTGCAGTGGCGCCCAAAGGCACCTGCAGGGGACTCCGGCAGCCTGAACAACTCACAACCATTGCCATTGCTTTTTCTGATCTAATATAACTACTTTTATTAATTCTAGTGGCTGATGGAAATGAAAGTTCTTCTAGATATTTATATACAAGTATAAAGGCTAAGAGAACTGATCAAAGTTGCAATATACAAATATATAACTGATGTAAGGGAACAGGCATCAGCAATACACATGTATTGCTGATGTAATATTTTATATAAGAGATGGATAAGACGTTCCTTTTTTGCTTAGTCATTTTGATGGCTAATTGATTAAATTTTAAGATTCTTCTAAAGTTTTCAAATCAACTTTTTTATATATAAATTAGTTCCAACAGGCAACACCACTAACAACTTCTGTTACGATTATAATTCGGCCAAGGATGACTGATTACAAAGTCGCCCACGTGAAATCAACTATGAAGACAAAAACGCAAAAATTATAATCAAGAACGCAAGATAAAGGATATGTGTTCTAAAACTAGATTGAAAATAAGAGAATTATGCTACAAATTCAAGGAAAGTAAAAAAAAATTTTTAGCAAAAGATCGATATATTACCGTAATAAGAAGTTTTACAGATTGAGGGGTCAATTGAGAACAACTCTAGGATAGAGGCTCAAATTCAATTTGACCAAATCAAAAAATCCCCAAATTCAGCAACTAAACCCTAAATCGATACAAAGAGTGAACTACAGCATCGAGTAAAAGAGCTTCAACGAGGCTTTCGGTTTGGCAATGAAGGATCAGGAGATACGATCATAACAGACTATCCAGGGTTAATGTAAACCACTCCCAAGCTTTCAAGAGTGATGATAGTCAGGAAGGGATTCAGAGCGTTGGAGCCAAGGAAAAAAGAGCTATGCTGTTCGATTAAGATCTATTTCGATATCCAGTCCGCCGCCTGATTTTGAAGTCTAGAAATGTGCCAGAGAGACATGGTTGGTTGAATCAGGCTTCGACATATTGAAATCATAGGGTATTGGGGGGGGGGGGGGCAGCCTTACCAGTGGCAAGAATGTTGATTAGAGTCAAACAATCCGACTCTATATCAACATTCTTCCAATTGTTACGCTTGCAGATGATAAGAGCTTCAATGAGAGTTTTACATTCAGCCTGGAAGGGAGAAGCTTTGCCAAACAGGCAACCAGTGCCAAGAAGAATGTCGCCATTGTAGTCCCTGACGAGAATACATCCACTTGCTTCTCCAGAAAGGTTGCAAGCGCCATCAACATTGATTTTGAGGCGACCAGAGATTGGAGCCATCTATTTCAGGTATCTGACTTTATCTTTCCTGTTATTGATATATTTACAACCCAAAGATGAACCTGCGTCTACAACATTAGACTAGTGTTTAGAGACAAGATTATTACCATAATCAATACTGATTATAATGTTGTTGATTCTGTCTACAGCACTCTTGAAACTATCCTGAGTGTTGTTGAATTTAGAGTTATTCCTATTAAGCCAAATTGTCAAAAAGATTAACTGGGGGATAAGGTGGGTTATATAGAATTTACTCTTATATTTCCAGAACCAACAATAGTAGCATGACTTATAGTCATGTGTCTCTTTAAAGGGATGTTGAAGAGACAGGAAAAGAAGTTCCAAATAGGCCAAGCAAAGTTACAATTGACGAAAATATGATTCTTTTCTTCACAACTGTAACAAAATTGGCATTTGGAGATAGTAACCATATGTCTTTTGGTAAGTATACTGTCAATTGGGATAAAGTTCTTGAGAATTTTCCAGCAAAGAAAAGAATAGTTTCCAATTTTTTTTTATAAAAGTTAGATTTGAAACTGTTTTTTCTTATAGTTTCCCAAGTAATTTTTGTATTGAAATTACCATTATTGGACAGCTTCCAAATGATCTTCTCTTCCTGCTCATTATTGAGTTTAAAGCAGTTAATTTGTTTAACTCTATCTTGAGACAGGAAGCTCAAGAGAATTTGGTTATCCCAATTGGCATTCTTCCAAAAGGTATTAACATTGGCAGAGATAAACCAGTTGTTAGGGCTTAGGTTTGTAAGAATAGGAGGTATGTCATGCCAATCTTCAAACCAAAAATCAATGCAGCCTTTACCAATGTCCCATTTTATATTATTGTCAGCCTTAACTTTAACATCCTGCAGCCTTTTCCAGGTAGTAGAATCAGTAGGTTTGTAAGAGTTTTTAATAGGGTGGATGTCATGGCAATATGTAGAGTGCATGATATCAGCCCATAAACAACTGTTTTTTCTGAAAAGAAACCATAACTTTTGAGAAAAGTTGTGTTGAATATCAATCAATTTTTTTATATTCAAACCCCCTTCATCAAAGTTCTTTCAAATCCGATTCCAGGAGGTCCAATGAATAGATTTTTCATTAAACTTGGACCTCCAAAGGAATTTATTGAAGATAAGTTCAATCTTGTTAATATTAGACTTAAGAAGGGCACAGCTATACATCCAGTAATAGATAATATGGTGTAACAAATTCTTGATTAGAGAAAGTCTTCTAGCAAATGTTAAATTCTTCATATCCCATTCAAAGATCTTGTTATGGATTTTTTTCAATTAAAGGTAAGAAGTTCTTCCCTTTGTTGTTTGCAGAGATGGTGATACCACGATAGGAGAAAGAAGCAGTGTCTATGTTGAAGCCAGTAGACATGTTGAGCCTGGTGTTGCAAGCTTCAGTTGATTTGTCAGAGGTAATGATTTTCGTTTTATCTTTATTGATAACTTGTTCCGAGAAATATTAGTGGACTCGATTTTGGTAGCTCGAAGGAATTAGTTGTTGGAAGAAATTGAGAAATTAAAGGTGGAAAAAGAGGCGACACTGGGAAATCTTCGTTCTGAAATCCAAAGGGAAAATGAGAATGAAAAGGTCGAGTGTAAAACTTATCATCAGTCTAGGAACAAGGATGATAGGTATAGGGGGCATTGCCGTTATTTTCTTAGGGGAAGTGGAAGATCAAGACATTACCATGAGTCTTCCGAGTCGAATGATTATTCACGTTATAGCTCGTTAGAATCATCCCCCGAAAGAAGTCATCGGAAGAGAAAAAATAATATAAAACATGTATATCACCATTGAACTAAAAGTATTGAAAAGAAGGTTAGGGAGGAAAGAACTATGTTGATAGAAGCAAAGTTGATGAGCATGCTTATAATCAGAGAGAGTTTGAGACGGGGAATCAGAATTTTGAGTATCAAAATTTTAAATGGAAAGAGCAGTACACCTTACCTTCCGAAGAAGGTCTTTATGCACATAATCATGAAAGTTTGGGGGCTAATTTTTACATGACAGGTCACATTTGGAGATTTTCTCCTTTTTCTTCAGAAATTCTTTCTGGCAACCTCCCAAGGCATTTTTACATTTCTAAGTTGGAAAAGTTCGATGGAACGCAAGACCCTAATAATCATATTGAGAAATTTAAAAACTTTATGATCAATTTTGATGATGATGATAAATTGTTGTGTAGGACTTTTTCTCAGATATTCAAGAGGGTAGCGTTAGAGTGGTACAATAGACTTGTGCAGGGTTACATTAATTTTTTTATATGTTTTGGAACATTTTCTGACAATATTTTGTAGGAAGTAAGAAATTTCGAGCCAATGGAGATACGATAATATACTACAAGCAAAGGGTTGGAGAAAGTTTGGATAAGTATACCAATCGTTTTGTAAAGGCAAAAACTGATATGGAATATTGTAAAGATTCAGTGGCGTTTGCATCATTTAGAATGAGACTTCTCCCCTGACATTTAAAAGATACTTTGGCTGAGAGTCAAGCAATGACTTTTGGGCTCCTCTTGACCAAGTCGAGAATAGGATTTTGGTAGAAAAAACTCAGGCTTCGAAAAAAGAGTCAAGCGATCAGTTAGAGCATAATCAGTTCCAAAGATCTAAATCCAGCAACCAAGTGCCTCAAATAAATGTGCATCCTAAAGCAGTTAACTAATATCCTTCGAGGACAAGGACGAATCAGCAGACATAAGTGGATTCGTCCAAATTATTTCGCAGCATTAACTGAGTGTGTGGCAACCATATTTGACAAAGCTAAGGATACAGTACAATTTCGCAACCCTTTTCCTATTCAAAATCCGAGGGAAAATAGAAGTAGTAGCAGGTACTGTAAATATCATGAAGATATTGGGCATGATACAAAAGAGTGCATTGACGTGAAAAAAGGTGCAAACGTTAATTGAAAATGGCAATTTGACAGACTTTATGAAAAAGCACTCCTAGAGAAATTTGAAGGCAAAGGTGGTTCCAAAGAATGTTGATAATACGATGGTTATTTCCGAAGAAGTTGATGCTTTTGATATTCCTACAGAGTACTTGGACCCAAAAGAGGGAAGTAATGATATCAATTTTTTAAAAGAGGTTGTTCAAACAACTATTTTTTTAGGGAAAAGGTTAGTGATCTATGCGTATTTTTGGAGTTATTAGCTATTTTTTGAGGTGAAACTGTTGCAAGGAATTCAAACAGCTCCCGGAAGAGGCACATCGTTAATTTGACTACCCAGTTAGAATTAGGATCCTAAGCACACATGCATCGCTTTCCCTCCCCAATAATTTTCTTTGATGACGATGACATGACAAATATGGCAGGATCTCATAAAGATGCAGTGGTAATTATCGCGGGAATAACTGGTGATGATGTGCAAAAACATTTGATTGACACTTGTAGCTCTGCCAATATTTTGTTCATGAATAATTATAAGAGAATTGCGCACCCCCCCCCCCCCCCCCCCCCGTAATTCGACGATCAAATAGAACTATCGTGGATCTCATGAGAGCGACAACAGAAGTGGTCGGAGAACGTAAAAATATTATTAAGTTGGGCCGATAGCCTTTCAGAAAAGAGGTTGAAATTTTGTTTATGGTGGTAGAAGTGCCTACGTCTTACAATGCTATTCTGGGAAGGTCATGGTTGTAAAAAATGCATGGTGTTATTTCCACGGTCCATCAATCTTTAAAGTATGTTGTGAGGAATAATATTGGAACGATAAGGAGTAGCCAGAAGATGGCTTGAGAATGTTACCAGATTGCTTTATCTGCAAAGCAAGTTCGGGGGAGTGAGACAGAGAAAGCATAGCATTTAAATGAGAAATTCGAGGAAATAATGGCATAAGTAGAGCTGTTGCTCAGCATAGGCCACATTCGAGAGTCGCAGTATCTTTGGTTGGCATCAAATCCAGTGTTGGTAAAGAATAAAAATGGTAAATGGCGAATGTGTGTAGATTTCACGGATACGAACAGAGCTTGCCCAAAAGATCCATTCCAAGTGCTTCAGATTGATGAGTTAGTGGATTCTACATCAGGGAACCGTTTGCTATCATTTATGGATGCTTGTGCAGGTTTTAATCAGATTAGGCTGGATCCTCAGGATGAAGAAAACAGTCCGTTTATTACTGGGAGAGGTTTGTATTGTTACACAGTAATGTCATTTGGTCTGAAGAATATTGGAGCAAGTTATGAGCGCTTGGTAAATAAAACTTTTGCGGACCAGATTGGGAGAAATGTGGAAGTTTACATTCATGATATGCTGGTTAAATGTTTGAAAGATGAATACCATTTTGCTGATTTGGAAGAAATTTTTAACAACTTGAGAAAAGTCAATTTGATGTTAAATCCGGAAAAATATACGTTTGGCGTTAGATCGGGAACGTTCCTCGGAGATTTAGTAAGTGAAAGAGGAATCGAGACAGACTCACTACAGATAAAATCTCTGATAACAATTACTCCTCCTGAGAATATCAAAGAAGTTCAGATATTGACATGAAGATTGGCACCGTTAAACATATTTATTTCTCGATCCTCGGACAAGTGTACACCTTTCTTTGAAGTACTTAGAAATAAAAACAAGTTTAGTTGGACAAAAGAATGTTCTGAAGCGTTTCAAGAAATCCAAGCATACCTCTCATCCCCAAAAATACATTCTAAACCATTGTTGGGGGAGAAATTGGTTATCTATATAACAGTTTCCAATTGTGTAGTCAGTGCTGTGTTACTTCGAGAGGACGAAGATGTTTTGAGGATAGTTGGGTGCTCCTCATTTTTATGTTCTATATCGTAATGCATCCTTCGATGATTGAGGATGATATTTTATATAGGTATGATTACGTCCAACCGTGGACAAGATATAACAAGTTTTATCAAGTGGCCAATATGGGCGTTGTTAGATAAACCCAAAGTACCTCGGTTAGCTTGTCTGACCATTTCCCTTTTGACCCTTTGAGCTTCTACTTCAAACCATCAAGAACTGTTTGGTTTGTTACCTTTTCTTGTCCATTAACCTGAGATTATAAGGGGTCAAGAAATGTTGTTATCCTATATGGTTGGTAGATTTTTTTAGTATGAACTTTTTTTATTTGAGGCCCATTGTCGTTCATCAGAATTCTATGAGTCTCAAAGCTTGATAGAATTCGAGTTTACAAAAAAACACATATGTATTATGCTCTGGTTTTATTTAAGACATTTTACTCCTCTTATTTAGAAAAATACTTTATGGGCACGACCAAATAGTGTCTTTTTCCTGTAGCCATTTGTAGGGCCCCAACTAGTTCCCCATTTTTTGAAAAGGGTAAGAGAAATGAACGACACTCATTGGTTTGTTAGGTAGAGGATGTTTGCGAGATTACTTTTGGTAAGCCTCACAACCTTGGACTAAAGCATTGGTAAGGTCGCTAGTTTAAGAGAATATAACTTTTATGTCGACAATGAGCCCATCGTACCTCTTCGTGTAGATACGTGAGTGCCAAATAGCCTCTCCTCTGTTCAAACACCATAACATTGGCTGTGTGGCACTCTTTCTGTAGAAAACACGCTCGAGAATGTATATCTAATGGAAAAATTTGGTCGCGTAGGTAGGATATGTATTTTGCCAGTCGTTTACAGTGTCAGTTGTTAGGTACTCGGATTGGTGTGTGTTGTCTTCCGAAGAGGGCCGATCTTGCAAAATTACGATCAAGTTGTCTTCTAGAAATTTCGTTTGTGCCAACAAATCTGCAATTAAGTTATTCGATTGGTGCACTTGCTCGTACGAGATAAGATAAATTTTTCTTTTCCAAGTCTGTAGAGACTCTTAGCAGCCTTGATTGTGTTTTACCTTGTATACGCCATTTTTCCTGAATTACAACAAATTGGGAGTCATAACGGACAAAAATGGTTTAGCTCCACATATATGAACCAATTTGAGCTTTTTAATCATTGATCTGACTCATCACCATTATTGTGACGTTGAAGCATAGCTTGATAGTCTCTCAGAGTTCTTCCCGGGAATGTGCTTGTAGTAGGACGACGAATCCTATCTCATTAGTGTTAGACGCACGATCCTCTTCAATGACTCACTCGTAGTGCTCGTCCCTGCTTGTTAGTATGTCATCTGTAATTTCAACACTATCACTGGTAAATTTGTTGATGAAATCAGCTATTGCTTGGCCTTTAAATATTATACAGGGAACGTACAATATATCATGTTTACCAAGTTCAATCGATCATCACTTGAATCATGAAGAAACGTTGAACTTTTAAAATTATCTTGAGGGAAAATAACATTCAAAAGATGATCATGTGACCTTCAAAAGATGATTATGTGACTTTGAAAGTAAGGCCGCATTTTTCTTGTTGTCACCACAAGTCCTAATGCTAATTTTTAAGATTAAATTATATTTTTTATGCATCAATTAGCCTCTTGCTAACATAGTAAATCGTATGATGAGTTCCTCTTGTTCGCTGACCAAAATGAAACTAAGGAGAGTAGCTCGTTACCCAAGGTCGCGTCTATAAGCTGATCGATGTGAGGAAAAGGTAAAAGATCCTTGTGGTAAGCTATGTTAAGTTCGGTGAAGTCGACGCACATACTCTTTTGACCGTTTTCTCTATTATGAATATGCGGTTGACCACCTAGGTTGGTGATGGCGATTATTGTCGAAACACAGACGCTTGTTGTAAGAAATTAAGAAGAAAAAAATGAAACAGTGGATATATAAACCCTAACCCTACGTTATAGTATACGAGAATTAGAGAAAAACAATCTCAAATTTGATTTAAAAAGTCTGAAGGCAAAAGTAGGCTTTGAGAGCCTTTTTAGAAGTGCCCAAAACCTGACGCCAAAATTACAGAGTGTTATTCACAAAATAAAATAAATCCCAACCAAATTTCAAAGGGATTAGAGCTGGTTAAGTATTTTAATTAAATCTAACAAATATAGAAAAATGAAAACAATAACAAAAACAACAAAAAGAGGGCATAAACGGTAGATTTTTAGGCCTGAAATTCATCACCAGGCATTGTTCTCATGATGCTTCCGAAATTCGTTAGGCTTTTGAACACGCTCAATTTGAGTGATTGCAGTGCCTAATTCTGATAAACGAGCCCCAGATAAAGCCCATTTTCGTTTGTCCAAAAAAGATATTATGTTATGGGGTAGTACAACTACATCATCCTCTTCTTCATCAGAAGAATTCTCCCACAAATTCTCAACTTTATCAGCGGGATTGGTAAACGGAACCAGATGTTTCATGTTGAAGATGTCGCGGGTCTTCATCTGGTTGGATAGCTTTAACTTCTATGCAATGGGATTAATATTATCAATGATTTCAAACGGACCCACCTTCCTTGCAGGTAGTTTGTTATAATTGTGTAGTGGATATCGATATCTGGTAAAATAATTCAATACAAAATCCCTTAGTTCAAACTCCTCTAGTCGACGCTTCTTATCTGCGACAACCTTGTAATTCTGAGCTTTTTCCTCAAGGTGTTTGCACGTGTTCTCATAGATCTCTCATAGATCAACGATGATGGTCTCGGCCCTGGTTGGAACCTTGTCAAGGGTTGAGAAATCCAAATCAATAAGACCTCGTGAGTTATAACAATAGACTACCATAAATGGACTATACTTAATACTACACTTGTGGTGCCTGTTGTAGGGGAAATCAACGTGATAACGACAGGAATCTCATCCTATAAGTTTCCGGAGACCTCTGTACACAACATGTTTCCCAACGTTCAATTAGTTACCTTTGTTGAGTCTTCTGTCTGCGGGTGATATCCACTTCTAAAACTGAGCTTTGTGTTTGTGAGGCGCCACAAAATCCGCTATAAGTTCCTTACAAACAGCGTATTGCAATGAGAAACGATGCTCAGGATTATGCCATGTAACTGGTAGACCTCACGGAAGTATAAAGTGGGACATCTCGGAAAACTTATCAACCACTACAAATATAGAAGCATTACCTCTCTACGTTCTTGGCAGTCTAGAGACAAAATGCCTACTGATGCTTCGTCACGGTCCCTCTGGTATTTGGAGTGGTAATTATAGATTTGCGTTGGAAGACGTACATTTTGCCATCATGCTTGTCGTCCTCCATCTCTTCTCTTTTCCTAACCGTGTGGCTTTCTTTACTAATCTCGTGGTCCAGTATTTTCTTCAATTTATTATCAGATAAGCCTCTCTCCGTTAAAAGGTTCAGTGCCTCAGTTATTTTTTCCAATCTCTCTTTAGCTTCTTGGTCTCTCTTGATCTATAGTTGGGTGGCTTTGACTTTTTCTCGTCATATATCTTCCATATGTAATTACCGAATTTTGATATACATGGTTTATTGTAAATACCTTGTTTCGAGGGAATGGCTCATTGAACCGAAGTATGATTGTTGTGCACGACGACGATTGGATCTACTGGATAAATTTAGGGTTGACTTCGCAAATTCTGCTCCAAGACACAGACCTAGCCGGTGGGTCGATAGTGGTGAGTCCCATTACTTCAGTCACCTATTGATGGGACGACATAAAGCCCAATGAGTGATCATGTTTTAGGTTAATCCCATCAGTTGGCTGGATTGCCCGTGCTCCTAGAATGATAGTTAGGTTTCTTCAATAAAATGGGTATATGGGATGTCTCTTTTGATTCTTGATCTTGTTATTACCATTGGTTAGTAAATAATAATAGGATAAGAGAAAGATTTTTTCAAAAAACTTTGCCAAACTTGTTAAGAGATTTCCTTCTCAAACGCGACGCTAGAGATAACAATGATAGACTAAAGAATTAAATAGGGTTTGGTAATAAAAATATTTGATTTGTATTCAATTTTATCTTCCAGAAAAACATAGTTAGGGTTTTTGAATTCTGCTATAGTCTTCACAAGACATTTTCTACCTCCTTATTGAATATCTATCTAATACGTATTTGGATCGTGTCAAACTTCTTTATATGTCGGTCATGACTCATAATGGATGTTAAAAAACGTTAGTCCTCGTTATGTCAAAATGTATTACTTCATGACAGTTGCTCGAGTGCTATAGTTTGTTTACCTTGTACGCTTGTATGGGTCGTCGTCCGCATTGGTATGTTGCTCCCAACGTTTATTGCTCGTTACACTCGTCTTGGTCCTATTCCTTGTCCAACGATACCTTGTGGGCTCATCTCGGTATTTGTTATGTATCGGTTTATTACCGTCGGTTCCTATAATTGTTACCTTTTCCACATTCATGGTGTTTGACTAGTAATGGTTTCCCCTCATCTTATGTATTGTCCTCATTGTTGGAAGATACGCATTAAGCTGTAATTGTCACTTATCATTTTCCTAGTCTTTTGTGTGAGTGTACCTTGTTACCATAAGGAGTATAAAATACGTATAGGATATATCTTTCTCACCTGCCAAGTTTCAATACCACTTAGCTAAATGTGTTTTTATAAGCTATAGTGATACACGTAAATGGTATAAATTGTGTTAGCTACAGTGGTAAAATGTATATTTTGAGAAATGTTATCTTTAATAAATATGAGTTTCTTATTTTCTAGGCTTCCTAAAAACTAAATCTCCTGAAAGTCAAAATATCTTGTCTTGGCTTCCTAGTCGTCCTAGGAAACTAGTTACAAGTCTATTTTGGAAAGATCAGACCCAAATTCCCTTCAGCATCTACCGGCCGAATTTTTTCCCCAACTCATTGTCATACACACAAAACCGCCAACACGTACCTTTGTTCTTACCAAAACCAGAAACTAGCTATATTAGCAGAACTTCTATCTAAAACAAACTTTATCCAAGACAAAGAACTTATTCAAAACTAGAAGAAACGGCCTAGTTACAGTGCCATAAACTTTGTCCCTACCAATGACACTACAGAGACAAACTACTTTCACTTTTAAAAACGTTATCCCTCCAACAAGCTCTACCAAACACACATCTACCTAAACTATTTCTCTCAAACCTTTAGTATTGTGATAACGGATTATTAGTCTTACCTCTTCCAGTGTTTAAAAAGTGAAATTTTAGACAACTTGAGATAAATATTGCTAACCTAAAAGGGTTTTATGACTCAAACTTAGGATCTGGGGGACCTTGTGAAATCATCACACAATTATGGAAACGAGTCTATGGTCGAAAACAAGTAGCTTGGGCTTTGTATTCTAAGTTAAGAAACAGTGTAATTCAGTGGGGTTTCAAAACTTATTGAGCATATTTCTCTATGTTTAAAATAAGATGGTACTTATTATACTTGTTTATATTAACGACATTATTGTATGGGAAATCATACAATCTATCTACATAGATTAAGTCAAAAGCTACATTCTAAATGTGATTTGAAAGACATAGGATATTTATATATATTCGTAAGTATGAGGGTTTATAGAGATCCTAATGATTTCTAACTAACGCATACAAAATATATTAATAACTTGCTTAAGAATGAAAGCTTTTCCAGTGGAAATCCGTGTACCACTCAAATGCTTGTTACTCCTTCTATGCCTATATTTATGGAGATAATTCTTATGCACGGTACAGGATACCATAGCATGTTAGGAACCTTACAATATTAGCTTCACACCATAACTGGTATTGATATTGCTATCAACAAACTTAGCTAGTTAAAATATGTAAAACAAATTCTAAAATACTTATCTTGTAGTTCTTCCATGTATCTTCAGATTAAACTATGTATTGACTTTCCTAACATAAAGTTTACTTATGTTTGGTGAGTTAGATTATTTGGAATTTCCTTAGTAAAGAAGATAAGAAGAGTTTTAGAGAGAGAAAATTAAACTATGCAAGTGATCTAACTCAAAAATCCAACCCCTATATTAGCTCAGCTTTGGCCTTTATATAGAGGTGCAAAGACTTAGTTTACAACTCAAAACAATTATATAAAAAAAGTAAATTGCACTCTCAGTCCTCAACTAAAATACAAATCCCGAATTCTTCTTCTAACTTTACCACCTATTACATAACATTTTATTGTTTACACTTTAGTCCTTGAATTTCGATTATCTTATCATTAGCCCCCTTAATTATCATGTCATGAAATGAATGAGAACTAATTAACTTCAAATATTATCAAAAGCAATGATAATTTCCTCTTCCATAATTCGACACAAAGCGGTCATTCTGATGCATCACAATTTTTCCTTAGACAATCATCCCCCGAGTTAAATTCGAAGCAAAACTAGTAAATTTAAATGTCAAATTTATTTCAAAACACATCATGACTTCCTAGGTGTTAGGCTTACACATAAGCTTCTAGCATAACAGATGTCGAACCGAACACCACACAACCGCTTCCAATTCCGCCCAATCAATACAAACCTTTTCCACTTCTGCACACGTTTTTCTTTCTCTTATAAATTCATTTGCCACTCATTTTTTGTTTCACAAACAAAAATACTTAAGAGAGAAGCAGAGAAAACCTCCCAACTTTTTCCTACCTTTAACGGTTTCTTCAAACGTTTTGATTACTTCCACCAGAAAATTCATATTTTCCAATAAATATTCAATCAGTTTATAAGAAAACACCTAAGATCCAGAAGATCCAAGGCCATAATTCCCAAAAAACCTAAATCCCAAACACCGGACAACAATCTCATCTTTGGAGCTTACGATTACTTCGGTATGGCGAAAGGACAAAATAATATCAAGTTGATGGGTTGATAAGAAACTCTCCCCTCAGAACATCCACAAAGACCATTTATTACGGTAATTTTGATCCTTCTAAATTTCCTATCTTTTCGCCTTCACCTATTATAGAAGAAAGTTAGTCTTTAAAAACTCAAACGCCAAGAAATCCTTGAACTTCAACTTCTCTTACCAAATCATCGCCTCGAATTAGTTGTGAAATAAGTAAATATTTTTCAAAACAATCTGAAGCGACCCCTTCCTCTACTTATTTTCCATGATCTCCTAGAAAAAGAAATTTTATATATATGGGAGACGATACCAATGCTACATCAAACCCATCTACCAAATATCCTCCCCCGAGGGAAATTGTTGAGACAACCACATTATCTCAACAAAGTCCCTCGAAAAACCTTCAATATCCGAGAGACAAATCGTCAGAAGCAGAGTTTGATTCCGCTACTACTCAATCAAACTATGATGCTGATACCAATGAGGACACCTCGAAAGAATCAGAGAATGCCACACAGAAAAAGATTTGCGGACCAAGAAAAAATAAATCTCTGATTACTATACCCGCATAAGAAAGAGCAGCAATTAGTGAGAATTTAAGGTCTCTTTATCTAGACTATATCGTTGCGTTGAAAAGTATCTCATACATATATTACAAAGAAGGCCAAGCATAGGTTTTGAAAAAACAATGAGGAATGGGGGACAATATTACCCTTCGTCTTCTCAGAAAAGGGAAAACACACTTAGACTCCAGAAAAGGCGAGTTTGTAGCCTATTCGGAAATCATCAACTGGGGGATTCGGTTCCCATTTGACCCTGATGAGTCCGAAATTATTGACCACTGCTCACTGAGAAATCCGGATAGGGGTAATTCGGACAATAGGTGCCCACTGAACTATCCGGTCAAGACAAAAGTACTAAAACACTAAACACCTTTCCACTAAGCTATGCGCTAATCTACTTAAAAACTAATGGGTCTTTAAACTCGACCCGGTTTCACAACATGACCTGAAAGCCCATTGGTCCATAATTCAGGGTATAAATACCCAACCACTTTCATTAATGAGGTATTGAACATTTAATACAACCAGGCATCTTAAATCTCTCACTACAAAACACCTAAATATTTAATACCTTTGAAATTTTCTAAAACACCTCACGAAATAACCCTCATCATAAAATAATCATCACCAAATTGGCGACCATAGTGGGAGAAGACGGTGCCTCAATCTCAAAACCAGCAAGAAAAACCAGTTCGGATGAATCTGGACGAGCAATCGGGGCCACCACCTTTGGTAGAAGTGGTGGGTGAGAACAATGAGTACACGATCGAAGAACGAGACAGGTTGAAAGCTGAAATAGAAGCCTTGAGAGCTGCTAAAAAAGCGGAGTTAGGCTTGAAAGAAAAATCAAAAGTGTCAGCCATTCACCACACTGACAACCCAAGGGAGAATGACCCATCAGCAAAGACTCACTTAAGTACTAAAAAGACCCATGTCAGCTCCAAAAAATCTCGCCTGTCTAAACCGGTGGAGAGCTCAGATTCTGAGTTCTCTAGTAGCTCCTCGAATGAGGATGGACTTGAGGAGTCCCTGTCATCCAGCAGTGATGAGGGTAGATCCAAGGAGAAGTAAAAGTTGGTTAAAAAATATTCAAGAAAGAAGGACAGACATGGAAGGTTAAAAAGGCATATGGGACAATAGTCGTATGCATGTGGATCAGCTGCTGATGGATCCATTCGTTTTCCATAATGAACCAGAGCCTTCTCTCAATCTTTTACGGGGAGTGATTTGAAATGGTACAATAGCTTACCAAAGGGGTGCATCAGAAACTTTGACACGTTTTGGGTGGCCTTCCGGAGGCAGTTTGTTGAAAGTAAGGAGGTGAAGGGAAATTGAGACATTGTTATCCATTGTGCCCAAGAACTAAATGAATCACTAAAAGACTATATAAGCCGGTTCGTGAACACAAAGAATGGGTTAGCTGATTGCTTTGAACAGGTAGCAATAGCTTCTTTGAGACAATGATTAAATTCTGACCCAGATCCAGCTTAGAGCCAGTAGTCTAAAAATAAACGAGGACCTTGGGTCCAACAGGAGTGGTTTGCTGAATTGAAAGAGAATATGGGAACCATCTATGACAAAAAAAAGATGAAGTACATTTTAGGAAGCCGACAACCCTTCAATCTCCTAAGGAAAGTCGTAATACTTGTTTTTGTCAATATCATCATGATATTGGCCATAACGCAGAGGATTGCATCGCTTTGAAGCAAGAAATGCAGAATCTGATTGAAAGAGGAAGATGAGGAGCTTATGTCAAGAGAAGAAGTGGAAATATGCCTAACAATACTCATCGTACTGCCCCAACAAACAATACAGGGACATCGGCTCTGGATGGGGCCATGGTGATATTTAATAGATTTCATATAGAATCCGAGTATTTGGATCCTGATTCAGCCCGAAATAAAGTAGGTGTTATAACAGAACATACCAAGACAGTGTCTGGGCTCATAAGTTTTTTTGAGTCGCTCACTATATTTGGGGGAGACACAATGACTGCGCCGACTTCTTCTTCTTCAAGGAAGAGGCATGTTCACACTCTGGATACTTAGTTAGAAGGAGGAATGTCCTCCTATCAGTCCCAAATTCTTTTCCCCTTCATTGTTTTTTATGAGGATGACTTAAGGGACATAGCTGGTCCTTATGAGGATGCTGCGGTGATAGGAGCATCGATTGGGGGCAATGATACCAGGCGAATTTTGGTTGACACTGGCACTTCAGCCAACATTATCTATTTAAGTTCATGTAGATAGATGAAGAATCCATCAGTGATTCTGCGTTCGAACAACTCCATTGTGTGCTTCACATGAAGCTCTGCGGATGTGATTGGAGATTTTGAGGAGGAAGTTTTGTTGGGCAAGGGCCCTATCAAGAAGATGATGAGGATACTTTTCGTTGTGGTAGATTGTCCCACGTGTTACAATGCAATATTTGTGAGATCCTGGCTCTCCAGGATGCATGTTTTGGCTTCAAAAGTTCACCAATGTTTAAAATATGCAGTTCAAGGAAAAGTGGGAGTTTTCCGAAATAGACAAAAAATAACAAGGGAATGTTATGCAACTGCTCTTGCCCCTAAAACTCTGTGGGCAGTTCAGATAAACAAAGATTAGCAGTTGTTGGGGCCCTCTGGCGTGAGGGTGAAATTGATGACCCCAGAGAGACCCCTGGGGTTTTGATACCAATTGAAGAAGTTGTAATCCACTCTCTGCCTGCAGGAAAAAATGTTAAAATTGGCTCCGAGATGGCACCATAATTGAAGAAAAAAGTGTTGTCCTTTTTGGCAAACCACAAACATGTTTTTTCTTGGTGTAATGTTGATGTAACCGGAGTACCTGCGAATGTTATATCACACCAACTATCCATCTGAAGCGATGTTGCACCTGTTGTGCAAAGGAGGAGAGCTTTCTCTAAGGAGAAAGTTGATGTCATAGTTCAAGAGTTTGACCGACTCACCAAAATGGGGCACATAAAGGAGTCTCAATATCCTTTTTGGACAACTAATCTAGTGTTGGTAAAGAAAAAGAATGGGAAATGGCATATGTGTATCGACTTTACTGACCTCAATTGGGCTTGCCTAAAAGATCTGTATTCAGTCCCCCGGATAGATCAGTTGGTAGACTCCACATCGGGAACAAGTTATTGTCCTTCATGGATGTCTTCCCCGGTTATAAACAGATACAGGTGAATCTGAAGGACCATGAACACACTACTTTTGTTACAGATATGGGCCTCCATTGTTATAGGGTGATGCCTTATTACAAATGGATCCTCCTCAGAATATTAAAGAACTACAAATGTTGACAAGAAGGTTAGCTGCTTTAAATCGTTTTATCTCAAGGTCTTTGGATAGGTGTGCCCAATTTTTCCAAACTTTAAAGGGTGCTAAAAACTTTAACTGGTCTCCACAGTGCGATCAGGTGTTCAATGAAATAAAAAAGCATTTATCTTCCCCCAAAACTCTTTACAAACCTGTTAACGGAGAGACACTGTACATATATCTAGCTGTGTCTGAAAGTGCTATAAGTGCGGTGCTGGTAAGAGAGATGGACAATTATCCTCGTCCGGTGTACTACATCAGCAGGAGTCTGATGGATACTGAAAAAAGGTACTTGAATCTTGAAAAACTAGCACTAGCCTTGGTGATTGCTGCCAAAAAAATGAGGCCCTATTTTCAGTCTCATTCTGTCATCGTCCGAACATCTTTTCCCTTGAAAAATATCCTTTAGAAGGCAGACATTTCAAGCAGGATGACCAAGTGGTTAGTAGAATTGGGTGATTATGATATTGATTTCGCCTCTCGGACTGCAATCAAATCTCAATATGTTGTTGATTTCCTGGTTGAGTTCCATTCGGACAAGAGTACCAAGTAAGCTGCAGATGAGAATACTAAAAAGGTATGGGTTGTCCAGACAGATATTGGATCAAGTACCATGGGTTGTGGTGCTGGGATATGTTTAACCTCTCTGTATGGCTATAATTTATACCAGGCTATATGTTTTACTTTTAGGGCTTTTAACAATGAGTCCGAGTATGAACCTGCTATAGCTGATATGAAATTAGCCTTTCTGTGTGGGGCTAAAAGAGTCAGGTTAATGAGTGATTCTCAGCTTGTTCATCCTTAAAGAATGAGCAGTTGATTAAATACTTGTTCATCCTTAAAGAAGTGGCAGCTAACTTTAAAACTGTTAGCTATGAGCATATACCTAGATCAGAGAACACACTAGCAGACTCCTTGGCAACTATAGCATACTCTGAGTCATACCCATGGATTCATGTGCAAGAATGCCCATCCATACAACCCAATCAGGGAAATGAAGAGAAGGAAAGTTTAAGTATACAAGTGGTTCAACCCAAAGAGTGGAGGTATCCCCTTCTTCAATACATTTCTGATGGCATTTTGCCTCCGAAGAAAGCTGTGGCAAGGAAAATGAAACATAGGCTCGTGGTTTTTAATTTTAAGAGATATCTTTTACAAGAAGTCCTTTAGTTGACCTCTCTTATGTTGTTTGGGGATTGAAGAGTCCCAAATTGTGCTATTCGAACTACATGATGGTGAAGGATCAGCACACTATGGCTATAGAGCCTTAACCCGAAGGGTTTTGTTGGTCAGATACTATTGGCCATCCATAATGGCAGATGCCAAGGAATTGGTAAAGAAATGTGACTCATGCCAAAGATATGGTAATGAAATTCATACCCCAGCTATCCCACTGGAGTCGATTTCTAAACCAATGCCTTTTGCTTGTTGGGGACTGGATTTAGTAGGGCCTCTACCGATAGCACTCGGAGGGTGCAGAACTATTATTGTAGCCATTGATTACTTTTCCAAGTGGATAGAAGCAGCCCCCTTGTAGGAACTACTTCAAAAGTTGTTATAAAATTTATCATGTTTAACATTTGTTATAGATTTGGGGTTCCACAAAAAATAACCACAGGTAATGGGCCATAATTTGATAACAAGGATACAGAGAGTTGATGCGCCTCTAGAGGCATTCAACATTTCTTTTTCCTCTCCTTTCCACTCACAAGCGAATGGTTAAGTTGAAGTGGCAAACAGGACCATTCTGTCCGGTCTCAAAAATAATTTAGAAGGGGCTGCAGGAAAGTGGCCAAGCTATTTACAAAAAGTATTATGGGCATACCGGACTACTCCTGAGAGCTGCTACACAAGAATCTCCTTTTGCCTTGGTATATGGAATTGATGCAATTGCTCATATAAAGGCAACTCTTCCATCATACAGAGTCCACAAATTTTCTGAACAGGCTAATAAAGTGGCAAATATAACTCATCTTAGAGCCACCCATTATTAAGGCTTGATGAGGAGCAGATTTTCTTCCAAAATCAAAAGAAGGGATTTTTGACCAGGGGACAAAGTGTTGAGAAAATTCTTCTTACATACTAAGGAGAAGCAGTTGGGCAAGCTAGCTCCAAATTGGGAATGGCCCTATGAGGTCTCCGAAAAACTTAAGTCTGGGACATACAGGCTTCAAGACAAAGATGGAAGAATCTTAAACCATCCTTGGAATATTGAACACCTCCGGTTATATCTGGAATGAAAGTTGTGTAAATATTTACTTGTTTAAAGTCCATGTAAATATTATGGGGCATACTCTTTCCTACCCTGGTGGCGCGGGGAGGTTTTAATGAGGTATCCGAGTTTTTCAATAAAATTTGATTCCTTGTTAAAATATTCGGAGTGGTTTGCTTTACAGTTTTTTTTAAAGTCTTCTAAGGATCTTTGCCAGATCGGATTGATCTGGTGGAATGATGACCGTTTAACATTTGTCATCGGAGATTTTAAACAGTCTCATCTTAAATACTTGTAAAATACATAAGGGCTCTTTAAACATCAGCCATTGAAATTAAGCAAAAATTTAGCAAAGTAAACCTATCCGGCTAAAAACGGATGATGATATTAAAACATAAAATATGTCTTGGCCATCTAAGGACTTTGAGTTTAAAGAAAGGCTTAAGCGGACTCAAACCGGACGCAATTACAAAAATGCTTTGGCCATCCAAGGACTTTAGTATTTTATAAGGATACGAAAAACAAAATAAGAAAAGATAGTTAAAACCTCAGGGCTAATTACCCTTGGATGATCCTGCATCGTCTTTTTTCTTAGGATCTTTGGATTCGTTACTGGAACTCTCCCCGGTTCCTTTTTCTTCATCAGTAGTGGAACCTATTCCACTACTATAGCCATGTCGATCACCTTCTACCATAGTATGAAACGGGAGGTCCTCATACTCTACATATATCCATAAATCTCCAAGGGTTCTCTTCGTAAATGTGTGGTGAACAAAAAGTACCATATCAGATTTGACTTCTGCATCTCTTACTTCTAGGGAGTCTATCACCTTATTAGTATACGCATCAATCTTGGCCTCGATTGTCTTTTCCTGCTCTTTCACCAAGTCTTCTTTCTCCTTTGTAACCTTGGACACAGCCTCTTCGAGATAATTCTTGTCACCAAACAAGGTTTGGATGGTATCGTCCTTGATCTTCATGTCTCCCTTCAAGGAGGAAAGATCTCTTTCCAAACCAGAGCATTTGGTTCCGAGCTCTGTGTTAGCTGTCTATGAATGACCAGCTTGGTTTCCAAGTCTTCTTTCTCCTTCTTCAACTTCTCAAGCTCCTTTTTCAATGCCTCAATACTCTGGTTGGCATTAAAGAGGACAGTGGATAAACTCTCCTTGTCTGTGTTGAGGGTGTTGATGAGGGAAGACTGACTTTTTACTTGCCTCTCTAAGTTGAGCACTGGCTGAATATGGCCCAACAAAGAGTGAGTCACCGTATCGTTTTCCCCTGAGATAGTGAAAGTCTTACCATTAAAAGTCACTATATTGGAGGAGCTTAGGGGAAGGTAGGGGCCAGCAAAGTCGTCTTTTTCAAAATCTCTGAAATAAAGGCCAATATTTTGGACGCCACTGATGTCTAGTCCTTCCAAATCTCCTCTAGTACCCTCTCTGGTATGTAGATCGGTAGGGATTTGCTCTGCCAGGGTGGGGTCAGTTGGATCGGTCGAAGGTAGAGACTTTGAAGGGCGGAGGACTACTTCATCCCCCAAGGAGACCTTCTTCTTCTTAGCAGTCCTCTAATCGCTACTAGCTCCCCTTTTTCGATCCTTTTTAGGAGGCCTTGGTTGATTTTGGGGTTCACATGCCTCCTTAATGGACGCATCATCAACTACTTTAAGCAAAGTAGAATCAATCCCTTCTTGGACCTGCCCTCCTTGGCGCTCCGGAGCAATCTCCTCTGCAGCACACTGGGATTCAGGAATAATTTGGCAACCCAGGCATTTAATTTGGCACATGTGGTCTGCCCCTTCTCAACAAAGTCGGAGAACTCCTTCGGCAATACTGACATAAAAGAAGAAGTAATTCAGGAATAATTTTTTTTTGCAAAATGAGAAAGACAAACAAAGTAGAATACTTACCTGAGCTCTTCCATCTGCTGGTGAGCATACTAGGATTGAAGTCAGCCTTGATTTTTCTCCCATTCTCCCACATCCCGCTGATGAATAGGAACTGGGTCTTCCAGTTTTTTACTTATTCTAGTAGGTCGTCCACCACTTTAAAATCGTCTCCCATATTTTAGTGGTAGAATGGGATATGATGGTTTTTACAAAGGCTGGCCACTACAGCGAACTACTCCATTGGGAGAGGAAAACCGAACAGCCTTGACGCCATAATACAAGCGAGGAGAGTATACCAAGCATTTGGACTCAGCTAGCTTGGACAGAGTTTAATCAGGTGGAAATACCTGACGATTTCTGGATCCAAGGGGAATCTGTGCCCCTAGTTGAACAGCTTAGTGTAGATGACGATCTCGTTGAGCTTGCAGTCCGTCGGAGTCTTTGGTGTGACTGGTATTCTCACCTTAACCGATTCAGGGATCCCCCACTGGGATTGGATCCGGCCTAACTCAGAGGTGTGAGTATATACATAATTAATGTTCTGCATGGCCAGCAGATACTTCACATTGACCTTATGAAAACAAGGTCCCATTTTTCCTATTAGGCTCTCCGGAAGATCCGGATGGATCATGCAGATTTTCTCCTTTCCTTTCCCCTTTTTGTCGGAGGCAGCATCTCCAGTTTTCCTTGAGGCTTCAGTCTCAAATGGGGCCTCTTCGAAACTATCCTCCATCACTTCTTCCATCAATGTGGAAGGTTTATCAGTCGTTGTGGATGGAAGAGTGCTGGCTTGTGGCTCAATATTTTGTCCAGACGGTTGAGCGTCAGTCTCTTTTAAAGGTACGGTGTCCGGTTGGGGCTCAGCTCCGGAGGACTTTGTATGAGAAGTTATTATGGTTTCCTCGGATCCGGAGGGTTTGTCTTTTGGGGCTCTAATAAATTCCTCTGGTCCGGAGGCT
The DNA here is from genome assembly GCA_036936605.1 of Limnanthes douglasii subsp. nivea. Lineage (NCBI taxonomy): Eukaryota > Viridiplantae > Streptophyta > Magnoliopsida > Brassicales > Limnanthaceae > Limnanthes > Limnanthes douglasii. The sequence continues at coordinate 174,387,211 of JAUPFV010000003.1, forward strand.
TTATCTTTGGTTGCCGACTTGGAGGGCCCCGTTTTGGAGAAGTTGGGTTCTGAGCCAGTTGCTTGGCCTTTTACCAGGCGCGTTGTTCGGCGAGGGTTACTTTTCTCTGGGGATTTCTCAATGTCTGACCCCATAGCAATAAATAGAAAAGGCTTCCTAAAACTCCATACTACTTTCTCTTGCACGTTAGAAGGCTGAGACTCCTGAATCGAGGAGCCCGACGGGATTGGCGAGAGGTTTGGGAGGAATAAACGTTTAGGTGTTTTATTTTTAGCAGAGGACGATCCTTGATCAGCTTCTAAGGATGGTGTATCTGGCTTGTTGTTTAAAGAGACTGGAAGGTCAGCAGTGATACATCTCTCACGCTCAACTTTTTGCGCTTTCTCTAATTCAAAAAGATTTACCCAACCACCTTTCATGAGAGCGTTTTTCGTTGTGAACATAAAACTACCTAAGAGAAGTTTTGAAATGAAAGGTAAAAAGCTTTGAGAGAAGAAATTGCAAAGTGATGAAGATGATGAAACAGTAAAGGAAAATAATTTATACTAGTGAGGCAAAAAGTTAGTGATACCTAGGAGAAAATAAAAAGACTTAAGTAATGATTGAAGGCAGCGCTGACGTAAGAAACATTAAATGCATGAGTTGCTTTTTGGGCTTAGTGGGAGTGTCGTTCTAGGAAGAAAACGGCGGGTAGAACGAATCAAAGTGCGACACATGTCCCATGATCCAAAGAAAAACTCTTGGAATTCTGAGAAGGAATCAGTTCGGATAAACCTTGAACCAAACACATGAGCAATCCGGAAAATGTTGTTGCTGGCTAAGTGAGTTTTTTAGTCATGCCAAAGATTTTTGACAAAACCTAAAAACGGGGCTACTGATGAGTCCGGAATTATTCACCACTGCTCACTAAGAAATCTAGACAGGGGTAATTCGGACAATAGGTGCCCACTGAACTATCCGGACAGGACAAAAGTACTAAAACACTAAACATCTTTTGACTAAGCTAAGTGCTAATCTACTTAAAAACTAATGGGTCTTTAAACTCGACCCGGTTTCACAACTTGACCTGAAAGACCATGGGTCCATAATTAAGGGTATAAATATCCAACCACTTTCATTAATGAGGGTAATGAACATTTGATACAACCAGGTAGCTTTAATCTCTCACTACAAAACACCCAAACATTTAATACCTTTGAAATTCTCTAAAACACATGACGAAATTACCCTCATCATAAAATAATCATCACCAGACCCCATGATAGTTGACTAATTCAAACTCTTGGATTTGTGCCCAACTCAAGTTACACCAAATCAATGGTTCACCCTTCTCTCTGTAATCATGGCCTCCCGCTTGTCCAAGATTTCGATCAGCATTAAAGATTTCATATCTTTGACCAAATTATCCGAGGGACCAAAACTTCCATTTTACTATCTTACATTAGATGATGACCTAAAAATCATCGATGATCTCATGGAAGAGAAAACGTTTTGGAAGCAAAAATTCATATTCATCTCAGGATCATGGGAAAATGGCAACGAAATATTTGAAGCCAATCCATCGAGATAGAATCTTGTCTGGAAAAGTGATCATAAGTATTGCAATACAACTCTTCTTAAATTAAATTTTCCAACTTTTTTTACTCAAATTCACTATCAACTTATATGTTCTTATCATAAATTCTGAGGTGCTACGCCATTCGTCGAGCAAGAGCCCAAGAAACATTCATTAAACTTGCCGCCTGGGCTGAAGTAGAATGGAACAACGCTTTCCACACATCCTTCAAACCAATCAATTTCCTCAATAGTCACTTATTAATGATCACACCTGGAGCCTTTCCTCCTAAAATTTTGATGAAACAGCCCAACCCTCGACACAGTGTTAAAAGATTGGTCCATCTCGATTGCAAGGTATTCTTACCCATCTGCAACAGATCAGATAGTCATCTTCCTCAAAAGAAAAAGGTAACAAAGGACAAAAAGGCAGCTAGTACATCTGCTGCCAACCCTTCAACAAATCCGAAGCCTAATCGTTCAAAAAGAAAAACAAAGGAAAGCACACTTTCTACCATCGAAGAAAGAACAGAGGGAGAACCTTGACCAAAAAAGAAAAAAACTGATGTACCATTGAAAAGTAAAAATTCCACCAGTCCCCTGAAGAAAATGAAGAAAAATATAGTTGCAACCATCGAAGATATATTATTTGATGACGACGAGGTCATAGTTGCTGGGAATCAACAAAGTCTTCAAAAGGAAAAGAAAACAATTGTTGATGATGCTGCAATTGCTATAGAAGATAATCAAAATGATGATCAATTTGATCCGGACAGTTTCATCAACTTCAATGAATTACAAGAGCTTATTGGAGAAGAGGATCATGTTATTCAAGAGATTCAAACTCACCTGTACAACTTTGATAAAAGATCCGCTCCCTATGCCTCCGTAGCAGCATCTCCTGGAATGATTGTTCCTACTGCTCCTACTACGTCTTTAGATCTCATCTCTCGGCCTAGTCCTGTGGTTTTTCCTCATATTCCACCAAACCCAGACGTCCTTGCTGCACTTACTCAAGAAATCAAAGCTTCTCAAATTCATTTGAAACGGCTGTCTAAATATATGGTTCGCTACAAAGGAATTGTTGAAGCTGAAAAAGAAGTTGAGGGATATTTGTTTTCATCATATAGTAGATCAATTTCATGGATTCGAAATGGCAAGGTCTGAGCTCATCAGAGGAATATATTTTTTTCAAAAATAATTTACGAGAACTACAATAAATCGAGAAAGAGAATCTAAAAACTTCGTATCAACAAGAGATAGATCGGCTCATAGCTAAACACCTTAAAGACTTAGCTGATGAGAAGGATAAATTTAATAATCTTCAGACTTCTCTTACTAAAAGCAAACCATAAAAGAAAATCTTGACCGATGAGATAGCCATACTGAAGACTGGTTTTGAGAAGGAAAAACAACTTGTCGTCACTGCTGCAGAAGATGAATGTACTAAGGACATGTTGGCAGCTATCAACAATGGTAAAGAGGAGAAGCCCATCACACGTCTTTGAGAAAATCACGCTACATATCCCAAGATCAACCTCTCTAGCTTCTTTAATGATATTCTTGTCGAACGGCGCCCCCAGGAATCTTTTAATCCTATCCGAAGTTCATCGTCGGAACAAGAATCATCCGAAAAGAAGTTACTAGAATGATTTTATTATCCTTTGAATTTATGTTATCTTTTTGTATTTGTCATATTAGCACCATAACCCTTGTACACATCGAATTATTCTAAATGACAAAGGTTTTTTCTTATACTTCATATTTTTTTATCAAATTATGTATACGTTTGTCATTTATTTATGCTAATTATTCGAAGCAAATTAAAGTGCATTGAAACATGGCACATCGAAAACACAGTGCGTTTATTGAACTTAGCACTTCAAATATCATAGGGCGTTTATCCAACATAACACATTCAATATCACAGTGCATTTATTGAATAAAGCACTTCGAATATGGTTGTTTCTTCGAAAAGTATATTAAACACTTCATAACATTCTACTCTTGATCAACCTCAAAGATGATCAGTCTTTGATCAGTTATCAAGATAGTTTAAATAAACACTTGTAAACAAACATTGGCCAAAAATGCATTTTATTGATAATGTTGAATATGTACATAGCGCCTCATTAAAACCTCCCTAGACTAACAGGGTAGGAAAGAGTGCGCTAATCAACCAAAAGAAACAAATTCAAAATACAACATAGTTATTCCTAGTATAATTTCAGATGTTGTATATTCCACGGGTGCTGAAGCATCCTCCCTGACTATCAAAAAAGTGATAGGACTCTGGCCATATCTTTTTAACAACCACATAATGTCCATCCCAATCCGGGGCCATTTTTCCAAGGCTCTTCTCCTTAGTACGCAGAAATAATTTTCTCAACACTTTATCACCTATTTTAAACTCCCGCTTTTTTACCCCCAAATTGTACATATTCATCATAAGAGTTTGATAATGGATTACATTTAAATGAGCTCGAAATCTTTTCTCATTAATCATATCTAAATTTTCTCTTTTAGCTTCATCACTGGATTTTTCAGAATATTGGGTTATTCTAAAAGATAACATCGTAGATTCCACACGACTAACAACATTCATTCCACATACTAAAGCAAAAGGAGTTTCTTTAGTAGCTTCCCTAGGATTTGTTCGATACGCCCAAAACACGTTTTGCAAATAATTTGGCCATGTCCCTACTGCCCCTATCAAATTCTTCTTCAAACCCTCTAAAATAGAACTGTTTATTAGCTCGAATTGTCCATTTTCTCAGGGATGAAAAAGGTGTTGAAAAATATTGTTGAATTCCTTTCGAAGCGCAGAATGAAGTCATTTCTTTATAATTAAATTGAGGGCCATTATTCGTAGTAATCCCTCGAGGTACTCCAAAATGGCAGGAAATACTATTTACAATGAATTTAATTACATCCTTTACTTTCGTTCTAGATAACGGTGATGCTTCTGCCCACACTGTAAAATATTCTACTTCAAAAATTATCATTTTCCACTCTCCAGATTCCATCGGCAAAGGCTCCACTATATCAATTCCACATCTATCAAACAGTATGGCTTCGGTAATAGTTATAAGTGGAACTGCTGGCTTGTGTATAAAATTAGCAAACCTTTGACAAGTATCACAGCTTCAAACCAAATTTTTGGCATCGTTCACGATCAAAGGACAATAAAACCTTGCAAGAAAAACTCGACGAGATAAAGCCTTAAACCCACAATGAGCTGATCATTCTCCATCATGAAACTTTGATAAAACTTCATGTGATTCTTACCTATTCAAACATCGTCATGCGGTGCTCCTCGAAGAAAAGTTTTAAAATATCAGTTTTTCAATCGCCTCAGACTACATTTGTAGTGACAAATAATTCCTCTATAGAATCATACTAGTCTGACTGGGTCAAAATTGAAGGACTCTCTTGTAGCAAAATCCAAGGATACTCTTCTTGTCAGTGATATTTTCTAACAAATCAACCAATGTGTTACTTCTTCGACATGTATATTCCACAACAACATGATCAAATAATAGCATCAAGTTTTGATGCTCTCGAAGATACAAAATTAAGCGATCAATTTTTGCTTCGGAGTTTCCAGATACATGGTTTGCTACTAATTAAGAATCTGTCTCTAACCGCACTGAAGTTGCTCCACATATTTTCACAAGCCGCCGACCAGCCAAAGCAGCTTCATATTCAGCTTCGTTATTCAAGGCGTGAAAACCAAATTTTATAGATTGATGCATTCTTTCTCCAGATTGAGCAACTAACTGAACTCTAGCGCTGTATCCCAATACACTAGATCCACCATCTGTTCGAATAACCCACATCGAATTCGCTGGTAAAACATCCTTGTTATCTTCTATATCTGATTTACTTGAATGAAATTCAAAAATAGAATCTGCCAAAGCTTGAGCTTTAATTGCAGTTCGAGGTGTGAACAGAATATCATAATCTCCCAACTCTACTGATCACTTGGTCATTCTTCCCGAAATATCAGGACGTTACAAAACATTTTTCAAGGGAAATGAAGTTCGAACTTCAGTGGTATGAGCTTGGAAATAAGGGCGCATCTTTCTAGAAGCCACCACCAACGATAACGCTAATTTCTCAAGCTTAAATATCTCTTTTTTGGCGCCACCAAACTTTTACTGACATAGTACACCGACATCAGAATTCCTGAATCCTTGCTTATCAATACCACACTTACTGTAAAATCTGATACCGCAATGTATACAAAAAAATTTTCTTCACTTCAAGGCTTTGATAAAATTTCTAGTGATGATAATAAGTTCTTGAAGATTTTTTACGCTGCTTCACAATCCGAAGTCCATTCAAATATTTTTTTCCCTCGCAAAACTTGAAAGGAAGGAAAACATTTGTCAAAAAATCTAAAAATAAATCTATTAAGCGCTGCTAACCTACCTGTCAAATCTTGCACTTCTTCAACCGTTTGAGGTGAATTCATTGCCATTACAGCTTTCAACTGTTCTGGGGCAGCTTATATTCCTCTTTCACTGATAACATAACCCAAGAACGTTCCTGATCAACTCCGAAAGTTCATCTTTCAGGATTAAGCTTTAGCGTGATTGCTCTTAGATTCAAGAATGTCTCCTCTAAATATTTCAAATATGCATGGTCCACCAAGATTTTTACCACCATATGATCAATGTACACTTCCATGTTTCTTCCAATCTGAGTGGAAAATGCTTTATTCAGCACCCTTTGATAAGTAACCCCTGCATTTTTCAATCCAAAATGCATAACCTTATTGCAATGTAAACCCCTATCAGAAATGAAAATAGTACATTCTAGATCATTTGGATCCATACGGATCTGATTATATCCTGCAAAATCATCTATGAAAGTTGATATTTTGTTTCCCGAAGTGGAATCAATCAGTTGGTCTATTCGAGGAACAGGAATTGGTCTTTAGGTCAGGCTCGATTTAAGTGTGTAAAATCCAAAAACATTCTCCGTTTTCCGTTATTCTTTTTTATCACTACTGGATTTGTAGTCCATATAGGATATTATGAGTCCCTTATTTGTCCGACCCTGGATAAACGATCCACTTCGGAAACAATTGCTTCTGTTGTTTATAAAGAAAATACCCTTCTTTTTTGGATTACCAGCTTCACATTTGAATTAACAGCTAAACTATGACAGGTTACTTCGATCAGCACACCTATCACATCCTCTGTTTTCCAAGCGAAAACATCCAAATTATAAGACAAAAATTGTAATAGTCGTTGTTGTAGAACTAGGGTCAGTAAGATTCCTATTCGAAGTGTTTTTCCCTCATAATACTTATACTTCTCAATCTTTTCACTTATTGTCAAAGACCCTAGGTTTCCCTTGGATCGTCAACCCTTTCATCAAAATCGGAGGTCAACCCCTCTAACTGCTATTCATTCATCATATCTTCACTACTGGATCCTCGAATCCGAAGTGCAGTGGCATAGCATTCTCTTGCAACTTTCTGGTCGCTTCGAACTGGTGTGGATAATAATTTCCTGAGGGTAGGCTGGTAATTTCAGTTGGTGTTTTATGGTGGTGTGTGGGTGTTTAAGTGTTTAGAGTAGAGAGTAGAGAGATAATTAAGCAGCTTGGTAGCAGTTAATTCTCATTAGCTATAGTTAATGCAGGTGGTAGGGTATTTATACCCTGATGTTTGGGCCCTTATGGGCTTTCGGGTCATGTTTAATGGACCCGGGTCATGTTCAAAGACCCATGAGCTCTAAGTAGGAGAGCAAGTAGCTTAGTCAAGAAGTGTTTAGGTTTTTTAGTACTTTTGTCATAGTTCGAACAGTCCTATGGTCATAGTGTTCAAAGTGATCTGTCCGGTCCATGTGATCTGTCCGCTCCGGAGGCCTTGGACTGATATGTCCGTGTCCGGGGAGAGTACAAAATTCGGACTCATGAGGAGCCCCTTTTTTAGGTGTTTGTGCAAATATTCTTGCCAAATACCTGAAAAACAGTCCGACGCCAGGGGTAGTCCTAATCCGGACAGGTCTAAGGATTTATCCGGACAGATAAAGCTTCACGAATTCAAAACGGTTTTTGCCAGAGTTCGTGGGACACGTGTCACTCTCTGATGGGTTGTTTCAGCCGTTTTTTCACGTTGAATTTCGAACCCCCCTTCTTTGAAAAGCAACCTCTTTAATTACAAATGGTGACATTAGCCCTGTCTTTTAATCATTGCCAAACTTTTCGAATTCTCCTAGGAATCATTTGTTTTCATCGTATAGTAGATCAATTTCATGGATTCGAAATGGCAAGGTCTGAGCTCATAGGAATCTATTTTTTTCAAAAATAATTTACGAGAACTACAATAAATCGAGAAAGAGAATCTAAAAACTTCGTATCAAGAAGAGATAGATCGGCTCATAGCTAAACACCTTAAAGACTTAGCTGATGAGAAGGATAAATTTAATAATCTTCAGACTTCTCTTACTAAAAGCAAACCATAAAAGAAAATCTTGACCGATGAGATAGCCATACTGAAGACTGGTTTTGAGAAGGAAAAACAACTTGCCGTCACTGCTGCAGAAGATGAATGTACTAAGGACATGTTGGCAGCTATCAACAATGGTAAAGAGGAGAAGACCATCACACGTCTTTGAGAAAATCACGCTACATATCCCAAGATCAACCTCTCTAGCTTCTGTAATGATATTCTTGTTGAACGGCGCCCCCAGGAATCTTTTAATCCTATCCGAAGTTCATCGTCTGAACAAGAATCATCCGAAAAGAAGTTACTAGAATGATTTTATTATCCTTTGAATTTATGTTATCTTTTTGTATTTGTCATATTAGCACCATAACCCTTGTACACATCGAATTATTCTAAATGACAAAGGTTTTTTCTTATACTTCATATTTTTTTTTATCAAATTATGTATACGTTTGTCATTTATTTATGCTAATTATTCGAAGCAAATTAAAGTGCATTGAAACATGGCACATCGAAAACACAGTGCGTTTATTGAACTTAGCACTTCAAATATCATAGGGCGTTTATCCAACATAACACATTCAATATCACAGTGCATTTATTGAATGTAGCACTTCGAATATGGTTGTTTCTTCGAAAAGTATATTAAACACTTCATAACATTCTACTCTTGATCAACCTCAAAGATGATCAGTCTTTGATCAGTTATCAAGATAGTTTAAATAAACACTTGTAAACAAACATTGGCCAAAAATGCATTTTATTGATAATGTTGAATATGTACATAGCGCCTCATTAAAACCTCCCTAGACTAACAGGGTAGGAAAGAGTGCGCTAATCAACCAAAAGAAACAAATTCAAAATACAACATAGTTATTCCTAGTATAATTACAGATGTTGTATATTCCACGGATGCTGAAGCATCCTCCCTGAGTATCAAAAAGGTGATAGGATTCTGGCCATATCTTTTTAACAACTACATAATGTCCATCCCAATCCGGGGCCATTTTTCCAAGGCTCTTCTCCTTAGTACGCAGAAATAATTTTCTCAACACTTTATCACCTATTTTAAACTCCCGCTTTTTTACCCCCAAATTATACATATTCATCATAAGAGTTTGATAATGGATTACATTTAAATGAGCTCGAAATATTTTCTCATCAATCATATCTAAATTTTCTCTTTTAGCTTCATCACTGGATTTTTCAGAATATTGGGTTATTCTAAAAGATAACATCGTAGATTCCACACGACTAACAACATCCATTCCACATACTAAAGCAAAAGGAGTTTCTTTAGTAGCTTCCCTAGGATTTGTTCGATACGCCCAAAACACGTTTTGCAAATAATTTGGCCATGTCCCTACTGCCCCTATCAAATTCTTCTTCAAACCCTCTAAAATAGAACTCTTTATCAGCTCGAATTGTCCATTTTCTCAGGGATGAAAAGGTGTTGAAAAATATTGTTGAATTCCTTTCGAAGCGCAGAATGAAGTCATTTCTTTATAATTAAATTGAGGGCCATTATTCGTAGTAATCCCTCGAGGTACTCCAAAATGGTAGGAAATACTATTTACAATGAATTTAATTACATCCTTTACTTTCGTTCTAGATAATGGTGATGCTTCTGCCCACACTGTAAAATATTCTACTTCAAAAATTATCATTTTCCGCTCTCCAGATTCCATCGGCAAAGGCTCCACTATATCAATTCCACATCTATCAAATAGTATGGCTTCGGTAATAGTTATAAGTGGAACTGCTGGCTTGTGTATAAAATTAGCAAACCTTTGACAAGTATCACAGCTTCAAACCAAATTTTTGGCATCGTTCACGATCAAAGGACAATAAAACCTTGCAAGAAAAACTAGACGAGATAAAGCCTTAAACCCACAATGAGCTGATCATTCTCCATCATGAAACTTTGATAAAACTTTATGTGATTCTTACCTATTCAAACATCGTCATGCGGTGCTCCTCGAATAAAAGTTTTAAAATATCAGTTTTTCAATCGCCTCAGACTACATTTGTAGTGACAAATAATTCCTCTATAGAATCATACTAGTCTGACTGGGTCAAAATTGAAGGACTCTCTTGTAGCAAAATCCAAGGATACTCTTCTTGTCAGTGATATTTTCTAACAAATCAACCACTGTGTTACTTCGTCGACATGTATGTTCCACAACAACATGATCAAATAATAGCATCAAGTTTTGATGCTCTCGAAGATACAAAATTAATCGATCAATTTTTGCTTCGGAGTTTCCAGATACTTGGTTTGCTACTAATTAAGAATCTGTCTTTAACCGCACTAAAGTTGCTCCACATATTTTCACAAGCCGTCGACCAGCCAAAGCAGCTTCATATTCAGCTTCGTTATTCAAGGCGTGAAAACCAAATTTTATAGATTGATGCATTGTTTCTCCAGATTGAGCAACTAACTGAACTCCAGCGCTGTATCCCAATACACTAGATCCACCATCTGTTCGAATAACCCACATCGAATTCGCTGGTAAAACATCCTTGTTATCTTCTATATCTGATTTACTTGAATGAAATTCAAAAATAAAATCTGCCAAAGCTTGAGCTTTAATTGCAGTTCGAGGTGTGAACAGAATATCATAATCTCCCAACTCTACTGACCACTTGGTCATTCTTCCCGAAATATCAGGACGTTGGGAAATGAAGTTCAAACTTCAGTGGTATGAGCTTGGAAATAAGGGCGCATCTTTCTAGAAGCCACCACCAACGATAACGCTAATTTCTCAAGCTTAAATATCTCTTTTCTGGCGCCACCAAACTTTTACTGACATAGTACACCGACATCAGAATTCCTGAATCCTTGCTTATCAATACCACACTTACTGTAAAATCTGATACCGCAATGTATACAAAAATATTTTCTCCACTTCAAGGCTTTGATAAAATTTATAGTGATGATAATAAGTTCTTGAAGATTTTTTACGCTGCTTCACAATCCGAAGTCCATTCAAATATTTTTTTCCCTCGCAAAACTTGAAAGGAAGGAAAACATTTGTAAAAAAATCTAGAAATAAATCTATTAAGCGCTGCTAACCTACCTGCCAAATCTTGCACTTCTTCAACCGTTTGAGGTGAATTCATTGCCATTACAACTTTCAACTGTTCTGGGGCAGCTTATATTCCTCTTTCACTGATAACATAACCCAAGAACGTTCCTGATCAACTCCGAAAGTTCATCTTTCAGGATTAAGCTTTAGCGTGATTGCTCTTAGATTCAAGAATGTCTCCTCTAAATATTTCAAATATGCATTGTCCACCAAGATTTTTACCACCATATGATCAATGTACACTTCCATGTTTCTTCCAATCTGAGTGGAAAATGCTTTATTCATCACCCTTTGATAAGTAACCCCTGCATTTTTCAATCCAAAATGCATAACCTTATTGCAATGTAAACCCCTATCAGAAATGAAAATAGTACATTCTAGATCATTTGGATCCATACGGATCTGATTATATCCTGCAAAATCATCTATGAAAGTTGATGTTTTGTTTCCCGAAGTGGAATCAATCAGTTGGTCTATTCGAGGAACAGGAATTGGTCTTTAGGTCAGGCTCGATTTAAGTGTGTAAAATCCAAAAACATTCTCCGTTTTCCGTTATTCTTTTTTATCACTACTGGATTTGTAGTCGATATAGGATATTATGAGTCCCTTATATGTCCCACCCTGGATAAACGATCCACTTCGGAAACAATTGCTTCTGTTGTTTCTGAAGAAAATACCCTTCTTTTTTGGATTACCAGCTTCACATTTGAATTAACAGCTAAACTATGACAGGTTACTTCGATCAGCACACCTATCACATCCTCTGTTTTCCAAGCGAAAACATCCAAATTATAAGACAAAAATTGTAATAGTCGTTGTTGTAGAACTAGGGTCAGTAAGATTCCTATTCGAAGTGTTTTTCCCTCAGAATACGTATACTTCTCAATTTTTTCACTTATTGTCAAAGACCCTAGGTTTCCCTTGGATCGTCAACCCTTTCATCAAAATCGGAGGTCAACCCCTCTAACTGCTATTCATTCATCATATCTTCACTACTGGATCCTCGAATCCGAAGTGCAGTGGCATAGCATTCTCTTGCAACTTTCTGGTCGCTTCGAACTGGTGTGGATAATAATTTCCTGAGGGTAGGCTGGTAATTTCAGTTGGTGTTTTATGGTGGTGTGTGGGTGTTTAAGTGTTTAGAGTAGAGAGTAGAGAGATAATTAAGCAGCTCGGTAGCAGTTAATTCTCATTACCTATAGTTAATGCAGGTGGTAGGGTATTTATACCCTGATGTTTGGGCCCTTATGGGCTTTCGGTTCATGTTTAATGGACCCGGGTCATGTTCAAAGACCCATGAGCTCTAAGTAGGAGAGCAAGTAGCTTAGTCAAGAAGTGTTTAGGTTTTTTAGTAATTTTGTCATAGTTCGAACAGTCCTATGGTCATAGTGTTCAAAGTGATCTGTCCGGTCCATGTGATCTGTCCGCTCCGGAGGCCTTGGACTGATATGTCCGTGTCCGGGGAGAGTACAAAATTCGGACTCATGAGGAGCCCCTTTTTTAGGTGTTTGTGCAAATATTCTTGCCAAAGACCTGAAAAACAGTCCGACGCCAGGGGTAGTCCTAATCCGGACAGGTCTAAGGATTTATCCGGACAGATAAAGCTTCACGAATTCAAAACGGTTTTTGCCAGAGTTCGTGGGACACGTGTCACTCTCTGATGGGTTGTTTCAGCCGTTTTTTCACCTTGAATTTCGAACCCACCTTCTTTGAAAAGCAACCTGTTTAATTACAAATGGTGACATTAGCCCCGTCTTTTAATCATTGCCAAACTTTTCGAATTCTCCTAGGAATCAACTGCTTTTTCAGATTTACTATAAATTCAAACTCACTTTCTACTGTTTTACTATCTCTTTCATATTTACTCTGCATATTTTCTTAGAGCTTTCTCTCTCTAAAGTAAAGATTTACTTGATAGTTTATGTTTACAGCAAGGACTGCTTTGATCAAAGGCGGGTGGCTCAACCTTTCTGAGTTGGAGAAGGCACAAAAAGTCGAGAAGGAAACACGAATCGCAGCAGGGTTACCTACTTCGCCTGTTGACAGATCAATCACCTATGCTGCAGAGTCAGATAGAGGACCTTCTTCCTCCAAAGGCACTAAGCCTAGAAAGTTATTCCAACCTAGCCTTTCCTCCATCATCTCTGGTTCCTCGGTTCAAGAATCAGAATCCATCGTTGAACCAGGAGTAACTGTCACTAGCTTCAAAAAACCCTCACCCTTTATAGCGATGGGATCAGACATGGAGCACTCCCCGGAGAAGTTAGTCGACCGAAGAAAGAGTCGGTTGGTTAAGGGGCAAGCCTCTAAGAACACTCCCTCAAAGTCGGGGACCAAAACTAGCAGCTCTGGGTCTGGAGTGCCTATCAGAGCTCCCCGGGAAAGACTACCTGGTCCGGAGGCTAGCAGCCCAGCACTTCGAAGAGAGATCTCTTCCTCAGAGCTCCAGCCTGAGACTAAAAGTCAAGGAAACGCTGAAGATCAACAGTCCGGAAGCCAAGCTGAGCCAAGTTTGAATTCTCCCCGGGCCACTGCCACTGATATTCCTCCAACGATCATGGAGGAAAGAATGGAGGACTCTGCTGAAGAAGTCCCTTTTGAGTCTGAGCCCTCCGGTCAGACTAGTAATACTGTTGCTGCCAAAAAAGATAAGGGCAAAGAAAAACTGTGCTTGAGGCATCCGGAGCTGCCGGAGTGTCTTGAAAGGAAGGTGGGGCCTTGTTTTCACAAGGTCAAACTTAAATACCTCTTGGCCTTACAAAAGACCAAGTATGCATTCATCCATACGGCTGAACTGGGTCGAATGCGCACGAAATGGGGGATCCCAGAAAATGTGAAGATAAGGATTCCCATAGATCCTGAAACTCCTATGGATTGCAAGCTGAATGAAATAGTCATCTTCACGGAGCTATTTAATTGGGGACTCAGATTCCCATTGGACCCAGAGATTGTCAGATATTTTCATCTGATCAAAATCTGTCCGAGCCAGCTAAGCCCCAACGCTTGGTATACCCTTATGTCATGCATCATGGCATCAAGGCTGTCCGGGATCCCTCTTCCTATGGAAGAGTTTGCTTCAGTGGCCAATATTTGCACACATCACCAGTTCCCCTTCTACCACTTCAATATGGGGGACAGTTTCAAAGCTGTTGATGATTTGTTGGAGTCTGAGAGTAAATGGAGGAGCCAGTTTTTTTTCGTCAGTGGCGCTTGGGAAAACGAAAAGAAGATCAAGTCCGGAGTGAACCCAAGCCTCCTCAGAAGCAGGTGGAGGAGTGACCGTAAGTTTCCCACTTTAAATCTTTGTCTACTTCTTCCTTCTTAAAGTTGGTTTAAATTAATTGGTCTTTGGTTTATCTTAACAGAACTGCCTAAGGAGTTCGGTGATTACTTGAAGGCCGGGCAGGTTACTTGTGGCAGGATTAATGCCTGGGCTGCTGAGGAATGGGGGAACCGATTCCACGCTGCCTTCACCAGTGGAAACTTGGCAAGGTCTCACCTGTGGAGCACCACAAGTTGGAGAGACTTGACTTGGGAGTAGCTCACCACCCAGCCTTCTCCGGACACTGTGCTTAAGAGGACCCATGAAGCAGATGGGACACTCTTCCTGCTAGGCCGGGCCAAAGCCCCAAGCAAAATGAAGGGCAAGAAGAAAGGCAAGAAGGTGGCGAGCGATGCTAATCCTGCTGATGCTGAGAAGGATGCTCCAACAGACCCGGAGGGGCCAGCCCAGAGCCAAATCGATGCTGCTCTTTTGCAAGTAGTGGAGCAAGAGACCGAAAGGCAGGAAGCAGATCTTCAAAAACCTCCAAGGGCTTCCAAGAGGAATCGCAAACAGGGGAGTGAAGGCGCAGACCGGGTAGCCAAGAAGAAAAAGACTGCTAAGGGAGATGAGCTTGCTCTCCGGGATCCGGAGCCTTCTTTCCAGGCTGACCCTTCTGACCCAACGCATGCTGAAGAGATCCCAAGGGACTTTCATACCGATGAGGTTGAAGGAGGAGATCTCAACATCGATGGAGTCGACATCACTGGACTTGGTGAGCTTGGTGAATACTTCCTCAACCTCCCTAGAGACGACTTCGCAGGGCCTTACATTCCTCCGAGCAGCTCCAACACGGTCAACTTCAATGGTAAGACTTTTATTGTCTCTAGTGAAAAGGATACCATAGCCCACTCCTTGCTGAGCAATGTGCAGCCGGTACTTACGTTGGAGAGACAAGTTCGGGGTCAAGCAGACATTATCAAAGACCTTAAGTCTGAGAAGGAAACGTTGTTCGAAGACCTTCGCATTGCTACTTCCAATGCTGACATGCTAAAGGAAGCAAACGAGGAGTTGAAGAGGAATCAGGAGGAAAGCACCACAAAAGTTGCCACTCTAGAGGAAACCATTAGAGACCTCCGGGAGAAGCTGTCCGGTGTGGAGAAAGGCCTTACTGCCTCAAAAGAAGAGACCAAGGCAAAGGACAAAATTATCACTAACCTAACTACTGACAAGATTCCTCTGGAGAATGCAGCATCCAAGGCTGCCGAGGAGAGAACCACTTTGATAAGGGATCAAGAGGCTACGATCCAAGCCAAGATCAATGCCTATGCCAACGAGATGATTAAAAGCAAAAAGCTATTGCTTGAGAAGGTGAGGTCTGACATGGTTCTACTCTTTTATGAAAAAAATCCGAAGAGGAACCTGGGGGACTTGTGGCTTTATGTAGACGATGATGACCTTCCACATCATACAATGGCCGAAGGCGATCAGTATGGAGTCTCCAGTGCGTCCTCATCCGATGATGAAGAGAGGACCGGAGAGAACCCAGACAAGGAGGAAGATGATCCAAAGGTAAAGAAGAAGGTAGATGAAGGTGAAAGCGATTTTAAAGGAAAGAAGGCAGATGAAGGTGAGCCATCTTCAAAGGCTCAACCTTAACTTACGATCTAGTTTGTTTATTTTTTATTCAGACTAAAGTCCTTGGAAGGCCAAGGGACTCTTTTTGTAATGGTGTCCGGTGTTCGTTTGGACAGTTTTTTTGTGTTCTATCTTGACTATTTAAAAGTCCTTGGAAGGCCAAGGCAATTTTAAGTTATTTATTTCAATGAATATCTCTGTTCTGTACAACCATCATCTTCTTTCATTGTTCGTTTTAATTTTGATAGCCAGAGTTTAAGTAGCCTTTAGTTGTTGCATTGTGAGAGTGTTTAAATTCTCCGGCTAGAGTTTAAATAGCCCTTAGATATTTCAGTCCGGATAGTATGACAAGGGACAAAACTTTAAAAACACTTAGAAAATTTTTAAGAAGGCATCGAATTTTATTCAACCGCCCGGACACCTCATTAAAACCTCCCCGTGCCACTAGGGAGGAAAGAGTATGCCCCCAAATATTTACATGGATGTTTAAACAAGTAAATATTTACACAAGTGCTATTCCAAGTACATCCGGAGATGCTCAATATTCCAAGGATGAGTTAGAACTCTGCCATCTTTGTCTTCCAACCAATAAGTTCCAGGCTTAATTCTTTCAACAACCATATACGGACCCTCCCAAGTTGGGGCTAGCTTTCCGAAGAGCTTTTCTTTAGTGTGTAAGAAGACCTTCCACAAAACTTTGTCCCCTGGTTGGAAATCTCTTCTTTTGACTTAGGAAGCAAACCTGCTCCTCATCAAGCCCTGATAGTGTGCAACTCTAAGGTGAGCTTTAACCCGTCTTTCTTCTATCAAATCAAGTTGACCTCTGATTGCCACCTCGTTAGTGTGTTCGGAGAAGTTGTGAACACGAAAAGAGGGGAGGGTCTTCTTTATGGGGGCTACTGCATCCATCCCATAGACCAAGGCAAAGGGTGATTCTTGTGTTGCAGCCCCAGGTGTTGTCCGGTAGGCCCACAAGACCTCTTGTAGATAACTAGGCCATTTCCCAGCAGCCCCTTCCAAATTCTTCTTTAAACCGGACAGTATAGTTCTATTAGCCACTTCAACTTGCCCATTTTCTTGTGGGTGGAAAGGTGAAGAAAAACAATGTTGTATACCCCTTGAGGCACAAAAACTCTCCATTTCTCTATTGTCGAACTATGGCCCATTGTCTGTTGTTATTTTCTGTGGGACACCAAATCTGCAACATATGTTGGATAGAATGAATTTTATAACAGCTTTTGATGTTGTCCCTGCTAGAGGGGCTGCTTCTATCCACTTCGAGAAGTAGTCTATGGCCACAATTATAGTTTTGCGCCCTATGGACGCCACAGGGAGAGGGCCTACTAAATCCAATCCCCATCGAGCAAAAGGAATGGGCTCAAATATTGACTCTAAAGGAATGGCTGTTACATGAATTTCATTGCTGTACCTCTGGCATGGGTCACACCTCCTCACCAATTCCTTAGCATCTTTCATGATTGATGGCCAATAGTAACCGGAGAGTAAAACTCTTCTTGTTAAAGCTCTAAACCCACAATGGGCTGATCCCTCACCATCATGCAATTCGGAGAGGACCACTTGTGACTCTTCAACTCCCAAACAACGCAGGAGAGGTTTACTGTAGGACTTTTTATACAACAGTTCTCTCAATATGACGAAACCACGAGCCTTGTGCTTCAATGTTCTGGCTAGTGACTTATCTGGAGGCACGACACCATCGGAGAGATATTGAAGGAGAGGAAACCTCAAGTCTTGAGGTTGTTTCACTTGTATTTCAAAAATTTCCTCTTCTTTACCCTTACTAAGTTGAATAGAGGGGCTTTCGAGCACATGGATCCATGGATATGACTCCGTATATGCTATGGTTGCCAATGAGTCTGCTAGCTCATTTTCTGTTCGGGGAATGTGCTCATAGACAACACCTTTAAACTTAAGTGCTTCATTTTTGAGGAGGAGTAAATACTTCACAAGTTGCTCCTTCTTAGCCTCAGATCGGCCTTGGGCATGGTGGATAAGTAGTTGGGAGTCACTTAACAGCTTGACCCTCTTGGCCCCACAAATGTGGGCTAACTTTAACCCAACTATAGCTGCTTCGTATTCGGACTCGTTATTAGATGCCCTGAAAGCAAAACAAATAGCCTGGTACATCTTATCTCCATATGGGGAAGTTAAACATACTCCTGCACCACATCCCATAGTGCTAGATCCATCATCTGTTCGGACAACCCATACCTTTTTATCTTTTATGTTAGTAGTTTACTCCGAATCCCTGTCGGAGTGGAATTCAACCAGAAAATCAGCCACAACTTGGGCTTTGACTGCTGTTTGGGGAGCAAAGTCTATGTCGAAGTCCCCCAACTCTACTGACCACTTAGTCATTCTGCTCGAAATGTCTGCTTTTTGAAGGACATTCTTTAGGGGAAAAGAGGTCCGGACGATGATAGGATGAGCCTGGAAATAAGGCCTCATCTTCCTTGCAGCTATCACCAGGGCTAATGCCAATTTTTAAAGTTTCAAGCAACGTTTCTCTGCATCTATCAAGCTTTTGCTGATGTAGTACACTGGATGGGGATGACTATCGACCTCTCTTACCAGCACAGCACTGATGGCACAACTTGAAACTGCCAAATATACAAAGAGAGTCTCCCCATCGACTGGCTTGAACAAAGTTTTAGGGGAGGACAGAAGTTTCTTGATCTCATTGAAAGCCTCATCACACTGTGGGGTCCATTCAAAGCACTTTGCACCCTTCAAGGTTTGAAAGAAAGGAGCGCACCTGTCCGAAGACCTTGAGATAAATCTATTTAAGGCAGCTAACCTCCCCGTTAACCGTTGTACTTCTTTAATGTTTCGAGGAGGTTCCATCTGGAAAAGAGCATTTAGCTGGTCCGGATCGGGCTGTATTCCATGCTCACTTATGATATAGCCTAAAAAATTCCCGGACTACACTCCGAACACACACTTTTCAGGGTTTAACTTCAAATTCACTTTTACCAAGTTGGCAAAAGTTTCTTGGAGATCGGACAAGTGCAACTGCTCATCTACACTCTTCACCATCATGTCATCAATGTACACTTCCATATTTCTTCCAATTTGATCAGCAAATACCTTGTTGACTAACCTCTGATAAGTAGCCCCAGCATTTTTCAAACCAAATGACATTACTTTGTAGCAATGAAGACATCTGTCAGTGACAAATATGGTATGCTCTTGATCCTTTGGATCTACTTGAATCTGATTGTATCCGGAGAAAGCATCCATAAAGGAAAGCAGCTTGTTCCCAGAGGTAGAGTCTACTAACTGATCAATCCGGGGGACCGGATACAAGTCTTTTGGGCAAGCTCTATTGAGATCTGTGAAATCAATGCACATGCGCCACTTGCCATTCTTCTTTTTCACCAAGACAAGAATGGCAGTCCACAAAGGGTATTGAGATTCCTTAATGTGCCCCATCTTTGTGAGTCTGTCAACCTCTTGCACAATGACATCAGCCTTTTCTTTGGAAAAAGCTCTTCTTTTTTGAACCACTGGTGCTACGTCTCTCCGGACCGATAGGTGATGTGATATCACTTCTGATGGGACTCCAGTAACATCAGCATTGCACCAAGAAAAAACGTGCTGATGGTTCTTTAAAAACTTCAACATTTCATTCTTCAACATAGGTGGCATTTTAGACCCTATCTTGACACTTTTCCCATCTTCCAAACAGTGTGTTTCTACCTCTTCAACTGGTATCAACACTCCGGGGGTCTCTCTGTGGTCATCAATTTCACCCTCACCCCCAGAAAGGCCCTCAAACTGCTATTGTTCATTAATACGGACTGCCCCCAATGTTCGAGGAGCCGGGGCAGTGGCATAACATTCTCTTGCAATGTTTTGGCTGCTCCGGACGACTCCAACCTGTCCCTGAACATCATACTTTAAGCATTGGTGGACTGTTGAAGCCACTGCATGCATCCTAGAGAGCCAAGACCGCCCTAGAATAGCATTATAGCAAGTGGGACAATCCACCACAATAAAGAGTATTCTGACCATTTTCTTGAAAGGGCCCTTGCCCAATAACACCTTTTCTTCGAACTCTCCGATCACATCTGCTGAGCTGCCTGTGAAGCCCACGACTGACTTGTCCGAATTCTGAATTACAGCTGGATTTTTCATTTTCTTGTAAGTGGTTAGGAAAAGAATATTGGCTGAGCTTCCAGTATCCACCAGGATTCGTCTTATGTCATTGCCCCCTATAGATGCTCCTATGACAACAGTATCCTCATGAGGGTCAGCAATGTCTCTCAAATACAATGAAGGGGAATGAGTTTGGTGACTGATACGATGTCATGCCTCCTTCTAGCTAGGAGGCTAAAGTATGAACATGCCTCTTTCTTGAAGAAGCAGTAGGAGCTGTCATAGTGTCCCCTCCGAAAATTGTAAGCGACTCAAAAAACTTAATGAGCCCGGAGACCGATCTAGAACATTCCTCTATAGCACCCACTCTGTTTCGAGTTAGATCAGGATCCAAGAATTCAGATTCCACGTCAAACCTTTCAACTATAACCATGGCCCCCTCCAGAGCAGCATTACTTGGACCAACCCGATGAGTGTTGTCAGGCCTGTTGCCTCCTCTTCTTTTAACGTAAGCTCCCAGCTTTCCCCTCTCAATCAAGTTCTGAACTTCTTGTTTCAATGCTATACAGTCATCAGTGGTATGGCCAATATCATTGTGATATTGGCAAAAAGAGTTGTTGCGATGCTCTTTGGGAGACTGCAGCGTTGCCGGTCTCCGGTAATGCACCTCATCCTTTGTTTTATCAAAAATGGTGGCCACACTTTCTTTTAGCTCTGCGAACCACTCCGGTTGGACCCATGGCCCTCTTTTGTTTCTGGATTGCTGACTCTGAGCAGTAGCAGCTGGCTGAGACTAAGCTTTTTCCCTACCATTCCCCTGTCTGGTCTCTCTTGCTTTGTTCCCGGACTAATTTTGATTGGGATTTGGTGCCACTGGGGTGGACCTCACCTGCCTGTGCACTCTGGTTTTCTTTGTTTCATCAACATTTATCTGTTTGCCAACCTGATTCAGCAACCCTCCCCATGTCATGGCCTTCTTTCTGGTCACTGAATCAGCTAGATTGCCTGGGTTCAAACCCTTCCTTAAGGATGCTATTGCCACCTGTTCGAAGCAATCAGCCAACCCATTCTTGGTGTTCACAAAACGACTTATATATTCTTTCAAGGACTCATTTGGTTCTTGGGCACAATAGATTATTGTGTCTCCATTGCCCTTTAGCTCTTTACTCCCTACGAACTGCCTTCGAAAGGCTACCCAAAAAGTATCGAAATCTTTAATACAACCCTGAGGCAGGCTGTTGTACCATTTCAGAGCACTCCCCGTGAATGATTGGGAGAATGCCCTACAAAGTAGTTTATCATCGTCGTCAAAGTTCATCATGAAGTTTTTAAATTGCTCCAGATGGTTGTCCGGATCAGTACTGCCATCGTACTTCTCTATTTTGGTGCTGTCAAATCTCTTGGGGAGGTTTCCGGACAGAATTTTAGAAGACAATGGAGATTGCCTCTAATTCCTTCCACGACCGAACACAGTATCCTCATTGGGAGTTGCAAAGATACCTGGTTCATCGTGGAAAGCAAAGGGATCCATCAGCATCTTGTCCACATGCCTCCGGTTATGAGATGACCCCTTACCAATATGCCTCTTCATCCTTCTATGTCTATCCCTTTTTCTTGAATATTTTTTAATCTGCTTTTGCTTCTTTCTGGTTCGACCCTCATCGCTGCTAGAGGACAAGGATTTTTCAACTCCCTCACTGTCCGAAGAGATATCAGAAGATTCTGAGCTCGAGTCAGAACTCTCCACAGGCTTGGACCGGTGAGACTTTTTAGAACTGGCATGAGTCTTTTTGGTGCTCACATGAGTTTTTGAAGACTCATGCTCTCTGGGGTTATCGGTTTGATGAGCAACCGATGCTTTGGATTTTTCTTTCACACCCATCTTGGCCTTTTCTACCCTCAGAGCTTCTATTTCACACTTGAGCCTATCACACTCTTCGACAGTGTATTCATCGTTCTCTTCCACCACTTCGAGCAAAGCTGGTGGTAGTTCTGGATTGTCCAGATTCATTCGGACAGATTTTCTTAGCCGGTTTTGAATGCTTGATTCAAGCACCTTCTCCTCCCACTGTGGTCGCCAATTTGGTGTGGATAATAATTGCCTGAGGGTAGGCTGGTAATTTCAGTTGGTGTTTTATGGTGGTGTGTGGGTGTTTAAGTGTTTAGAGTAGAGAGTAGAGAGATAATTAAGCAGCTTGGTAGCAGTTAATTCTCATTACCTATAGTTAATGCAGGTGGCTTGGTATTTATACCCTGATGTTTGGGCCCTTATGGGCTTTCGGGTCATGTTTAATGGACCCGGGTCATGTTCAAAGACCCATGAGCTCTAAGTAGGAGAGCAAGTAGCTTAGTCAAGAAGTGTTTAGGTTTTTTAGTACTTTTGTCATAGTTCGAACAGTCCTATGGTCATATTGTTCAAAGTGATCTGTCCGGTCCATGTGATATGTCCGGTCCGGAGGCCTTGGACTGATCTGTCCGTGTCCGGGGAGAGTACAAAATTCGGACTCATCACGAACGACCCCCACACGATCTCCGACCACATACTTGAAAATATTGGTCCTTTTCCTAAACTCATCTCCCCTTCGAATTCTCCTATTACCCGTGTTGTGCACACCAGTGAACACAATGATTATGCGCTCTGTTTGAGAAATTCGAGGATGATTGCGCATCTGGTCATATGTTGCTTTAAAAAGAACATTCACAGAACTTCCAGTATCTATGAGCACGCGTCTAATTTCAAATCAGCAACTTCTGTCCCAATAACTACCGCGTCCTTATACGGCCCAACAGTACCTCGCAAATCGGTCTCATCGAAAAAAATAAAAGAAATGTGTTGCTTGCCATACAAATGAGTGGACATTCTCCCCTCAAACTGATTTGTCAAATTGACAACATGTCTCTTCCTCGAACTATGAGTATTACCCGTCATTGAATCACCTCCAAAAATGGCCAACGACTCGAAATACTGACACAGACTTCGAGCATGTCCTTTCTTTATTGGATCTTCGACAACCATCAAAATCAACCTATTTGGATCCTTATCCAAATACTCCGAGGCGGCATGAAATTCATCAGCCTTTGAATCTAGAATCATCAAATTTTCAGCTTGCGCATTTGGGTTGGTCGGCTGTTAATTCGATGCTGGAGTTTTCGATTTGTTTCCTTGTGAATTCACATAAGTCAAAAGCTTTCCATTCTCAATCAGAATTTGGACTTCTTTTTCCAAAGGAATGCATTCATTGGTGTCATGTCTAATATCATTGTGGTATCTACATAATTTATTGTTCTGTTCCGCCCTTGGCATGTTAATTGGTGCGGGCTTTCAGAAATTCACATAACTCTTAGTTTTATCAAAAATTGCTGTCACGCTTTCAGTTAAATCCGCATAATACTCTGACCCAATTTATTGATTTGGTTTCGGTCTTTTGTAGTTGTAGGATGGGGCTTGATTCGAATCTCCGGGTTCGAGGCGGTAAATTGTTATTCCTTGGACGCGTCTGCTGATTAGCCTTTGAAGATTTCCCTTGGTTATGGGACACCTGTCCTGAATTCTATAGAACTTTAACTGGTCCTCCTTAGAGCCTAGTTGATTCTTCAACTTTAATCTGATCTTCAACCTCAGCCATTAATGCCCCAAAATTTATAACGGTCCTTTTTGTTGTCTTATTAGCTAGGTTCTGGCAATAACCATTGTCGAAAAGATAAAGGTGAAAATACAACGCTGATTCTTAAGTAATGGTAATATAAATATACATGATAGCCAAGGAAACCAAGTAATAAAAATACAAAAAGAAAATTTAAAATGTTCTTCATTTTCTTCGACTTAATTTAGTACATCTCATATGCATATCAACTTTAGATTCGAAATAATAGTCTTACTACACGATTTCAGTTAATATAACCCTCTGACATGCAACACCATAATCAACTGCCCAAATTGACACTCACACTCGCACTTTAAACAAGGATAGCTCGCATAATTACATAGAAAAATTAGTTTTATAGATCTCAAATTTCTCATTGGAGCACAATTGTGGTATCTGCCCTTCCCCTTCACCCTCACCCTCAGCTTCACCTTCAGCTTCAGTTTCACCTTCACCTTCACCTTCACCTTCACCCTCAGCTTCACCTTCATCTACAGCCTGTGCCTCTGCTTCTGCTTCTGCTTCCGCCTGTGCTTCTGCTTCTGATATGTAGATCGGTGGGGATTTGCTCTGCCAGGGTGGGGTCAGTTGGATCGGCCGAAGGTAGAGACTATGAAGGGCGGAGGACTACTTCATCCCCCAAGGAGACCTTCTTCTTCTTAGCAGTCCTCTAATCGCTACTAGCTCTCCTTTTTCGATCCTTTTTAGGAGGCCTTGGTTGATTTTTGGGGTTCACCTGCCTCCTTAGTGGACGCATCCTCAACTACTTTAAGCAAAGTAGCATCAATCCCTTCTTGGACCTGCCCTCCTTGGCTCTCCGGAGCAATCTCCTCTGCAGCACCCTGGGATTCAGGAATAATTTGGCAACCCAGGCATTTAATTTGGCACATGTGGTCTGCCACTCCTCCACAAAGCCGGAGAACTCCTTCGGCAATACTGACATAAAAGAAGAAGTAATTCAGGAATAATTTTTTTTTGCAAAATGAGAAAGACAAACAAAGTAGAATACTTACCTGAGCTCTTCCACCTGCTGGTGAGCATACTAGGATTGAAGTCAGCCTTGAGTTTTCTCCCATTCTCCCACATCCCGCTGATGAATAAGAACCGGGTCTTCCAGTTTTTTAATTATTCTAGTAGGTTGTCCACCACTTTAAAATCGTCTCCCATATTAATGGGATATGATGGTTTTTACAAAGGCTGGCCACTACAGCGAACTACTCCATTGGGAGAGGAAAACCGAACAGCCTTGACGCCATAATACAGGCGAGGAGAGTATACCAAGCATTTGGACTCAGCTAGCTTGGACAAAGTTTAACCAGGTGGAAATACCTGACGATTTCTGGATCCAAGGGGAATCTGAGCCCCTAGTTGAACAGCTTAGTATAGATGACGATCTCATTGAGCTTGCAGTCCGTCGGAGTCTCCGGTGTGACTGGTATTGTCACCTTAACCGATTCAGGGATCCCCCACTTGGATTGGATCCGGCCTAACTCAGCGGTGTGAGTATAGATAGGCTCTCCGGCAGATCCGGATGAGTCATGCAGATTTTCTCCTTTCCTAGAGGCTTCAGTCTTAAATGGGGCCTCTTCGACACTATCCTCCATCACTTCTTCCATCAATGTGGAAGGTTTATCAGTCGTTGTGGATGGAAGAGTGCTAGCTTGTGGCTCAATAGTTTGTCCAGACGGGTGAACGTCAGTCTCTCTTAAAGGTACGGTGTCCGGTTGGGGCTCAGCTCCGGAGGACTTTTTATGAGAAGTTATTATGGTTTCCTCGGATTCGGAGGGTTTGTCTTTTGGGGCTCTAATAGATGCCTCTGATCCGGAGGCTTTATCTTTGGTTGCTGACTTGGAGGGCCCCGTTTTGGAGAAGTTGGGTTCTTAGCCAGTTGCTTGGCCTTTTACCAGGCGTGTTGTTCGGCGAGGGTTACTTTTCTCTGGGGATTTCTCAATGTCTGACCCCATAGCAATAAATAGAAAAGGCTTCCTAAAACTCGATACTGCTTTCTCTTGCACGGTAGAAGGCTGAGACTCCTGAATCGAGGAGCCCGACGGGATTGGCGAGAGGTTTGGGAGGAATAAACGTTTAGGTGTTGTATTTTTAGCAGATGACGATCCTTGATCAGCTTCTAAGGGTGGTGTATCAGGCTTGTTGTTTGAAGAGACTGGAAGGCCAGCAGTGATACGTCTCTCACGCTCAACTTTTTGCGCTTTCTCTTATTCAGAAAGATTTACCCAACCACCTTTCATGAGAGCGTTTCTCGTTGTGAACATAAAACTATCCAAGAGAAATTTTGAAAGGAAAGGTAGAAAGCTTTGAGAGAAGAAATTGCAAAGTGATGAAGATGATGAAAGAGCGAAGGAAAATAATTTATACTAGTGAGGCAAAAAGTTACTGATACCTAGGAGAAAACAAAAAAACTTAAGTAATGATTGAAGGCAACGCTGATGTAAGAAACATTAAATGCATGAGTTGCTTTTTGGGCTTAGTGGGAGCGCCGTTCTAGGAAGAAAACAAAGGGTAGAACGAATCAAAGTGTGACACATGTCCCATGATCCAAAGAAAAACTCTTGGAATTCTGAGAAGGAATCAGTCCAGATAAACCTTGAAACAAACACATGAGCAATCCAGAAAATGTTGTTGCTGGCTAAGTGAGTTTTTTAGTCATGCCAAAGATTTTTGAAAAAACCTAAAAAATGGGCTACTGATGAGTCCGGAATTATTCACCACTGCTCACTGAGAAATCCAGACAGAGGTAATTCGGACAATAGGTGCCCACTGAACTATCCGGACAGGAAAAAAGTACTAAAACACTAAACACTTTTTGACTAAGCTAAGTGCTAATCTACTTAAAAACTAATGGGTCTTTAAACTCGACACGGTTTCACAACTTGACCCGAAAGCCCATGGGTCCATAATCAAGGGTATAAATATCCAACCACTTTCATTAATGAGGGTAATGAACATTTGATACAACCAAGTAGCTTTAATCTCTCACTACAAAACACCCAAACATTTAATACCTTTGAAATTCTCTAAAACACATGACGAAATTACCCTCATCATAAAATAATCATCACCAGACCCCATGATAGTTGACTAATTCAAACTCTTGGATCTATGCCCAACTCAAGTTACACCAAATCAATGGTTCACCCTTCTCTCTGTAATCATGGCCTCCCGCTTGTCCAAGATTTCGATCAGCATTAAAGATTTCATATCTTTGACCAAATTATCCAAGGGACCAAAACTTCCATTTTACTATCTTACATTAGATGATAACCTAAAAATCATCGATGATCTTATGGAAGAGAAAAAGTTTTGGACTCAAAAATTCATATTCATCTCAGGATCATGGGAAAATGGAAAAGAAATATTTGAAGCCAATCCATCGAGATAGAATCTTGTCTGGAAACGTGGTCGTAAGTATTGCAATACTACTCTTCTTAAATTAAATTTTCCAACTTTTGTTACTCAAATTCACTATCAACTTATATGTTCTTATCAGAAATTCTGAGGCGCTACACCATTCGTCGAGCAAGATCCCAAGAAACATTCATTAAACTTGCCACCTGGGCTGAAGTAGAATGGAACAACGCTTTCCACACAGCCTTCAAACCAATAAATTTCCTCAATAGTCACTTATTAATGATCACACCTGGAGCCTTTCCTCCTAAACTTTTGATGAAACAGCCCAACCCTCGACAAAGTGTTAAAAGATTGGTCCATCTCGATTGCAAGGTATTCTTACCCATCTGCAACAGATCAGATAATCATCTTCCTCAAAAGAAAAAGGCAAAAAAGGACAAAAAGGCAGCTAGTACATCTGATGCCAGCCCTTTAACAAATCCGAAGCCCAAACGTTCAAAAAGAAAAACAAAGGAAAGCACACTTTCGACCATCGAAGAAAGAACAGAGGGAGAACCTTGTCCAAAAAAGAAGAAAACTGTTGTACCATTGAAAAGTAAAAATTCCACCAGTCCCCGGAAGAAAATGAAGAAAAATACAGTTGCAACCATCGAAGATATATTATTTGATGACGACGAGGTCATAGTTGCTGGGAATCAACAAAGTCCTCAAAAGGAAAAGAAAACAATTATTGATGATGCTGCTATTGCTATAGAAGATAATCAAAATGATGATCACTTCGATCCGGACAGTTTCATCAACTTCAATGAATTACAAGAGCTTATTGGAGAAGAGGATCATGTTATTTAGGAGGTTCAAACTCACTTGTACAACTTTGATAAAAGATCCGCTCCCTTTGCCTCCGAAGCAGCATCTCCTGAAATTATTGTTCCTACTGCTCCTACTACGTCTTTAGATCTCATCTCTCGGCCTAGTCCTGTGGTTTTTCCTCATATTCCACCAAACCCAGACGTCCTTGCTGCACTTACTCAAGAAATCAAAGCTTCTGAGAGTCATTTGAAACGGCTGTCTAAATATATGGTTCGTTACAAAGGAATTGTTGAAGCTGAAAAAGAAGATGAGGGATATTTGTTTTCATCATATAGTAGATCAATTTCATGGATTCGAAATGGCAAGGTCTGAGCTCATCAGAGGACTCTATTTTTATCAAATATAATTTACGAGAACTACTGTAAATCGAGAAAGAGAATCTAAAAACTTCGTATCAACAAGAGATAGATCGACTCATAGCTAAACACCTTAAAGACTTAGCTGATGAGAAGGATAAATTTAGTAATCTTCAGACTTCTCTTACAAAAAGCAAACCATAAAAGAAAAGCTTGACCGATGAGATAGCCATACTGAAGACTGCTTTTGAGAAGGAAAAACAACTTGTCGTCACTGCTGCAGAAGATGAATGTACTAAGGACATGTTGGCAGCTATCAACAATGGTAAAGAGGAGAAGGCCATCACGCTTCTTTGATAAAATCACACTACATATCCCAAGATCAACCTCTCTAGCTTCTGGAATGATATTCTTGTCGAACGGCGCCCCAAGGAATCTTTTAATCCTATCCGGAGTTCATCGTCTGAACAAGAATCATCCGAAAAGGAGTTACTAGAATCATTTTATTATCCTTTGAATTTATGTTATCTTTTTGTATTTGTCATATTAGCACCATAACCCTTGTACACATCGAATTATTCTAAATGACAAAGGTTTTTTCTTATACTTCATATTTTTTTATCAAATTATGTATACGTTTGTTATTTATTTATGCTAATTATTCGAAGCAAATTAAAGTGCACTGAAACATGGCACATCGAAAACACAGTGCGTTTATTGAACTTAGCACTTCAAATATCATAGGGCGTTTATTGAACATAACACATTCAATATCACAGTGCATTTATTTAATGTAGCACTTCGAATATGGTTGTTTCTTCGAAAAGTATATTAAACACTTCATAACATTCTACTCTTGATCAACCTCAAAGATTATCAGTCTTTGATCAGTTATCAAGATAGTTTAAATAAACACTTATAAACAAACATTGGCCAAATATGCATTTTATTGATAATGTTGAATATGTACATAACGCCTCATTAAAACCTCCCTGGGCTAACAGGGTAGGAAAGAGTGCGCTAATCAACCAAAAGAAACAAATTCAAAATACAACATAGTTATTCCAAGTATAATTTCAGATGTTGTATATTCCACGGGTGCTGAAGCATCCTCCCTGACTATCAAAAAGGCGATATGACTCTGGCCATATCTTTTTAACAACCACATAAGGTCCATCCCAGTTCGGGGCCATTTTTTCAAGGCTCTTCTCCTTAGTACGCAGAAATAATTTTCTCAACACTTTATCACCTATTTTAAACTCCCGCTTTTTTACCCTCAAATTGTACATATTCCTCATAAGAGTTTGATAATGGATTACATTTAAATCAGCTCGAAATCTTTTATCATCAATCATATCTAAATTTTCTCTTTTAGTTTCACCATTGGATTTTTCAGAATATTGGGTTATTCTAAAAGATAACATCGTAGATTCCACACGACTAACAACATCCATTCCATATACTAAAGCAAAAGGAGTTTCTTTAGTAGCTTCCCTAGGATTTGTTCGATACGCCTAAAACACGTTTTGCAAATAATTTGGCCATGTCCCTACTGCCCCTATCAAATTCTTCTTCAAACCCTCTAAAATAGATCTGTTTATCAGCTCGAATTGTCCATTTTCTTAGGGATGAAAAGGTGTTGAAAAACATTGTTGAATTCCTTTCGAAGCGCAGAATGAAGTCATTTCTTTATAATTAAATTGAGGGTCATTATTCGTAGTAATTCCCCGAGGTACTCCAAAATGGCAGCAAATACTATTTACAATGAATTTAATTACATCCTTTACTTTCGTTCTAGATAACGGTGATGCTTCTGCCCACACTGTAAAATATTCTACTTCAAAAATTATCATTTTCTGCTCTCCAGATTCCATCGACAAAGGCCCCACTATATCAATTCCACATCTATCAAACAATATGGCTTCGGTAATAGTTATAAGTGGAACTGCTGGCTTATGTATAGAATTAGCAAACCTTTGACAAATATCACAGCTTCTAACCAAATTTTTGGCATCGTTCACGATCAAAGGACAATAAAATCTTGCAAGCAAAACTCGACGAGATAAAGCTTTAAACCCACAATGAGCTGATCATTCTCCATCATGAAAATCTGATAAAACTTCATGTGATTCTTACCTATTCAAACATCGTCATGCGGTGCTCCTCGAATAAAAGTTTTAAAATATCAGTTCTTCAATCGCCTCAGACTACATCTATAGTGACAAACAATTCCTCCATATAATCATACTAGTCTGACTGGGTCAAAATCGAAGGACTCTCTTGTAGCAAAATCCAAGGATACTCTTCCTTGTAAGAGATATTTGCTAACAAATCAACCACTGTGCTACTTCTTCGACTTGTATGTTCCACAACAACATGATCAAATAATAGCATCAAGTTTTGAAGCTCTCGAAGATACAAAATTAAGCGATCAATTTTTGCTTTGGAGTTAAGAATCTGTCTCTAACCGCACTGAAGTTGCTCCACATATTTTCACAAGCCGCCGACCAGCCAAAGCAGCTTCATATTCAGCTTCGTTATTCAAGGCGTGAAAACCAAATTTGATAGGCTGATGCATTGTTTCTCCAGATGGAGAAACTAACTGAACTCCAGCGCTGCATCCCAATACACTAGATCCACCATCTGTTCGAATAACCCACATCGAATTCGCTGGTAAAACATCCTTGTTATCTTCTATATCTGATTTACTTGAATGAAACTCAAAAATAAAATCTGCCAAAGCTTGAGCTTTAATTGCAGTTCGAGGTGTGAACAGAATATCATAATCTCCCAACTCTACTGACCACTTGGTCATTCTCTCCAAAATATCAGGATGTTACAAAACATTTTTCAAGGGAAATGAAGTTCGAACTTCAGTGGTATGAGCTTGGAAATAAGGGTGCATCTTTCTAGAAGCCACCACCAACGATAACGCTAATTTCTCAAGCTTAAGTATCTCTTTTCTGGCGCCACCAAACTTTTACTGACATAGTACACCGGCATCAAAATTCCTAAATCCTTGCTTATCAATACCACACTTACTGTAAAATCCGATACCGCAATGTATACAAAAATATTTTCTCCTCTTCGAGGCTTTGATAAAATTTCTGGTGATGATAATAAGTTCTTGAAGATTGTTGAGGCTGCTTCACAATCTGAAGTCCATTCAAATATTTTTTTGCCCTCGCAACACTTGAAAGGAAGGAAAACATTTGTTAAAAAATCTAGAAATAAATCTATTAAGCGTTGCTAACCTACGTGTCAAATCTTGCACTTCTTTAACCGTTTGAGGTGAATTCATTGCCATTACAGCTTTCAACTGTTCTGGGGCAGCTTATATTCCTCTTTCACTGATAACATAACCCAAGATCGTTCCTGATCGAACTCCGAAAGTTTATCTTTCAGGATTAAGTTTTAGCCTGATTGCTCTTAGATTCAAGAATGTCTCCTCTAAATATTTCAAATGTGCATGGTCCACCAAGATTTTTACAACCATATGATTAATGTACACTTCCATGTTTCTTCCAATCTGAGTGGAAAATGCTTTATTCATCACCCTTTGATAAGTAACCCCTGCATTTTTCAATCCAAATGCATAACCTTATTGCAATGTTAACCCCTGTCAAAAATGAAAATAGTACATTGTAGATCATTTGGATCCATACGGATCTGATTATATCCTGCAAAAGCATCCATGAAAGTTGATATTTTGTTTCCAGAAGTGGAATCAATCAGTTGGTCTATTCGAGGAACATGAATTGGTCTTTAGGTCAGGCTCGATTTAAGTGTGTAAAATCCAAAAAAAATCTCCGTTTTCCGTTATTCTTTTTTATCACTACTAGATTTGTAGTCCATAAAGGATATTATGAGTCCCTTATATGTCCGACCCTGGATAAACGATCCACTTCGGAAACAATTGCTTCTGTTGTTTCTGAAGAAAATGCCCTTCTTTTTTGGATTACCGGCTTCACATTTGAATTAACAGCTAAACT
Source organism: Limnanthes douglasii subsp. nivea (assembly GCA_036936605.1). Lineage (NCBI taxonomy): Eukaryota > Viridiplantae > Streptophyta > Magnoliopsida > Brassicales > Limnanthaceae > Limnanthes > Limnanthes douglasii. Next base: position 174,419,507 of record JAUPFV010000003.1, read on the forward strand.
ATGACAGGTTACTTCGATCAGCACACCTATCACATCCTCTGTTTTCCAAGCGAAAACATCCAAATTATAAGACAAAAATTGTAATAGTCGTTGCTGTAGAACTAGGGTCAGTAAGATTCCTATTCGAAGTGTTTTTCCCTCAGAATACGTATACTTCTCAATTTCTTCACTTATTGTCAAAGACCCTAGGTTTCCCTTGGATCGTCAACCCTTTCATCAAAATCGGAGGTCAACCCCTCTAACTTCTATTCATTCATCATATCTTCACTACTGGATCCTCGAATCCGAAGTGCAGTGGCATAGCATTCTCTTGCAACTTTCTGGTCGCTTCGAACGCCACACGATCTCCGACCACATACTTGAAAATATTGGTCCTTTTCCTAAACTCATCTCCCCTTCGAATTCTCCTATTACCCGTGTTGTGCACACCAGTGAAAACAATGATTATGCGCTCTGTATGAGAAATTCGAGGATGATTGCGCATCTGGTCATATGTTGCTTTAAAAAGAACATTCACAGAACTTCCAGTATCTATGAGCACGCGTCTAATTTCAAATCAGCAACTTCTGTTCCAATAACTACCGCGTCCTTATACGGCCCAACAGTACCTCGCAAATCGGTCTCATCGAAAAAAATAAAAGAAATGTGTTGCTTGCCACACAAATGAGTGGACATTCTCCCCTCAAACTGATTTGTCAAATTGACAACATGTCTCTTCCTCGAACTATGAGTATTACCCGTCATTGAATCACCTCCAAAAATGGCCAACGACTCGAAATACTGACACAGACTTCGAGCATGTCCTTTCTTTATTGGATCTTCGACAACCATCAAAATCAACCTATCTGGATCCTTATCCAAATACTCCGAGGCGGCATCAAATTCATCAGCCTTTGAATCTAGAATCATCAAATTTTCAGCTTGCGCATTTGGGTTGGTCGGCTGTTAATTCGATGCTGGAGTTTTCGATTTGTTTCCTTGTGAATTCACATAAGTCAAAAGCTTTCCATTCTCAATCAGAATTTGGACTTCTTTTTCCAAAGGAATGCATTCATTGGTGTCATGTCTAATATCATTGTGGTATCTACATAATTTATTGTTCTGTTCCGCCCTTGGCATGTTAATTGGTGCGGGCTTTCAGAAATTCACATAACTCTTAGTTTTATCAAAATTTGTTGTCACGCTTTCAGTTAAATCCGCATAATACTCTAACCCAATTTATTGATTTGGTTTCGGTCTTTTGTAGTTGTAGGATGGGGCTTGATTCGAATCTCCGGGTTCGAGGCGGTAAATTGTTATTCCTTGGACGCGTCTGCTGATTAGCCTTTGAAGATTGCCCTTGGTTATGGGACACCTGTCCTGAATTCTATAGAACTTTAACTGGTCCTCCTTAGAGCCTAGTTGATTCTTCAACTTTAATCTGATCTTCAACCTCAGCCATTAATGCCCCAAAATTTATAACGGTCCTTTTTGTTGTCTCATTAGCTAGGTTCTGGCAATAACCATTGTCGGAAAAGATAAGGGTGAAAATACGACGCTGATTCTTAAGTAATGGTAATATAAATATACATGATAGCCAAGGAAACCAAGTAATAAAAATACAAAAAGAAAATTTAAAATGTTCTTCATTTTCTTCGACTTAATTTAGTACATCTCATATGCATATCAACTTTAGATTCGAAATAATAGTCTTACTACAAGATTTCAGTTAATATAACCCTCTGACATGCAACACCATAATCAACTGCCCAAATTGACACTCACACTCGCACTTTAAACAAGGATAGCTCGCATAATTACATAGAAAAATTAGTTTTATAGATCTCAAATTTCTCATTGGAGCACAATTGTGGTATCTGCCCTTCCCCTTCACCCTCACCCTCAGCTTCACCTTCAGCTTCAGTTTCACCTTCACCTTCACCTTCACCTTCACCCTCAGCTTCACCTTCATCTACAGCCTGTGCCTCTGCTTCTGCTTCTGCTTCCGCCTGTGCTTCTGCTTCTGCCTTTGCTCTTGCTTCCGCATTTTCACGATTATAATCACCAATGGTAGATCTCATTGCACTCAACAAGCTACCGTAAGTTGTGCCGTGTCCACGGTCGATGGATTGAACAAAAGCATGGGTCATTGCACCCGTCCATAATCTTGATAGGTCCTGAGTACATCACATACATGACCATGGTTTTAAGTTTGATTACATATACAAATTAAGCCTATATTTTTATTAACTTTTTCACTGTCGTCATATTATATATGTTTTCTTTTTACAAATTACCTTTGTTTATGCATCCTTATACGTTAGATATCTAATTTTAAAAGCTTGGTCTAGGATGAACACTATTGGTAGAATTTATTGAAGAAGAAAACTTACAGGAGCATCAATAGAAGTCTGATGATCATCACAACCAGTGAAGCAGAAGACTTCACCACCACTGGTTCCTTTCCATGTACCCGCTGCAGGCCTGTGGTCCTCCCATTCATAATCCCCGCGCCTGCTCACGATTCAATATTTAGTTTTTTTAATTTTTATTATGAATCATCATTCTTAAGAATCTCCACATTTGACCATTCAGACTTCCAAGAGATAGATTTAACTTTAAGTTATATGATGTAGTAAATTGTTCTTGGAGTAGAAACGTATTAAAAATCAAGTATTGAACTCAAGGTAAAAATTGACCTATCCATTCTGCAAAGATAGGGTAAATCCATTATGGTTCCACTATGGCAGGAGTCAAAAAGTGCATGAAGCTTAACACCCTGTGGAACTGGCTTTACTAGAGTCGCATTAATTTCTTCATCCACAATTCGCCCTTCATCCTCGTAGTCTAGAGGTAAAATTGTCTCATCAATTCCATCCAGCTCCTCTCCATTCTTGTTTAGCCGTTGACCACCATGTCCTGAAAAGTGGAACACCAGGGAGTCTCCTGGTTGGCATCCTTGGAGAAGCCAGCGTATGGCCGATCTTATGTTGGCTTTTGTTGGTATTTTTAGCGGATCACTTTCTAATTCTGCATATTAATTTATCATTTTTAAACATCTACTAGATTTGGTGATAATTTTAGAATGCGATTCAAAAGTTACATTTACCGGTAAGCATCAAAATGGAAGAATCTGGGAAGTTGTAACGGTTTATCAACAATTGCTGGATGCTTCTAGCATCATTAGCACATCCGTTGAGCGCTAATTCTGTTCCCTTATAATTAATGCCACAAATAACAGCTCTCTTGCTCCCATGAAACGATGGCGGTGGGCTAGGCTGGGCTTGGTACTGGGGTGACGGGTGAAGCGTCAGCCCTTGAATGTTGGGATAAGGGACAGGTGGCTGAGCCTGGGCGTAGGAAGCTGAAACAGGCAAGGCAGCTTTTTCATATGGAGATGCCACAGCATGGCCACAAGAAGATGCCACAGGTGGTGTACCATGATATGGAGATGCCACGGCATGGCCATAGGGAGATGCAACAGGTGCTGTACCATGATAGGGAGAAGCCATGGCATGGCCATAGAGAGATGCAACAGGTGGTATACTGTGATAGGGAGATGCAACAGGTGGCATACTGTGGTAGGGAGATGCCACAGCATGGCCAAATGGAGATGCTACAGGTGACGCACCCTGATAGGAAGATGCCACACCATGGCCATATGGAACATGAGGGACATCGGTAGCCACTTGAGTTAAGGCGTTACAGATGGAACAACGGATTGCAGTGGCGCCCAAAGGCACCTGCAGGGGACTCCGGCAGCCTGAACAACTCACAACCATTGCCATTGCTTTTTCTGATCTAATATAACTACTTTTATTAATTCTAGTGGCTGATGGAAATGAAAGTTCTTCTAGATATTTATATACAAGTATAAAGGCTAAGAGAACTGATCAAAGTTGCAATATACAAATATATAACTGATGTAAGGGAACAGGCATCAGCAATACACATGTATTGCTGATGTAATATTTTATATAAGAGATGGATAAGACGTTCCTTTTTTGCTTAGTCATTTTGATGGCTAATTGATTAAATTTTAAGATTCTTCTAAAGTTTTCAAATCAACTTTTTTATATATAAATTAGTTCCAACAGGCAACACCACTAACAACTTCTGTTACGATTATAATTCGGCCAAGGATGACTGATTACAAAGTCGCCCACGTGAAATCAACTATGAAGACAAAAACGCAAAAATTATAATCAAGAACGCAAGATAAAGGATATGTGTTCTAAAACTAGATTGAAAATAAGAGAATTATGCTACAAATTCAAGGAAAGTAAAAAAAAAAATTTAGCAAAAGATCGATATATTACCGTAATAAGAAGTTTTACAGATTGAGGGGTCAATTGAGAACAACTCTAGGATAGAGGCTCAAATTCAATTTGACCAAATCAAAAAATCCCCAAATTCAGCAACTAAACCCTAAATCGATACAAAGAGTGAACTACAGCATCGAGTAAAAGAGCTTCAACGAGGCTTTCGGTTTGGCAATGAAGGATCAGGAGATACGATCATAACAGACTATCCAGGGTTAATGTAAACCACTCCCAAGCTTTCAAGAGTGATGATAGTCAGGAAGGGATTCAGAGCGTTGGAGCCAAGGAAAAAAGAGCTATGCTGTTCGATTAAGATCTATTTCGATATCCAGTCCGCCGCCTGATTTTGAAGTCTAGAAATGTGCCAGAGAGACATGGTTGGTTGAATCAGGCTTCGACATATTGAAATCATAGGGTATTGGGGGGGGGGGGGGGGGGGGGGGCAGCCTTACCAGTGGCAAGAATGTTGATTAGAGTCAAACAATCCGACTCTATATCAACATTCTTCCAATTGTTACGCTTGCAGATGATAAGAGCTTCAATGAGAGTTTTACATTCAGCCTGGAAGGGAGAAGCTTTGCCAAACAGGCAACCAGTGCCAAGAAGAATGTCGCCATTGTAGTCCCTGACGAGAATACATCCACTTGCTTCTCCAGAAAGGTTGCAAGCGCCATCAACATTGATTTTGAGGCGACCAGAGATTGGAGCCATCTATTTCAGGTATCTGACTTTATCTTTCCTGTTATTGATAGATTTACAACCCAAAGATGAACCTGCGTCTACAACATTAGACTAGTGTTTAGAGACAAGATTATTACCATAATCAATACTGATTATAATGTTGTTGATTCTGTCTACAGCACTCTTGAAACTATCCTGAGTGTTGTTGAATTTAGAGTTATTCCTATTAAGCCAAATTGTCAAAAAGATTACCTGGGGGATAAGGTGGGTTATATGGAATTTACTCTTATATTTCCAGAACCAACAATAGTAGCATGACTTATAGTCATGTGTCTCTTTAAAGGGATGTTGAAGAGACAGGAAAAGAAGTTCCAAATAGGCCAAGCAAAGTTACAATTGACGAAAATATGATTCTTTTCTTCACAACTGTAACAAAATTGGCATTTGGAGATAGTAACCATATGTCTTTTGGTAAGTATACTGTCAATTGGGATAAAGTTCTTGAGAATTTTCCAGCAAAGAAAAGAATTTTTTTTATGTATAATATGATTCCAATTTTTTTTTATACAAGTTAGATTTGAAACTGTTTTTTCTTATAGTTTCCCAAGTAATTTTTGTATTGAAATTACCATTATTGGACAGCTTCCAAATGATCTTCTCTTCCTGCTCATTATTGAGTTTAAAGCAGTTAATTTGTTTAACTCTATCTTGAGACAGGAAGCTCAAGAGAATTTGGTTATCCCAATTGGCATTCTTCCAAAAGGTATTAACATTGGCAGAGATAAACCAGTTGTTAGGGCTTAGGTTTGTAAGAATAGGAGGTATGTCATGCCAATCTTCAAACCAAAAATCAATGCAGCCTTTACCAATGTCCCATTTTATATTATTGTCAGCCTTAACTTTAACATCCTGCAGCCTTTTCCAGGTAGTAGAATCAGTAGGTTTGTAAGAGTTTTTAATAGGGTGGATGTCATGGCAATATGTAGAGTGCATGATATCAGCCCATAAACAACTGTTTTTTCTGAAAAGAAACCATAACTTTTGAGAAAAGTTGTGTTGAATATCAATCAATTTTTTGATATTCAAACCCCCTTCATCAAAGTTCTTTCAAATCCGATTCCAAAAGGTCCAATGAATAGATTTTTCATTAAACTTGGACCTCCAAAGGAATTTATTGAAGATAAGTTCAATCTTGTTAATATTAGACTTAAGAAGGGCACAGCTATACATCCAGTAATAGATAATATGGTGTAACAAATTCTTGATTAGAGAAAGTCTGCTAGCAAATGTTAAATTCTTCATATCCCATTCAAAGATCTTGTTATGGATTTTTTTCAATTAAAGGTAAGAAGTTCTTCCCTTTGTTGTTTGCAGAGATGGTGATACCACGATAGGAGAAAGAAGCAGTGTCTATGTTGAAGCCAGTAGACATGTTGAGCCTGGTGTTGCAAGCTTCAGTTGATTTGTCAGAGGTAATGATTTTCGTTTTATCTTTATTGATAACTTGTTCCGAGAAATATTAGTGGACTCGATTTTGGTAGCTCGAAGGAATTAGTTGTTGGAAGAAATTGAGAAATTAAAGGTGGAAAAAGAGGCGACACTGGGAAATCTTCGTTCTGAAATCCAAAGGGAAAATGAGAATGAAAAGGTCGAGTGTAAAACTTATCATCAGTTTAGGAACAAGGATGATAGGTATTGGGGCATTGCCGTTATTTTCTTAGGGGAAGTGGAAGATCAAGACATTACCATGAGTCTTCCGAGTCGAATCATTATTCACGTTATAGCTCGTTAGAATCATCCCCCGAAAGAAGTCATCGGAAGAGAAAAAATAATATAAAACATGTATATCACCATTGAACTAAAAGTATTGAAAAGAAGGTTAGGGAGGAAAGAACTATGTTGATAGAAGCAAAGTTGATGAGCATGCTTATAATCAGAGAGAGTTTGAGACGGGGAATCAGAATTTTGAGTATCAAAATTTTAAATGGAAAGAGCAGTACACCTTACCTTCCGAAGAAGGTCTTTATGCACATAATCATGAAAGTTTGGGGGCTAATTTTTACATGACAGGTCACATTTGGAGATTTTCTCCTTTTTCTTCAGAAATTCTTTCTGGCAACCTCCCAAGGCATTTTTACATTTCTAAGTTGGAAAAGTTCGATGGAACGCAAGACCCTAATAATCATATTGAGAAATTTAAAAACTTTATGATCAATTTTGATGATGATGATAAATTGTTGTGTAGGACTTTTTCTCAGATATTCAAGAGGGTAGCGTTAGAGTGGTACAATAGACTTGTGCAGGGTTACATTAATTTTTTTATATGTTTTGGAACATTTTATGACAATATTTTGTAGGAAGTAAGAAATTTCGAGCCAATGGAGATACGATAATATACTACAAGCAAAGGGTTGGAGAAAGTTTGGATAAGTATACCAATCGTTTTGTAAAGGCAAAAACTGATATGGAATATTGTAAAGATTCAGTGGCGTTTGCAGTATTTAGAATGAGACTTCTCCCCTGACATTTAAAAGATACTTTGGCTGAGAGTCAAGCAATGACTTTTGGGCTCCTCTTGACCAAGTCGAGAATAGGATTTTGGTAGAAAAAACTCAGGCTTCAAAAAAAGAGTCAAGCGATCAGTTAGAGCATAATCAGTTCCAAAGATCTAAATCCAGCAACCAAGTGCCTCAAATAAATGTGCATCCTAAAGCAGTTAACTAATATCCTTCGAGGACAAGGACGAATCAGCAGACATAAGTGGATTCGTCCAAATTATTTCGCAGCATTAACTGAGTGTGTGGCAACCATATTTGACAAAGCTAAGGATACAGTACAATTTCGGAACCCTTTTCCTATTCAAAATCCGAGGGAAAATAGAAGTAGTAGCAGGTACTGTAAATATCATGAAGATATTGGGCATGATACAAAAGAGTGCATTGACGTGAAAAAAGGTGCAAACGTTAATTGAAAATGGAAATTTGACAGACTTTATGAAAAAGCACTCCTAGAGAAATTTGAAGGCAAAGGTGGTTCCAAAGAATGTTGATAATACGATGGTTATTTCCGAAGAAGTTGATGCTTTTGATATTCCTACAGAGTACTTGGACCCAAAAGAGGGAAGTAATGATATCAATTTTTTAAAAGAGGTTGTTCAAACAGCTATTTTTTTAGGGAAAAGGTTAGTGATCTATGCGTATTTTTGGAGTTATTAGCTATTTTTTGAGGTGAAACTGTTGCAAGGAATTCAAACAGCTCCCGGAAGAGGCACATCGTTAATTTGACTACCCAGTTAGAATTAGGATCCTAAGCACACATGCATCGCTTTCCCTCCCTAATAATTTTCTTTGATGACGATGACATGACAAATATGGCAGGATCTCATAAAGATGCAGTGGTAATTATCGCGGGAATAACTGGTCAAATAGAACTATCGTGGATCTCATGAGAGCGACAACAGAAGTGGTCGGAGAACGTAAAAATATTATTAAGTTGGGCCGATAGCCTTTCAGAAAAGAGGTTGAAATTTTATTTATGGTGGTAGAAGTGCCTACGTCTTACAATGCTATTCTGGGAAGGTCATGGTTGTAAAAAATGCATGGTGTTATTTCCACGGTTCATCAATGTTTAAAGTATGTTGTGAGGAATAATATTGGAACGATAAGGAGTAGCCAGAAGATGGCTTGAGAATGTTACCAGATTGCTTTATCTGCAAAGCAAGTTCGGGGGAGTGAGACAGAGAAAGCATAGCATTTAAATGAGAAATTCGAGGAAATAATGGCATAAGTAGAGCTGTTGCTCAGCATAGGCCACATTCGAGAGTCGCAGTATCTTTGGTTGGCATCAAATCCAGTGTTGGTAAAGAATAAAAATGGTAAATGGCGAATGTGTGTAGATTTCACGGATACGAACAGAGCTTGCCCAAAAGATCCATTCCAAGTGCTTCAGATTGATGAGTTAGTGGATTCTACATCAGGGAACCGTTTGCTATCATTTATGGATGCTTGTGCAGGTTTTAATCAGATTAGGCTGGATCCTCAGGATGAAGAAAACAGTCCGTTTATTACTGGGAGAGGTTTGTATTGTTACACAGTAATGTCATTTGGTCTGAAGAATATTGGAGCAAGTTATGAGCGCTTGGTAAATAAAACTTTTGCGGACCAGATTGGGAGAAATGTGGAAGTTTACATTCATGATATGCTGGTTAAATGTTTGAAAGATGAATACCATTTTGCTGATTTGGAAGAAACTTTTAACAACTTGAGAAAAGTAAATTTGATGTTAAATCCGGAAAAATATACGTTTGGCGTTAGATCGGGAACGTTCCTCGGATATTTAGTAAGTGAAAGAGGAATCGAGACAGACTCACTACAGATAAAATCTCTGATAACAATTACTCCTCCTGAGAATATCAAAGAAGTTCAGATATTGACATGAAGATTGGCAGCGTTAAACATATTTATTTCTCGATCCTCGGACAAGTGTACACCTTTCTTTGAAGTACTTAGAAATAAAAACAAGTTTAGTTGGACAAAAGAATGTTCTGAAGCGTTTCAAGAAATCCAAGCATACCTCTCATCCCCAAAAATACATTCTAAACCAATGTTGGGGGAGAAATTGGTTATCTATATAACAGTTTCCAATTGTGTAGTCAGTGCTGTGTTACTTCGAGATGACGAAGATGTTTTGAGGACAGTTGGGTGCTCCTCATTTTTATGTTCTATATCGTAATGCATCCTTCGATGATTGAGGATGATATTTTATATAGGTATGATTACGTCCAACCGTGGACAAGATATAAAAAGTTTTATCAAGTGGCCAATATGGGCGTTGTTAGATAAACCCAAAGTACCTCGGTTAGCTTGTCTGACCATTTCCCTTTTGACCCTTCGAGCTTCTACTTCAAACCATAAAGAACTGTTTGGTTTGTTACCTTTTCTTGTCCATTAACCTGAGATTATAAGGGGTCAAGAAATGTTGTTATCCTATATGGTTGGTAGATTTTTTTAGTATGAACTTTTTTTATTTGAGGCCCATTGTCGTTCATCAGAATTCTATGAGTCTCAAAGCTTGATAGAATTCGAGTTTACAAAAAAACACATATGTATTATGCTCTGGTTTTATTTAAGACATTTTACTCCTCTTATTTAGAAAAATACTTTATGGGCACGACCAAATAGTGTCTTTTTCCTGTAGCCATTTGTAGGGCCCCAACTAGTTCCCCATTTTTTGAAAAGGGTAAGAGAAATGAACGACACTCATTGGTTTGTTAGGTAGAGGATGTTTGCGAGATTACTTTTGGTAAGCCTCACAACCTTGGACTAAAGCATTGGTAAGGTCGCTAGTTTAAGAGAATATAACTTTTATGTCGACAATGAGCCCATCGTACCTCTTCGTGTAGATACGTGAGTGCCAAATAGCCTCTCCTCTGTTCAAACACCATAACATTGGCCGTGTGGCACTCTTTCTGTAGAAAACACGCTCGAGAATGTATATCTAATGGAAAAATTTGGTCGCGTAGGTAGGATATGTATTTTGCCAGTCGTTTACAGTGTCAGTTGTTAGGTACTCGGATTGGTGTGTGTTGTCTTCCGAAGAGGGCCGATCTTGCAAAATTACGATCAAGTTGTCTTCTAGAAATTTCGTTTGTGCCAACAAATCTGCAATTAAGTTATTCGATTGGTGCACTTGCTCGTACGAGATAAGATAAATTTTTCTTTTCCAAGTCTGTAGAGTCTCTTAGCAGCCTTGATTGTGTTTTACCTTGTATACGCCATTTTTCCTGAATTACAACAAATTGGGAGTCATAACGAACAAAAATGGTTTAGCTCCACATATATGAACCAATTTGAGCTTTTTAATCATTGATCTGACTCATCACCATTATTGTGACGTTGAAGCATAGCTTGATAGTCTCTCAGAGTTCTTCCCGGGAATGTGCTTGTAGTAGGACGACGAATCCTATCTCATTAGTGTTAGACGCACGATCCTCTTCAATGACTCACTCGTAGTGCTCGTCCCTGCTTGTTAGTATGTCATCTGTAATTTCAACACTATCACTGGTAAATTTGTTGATGAAATCAGCTATTGCTTGGCCTTTAAATATTATACAGGGAACGTACAATATATCATGTTTACCAAGTTCAATCGATCATCACTTGAATCATGAAGAAACGTTGAACTTTTAAAATTATCTTGAGGGAAAATAACATTCAAAAAATGATCATGTGACCTTCAAAAGATGATTATGTGACTTTGAAAGTAAGGCCGCATTTTTCTTGTTGTCACCACAAGTCCTAATGCTAATTTTTAAGATTAAATTATATTTTTTATGCATCAATTAGCCTCTTGTTAACATAGTAAATCGTATGATGAGTTCCTCTTGTTCGCTGACCAAAATGAAACTAAGGAGAGTAGCTCGTTACCCAAGGTCGCGTCTATAAGCTGATCGATGTGAGGCAAAGGTAAAAGATCCTTGTGGTAAGCTATGTTAAGTTCGGTGAAGTCGACGCACATACTCTTTTGACCGTTTTCTCTATTATGAATATGCGGTTGACCACCTAGGTTGGTGATGGCGATTATTGTCGAAACACAGACGCTTGTTGTAAGAAATTAAGAAGAAAAAAATGAAACAGTGGATATATAAACCCTAACCCTACGTTATAGTATACGAGAATTAGAGAAAAACAATCTCAAATTTGATTTAAAAAGTCTGAAGACAAAAGTAGGCTTTGAGAGCCTTTTTAGAAGTGCCCAAAACCTGACGCCAAAATTACAGAGTGTTATTCACAAAATAAAATAAATCCCAACCAAATTTCAAAGGGATTAGAGCTGGTTAAGTATTTTAATTAAATCTAACAAATATAGAAAAATGAAAACAATAACAAAAACAACAAAAAGAGGGCATAAACGGTAGATTTTTAGGCCTGAAATTCATCACCAGACATTGTTCTCATGATGCTTCCGAAATTCGTTAGGCTTTTGAACACGCTCAATTTGAGTGATTGCAGTGCCTAATTCTGATAAACGAGCCCTAGATAAAGCCCATTTTCGTTTGTCCAAAAAAGATATTATGTTATGGGGTAGTACAACTACATTATCCTCTTCTTCATCAGAAGAATTCTCCCACAAATTCTCAACTTTATCAGCGGGATTGGTAAACGGAACCAGATGTTTCATGTTGAAGATGTCGCGGGTCTTCATCTGGTTGGATAGCTTTAACTTCTATGCATTGGGATTAATATTATCAATGATTTCAAACGGACCCACCTTCCTTGCAGGTAGTTTGTTATAATTGTGTAGTGGATATCGATATCTGGTAAAATAATTCAATACAAAATCCCTTAGTTCAAACTCCTCTAGTCGACGCTTCTTATCTGCGACAACCTTGTAATTCTGAGCTTTTTCTTCAAGGTGTTTGCACGTGTTCTCATGGATCTCTCATAGATCAACGATGATGGTCTCGGCCCTGGTTGGAACCTTGTCAAGGGTTGAGAAATCCAAATCAATAAGACCTCGTGAGTTATAACAATAGACTACCATAAATGGACTATACTTAATACTACACTTGTGGTGCCTGTTGTAGGGGAAATCAACGTGATAACGACAGGAATCTCATCCTATAAGTTTCCGGAGACCTCTGTACACAACATGTTTCCCAACTTTCAATTAGTTACCTTTGTTGAGTCTTCTGTCTGCGGGTGATATCCACTTCTAAAACTGAGCTTTGTGTTTGTGAGGCGCCACAAAATCCGCTATAAGTTCCTTACAAACCGCGTATTGCAATGAGAAACGATGCTCAGGATTATGCCATGTAACTGGTAGACCTCACGGAAGTATAAAGTGGGACATCTCGGAAAACTTATCAACCACTACAAATATAGAAGCATTACCTCTCTACGTTCTTGGCAGTCTAGAGACAAAATGCCTACTGATGCTTCGTCACGGTCCCTCTGGTATTTGGAGTGGTAATTATAGATTTGCGTTGGAAGACGTACATTTTGCCATCATGCTTGTCGTCCTCCATCTCTTCTCTTTTCCTAACCGTGTGGCTTTCTTTACTAATCTCGTGGTCCAGTATTTTCTTCAATTTATTATCAGATAAGCCTCTCTCCGTTAAAAGGTTCAGTGCCTCAGTTATTTTTTCCAATCTCTCTTTAGCTTCTTGGTCTCTCTTGATCTATAGTTGGGTGGCTTTGACTTTTTCTCGTCATATATCTTCCATATGTAATTACCGAATTTTGATATACATGGTTTATTGTAAATACCTTGTCTCGAGGGAATGGCTCATTGAACCGAGGTATGATTGTTGTGCACGACGACGATTGGATCTAGTGGGTAAATTTAGGGTTGACTTCGCAAATTCTGCTCCAAGACACAGACCTAGCCGGTGGGTCGATAGTGGTGAGTCCCATTACTTCAGTCACCTATTGATGGGACGACATAAAGCCCAATGGGTGATCCTGTTTTAGGTTAATCCCATCAGTTGGCTGGATTGCCCGTGCTCCTAGAATGATAGTTAGGTTTCTTCAATAAAATGGGTACATGGGATGTCTCTTTTGATTCTTGATCTTGTTATTACCATTGGTTAGTAAATAATAATAGGATAAGAGAAAGATTTTTTCAAAAAACTTTGCCAAACTTGTTAAGAGATTTCCTTCTCAAACGCGACGCTAGAGATAACAATGATAGACTAAAGAATTAAATAGGGTTTGGTAATAAAAATATTTGATTTGTATTCAATTTTATCTTCCAGAAAAACATAGTTAGGGTTTTTGAATTCTGCTATAGTCTTCACAAGACATTTTCTACCTCCTTATTGAATATCTATCTAATACGTATTTGGATCGTGTCAAACTTCTTTATATGTCGGTCATGACTCATAATGGATGTTAAAAAACGTTAGTCCTCGTTATGTCAAAATGTATTACTTCATGACAGTTGCTCGAGTGCTATAGTTTGTTTACCTTGTACGCTTGTATGGGTCGTCGTCCGCATTGGTATGTTGCTCCCAACGTTTATTGCTCGTTACACTCGTCTTGGTCTTATTCCTTGTCCAACGATACCTTGTGGGCTCATCTCGGTATTTGTTATGTATCGGTTTATTACCGTCGGTTCCTATAATTGTTACCTTTTCCACATTCATGGTGTTTGACTAGTAATGGTTTCCCCTCATCTTATGTATTGTCCTCATTGTTGGAAGATACGCATTAAGCTGTAATTGTCACTTATCATTTTCCTAGTCTTTTGTGTGAATGTACCTTGTTACCATAAGGAGTATAAAATACGTATAGGATATATCTTTCTCACCTGCCAAGTTTCAATACCACTTAGCTAAATGTGTTTTTATAAGCTATAGTGATACACGTAAATGGTATAAATTGTGTTAGCTACAGTGGTAAAATGTATATTTTGAGAAATGTTATCTTTAATAAATATGAGTTTCTTATTTTCTAGGCTTCCTAAAAACTAAATCTCCTAAAAGTCAAAATATCTTGTCTTGGCTTCCTAGTCGTCCTAAGAAACTAGTTACAAGTCTATTTTGGAAAGATCAGACCCAAATTCCCTTCAGCATCTACCTGCCGAATTTTTTCCCCAACTCATTGTCATACACACAAAACCGCCAACACGTACCTTTGTTCTTACCAAAACCAGAAACTAGCTATATTAGCAGAACTTCTATCTAAAACAAACTTTATCCAAGACAAAGAACTTATTCAAAACTAGAAGAAACGGCCTAGTTACACTGCCATAAACTTTGTCCCTACCAATGACACTACAGAGACAAACTACTTTCACTTTTAAAAACGTTATCCCTCCAACAAGCTCTACCAAACACACATCTACCTAAACTATTTCTCTCAAACCTTTAGTATTGTGATAAAGGATTATTAGTCTTACCTCTTCCAGTGTTTAAAAAGTGAAATTTTAGACAACTTGAGATAAATATTGCTAACCTAAAAGGGTTTTATGACTCAAACTTAGGATCTGGGGGACCTTGTGAAATCATCACACAATTATGGAAACGAGTCTATGGTCGAAAACAAGTAGCTTGGGCTTTGTATTCTAAGTTAAGAAACAGTGTAATTCAGTGGGGTTTCAAAACTTATTGAGCATATTTCTCTATGTTTAAAATAAGATGGTACTTATTATACTTGTTTATATTAACGACATTATTGTATGGGAAATCATACAATCTATCTACATAGATTAAGTCAAAAGCTACATTCTAAATGTGATTTGAAAGACATAGGATATTTATATATATTCGTAAGTATGAGGGTTTATAGAGATCCTAATGATTTCTAACTAACGCATACAAAATATATTAATAACTTGCTTAAGAATGAAAGCTTTTCCAGTGGAAATCCGTGTACCACTCAAATGCTTGTTACTCCTTCTCTGCCTATATTTATGGAGATAATTCTTATGCACGGTACAGGATACCATAGCATGTTAGGAACCTTACAATATTAACTTCACACCATAACTGGTATTGATATTGCTATCAACAAACTTAGCTAGTTAAAATATGTAAAACAAATTCTAAAATACTTATCTTGTAGTTCTTCCATGTATCTTCAGATTAAACTATGTATTGACTTTCCTAACATAAAGTTTACTTATGTTTGGTGAGTTAGATTATTTGGAATTTCCTTAGTAAAGAAGATAAGAAGAGTTTTAGAGAGAGAAAATTAAACTATGCAAGTGATCTAACTCAAAAATCCAACCCCTATATTAGCTCAGCTTTGGCCTTTATATAGAGGTGCAAAGACTTAGTTTACAACTCAAAACAATTATATAAAAAAAGTAAATTGCACTCTCAGTCCTCAACTAAAATACAAATCCCGAATTCTTCTTCTAACTTTACCACCTATTACATAACATTTTATTGTTTACACTTTAGTCCTTAAATTTCGATTTTCTTATCATTAGCCCCCTTAATTATCATGTCATGAAATGAATGAGAACTAATTAACTTCAAATATTATCAAAAGCAATGATAATTTCCTCTTCCATAATTCGACACAAAGCGGTCATTCTGATGCATCACAATTTTTCCTTAGACAATCATCCCCCGAGTTAAATTCGAAGCAAAACTAGTAAATTTAAATGTCAAATTTATTTCAAAACACATCATGACTTCCTAGGTGTTAGGCTTACACATAAGCTTCTAGCATAACAGATGTCGAACCGAACACCACACAACCGCTTCCAATTCCGCCCAATCAATACAAACCTTTTCCACTTCTGCACACGTTTTTCTTTCTCTTATAAATTCATTTGCCACTCATTTTTTGTTTCACAAAAAAAAATACTTAAGAGAGAAGCAGAGAAAACCTCCCAACTTTTTCCTACCTTTAACGGTTTCTTCAAACGTTTTGATTACTTCCACCAGAAAATTCATATTTTCCAATAAATATTCAATCAGTTTATAAGAAAACACCTAAGATCCAGAAGATCCAAGGCCATAATTCCCAAAAAACCTAAATCCCAAACACCGGACAACAATCTCATCTTTGGAGCTTACGATTACTTCGGTATGGCGAAAGGACAAAATAATATCAAGTTGATGGGTTGATAAGAAACTCTCCCCTCAGAACATCCACAAAGACCATTTATTACGGTAATTTTGATCCTTCTAAATTTCCTATCTTTTCGCCTTCACCTATTATAGAAGAAAGTTAGTCTTCAAAAACTCAAACGCCAAGAAATCCTTGAACTTCAACTTCTCTTACCAAATCATCGCCTCGAATTAGTTGTGAAATAAGTAAATATTTTTCAAAACAATCTGAAGCGACCCCTTCCTCTACTTATTTTCCATGATCTCCTAGAAAAAGAAATTTTATATCTATGGGAGACGATACCAATGCTACACCAAACCCATCTACCAAATATCCTCCCCCGAGGGAAATTGTTGAGACAACCACATTATCTCAACAAAGTCCCTCGAAAAACCTTCAATATCCGAGAGACAAATCGTCAGAAGCAGAGTTTGATTCCGCTACTACTCAATCAAACTATGATGCTGATACCAATGAGGACACCTCGAAAGAATCAGAGAATGCCACACAGAAAAAGATTTGCGGACCAAGAAAAAATAAATCTCTGATTACTATACCCGCATAAGAAAGAGCAGCAATTAGTGAGAATTTAAGGTCTCTTTATCTAGACTATATCGTTGCGTTGAAAAGTATCTCATACATATATTACAAAGAAGGCCAAGCATAGGTTTTGAAAAAACAATGAGGAATGAGGGACAATATTACCCTTCGTCTTCTCAGAAAAGGGAAAACACACTTAGACTCCAGAAAAGGCGAGTTTGTAGCCTATTCGGAAATCATCAACTGGGGGATTCGGTTCCCATTTGACCCTGATGAGTCCGAAATTATTGACCACTGCTCACTGAGAAATCCGGATAGGGGTAATTCGGACAATAGGTGCCCACTGAACTATCCGGACAAGACAAAAGTACTAAAACACTAAACATCTTTCCACTAAGCTATGCGCTAATCTACTTAAAAACTAATGGGTCTTTAAACTCGACCCGGTTTCACAACATGACCTGAAAGCCCATTGGTCCATAATTCAGGGTATAAATACCCAACCACTTTCATTAATGAGGTATTGAACATTTAATACAACCAGGCATCTTAAATCTCTCACTACAAAACACCTAAAAATTTAATACCTTTCAAATTTTCTAAAACACCTCACGAAATAACCCTCATCACCAAATAATCATCACCAAATTGGCGACCATAGTGGGAGAAGACGGTGCCTCAATCTCAAAACCAGCAAGAAAAACCAGTTCGGATGAATCTGGACGAGCAAACGGGGCCACCACCTTTGGTAGAAGTGGTGGGTGAGAACAATGAGTACACGATCGAAGAACGAGACAGGTTGAAAGCTGAAATAGAAGCCTTGAGAGCTGCTAAAAAGGCGGAGTTAGGCTTGAAAGAAAAATCAAAAGTGTAAGCCATTCACCACACTGACAACCCAAGGGAGAATGACCCATCAGCAAAGACTCACTTAAGTACTAAAAAGACCCATGTCAGCTCCAAAAAATCTCGCCTGTCTAAACCGGTGGAGAGCTCAGATTCTGAGTTCTCTAGTAGCTCCTCGAATGAGGATGGACTTGAGGAGTCCCTGTCATCCAGCAGTGATGAGGGTAGATCCAAGAAGAAGTAAAAGTTGGTTAAAAAATATTCAAGAAAGAAGGACAGACATGGAAGGTTAAAAAGGCATATGGGACAATAGTCGTATGCATGTGGATCAGCTGCTGATGGATCCATTCGTTTTCCATAATGAACCAGAGCCTTCTCTCAATCTTTTACGGGGAGTGCTTTGAAATGGTACAATAGCTTACCAAAGGGGTGCATCAGAAACTTTGACACGTTTTGGGTGGCCTTCCGGAGGCAGTTTGTTGAAAGTAATGAGGTGAAGGGAAATGGAGACATTGTTATCCATTGTGCCCAAGAACTAAATGAATCACTAAAATACTATATAAGCCGGTTCGTGAACACAAAGAATGGGTTAGCTGATTGCTTTGAACAGGTAGCAATAGCTTCTTTGAGACAATGATTAAATTCTGACCCAGATCCAGCTTAGAGCCAGTAGTCTAAAAATAAACGAGGACCTTGGGTCCAACAGGAGTGGTTTGCTGAATTGAAAGAGAATATGGGAACCACCTATGAAAAAAAAAAGATGAAGTACATTTTAGGAAGCCGACAACCCTTTAATCTCCTAAGGAAAGTCGTAATACTTGTTTTTGTCAATATCATCATGATATTGGCCATAACGCAGAAGATTGCATCGCTTTGAAGCAAGAAATGCAGAATCTGATTGAAAGAGGAAGATGAGGAGCTTATGTCAAGAGAAGAAGTGGAAATATGCCTAACAATACTCATCGTACTGCCCCAACAAACAATACAGGGACATCGGCTCTGGATGGGGCCATGGTGATATTTAATAGATTTCATGTAGAATCCGAGTATTTGGATCCTGATTCAGCCCGAAATAAAGTAGGTGTTATAACAGAACATACCAAGACAGTGTCTGGGCTCATAAGTTTTTTTGAGTCGCTCACTATATTTGGGGGAGACACAATGACTGCGCCGACTTCTTCTTCTTCAAGGAAGAGGCATGTTCACACTCTGGATACTTAGTTAGAAGGAGGAATGTCCTCCTATCAGTCCCAAATTCTTTTCCCCTTCATTGTTTTTTATGAGGATGACTTAAGGGACATAGTTGGTCCTTATGAGGATGCTGCGGTGATAGGAGCATCGATTGGGGGCAATGATACCAGGCGAATTTTGGTTGACACTGGCACTTCAGCCAACATTCTCTATTTAAGTTCATGTAGATAGATGAAGAATCCAGCAGTGATTCTGCGTTCGAACAGCTCCATTGTGTGCTTCACATGAAGCTCTGCCGATGTGATTGGAGATTTTGAGGAGGAAGTTTTGTTGGGCAAGGGCCCTATCAAGAAGATGATCAGGATACTTTTCGTTGTGGTAGATTGTCCCACGTGTTACAATGCAATATTTGTGAGATCCTGGCTCTCCAGGATGCATGTTTTGGCTTCAAAAGTTCACCAATGTTTAAAATATGCAGTTCAAGGAAAAGTGGGAGTTTTCCGAAATAGACAAAAAATAACAAGGGAATGTTATGCAACTGCTCTTGCCCCTAAAACTCTGTGGGCAGTTCAGATAAACAAAGATTAGCAGTTGTTGGGGCCCTCTGGCGTGAGGGTGAAATTGATGACCCCAGAGAGACCCCTGGGGTTTTGATACGAATTGAAGAAGTTGTAATCCACTCTCTGCCTGCAGGAAAAAATGTTAAAATTGGCTCCAAGATGGCACCATAATTGAAGAAAAAAGTGTTGTCCTTTTTGGCAAACCACAAACATGTTTTTTCTTGGTGTAATGTTGATGTAACCGGAGTACCTGCGAATGTTATATCACACCAACTATCCATCTGAAGCGATGTTGCACCTGTTGTGCAAAGGAGGAGAGCTTTCTCTAAGGAGAAAGTTGATGTCATAGTTCAAGAGTTTGACCGACTCACCAAAATGGGGCACATAAAGGAGTCTCAATATCCTTTTTGGACAACTAATCTAGTGTTGGTAAAGAAAAAGAATGGGAAATGGCATATGTGTATCAACTTTACTGACCTCAATTGGGCTTGCCTAAAAGATCTGTATTCAGTCCCCCGGATAGATCAGTTGGTAGACTCCACATCGGGAACAAGTTATTGTCCTTCATGGATGTCTTCCCCGGTTATAAACAGATACAGGTGGATCTGAAGGACCATGAACACACTACTTTTGTTACAGATAGGGGCCTCCATTGTTATAGGGTGATGCCTTATTACAAATGGATCCTCCTCAGAATATTAAAGAACTACAAATGTTGACAAGAAGGTTAGCTGCTTTAAATCGTTTTATCTCAAGGTCTTTGGATAGGTGTGCCCAATTTTTCCAAACTTTAAAGGGTGCTAAAAACTTTAACTGGTCTCCACAGTGCGATCAGGTGTTCAATGAAATAAAAAAGCATTTATCTTCCCCCAAAACTCTTTACAAACCTGTTAACGGAGATACACTGTACATATATCTAGCTGTGTCTGAAAGTGCTATAAGTGCGGTGCTGGTAAGAGAGATGGAAAATTATCCTCGTCCGGTGTACTACATCAGCAGGAGTCTGATGGATACTTAAAAAAGGTACTTGAATCTTGAAAAACTAGCACTAGCCTTGGTGATTGCTGCCAAAAAAATGAGGCCCTATTTTCAGTCTCATTCTGTCATCGTCCGAACATCTTTTCCCTTGAAAAATATCCTTTAGAAGGCAGACATTTCAAGCAGGATGACCAAGTGGTTAGTAGAATTGGGTGATTATGATATTGATTTCGCCTCTCGGAATGCAATCAAATCTCAATATGTTGTTGATTTCCTGGTTGAGTTCCATTCGGACAAGAGTACCAAGTAAGCTGCAGATGAGAATACTAAAAAGGTATGGGTTGTCCAGACAGATAGTGGATCAAGTACCATGGGTTGTGGTGCTGGGATATGTTTAACCTCTCCGTATGGCTATAATTTATACCAGGCTATATGTTTTACTTTTAGGGCTTTTAACAATGAGTCCGAGTATGAACCTGCTATAGCTGATATGAAATTAGCCTTTCTGTGTGGGGCTAAAAGAGTCAGGTTAATGAGTGATTCTCAGCTTGTTCATCCTTAAAGAAGGAGCAGTTGATTAAATACTTGTTCATCCTTAAAGAAGTGGCAGCTAACTTCAAAACTGTTAGCTATGAGCATATACCTAGATCAGAGAACACACTAGCAGACTCCTTGGAAACTATAGCATACTCTGAGTCATACCCATGGATTAATGTGCAAGAATGCCCATCCATACAACCCAATCAGGGAAAGGAAGAGAAGGAAAGTTTAAGTATACAAGTGGTTCAACCCAAAGAGTGGAGGTATCCCCTTCTTCAATACATTTCTGATGGCATTTTGCCTCCGAAGAAAGCTGTGGCAAGGAAAATGAAACATAGGCTCGTGGTTTTTAATTTTAAGAGATATCTTTTACAAGAAGTCCTTTAGTTGACCTCTCTTGTGTTGTTTGGGGATTGAAGAGTCCCAAATTGTGCTATTCGAACTACATGATGGTGAAGGATCAGCACACTATGGCTATAGAGCCTTAACCCGAAGGGTTTTGTTGGTCAGATACTATTGGCCATCCATAATGGCAGATGCCAAGGAATTGGTAAAGAAATGTGACTCATGCCAAAGATATGGTAATGAAATTCATACCCCAGCTATCCCACTGGAGTCGATTTCTAAACCAATGCCTTTTGCTTGTTGGGGACTGGATTTAGTAGGGCCTCTACCGATAGCACTCGGAGGGTGCAGAACTATTATTGTAGCCATTGATTACTTTTCCAAGTGGATAGAAGCAGCCCCCTTGTAGGAACTACTTCAAAAGTTGTTATAAAATTTATCATGTTTAACATTTGTTATAGATTTGGGGTTCCACAAAAAATAACCACAGGTAATGGGCCATAATTTGATAACAAGGATACAGAGAGTTGATGCGCCTCTAGAGGCATTCAACATTTCTTTTTCCTCTCCTTTCCACTCACAAGCGAATGGTTAAGTTGAAGTGGCAAACAGGACCATTCTGTCCGGTCTCAAAAATAATTTAGAAGGGGCTGCAGGAAAGTGGCCAAGCTATTTACAAAAAGTATTATGGGCATACCGGACTACTCCTGAGAGCTGCTACACAAGAATCTCCTTTTGCCTTGGTATATGGAATTGATGCAATTGCTCATATAAAGGCAACTCTTCCATCATACAGAGTCCACAAATTTTCTGAACAGGCTAATAAATTGGCAAATATAACTCATCTTAGAGCCACCCATTATTAAGGCTTGATGAGGAGCAGATTTTCTTCCAAAATCAAAAGAAGGGATTTTTAACCAGGGGACAAAGTGTTGAGAAAATTCTTCTTACATACTAAGGAGAAGCAGTTGGGCAAGCTAGCTCCAAATTGGGAATGGCCCTATGAGGTCTCCGAAAAACTTAAGTTTGGGACATACAGGCTTCAAGACAAAGATGGAAGAATCTTAAACCATCCTTGGAATATTGAACACCTCCGGTTATATCTGGAATGAAAGTTGTGTAAATATTTACTTGTTTAAAGTCCATGTAAATATTATGGGGCATACTCTTTCCTACCCTGGTGGCGCGGGGAGGTTTTAATGAGGTATCCGAGTTTTTCAATAAAATTTGATTCCTTGTTAAAATATTCGGAGTGGTTTGATTTACAGTTTTTTTTAAAGTCTTCTAAGGATCTTTGCCAGATCGGATTGATCTGGTGGAATGATGACCGTTTAACATTTGTCATCGGAGATTTTAAACAGTCTCATCTTAAATACTTGTAAAATAAATAAGGGCTCTTTAAACATCAGCCATTGAAATTAAGCAAAAATTTAGCAAAGTAAACCTATCCGGCTAAAAACGAATGATGATATTAAAACATAAAATATGTCTTGGCCATCTAAGGACTTTGAGTTTAAAGAAAGGCTTAAGCGGACTCAAACCGGACGCAATTACAAAAATGCTTTGGCCATCCAAGGACTTTAGTATTTTATACGGATACGAAAAACAAAATAAGAAAAGATAGTTAAAACCTCAGGGCTAATTACCCTTGGATGATCCTGCATCGTCTTTTTTCTTAGGATCTTTGGATTCGTTACTGGAACTCTCCCCGGTTCCTTTTTCTTCATCAGTAGTGGAACCTATTCCACTACTATAGCCATGTCGATCACCTTCTACCATAGTATGAAACGGGAGGTCCTCATACTCTACATATATCCATAAATCTCCAAGGGTTCTCTTCGTAAATGTGTGGTGAACAAAAAGTACCATATCAGATTTGACTTCTGCATCTCTTACTTCTAGGGAGTCTATCACCTTATTAGTATACGCATCAATCTTGGCCTCGATTGTCTTTTCCTGCTCTTTCACCAAGTCTTCTTTCTCCTTTGTAACCTTGGACACAGCCTCTTCGAGATAATTCTTGTCACCAAACAAGGTTTGGATGGTATCGTCCTTGATCTTCATGTCTCCCTTCAAGGAGGAAAGATCTCTTTCCAAACCAGAGCATTTGGTTCCGAGCTCTGTGTTAGCTGTCTATGAATGACCAGCTTGGTTTCCAGGTCTTCTTTCTCCTTCTTCAACTTCTCAAGCTCCTTTTTCAATGCCTCAATACTCTGGTTGGCATTAAAGAGGACAGTGGATAAACTCTCCTTGTCTGTGTTGAGGGTGTTGATGAGGGAATACTGACTTTTTACTTGCCTCTCTAAGTTGAGCACTGGCTGAATATGGCCAAACAAAGAGTGAGTCACCGTATCGTTTTCCCCTGAGATAGTGAAAGTCTTACCATTAAAAGTCACTATATTGGAGGAGCTTAGGGGAAGGTGGGGGCCAGCAAAGTCGTCTTTTTCAAAATCTCTGAAATAAAGGCCAATATTTTGGACGCCACTGATGTCTAGTCCTTCCAAATCTCCTCTAGTACCCTCTCTGGTATGTAGATCGGTAGGGATTTGCTCTGCCAGGGTGGGGTCAGTTGGATCGGTCGAAGGTAGAGACTTTGAAGGGCGGAGGACTACTTCATCCCCCAAGGAGATCTTCTTCTTCTTAGCAGTCCTCTAATCGCTACTAGCTCCCCTTTTTCGATCCTTTTTAGGAGGCCTTGGTTGATTTTGGGGTTCACATGCCTCCTTAATGGACGCATCATCAACTACTTTAAGCAAAGTAGAATCAATCCCTTCTTGGACCTGCCCTCCTTGGCGCTCCGGAGCAATCTCCTCTGCAGCACCCTGGGATTCAGGAATAATTTGGCAACCCAGGCATTTAATTTGGCACATGTGGTCTGCTCCTTCTCAACAAAGTCGGAGAACTCCTTCGGCAATACTGACATAAAAGAAGAAGTAATTCAGGAATAATTTTTTTTTGCAAAATGAGAAAGACAAACAAAGTAGAATACTTACCTGAGCTCTTCCAACTGCTGGTGAGCATACTAGGATTGAAGTCAGCCTTGATTTTTCTCCCATTCTCCCACATCCCGCTGATGAATAGGAACTGGGTCTTCCAGTTTTTTACTTATTCTAGTAGGTCGTCCACCACTTTAAAATTGTCTCCCATATTTTAGTGGTAGAATGGGATATGATGGTTTTTACAAAGGCTGGCCACTGCAGGGAACTACTCCATTGGGAGAGGAAAACCGAACAGCCTTGACGCCATAATACAAGCGAGGAGAGTATACCAAGCATTTGGACTCAGCTAGCTTGGACAGAGTTTAATCAGGTGGAAATACCTAACGATTTCTGGATCCAAGGGGAATTTGTGCCCCTAGTTGAACAGCTTAGTGTAGATGACGATCTCGTTGACCTTGCAGTCCGTCGG
Organism: Limnanthes douglasii subsp. nivea; assembly: GCA_036936605.1. Lineage (NCBI taxonomy): Eukaryota > Viridiplantae > Streptophyta > Magnoliopsida > Brassicales > Limnanthaceae > Limnanthes > Limnanthes douglasii. The sequence goes on from JAUPFV010000003.1 coordinate 174,444,458, forward strand.
AGTCTTTGGTGTGACTGGTATTCTCACCTTAACCGATTCAGGGATCCCCCACTGGGATTGGATCCGGCCTAACTCAGAGGTGTGAGTATATACATAATTAATGTTCTGCATGGCCAGCAGATACTTCACATTGACCTTATGAAAACAAGGTCCCATTTTTCCTATTAGGCTCTCCGGAAGATCCGGATGGATCATGCAGATTTTCTCCTTTCCTTTCCCCTTTTTGTCGGAGGCAGCATCTCCAGTTTTCCTTGAGGCTTCAGTCTCAAATGGGGCCTCTTCGAAACTATCCTCCATCACTTCTTCCATCAATGTGGAAGGTTTATCAGTCGTTGTGGATGGAAGAGTGCTAGCTTGTGGCTTAATATTTTGTCCAGACGGTTGAGCGTCAGTCTCTTTTAAAGGTACGGTGTTCGGTTGGGGCTCAGCTCCGGAGGACTTTGTATGAGAAGTTATTATGGTTTCCTCGGATCCGGAGGGTTTGTCTTTTGGGGCTCTAATAAATTCCTCTGGTCCGGAGGCTTTATCTTTGGTTGCCGACTTGGAGGGCCCCGTTTTGGAGAAGTTGGGTTCTGAGCCAGTTGCTTGGCCTTTTACCAGGCGCGTTGTTCGGCGAGGGTTACTTTTCTCTGGGGATTTCTCAATGTCTGACCCCATAGCAATAAATAGAAAAGGCTTCCTAAAACTCCATACTACTTTCTCTTGCACGTTAGAAGGCTGAGACTCCTGAATCGAGGAGCCCGACGGGATTGGCGAGAGGTTTGGGAGGAATAAACGTTTAGGTGTTTTATTTTTAGCAGAGGACGATCCTTGATCAGCTTCTAAGGATGGTGTATTTGGCTTGTTGTTTAAAGAGACTGGAAGGTCAGCAGTGATACATCTCTCACGCTCAACTTTTTGCGCTTTCTCTAATTCAGAAAGATTTACCCAACCACCTTTCATGAGAGCGTTTTTCGCTGTGAACATAAAACTACCTAAGAGAAGTTTTGAAATGAAAGGTAAAAAGCTTTGAGAGAAGAAATTGCAAAGTGATGAAGATGATGAAACAGTAAAGGAAAATAATTTATACTAGTGAGGCAAAAAGTTAGTGATACCTAGGAGAAAATAAAAAGACTTAAGTAATGATTGAAGGCAGCGCTGACGTAAGAAACATTAAATGCATGAGTTGCTTTTTGGGCTTAGTGGGAGCGTCGTTCTAGGAAGAAAACGGCGGGTAGAACGAATCAAAGTGCGACACATGTCCCATGATCCAAAGAAAAACTCTTGGAATTCTGAGAAGGAATCAGTTCGGATAAACCTTGAACCAAACACATGAGCAATCCGGAAAATGTTGTTGCTGGCTAAGTGAGTTTTTTAGTCATGCCAAAGATTTTTGACAAAACCTAAAAACGAGGCTACTGATGAGTCCGGAATTATTCACCACTGCTCACTAAGAAATCTAGACAGGGGTAATTCGGACAATAGGTGCCCACTGAACTATCCGGACAGGACAAAAGTACTAAAACACTAAACATCTTTTGACTAAGCTAAGTGCTAATCTACTTAAAAACTAATGGGTCTTTAAACTCGACCCGGTTTCACAACTTGACCTGAAAGACCATGGGTCCATAATTAAGGGTATAAATATCCAACCACTTTCATTAATGAGGGTAATGAACATTTGATACAACCAGGTAGCTTTAATCTCTCACTACAAAACACCCAAACATTTAATACCTTTGAAATTCTCTAAAACACATGACGAAATTACCCTCATCATAAAATAATCATCACGAGACCCCATGATAGTTGACTAATTCAAACTCTTGGATTTGTGCCCAACTCAAGTTACACCAAATCAATGGTTCACCCTTCTCTCTGTAATCATGGCCTCCCGCTTGTCCAAGATTTCGATCAGCATTAAAGATTTCATATCTTTGACCAAATTATCCGAGGGACCAAAACTTCCATTTTACTATCTTACATTAGATGATGACCTAAAAATCATCGATGATCTCATGGAAGAGAAAAAGTTTTGGAAGCAAAAATTCATATTCATCTCAGGATCATGGGAAAATGGCAACGAAATATTTGAAGCCAATCCATCGAGATAGAATCTTGTCTGGAAAAGTGATCATAAGTATTGCAATACAACTCTTCTTAAATTAAATTTTCCAACTTTTTTTACTCAAATTCACTATCAACTTATATGTTCTGATCATAAATTCTGAGGTGCTACGCCATTCGTCGAGCAAGAGCCCAAGAAACATTCATTAAACTTGCCGCCTGGGCTGAAGTAGAATGGAACAACGCTTTCCACACATCCTTCAAACCAATCAATTTCCTTAATAATCACTTATTAATGATCACACCTGGAGCCTTTCCTCCTAAAATTTTGATGAAACAGCCCAACCCTCGACACATTGTTAAAAGATTGGTCCATCTCGATTGCAAGGTATTCTTACCCATCTGCAACAGATCAGATAGTCATCTTCCTCAAAAGAAAAAGGTAACAAAGGACAAAAAGGCAGCTAGTACATCTGCTGCCAACCCTTCAACAAATCCGAAGCCTAATCGTTCAAAAAGAAAAACAAAGGAAAGCACACTTTCTACCATCGAAGAAAGAACAGAGGGAGAACCTTGACCAAAAAAGAAAAAAACTGATGTACCATTGAAAAGTAAAAATTCCACCAGTCCCCTGAAGAAAATGAAGAAAAATATAGTTGCAACCATCGAAGATATATTATTTGATGACGACGAGGTCATAGTTGCTGGGAATCAACAAAGTCTTCAAAAGGAAAAGAAAACAATTGTTGATGATGCTGCAATTGCTATAAAAGATAATCAAAATGATGATCAATTTGATCCGGACAGTTTCATCAACTTCAATGAATTACAAGAGCTTATTGGAGAAGAGGATCATGTTATTCAAGAGGTTCAAACTCACCTGTACAACTTTGATAAAAGATCCGCTCCCTATGCCTCCGTAGCAGCATCTCCTGGAATGATTGTTCCTACTGCTCCTACTACGTCTTTAGATCTCATCTCTCGGCCTAGTCCTGTGGTTTTTCCTCATATTCCACCAAACCTAGACGTCCTTGCTGCACTTACTCAAGAAATCAAAGCTTCTCAAATTCATTTGAAACGGCTGTCTAAATATATGGTTCGCTACAAAGGAATTGTTGAAGCTGAAAAAGAAGTTGAGGGATATTTGTTTTCATCATATAGTAGATCAATTTCATGGATTCGAAATGGCAAGGTCTGAGCTCATCAGAGGAATCTATTTTTTTCAAAAATAATTTACGAGAACTACAATAAATCGAGAAAGAGAATCTAAAAACTTCGTATCAACAAGAGATAGATCGGCTCATAGCTAAACACCTTAAAGACTTAGCTGATGAGAAGGATAAATTTAATAATCTTCAGACTTCTCTTACTAAAAGCAAACCATAAAAGAAAATCTTGACCGATGAGATAGCCATACTGAAGACTGGTTTTGAGAAGGAAAAACAACTTGTCGTCACTGCTGCAGAAGATGAATGTACTAAGGACATGTTGGCAGCTATCAACAATGGTAAAGAGGAGAAGCCCATCACACGTCTTTGAGAAAATCACGCTACATATCCCAAGATCAACCTCTCTAGCTTCTTTAATGATATTCTTGTCGAACGGCGCCCCCAGGAATCTTTTAATCCTATCCGAAGTTCATCGTCGGAACAAGAATCATCTGAAAAGAAGTTACTAGAATGATTTTATTATCCTTTGAATTTATGCTATCTTTTTGTATTTGTCATATTAGCACCATAACCCTTGTACACATCGAATTATTCTAAATGACAAAGGTTTTTTCTTATACTTCATATTTTTTTATCAAATTATGTATACGTTTGTCATTTATTTATGCTAATTATTCGAAGCAAATTAAAGTGCATTGAAACATGGCACATCGAAAACACAGTGCGTTTATTGAACTTAGCACTTCAAATATCATAGGGCGTTTATCCAACATAACACATTCAATATCACAATGCATTTATTGAATAAAGCACTTCGAATATGGTTGTTTCTTCGAAAAGTATATTAAACACTTCATAACATTCTACTCTTGATCAACCTCAAAGATGATCAGTCTTTGATCAGTTATCAAGATAGTTTAAATAAACACTTGTAAACAAACATTGGCCAAAAATGCATTTTATTGATAATGTTGAATATGTACATAGCGCCTCATTAAAACCTCCCTAGACTAACAGGGTAGGAAAAAGTGCGCTAATCAACCAAAAGAAACAAATTCAAAATACAACATAGTTATTCCTAGTATAATTTCAGATGTTGTATATTCCACGGGTGCTGAAGCATCCTCCCTGACTATCAAAAAGGTGATAGGACTCTGGCCATATCTTTTTAACAACCACATAATGTCCATCCCAATCCGGGGCCATTTTTCCAAGGCTCTTCTCCTTAGTACGCAGAAATAATTTTCTCAACACTTTATCACCTATTTTAAACTCCCGCTTTTTTACCCCCAAATTGTACATATTCATCATAAGAGTTTGATAATGGATTACATTTAAATGAGCTCGAAATCTTTTCTCATTAATCATATCTAAATTTTCTCTTTTAGCTTCATCACTGGATTTTTCAGAATATTGGGTTATTCTAAAAGATAACATCGTAGATTCCACACGACTAACAACATTCATTCCACATACTAAAGCAAAAGGAGTTTCTTTAGTAGCTTCCCTAGGATTTGTTCGATACGCCCAAAACACGTTTTGCAAATAATTTGGCCATGTCCCTACTGCCCCTATCAAATTCTTCTTCAAACCCTCTAAAATAGAACTGTTTATTAGCTCGAATTGTCCATTTTCTCAGGGATGAAAAGGTGTTGAAAAATATTGTTGAATTCCTTTCGAAGCGCAGAATGAAGTCATTTCTTTATAATTAAATTGAGGGCCATTATTCGTAGTAATCCCTCGAGGTACTCCAAAATGGCAGGAAATACTATTTACAATGAATTTAATTACATCCTTTACTTTCGTTCTAGATAACGGTGATGCTTCTGCCCACACTGTAAAATATTCTACTTCAAAAATTATCATTTTCCACTCTCCAGATTCCATCGGCAAAGGCTCCACTATATCAATTCCACATCTATCAAACAGTATGGCTTCGGTAATAGTTATAAGTGGAACTGCTGGCTTGTGTATAAAATTAGCAAACCTTTGACAAGTATCACAGCTTCAAACCAAATTTTTGGCATCGTTCACGATCAAAGGACAATAAAACCTTGCAAGAAAAACTCGACGAGATAAAGCCTTAAACCCACAATGAGCTGATCATTCTCCATCATGAAACTTTGATAAAACTTCATGTGATTCTTACCTATTCAAACATCTTCATGCGGTGCTCCTCGAATAAAAGTTTTAAAATATCAGTTTTTCAATCGCCTCAGACTACATTTGTAGTGACAAATAATTCCTCTATAGAATCATACTAGTCTGACTGGGTCAAAATTGAAGGACTCTCTTGTAGCAAAATCCAAGGATACTCTTCGTGTCAGTGATATTTTCTAACAAATCAACCAATGTGTTACTTCTTCGACATGTTTGTTCCACAACAACATGATCAAATAATAGCATCAAGTTTTGATGCTCTCGAAGATACAAAATTAAGCGATCAATTTTTGCTTCGGAGTTTCCAGATACTTGGTTTGCTACTAATTAAGAATCTGTCTCTAACCGCACTGAAGTTGCTCCACATATTTTCACAAGCCGCCGACCAGCCAAAGCAGCTTCATATTCAGCTTCGTTATTCAAGGCGTGAAAACCAAATTTGATAGATTGATGCATTCTTTCTCCAGATTGAGCAACTAACTGAACTCTAGCGCTGTATCCCAATACACTAGATCCACCATCTGTTCGAATAACCCACATCGAATTCGCTGGTAAAACATCCTTGTTATCTTCTATATCTGATTTACTTGAATGAAATTCAAAAATAAAATCTGCCAAAGCTTGAGCTTTAATTGCAGTTCGAGGTGTGAACAGAATATCATAATATCCCAACTCTACTGACCACTTGGTCATTCTTCCCGAAATATCAGGACGTTACAAAACATTTTTCAAGGGAAATGAAGTTCGAACTTCAGTGGTATGAGCTTGGAAATAAGGGCGCATCTTTCTAGAAGCCACCACCAACGACAACGCTAATTTCTCAAGCTTAAATATCTCTTTTTTGGCGCCACCAAACTTTTACTGACATAGTACACCAACATCAGAATTCCTGAATCCTTGCTTATCAATACCACACTTACTGTAAAATCTGATACCGCAATGTATACAAAAAAAATTTCTCCACTTCAAGGCTTTGATAAAATTTCTAGTGATGATAATAAGTTCTTGAATATTTTTTACGCTGCTTCACAATCCGAAGTCCATTCAAATATTTTTTTCCCTCGCAAAACTTGAAAGGAAGGAAAACATTTGTCAAAAAATCTAAAAATAAATCTATTAAGCGCTGCTAACCTACCTGTCAAATCTTGCACTTCTTCAACCGTTTGAGGTGAATTCATTGCCATTACAGCTTTCAACTATTCTGGGGCAGCTTATATTCCTCTTTCACTGATAACATAACCCAAGAACGTTCCTGATCAACTCCGAAAATTCATCTTTCAGGATTAAGCTTTAGCGTGATTGCTCTTAGATTCAAGAATGTCTCCTCTAAATATTTCAAATATGCATGGTCCACCAAGATTTTTACCACCATATGATCAATGTACACTTCCATGTTTCTTCCAATCTGAGTGGAAAATGCTTTATTCATCACCCTTTGATAAGTAACCCCTGCATTTTTCAATCCAAAATGCATAACCTTATTGCAATGTAAACCCCTATCAGAAATGAAAATAGTACATTCTAGATCATTTGGATCCATACAGATCTGATTATATCCTGCAAAATCATCTATGAAAGTTGATATTTTGTTTCCCGAAGTGGAATCAATCAGTTGGTCTATTCGAGGAACAGGAATTGGTCTTTAGGTCAGGCTCGATTTAAGTGTGTAAAATCCAAAAACATTCTCCGTTTTCCGTTATTCTTTTTTATCACTACTGGATTTGTAGTCCATATAGGATATTATGAGTCCCTTATTTGTCCGACCCTGGATAAACGATCCACTTCGGAAACAGTTGCTTCTGTTGTTTATGAAGAAAATACCCTTCTTTTTTGGATTACCAGCTTCACATTTGAATTAACAGCTAAACTATGACAGGTTACTTCGATCAGCACACCTATCACATCCTCTGTTTTCCAAGCGAAAACATCGAAATTATAAGACAAAAATTGTAATAGTCGTTGTTGTAGAACTAGGGTCAGTAAGATTCCTATTCGAAGTGTTTTTCCCTCAGAATACGTATACTTCTCAATTTTTTAACTTATTGTCAAAGACCCTAGGTTTCCCTTGGATCGTCAACCCTTTCATCAAAATCGGAGGTCAACCCCTCTAACTGCTATTCATTCATCATATCTTCACTACTGGATCCTCGAATCCGAAGTGCAGTGGCATAGCATTCTCTTGCAACTTTCTGGTCGCTTCGAACTGGTGTGGATAATAATTTCCTGAGGGTAGGCTGGTAATTTCAGTTGGTGTTTTATGGTGGTGTGTGGGTGTTTAAGTGTTTAGAGTAGAGAGTAGAGAGATAATTAAGCAGCTTGGTAGCAGTTAATTCTCATTACCTATAGTTAATGCAGGTGGCTTGGTATTTATACCCTGATGTTTGGGCCCTTATGGGCTTTCGGGTCATGTTTAATGGACCCGGGTCATGTTCAAAGACCCATGAGCTCTAAGTAGGAGAGCAAGTAGCTTAGTCAAGAAGTGTTTAGGTTTTTTAGTACTTTTGTCATAGTTCGAACAGTCCTATGGTTATATTGTTCAAAGTGATTTGTCCGGTCCATGTGATATGTCCGGTCCGGAGGCCTTGGACTGATCTGTCCGTGTCCGGGGAGAGTACAAAATTCGGACTCATCACGAACGACCCCCACACGATCTCCGACCACATACTTGAAAATATTGGTCCTTTTCCTAAACTCATCTCCCCTTCGAATTCTCCTATTACCCGTGTTGTGCACACCAGTGAAAACAATGATTATGCGCTCTGTTTGAGAAATTCGAGGATGATTGCGCATCTGGTCATATGTTGCTTTAAAAAGAACATTCACAGAACTTCCAGTATCTATGAGCACGCGTCTAATTTCAAATCAGCAACTTCTGTCCCAATAACTACCGCGTCCTTATACGGCCCAACAGTACCTCGCAAATCGGTCTCATCGAAAAAAATAAAAGAAATGTGTTGCTTGCCACACAAATGAGTGGACATTCTCCCCTCAAACTGATTTGTCAAATTGACAACATGTCTCTTCCTCGAACTATGAGTATTACCCGTCATTGAATCACCTCCAAAAATGGCCAACGACTCGAAATACTGACACAGACTTCGAGCATGTCCTTTCTTTATTGGATCTTCGACAACCATCAAAATCAACTTATCTGGATCCTTATCCAAATACTCCGAGGCGGCATCAAATTCATCAGCCTTTGAATCTAGAATCATCAAATTTTCAGCTTGCGCATTTGGGTTGGTCGGCTGTTAATTCGATGCTGGAGTTTTCGATTTGTTTCCTTGTGAATTCACATAAGTCAAAAGCTTTCCATCCTCAATCAGAATTTGGACTTCTTTTTCCAAAGGAATGCATTCATTGGTGTCATGTCTAATATCATTGTGGTATCTACATAATTTATTGTTCTGTTCCGCCCTTGGCATGTTAATTGGTGCGGGCTTTCAGAAATTCACATAACTCTTAGTTTTATCAAAAATTGATGTCACGCTTTCAGTTAAATCCGCATAATACTCTGACCCAATTTATTGATTTGGTTTCGGTCTTTTGTAGTTGTAGGATGGGGCTTGATTCGAATCTCCGGGTTCGAGGCGGTAAATTGTTATTCCTTGGACGCGTCTGCTGATTAGCCTTTGAAGATTGCCCTTGGTTATGGGACACCTGTCCTGAATTCTATAGAACTTTAACTGGTCCTCCTTAGAGCCTAGTTGATTCTTCAACTTTAATCTGATCTTCAACCCTAGCCATTAATGCCCCAAAATTTATAACGGTCCTTTTTGTTGTCTCATTAGCTAGGTTCTGGCAATAACCATTGTCGAAAAGATAAGGGTGAAAATACGACGCTGATTCTTAAGTAATGGTAATATAAATATACATGATAGCCAAGGAAACCAAGTAATAAAAATACAAAAAGAAAATTTAAAATGTTCTTCATTTTCTTCGACTTAATTTAGTACATCTCATATGCATATCAACTTTAGATTCGAAATAATAGTCTTACTACAAGATTTCAGTTAATATAACCCTCTGACATGCAACACCATAATCAACTGCCCAAATTGACACTCACACTCGCACTTTAAACAAGGATAGCTCGCATAATTACATAGAAAAATTAGTTTTATAGATCTCAAATTTCTCATTGGAGCACAATTGTGGTATCTGCCCTTCACCCTCAGCTTCACCTTCAGCTTCAGTTTCACCTTCACCTTCACCTTCACCCACAGCTTCACCTTCACCTTCACCTTCAGCCTGTGCCTGTGCTTCAGCCTGTGCTTCTGCTTCTGCCTTTGCTCTTGCTTCCGCATTTTCACGATTATAATCACCAATGGTAGATCTCATTGCACTCAACAAGCTACCGTAAGTTGTGCCGTGTCCACGGTCGATGGATTGAACAAAAGCATGGGTCATTGCACCAGTCCATAATCTTGATAGGTCCTGAGTACATCGCATACATGACCATGCTTTTAAGTTTGATTACATATACAAATTAAGCCTATATTTTTATTAACTGTTTCACTGTCGTCATATATGTTTTCTTTTTACAAATTACCTTTGTTTATGCATCCTTATACGTTAGATATCTAATTTTAAAAGCTTGGTCTAGGATGAACACTATTGGTAGAATTTATTGAAGAAGAAAACTTACAGCAGCATCAATAGAAGTCTGATGATCATCACAACCAGTAAAGCAGAAGACTTCACCACCACTGGTTCCTTTCCATGTACCCGTTGCAGGCCTGTGGTCCTCCCATTCATAATCCCCGCGCCTGCTCACGATTCAATATTTAGTTTTTTTAATTTTTATTATGAATCATCATTCTTAAGAATCTCCACATTTGACCATTCAGACTTCCAAGAGATAGATTTAACTTTAAGTTATATGATGTAGTAAATTGTTCTTGGAGTAGAAACGTATTAAAAATCAAGTATTGAACTCAAGGTAAAAATTGACCTATCCATTCTGCAAAGATAGGGTAAATCCATTATGGTTCCACTATGGCAGGAGTCAAAAAGTGCATGAAGCTTAACACCCTGTGGAACTGGCTTTACTAGAGTCGCATTAATTTCTTCATCCACAATTTGCCCTTCATCCTCGTAGTCTAGAGGTAAAATTGTCTCATCAATTCCATCCAGCTCCTCTCCATTCTTGTTTAGCCGTTGACCACCATGTCCTGAAAAGTGGAACACCAGGGAGTCTCCTGGTTGGCATCCTTGGAGAAGCCAGCGTATGGCCGATCTTATGTTGGCTTTTGTTGGTATTTTTAGCGGATCACTTTCTAATTCTGCATATTAATTTATCATTTTTAAACATCTACTAGATTTGGTGATAATTTTAGAATGCGATTCAAAAGTTACATTTACCGGTAAGCATCAAAATGGAAGAATCTGGGAAGTTGTAACGGTTTATCAACAATTGCTGGATGCTTCTAGCATCATTAGCACATCCGTTGAGCGCTAATTCTGTTCCCTTATAATTAATGCCACAAATAACAGCTCTCTTGCTCCCATGAAACGATGGCGGTGGGCTAGGCTGGGCTTGGTACTGGGGTGACGGGTGAAGCGTCAGCCCTTGAATGTTGGGATAAGGGACAGGTGGCTGAGCCTGGGCGTAGGAAGCTGAAACAGGCAAGGCAGCTTTTTCATATGGAGATGCCACAGCATGGCCACAAGAAGATGCCACAGGTGGTGTACCATGATATGGAGATGCCACGGCATGGCCATAGGGAGATGCAACAGGTGCTGTACCATGATAGGGAGAAGCCATGGCATGGCCATAGAGAGATGCAACAGGTGGTATACTGTGATAGGGAGATGCAACAGGTGGCATACTGTGGTAGGGAGATGCCACAGCATGGCCAAATGGAGATGCTACAGGTGACGCACCCTGATAGGAAGATGCCACACCATGGCCATATGGAACATGAGGGACATCGGTAGCCACTTGAGTTAAGGCGTTACAGATGGAACAACGGATTGCAGTGGCGCCCAAAGGCACCTGCAGGGGACTCCGGCAGCCTGAACAACTCACAACCATTGCCATTGCTTTTTCTGATCTAATATAACTACTTTTATTAATTCTAGTGGCTGATGGAAATGAAAGTTCTTCTAGATATTTATATACAAGTATAAAGGCTAAGAGAACTGATCAAAGTTGCAATATACAAATATATAACTGATGTAAGGGAACAGGCATCAGCAATACACATGTATTGCTGATGTAATATTTTATATAAGAGATGGATAAGACGTTCCTTTTTTGCTTAGTCATTTTGATGGCTAATTGATTAAATTTTAAGATTCTTCTAAAGTTTTCAAATCAACTTTTTTATATATAAATTAGTTCCAACAGGCAACACCACTAACAACTTCTGTTACGATTATAATTCGGCCAAGGATGACTGATTACAAAGTCGCCCACGTGAAATCAACTATGAAGACAAAAACGCAAAAATTATAATCAAGAACGCAAGATAAAGGATATGTGTTCTAAAACTAGATTGAAAATAAGAGAATTATGCTACAAATTCAAGGAAAGTAAAAAAAAAAAATTAGCAAAAGATCGATATATTACCGTAATAAGAAGTTTTACGGATTGAGGGGTCAATTGAGAACAACTCTAGGATAGAGGCTCAAATTCAATTTGACCAAATCAAAAAATCCCCAAATTCAGCAACTAAACCCTAAATCGATACAAAGAGTGAACTACAACATCGAGTAAAAGAGCTTCAACGAGGCTTTCGGTTTGGCAATGAAGGATCAGGAGATACGATCATAACAGACTATCCAGGGTTAATGTAAGCCACTCCCAAGCTTTCAAGAGTGATGATAGTCAGGAAGGGATTCAGAGCGTTGGAGCCAAGGAAAGAAGAGCTATGCTGTTCGATTAAGATCTATTTCGATATCCAGTCCGCCGCCTGATTTTGAAGTCTAGAAATGTGCCAGAGAGACATGGTTGGTTGAATCAGGCTTCGACATATTCAAATCATAGGGTATTGGGGGGGGGGGGGGGCAGCCTTACCAGTGGCAAGAATGTTGATTAGAGTCAAACAATCCGACTCTATATCAACATTCTTCCAATTGTTACGCTTGCAGATGATAAGAGCTTCAATGAGAGTTTTACATTCAGACTGGAAGGGAGAAGCTTTGCCAAACAGGCAACCAGTGCCAAGAAGAATGTCGCCATTGTAGTCCCTGACGAGAATACCTCCACTTGCTTCTCCAGAAAGGTTGCAAGCGCCATCAACATTGATTTTGAGGCGACCATGGATTGGAGCCATCTATTTCAGGTATCTGACTTTATCTTTCCTGTTATTGATAGATTTACAACCCAAAGATGAACCTGCGTCTACAACATTAGACTAGTGTTTAGAGACAAGATTATTACCATAATCAATACTGATTATAATGTTGTTGATTCTGTCTACAGCACTATTGAAACTATCCTGAGTGTTGTTGAATTTAGAGTTATTCCTATTAAGCCAAATTGTCAAAAAGATTAACTGGGGGATAAGGTGGGTTATATAGAATTTACTCTTATATTTCCAGAACCAACAATAGTAGCATGACTTATAGTCATGTGTCTCTTTAAAGGGATGTTGAAGAGACAGGAAAAGAAGTTCCAAATAGGCCAAGTAAAGTTACAATTGACGAAAATATGATTCTTTTCTTCACAACTGTAACAAAATTGGCATTTGGAGATAGTAACCATATGTCTTTTGGTAAGTATACTGTCAATTGGGATAAAGTTCTTGAGAATTTTCCAGCAAAGAAAAGAATTTTTTTTATGTATAATATGATTCCAATTTTTTTTTATAAAAGTTAGATTTGAAACTGTTTTTTCTTATAGTTTCCCAAGTAATTTTTGTATTGAAATTATCATTATTGGACAGCTTCCAAATGATCTTGTCTTCCTGCTCATTATTGAGTTTAAAGCAGTTAATTTGTTTAACTCTATCTGGAGACAGGAAGCTCAAGAGAATTTCCTTATCCCAATTGGCATTCTTCCAAAAGGTATTAACATTGGCAGAGATAAACCATTTGTTAGGGCTTAGGTTTGTAAGAATAGGAGGCATGTCATGCCAATCTTCAAACCAAAAATCAATGCAGCCTTTACCAATGTCCCATTTTATATTATTGTCAGCCTTAACTTTAACATCCTGCAGCCTTTTCTAGGTAGTAGAATCAGTAGGTTTGTAAGAGGTTTTAATAAGGTGGATGTCATGGCAATATGTAGAGTGCATGATATCAGCCCGTAAACAACTGTTTTTTTTCTGAAAAGAAACCATAACTTTTGAGAAAAGGTGTGTTGAATATCAATCAATATTTTGATATTCAAACCCCCTTCATCAAAGTTCTTTCAAATCCGATTCCAGGAGGTCCAATGAATACATTTTTCATTAAACTTGGACCTCCAAAGGAATTTATTGAAGATAAGTTCAATCTTGTTAATATTAGACATAAGAAGGGCACAGCTATACATCCAGTAATAGATAATATGGTGTAACAAATTCTTGATTAGAGAAAGTCTACCAGCAAATGTTAAATTCTTCATATCCCTTTCAAACATCTTGTTATGGATTTTTTTTCAATTAAAGGTAAGAAGTTCTTCCCTTTTTTGTTTGCAGAGATGGTATACTAAGATAGGAGAAAGGAGCATTGTCTATGTTGAAGCCAGTAGACATGTTGAGCCTGGTGTTGCAAGCTTGAGTTGATCTGTCAGAGGTAATGATTTTCGTTTTATCTTTATTAATAACTTGTCCTGAGAAAAGTTGGTATTGATCAAGCAAGATGCTGAGCTTATTAATGGTGGAGGGAAGGTTGTTGGTAAAGATGTCAAGTCATCAGTAAATGCCAAGCTAGGTAAGAGATACCCTGATTTCACATAAAACTGCATATTGTAATTAGTTTTAAATAAGTTAAACATGCCTTTTATAAGGACTTCCTCAGCAAGAATGAAAAGGCTTGGAAACAGTGGGTCTCCTTGCCTTAAACCTTTCTTCTGAGGAAGGTAACCTACACTAGAACCATTAATAAGAATGGAAATCATAGCTTTAGAAATTAAACTTTTGATCAGCATAATAAAGTGTTTAGAAAACCCAAAACAAGATAAGACTTTAAGAACAAAGGCATGGGACATTCTGTCAAATGCTTTTGACATATCAAGCTGCATTATAATGTTGCCTTTACTAGGCTTTCTCTTGATATTATGAATCATCTATTTAACAATAAGGATATTCTCATGAATTAGTCTGTTTTTAACAAAGGCCGCTTGACTATTAGATATGATTTTAGGTAAGAGCACAGCTAATCTGTTGTTGATTAAGCTAGAAAGCAGTCTATTAAAGATAGTGCACATGCTAATAGGCCTGTAGTTGTGCGAGTTGATAGGGTTAGGGCCTTTGGGAATAAGGCAAATCCCAATGGAAAATATTCCATTAGGGATGCTACTACCATTAAGATAAGCATTTAGAGCATTGCAAACATCCACTTTAACAATGTCCCAGCAGGTTTTAAGGAAAAATATGTTAAATCCATTAGTGCCAGGAGCACTATCATTCTTCATAGTATTAATGATAGACCAAACTTCTTCTTTAGTGGTAGGTCTGAGGATGGTGGACTTATCACTCTCAGTAATCATATCTAATATATTTTACGAAGGGATATTCTACTCTAGTTTTGTTTTTCCCATTGGTTGATTTTTTTAATCTATTACATGTTAATTATTATTAATCGAATTTGGGTATACCTCTCGTTAATAGGGCTGTCAAACGGATATTTCGGATACGAATCTGTCTATATCCGAATCCGAATCCGAAATCCGAAATCACTATTCGAATCCGAATTCGAATCCGAATTTGTTTTAAAATTAATGTCCGAATCCGTATCCGACGGATATTATCCGAACACGGATAATATCCGAATCCGATTATCCACTAAAGTTTTTAACTAATTACATTATTGGATAGAAGCCTTAGAAAAAATTCATATTCCCATTTTAGATGTGGGGTAAGGTTAAAAAAATATACTTATTTTGAAAAACCACCATGTCTTTTATAGAAAGTTTGGTAGCAATTCTTTTCCACATTTTAGATGTGGGATAAGAGTCATAAGACTAAAAAAGATATACTTGGTAAGAAAAGCCACCATGTCTTTTATAAAGAGTTTGGTAACGATTCTTTTTCCAACTTTAGATGTGGGATAAGTTATAATTTTTAAAGAAGCAATCTTCTATATTTATAGACAACTTTCTTGGTATTTTGTTTTGCTTTTTACGATGTGTGATAACTAAAAAATATGTTTAAATAAAAAAAAATTATATATATATTTATACAATTTCGGATATCGAATATTTCGAATACGGATATGCCTATATCCATATCCGTTATTTTCGGATACGAATTCGGATACGAATATTATCCGTTTTC
The DNA here is from genome assembly GCA_036936605.1 of Limnanthes douglasii subsp. nivea. Lineage (NCBI taxonomy): Eukaryota > Viridiplantae > Streptophyta > Magnoliopsida > Brassicales > Limnanthaceae > Limnanthes > Limnanthes douglasii. The sequence continues at coordinate 174,460,260 of JAUPFV010000003.1, forward strand.
TTTCGAATACGGATATTATCCGTTTTTTTCGGATTCGATATCGAATATTTCGGTCGGATATCAAATTTTTCGGATTTTTTTGACAGCCCTACTCGTTAATATATTTTTTCTCAAGATTTAGATTTTGTGTGATTTTGGGTATAGGTCTTGTTAATATATTTTCTCTCATATGATTTCGATTTTGTGTTTGAGTATTTGTTACTTTCGATATTATTATTTTTTCATTGAATTTGTATGTTTTGAATTATTCTAATAAATACATATATTATTTTTTTAATAATTTACACATTAATTGTAACAGGTGAAGTAATTTAATTGATAAAATAAAATTAACGAAATAAATTTTTGTTTGTTGCTTTAGAATTTATACGAAAAAATTAATAAAAGACAATATAAAAATTATGTAAACAACAATTTAACTATTATTTTTTTTTATAAAACATTGTAACCTAATATATCTGTATTATTAGGTTTTTTTTATCCTACACAAAGGACTGAAATACAAGTACATTGGACATTTTTTGACATAAAATAAGTTCAAACAGTAACATAAATAATTTCAAGTTATAAAAGGTGATTTCAATGCAACCACATATCATCCAAAATAGCTAGCCTATTCTGCTAGGAAGTATAGATGAATTTAATCAAGTAATTCAAGAATGTTCACTGAAAAAGTTGTCTATACTCGATCTAGATTCCCATGGTTAAATCAAATAAGATAAAGAGACTAAATAAGTTGATTTATTACTGAGCTTGGCTTAACTACTTTCAATCCACTAAAGTTCATCATCTGGCCATGACATGCTCTCATCATTGACCCTTTACCATCAAAATTTTAGTTGAAAAAATCAACATAAATCTTCTTTCTAAATTATGATATATTTGGATCCTACATCTTAAAATTCTAACAGTTGCTAAGTAAAGTTAGCAAAATGATATGTTTGGACCTCCACTTTACGTTTTCTGGACTAAAGATTAAACTGAAAGCATAGAATTGGTACACTTTTGGAAAGATCTTTGATGCTCTAGCAAAATCAGAAGAAGAGGTTCAATATTTAGAAACGTGTCTCGAAGATTGCTAATTCATGGAGGACCAACTCAAATATTCTAAAGCCGAAGCTATTCACCTTCAACTTCTAGCTAGAGATGAAACTTATTGGCAGTAGAAAATTGAGGTTTATTGGATGAAATCTAGTGATAAAAACTCTAAATGCTTTCACAACTATGTAAAAAATAAGAAAAAATGAAATTATCCATGTAATTCAATATCAAAATTAATGGATCACTGATCAAGTTGAGATTGGAAAATCAATTTTAAACCACATAAATACTCTCTTGAATAAACCTAGTCAATCTAGGAACTTGGACTCTATACAATGAATTATACATAAACTAGTCATTGATTTTGATAACAAAATGCTACTAGACTTTCTTACTCAAGAAGAAATCTATTCCGTAATAAAAAGTTTGAATCCTAATAGTATAGCTAGTGGTGATGAATTCAATACTAATTTTTTCTTACTTTGTTGGAATATCATCATAATTGATTTATGTGTTGTTGTAATTTCTTTTTCCCAACACAACCAATTTTCTCAAGGCATCTTTACAACAGCTATGTGCCTATGCCAAAGCTTGAGCTTTAATTGCAGTTCGAGGTGTGAACAGAATATCATAATCTCGCAACTCTACTGACCACTTGGTCATTCTCCCCGAAATATCAGGACGTTACAAAACATTTTTCAAGGGAAATGAAGTTCGAACTTCAGTGGTATGAGCTTGGAAATAAGGGCGCATCTTTCTAGAAGCCACCACCAACGACAACGCTAATTTCTCAAGCTTAAATATCTCTTTTCTGGCGCCACCAAACTTTTACTGACATAGTACACCGACATCAGAATTCCTGAATCCTTGCTTATCAATACCACACTTACTGTAAAATCTGATACCGCAATGTATACAAAAATATTTTCTCCACTTCGAGGCTTTGATAAAATTTCTGGTGATGATAATAAGTTCTTGAAGATTTTTTTACGCTGCTTCACAATCCGAAGTCCATTCAAAAAAAATTTCCCTCGCAACACTTGATAGGGAAGGAAAACATTTGTAAAAAAATCTAGAAATAAATCTATTAAGCGCTGCTAACCTACCTGTCAAATCTTGCACTTTTTTAACCGTTTGAGGTGAATTCATTGCCATTACAGCTTTCAACTGTTCTGGAGCAGCTTATATTCCTCTTTCACGGATAACATAACCCAAGAACTTTCCTGATCGAACTCCGAAAGTTCATCTTTCAGGATTAAGCTTTAGCCTAATTGCTCATAGATTCAAGAATGTCTCCTCTAAATATTTCAAATGTGCATGGTCCACCAAGATTTCTACCACCATATGATCAATGTACACTTCCATGTTTCTTCCAATCTGAGTGGAAAATGATTTATTCATCACCCTTTGATAAGTAACTCCTGCATTTTTCAATCCAAAATGCATAACCTTATTGCAATGTAAACCCCTGTCAGAAATGAAAATAGTACATTCTAGATCATTTGGATCCATACGGATCTGATTATATCCTGCAAAAGCATCCATGAAAGTTGATATTTTGTTTCCCAAAGTGGAATCAATCAGTTGGTTTATTTGAGGAACAGGAATTGGTCTTTAGGTCAGGCTCGATTTATGTGTGTAAAATCCAAAAACATTCTCCATTTTCCGTTATTCTTTTTTATCACTACTGGATTTGTAGTCCATAAAGGATATTATGAGTCCCTTATATGTCCGACCCTGGATAAACGATCCACTTTGGAAACAATTGATTCTGTTGTTTCTGAAGAAAATGCCCTTCTTTTTTGGATTACCGGCTTCACATTTGAATTAACAGCTAAACTATGACAGGTTACTTCGATCAGCACACCTATCACATCCTCTGTTTTCCAAGCGAAAACATCCAAATTATAAGACAAAAATTGTAATAGTCGTTGCTGTAGAACTAGGGTCAGTAAGATTCCTATTCGAAGTGTTTTTCCCTCAGAATACGTATACTTCTCAATTTCTTCACTTATTGTCAAAGACCCTAGGTTTCCCTTGGATCGTCAACCCTTTCATCAAAATCGGAGGTCAACCCCTCTAACTTCTATTCATTCATCATATCTTCACTACTGGATCCTCGAATCCGAAGTGCAGTGGCATAGCATTCTCTTGCAACTTTCTGGTCGCTTCGAACGCCACACGATCTCCGACCACATACTTGAAAATATTGGTCCTTTTCCTAAACTCATCTCCCCTTCGAATTCTCCTATTACCCGTGTTGTGCACACCAGTGAAAACAATGATTATGAGCTCTGTATGAGAAATTCGAGGATGATTGCGCATCTGGTCATATGTTGCTTTAAAAAGAACATTCACAGAACTTCCAGTATCTATGAGCACGCGTCTAATTTCAAATCAGCAACTTCTGTTCCAATAACTACCGCGTCCTTATACGGCCCAACAGTACCTCGCAAATCGGTCTCATCGAAAAAAATAAAAGAAATGTGTTGCTTGCCACACAAATGAGTGGACATTCTCCCCTCAAACTGATTTGTCAAATTGACAACATGTCTCTTCCTCGAACTATGAGTATTACCCGTCATTGAATCACCTCCAAAAATGGCCAACGACTCGAAATACTGACACAGACTTCGAGCATGTCCTTTCTTTATTGGATCTTCGACAACCATCAAAATCAACCTATCTGGATCCTTATCCAAATACTCCGAGGCGGCATCAAATTCATCAGCCTTTGAATCTAGAATCATCAAATTTTCAGCTTGCGCATTTGGGTTGGTCGGCTGTTAATTCGATGCTGGAGTTTTCGATTTGTTTCCTTGTGAATTCACATAAGTCAAAAGCTTTCCATTCTCAATCAGAATTTGGACTTCTTTTTCCAAAGGAATGCATTCATTGGTGTCATGTCTAATATCATTGTGGTATCTACATAATTTATTGTTCTGTTCCGCCCTTGGCATGTTAATTGGTGCGGGCTTTCAGAAATTCACATAACTCTTAGTTTTATCAAAAATTGTTGTCACGCTTTCAGTTAAATCCGCATAATACTCTGACCCAATTTATTGATTTGGTTTCGGTCTTTTGTAGTTGTAGGATGGGGCTTGATTCGAATCTCCGGGTTCGAGGCGGTAAATTGTTATTCCTTGGACGCGTCTGCTGATTAGCCTTTGAAGATTGCCCTTGGTTATGGGACACCTGTCCTGAATTCTATAGAACTTTAACTGGTCCTCCTTAGAGCCTAGTTGATTCTTCAACTTTAATCTGATCTTCAACCTCAGCCATTAATGCCCCAAAATTTATAACGGTCCTTCTTGTTGTCTCATTAGCTAGGTTCTGGCAATAACCATTGTCGGAAAAGATAAGGGTGAAAATACGACGCTGATTCTTAAGTAATGGTAATATAAATATACATGATAGCCAAGGAAACCAAGTAATAAAAATACAAAAAGAAAATTTAAAATGTTCTTCATTTTCTTCGACTTAATTTAGTACATCTCATATGCATATCAACTTTAGATTCGAAATAATAGTCTTACTACAAGATTTCAGTTAATATAACCCTCTGACATGCAACACCATAATCAACTGCCCAAATTGACACTCACACTCGCACTTTAAACAAGGATAGCTCGCATAATTACATAGAAAAATTAGTTTTATAGATCTCAAATTTCTCATTGGAGCACAATTGTGGTATCTGCCCTTCACCCTCAGCTTCACCTTCAGCTTCAGTTTCACCTTCACCTTCACCTTCACCCACAGCTTCACCTTCACCTTCACCTTCAGCCTGTGCCTGTGCTTCAGCCTGTGCTTCTGCTTCTGCCTTTGCTCTTGCTTCCGCATTTTCACGATTATAATCACCAATGGTAGATCTCATTGCACTCAACAAGCTACCGTAAGTTGTGCCGTGTCCACGGTCGATGGATTGAACAAAAGCATGGGTCATTGCACCAGTCCATAATCTTGATAGGTCCTGAGTACATCGCATACATGACCATGCTTTTAAGTTTGATTACATATACAAATTAAGCCTATATTTTTATTAACTGTTTCACTGTCGTCATATATGTTTTCTTTTTACAAATTACCTTTGTTTATGCATCCTTATACGTTAGATATCTAATTTTAAAAGCTTGGTCTAGGATGAACACTATTGGTAGAATTTATTGAAGAAGAAAACTTACAGCAGCATCAATAGAAGTCTGATGATCATCACAACCAGTAAAGCAGAAGACTTCACCACCACTGGTTCCTTTCCATGTACCCGTTGCAGGCCTGTGGTCCTCCCATTCATAATCCCCGCGCCTGCTCACGATTCAATATTTAGTTTTTTTAATTTTTATTATGAATCATCATTCTTAAGAATCTCCACATTTGACCATTCAGACTTCCAAGAGATAGATTTAACTTTAAGTTATATGATGTAGTAAATTGTTCTTGGAGTAGAAACGTATTAAAAATCAAGTATTGAACTCAAGGTAAAAATTGACCTATCCATTCTGCAAAGATAGGGTAAATCCATTATGGTTCCACTATGGCAGGAGTCAAAAAGTGCATGAAGCTTAACACCCTGTGGAACTGGCTTTACTAGAGTCGCATTAATTTCTTCATCCACAATTTGCCCTTCATCCTCGTAGTCTAGAGGTAAAATTGTCTCATCAATTCCATCCAGCTCCTCTCCATTCTTGTTTAGCCGTTGACCACCATGTCCTGAAAAGTGGAACACCAGGGAGTCTCCTGGTTGGCATCCTTGGAGAAGCCAGCGTATGGCCGATCTTATGTTGGCTTTTGTTGGTATTTTTAGCGGATCACTTTCTAATTCTGCATATTAATTTATCATTTTTAAACATCTACTAGATTTGGTGATAATTTTAGAATGCGATTCAAAAGTTACATTTACCGGTAAGCATCAAAATGGAAGAATCTGGGAAGTTGTAACGGTTTATCAACAATTGCTGGATGCTTCTAGCATCATTAGCACATCCGTTGAGCGCTAATTCTGTTCCCTTATAATTAATGCCACAAATAACAGCTCTCTTGCTCCCATGAAACGATGGCGGTGGGCTAGGCTGGGCTTGGTACTGGGGTGACGGGTGAAGCGTCAGCCCTTGAATGTTGGGATAAGGGACAGGTGGCTGAGCCTGGGCGTAGGAAGCTGAAACAGGCAAGGCAGCTTTTTCATATGGAGATGCCACAGCATGGCCACAAGAAGATGCCACAGGTGGTGTACCATGATATGGAGATGCCACGGCATGGCCATAGGGAGATGCAACAGGTGCTGTACCATGATAGGGAGAAGCCATGGCATGGCCATAGAGAGATGCAACAGGTGGTATACTGTGATAGGGAGATGCAACAGGTGGCATACTGTGGTAGGGAGATGCCACAGCATGGCCAAATGGAGATGCTACAGGTGACGCACCCTGATAGGAAGATGCCACACCATGGCCATATGGAACATGAGGGACATCGGTAGCCACTTGAGTTAAGGCGTTACAGATGGAACAACGGATTGCAGTGGCGCCCAAAGGCACCTGCAGGGGACTCCGGCAGCCTGAACAACTCACAACCATTGCCATTGCTTTTTCTGATCTAATATAACTACTTTTATTAATTCTAGTGGCTGATGGAAATGAAAGTTCTTCTAGATATTTATATACAAGTATAAAGGCTAAGAGAACTGATCAAAGTTGCAATATACAAATATATAACTGATGTAAGGGAACAGGCATCAGCAATACACATGTATTGCTGATGTAATATTTTATATAAGAGATGGATAAGACGTTCCTTTTTTGCTTAGTCATTTTGATGGCTAATTGATTAAATTTTAAGATTCTTCTAAAGTTTTCAAATCAACTTTTTTATATATAAATTAGTTCCAACAGGCAACACCACTAACAACTTCTGTTACGATTATAATTCGGCCAAGGATGACTGATTACAAAGTCGCCCACGTGAAATCAACTATGAAGACAAAAACGCAAAAATTATAATCAAGAACGCAAGATAAAGGATATGTGTTCTAAAACTAGATTGAAAATAAGAGAATTATGCTACAAATTCAAGGAAAGTAAAAAAAAAAAATTAGCAAAAGATCGATATATTACCGTAATAAGAAGTTTTACGGATTGAGGGGTCAATTGAGAACAACTCTAGGATAGAGGCTCAAATTCAATTTGACCAAATCAAAAAATCCCCAAATTCAGCAACTAAACCCTAAATCGATACAAAGAGTGAACTACAACATCGAGTAAAAGAGCTTCAACGAGGCTTTCGGTTTGGCAATGAAGGATCAGGAGATACGATCATAACAGACTATCCAGGGTTAATGTAAACCACTCCCAAGCTTTCAAGAGTGATGATAGTCAGGAAGGGATTCAGAGCGTTGGAGCCAAGGAAAGAAGAGCTATGCTGTTCGATTAAGATCTATTTCGATATCCAGTCCGCCGCCTGATTTTGAAGTCTAGAAATGTGCCAGAGAGACATGGTTGGTTGAATCAGGCTTCGACATATTCAAATCATAGGGTATTGGGGGGGGGGGGGGGGGCAGCCTTACCAGTGGCAAGAATGTTGATTAGAGTCAAACAATCCGACTCTATATCAACATTCTTCCAATTGTTACGCTTGCAGATGATAAGAGCTTCAATGAGAGTTTTACATTCAGACTGGAAGGGAGAAGCTTTGCCAAACAGGCAACCAGTGCCAAGAAGAATGTCGCCATTGTAGTCCCTGACGAGAATACCTCCACTTGCTTCTCCAGAAAGGTTGCAAGCGCCATCAACATTGATTTTGAGGCGACCATGGATTGGAGCCATCTATTTCAGGTATCTGACTTTATCTTTCCTCTTATTGATAGATTTACAACCCAAAGATGAACCTGCGTCTACAACATTAGACTAGTGTTTAGAGACAAGATTATTACCAGAATCAATACTGATTATAATGTTGTTGATTCTGTCTATAGCACTCTTAAAACTATCATGAGTGTTGTTGAATTTAGAGTTATTCCTATTAAGCCAAATTGTCCAACAGATTAACTGGGGGATAAGGTGGGTTATATGGAATTTACTCTTATATTTCCAGAACCAACAATAGTAGCATGACTTATAGTCATGTGTCTCTTTAAAGGGATGTTGAACAGACATGAAAAGAAGTTCCAAATAGGCCAAGCAAAGTTACAATTGACAAAAATATGATTCTTTTCTTCACAACTGTAACAAAATTGGCATTTGGAGATAGTAACCATATGTCTTTTGGTAAGTATACTGTCAATTGGGATAAAGTTCTTGAGAATTTTCTAGCAAAGAAAAGAAAATGTTTTAGGTATAATATGATTCCAATTTTTTTTATAAAAGTTAGATTTGAAACTGTTTTTTCTTATAGTTTCCCAAGTAATTTTTGTATTGAAATTATCATTATTGGACAGCTTCCAAATGATCTTGTCTTCCTGCTCATTATTGAGTTTAAAGCAGTTAATTTGTTTAACTCTATCTGGAGACAGGAAGCTCAAGAGAATTTGCTTATCCCAATTGGCATTCTTCCAAAAGGTATTAACATTGGCAGAGATAAACCATTTGTTAGGGCTTAGGTTTGTAAGAATAGGAGGCATGTCATGCCAATCTTCAAATCAAAAATCAATGCAGCCTTTACCAATGTCCCATTTTATATTATTGTCAGCCTTAACTTTAACATCCTGCAGCCTTTTCTAGGTAGTAGAATCAGTAGGTTTGTAAGAGGTTTTAATAAGGTGGATGTCATGGCAATATGTAGAGTGCATGATATCAGCCCATAAACAACTGTTTTTTTTCTGAAAAGAAACCATAACTTTTGAGAAAAGGTGTGTTGAATATCAATCAATATTTTGATATTCAAACCCCCTTCATCAAAGTTCTTTCAAATCCGATTCCAGGAGGTCCAATGAATAGATTTTTCATTAAACTTGGACCTCCAAAGGAATTTATTGAAGATAAGTTCAATCTTGTTAATATTAGACATAAGAAGGGAACAGCTATACATCCAGTAATAGATAATATGGTGTAACAAATTCTTGATTAGAGAAAGTCTACCAGCAAATGTTAAATTCTTCATATCCCTTTCAAAGATCTTGTTATGGATTTTTTTTCAATTAAAGGTAAGAAGTTCTTCCCTTTTTTGTTTGCAAAGATGGTATACTAAGATAGGAGAAAGGAGCATTGTCTATGTTGAAGCCAGTAGACATGTTGAGCCTGGTGTTGCAAGCTTGAGTTGATCTGTCAGAGGTAATGATTTTCGTTTTATCTTTATTAATAACTTGTCCTGAGAAAAGCTGGTATTGATCAAGCAAGATGCTGAGCTTATTAATGGTGGAGGGAAGGTTGTTGGTAAAGATGTCAAGTCATCAGTAAATGCCAAGCTAGGTAAGAGATACCCTGATTTCACATAAAACTGCATATTGTAATTAGTTTTAAATAAGTTAAACATGCCTCTTATAAGGACTTCCTCAGCAAGAATGAAAAGGCTTGGAAACAGTGGGTCTCCCTGCCTTAAACCTTTCTTCTGAGGAAGGTAACCTACACTAGAACCATTAATAAGAATGGAAATCATAGCTTTAGAAATTAAACTTTTGATCAGCATAATAAAGTCTTTAGAAAACCCAAAACAAGATAAGACTTTAAGAACAAAGGCATGGGACATTCTGCCAAATGCTTTTGACATATCAAGCTGCATTATAATGTTGCCTTTACTAGGCTTTCTCTTGATATTATGAATCATCTATTTAACAATAAGGATATTCTCATGAATTAGTCTGTTTTTAACAAAGGCCGCTTGACTATTAGATATGATTTTAGGTAAGAGCACAGCTAATCTGTTGTTGATTAAGCTAGAAAGCAGTCTATTAAAGATTGTGCACATGCTAATAGGCCTGTAGTTGTGCGAGTTGATAGGTTTAGGGCCTTTGGGAATAAGGCAAATCCCAATGGAAAATATTCCATTAGGGATGCTACTACCATTAAGATAAGCATTTAGAGCATTGCAAACATCCACTTTAACAATGTCCCAGCAGGTTTTAAGGAAAAATATGTTAAATCCATTAGTGCCAGGAGCACTATCATTCTTCATAGTATTAATGATAGACCAAACTTCTTCTTTAGTGGTAGGTCTGAGGATGGTGGACTTATCACTCTCAGTAATCATATCTAATATATTTTACGAAGGGATATTCTACTCTAGTTTTGTTTTTCCCATTGGTTGATTTTTTTAATCTATTACATGTTAATTATTATTAATCGAATTTGGGTATACCTCTCGTTAATATATTTTTTCTCAAGATTTAGATTTTGTGTGATTTTGGGTATAGGTCTTGTTAATATATTTTTTCTCATATGATTTCGATTTTGTGTTTGAGTATTTGTTACTTTCGATATTATTATTTTTTCATTGAATTTGTATGTTTTGAATTATTCTAATAAATACATATATTATTTTTTTAATAATTTACACATTAATTGTAACAGGTGAAGTAATTTAATTGATAAAATAAAATTAACGAAATAAATTTTTGTTTGTTGCTTTAGAATTTATACGAAAAAATTAATAAAAGACAATATAAAAATTATGTAAACAATAATTTAACTATTATTTTTTTATATAAAACATTGTAACCTAATATATCTGTATTATTAGGGGTTTTTTTATCCTACACAAAGGACTGAAATACAAGTACATTGGACATTTTTTGACATAAAATAAGTTCAAACAGTAACATAAATAATTTCAAGTTATAAAAGGTGATTTCAATGCAACCACATATCATCCAAAATAGCTAGCCTATTCTGCTAGGAAGTATAGATGAATTTAATCAAGTAATTCAAGAATGTTCACTGAAAAAGTTGTCTATACTCGATCTAGATTCCCATGGTTAAATCAAATAAGATAAATAGACTAAATAAGTTGCTTTATTACTGAGCTTGGCTTAACTACTTTCAATCCACTAAAGTTCATCATCTGGCCATGACATGCTCTCATCATTGACCCTTTACCATCAAAATTTTAGTTGAAAAAATCAACATAAATCTTCTTTCTAAATTATGATATATTTGGATCCTACATCTTAAAATTCTAACAGTTGCTAAGTAAAGTTAGCAAAATGATATGTTTGGACCTCCACTTTACGTTTTCTGGACTAAAGATTAAACTGAAAGCATAGAATTGGTACACTTTTGGAAAGATCTTTGATGCTCTAGCAAAATCAGAAGAAGAGGTTCAATATTTAGAAACGTGTCTCGAAGATTGCTAATTCATGGAGGACCAACTCAAATATTCTAAAGCCGAAGCTATTCACCTTCAACTTCTAGCTAGAGATGAAACTTATTGGCAGTAGAAAATTGAGGTTTATTGGATGAAATCTAGTGATAAAAACTCTAAATGCTTTCACAACTATGTAAAAAATAAGAAAAAATGAAATTATCCATGTAATTCAATATCAAAATTAATGGATCACTAATCAAGTTGAGATAGGAAAATCAATTTTAAACCACATAAATACTCTCTTGAATAAACCTAGTCAATCTAGGAACTTGGACTCTATACAATGAATTATACATAAACTAGTCATTGATTTTGATAACAAAATGCTACTAGACTTTCTTACTCAAGAAGAAATCTATTCCGTAATAAAAAGTTTGAATCCTAATAGTATAGCTAGTGGTGATGAATTCAATACTAATTTTTTCTTACTTTGTTGGAATATCATCATAATTGATTTACGTGTTGTTGTAATTTCTTTTTCCCAACACAACCAATTTTCTCAAGGCATCTTTACAACAGCTATGTGCCTATGCCAAAGCTTGAGCTTTAATTGCAGTTCGAGGTGTGAACAGAATATCATAATCTCCCAACTCTACTGACCACTTGGTCATTCTCCCCGAAATATCAGGACGTTACAAAACATTTTTCAAGGGAAATGAAGTTCGAACTTCAGTGGTATGAGCTTGGAAATAAGGGCGCATCTTTCTAGAAGCCACCACCAACGACAACGCTAATTTCTCAAGCTTAAATATCTCTTTTCTGGCGCCACCAAACTTTTACTGACATAGTACACCGATATCAGAATTCCTGAATCCTTGCTTATCAATACCACACTTACTGTAAAATCTGATACCGCAATGTATACAAAAATATTTTCTCCACTTCGAGGCTTTGATAAAATTTCTGGTGATGATAATAAGTTCTTGAAGATTTTTGACGCTGCTTCACAATCCGAAGTCCATTCAAAAAAAATTTCCCTCGCAACACTTGATAGGGAAGGAAAACATTTGTAAAAAAATCTAGAAATAAATCTATTAAGCGCTGCTAACCTACCTGTCAAATCTTGCACTTTTTTAACCGTTTGAGGTGAACTCATTGCCATTACAGCTTTCAACTGTTCTGGAGCAGCTTATATTCCTCTTTCACGGATAACATAACCCAAGAACTTTCCTGATCGAACTCCGAAAGTTCATCTTTCAGGATTAAGCTTTAGCCTAATTGCTCATAGATTCAAGAATGTCTCCTCTAAATATTTCAAATGTGCATGGTCCACCAAGATTTCTACCACCATATGATCAATGTACACTTCCATGTTTCTTCCAATCTGAGTGGAAAATGATTTATTCATCACCCTTTGATAAGTAACTCCTGCATTTTTCAATCCAAAATGCATAACCTTATTGCAATGTAAACCCCTGTCATAAATGAAAATAGTACATTCTAGATCATTTGGATCCATACGGATCTGATTATATCCTGCAAAAGCATCCATGAAAGTTGATATTTTGTTTCCCAAAGTGGAATCAATCAGTTGGTTTATTCGAGGAACAGGAATTGGTCTTTAGGTCAGGCTCGATTTATGTGTGTAAAATCCAAAAACATTCTCCATTTTCCGTTATTCTTTTTTATCACTACTGGATTTGTAGTCCATAAAGGATATTATGAGTCCCTTATATGTCCGACCCTGGATAAACGATCCACTTCGGAAACAATTGATTCTGTTGTTTCTGAAGAAAATGCCCTTCTTTTTTGGATTACCGGCTTCACATTTGAATTAACAGCTAAACTATGACAGGTTACTTCGATCAGCACACCTATCACATCCTCTGTTTTCCAAGCGAAAACATCCAAATTATAAGACAAAAATTGTAATAGTCGTTGCTGTAGAACTAGGGTCAGTAAGATTCCTATTCGAAGTGTTTTTCCCTCAGAATACGTATACTTCTCAATTTCTTCACTTATTGTCAAAGACCCTAGGTTTCCCTTGGATCGTCAACCCTTTCATCAAAATCGGAGGTCAACCCCTCTAACTTCTATTCATTCATCATATCTTCACTACTGGATCCTCGAATCCGAAGTGCAGTGGCATAGCATTCTCTTGCAACTTTCTGGTCGCTTCGAACGCCACACGATCTCCGACCACATACTTGAAAATATTGGTCCTTTTCCTAAACTCATCTCCCCTTCGAATTCTCCTATTACCCGTGTTGTGCACACCAGTGAAAACAATGATTATGCGCTCTGTATGAGAAATTCGAGGATGATTGCGCATCTGGTCATATGTTGCTTTAAAAAGAACATTCACAGAACTTCCAGTATCTATGAGCACGCGTCTAATTTCAAATCAGCAACTTCTGTTCCAATAACTACCGCGTCCTTATACGGCCCAACAGTACCTCGCAAATCGGTCTCATCGAAAAAAATAAAAGAAATGTGTTGCTTGCCACACAAATGAGTGGACATTCTCCCCTCAAACTGATTTGTCAAATTGACAACATGTCTCTTCCTCGAACTATGAGTATTACCCGTCATTGAATCACCTCCAAAAATGGCCAACGACTCGAAATACTGACACAGACTTCGAGCATGTCCTTTCTTTATTGGATCTTCGACAACCATCAAAATCAACCTATCTGGATCCTTATCCAAATACTCCGAGGCGGCATCAAATTCATCAGCCTTTGAATCTAGAATCATCAAATTTTCAGCTTGCGCATTTGGGTTGGTCGGCTGTTAATTCGATGCTGGAGTTTTCGATTTGTTTCCTTGTGAATTCACATAAGTCAAAAGCTTTCCATTCTCAATCAGAATTTGGACTTCTTTGTCCAAAGGAATGCATTCATTGGTGTCATGTCTAATATCATTGTGGTATCTACATAATTTATTGTTCTGTTCCGCCCTTGGCATGTTAATTGGTGCGGGCTTTCAGAAATTCACATAACTCTTAGTTTTATCAAAAATTGCTGTCACGCTTTCAGTTAAATCCGCATAATACTCTGACCCAATTTATTGATTTGGTTTCGGTCTTTTGTAGTTGTAGGATGGGGCTTGATTCGAATCTCCGGGTTCGAGGCGGTAAATTGTTATTCCTTGGACGCGTCTGCTGATTAGCCTTTGAAGATTGCCCTTGGTTATGGGACACCTGTCCTGAATTCTATAGAACTTTAACTGGTCCTCCTTAGAGCCTAGTTGATTCTTCAACTTTAATCTGATCTTCAACCTCAGCCATTAATGCCCCAAAATTTATAACGGTCCTTTTTGTTGTCTCATTAGCTAGGTTCTGGCAATAACCATTGTCGGAAAAGATAAGGGTGAAAATACGACGCTGATTCTTAAGTAATGGTAATATAAATATACATGATAGCCAAGGAAACCAAGTAATAAAAATACAAAAAGAAAATTTAAAATGTTCTTCATTTTCTTCGACTTAATTTAGTACATCTCATATGCATATCAACTTTAGATTCGAAATAATAGTCTTACTACAAGATTTCAGTTAATATAACCCTCTGACATGCAACACCATAATCAACTGCCCAAATTGACACTCACACTCGCACTTTAAACAAGGATAGCTCGCATAATTACATAGAAAAAATAGTTTTATAGATCTCAAATTTCTCATTGGAGCACAATTGTGGTATCTGCCCTTCCCCTTCACCCTCACCCTCAGCTTCACCTTCAGCTTCAGTTTCACCTTCACCTTCACCTTCACCTTCACCCTCAGCTTCATCTTCAGCCTGTGCCTCTGCTTCTGCTTCTGCTTCAGCCTGTGCTTCTGCTTCTGCCTTTGCTCTTGCTTCCGCATTTTCACGATTATAATCACCAATGGTAGATCTCATTGCACTCAACAAGCTACCGTAAGTTGTGCCGTGTCCACGGTCGATGGATTGAACAAAAGCATGGGTCATTGCACCAGTCCATAATCTTGATAAGTCCTGAGTACATCGCATACATGACCATGCTTTTAAGTTTGATTACATATACAAATTAAGCCTATATTTTTATTAACTGTTTCACTGTCGTCATATATGTTTTCTTTTTACAAATTACCTTTGTTTATGCATCCTTATACGTTAGATATCTAATTTTAAAAGCTTGGTCTAGGATGAACACTATTGGTAGAATTTATTGAAGAAGAAAACTTACAGCAGCATCAATAGAAGTCTGATGATCATCACAACCAGTAAAGCAGAAGACTTCACCACCACTGGTTCCTTTCCATGTACCCGTTGCAGGCCTGTGGTCCTCCCATTCATAATCCCCGCGCCTGCTCACGATTCAATATTTAGTTTTTTTAATTTTTATTATGAATCATCATTCTTAAGAATCTCCACATTTGACCATTCAGACTTCCAAGAGATAGATTTAACTTTAAGTTATATGATGTAGTAAATTGTTCTTGGAGTAGAAACGTATTAAAAATCAAGTATTGAACTCAAGGTAAAAATTGACCTATCCATTCTGCAAAGATAGGGTAAATCCATTATGGTTCCACTATGGCAGGAGTCAAAAAGTGCATGAAGCTTAACACCCTGTGGAACTGGCTTTACTAGAGTCGCATTAATTTCTTCATCCACAATTTGCCCTTCATCCTCGTAGTCTAGAGGTAAAATTGTCTCATCAATTCCATCCAGCTCCTCTCCATTCTTGTTTAGCCGTTGACCACCATGTCCTGAAAAGTGGAACACCAGGGAGTCTCCTGGTTGGCATCCTTGGAGAAGCCAGCGTATGGCCGATCTTATGTTGGCTTTTGTTGGTATTTTTAGCGGATCACTTTCTAATTCTGCATATTAATTTATCATTTTTAAACATCTACTAGATTTGGTGATAATTTTAGAATGCGATTCAAAAGTTACATTTACCGGTAAGCATCAAAATGGAAGAATCTGGGAAGTTGTAACGGTTTATCAACAATTGCTGGATGCTTCTAGCATCATTAGCACATCCGTTGAGCGCTAATTCTGTTCCCTTATAATTAATGCCACAAATAACAGCTCTCTTGCTCCCATGAAACGATGGCGGTGGGCTAGGCTGGGCTTGGTACTGGGGTGACGGGTGAAGCGTCAGCCCTTGAATGTTGGGATAAGGGACAGGTGGCTGAGCCTGGGCGTAGGAAGCTGAAACAGGCAAGGCAGCTTTTTCATATGGAGATGCCACAGCATGGCCACAAGAAGATGCCACAGGTGGTGTACCATGATATGGAGATGCCACGGCATGGCCATAGGGAGATGCAACAGGTGCTGTACCATGATAGGGAGAAGCCATGGCATGGCCATAGAGAGATGCAACAGGTGGTATACTGTGATAGGGAGATGCAACAGGTGGCATACTGTGGTAGGGAGATGCCACAGCATGGCCAAATGGAGATGCTACAGGTGACGCACCCTGATAGGAAGATGCCACACCATGGCCATATGGAACATGAGGGACATCGGTAGCCACTTGAGTTAAGGCGTTACAGATGGAACAACGGATTGCAGTGGCGCCCAAAGGCACCTGCAGGGGACTCCGGCAGCCTGAACAACTCACAACCATTGCCATTGCTTTTTCTGATCTAATATAACTACTTTTATTAATTCTAGTGGCTGATGGAAATGAAAGTTCTTCTAGATATTTATATACAAGTATAAAGGCTAAGAGAACTGATCAAAGTTGCAATATACAAATATATAACTGATGTAAGGGAACAGGCATCAGCAATACACATGTATTGCTGATGTAATATTTTATATAAGAGATGGATAAGACGTTCCTTTTTTGCTTAGTCATTTTGATGGCTAATTGATTAAATTTTAAGATTCTTCTAAAGTTTTCAAATCAACTTTTTTATATATAAATTAGTTCCAACAGGCAACACCACTAACAACTTCTGTTACGATTATAATTCGGCCAAGGATGACTGATTACAAAGTCGCCCACGTGAAATCAACTATGAAGACAAAAACGCAAAAATTATAATCAAGAACGCAAGATAAAGGATATGTGTTCTAAAACTAGATTGAAAATAAGAGAATTATGCTACAAATTCAAGGAAAGTAAAAAAAAAAAATTAGCAAAAGATCGATATATTACCGTAATAAGAAGTTTTACAGATTGAGGGGTCAATTGAGAACAACTCTAGGATAGAGGCTCAAATTCAATTTGACCAAATCAAAAAATCCCCAAATTCAGCAACTAAACCCTAAATCGATACAAAGAGTGAACTACAGCATCGAGTAAAAGAGCTTCAACGAGGCTTTCGGTTTGGCAATGAAGGATCAGGAGATACGATCATAACAGACTATCCAGGGTTAATGTAAACCACTCCCAAGCTTTCAAGAGTGATGATAGTCAGGAAGGGATTCAGAGCGTTGGAGCCAAGGAAAGAAGAGCTATGCTGTTCGATTAAGATCTATTTCGATATCCAGTCCGCCGCCTGATTTTGAAGTCTAGAAATGTGCCAGAGAGACATGGTTGGTTGAATCAGGCTTCGACATATTGAAATCATAGGGTATTGGGGGGGGGGGGGGCAGCCTTACCAGTGGCAAGAATGTTGATTAGAGTCAAACAATCCGACTCTATATCAACATTCTTCCAATTGTTACGCTTGCAGATGATAAGAGCTTCAATGAGAGTTTTACATTCAGCCTGGAAGGGAGAAGCTTTGCCAAACAGGCAACCAGTGCCAAGAAGAATGTCGACATTGTAGTCCCTGACGAGAATACATCCACTTGCTTCTCCAGAAAGGTTGCAAGCGCCATCAACATTGATTTTGAGGCGACCATGGATTGGAGCCATCTATTTCAGGTATCTGACTTTATCTTTCCTGTTATTGATAGATTTACAACCCAAAGATGAACCTGCGTGTACAACATTAGACTAGTGTTTAGAGACAAGATTATTACCAGAATCAATACTGATTATAATGTTGTTGATTCTGTCTATAGCACTCTTAAAACTATCATGAGTGTTGTTGAATTTAGAGTTATTCCTATTAAGCCAAATTGTCCAACAGATTAACTGGGGGATAAGGTGGGTTATATGGAATTTACTCTTATATTTCCAGAACCAACAATAGTAGCATGACTTATAGTCATGTGTCTCTTTAAAGGGATGTTGAACAGACAGGAAAAGAAGTTCCAAATAGGCCAAGCAAAGTTACAATTGACAAAAATATGATTCTTTTCTTCACAACTGTAACAAAATTGGCATTTGGAGATAGTAACCATATGTCTTTTGGTAAGTATACTGTCAATTGGGATAAAGTTCTTGAGAATTTTCTAGCAAAGAAAAGAAAATGTTTTAGGTATAATATGATTCCAATTTTTTTTATAAAAGTTAGATTTGAAACTGTTTTTTCTTATAGTTTCCCAAGTAATTTTTGTATTGAAATTATCATTATTGGACAGCTTCCAAATGATCTTGTCTTCCTGCTCATTATTGAGTTTAAAGCAGTTAATTTGTTTAACTCTATCTGGAGACAGGAAGCTCAAGAGAATTTGCTTATCCCAATTGGCATTCTTCCAAAAGGTATTAACATTGGCAGAGATAAACCATTTGTTAGGGCTTAGGTTTGTAAGAATAGGAGGCATGTCATGCCAATCTTCAAACCAAAAATCAATGCAGCCTTTACCAATGTCCCATTTTATATTATTGTCAGCCTTAACTTTAACATCCTGCAGCCTTTTCTAGGTAGTAGAATCAGTAGGTTTGTAAGAGGTTTAAAAAGGTGGATGTCATGGCAATATGTAGAGTGCATGATATCAGCCCATAAACAACTGTTTTTTTTTCTGAAAAGAAACCATAACTTTTGAGAAAAGGTGTGTTGAATATCAATCAATATTTTGATATTCAAACCCCCTTCATCAAAGTTCTTTCAAATCCGATTCCAGGAGGTCCAATGAATAGATTTTTCATTAAACTTGGACCTCCAAAGGAATTTATTGAAGATAAGTTCAATCTTGTTAATATTAGACATAAGAAGGGCACAGCTATACATCCAGTAATAGATAATATGGTGTAACAAATTCTTGATTAGAGAAAGTCTACCAGCAAATGTTAAATTCTTCATATCCCTTTCAAAGATCTTGTTATGGATTTTTTTTTCAATTAAAGGTAAGAAGTTCTTCCCTTTTTTGTTTGCAGAGATGGTATACTAAGATAGGAGAAAGGAGCATTGTCTATGTTGAAGCCAGTAGACATGTTGAGCATGGTGTTGCAAGCTTGAGTTGATCTGTCAGAGGTAATGATTTTCGTTTTATCTTTATTAATAACTTGTCCTGAGAAAAGCTGGTATTGATCAAGCAAGATGCTGAGCTTATTAATGGTGGAGGGAAGGTTGTTGGTAAAGATGTCAAGTCATCAGTAAATGCCAAGCTAGGTAAGAGATACCCTGATTTCACATAAAACTGCATATTGTAATTAGTTTTAAATAAGTTAAACATGCCTCTTATAAGGACTTCCTCAGCAAGAATGAAAAGGCTTGGAAACAGTGGGTCTCCCTGCCTTAAACCTTTCTTCTGAGGAAGGTAACCTACACTAGAACCATTAATAAGAATGGAAATCATAGCTTTAGAAATTAAACTTTTGATCAGCATAATAAAGTCTTTAGAAAACCCAAAACAAGATAAGACTTTAAGAACAAAGGCATGGGACATTCTGTCAAATGCTTTTGACATATCAAGCTGCATTATAATGTTGCCTTTACAAGGCTTTCTCTTGATATTATGAATCATCTATTTAACAATAAGTATATTCTCATGAATTAGTCTGTTTTTAACAAAGGCCGCTTGACTATTAGATATGATTTTAGGTAAGAGCACAGCTAATCTGTTGTTGATTAAGCTAGAAAGCAGTCTATTAAAGATTGTGCACATGCTAATAGGCCTGTAGTTGTGCGAGTTGATAGGGTTAGGGCCTTTGGGAATAAGGCAAATCTCAATGGAAAATATTCCATTAGGGATGCTACTACCATTAAGATAAGCATTTAGAGCATTGCAAACATCCACTTTAACAATGTCCCAGCAGGTTTTAAGGAAAAATATGTTAAATCCATTAGTGCCAGGAGCACTATCATTCTTCATAGTATTAATGATAGACCAAACTTCTTCTTTAGTGGTAGGTCTGAGGATGGTGGACTTATCACTCTCAGTAATCATATCTAATATATTTTACGAAGGGATATTCTACTCTAGTTTTGTTTTTCCCATTGGTTGATTTTTTTAATCTATTACATGTTAATTATTATTAATCGAATTTGGGTATACCTCTCGTTAATATATTTTTTCTCAAGATTTAGATTTTGTGTGATTTTGGGTATAGGTCTTGTTAATATATTTTTTCTCATATGATTTCGATTTTGTGTTTGAGTATTTGTTACTTTCGATATTATTATTTTTTCATTGAATTTGTATGTCTTGAATTATTCTAATAAATACATATATTATTTTTTTAATAATTTACACATTAATTGTAACAGGTGAAGTAATTTAATTGATAAAATAAAATTAACGAAATAAATTTTTGTTTGTTGCTTTAGAATTTATACGAAAAAATTAATAAAAGACAATATAAAAATTATGTAAACAACAATTTAACTATTATTTTTTTATATAAAACATTGTAACCTAATATATCTGTATTATTAGGTTTTTTTTGTATCCTACACAAAGGACTGAAATACAAGTACATTGGACATTTTTTTACATAAAATAATTCAAACAGTAACATAAATAATTTCAAGTTATAAAAGGTGATTTCAATGCAACCACATATCATCCAAAATAGCTAGCCTGTTCTGCTAGGAAGTATAGATGAATTTAATCAAGTAATTCAAGAATGTTCACTGAAAAAGTTGTCTATACTCGATCTAGATTCCCATGGTTAAATCAAATAAGATAAAGAGACTAAATAAGTTGCTTTATTACTGAGCTTGGCTTAACTACTTTGAATCCACTAAAGTTCATCATCTGGCCATGACATGCTCTCATCATTGAACCTTTACCATCAAAATTTTAGTTGAAAAAATCAACCTAAATATTCTTTCTAAATTATGATATATTTGGATCCTACATCTTAAAATTCTAACAGTTGCTAAGTAAAGTTAGCAAAATGATATGTTTGGACCTCCACTTTACGTTTTCTGGACTAAAGATTAAACTGAAAGCATAGAATTGGTACACTTTTGGAAAGATCTTTGATGCTCTAGCAAAATCAGAAGAAGAGGTTCAATATTTAGAAACGTGTCTCGAAGATTGCTAATTCATGGAGGACCAACTCAAATATTCTAAAGCCGAAGCTATTCACCTTCAACTTCTAGCTAGAGATGAAACTTATTGGCAGTAGAAAATTGAGGTTTATTGGATGAAATCTAGTGATAAAAACTCTAAATGCTTTCACAACTATGTAAAAAATAAGAAAAAATGAAATTATCCATGTAATTCAATATCAAAATTAATGGATCACTGATCAAGTTGAGATTGGAAAATCAATTTTAAACCACATAAATACTCTCTTGAATAACCCTAGTCAATCTAGGAACTTGGACTCTATACAATGAATTATACATAAACTAGTCATTGATTTTGATAACAGAATGCTAGTAGACTTTCTTACTCAAGAAGAAATCTATTCCGTAATAAAAAGTTTGAATCCTAATAGTATAGCTAGTGGTGATGAATTCAATACTAATTTTTTCTTAGTTTGTTGGAATATCATCATAATTGATTTAAGTGTTGTTATAATTTCTTTTTCCCAACACCACCAATTTTCTCAATGCATCTTTACAACAGTTATGTGCCTAAATCTGAAAATTGAATCATATATATCCTAGAACAATATATGCCTATAAGTCCCCGAACAGTCTTCAACAAAATTCTTTCCAAGATATTAAATAAATAGACTAGCTAAAAAGTGAATGAGGTAAATGCAAAAATATACAAGATAATATATTACTTAATCAAGAAATGGCTTACCATATTAACAAAAAGGTCACATGAGGTAATATAATGATCATAAATAATATCAGCAAGGAACTTGACAGAATTTCTTTCAACTTTATTTTCCTTATTCTTGAGGCATTTCGCTTTGTTCAGAGATAGATTGGTTTGATAAAGAAAAGAATAAGCTCAGTGGGTTTTTCTATAATTGTAAATGGAGTACTTTACAATTATTACAAGTCAACTAATGATGTGAGGCAAAGAGACCCTATATCACATAGTTTGTTCATCTTTGCTGAAGAATATCTTATTAGAGAACTCAAAAACCTTTATGATAATCATAAGAGTTTACAACACCATACTAGAAGTTCCATATTCAATATGAATCATATTTATGTCAATTGAATAACAATGACAAAACTCTCTTCATTACTCCATCCAAAATGACATATTCTATAGTAAATATTCTGAAAAGACTCACTGGATTTCATCATCCATATAAATAATTCATATCTTATCTTTGAACTACTGGTGAATAAGATGAGATATAAAATTTGAGAATGGGTTAGTACACTTTTATCATTTGGTGGAAGACTCACTTTAATTGAAACTGTTTTAATGGGCATTCCTATCTACTTATAAAGTTGTATTTTACCTAAGTCTGTAATTAACAAAATTGAACAAATATGTTATCGATTTTTATGGGTTACTACAGAAGAAAATAAGGCTTAGCATTGGTCCGATATGAAATATTTGTGTAAAACATACAAAGAATATGGACTTAACATCAATAACTGGAAGATTTATAGGTTATTTTCTCTTACAAAATATGATTTTAATTCAGAAGTAACTTTTTACTATGTGATCAATTCTTGCACTATATTTACTGCCTCAATCAACATTCAGTTTTAGTTCAACTCGAAATGAAATGTTCGAAACTATGGAGAATATTTATAAGAATCAGAAATATAACTGAACTATTCACTTGCTAGAAACTTAGAAAAGGCAATATTGACTTTTGGGTTAAAAGATTGTATGACAGAAACACGTTCATTCATGAATCGAATAATCTTCAGATATTTTGGATCATGTAGCTTCATTTTGGGAATAAAGTGATTGGGATATAAATTCAAACATGGTTAGTTATTAGAGAGAAAAACACATCTTCTAATATGTTCCACAAAATTGGAAACAATATTATTCCAAGAAAATATTAATTCTTGATTTGGAGATTATCAAAACGGCGGACTCATGTGGAGTATATTATACAAAGAAGATATATTCAACTGGAATCTAAGTAAAAATTTTGTAATAACTCCGAAACTATAGAACACTTATTTGTTAACTAAAAACATTGCATGGAATGGGTTGAAATATTTTTCAAAATTATTTAGAATCTTCATATCTAAATATATGGCTATCTTACACTTAATCAGAACCTGGTTTTGGTCTACCAAGCAAGAGACTTATATAAGAAAGATCATACAAACTATATTATGTTGGTCCATTTGGAAAACAAGGAAAATAGCTAATCATAAATAAATTTCTACCTCTGCCAAATCTTTTGTATCCCAAATAATCAACATCATAGTTAAGTTGAGAGAGATAGTTTAAGACTCTAACAAGGAAGATGAACATGGAAAACCAATAGACTTGGCCAACAAAGTGAACATATTGAATAGAAACCTCTCAGAATAAAATAGATATTTGGACGTACAAAAGTTAATACGAGCAATGGATTTATTAAAGAGAGGTCTATAATAGTTATAGGATAATATGGATGTGATCTAGGTTACTTCTAAATAATGGATAATAAGAACTCTATTTTTCAAAACCAATGGTATTGGTGGTATTTTGATGAATGTGTTTTCTAATTCCAAAATACAATATTTAGCTCTTTCTTGGGTTGATGTGGAGGACCAATATAGAGGTGAATCGGTCAAATCCATCTCTAATTAATGTAATGAAGTTGGTATCAACACAACCAAAAATTATAAGATCATCGACGAAGTAGAGATTTATGATTTGTAGTTTATGGTACTTTTAGTGGAACTTGAAAGAAGGGTCATGAATTTTATCTTTCATAATATTAGAGGAGACTTGCATAACAAAAACATTAAAAATATTGTGAGAGAAGATCTGTGAGATACCTCTTTTGACTTTGAAGACACCGAATGAATTATGATTCATGTTAACAATGTAAGAAGGGTTACATGTAAATTGAATTATTTATAAGATTATTAGAAGGGGTGAATCTTTGGAAGTAAGAACATCAACAAGAAAGCACCATCAGGTATTATCGAAAGATTTTATAAGATCAATTTTGAGAGTGGCCCTAGGACCTTATATTTGTGTTTTGTAGCCATAAAAAAAGGTTTTGAGACAAGAGGATGTTATCTGAGATGATACAGTCCGAAATTAAGACAGATTAAGAAGAATCTATTAAAGAGGGAATTAAATCCTTTATTAGATTCGTAATAATTTTCAGAATGAGTTTGTAAATAACATTACAAGACACGATAGATCTAAAGTCAGATGAGGATGAGGGTTTGTCCATTTTTTGTCATTAGAGCGATTTGGGTTTTATTCAAATTCATATCCATGAGTTTATTAAGGACGGAATATAAAACATTTTATCTTCTTTAAAACCCGAAAAATAGATCCGAAACTGCACTTGAATGACAAAGAAAAATGAAAGTCGCCACCACCGCCCTTCCTTCGTAGACGTGCTGGAGAAAAATAAATTACTAAACCAATTATATAGTCAATTATTGGATAGTTATGATCAAATATTGTACGAAAGAAACCAGGAATTCAGGCTTGAATATGGCATCCCTGACTCAATCGTAACTCGCGTGCCTGATGATGGAGAACTACCCTCAGCAGGGTGGGGAATGCGAGACTTTTTTTATACCATCGTTTTTTATTGAGCTCTTGAGTTACCACTCCATCCGTTTATCATTTGATTTTTTAGATATATACATATATGCACCACCCAACTAATGGTAAATCGTTGGTGCATGATGCTTAACATTATGTTGAGTTCAAGAATTTTAAAAATATCCGCTAGTTTACCAGATGGTATGGCTAACATTGATCTGTATAAGTCCTAAAATACCCATTCTAATATATATATATATATATATATATATATATATATATATATATATATATATATATATATATATATATATATATATATATATATATATATATATATATATGTTTGTGGCAGGAATAAGATTTATGATTTACCACCATCTGACCATAACTAGATAAACTCATTTTTTATACCATGGAAGTGGGAATAACAAACTTCCATAAAATATGGCCCACTTGAACGTAGATGGATGCAAACACGTAAGATAGAATTTTTGTGCTTTCATTTTAGGTGTACTAATGTGTTCTGTATGTGTTTGATTATGGTGTGGATTTTGGCCAATATTAACAACTTTTGAGGAGAGTGTACAAGGGAGTTGATACAAATTCATTGTCGGTACTAATTATTGTTACTATCTTTATAAAGGTAAATTTATGTTACTACTGCCTTCCACTGTGGTGAATTAAAAGAGATAAGTTTCATGGTTCCACCGAAAGGGTTTTAAAAAATAAATAAGGATGATGTGTGTTTCTTATATGGACCCTTATATGGGTTGAAACAGTCGTTCAGGCAGTGTAATAGAAGATTTGATTATTTTATGAGATCTATCAAATATATCTCTAGCTGGTATGAAAATTGTATCTATTGGAATAGAGACACACATGGAGACACAAGTCATATTGTTGTTGTATGCGGATGACATACTAATAGTTGGAAGAGATATGAAGGAGATTGAAGTGGTAAAGACTCCACTAACATGGGAGTTTAAAATTAAAGATATGAAATATGTTAAAATGAATCTTGTGTTGAGAACAAGTAGATCACACCAAATGGTTATTTTGTTTTCTCAATAATAATATATAGAATGTCATAAAGAAGTTCTATATGTCTGAAGAAAAAGTGGTTGGAACTTTCATTGGTGCTTAATTCGAGCTCAGTGTCACTCATGCAGTAACCTATGCAACAGACGAGAAGTATATGATGGAAATACCTTATACCAATATTATTGATAGCGATATGTAATGTATGATTTGAACGAATCTTATATTCCGTACACCGTATGTGTTTTGAGCAGATTAATGTCAAATTCCAGGAAGCTACATTGGTATTCACTCAAGTGGGTCATAAGATACTCGAATGGCTCGAGAACTTCTAGGCTGTGTTATAATAAAAAACATATGTGTAATATAATTTTGAGAATATATGTGGACTCTAATTATGCAGGTTGTCTCGACACAAGGAAGTCTACTTTGGGTTATTTGATTATTGTGTTTGGAGGAGGGGCTAGCTAGAAGTCTTGTATATCCAAGGACTTTGTGATGTCGTCTACATAATGGAGAGTATATGACTAATGTGGAATCCATGAAGGAAGCTATTTAGTTAAATATATTGTTAAGTGAACTCAATGGTGTTGAGAAAAAATTGGGTTCCGTTCACTAATAACGTTAGTACCCTTGACTTGATAAAAAATATAAAGTCTTATGAGTGAACTAAAAAATAGACATTAAGATGACGTCTACTGGATCCTAAGAGTTGAGACAAACTGTTAAGACTAGTGACTTTTAAGTCAAAACATGTATATGCTTATTTGAAACATGTTGGTGTGAAGTAGGCATGTTTGAAGCAGTCTGATGCGAAACAAGCTAGACCAAACCATCGTAGTTGGACCGAAGTAGATTATTCTATTGTTGGGTTTCCAATTTAAAGGGATCTCCTATTTTTGGTCTTCTTGTATTAATTAGATTTCCTAATAGTTGGGTCTTCTATATTAAATAGGTTTATTTATGAGTTTTTCTGTATTAATGAATTATGAGTTATCATAATCCTTGGTTAATTAGCTTTAATCAAGATCGGCCGATGAAGAATTATGATTTTCTCTAAACATAAGAACAAAAGAAGATATATAATTCCAAAGGTGTGATAAGACAACGACAAATTTTGTGAGCAATATATTTTATGAGTGTGTGAAATAGCTCTACGTGTTTTGAGAGATAAGTGAGATGAAAAGTAAATAATGAAGTATTGTTTAAGTCTAAGATGTAGATGGACTAAATTCTCTCCGGATAGAGTAGTTAGAACATTGGGGAAATATATGATAAGAGTCATTGAACGCATACATGGATACATTTTAAGTGTAGGATTATAGTGTTAAGTGACTGGAAGATGAAGCATACTTAGTCGGAAGTTTTAGTCTCAACTTTGGAGGTTTTAGCTATTGCATGCTTGTGGCGCTTCATGAAATGTATCGGGCACTGGAGTATTTCTGATTCAGGGTAGTGGGTTTCGGCCAAGGTATGGCTACAACCTTAAAGAGAGTTCAGTACTGGTACAAGTTTATTCATGGATAGGAATTTAAATTCTAACTTGAGCTTAGTCTCGGCGATCGGAAAAAGACTTCATAAAGTTTCTTATGGGGAAGATAACCTTTGGCTACTATCGGGTGATCATTGTATAACTGATTTAATATATGTGGTTAGATTAAATGTAGAGTAAAATATGTGTTAAGGTGGTACATGTTTGTTATAACTATTTGGATATATTATTTACTGAAAATCGTTGATCTTAAATATATTACACATTTTTATAACAACTTGTTGTACGGGTTCATCGAACATGTGATATGAACCTTGGTTAGATATTGTAAGTTTGGTGTATGTCTGTCTTAACGTACAGTCTTGTATGTGTCATATATGCTCATGATGCAACAATTGTACAAGTAATCTTAAAATGATCAAGATAATCGTTCTTGTGGAATATAAAGTTTCTTGATTTTTTTTTTGTGATAAAAAACGATAAAGGAATTAAGTGTTTTTAAAAAACAAAGGACTTCTTGACACGAGTTACTTGCAAGACACTAAAAAAAATACCAAAACCTATAACGTACCAATCAAACATGATACCTTGTTTTAAGAAGTTCCAATAGTACATATTTGCTTGTAATTTGTATTTTTTTTTTGTAGTTAATTGTAATTGTTCCACCTATAGTATGTATATGTTTTCGAACAAATGTAAAATTGTTCCATAATTTAAATCACGTAAATCATATATTGTCTATTTTTTTTAATGTTCTATTGTCAAAAGTTGCACATCAGAACTATTATGCCAATTACGAGCGTTGAAGCTCAAACGAAATCAGTAGTCAAAACTCGAATTTTAAATTTATTTATTTTTTAACTCCGTGTCCGGTTGAATTGTGTTGATGTATTGTTTCCTTAATAACAAGGATGTTAAAAGTTTTTTTTTTCCATTCTTCAAATATAAATATTTCTTCCAAATTCGTGTATTTTGGTAGGAAATTTTTTATCCATTTCAAATTAACATTAATCTAGCCACCAATCTTCCAAATTAACATTAGTCCTTATCAATTTAAATGTCCATTTTTTTAAGTTCCCTAATATTCCAATCACCAAATTTTTATACGCATGTATAATTGTTTTTTACGTGTTAGACTTCTATAAACTCTATATCTTAGATTCAAAAAATCAATGATTTATAATTTAAATAAACACCGTAGTGGGAATTTTATGTTTGGTCACGGATGATATTTGGGTGCTGCAAGTTCTTTATTCAATCAGTGTTTGAATAGATTTAATTATTAAGTATTTTAATTATCTTATTTAATTATTAGACCTTATATGAAATAAGGTTTTTAAACGTTATATAATTAGTATTTTATTTGTTATTATTCGAATCATTAAAAATTAATTTTTTATTAGTTGGAATATGAAAAGCTTATTATTTTAAGTTATTTAAAATTATTTGTGTTTCAATTTAATACATTGGATTTTATTCTCTCTGCATATTACTCTTTCGACGAAGTTAGATTATTTTTGGTATAATCTATGTTCAAAAATTAATAAAATATATTTTTTTAGTTTTGGTTATACTCATATGTTCGAAACTTAGTAAAATATTTTCTTTTAGTTTTGGTTATACACGTAGAGGTGGTACGTAACATATGTATTATTTGAGAATATGAAATCTCTATTATATAAGTAATAAAAGGGAATAGATTTGATTTAGGTTTACGAATTCAGTGTTCAGTTTGGGTAAGATTTAAATTTGAGATGAGATGGAAGGTAATATTGAGAGTTAAAAATAATCCTATAGAAAATGAGTATAAATAATAAATTGGATCATCTTTGTAAAAAAAATTTGCAAAATACACTTGTTTTCCCCAATATCTTTGACTGGGAAAAAAATGCATTATGAGACAAATGTTACCAATATACATTGGCCATTCTCGGCTGCAAATGCTATAATATTGAACATTGGAGACAAAAGTCCATCAACTTCTTAATTGAGCGGATAAGTATCAGTGGACAACTTCAAATGAAGTAGCAACGCACCATAACTTTTGAGAGTATAGAAAAAATAGCGCTAGTATTTCAATTCAGTACCATCCCATACACAAATCAACTTTAGACTTGAAAAAAAGGGGTCTTATTACAAGATCTTGATTGATAACACCCCTCACATACAGCACCATAATCAACTGACCAAATTTACACGCACACTTTTTTTTGGTAAATACACACACACACACACTTTTTTTTGGTAAATACACTCACACTTGAAACAAAGGTAAATCGCAATATTACATAGAAAAATTAGTTTTATAGATATCAAATTTCTCATTGGAACACAACTGTGGTATCTGCCCCTCCACCTGCAAAAGATGTTTCAAGTGGTTTATCGGAATGTTGTGTAAATGTTAATTTACTATAGAGTAATGTGTTTAACAATAGGAAAAATAACAAATGCTCATTTCGATGATTTAAGAACAGTTCAGAGTTCAATCTAAGTAACAAAAATAACTGCAGATGTTAAGTAGTTGATGATTAATAATATATATACCTGCACCGGTAATGGTTGTACTTCCACTTCTCCTTCGCCTTCAACTTCAGCTTCAGCTTCTCTTTGTGCCTGTGCTTCTGCTTCTGCTTCTGCTCTTGCTTCTGCTTGTTCTCGATTATAATCACCAATGGTAGATCTCATTGCACTTAATAAGCTACCATAAGTTGTGCCGTGTCCACGGTTGATGGATTGAACAAAAGCATGGGTCATAGCACCGGTCCACAATCTTGATAGGTCCTGAGTACATCACATACATGACCATGCTTTTAAGTTTGATTACATATACAAATTAAGCCTATATTTTTATCAACTGTTTCACTGTCGTCATATATGTTTTCTTTTTACAAATTACCTTTGTTTATGCATCCTTATACGTTAGATATCTAATTTTTAAAGCTTGGTCTAGGATGAACACTATTGGTAGAATTTATTGAAGAAGAAAACTTACAGGAGCATCAGTAGAAGTCTGATGATCATCACAACCAGTGAAGCAGAAGACTTCACCACCACTGGTTCCTTTCCATGTACCCGCTGCAGGCCTGTGGTCCTCCCATTCATAATCCCCGCGCCTGCTCACGATTCAATATTTAGTTTTTTTAATTTTTATTATGAATCATCATTCTTAAGAATCTTCACATTTGACCATTCAGACTTCCGAGAGATAGATTTAACTTTAAGTTATCTGATGCAGTAAATTGTTCTGGGAGTGGAAACGTATTAAAAATCAAGTATTGAACTCTAGGTAGAAATTGACCTATCCATTCTGCAAAGATAGGGTAAATCCATTATAGTTCCGCTATGGCAGGAGTCAAAAAGTGCATGAAGCTTAACACCCTGTGGAACTGGCTTTACTAGAGTCGCATTAATTTCTTCATCGACGATTTGCCCTTCATCTTCGTAGTCTAGAGGACAGATTGTCTCATCAATTCCATCCAGCTCCTCTCCATTCTTGTTTAGCCGTTGACTACCATGTCCTGAAAAGTGGAACACCAGGGAGTCTCCTGCTTGGCATCCTTGGAGAAGCCAGCGTATGGCCGATCTTATGTTGGCTTTTGTTGGTATTTTTAATGGATCACTTTCTAATTCTGCATTTTCACATTTTTAAACAACTATTAGATTTGATAATAATCTTGGAATGGATTCAAATTTTACATTTACCCGTAAGCATCAAGATGGAAGATTCTGGGAATTTGTAATGGTTTATCAACAATTGCTGGATTGTTTTAGCATCATTAGAACATCCGTTGAGCTCTGCTTCTGTTCCCTTATAATTAACGCCACAAATAACAGCTCTCTTGCTGCCGTGAACAGATGGCAGTGGGCTAGGCTGTGCTTGGTACTGGGGTGACTGGTTAAGCGTCAGCCCTTGAATGTTGGGATAAGGGACAGGTGGCTGAGCCTGGACGTACGAAGCCGAAACAGGCAAGGCCACTCTCTCATATGGAGATGCCACAGCATGGTCATAGGGAGATGCTATAGGCGGTAGGGTGTGATCATTAGAAGATGCCACAGGTGGTGCGGCACGGTCATAGGGGGGTGGAAAAGTTGGTGTACCATGATAGGGAGATACCATAGTATGGCCATAGGGAGATGCAACAGGTGGCGCACCCATATAGGGAGATGCTACAGCATGGCCATAGGGAGATGCCACAGTATGGCCATAGGGAGATGCAACAGGTGGCGCACCCTGATAGGGAGAAGCCCCAGACGGCCCTTTGTCATAAGCAGACGGCGCAGACTGCGGCACCTGATGATAGGGAGATGCAAGAGGCATAGGGGGCTGGTAGGATGGGGTCATGTTAGTCGGTGTGGAATATGGAAGATGAGGGACGTCGGTAGCCACTTGAGTCAAGGCGTTACAGATGGAACAACTTATTGCAGTGGCGCCCGAAGGCACCTGCAGGGGACTCCGACAGCCTGAACAATTCACAACCATTGCCATTGCTTTTCCTGGTTTAATAGAACTAGTTTTATTGATTCCAATGTTTGAAGGAAATAGAAGTTCTTCAATATATTTATATACAAATATAAAAGAAGACTAAGAGAACTAATCAAAGTCGCCATATATTTATATAGAAATATAAAAGAAGGCTAAGAGAACTAATCAAAGTCGCGATATACAAGTATACAACTACAACTAATGAAGGTAGACATGTATAATTGATCATAGCATTGTTGTAGTATTTATATATAAGAGATGGATAATTTCCTTGCCCATATTGCCTCTAAAATGTTTAAATTTAGGACTCTTTTGAAGTTTTCAAGTCAACTTTATATATAAATTAGTTCCAACAGGTAACACTAGCGATGGCAATGGGCCGTCCGCGGGCCGGGTTCGGGCCGGCCCGCTTGAGCCCGCTTTTTTTGCACTTGAGCCCGAACCCGGTCCGACCCGCTCCCGGGCTCATATTTCCAAACCCGAGTCCGCCCGTTAATGTCCGCCGGTCAATCCGGCCCGATCCGCTGACATTAATTTTAATAATTTTTTATATATTTTTTAATTTATTTTAAATATATTAATTTATTTTTTAAAAATATTACTTATATTATATATAGAAATATTATTTTTATATATATTTTATGATTTTCGGACCGGAACGGGCCGGACAAATTTGAAACCCAAACCCGGCCCGGCCCGGTTGCGGGTTATATTTTCTGAACTCGAACCCGGCCCGTTCTAAGTTCGGGCCGGACAAAACCCGGGCGGGCCGGGTCGGATCTGGTCGGACCGAACACCACCCGAATTGCCACCCCTAGGTAACACCACTAAACCACTTGCGTTAGATAATAATTGGGCGAAGGGTTGATTGATTCCAAAGTCGCATACGATGAAAACAATTTTAAAGGCCTAAATCGCAAAGCATTATCATAAATATCTCAATGTAAGAAAAAGTAAGAGTTGTACATCATTCTTCGACATCAAAATTTGAAAAAAAAAAACGATTCTTAAAAAGAGAAGAGAAAATGTGCTATAAAATCACGGAATTTTGCACTAATTATATGTTTTCATTCAAATGGCTTTGTTGATTTTTTTTTCTTAAATTTGTGTATTAAATAATTTTGGACATACATCTTGTTAAAAATAAATTTAATAATAAAATTTTGATTTTGCTGCTAGATTCAATATTTTGTATTATGAAATAAATCAATATTTCATCGTTGCTTTTTTAATAAAAAACATAATGACGAAAAACGTAACAAATAAATTTTAAATTAGACTAAAAATTAAAAAATTAAAAGAAGATTGATTATTTAGTATATTTAATCCATCAATATTTATTCGTTATGATTCGATTACTATAGTAATCGGAAATCTGAAACGGTCTGGATGGACGACACATGTATTTTATTATATGTGGTTCCCATCCATTGCAATAATTACGTATTTACCTATTAACCGTCGTAGACAAATTAATAAATGAATCATTATGTGTTGAACCGTTTACGAACTTATATTATTGAGGTGTATCTTAAGTCTTTTAGGTTCTTTACCTCACATTTTCTCTGAGTTTTTTTTATCGTTAGGCTCTTCTTCAAGCTATTATATACCTCACTTTTATCGTCGTTTACTTTTTCTTCAAGGTTCTGTTTTTCATCATTCTTATCTAGTTTCCATCTTATGCATTGTCCATAATGATCTATTAATGTAGTTATCGTGCATCATCTAAATAGCAATATATATATATATATATATATATATATATTCTATCATGTAACTCATTTTAAACTATTAAACATGCATCGTTCTAATCATCCATAGTAATAACATAAACGATTTTTTTACGTTGAACATTATCCAAACAAAACCAAAATTTATGCTATAGTTTTATCGCTTTTAGGTGACACTTTATCTTTTCTCTTTAAACAAAACTCTTACCTCAGCTTATCATGAGTTCTTACCTTCCCTAATAAAGATAATCACGTCATTCGTTTAATTTATTTATATGTTTACAAACTATTAAGACATCATAGAAGGTAAGATTAATTTTTATTAAAATAGTTATTTTACAATAACCAACTTCAGTTTACATCCACGTCCATGTATCTTTATTATAAAACTAATTAAAATGTTATTAACAAAATATTAACATGACGTAATAATTATTTAAACTATCACCAATGGCTTAACGACGTATTTACACTCTAACATCACACATGGACCAGTAATTTTATATTTTAGATCGAAGACTAGTATTCAACACTTTATATTATATAAATAGACTCACTTTATACTTTTTATTTTTTCAGACTCTAACTTATTTGAGCTTCTTTCTATCAAAATTAATCTATCTGAAATTGCATACCGAGGACAATGTTCTTCAGCTATCGTCTACCAATTAAATTTTATCACTTTACCAATCAAATATACATTTATTTATTTCATTCTTAATTACTTTAGCTAGTTAAGATAGGTAGAAAAATTAAATATTTGATTCAATAACTTTGTCCATCATGTAGTGTGTATGTGGAGAATTAAAATAACTCTAAAAATAAACCATCAGATCCTCAAAAAGACCAGTGAAATGGTCAATCGAAATATGATGCAAAATTTCCAAACGAAACAGAGACTAATGAATCTGAAAAGAAAACTCATTGTCTCCATCATCAAGTAACGACTACCAATCTTTACAAAAAAACTGAACAACTTCATATCGTAGATACCACAAACAAAGTTAAAGATAAAGTTAATTCAAAAAAAAATTAAATATAATATTTCATTTAATACTGACCACGCTCATATTCTATTAAAATCTATCACATCTGGAATTGCATCGTCAGCTAACGAACCTGATACAAAAGAGAAAGACCCATAAATAATTAGTTTTTTTGACAATATTTTTCTAATAAAACTTTGTTTTATTTAGCGATAAAATTGAACAACAACAACTCATCCGATTTAGATGAGGCATAGTTGACGATGTCAAAAAATTTGTTTCTTAAAAATAGAAGACTACTCAAATAACGTTGTTGGTGATGAAGTTTTTTTTATAAGATGTTATGATGGGGTTTCAGGTTCACACTTCATCCTAAGATTTTCAACTTCTTCCGATGGCGTAAAGTATGGACTGATCAATATACTCATAACAGTTGGCATGCATTAACGAATCTGATATTGTCATATCTTTAACAAACTTTCAATAGTTATTCATCCTATCTGGGGAGACTAATATCACAATTTTTCACCATAAAGAACTTCCTATATTCTGCATTTGTCCTTAAAAATGATATCCATCAATAATAATTCTGAAATAAGGGAAACCACTACCAACGTTCTAATGAAACCAATATATTTAACCGACCTCATGAACAGTCATCTTGGAAAATAACCTGAAGGGGCACAAATATCCATATTCTAAAAGAAATAGTACAGTATGGAGAAAAAAATCCTAAAAGATAATGGGCTACTAATAATGATACTCGTTCTACCCGAGGTAAGAAGGTTTCCCAAAAGAAAATACATCCAACAAATAAACTTATTTCAAGGATAAAATCACATTCCAATATTACAAACCTCACCTTCAAAAAGTATGCCTCTCCAACTGGGAAAGGTGTTTCACCTACGCTTGAAGAAAATCATTTAAAAATCTTTATTGGCCACAATAGATACAACCAACTTTCTCATCCTCCCAATGTTAATCTTCAAACACAATAATATATCATTTTTTATATAGGATCATCGTCTAACTTAGACCCAAAATACATTACCGGACACTTCCGCACTCAATAACCTAGAACATACTCGCCGTCTGTATCCATAATTGAGTTTCTCTAACATCAAATAAAGATTACCCTAAAGGTTAAAAAAACATTAACGTATATTTATAAAAACAATCATTCATATAATTTATTTATTTATATATTTTGTATTCCATAGAGTTGATTCACTTCTATGAATCTAGTTGGTAACAGCCTTTCAACCAATGATATCGACGTCTTAAACAAAAATATAATCCTAGCTATCAAATCTAGGTAAGGGCCAATAGAATTGCAATAAGAAAATTTCATACTTCATGAAGATCTTGACAATTCAAATACCTACTCAAAAAATTCTCATCGTGCCACCAAGAAAGAAAATAGTACATGCCCATATTTTTATAAACACGTTTTAGAAGAGTAGTAAATTAGAAGTAATTGAGTTTGTAGAACTATCGTATACTTAAAATGCTTTATTTTCTAAGGGTGCCTGAATTGATTTCTCTTGTCATCAAAAACCTTGTAAGTTTTTGGCTTTATTTTGGCTCCAATCATCCAATTTGGGAAAATGTCAAGCCTATTTTCTTTTGTATGGTAGAAAATCCTTCGTACTGTATCATGTTTCAAATTTTTTGAATTGAACTTTGGAATTATGTATATTTTTCATTAGTGCCTTATAATGTTCTGATATAATATGCACTTTGAACCTTCTTTCTCCAACTTAGTTTACTCTGCTATTAGGTCTTGGTCATTTTTTTATTATATCCGGCTATTATGTGATATGGCATGCATATTTAAACTAGAACTATTGTCTTTATTTCATACACCATTGTAAATGGTTTTGTTTTCCAATGGAAGTTTCTAGTGTTGCTCGGTTTGACCATAAGATTTTTTGTAGGCAATCCGACATATTTCCAACAGCTCCTTCTAAGATATTCTTGATATAATTTATGATAGTAATGTTGGTCAAGTTAATTTAACCATTAATTTTGATGAGTCCGGATAAATTCACCACTACTCATTGAAAAATCCGGACAGGGGTAATTCGGACAATAATGTCCACTGAACTATCCGGATAGGACAAAATATTAAATAACTAAACACATTTTTACTAAGCTAGGTGCTAATTAGCTTATTAAGTAAATGGGTATTTAAACTTGACCCGGTTTCTTAACTTGACCCAAAAGCCCATGGGTCCATAATTAAGGGTATAAATACCCAACTACTTTTATTAAAGAGGGTAATGAACATTTAATACAACCAGACAGCTTAAATCTCTCACAACAAAATACCCAAACATTTAATACCTTTAAAACTCTCCAAAATACTTGACACAATTACCCTCAGCCCAAAATAAACCTCACCAAATTTGATGATGAAAATGATGTCTATAGTGATAACTCTAGGAATTTTCATACATATAAGATATATTCACTTTCAAAACGGCTCTTACCTCAGTTCTTATGATGTTTTGTGTTATTTTTGCTTCTACTAACTTTAAAAAATTAATATACGACAACTATTATATAGATTTTCTTTTTGAATATATCAAAAGTAGTCCCAATATATCCATGCCCTATTTATCAAATGAGTTACCTTGTTTATTGTTTTTATTAGTATTATTGGTATTTTCATTGAGTTGGAGAACTGCTCACACGTTTGGACGTTTTTAGTGTTTCCCGTTAGGGTAGGCCCATAATACCCTTGGTGTAATATTCTTTTATAAAGTGTGTTATATTTGCACAGTGTGATTCCTTCTCCTTCATATAATTCCTCTATGACAAATGATAATTTATTTTTGTTTAATCATTGAAGAAAAGGCTTGGTTACACCTATCTTGCAAAGTGTGTCTAAACTGTAGACAAATTTTATAGTTTTTTTTTTCATTTTTTGTGCCTCCATTTGAATTTCGGTTAGCACTCCATTTGTAAGATATTTTATGATTGAGATTCTCTGATCTCCATCATCTTCTTCCCGTGTTATATTTGCTATTACCTCGGATTTGAATGTCTAGAAGAAATATTTTGGAAACATTTTTTTGATAATTATTCCTACTTGATAATTGTTTCAAGTATTTGATTATGTTATTTTTTGTTTCTTTGATTTGTCATAACATTTGACTAACTACTAATAATTAACCATTTAAGAGTTGTACCCTCTTTGCGCCATAAATACATACCAGTAAAATTCTCACGATATCAATTCCATGCTTGGATTCATTGTTAGATGGTGGAAATCCAATTTTGATGGATTTGTTCATGATATCTCTTGTTGGAGATATGAGCTGAAATACTACTCACGAGCCTTGATTATTACTTTCTCCATGGGGCTTTACTCGTTTAGTGTCTTGTGACTCATCAGGTACTGAGATAGGTCTCTTGGATTAGACCTTTGTTAAAAAGTTATTCAATGTGTGAGCTTTTATTGATTTTCTTGGGACAAAATCGATATCATAATTCTAGTGATCATTTTACGAATCATGGCGGGACATTGGGATTTTGTAACATATTTTTTAAGGGGAAAAAGTTTCTTACTATTATAGTATGAGTTTGAAGCTACGGTCTCATTTTTCTAGCCACAACTACTATAGCTAATGCAAGTTTTTTTAATTTTAAATACTTAGTTTATGCTGGTATAAAGATTAACTTACATAATATACAACTTAACATTCTCTCTCTTCATCTATGATCTATACTTTACTGACTACATAATATGAGATTTCTAATTATAAGTACATGCCTCTCTTAGCTTAGACTTCATTAGTACTTCGAGGAAGGACAAGAACTTTATTATGTTTTTCAATGCCTCGTCACATACAGGGTCCATCAGAACTAACCCGCTCCTTTCAACACTTGGAAGATTGGTTAGTATTTGTCTATGGATCTTGATAAAGATTTCTGAAGTGTTGATAGTGTTTAGGTTAGAATATGGACTTCTTTTATGTTCTTTGGAGGCTCCCATGTTTCCAAATTAGAAAG
The DNA here is from genome assembly GCA_036936605.1 of Limnanthes douglasii subsp. nivea. Lineage (NCBI taxonomy): Eukaryota > Viridiplantae > Streptophyta > Magnoliopsida > Brassicales > Limnanthaceae > Limnanthes > Limnanthes douglasii. The sequence goes on from JAUPFV010000003.1 coordinate 174,499,139, forward strand.
TTATGTTGGATCTACTTTGATTCCTTTATTTTCTCTGAAGGGTTATTTTTTTTTGGATTGAGCTTCAGATTACCAGTATGTCATGAATATAGGTTTGTATGTTTATGCATATTTGAGTACTATCTTATTAACTAGTATTTGATAGGTTGCTCTAATATTTTTCAGTCCGAATGACATTACTCTGTAGTAACGTATCTGTATTTTGGTGATAAATATTGTATCCTCTTGTTGATTTTTTTATTTTTATATGTTATATCTTACAAAGGCATCTAAGAAGGATAAAAACTTGTTTCTTCATATTTCATTTACAAGTTGGTTCATTCTAGTTAGGGAAATAAGTCCTTCAGATATGCCATGTTCAAGTTTGTGAAGTTTAGAAATATCATCCACTTTTTATTTTTCTTTTTGAACAAAACATGATTAATTCTCAAATTTGGACAATGGGCCTCTCATATGTGCCCAAAGATTTTCAATATATCAACTTTATCAACTATCACTTTTGTTTTTTATTGGGAGTAAGATATTCTTTATATACTATAGTACAAAACTTATTGTTAATATTTAGCTGGTGACATATGACTTTTGTTCAGACTCCAGTGGTGGACCGTAGACATTATTACATACATTCTATGGAGCCAGAACCGACCCAGTATTATATAATAAGAAGATATCACATCTGCCATCATGAAAATATATTGTACTTTGTTTTTGGAATTCCAGCTTATCGAGAGTTATTTCTAGAGTTAATTGTCCCAAGACAGCTGCATTTGTTCTAATGAATCTAGTGATGATTACTTGGCTTGGAGTTAACAATGAATGTCCTCTTACTCCCTCATAATTTATTATACATAAGATGTTTGTCGAACTACTAGTTTTGATCATCACCCTTTTGGATCTCTACTCCTATTAGCTTCACTGGTATTAACATTATATCATTGTGTCAAGAGGTTAATCTGCTTAGATCGTCATGCAAAAATGATAAGTTTGGTTACAGATTAATATATAACTGTGGGTATGTCTATCATTGACACACATCTCAATCTCGTATACATATATTTTTCTTTGTCTTACGGTGACTCTAGGGTATGGATCTCCCTCAAAAATTACTCATATAGTTTGTTTATTTGGATCGGAGTCCAAATATTACTCTCTTTTTTGTGCCTCGGCCACTATGATGACATTTGTATCCAAGACCCTTATTCAGTCGGCTGGTATTTGTTTTACTTCATCACCATAACCTTGCCTCGGTTCTTCCTTTGTTTTTTGCATGAATTCACTTAACTTGTCTTATTCAAGTAAGGTTTGGACTTAATTTCGCAAAGATTAACAATTCCTAGTGAAATAACCTATGTCACTATGGAACTTATAGTGTTATTCATGTTTGTTCTTCTTTGCTCCGAACAACTTTTGAATCTAATTTTATTTGATGGTGTCCTTAGTTTTATCATAAATCATCGGTAGTTACTCGGTTAGTTTTATTATTGCTCCTGTTAACATGTCATATGCTCTCTTTCTTTTTTCCAACATTTTAGATTATGCTTGAATTTCATTCGTATCATTGTCACTGAATAGACCTTGGTTTGGCTGAATTCAAAGCGTCATTTCTCATTGACGAGTCATCTTTCAAAGCGTTTATTTTAATCGTCAAATCACATTTGGTTAGATTTTCTGTACTTTTTCAATTTTATTTTTTCTGTCACTTCATCCACTTTAAGAATAGTTCAACCTAAGCTAATAAATCTCTAAATTTCAGTGCTTTGTTTATTATTATAGCATAAGATATGGTTCTTCTCTCACTTCTTTCTTGAATACCATTAGGACCATCAGATCGTGGTAGTTTTATAATTGAGATGTTCGTTCCACAAATTTTTTTGTCTAATACTTCAACCTGTTTTAAGGCTTTTTCTTGCAATGGATTATATAATCCCCAACTCCCTTGATTTACTTTAAAATCTATAAAATGGTTTATGAATATCATCCAAAGCATCTTATAGTCTTTAAGCATATTTTATGAAGACTATAGTTAAATCCCAATTCCTTTAAGGATCGTGGAAAAGGCTTCATATTTTATCCAATCATTAGTTATGTATTGAAAAAAAATAATTATTGAATTGATTACTCATCCAAATCTCTTTTTTCGTAATATTTTTCTATTTTGTGCCATGATCTGATATAAAAATTAGAGGGCTATTTGGGACTCTTCATTTGGATGAGCATTCTCATAATCATAATAGTCATTTAGACCATCCATGAATAAGTATGCTTGTTGGAACCTTAACTCTTTCCACTTTTTGGCCGCCACTTTAGTGTTGTATCTCAATCTGTATAGTTCGTAACCCGGATTTGCGTGTATATACTTTAGTGGATATTGTGAGATGCATTTGGGCAAGTGATTTATGCCATTTTGATATTGCTACCCTTGTGTACGGTTCAATTAATTTCCTTGTGGTACTCTCTAGATGTTGTGGGCCATACTTGGTGGGATACCTTAGTTATAGTGATAGCTTGGATGATATCCAAGACATTGAGGATAGCCAGGTTGATGCATATAGCCTTGAGGGTATGGAATATCCCTCCTATGTATCTATAATTAGTGGTGCCCCAATATTTGCAATTGGCTAAATTATTAGGTCATTTCTTTCTTTTGTCTAAGGTTATCTAATCCTCTATGCTCTTTTTCCATGCTTAGAAGTAGGAGTTCGACTTCTTGTTCTATGACTGCATCCTTGTCGTTGTCTTGTCTGTGCTAGAGGATCCTCAGTGTGAGCTCTTTCTTCTTATTTTTGGAGCTCATTTCTAGGTTTACTTCTTTTCATGTGCTTCTATTACCAGGCGGTCGTTCAACATTCTCGAAGTGACATTATCTCATTCCTCATCGTCTAGGGTCACGTTCACGGACTTTGAATTTTGAAGTCTGCAATAACAATCGTTCCTGCAACGATATAATTTTTTAGCTTGTTCCTCCCTTAACTTCTAAGTTAGACGCTCAATTTCAGTATTAAGTACTTCAAGATCCTTTTTGGCCACCTGGCCGCCGCCTTGGGTTGTCCATCAAGCTGCTCAACATTAAGCTCCTCGTATATAGGCATGTCGATCTTTTTGTTGGAACTCCATATGAGCTAGTTGAATTTTTCGATCGCTTTGATTCTCATAAGAAGAAAAAATATGCTTCACACAAACAACACCAGTTGATATCAAATATCCTGAATAAAAATAAAACCTTATAGTAAATTTATAAAATTGTAATTATAAATTATAAATGAATAATATAAAATAGTTAAAAATCGAAATAAAACCTTATAGTAAATTTAAAAAATTGTAATTATAAATTATAAATGAATAATATAAAATATGAATGAATTGTTGCCTTTTATTAATAGTTGTTCTAAAGTACAGGTTTATTATTATAATAAATATTTTCAAAATATTACGTGATATTAGTTTTTACTATGAAAAATATTTAGATTTCGTATTTAATTATGTATTTGGTTAAGTTTTTATTTATCCCCTTATCAACAATGATACAGATAAAAAGTAATATTATAAATATACATCATTCTTTTGGTTTAAGAGAATATTTTCGTTCTAATTTTTATTTGATGCACGTATCGTTCATGGCTACTATATTTTCTAACCACAAATATAGCCGAAAAAACACAATTGTAATACACATGTGTAATTAGGGGTGGTAAATGGTTCAGAAACCGCGGTTCAAAGCTTACGATCTGTTTATGAACTGGCGGTTTAACTGCGAAACTGGCCCATTAGAACCGCAAACCGGCAGGACCGCAAACCGGCAGGACCGCAAATCGGCAGGACCGCAAACCACCAGGACTGCGAAACCACGGTTTATTTGTATAAAACCGTGGTTTATTGGTAAATATTACAAATATTTTAATTTATTTATAACCAAAATGTTATATTTAAAAAATATTGAGATATTGCATATTATTATAAAATTATTATTACATTTTGGTTGATATTAATTTGTTTTGGTTATTAATATTTTAAGTGTTTTAAATATTATATAGTCCAAAATTTTAAATATTACTTATGTTATTATCATATTTTGAATACTATTATTATGTTTTTAGATCTAATATTAGTAGTGTTGTTTTTAATATTACAAACCAAAACTATATCTTATCATGTTAAAATATTACTAATTCTATGGTTATAATTTTAATATTACATTTTGATTACTATTGTGGTTTGGTTTTAAATACTACAAGTGTTTGTTATTATTTTTTAAACCAAAATCATATTTTATCATGCAAAAATATTACAAGTTATATTGTTATAATTTTAATATGACATTTTGAATTTTATTATTGTGATTAGGTTTTAAATATTACAAGTGTTATTTACTATTTATAAGTTATATTGTTATAATTTTAATATTACATTTTGAATTTTATTATTGTGATTAGGTAAAGTTGTTGTTATTATAATAAAAGGTAAAGTTTTTTTTGGATAATTTAGCCGTTCACAGTTTATACTCTTGCGGGCCAGGAGTTGTACAAATATTTTCAAATTACAATACAAAATAGTAAATAATTATTACAAACATCATTCATCTCCAGCTTCATCGTCTTCGTAAGTAAAATCTTCGTCCTCACTTGATTCACCTTCAGCTTCGTTTTCTTCCGCAATTTCTTGTTCAAGTGTATCTTCGTAATCATCCGGATAATCTTCGAAGATGTCGTCTATGTTCACTTCGTCTCTAAACTCTCTGTCTTGCATCCTTTTATCCGTCGCTGTCCAATCCTTGACTGCCACAAGCACTCCAAGTGCTTTGTCCGTCAATCTCGTTCTCTTAGTCGTGTATTGCAACCTCGCTTGGCTGAAAGCACACTCACTTGCAACTGTAGACATAGGTATTGCATAAATCTCTTTAACAATCCTGCAAAGAATAGGAAACTCTTCAATTTTGGTACCCCACCATCTTATGATATCTTCAATACATTTGTTTGGAAAATTCGTAAAATCAAACCTAGTGCTCAAATATCTACAACTCATTATCAGATTGAGGGGTCTGTAAATTCATTGCTTCGTAACATTGCCATTTGAACATAGTTAGTAGAACATCTCCCTCTACCCCTATTGTTACTACTCCTTACATTTGTAGTTGAATTTGATCTATATCTTGCAGCATACTTATCATAGATATTATACAAACATTCACATATACCGGTAATATACCCTTCAGGGTCAATTGGTTCCTTCGGTGGTTTAGTTATAGAAAACTGTACAGATCGATAAAAGCATTTAACTAGCCATTCAAATTTATCTTTTCGTGAAAAAAGATTTAAAAGGCAAGCAAATGAATAACTATCAGGGATTGGATGAAAATACTTTGTGAACTTCTATTCCATTTCGGGCACCATGTCTACGCATACATAATTTGATGTAAATTCATTCATATGCATGGCAAGATTAGTAATCGTCAAAAGGGCCAAATGAGCATTAGGTTGATTTTGTGAAGAAAATGTTAGAGTGTTTTCTTTAAAAAAATTTAAAAATCTTAACATGTGTGTACAAGATTTCCAATGTTCGTTGTCAATTGGTGTTTCAGGATAAGATGCATTATAAAGCGTCATAATCTCTTCTTTAAAAACATGCGCACGTGCAAGCATTGTGTAAGTAGAATTCCATCTAGTTTCGACATCTAATATAAGTTTCTTATATTTTTTCCCATTTGAAGTAACAAGTGTTTTAAAAGCTCTTTTTTTAGCAGCGGATGTCGAGCAAAATAGGATCCCATTTTTTATAGGGGCAATACAATCACCTATAACCTTACGTATTCCGTCTTTCGCAATTAATTGAAGTACGTGGCATAAACATTTGGTGTGAAACAATTTTGGAAAAGGGGGATTGCAATCTTGTATAAGCAATTTTATAGCATTAATATTAGAAGCTGCATTATCCAACGAAATAAACATAATCTTATTTTTAATGCCATAAACATTCATGCATTCAATCATACTCTCCCTAATTAATTGTGCGTTGTGCTTCCCAATTGATTCAAACTATATAATTCTCCTTTGGAGGACCCATTCGGCATCCATACAATGAAGGGTAACACATACCATATCGAAATCAGTAAAAGTAGCTATGTCACTAGTAATCGAAACATTCCATGGCAAAGTCAGCATAGTTTGAATAATGCCTTTTTCTTTTTAAATAATATTTAAAGGCTAGCGATCGCAAAGAGCTACGTGGAATGTGTTTTGCCTGTGGGTTTACCCCAGCTTGCATCCAATTTTCGTATCTCCAAGAATCCCCAAAACTAAATGGTTGTAAACTACCGACTGCATAAATCATTGTTTCTTCCCTATACGTATCGTGGTTAAACTCAAAAGGAAGACTTGTTTGAGGGTTCATGCAAACATTATTTGGGTTAGGTTTTGTAGAATCATATACTTGATGTTTCAATAAATGTTTTACCATAGTGCTAGTGCCCATATTTCTATTTCCACTTACGTGAAGATAATATTTTTTGCACACGTTACAAATACTAGAATAACCATCTTCTGATGGAGTATAGTGTTTCCAAATCCAAGATGTTTTCTTACGAGATCTCGACCCACCACTAGTACTTCCACCACCACTTTCGTGGGAGGAGAGTGTGTCAACGTGAGGTAAGTCTGTAGAAAATTCATCTATGGTATTGAGATCCACATTAGAGGGTGGGTTTACCCCAGTATTTCTACGTTTTGAATTCATTTTAAAACTAATAACATTTTTTTTTAAAATATGCAATAATATACTAATGGGAACTAATTAATATTGAAAATAATAAAATCTAAATTTAGACTAATAAAAAGATAGAACAACTAAATTTAGACTAATAACAACTAAGAAACAATTTGCGGAAAAACAAAAATCAAACAATTTCGAAAGTAGAAGTAGAATATGTAAAATTAATAATTATAGTTTTCTAGAATTTTTCGAACAAGTAGATAGATTTAGAGAGAAGTAGAGAGTTGTTTGAGAGGTGTGAGTATTGAGTTGGGGTCTCCTCTATTTATAGGGTAGACCCAAAAAAAACGAAAAATAAAAAATAAAAAACGGACCATCCGAACCAATGTCCGGATGGTCCGCACACACGGTCCGGGGCATCCGGACGAAATGTCTGGACGCCCGGACAGAGAATTCGGACCATCCAGATATCGATCCGGATGGCCAAGACCTCAACGGCTAGTTGAATTCAACTAGCCGTTTACCTCATCTGGGGCATCCAGATAATTCAACTAGTCGTTACCATTTCGGATAATATACTACCTCCTTCCTATTCTATTTTTCACACAACCTCAAATCTATCTCTTCTCCACTACAAATCTATCTCTTCTCCACTACAAACATTTCTCTTCTCCACTACAAATCCATCTCTTATCCACTACAAATCTATTTCTTCCCCACTACAACATATCCCTTTTCTACTACAAATCTATTTCTTCTCCACTACACTTCTCTAAATTATTTTTATAATTTTTAAACACTATTTTAAATTTCAGGTTTCGCTAAATATCTTCGAAAAGATCAAAGCAAGCCCGTCAAGGTGGAGGAGTTGAATCAACCTCGAGACGAATGAGAGAGATCGAAGATTTGCTGTATGAAGAGATGAAGGTAACGGAGAGCGCGACTATCGAACATCGCGGCGAAGGGGAGCTTCGCATCCGTAATCCGGAAGGAGGACGAGGTGTAACCAAAATGGTCGGGTATGTATTTGGACTACGATGAAATGATCCAAGTACAGGGTATGCAAAAAAAATTCAAACTTATTGAACCTACTAATTGCCTAAGTTGGATGACACTAGCTAGATTCAAGTGTCATTGGTATCTAGAACTAGTACGCAAGGTTTATGCCACCGCACAATTAATTGAGAATGATCCAAATGGTAGAGGTTTGGGAATGAATTGTTTGGTTGATGGTAAACCGTATAGTTTTTTAAACTGATTTCCAAGATCTTTTTTCCGTTCCAACCCATGATATATATATATACCAGTAATAAATTACCTTCCATTAGTTATAGCCCTTCGAACTAGGGTGCTGATTGACATATGTCTTACGAAGAAGCTGTAGAGCTTCTTACTTGTCCTGGTGCGGAAGCTCCGAAAATTAGCGGTAAATTTCGAGCCATGCGGGGTAATTTGGATGCTAATAGGAAATTAGCTTTGAAATTGATAAATAGTATATTTCTTCCCCCTAGTAACAATGATTCGCAACTTTCATATATTCAAACATTTGTTAATGCTTTTGTCGTCCGAAATCAAGGAATAATTAGTTTACCTAGCTTGATGATTCGAAATATGGCTACGAGGTGTGGTACAGATAAACTACCTTATGGGATGATAATGAGTTACTTGCTTGTTTCGAAAGGAGCTGATGTGAGTATGTACACTCCGATGAAGGTGAGGCCGACTAGTGTTATAGGTAGAAACTCTTTGTGTTTGCAGGAAATATACTCTTGGGATGGAGAGTTGATGTCAAAATAGGAGGCATGGAACCACCATAGACCCGAGTTGAATCAGATATGGACTGCGAACGGTCATACAAAACCGCCAAATCCACCTACTCAGTATCGAGTTGAGGCTCACGCGCCTTTCGATCCAAATGCTATTGGTGGTTCTTCTGGAGTACCGCCACAAGAAAGACGAACCGATCGCGAATTTGCTGAGTTTTCACATCAGCAGCATATGGATTATATGCAATTTGTGCATACTCAACAAAAGGAATGGCATGATGATTTTACAAAATGGCAAAGTGAATTTCAAAATTGGCGGGGGGGTAAATGACCAGCTTAGCCAGATACAGCAGTTGCAAGTATGGGTGAATGATCAACTTGGTCACCTCCAACAGTGGCATGGTCAATATGAGCAGTGGCATGGTCAATACGAGCAGTAGCATCATGGACAAGATCAATGGAATGAGCGATTTGCAAACTCTCAAGCCGAACAGTCGGAGTATATGCGACAGATGATGGAGAACATGCATTTGCAAGGTCCACCACCTAACAACAACAACGATGAAGCTCCTTAGTTTTTTGCATTTGATTGTCATTATCGTTGTAATGTTTTTCTTTTTTATTTGATTGAACAACTATGTTACTTGTTTGGTTTTTATTTTTAATGAATTGTTTGTTTTGCTTCTATTTTTTATTAAATGTTATTTAAATCACTTTCGCTTTCAATTTTTATTTTGTTATTTACAAGTAATTTATGTTTATGCATATAATTATACAATTCTAAAATATTTAAATTTAAACTTCTAATATTGAATAGTTCGAAAATACAATAAACTATATAATTCATCTAACCATAAACACTTCAAGCTTGAAAGAATCTAAAGAACCACCTAATAATTTAAAATTAGAATACAGTTATATGTCTAATATGTATATATTATTTAATATATACATAATATTAAATATAACATCTTAAATATGTAGTATGTTCAAACAATATACAAATCATTTTACAATTATATTGTTTACGATATCTTGTTTAAGACAATCAAATTTTTATTTTTATAATTTTACAAATATTGAAAGTTGTAATCAAAATACAAGTAGATTTATATATTTTATTTAATATCTACCTAATATTAAATAAAATATCTTAAATACATAAATATAATCAAACATATGAAAATAAAATTACAATTATTTTTTTAGAATGTAATTGCTTGATTATAAAATTCGATTAAAATGATAACATATTTAAATTAAAATACATGAAATAGCATAATTAACTCGTTTATATGGTACATATCTCAATTATTGAAATTAGATTCAATTAACACTTACAAAATAATTTTAAATAACATTATAATATATTTTGATAAACGGTTCCTAAATGGTTTGTTCGATGGTTTGAACTGACGGTTTAACTGCGAAACTTGCCCATTAGGACTGCAAACCGGCATGACCGCAAACCGGCAGGAACGCATAAAAAGCAAACCGGCAGGACCGCAAATCGGCAGGACCACAACCCGCCAGGACCGCCACCCGCCAGGACTGCAAACCAGCAGGACTGCAAGCCGCCAGGACCGCAAACCATAGTTTTGATTTAAACGGTTCCGATGATTCGCAGTTCAAACCGTTTGACATCTATAGTCGTAACAGATAGTCGGTAGTTTGCCTTTTTGCCTATTTATTTTTATTGTAAAATGTGAATTTAAGTTTCTTTTGACTTTTTAATGTTAAATTATCGAAATTAATTATAATACTAAATCACTTGTTTACGATAAAAAGAGCTTATAGAATCGATTGATTCTAGATGCACAAACAACCATAATGACAGTTTGCAAGAACCAAAATTATAAACAACTCAACTTGATATTATAAATAAAAGCAATAAGATAAAATATTCAACGACAGAAAAAAAAATACGTATCTCAATATTAAATTAAAAGGTTTAAAAGAGTTATTCGAATTAATGAAGAGGGCTATGTTTATAAACAAATTTAAACTGTATATCGTTGTTGATGATCGATTAAATGGTTTTCTAAGATTAAAACTGTTGAAGTTTTGTTTCCTATTTATAGAAGGAAAATTGTTCAATGACATAATAAGAAAAAGCTTAAAGTTCTATCGATAATCGTCTAATCATCTGAATCTTCTATTGATGTTGGTTGTGGTGGTAAATATGTCTAATTATTAGACCAACGATTCATTTAACACTGTTAAAGGGGTACATGTCTGAGGTATCCTTGTATATGTCTAGCCATCCTAAAAACAGTCTTAAAATTATGCATGCTGATAAATATTTTTTAATCTTTTTTTATGAAAATCCTACTAATGATTCGTTAGGATATCCAATTCTATATCAATGAATTGGATGGCTTGAACCAAAAATGACTACAAGTTACAACAGTTGTTTGTATTATTATAATAACATCAACTAATTAAATTGTATATTTAATTAATTTTCTGAGATTGCTTAAGAAAAGACCGATGTGGCTAAAACAATTGTCTATTATTCTAACAATAGCATCTAATTAAATTTTATATTTAATTAGTCTTTCTAGGTGGCTCAGACGAAGGTGTTTAAATATTATTCCGGTTAAATGTTCCTACACCTATTTCATTTGGGAATCCATAATCAGAAAACTAAGCAGGTCTTTTACCCCACTAACTGAGTTTGTAATTGCAAGTTTTTGGTTCCTTCTGCTACTTATACTAGTCTATCTCTTTGCACGGATTTTTTTTTGGTTAATTATTATGTACGGAAAGAAAGAAATATTACAATCTAAAAAAAATGCTCGGTGTTCCATGTCATTTCCAAACTCTGCTAGCGCTTTTTCAGCACCAAAATTTCTTGATCTGCATGATTGTATTTGTCACTTCTCCCCTATATGATAATTAGGGTTATTATAATTTGTATTAGCGTTACTAAAGTTCAATCCGTTTCCTCGCCCACGCCTAAGTATTATATTACAAATAGATTAATATGTCATCGTTTTTTTATGAAAAAAATTGAATGAAATCTTCAACGACTAAATATTCATTTGGGTTAAGATTATAAAATTTAAAAATTGAAAGAAAAATAAGTCAATTACATTATTATAATAATGAAAAATTCTAAACGGTTGGAATGGACGACAAGTGTATCTTACTATATGTGGTGGCCATCCATTGTAATAATTATGTATTTATCCCTTAACCGTCATGTACAAACTAGTAAATTAATCACTATGTGTTTAACCGTTTACAACCTTATATTATTTAGGTGTATCTTAAGTCTTTTGCGTCGTCTACTTCTTTTTGGAGACGTTCTTTAATTCAGCTTTTCTTTTAGTATTTTCTATCGTGTAGCTCTTTTTCAAGATATTATAAACCTCACCTTTATCATGGTCCACTTTTTATTAAGATTCTTTTTTCCCACCAACCTTATTTAGTTTTCATCTTATGTGTCGTCCATAATCATCTATTAATGTTAGTTATCGTGCAATATCTAAATAACCATATATATTACATCACGTAACTCATATTAAACTATTAAACATGCGTCATTCTAATCATCCATAGTAATTGTTAGAGATATAAGGCCTAATCCCATTAGCCCATATAGTTTAACTATAACAAATATAGATAAAAGACGAAGTAGTCGCCAATAAGCGGCTAGGGTTTCTGATTATTAGAAAGTGTGTATTACATACAGTCTAAATCTATTATTTATAGATAAACTATATGGGCTAATGGGCTTAGGCCTTATATCTTTAACACCCTCTCTCAAACTCGCTATGCTTATTCTTGCATTGTGAGTTTGTTACACAAAATAAAAATAAACAAAATTGAAACATCAACGAATCAAAACAAAACATCAAAACCAAAACGTCAAAACCCAAAAAACAAACTCCAATCTTCAAGCTCCAATCTTCAAACTCCAATCGTCAAACTCCAATCTCCAAACTCCAAAACTCAAAACTAATCCAAACGAAATCCAAACACCAAACGAAACTAAACGAAGTCAAGCAAAGCCAAACAAAGCCAAAACAAAACAAAACAAGTCCAAACGAATCCAAACGAAGCCGAACCAAGCCAAATGAACCCAGAACAAAGCCAAATGAATCCACAACAAAGCCAAACAAGTCCAAACGAAGTTAAAAACGAATACAAACGAAGCTAAACTAATCCAAACGACACCAAACGAATCCAAACGAATCCAAACAAAGCCAAACAAATCTAAAACAAAGCTAAACAAATCCAAAACAAAGCTAAACAAATCCAAACGAATCCAAAGCAAGCCAAACCAGGCCAAACGAATCTACACAAAGCCAAACAAAGCCAAAACAAAATAAAACAAGTCCAAACGAATCCAAACGAAGCCGAACCAAGCCAAATGAAGCCAGAACAAAGCCAAATGAATCCACAACAAATCCAAACAAGTCCAAACGAAGTAAAAAACGAATCCAAACGAAGCTAAGCTAATCCAAACGACACCAAATTAATCCAAACAAAGCCAAACAAATCCAAAACAAAGCTAAACAAATCCAAAACAAAGCTAAACAAATCCAAATGAATCCAAAGCAAGCCAAACCATGCCAAACGAATCTACACGAAGCCAAACGAATCCAAACAACTTCAAACGATGCTAAATGAAATCTATAAACGAAGAACGACATCTAAACACCAAAACGAAATCCAGACGAAATCTCAATGCCAAATACCCAAACAAATCCAATCTCAAATCCAAATACCAAACTAATATCCAAAAACCAAACTAAATTCAATTTCCAATTTCTAATTGCCAATTTTAAATTTTCAAAATCAAAATCAATTTTAATTCATGGTTTTACCAACAATACTAATGCATTGTTCCAGTTGTGATTTCTCCCAAACCGTAGCACCTAATCATAATCCGACCAGTCATATTGAAGGGTTAGATTTCCCGAACATGCTCTCCAAAATTCAGTAAAAACGGACATCGCTTGCCTTTCGATCAGACCGTTTTATTGGAGCTGCACACAACAGATCCGAAAACCGAAAACTATATCTATTCTGACGAAAAGCAGATCGAAATTTCCAACACAAATCCAATCGAAAAACAAGATAAAAATTTTGGAAATCACACAAAAGCCAATCCAAAAAAATATCAATACATAATCCAAAATTATCGAACTGATCCAAGATTTCCAAATAAATCCAATTCCAAAACGAAATCCAATACTACTACGAAATTGAATACCTGGTAGATCTACGGAAATTCCGGCGGACAGCTAAAACAACTGCCCGCCGGCACAGCGGAAGACACGAAAACTTCAAGATCTAAGCCAAAGCTCTAATACCATGTTAAATAATGAACAAAAGAGAGAAAAGAGAACGGCTAGGGTTTTGTATTATTTAGAAAGTGTGTATTACATATAGTCTAAATCTATTATTTATATATAAACTATATGAGCTAAAAGAGGAAAATGTCTAGGGTTTTTGTATTATTAAGAAGTGTGTATTACATAGAGTCTTAATCTATTATTTATAGATAAATTATATGGGCTATTGGGCTTAGGCCTTATATCTCTAACACCCTCTCTCAAACTCGCAATGCTTATTCTTGCATTGTGATTTTGTTACACAAAATATAAAAAAAAAAACAAAATTGAAACATCAACGAATCAAAACAAAATATCAAAAACAAAATCGAAACGTCAAAACCCAAAAAAAAACAAACTCCAATCTTCAAGCTCCAATCGTCAAGCTCCAATCTCCAAACTCCAAAACTCAAAACTAATCCAAACGAAATCCAAACACCAAACGAATCTAAACGAAGTCAAGCAAAGCCAAACAAAGCCAAAACAAAACCAAACAAGTCAAAACGAAGCCAAACGAATCCAAACGAAGCCGAACCAAGCCAAACGAAGCCAGAACAAAGCCAAACGAATCCAAACGAATCCAAACCAAGCCAAACGAATCCGCACAAAGCCAAAACTAATCCAAACAACTTCAAACGAAGCTAAACGAAATCTATAAACGAAGAACGACATCTAAACACCAAAACGAAATCCAGACGAAATCACAATGCCAAATACCCAAACAAATCCAATCTCAAATCCAAATACCAAACTAATATCCAAAAAACCAAACTAAATTCAATTTCCAATTTCTAATGGCCAATTTTAAATTTCCGAAATCAAAATCAAAATCAATTTGAATTCACGGTTTTACGAACAAGACTGCTGCACTGTTCCAGTTGCGATTTCTCCCAAACCGTTGCACTGAATCATAATCCGACCGGGCATATTGAAGGGTTGGATGTCCCGAACATGCTCTCCAAAATTCAGTAAAAACGGACATCGTTTTCCTTTCGATCGGACCGTTTTATTGGAGCTGCACACAACAGATCCGAAAACAGAAAACTATATATATTCTGACAAAAAGCAGATCGAAATTTCCAACACAAATCCAATCGAAAAACAAGATAAATTTTTTTTGGAAATAACACAAAAGCAGATCCAAAACAATATCAATACATATTCCAAAATTGTCGAACAGATCCAAGATTTCCAAATAAATCCAATTCCAAACCGAAATCCAATACTACTACGAAATTGAATACATGGTAGATCTACCAAAATTCTGGCGGACAGCTAAAACAACTGCCCACCGGCACAGCGGAAGACACGAAAATTTCAAGATATAAGCCAAAGCTCTAATACCATTTTAAGAAACAAATATAGATTGAAGAAGTAATCGCCAATAAACGGCTAGGGTTTTTGTATTATTCAGAAGTGTGTATTACATAGAGTCTAAATCTATTATTTATAGATAAACTATATGGGCTAATGGGCTAATGGGCTTAGGCCTTATATCTCTAACAGTAATAATGTAGACGATGTTTTTACACGGATCATTATCCAATCCAAACCAAAGTTTCCACTATAGTTTAATCAATTTTAGCTGATACTTTATCTTTTCTCTTTAACCAAAAATTTTACCTTAGCTTATCATGAGTTCTTACCTTTTCCAATAAGGATAATCACTTCTCATCAGCATATAACCGTATTAGGGCTCCCCTGTAGTCCTTAAATTTATTTTTATGTTTATGAAATATTAACAAATTATTAAAGGTAAGATTAATTCTAATTAAAATACTTCTATTACAATAAACAACTTCAATACTCAATTTTCATTACCCATGTATCTTACGGATCGTCAATTTCTATCGGCAAGTGTCATTATCCATGTATTTTTATTATAAAACTAACTAAAATATTATCAACAAAATATTAACATGATGTAGTAAATATTTAAACTTTGACCAATGGCTTCACGATGTATTAGTTTTGATAAAATCTGACATCACATATGGATCACTCATTTTATCTTCTAGATTGAAGACTAATGTTCAACACTTTATATTATATAAACTGGCTCATTTTTTACTTTTTATTTTTTTGAGACTTTAACTTCTTTGAGCTTCTCTCTTTGAACTTGCGTACTCAAGATGATGTTCTTTATCCATAATCTATTAATCGGATTTCATCTCTTTACACAATCAAATATACATTTGTTTCTTTCAATCTTAATTAGTTTAGTTAGTTAAGATATGTAGCAAAATTAAATATTCGATTCAATAACTTTGTTCATCAGGTAGTGTGTCTGTGGTGAATTAATTGAACTCTAAAAATGAACCATCAGATCCTCAAAATGACTATCACATGGTCAATGTGAACATGACACCAAATCTCCAGACAAAACAGAGACTAATGAATCAGAAAAAAAAAAACTCAATGCTCTCATAATTAAGTAGCGACTACCAATCTTTATTAAACAAACTAAACAACTCCATATTCTAGATACCACAAACAAAGTTAAAGAGAAAGTTAATAGAAAAAAAATATTTTTTATATCTAATCTTCCATCTAATAATGAAGACGTTCATATTACATTAAAATCTATCACATCTGAAATTGTATCGTCATCTAACTAACTTGCTACAAAATAGAAATAACCACCAATAATTAGTTGTTTTTACAATAATTATTTAAGAAACTTTCTATTATCTAGATATGAAGCTGAAAAGAACAAATTATCCGGTTTAGATGGGCATAGTTGACGATGTTAAGATATGTTTCCGAAAAATAGGAGACTACTCAAAGAACGTTGTTGGTGATGAAGGTTTTTTTATAAGATGATATAATGGGGTTCAAGTTCACGGTTCATTCTAAGATCATCGACTTCTTCCGTTAGTTTGAAGTATGTCCTAATCAATATACTCGTAACATTTGGTATACATTAACGAGTCTGATACTGTGATATCATCAAAAAAAAATTAATAGTCACTTATCCTATTTGGGGATAATAATATCACCATTTTTTCACCAAAAAGAACTTACTTTGTTCTGGATTTGGATTGCTGAAAATGATATCCATCAATGATACTTCTGAAATAAGGGACACCACTACCGACGTTCCAATGAAACCAAAACATTTAACCGGCCTCATGAGCACTTGTCTTGAATAAGAACCTGAATGGGCATAAATTTCCATATTCCAAAAGAAAAAGTATCTAAATAGTATGGAGAAAATAATATAAAAAACGTTATGCTATTAATAACAATACTCGTTCTACCAAAGGTCAGAAGGTTTCCCACAAGAAAATACATCCAACAAAGAAACTTCTTCCAAGTATAAATTACACCTTCCAATGTTAGAAACCTCACATTCAAAAATTATGCCTCTCCAACTGGGAAAGGTGTTCCACCAACGCTTTAAGTAAGACATTAAAAAAATTTGTATTTGGTCACAATAGATACGCATCCTCCTAATGTTAACCTTGAAAGACAATAATATCTCATTTCATATGTAGTATCATCGTCAAACTTAGATCCAAAATACATTACCGGACACTTCTTCAGTCGATGCCCTAGATCATACTCGTTCTCTGTTTACATCGTTGAGCTTCTACAACGTCAAATAAAGATTACCTTGGTGGTAAAAAAATATTTTTAACGTATATTTATAAAAACAATCATTCATATAATTTATTTTTTTAATACTTTGTATTCCATAGAGTTACTTCAATTTTATGGTTCTAGCTGGGAGCATCCTTTCAACCAACGATATCGATGTCTTAAACAAAACTCCAACCCTAGCTATCAAATTTAGGTGAAATTCAATAGAATTTCAAGAATAAATTTTCATAGTTTATGAAGATCTTGAAAATTCGAATACCTACTCAAAAACTTATCATCATGTCACCAGGATAGGAGATAGTAAATCCTCATATTTTCATAAACATATTTTAGAAGAGTAGTAAATTAGAAGTCATTTAGTTTAGAGGAATATCATAGACATTTATATTCTTTATTTATAGGGGTTCTTAACTTGATTTCTCTTGTCGTCAAACAACATGTAGGTTCTTGGCTTTATTTGGGCTTCGATCTTCCAATTTGGGAAACATTTGTCAAAGTTATTTTCTTTTGTATGGTGAAAAATCCTTCAGACTGCCTCATGGTTCAAATTTTCTGAATCGAACTTTGGAATTTTATATATTCCTCATTAGTGCCTTGTAATGTTTTGATCAAATATATATTTTTACCCTTCTTTATTCAACTTGGTTTACTATTGTTATTCTGTCTTGGTCATTATTTGTTTCATTTAATCTGACTATTATGTGATATGCATGCATATTTTTACTGGAAGGACTACTTTTTTTAAATTCAAATGGTTCATTTTATTTGATATAATAATGTAAAATTAGTTTTACCATTGTTACAGGCCCCAAATACCAGTAAAGTCGTTAAAATGAAAAATTAAATGAGTCAATAACAGTGAATGTAAAAATTAACGAATCTTCACTTGCATCTTCGAAACTTTTAATTTTGATTCATTCTTCTACTTAATCCTTCGTCTTTTTTAGAGGAATTGAGAATCGACATACTAATGGAACTACTATCTTTATTCCATACACCACTATAAATGATGTTTTTTAAGTGGCAGTTCTTGGTGTTGCTCGGTTTGACCATGAGATTGTTTTTAGGTAATCTGACATATTTCTAGTTGCTCCTTCTAACATATTCTGGATACAATATATGATAGTCATGTTGGTCACTTCAACTTAACCATTTATTTGATGATGAAAATGATATGAGAATATTTGTTTTATTCCCTTTGTGATGTTATCATTTTAGAACAGAGTTTTATTGTCTGTAGTGATAACTTTCAGAATTATATACATGTAAGATATATTCACATTCAAAATGGTTATTACTTTAGTTCTTATGATGTTTTGTATTATTTTTGCTTCTACTAACTTTAAAAAATAATCCACGACAACTATTATAAAAAAACAAGTCATTGTGATTCTATTGACAGTTCCTAGTATATTCATGCTCTATTTATCAAGTGAGATTACCTTGGTTATTATTTTTAATAGTATTATAGGTACTATCATTGAGTTGGAAAACCTCTGACACGTGTCATACGTTTTGAATTTATTTTTTGCATCCTCCGTAAGGGTAGGCCCATAGTAGCCTTGGTTTAATATTCTTTATTAAAGTGTGTTATATATTTAGAGTGTGATGACTTCTCCCTCATGTAATTCCTCCATGACAATGGCTGATTTATTTGTGTTCAGTCATCAAATAAGAGGCTTGGTTAGACCTCTTTTGTAAAGTGTGTCCGAACTCTAAACAAATTTTATAGTTTTTATTTAACTTTTTGTGCCTCTATTTTAATATCCGTCAACACTCTGTATGTAACATATTTTATGATTGAGATTCTCCAATCTCCATTATAATCTTCCCATTCTATCTTCACTATTACCTCAAATGTAAATGTCTATAAAAATGGTTTAAAAACCTTTCTTGGATTATTATTCCTACTATTGTAGACGTGCATGACGAGGAAACGAGTGCATAAGCTACTGCACTTTTTGCCATTGGGACTTGCTTGAATTTGACATACCTAAATTGAGAAACTAAATGGTGTAATTGTTTCAAATATTGGATTATGGTTTTCTTTTATCCTTCGATCTGTCATGACACTTGACTAACTACTAACAATGAGTAATTTAAGAGTTGTACCTTCTATGCTCCACAAATATTTACTAGTAAAAGTGTTACGGTATCAATTTCATTCTCGGCTTCATTGTTAGATGATGGAAATCCAATTTTGATGGATTGCTTCATGATATCTCCTATTGGAGATATGAGTTGAATTCCTAGCAATGAACCTTGGTTGTTACTTCCTCCATCAGGCTTGAATCTTTTAGCGTCTTGTGACACATCATTTATTAAGATATGTCTCTTGGAATAAAGATTTATAAAATTTCATTCAATTCACGGGAAATTATTGATGTTCTTGGGTCAAAATAGGTATCATAATATCATAATTCCAGTGATCATTTTGTAAATCTTGCCGAGACATTAGGATTTTGTAACATATCTTTAGGGAGAAAATTTCTTATTATTATAGTTTGAGCTTGAAACTACGGTTTCATTTTCCTAGCTGCAAGTACTAGAGTTAATGCAAGTTTTCTAATTGTAAATACTTAGTTTCTGATGGTAATAAAGATTAACTTACATAATATACAGCTTAACATTCTCTCCCTTCATCTCAAATCTATATTTCATTAATTGTATAGTTCGAGACTGCTAGTTATAAGTACATGTTATGTCTTAGCTTAGACTTGATTAGTACTTCGAGGGAGGACAAACAATTTATTATGTTTTTCCATGCCTTGTGGCATGCAAGGTCCATTAGAACTTCATCGCGCCTTTCAACACTTGGAAGAATGGTTAGTACTTGTCTAGGGATCTTGATAGGAATCTCTTAAGTGTTGATAGTATTTCGGTTAGAATTTTGACTTATTTTATGTTCTATGGAGGCTCCACTGTTTCCAAATTGGAAAGTTGTGTTAGATCTAATGTGATTCTGTTTTTTAGACTATATATCGTAAGAACTTTCCAGACCAAACTCGCAAGGGTTATTTTCTGGATTTAGCTTCAGATTTACTTTGTTGAGGTTGTTGAACGTCTTGGAAAGGTATTCTAGTTGATCAATGAGCTTATTACCAGTATATCATCAATATAGGCTTCTATGTTTATGCGTATTTGAGTTGTAAATATCTTATTTGCTAGTGTTTTATAAATTGCTCAAATATTTTCAGTCTGAATGACGTTACTTTGTAGCAATGTATTTGTCTACTAGTGATAAACATTGTATGTTCTTAGTGATTTTATTCATTTGTATATGTTATATCTTACAAAGGCATCAACGAAGGATAAAATCTTGTTTCCTGATATTACATTAACAAGTTGATTCATTCTAGTTAGCGAAATTGGTCATTCAGATATGCCTTGTTTAAGTTTGTGATGTCTACAAACATCCTCCAATTTTATTTTTATTTTTGAACAAACATGATTAATTTTCAAAATTAGATAATGAGCCTCTCGTATGTGTCCTACGAGCGTTAATATATCAGTTTAATCAATGATAGCCTTTTTTATTGGGATTAAGTTATTTTTTTATATACTATAGGCCGAAACTTATTGTTAATATTCAACTGGTGACGGGTGACTTCTCTTCCGACTCTAGTTACGTTATGTGTACTTCATGCAAACATATCTAAGCTATTTTTTGAAAAATAAAACTTTATACATGAGATTGATTGGTATGTGTTGGTCGATGTTCAGGATATTTCTTGGTTCAATGATTACATCATCTCCTTCTTTTAATGGCTACACCAACCTAGGTCCTTCTCTCAGGTTATTTACTATCTTTAAGATGACCCCTTTACTTTCTAGTTGCTATGAGTTGATAGACAAATATGCTACATAAAATTTCTTGGAAGTTTTCTGATGTATTTTGTTCACGATCACTTTTTTCCATTTATATGATATATTAAACAGTGGTGGGCTGTAGACATTATGGCATACATCATATAAAGTAATGGACGACCCATTATTATAATATAAGAAGATGTCGCATCTACCATCATGAAAAGATATTGTACTTTGTTTCTTGAATACCTGTTTCTTGAGAATTATGTCTAGAGTTAATTATCCTAATACAATGACATTTGTTTTAATAAATCTAGTGAGAATTCTTTGGCTTAGGGTTAACATTGAAGCTCCTATTATTCCCTCACGAGTTCTTATACATAGGGTGTTTGTCGAGCTTCCACTGTCGATCATCAGCCTTTTAGATCGCTCCTCCTACTACTTTCACTAGTATAAACACTATATCATTGTGTCGAGATGTTAATCCGCTTAAATCGTCATACGAAAATGATAAGTCTGGTTACACATTTATATATAAGTTTGGGTATGTCTATCTATGACATACAACTTGATCTCTTCTACATATATTTTTATATTCCTCAAAAGTAACTCATATAGTTTGTCTATTTGGATATAAGTGTAAATATTTCCCTTCTTCATGTGCCTCGACCACTATGCTGGCACTTGTATCCAAGACCCTTTGATATTCAGTCCAGACTGATGTTTGTTTTACTGCATCACCTGAACCTTGCTTTAGGTTATTCTTTTGTTTTTTACACGAATTCATTAAACTTTGCTTCCTCAAGTAAGGTTTGGACTTAATTTTGCAAAGATCAATAATTGCTAGTAAAATAACCCATGTCACTATGGAACTTATAATGTTATTTATGTTTGTTCTTCTTTGCTTCGAACAACTTTTTAAGCTGATTTTATTTGATGGTGTCTTTATTTTTATCATAAATCACCACTAGTGACTCAATTAGTTTTATGAATGCTCCATTTAGCAAGTGATATGCTCTATTGTTTTTTCCAACACTATAGATTATGTTTGAATTTTATTTGTACCGTTGGAATTGAATGGACCTTGGCTTGGCCAAATCTAAAGTTTCATTTCTCATTTATGTTTCATATTCCATAATATATCTTTTACTCGTTGAATCGCATTTGGTCGGATTTTACCTATTTTTTGTTTTGTTTTCTCTGTTGACTTCATCTAGTTTTATGAATAGTTCAATGTGAGCCAATAAATCGCTAAAGTTTAGTTCCTTTTTTATTATTATTACATAAGTCACGGTTCTTATCTTACTCCTTTCTTGAATACCAATGTGGCCACCAAATCGTGGTAGCTTTATAATTGGGATGTTCGTTTTACAAATGGTTTTGTGTAATACCTCAAACTTTTATTAGGTTTTTTCTTGCAATAGATTATATATTCCACAACTCCCTTTATTTCCTTCAAAACCTACATAATAGTTCATGAATACCATCCAAAGCATCTTATAGGTTTTAGGCATATTTTCGGAAGATTGTTGAACAATTACATTCCAGTTCATTTAAGGAACATGGGGCTTCACATTTTATCTCATCATGAGTTCTGTATTGCAACAAATCATTATTGAATTGATGAGTGATCCATATCTCTTTTGACGTAATATGTTTCCATTTTATGCCATGATATCATATACAACTTCTGGGGCTAGTGGGAAGTCTTCGTTTGGACGAGCATTCACATAATCATAATAGTAGTTTAGACCATCCATGATGGAGTAAGCTTGATAAAACTTTGACTCTTTCTATTTTTTGGGTGCCACTTTGGTGTTGTATCTCAATATGTGTAGCTGGTAATCTGGATTTGAATGTATATACCTTGGTGGATATTGTGGGATGCCTTGGGGCCAGCTATTTATGCCATTTTGATGTTGTTGCCTTTGTGTACGGTTCCACGAATAGCATTGTGGTACTCCCTTGGTGTTCTTGGCTATATTTAGTGGGACACCTTAGTTCTAGTGATAGCGTGGATGATATCTAAGGTATTGAGGATATCCAAATGGATGCATATAGCCTCATAGGGTAGGTGATATCCCTCCTACATCTCCATAGCTGATGGTGCCCATCAGTTATAATTGGCTAAATTATTGGGTATTTGTCTGAGGCTATCTGATCATCTCTGCTATTTTGTCATGCTTAGAAGTATGAGTTTGACTCCTCCTTATTTCACTCCATCGTTGTCGTCGCTTCTTGTCTTCGCTTGAGGATCCCCGATCTGAGTTCTCTCTTCCTTTTTTTGGAGCTCATTTGTAGGTTTACTTCTTTTCTTGTGCTTCTTTTACCAGACGGTTTTTCAACATTCCGAAGTGATATTATCTCATTCCTCATCATTCAGAGTCGCGTTGACGGATTTGAATTTTGAATCTGTATTAACGATCACTCCAGCAATGACATAAAGTTTTTAGCTTGTTCCTCCCTTAAGTACTTCTATGTCTTTTTTTGCTGTCAAAGCTGTGGGTTGTCCATCATGATGCTCAACTTTAAACTCCTTATCTATGGATATGTCGAGTTTTTCATTAGAATTCTACATCAGTTAGTTGAATTTTTCGATTACTATGATTTGCATGGGAAGAAAAACTAAATTTTCTACAAACATTAATGGTCGAATTCTATTATTCAGGATTACTAAATTCAGCTAAAATAAAAAATAACCTAAAAATTAGAAAAAATAAAATTATGAATAATATATATATGAATGAGTATTGTGTTATGTTATTAATAGTGATTATACTGTATGGGCCAATTATTATAACCAAAAAACACAGTTGTAATACATTTATTCCTCGGAAGGGGAATCATTGTAATTTGGCTAAGCTAACGAATAAGAAGAATTCCTCTCTTTCCAGCTCTCCTCGGTCGGGTATCGGATGGTAATTGACAACCAGACTTCCTCTTCTCACCAGAGTGAATTATTAGATTCATTCCTATTATCCGGCTTTGAGGTCGTGACCACACCCAAGGCATCGGTCCTAGCATTACTCTAAGAACCTTGGCTTGGGAACCTTTGATAAAGGATCCGGAAAAAGATCAAGGTATCATATTAGTTTTTCCTTTATACTTTATTTGGATATGTTTTTATGCTATTAGCTATTCTGTTGATTCTTCTCCAAACAGGAACCACCGATTTACAAATATCATTAGCAATACATAGATGTAACAGATAGCGGATACTTGAACTTCTTACCTACTTATTTTTTTTTGTAAATTTTGAATTCAAGCTTCTTTTGACTTTTTCAAGTTAAAATTATTAAAATTAATTATAATACTAAAACACTTATTTAAGATAATACGAGCTTATAGAATCGATTGGCTCTAGATGTGCAAACAACTATAATGACATTTTGCAAGAACCAAAATTATAAACAGCTCAACTTGATATTATAAATAAAAGCAATAAGATAAAATATTCAACGATAGAAAAAAAATATACATATCTCAATATTAGATTAAAAGGTTTATAAGAGTTCTATGAATCAACGAAGAGGGCTATATTTATAAACAAGTTTAAACTGTATATCGTTTTAGATGATCGTTTAAATTGTTTTCTAAGACTAAAATTGTTGAACTTTTATTTCCGGTTTGTAGAAGGAAACTTGTTCAATGACATAATAAGAAAAAACTTAAATTATATCCGTCTAATCATCTAAATCTTCTATTGTTGTTGGTAGTGGTGGTAAACAGGTCTAACCATCAGACTTCCGATCCATTTAACAGTTTTAAACGGGTACGTGTCTGACAGGTAGCAAGTTATCCATGTATGTGTGACAGGTAGTGTGTTTTCAGAGCTTTGTCGTCATTGTTCGAAGGTGGTGGTGGACCTTGCAAATGTATGTTATCCATCATTCGTCGCATGTATTCGGATTGTTCCGCTTGAAAGGTTGCAAATCGATCATTCCATTCCTCTTATCTACCATGCCACTGCACTTATTCACCATGCCCCTGCTCGTATTCACCCCGCCACTGCTGGAATTGACCATACTGCTCGTTATTTGGGACCTGTCACTGCTCATATTGAGCATGTCACTCGTAGCTTTGAACCTGCAACTGCTCACGTCAATGCTCATATTGACCCTGCCATTGCGTATGAAGACCATGTCACTCTGTTTGCTGAGTATGCGCCCACTGGGTCTATTGCATTTGTTGTTCATGCGCCCACTCAACATATTCGCAGTCTGAACATCCTTGTTATTGTGGTAGTCTAGAATAACCAGCAGCACTCACTAGAGCGATAGACGACTGAATTTCTTGCTGAGGGTATCCAGAAGGTGGATTTGGTTGTTTGGTAATAGGGATGGCAATTTTTTCCGAACCCGCGGGTATCCGACCCGATGGGATGGGTTATGGGTTTTAAAAATTTCCCACGGATGGGTTGTGGGTTTGAAAATTTACTACCCGCCGGGTATGGAATGGGTTATGGGTTTAAATAATTTCCCACGGGTACCCAACCCGAACCCGACCCACTGGATAATACCCGATGGTACCCGTTAAATTAATATTATATAAAATATTATATCATTTAATATTAGTTATCAAGCTTTAAAATAAAGTTATTAATATTAGTATCTGTATTCTGTAATAATCAAACCATATATTATATGCTAATATATAAATTATACTTTTGAAAAATATTGTTCTATTTAAACATTAAATTTAATTTTTAAAATCTTTTCTTTTAATATTTTTTATTTTTCTTTGTAAAACTGATACTATCGATATCGGTCTAATATTATTATTATTATTAATTAAATTAATAAAATACTAACATATACCAAAACCATATATTAATTATTAATAACATTATAAAAATACAAACTATTTGTTAATTATCACTAGATACCGTATATTTTGAAAAATATCTTTCTACGTTTAAATATTAAATTTCATTTTTCAATTTTTCCATTTTAAAATATATATTTTATTTTTTGGTCTAATAAATATTATTATTTATGAAATAAAAAATTACTAAAATATTCCAAAATCATATATCAATTATTAATAGATCACAAAACACTATTCTAGATTTTAATATTATATTTGATGATTTATATTTTTTGAAACATCTTTTTTTTCTGCAATTAGTATCAAACTCAAGACAAACTAATAATATAACTAATTAAATTATAAGAAAATGATTTACTAAAATATACCAAAACTATGTATTAATTATTAATAGATAATAATTAGCATTAGGTTGGAGTATTTTTTTATAGAATTGGTTTAGATCTAGAGAACAGTGCGTAGTTTTTTTTAAAAAAGAAACCTTAACTTCAATGGGTACCCGCGGATGGGTACCCGAACCCGACGGGTTCGGGTGTGGGAAAAAAATATTACTACCCGACGGGTACGGGTTAGGGTATGGGTTTGGAAAAGTATAGACAGGATGGGTTACGGGTTTAGCTATACCCGAACCCATCCCGACTCATTGCCATCCCTATTTGGTAACATTGTTCGCAGCCCATAAATCATCTAACAAGTGCAAATAGCGACTTCATACCTGCTATTTTGATATCAACTCTCCAACCTAAGTATATATCTCCTGCAATCTCAAAGAGTGTCTACCTATAGTACTACTTGGCCTAACTTTGATCGGAGTGTACGTACTCACATCAACCCCTTGCTTTACAAGCAAATGACTCAATATCATCCCATTAGGTAATTTATCCCCCCCCCCAAATTTTCATAACCATATTCCAAATCATTAAACTAGCCAAATTAATTATTCCCTCATTTCGTACCACAAAAGTATTTAAAAATGTTTGAATATAGGAAAGTTGCGAATCATTGTTACTAGGGGGAAGAAATAAATTGTTAACCAATTTCAAAGCTAATTTCCCATTATCATCCAAATTACCTCTTATGGATCTAAGTTTACCGTTAACTTTTGGAGCGGGCATACCACAACTCATAAGCTCTACTGCATCCTCGAAGTACATAGGCCAATCAACACCCCAACCCGAATGAGGAAAAGAAATTGAATCTAATTTTTCACCAGCATACATATCCCGTATTAAAGGAAAAATTGTCTTAAAAATTGGTTTAAAAAACCTATAGGCAACACCATTAATTACACACCTCATTCCTAAACCTCGACCATATGAACCATTCTCAATAATACGTGTAGTGGCATAAATTTTTTATACTAATTCGATATACCATTCACACCGGAATCTAGCAAGATACATCTAACCTACGCCACTATTAGGTTCAAGAAGTCTAAAATTTGTTTGCATACCTTCAACTTGGATCAATTCATCGTAATCCAAATACGTACCCGAGTAGATTTTGGTTACACCTCGTGGTGCTTGCGGGTTACGAATGTGAACCTCCCATTCGTCGTGATGTTTGATTGTCTGGCTCTCCGATTCCTCTACGTCTTGATACGAAGAAATTCTTTTGGCATTGGTTTTTCGTTTCGAGAATGATGAATCATCTCCACTCATTCAGACCTACTTTGATTTTCTCGAAGAAGACATTAAGATAAACTTTGTAAGATTTTTTTGTGTTTGAAATTTTAAAAAATAGAGAGAATATTGTAAGAGTATGAGATTGATGGTGTGAGTGAAGAAAGGGGAGGAAGGGTCTTATTTATAGGGTTTTTAATTTTTTTTTACAAAGAGCCGTTTTCGATGACGTCATTGTTGACGTTATCGATTCGGATATCTGGATTGGGCGTCCAGATATCCGATTTGAAACTCAGGATATCCAGACTTTTTATCCCGATATCCAAATTGGAAATTCTGATATCGGGATTTTGAGTCCGGATATCCGATTTATTTTTTTTTAATTTTTTAAAGGAATCTCCCCTATAAATAGAGAAGACTCCAAATCCAAACTCACCATCTCTCAAAACTACTCCACGTCTCTCCAAATCTCTCTACTTGTTCTACAAATTCTAGAAAGCTTTAGATTCTTGTTTTAGATATTATAGTTCTACTCTCGGAATAGTTTAAATATTATTTTTTTGCTATTTGTTTTTCTTTGATAAAAACACTAAAATAACATTGTGATAACATTATACTAGCTAAGTTAATAGCTTCGTATAATTTATCAAATTATTTTCTTGTTATAGTTGTTTAGATTAGTTGTTATTCGTTTATCTTTATTAATAAAAAAAACTAAATATTTCATTTTCATTTGTGATATTAGTAACTATTAGTCTAAATTATTTTTTCTTAATTGTGATATTAGTTTCGGTTAGTATTTTGTTGCATCTTTAAAAAAACGTTGTTTTAAGTTTTAAAATGAGTTCAAAACATAGAAATACTAATGCTCACCCACCCGCTAATGTAGATCTCAATACTGATGATGATTTTCCTAGAGACTCCCCTCGCATTGACACACTCTCCTCCCACGAAAGTGATGGTGGAAGTACTAGTGGTGCGTCGAGGTCTCGTAAGAAAACATCTTGGATTTGGGAGTACTTTAGTGCATCTGATGATAATACCTCCGCTAGTTGTAAAATGTGCCATAGAAGTTATGCTTATAGAGCAGCAAATAAAAATATGGGCACCGTCACTATGGTAAAACATTTAAAAACTCATGAAATATTTGATCCTTTAAAACCTAAAAAAATAATATATTTGTAAAACTTCAAAATTGTCTTCCTTTTAAGTTTAACCAAGATAAGTATAGGAAAGAAATAATGATTTATGCGATTGGTAGTTTACAACCTTTCGGTTATGCGGATAATTGGAGATACAAAAATTGGATGCAAGCTGGGGTAAACCCACAAGCCAAACGCATTCCACGTAGCTTTTTGCCATCGCTAGCCTTTAATTTATTTTTAAAAAAGGAAAAAACATTATTGAAACTATAATAGCTTTGCCATGGAATGTTTCTATTACTAGTGACATAGCTTCTTTTACTGATTTTGATATGATATGTGTTTCCCTGCATTAGATGGATCCCGAATGGGTACTCCAATGGAGAATTGTGTGGTTTGAATATATTGGCCAACATAACGTACAAGTAATTAGAGAGAGTATAGTTGAATGCATGAATATTTATGGAATTAAAAATAAGATTATGTCTATTTCGGTCGATAATGCATCTGCTAATTTGAGTGCTATAAAATTGCTTAGAGATGATTGCTCTCCCATTTTTCCTAAATTGTTTCACACCAAATGTTTATGCCATGTACTTTAATTAGTTGTGAAGTATGAAATAAGTATGATTTTGGAATATTATATTTCTCTTATTAAAGAGGGGTTCTATTTTGCACGACCTCTGCTGCTAAAAAAAGAGCTTTTAAAAGACTTGTTATTCAAAATGGGAAAACATATAAGAAACTTATACTAGATGTTAAAAATAGATGGAATTCTAGTTTTACAATGCTTGCACGTGCCCATGCTTTATAATGCATCTTATCCTCACATATTTCTTGAAAATCAACATTGGAAATATTGTCTGCCATATTAAGATTTTTAAAATTTTTAAAGATAACACTAAAACCTTTTCTTCACATAATCAACCTAATATTCACTTGGCCCATTTCACGATTACTAATCTTGCCATGCATATGAATGAATTTAGATCTAATTTTTGTATGCTTAGATATGGTGCCCAAAATGGAATTAAAGTTTTCAAAGAATTTTCATCCAATCCCTATGACTTATTCTATTGCATGCATTTTGGATCCTTTTCACGAAAATATCAATTTGAATTGCTAATTAAATGTTTTTATGAAATCCTTACAATTTTCTGAAATTAGTCCACTCGATGACCCAGTTAACCCTGAAGGGTATGCTTAGTATGTATAATAAGTATGCTGAAAGATATAGACCAAATACAACTTCAAATGTAAGGGGTGGTAACAACAGGGGTACATGTAGATCTTCTACTAACTATGTTCAAATGGAAATGTTACAGAGCGATGAATTTAGAGAAACCCCTCAATCTCATAATGATTTGTCTAGATATTTGAGACTAGGTTTGATTTAACGAATTATATCGACCAAGGTATTGAAGATATCATAAGATGGTGGAGTACCAAAACTGATGATTATCCTATTCTTTACAGGTTTGTTAAAGAGATTTATGCAATGCATATGTCTATAGTTGTAAGTGAGTGTGCTTTTAGCCAAACAAGGTTGCAATACACGACTAAGAGAACAAGATTGATGGGAAAATCACTTGGAGTTCTTGTGGCAGTCAAGGATTGGACCGCGGCGGATAAAAGGATGCAAGACAGAGAGGTTAGAGACGAAGTGAATGTAGACGACATTATCGAAGATTATCCGGATGATTATGAAGATACACCTGAACAAGAAATAATGGAAGAAAATAAAGCTAAAGGTGAATCATGTGAATTTGAAGATTATGCTTACGAAGAAGAACTTGAAGAAGATGAATGGTGTTTGTAATAGTTTTTTTAGATTTTGTATTTTAATTTGAAAACATTTGTACAACTCCTGATCCGCAAGAGTATAAACTGTGAACGACTAAATAAACTAAAAAACTATTTATCTTTTATTATAATAACAACAATTGTACTATCAAATAATTATAGATGTGACTTTTTTATAAAATAATAACAACACTTGTAATATTTAAAACCAAATCACAATAATAATCAAAATGTAATATTAAAATTATAACCATATAACCTGTAATATTTTACCATGATAAGATATGATTTTGGTTTAAAAAATAATAACAAACACTTGTAGTATTTATAACCAAATCATAATATTAATTAAAATGTAATAATAATATGACAACCATATAACTTGTAATATTTTACCATGATAAGGTATAGTTTTGATTTAAAAAATAATAACAACACTACTACTATTTATAACCAAGAATAATATTCAAAATGCAATATTAAAGTTATAACCATAAAACTTGTAACATTTTAACATGATAAGATATGGTTTTGGTTTATAACATAATATGAATACTTGTAATATTTATAACCAAAACATAATAATAATATTCAAAATGTAATAATAACATTATAACCTTAAAAGTAATATTTAAAATTTTGGTTAATAAAATAATTACAACACTTAAAATATTAATATCCAAATCACAATAATACTAACTAAATTGTAATAATAAATTTATAATCATATACATTATAATAATAATTTTTTAAAATAACTTAAGGTATGATTTTGGTTTATAAAATAATTACAACACTTATAATATTTATAATCATATAATAATAATCAGAATGTGATAATAAAATTAAAAATATATAACTTGTAATTATAAAATATAATTACAATTAATAACAATAATAATAATAACAATAATAATATTTAGTTCCAAATTATAATAATAATATTCATAATGTAACGGTAAAATCATAATAATAATTCTTAAAATATTTAAAAAATAATAATTTTTATAATAATAAGCTTATAAATTATGTTTTTCTATTAAACGTTTCTGACGGGTAGCGTGTTTGGCAGGTAACCGCTTATGCACGTAAACGTGTCTGGCAGATAGCAAGTTTGGCAGATAACTGCTTAAACAGGTAAACGTGAGGTAAAAAACACCACTGGTCCTTCATGTTTCCCACTTGTAACAAGTTAGTCATTTTCCTTTGTGGTTGTAATAAACGAGTCCCCTGTGTTTCAAAAAGCGGAACAAATTAGTCCTTATTGACCTCAGCCCATAATTTCTACCATAAATGCCCTTTGACCAGGCACAACAGCGTCCCACGTGGATCTCTGATGTGGCAGCAGTAAAAGAAAGTAAAAAAGATGTTTTACTTTTGCCATAACCTTTTAACCCTAATTTTATCCATAACCCGACCCAACCAACTAACAAACCCGATAGGTCCATTTACCTAATTTAATCCAACCAGTAATCCTAAAACCCTAACTTTAACTTGATTTTTTTGATCTCATCCAATATCCCGACTTAGTCTTTCTCTCTAAAATCCCTAATTTATTCTTTATTTTCTCGATTCTATTACCATAGCCCTAATTTCTTCTCAAATCGTATACCTTAACCTGTTCAACTTTTGAAAATTGTCAGATGAAATTGTTAAAGTTAAAAAGTCGTGGTTGTCATTTGAGAAATAATCCCGTTTGGATTGGATTAGTATGAGAAAGACATAATATCATCTATGAATTGTTTTGATTACAACCCGATTAATATGACTATCGTTCATCTAAAGAAACTTTCTACATATTTTAAAATCGTATCTTTGACCATCTGGTTAGGTTTGGTTTGGTTTGGTCGGTATGGTTTGGACCTGTTTTAGATGCAGCAAGAGTAGCTATTGTCCAGAAAAAATTCTATGAAGAAATTTAATAAGCTGTCAAATCAATGTGGTTTAGGAGAGTAAAGTATCGATACTTAGGAACCAGCCTTTTGAATGGCTATATATGTGATTGGCATCGAGGTTGATCCTTTTTTATTGTTTCGGATTCCAACTTATTTTTTGTTTTTAGGCTAAGAAGAGGGACCCTGTAGTTAAGGACAAAGATGATGAGAACTCAATCCTTTCGTCAAAGGCCATGGGAGCTCAAAGAGACGACTTGATTGCATTAAGAGAACAAATGGAAGATTTGCAGATGAAACTACTAGAGAAAGATGAACTTTTGATACCGACGGAGGTTACGAAAGATCAAAGGGTTAAGGTATACGGGTTTTTTAGAAGTTAGGGTTTTGGGGTTATTGGGCTGGATTAGATTAGGTAGATGGACCTATTGGATTTTTTAGTTGGTTGGACCGGGTTATGGATAGAATTAGGGCGAAAAGGTTAGGGTAAAACGAAAATAGTTTTTTTACCTTTTTTTTAGTGTTGCCACATCAGCGATCCACGTGAGACGCTGATGTGGCTGGTCAAAGGGTATTTATGATAGAAATAATGGGTTGAGGTCAATAAGGACTAATTTGTTCTGTTTTTTGAAACACATGGGACCAGTTTATGACAACCACAAAGGAAAATGACTAACTTGTTTCAAGTGGGAAACGTGAAGAACCAGTGGTGTTTTTTACCCGATAAACCTGTGTGACAGGTAACAGATAAAACGTGCCAATCCTACTTAGACCCATTAAAATCTGACCAATACCCATTTATTTCTGGCAGGTCCAGACCATTTGTCTAGGGATAAGATTTGGTTCGGTCGGTCGGTTTTTTTATATATATTTAAACCAAACCGAAATAATTCGGTTTATAAATTATCAAACCGATTTATTATAATAATATTTGAACAAAAATAAATTTTAAGATGTCTAATTCATTAAAATCTTAAAATTGACTAATAATGTCTAATTCATAATATCTAATTCATAATCTTAAGATTTTAAAATCTTAAGATTCTAAGATTTATTATAAATTATCAAACCGATGTATTATAATAATATTTTTGACCATGATGAATTTTAAGATTTATTAGGATTTATTAAAATTCATAAGAAATCTAATAATAAGAAGACTAATGATTCATTAGGATATCTAATTCCGGCTTGAACCAAAAATGACTAAAACAATTCTCCGTATTATTATAATAACATCAACTAATTAAATTGTATATTTAATTAATTTTCTGAGATGGTTTAAATAAACACCGACATGGCTAAAACAATTGTCTATATTATTCTAACTATAGCATCTAATTAAATTTTATATTTAATTAGTCTTTTGAGATGGCTCAAACGAAGGTGTTTAAATATTATTCCGGTTGAATTAGTCTTTTGAGATGGCTCAAACAAAGGTGTTTAAATATTATTCCGGTTGAATTAGACCTCTTATGTTTTGTTTACTTTTTTGAGCATTTTCGTTAGTCATTTCATAAATAAAAAAATTAGTTGTACTGCAAAACCTATTTATTATGTATATCGATGCCGAAAAAATAGCTGAGATTAAAATTAAAAATCTAAAAATCACAATATGAAATATTTAATAAACAGCGCATACAAAGAAACGTTAGTTGAAGTTTTGGTAAATTTTGTTAAATAATATGTTGGAGATGACTTATGCAACAAAAAATATATTGTATAAGAGCTTCAATTCTTTACTATTCTACACAACAAAGAAAAATAATAAATACTAGCATGGAAAACTAATCTGAATCGAATCACACAACATAGATTTAATATGCTTTGAATTATGAAGACATTTAATATCTATAGACAACAAACACTAATCTTATATAGAAGGAGGTTACAAGGAGACTCTCTCTCTCTAACACAACTAACACAACCACTCATCTTTTGTTAAAATTTAATATTTTGCTAACAAAATGAACAATAGAACTTAGAGTTTCTCTTTAATGTTTATCTACTACCACACTTCTCTCTCTAAAATAAGACAAGCAGGAAGCTTTCTCTATAAATATTCATTTCATGTCACACCACACACCACACCAACTTCAATCTTTGTATTCACTTTATATAGACTGTGGTGCATAATGCATCATTATTAGAATCAGAAGAATATTTATTTAACCATCCAAATAAGAAAATATACCAGCCATATCGACATAGTTACAGTATGTCGGGTTTGTTTGGTTGTAAAATCTGTTTCAAGTGATTTTTTTTCTCTTATATTCTTTCGTTCACCCAACTTCGGAAAGATATTTATTAAAATTTGAGGTTTATGCTCTAAATTCTAAAGATCCAACACAAATTTTATGGTTGGAATTATACTTTTTTCAAATAAAGGATTTCATCTGGTGAAATATTTTAGCAGACTAAAACATCAGAGCTAAACCAGCTATGCATAATTCAAAATGTTGCAGTCAATAAATAATAAGAAGGATAAACTGAAACATATATGTTATAATTTTTTTATCTCCAATGTAATTTTCATTTGACGTTAAAATAAAAAATTCAATATTTGATATAAATTATGTGTATGATCTAGAGCATTGAGCCAAGAATCTTTTGGTAAATGATTTTGGGTCCAATGAGAATAATGATCCTATAAAGGCGATTGGAATTTTATCTATTTTAAGGTTACCACTCAATAAATGATCAAGTTGGTTGTATCTTCAATGATCCAAGAGAAAATTGATTTTTCTTTTTGTGAAGAGAAACTGGAGAATTTTTTCAATTGGAGAAACAAATTCCTTGAAATAGAGGGATAATGTTAGAAGAAAAAAATTGGTGTTTGGAAGAATTTTCTTTGTCGGTTTCCTTTTCTTATAAAAATTCTTCTAAATTTTGTTAAAATGAGAATCTTCATTAGTAGTCTGGTATATATTATATACCATTGGATGATTCTTGTTCATGTCCTTTGGATCACTTTTATTTTAGATTTTGGATATTTATGCCTCCTTAAAAAAATTTCTAAGACAGATGCTCAATAGATTAATTAAAGTTTTTTCTTTCTTTCTGGCGTTGGTAATGGTTTCTATTACTTCAAAATTATCACTGATGAATATACTTTTCAACAACCAAAATCTAGAGCGTAAAAAGTTGTATTTAGTAAAATATGGTGATACTTGTCTTTCCAAATATAACAAGCGGTAATTTAAAATTTGTTGAGGATGCTTTGCATACGAGCTTTCCTCTTTTCATGTTTTGGATAATTATTTATCTACTATAAGATTAAAATGATTTATGATAAGTGTAAGAAATAATAATTGAAGAAATAATTTTCAAGCAAAGGGTAAACACACGCTTTGTTATTCATTGTCTTTCAACTTGATCAACATCTTTTGTTAATTTGGATTCACAATTGTTGCTAACATAAAATAAATTTTCTTTGTAGACGATGGTAGCCTAACTATGCTACGATATTTCCGGCCAATGAATGCTAACTCTTTTAGATTTAAACTCAGATAATAGTTTAAGTATTTTGAAGGAAATCTTAAGCGCAAAATATGAAACTATCAGTCTCGTTAATGTTCTCCATCTATTAAGAGTAAACTGATTAGGATATACTTTGTACCATTATACTCGTAAATATCGTCATCTTGTTCCTAAACTACAATATGAGTAGTACATCTTACACATGACACGATTAAAACAAGCATTGCTAGTATCCTCCCCTATATCCGAGCGGGCAATCTTAGCTGCTTAAAGCATATGGTAGTCTTCGTCAGCCGTAAACTCCATATCTAGATAATGTTTGAGTATTTATTTTTTCGGTAGTAAATGTCTGATCGTTGCTTTATTTTATTATATTTTATGTCCTTTTTTATAGGCGGCGAGTGAATTTTGGTAGGCGTTACTCATACCCATTAAAATGGGCTTTCACCTTACGCTATAATAAGACCCCCGTCTAACCCACGTGGGTTACAATATTGTCTCATCGAGATATGTGTACTTTTGTATCTGTTAGGTGTCACAATATTATTGGTTTGTTTGAATTACATTATCATTATCCTACATGTGGCATGTAGGATTCTTCAAAAGACTACATATATGTCTATTTGGACTGAGTTGGAAAATGAATATCTCATGAAAGCATCAATCAAAGTTGGTAAAACTAACCAGCTACATGGGGGTAAACAATATTTGGTGGCATTTTTATGCCAGATGTACTTCCTCTTCGGCAGGGATGAAGTCCAACCACCTGAAAGTTCAAGGCGCTTGGATGAGGTGAAAAGCCAGGTGGTCGGTTCTTGTGAAATTTCGTGTACATTTGGTTTCTGACCTCAACGACATGGAACGTTATGTTGAGTTCAAGCGGTACAACCGCCATCCAACAGATACTATAACTGAGGACCAGCTCCAACACGTCCGTTCTGACATGCTTACCATTAGTGAAGAGAAAATGTGTGACTACCAGGATGCGAATGAAGAATGGAAGTTGATGAAATGGAATTGTCCTGATAGATAAAATTCCTTTACTATGAGTTTTTGAAAATTATTATGTTTGTTGTTGTTTGACTTGGTGTTGTATCAAGCTTTTGTTTCAGTATGTTTATCCGTCAAGTCTGTTTTATTTTTTGGATTTCTAGTGTACTTTTTTGTTGTTTAAAGCTAGTTTAAAGGTGTTTTTTTACAATATTGTTTGAGGTTGTTTTTGTCTAAATTTTACACCCTTCATTGAAAATGACTAATGTATTATATTGGTGAAAAAAATTAGCTTTCGAACTCGTAAACTTAAAAAATGAAAAATTACAAAATTTCCACAAAGTTTCGGAATTGGGGAGTGTTCATTTTAGCCTAGATCGCATGTACATGGTGTTTGATTTTGTCGAAATTGAGCGCACATAACGCGCGATACAGACAAATCGTAGCATTGGCAGCGCTCAATTGTGCCAAAGTCAAACACTCTATGTTCTCGATTTTGCCACTGCTCCGAATTATTAGAATTTTATCACGGAATTTTATTACGTAATAATGAAGGAAAACCATTACAAAATTCAAATAAAGTATTTGTAATTAGTAATTGCGAAAGAAAAAAACATGCGATGCATAAAAAAATCATGAGTCTTCGGCCAATTCGTAAACATGTAGTGGTTGTTCGTGTACGGTCGAAGGTTGACCGGACTTAATTTGGTTATATTTGTTGAATCGTTTGTCGAGCGGTATTGCCCAACCGGTAACTGCTTTGTCGGTCCGAAAGGGAAACTAAGTAGGATAGATTTCCGGAAGTGGTCCATCCAACACAACCTACGGAAAGAAAAATAAAACATATATTCTGTCACAAAATAAGATATAATATTAATGGTCACAAAATAAGATGTAATAATCGGTCACAAAATAAGATATAATATTAACGGATTCATTGGTATACTTACTTTCACGAAATGGATACCGTGTACGAAGTGAATTCCAACTTCCATGGTAGGACACGATCGAGGAGGCACACCGCGTAGAGGTAGATACATGTAGGATTGGTGGAGCGATACGTGGTAAACGATACACTGGTATCTAGTGGCTATCACTAAGCCGCAGTCGGGTAACATCATCCAATATCGATTACCGTTGTCGTACAATTAAAAAACATCTAACCTTTTGACTAGGTTATCAACACGTTGGGAACCATCAAACACTCTCTCCTATAGACCGCGTTGACTTTGAAATTCAACGATCAAATCCCGTTTGACTTGGTCCCATGAATCAGATATACCGTAGACGGTTAAAGCCACGACCCGGAATCCGCAATTACCGTCGGAAGACACGCCTTCTACGCTAGAAATGTACTCATGCAAATAGTTAGGAAACCAACTCCCGTAGCCTCTAAATTCTTTGCCCTTCTAGTTGAGTTTCTTGGACGATACCTACTAGACTCAAAGGATTCGAATATGTTAGAGTGTTGAGCGGTAAGCAATGCTTGAACATTTTTCCAAAATTGCTCAAACATGCAAAGTATTTTTCCAAAATTGCTCAAATATGCAAAGACTACTACTGATTTCCCATTTGAGGCTCGAGTGAGCACTCTCCGCCCTATAATGTAAGATAAAATCAATTAGAAGTCTAACACTTATTATTAACAACTAATGTATAGAGAGGGTAATATAACTCACCGATTGCTACTTTCATTGCCCAAAATGTTTAAATTTGTTCGTGTGGATATGGAGAAATTTGTGTAAATAATCGGTTATCCATTAATTCATCACGTACTCGAGAACCATTAGACAAAATGCGTACGTGTGGTGTAACTCGGAAGAGTTTTTGTTATAATCTTCGAGCATCGCGGAAAATGCAACCCTTTGATAATATTTGATGAACTCATCGGCCATGTCCGAATTCGGTAAAACTTTCTTAGCGTAAGAGTTGATCTTCCTACTAATATGCCAAGTGCATAGCATATGAGTGGTGTCCGGAAATACATCCTCGATAGCGTTCATTAAAGCCAACACTCTATCGGTGACACTAATGTTAGGCAATGCGCACATGTTGTTCGTCAGAACATTCTTTAGAACGCTCAAATCCCAAGTGTAGTTCTCTTGCTTCTCGGAGCTCATAAAAACAAAAGCGACACAATACGTCTTTTCCGTCAAAACTTGGCCAACTATTTCTAGCAAAGACATCTTATACCTTGTAATCGTATAAGTGTTATCCATTATAAGAACTTGAGGGAAAGTGCGCATAAAATCGATTCTTTTAGGATGTGCAAAAAACAACTCGAGTATCTCGTCCGTTGCTTCGCAAGTTCGCTCCTAAACGTAGTAATCGTGTTCTTTTAACTTGCAAAACAAGTATTGCATTTGGGTCTTACCGACTTTATCAACCAAATCATGTTTGACTACGAACAAACACTTCTTCTTCAACTTTTAGTCTAGCGGCTCTAGAGTGACCATCCAAGTGTAAAAATGGTTTGTGGTTGTGTTTCCCGTTTAGCACTATCAATTTCCAATAACCGGGTATCTCTAAGACCGGTTTTCCCCTTAAATAGAACGGGCACCCGCATTTTTTGGATGAACATTCTCGGCACTTCTTAACATACCCCGGTTTGGGGTTAGGTGTGTAAACCCCGTGCCACTCGCACATAAAATAAATACCAGAAGTTTTCATAATTTTGCTACCGTCATCGTCTTTACTATGCAACAAAATGAATCCTAGTTTTATGCTTTCAAATTCGACCCATCAAATCAAATCGGGCTTGGTGTACAAGGTGTTCGTACTAAACATTTTTGTCTAATCGGCCATCGAACATGGTGGTTGGTACGATCCCTACAAATGGTTGTTGCTAATTATTTAAAACATCCTTAATTATAATTAAACCTACTACCTAAATAAGCATGCATAGGAAAACGAAATTAAAAGTAAAAAACGAGCGTTGGGAATGCTCGATTTTGATAAAGTTGAAATGAGAGTTCGCAGGATTGGAAAAATTAAGCATTCGCTGCTCGTGAACTGGACAAAATTTCGAAGCCCGTATTCGCAATATTGTCCAATTCGCGAGTAGCCAGTGCTCAATTTTGGCAAGTTTACGGACTCACAGTTCGCAATTTCGTCAAAACCGCGCGCTC
This sequence comes from Limnanthes douglasii subsp. nivea, assembly GCA_036936605.1. NCBI lineage: Eukaryota > Viridiplantae > Streptophyta > Magnoliopsida > Brassicales > Limnanthaceae > Limnanthes > Limnanthes douglasii. The sequence continues at coordinate 174,539,249 of JAUPFV010000003.1, forward strand.
CTAGCGCTTAATTTTGACAAAATAAAACACAATGTTCTTCGCAATTCATGATGTTCATAGCGTTGGTAGTGCTATATTTTACTGAAATTTTAAAAAAACACGAAATGTACATCTTCTTGGGTTTGGAGATGGTCCGTCAAGGGCTCATCCTCCACTCACAAGAACTCATCCATATTGCAGCTCAACTCTTTGTTTAAATCGCTCAAATCCATGAATTTTGGTGTTTTCAAAAAAATTAGCTTACTTAAAAAGAGAAAGTTGTAGAAAGAAGAAGAAGAAGAAAAAGTTGGTTTTTGTTAAAACTTTTGTTTTATATATAAAAGGTAAAATGGTCATTTCACATTAAAGGAATTTTTTTTTGAATTAAAAGGTCTCATTTGAAAAGAGAAAGTTGTAGAAAGAAGAAGAAGAAGAAAAAGTTGGTTTTTGTTAAAACTTTTGTTTTATATATAAAAGGTAAAATGGTCATTTCACATTAAAGGAATTTTTTTTTGAATTAAAAGGTCTCATTTGAACCTAGGCCATATTATTATCGTTGCTCTCTTCCTTTTTAGCCATTAAGGATTGCATTGCTTCTCGTGCGGAGTAATTGTGTGATCTGTGGTTGCACGCTAAAATATGGCCTAAAGTAATATGGCCTAAAATATGGCCTAAAGTAACTTTTACAATCATCTTCACATTCACTTTGTTACCCAACCAAAAAAATAAAATTCTATTAGAATTCTTTTCAATTCTTATGGCGGATCCAAGGGGTGGCCATGTATGTCATGGACCACCCCAAAATTTTAAAAATAAGTTTGGTACAGTGGTAGGAGTTCTTAGTTTCTAAACTTGAGGTCAAAAGTCCAAGACAACCCTAAATTTTTTTTTTGACACATCCTAAATTCTAATCTTGGATTCACCCATGATCCTTATCATTTCCCTAGAAAAAAATCATTATAAACCTGACTCGAAACTACAACAACATTAGTTTTTCACTCTTGATCCACATAGGAAAAAAATAAACACTTTATCTCCCTTATTTTTTTCCTTTTGTCCCTTTATATATTTATTCAACGGTTAATACCATAAAAGATCTTACACCACAAGAACAAATCCTAGCGACAACAAAACACAGTCCAATACTAATAAAAAAAAAATCAAATTTCATTAGTGTTAAAATACATAACGTTTTAATATTATGTACACATATTAAAGAATGTAGTAATTACATTTTATATAAATATAAAAAGATAAAAAAAATTCTAAAATAGAACCTCATAATAATATTAAATTTTACGTTGTTATATGTGAAAATGACCTGTATTGTGGAAAAAAAATATTTTCTAAAATGATCCGATAGTTACACTATTGCTCTCCAACAAGTCTCCTCCTAGTCCAACTCCCCTCACAATTACGGCCTCTAAACACCATGCCTGACAGCCTGCATGTAACGCGCCAATGTCTCAGCACCTCTTCACCGTCGGCGGATACTAACCTACTGGTGAGTTATGAATCCCAAGTTGTAAGCCATTGTAGATGTTACACGACTAAGGAAGAAGTCTCTCATACCACCTTCACACTTTTTTTTTTGCATTTTGACATGTAATTTAAAAGTGGAAATGACCCAACAAAAGCTGATGAAAATACTCTTAACCCTAACCTTGTCCTTTCTTCAGGGCTACAGTCGAGCGATCCTTAGGCGGATTGCCTTACATTATGTCCTCATGATACGAAAAAAACCCGCCTCCCTATGTCTGCGCCATTCAACAACGCTATCGACCCGAAACCTAAACTTCACGTACTTGTTGATGATCCATCTCCACATCCAACCCGTTCCTTTATTTAGAAGTCTGTACTAGTAAAAGGTAACACAAAAAGAAAAACTTTTGGACAAACAATAACTATATCTCGCATCTATCTAATTTTCTTTCCAATTCTCGCATTTATTATTTATCCATATGGTATGGGACTTCCAAAAGAAATAAATTTTAATAGTAAACTTAGTCAATTTTTTTATTTACCTCATCAGATATTAGGTGTAATTTAGGATAAACCCCTCGAAAAACAAAATCTTATAAATTATTGCCTTTTCACTAGGAATACCACCATTCTGGGGTAAAATATGAGAGTATTTCCAATATAAAAATGACCAAAAATGACCAACAGTTCGCACACCTGGATATTGAAGAACAATAGTATTTCCCTCACTCCAGTTTCTCCAACAATTTTGGTATACTTAGTTTGTGTGTGTGTTTAAACTGGAGATATACAATCTCCATCCCAACTTATAAACACTAGGACCAAACTCATCTAAACTCCATACATTAAAAATATTTGAACAATATAATATCAGCTATACTATCAATTTAATTCTCCCAAAACTAAATAGGTACATCCTCCATAATTTTTCATTCAATGTTAGGTGGAGGAAGCAACCACTTGGAGCCATGAATGTAGGCAAGTTTTAGGTAGGGTTTTGCTTCGGAATATTTGAGCTTTTTGATGTATCCGGGTCGACTTATAGAGCTTGATCCAGCTCCTGAGCACTTGTATTCTCCATAGTACGCCGTCCTGCAAGAATCAACAAAACAAACGGATCAATTTCTAACTACCTATCTACGACATTGATCATGTATTCATAAAATTATGGATAGTTGGTATTTTTCAGTAGAATGACTGAATATCGAGTCTCATTCACCGGCAGGGTTGCTTTCTCTAATAGGTTAGGACAATATATTCATTAACTATTGGATATATTGCGAGCTCACTCGCATTTTATGGTGGCCAATGTCAATGACTATGGGCGACGTCAAATATATAAGTGTGAATTGGGTCTCACTACTAGTTTGATATTGTTCTTTTTAGTACATTTCAGAAAGTTCTCGTACCAGTTAAATGTGTTCTCACTTATAACTATCTATTATTTTCAACCTAAGCGATCGTGTGACCAAGTGCCAATCAACAGATCAAGTTTACTCTTCAACTTGATTCGGAAATGTTAAGAATTATATATAAGTGTGAATTCAGTTTCACTTGCAAGTAAGATATTGTTCGTTTTTTTGACCGGAAGGCATTTCTTTTTTATACACTTCTAAAACCTTCATACTAGTTACAATGTGTTTTCACTTATATACTATATATTATTTTCAATATAAACTATGTGTGACCGAAGATAAAGGGATAAGTTTGCTCTTCAACCTATGTTAGATTTAAAATCAGCCTACATTCAATATTGTACCTCACTCGCTACAAAAGATTTCCCTCCCTAGGATACAGTGGTATCAAATGTTTGGTAGGGAAAACAAAACAGCTTAGGATGGGTCTTGAGGTAAGTTATGAACTTACTTATTGCGTCCAACGATTTGGTTATCGCTCCATCCGGTGGGACTGACTACTGCACTCATTTCGGTATAAGCATAAATGACTTTGGGGTATGCCATCCATGCCCTTCCTAAGTAAATCCCGGTTCCTTCACCTGTGATTTTGCAGTGTACAAATGAGTATCCGTTCTTCTCTTCTGCACTGTTTCTCGCTTGCGCGGTTATAACCCTTAACCCGTCTGATTCAAGTACTCGCAGCTCTGAATTCTGAAACAACCATATATACATATGTACTTATTTTTGTTGTCATTTGAAAAAAATGTACAAAGAAAGAGTTAGATTAATTAATACCAAGTATATGGAAGTTCCGCTTCCAAAAATGAAATCAACCGTTCCTTCTACATAGCAGTCCTTGAAAAAATGGAACCCTTTGTCGTCGCACAAAGTATCTTGGAAGCCCTGGAATCTGCAACTATAGAATGCAGCTTTGTCACCAGATATTCTCATTGCCAGTGCTTGTGCTCCTTTTCTTTTACCATCAGGCGCTGGTGCAGAATTCTACAGTGCAATACATCTTTATTTTCATCTTAGAAACCTTTATAAAAACATAAACCCTATAACGTATGAGCAATCATCTAAAACTAGCTAAAAACAAACCTCATTATAAAAAATAATTCGATTGTATAATTTCGGTACGTACCACAACATTGAGATTAACGCCGACAAAATAATCCGATTCGACAATAAGAGTGGCACTATCTACCGTCCCGTATTGTAACGCGGTACCATCATAAGTCAAGGTTGAGGTCATGGCGGAATCTCCAAGTAACGTAATAAACGGCTTGGACCGATCGATAAATATTTTCTCCTTATAAACTCCAGGTCCGATCATAATAATCACACGTTCACTATTTCCAGACGGAACACTCTCAATCGCATCAGAAACTGTTGTAAATTCTAATCCTATTCCAACTTCAATAACCCTTTTGGCCTTTTCAGCTGCCTCTAATGCATGATCGAGTTTTCCTTTTCGTTCTTCTATCGGTTTTACGTTCGATCTGAACCAATGATTTACTCGCGTTTTCTTAGATGGAATTGGAGTCTTGTCGTTTGAGATGACGATTGTAGCTGTAGCTAAAATTCTAACGAGCAAGAGAAAAGTCTTTATTTTCATTTTTCTTTCAAACAAAGAAGTAAAGAGAAATGAAAAGTTGTTTTTTAAGGAGATATAAATATTTATTCTTATTATAGTCAAGTCAACGGTTATATTTATATTTACATTTATTGAAGAGGTTATAACATATTTGTAGTTATATATCAAAGCATTGTTTTTATAAATGAATATATAAATTGTGTTTGAACCATATAAGTATATAACCCTAAGTAGAATAGAGAAAAAAAAATACATTATTTATTGTTATTAATTTTTTTAAGAAAATAAAATATCTTTATATGAAGAAAATATATTTATATGTTAATTTTAATCGAGTAAATTCTGTAGGAGAAATCAAAATATAAATATATATATATATGAAAAGATTATGTCTAAATTTGACAGTATAAGTTATAGTCTATCCTTTTGACCAGAAACTAGAAAGTCATATAGAACTAAAAAGTCATCTAACATTTTTATTAGTTACTTTAATGTAATGTAACGGTTAATCATTAAATTTTATGTTATCTTTTATTTTAATTTGGGATTTAACGTCAAAATCCTTTAAATTATTTTTACTAAGATTTTGCTACGGATTTTATCGTTTTAAAAACATCGTACAGTCAAATTTTAGAGTAAATTACTATTTGTTTTTTTATGTCGTTGTTTATATTAGATTATTTTTTCGGATTTCTATTTTTAGTTTTTAAAAATTTCAAATGTTTATTTTTCTAGTTTGTTTAGTGATAAGGCATAATCATGTCATTGGGTTATATCCCTTTAGCTATGAAGCCATAGTCGGCGTGCTCGTTGAAGCATAGTCATACAACAGATTGTATACAGATATTGGGACGAGGTACCCTTGATAGTGCGGCGTAAAAAAAATGACATTAACAGTAGGATTGCACGTTATTTGCATGAAAGCATAATCGTACTTCAGATGACCCTAAATGGTTGTTACAAGAAATAACGCAATTAAAACCGTAAATAGAGCAACATTAAGAAAGTGGGAGCAAAACACGAACCCACGATGAAACATAAGAAAATGGAGAGTAATTAGGAAGTAGTGCAACGATGTATTATGAATGTATTATTATAGAGATAGAGTATCAAAAGTAACGTAAGATTTTCCTATCACAGTATTAAGATAACAGCACATTTGTTCTTCCATTTTGCATACTATTGCCATCGCTAAATTTCCTCCCAGATTTTGGCGTCGTCTATGGAAACGCACAACGCATAGCTCCTATAAGAGCAAGTGATGGTATTAACTAGGTCAAGATTGAGAGGGAGAATATTATAGCCCCACGCTGGTAAGTTAGGCAAGGTAACTAAGGAACCATAGAGAATCTAACCAACGACCAAGAGAGAGACAAGTAGGCGAGGCAATGTTTCGACCAAATCGTTGATACCCTACGTCGTCTGAGCGAGAAGGTCCTCCTTAGGGATGCGGCCAGGCAAGATTTCCACCACTAAAGACGGTGGGGACGACATGCCAAACAAGAACAAAAGTTGTATCCATATAGGCAAGCGTACCAACGAGGGTAAGATCAAGAAGCTAATTAAGAAAAGAGTGACGAACACTAGTCGGGGTGACTTGTCCACTAATGGAGTACCTCCAAATGTCAAGAAACTAGAGCCTGCTGAGTACGACCATGTATGGCATACTATGGTTGCTTATGTTTTGTATGAGTCTTCTTTTGTCAAAAACATCTTAGAAGGAAAGCTTCCACGAAAGTTGGACCCGGATAAGATGGATTCGTATGATGGATTGGGAGACCCTGAGCACCAAATATAACAATTCCGGGACATAATAATGGCGTTCAACCCTGAAGATGTGTTGTTGTGTCGAGAACTCTCCATGAACTTTAAGGGAATGTTATAAACTAATTCAATAGCCTTCAAAAGGGATCGATCAAAGACTTCAAATATGTTTGGGTCGTATTCAGAAATCATTTTTTAGGAAACAAGGAGCACAAGCGCAAGGGCGATGCCATCATGGACATTTATCATCTAAGAGGAGAGACATTGAAGAGTTATGTGCAAAGGTTCATATGAGAAATGAACTCTGTGTTAGAGTGCACTGAAGCGATAGCTATAGCGACTTTCAAGAGAGGCTTGGACCGAGATGGCCTGCTCTGCATTGGACTTATAAGGTTCCTGGTGAAAATAATAGGTAACATCCTCGCCCGATCAGATCAATTTATTCGAGTCGACGATTCTAATAACGCAGATCTGACGCCTACTTTCAAATAAAAAAAGCTAGTATTATAAACTGCCTACCACAAAGAAGAAGCATTATGAGGAAAATTCAAGGTCGGACGCACGTTGATATAAAAAATTCCAGCCGCGTTCTTCCTATTACCAAAACCATACCAGGAAATTGATGCTTCTGATAGAGAACACAAACACTATTTATGAGAAAACCAAAGGGAGATCCAAATACAAGTCGTTGATAAGTATGCTAGCAGCACCATATAAAAGATCCCCTCGCTATTTCCGTACTTATCACAACGATCATGGGCACCCCACAAACGAGTGCTGGCAGTTAAAAGAGAAAATTTAAAGGTTGATCGACAGCGGGGTCCTCGTCCAGTTCCTAAAGCAAAGAGAGAACATGGTAGTTGAAGAAGGGAGAGCAAACACAATACCAACCGAGGCATTAGCAAGACCCCATAGAAAAGAAATAATGGGTATGTACTACTTTTGGTGGGGACACCTTGTCAGGAACTGACGCAGCGGCACACAAACGACCTCGTAAAGATCTGGATATTTATTTAGTGGGCATCTCTTGATATCATGATTTTCAGGAACCAGTGGCATACCTAACTTTCAATGATGACGACTTGATGGGTATTATCACTCTTCATAAGGAAACCTTAACAATCAATGTTAATATCTTGGAGGTTATGGTAACTAGAATTTTAGTTGATAATGGTAGCTTGACCAACGTTATCTATAAGACAAGCTACGAGAAGATGTTAGGAGTACCTTCTTTCAAGGAAACAAATATGCAACTAGTCAGCTACGAAAGGAAATCGACCAAATATGTGGGAGAGGTCGAGTGTTAGGTCATAGTAGGACATGGCAACACTAAAAATGTCATCAACATCTTATTTATGATCGCCAAGTCCCCCAGCTCATACTATGCTATACTGGGAAGACCGTGGCTACACAAGCTCGAAGCCACAACTTGCTCATTCAAGTAGTCCATTAAGTAACCTATTGGGAATTTAGCATGAATAATAAAAGGAAACCAATAGACAGCGAGGTTGTGTTATGACATAACGTTGAACCCTTCTACAGCGGCCTCATAGCAATTAACAAGCTCTAGGGTATGGGACCACCGTAGACCGATTAATCAAAACAATTTGGACGCGGATGACCCTAGAGAGGATAAAAATGTAGACAACCCCCTACAGGAAGAAATATGTGTCACATTGGAGGAAAGAAATGTCATCAATATATGTAATAAACTTGAATAAGATTTTAAGAATAGTTTGATAGCTTTGCTGCCCAAAATGAGGATGTCTTTGCATGGAATACGGAGAACATAACAGAATCCAAGTGTCATTTATCATTCCATATCCATTGATAGTAATGTTCGACCAATACGAAAAAAGTGACAAACCTTCTCTCTGGAGTAGTCGGAGGTAATATTCAGGGAGGTCGACAAGTTAGTTAAGTTGGGTCATAATAGACAGGCTCAATACCCAATATGGATAGAAAACTCAGTTTTAGTGAAAAAGAAAAATAAACAAAAGTGCATGTGTGTTTATTTCCCCGATCTCAATCGAGCATGCCCGAAGGATTCCTTTCTTCTCCTAAGAATTTATCAACTAATTTGAATTTTGTGAGCTTCCAATGACCGAACAGCTTCGTCCCGATCTTCTTCAGCAGTTAGTTTGGTAGATCCAGAGAATGGATGATTTTTAGATGTTTGGATTTGGATTTTTTCCATTTTGCCTCATTTTCTCAAAGTGCTCGGAGTTTGGCCATTGTCGGTTTAGCTCGGGAAGTGTCACAATTGGATCTCTCCCACACGTCTAGCTCTAATTCTGTAGAGCGTGATAAGGAAAGATATTCCTTAGGGACTTGAGTGTAATTAATAAGGGCTAAAATGACAAATTCTGTAATTATAGGATTTAATTACGCTTTAGTAGAAACCTAGGGGTTAAATTGTAAATATATTAATATGTAACCGTTTTCCTAACTAATTCACCCTGCCTATTTAAGGAGGCTGAAAAGGTTATTTTGACTTATGAAATATTCAGAGGCACTGAACACTTCTAAAAATTCTCTTTGAAGACTCTTTGTTCTTAATTCTCTCTTTACAACTTAAATTCACACCAAATTGGCGCTAGAAGGAGGGGATAGGATACCTTGATCAACAGATCAAAAATCGACGCTCGAGTTCTCGTTTTCAAAGGTTTTTCGTTCGAATTTTCACTTCTCGTTTGATTTTTCGCTGTTTGAAGATGAATCCGGAGGAAGGTGACAATCCATCCGTTCGCAAGGCGATAGAAACGCTGAAATCTGATCTGCAAGAGGCAGGTAAATTTGTTCCAGTTCAACCTGTTCAATTTGACTTTGAAGGAAAAATGAATGAAATGATTAGGAAGGTGGCTGAGCTTGACGAATTGGTAAAGAAGAAGGGAGATAATAATGACGGTGCTAGACTTAGATCTAAGATAGCAGGTGGCGATCGTAATGATCAGTCTGATCAGTCGATGGATGAAGCTGATGATCATTATGAGCAGCGTAGGGTACGATCTGAACAAAAAAAAGAGTATAGCGGGATAAAGAAGAGGAAGGAAAAGTTGCAAAGGCGACTGTATGAAAATTTTAGTGATGAGGAGGATTTTGAAGATTCTGAATCTGATGAAACACCGAGGTATGAGCGTTCTCGAGGCCGTTCAGGAGGGGCAGAGCGTGAGCTCCGGCCATCTAAAATGTATAGGGAAGGAAGGAAAAAGAAAGAAAGGCGAGTATATTCACCTCGGAAATACTCGCCTCGGAGGTGTTCACCTCGGAGGTATGAAGGTGAGTCCAGCTTGTATGCAACTGTGGGAATGAGAAATGAGGACCAGTATGTTCAGGGGGTTGATTGGAGGGACTCACCATTGGTGAAGGAGATCAGATCAGTGCCATTACCGAGGCGTTTTGATATTTCTAAAGTTGAAAAGTTTGATGGGACTCAAGATCCCGATGACCACATCGAACAATTCAAGAACTACATGACTAATTTTGAAGATGATGATAGATTGGTGTGTAGAGCCTTTTCTCAAACGTTTAAGGGAACTGCGCTAAAATGGTTTAATAAGATTCCTAAGGAATCGATTGCAAATTTCAGAAGTTTCTACACTGCTTTTCGCAGACAATTTGTGGGAAGCAAGGAGATGAGAGCTAATGGAGACACGATAATACAGTGCAAGCAGGCTGTAGGAGAGAAGCTGAAGGATTATACCAAGAGGTTTGTGTCAACAAAGGCTGAGCTGGATGACTGTGAGGAAAGTGTGGCTATGGCAGCGTTCAGGCAGGGGCTGTTGCCTGGGGATTTAGCCGATGAGACTACGAGGCGTAGAGCGTTAACGTTTGGAGCTCTTATGGCTCAGGTAGAGGACCAGATTAAGGTCGAAGAATCAACAAGGGTTCGAGGAGGTGCTAGTATTGTTCAAAAAGGGAGTGGACAATCTAACGTCTCAAACAACAATCCCTCGCGTCCGAAGAACAATCCAAATGTTTCTAACCGAGGAACCTCGAACTCGTATCAAGGGGGATATAATCAACATAATTCTAACAATCAGCAGCAGTATAGGTCCAGGTCGAATGTGTGGGTGAGGCCGGATTACTATGCAGATTTAACTGAGAGTGTGGCTTCAATATATGAAAAAACAAGAGGAACAATCAATTTTAGAAAGCCACCAGCTATCAACAGGCCAAGAGAGGAGCGCAATAATAAATTTTGTAGGTATCATGAGGACATCGGCCATGATACAAATGATTGCATTGCTCTGAAGAAGGAGATGCAAGTTCTGATCGAAAATGGAAAGCTGTTGGAGTATGTCAGGAAGAATGCCAAAGCAACAGCTCCCAAAGGAGGTAATCCCAATTCTAAGCAGGAAACTGCGTTAATGATTTTAGATGTTGCAGGTGAGGCAGATGGTTTCGATGTAGCCTCGGAATATGTCGAACCAGACCCCAGTCGACTTTTGTTAATGTCGATAGATGAGCCGATGCGTCAGGGACGTGTTCGAGATCTGTGTGCCTTTTTCGAATCATTAACCATATTTGGAGGGGATTCGATGACCAACAACACCAATAATTCGAGGAAGAGGCATATAGTAAATTTAACACGACAAATTGAGGGAGGTGCATCGGCACATCTAGGCGGCAGAAAGGATGTGCCCTTTATAATATTCGATGGAGATGATTTGAGGGGCATTACAGGGCCACATGAGGATGCGGTGGTCATTGGAGCAGAAGTATGTGGGGTGGAGATTCGACGCGTGCTGATCGACACAGGGAGTTCTGCCAATGTGCTTTTTAAATCGACATATGATAGGTTGACAGCTCCACCTCGAATAGAAAAGTCTGAGAGGACTATCATTGGGTTTACTGGCGCATCAGCAATTGTGATAGGTGAATTCGAAGGTGAAATTTCTTTGGGGAAAGGGCCTTTCAAGAAGAAAGTGCAGGTACTTTTTGTGGTGGTGGACTGTCCATCAAGTTACAACGCTATTCTTGGGAGATCATGGTTGGCCAAAATGTACGCTGTAGTTTCTACAGTTCATCAGTGTCTGAAGTATGTGGTCGAGGACAAAGTTGGTGTAGTCCGAAGTGACCAAAAGGTGGCAAGAGAATGTTATGCTGCTGCATTTAGGTTACGTGGTAAAGGTTCTGATGATCTCATGGAGAGTTAGCAGTTTGGGGGGTTGTCTTGTGGTGAAACAGATGAGGGAATTGATGATCCGAGGTCAACCCCGAGTTCTGTAGTGGTCAATGAAGAAATAGAGGAATATATTTTTAATAATGGCAGGGTACTTCGAATTGGCACTCTGTTATCTTTGACGATGCGAGAAAAGTTGTTGAATTTTTTGTCTGAAAATTTGGATGTGTTTGCCTGGAAATCCGAAGATGTAGTAGGAGTCCCTAGCAACATTATATGTCATAGCTTAGCGGTTGATCCGAAGGTCAAACCAATTATCCAAAAAAGAAGAGCCTTCTCATTGGAGAAATCTGAGGCCATAGTTGCCGAAGTGGATCGGTTATACAAGATGGGACATATTAGGGAGGCCAATTATCCGAGGTGGACGGCTAATCCGGTGGTAGTAAAAAAGAAGAATGGAAAATGGCGAATGTGTGTGGACTTCACAGATTTGAATAGAGCCTGTCCAAAAGATCCTTTTCCGGTGCCTCGGATAGATCAGTTAGTGGATTCCACTTCGGGAAATAAAATTCTGACTTTCATGGATGCATTTTCGGGGTATAATCAAATTCAAATGAATCCAGATGATGAAGAAAGCACGGCTTTTATTACTGATAGAGGTTTGCATTGCTATAAAGTAATGCCTTTTGGGCTGAAAAATGCTGGATCAACATATCAGAGGCTGATGAATAAGGCGTTTGCTTCACAGATTGGGAGAAATATTGAAGTATACATCGATGACATGCTTGTTAAAAGCAAAGGTGATGATGAACATATTGATGATTTGGAAGAAACGTTTTTGAATCTTAGAGCCATTCAATTGAAGTTGAATCCGGAAAAATGCACATTTGGAGTCCGATCTGGCAAATTTTTGGGGTATATGATTAGTGAAAGAGGAATTGAGGTGGACCCAGAACAGTTGAAGGCTTTGATATCGATGTCTTCACCTCGGAATATCAAAGAAGTGCAAATGTTAACAGGCAGGTTAGCAGCCCTGAACAGATTCATTTCTCGTTTTTCAGATAAGTGCTTGCCTTTTTTCCAGGTGCTGCGAAGGCCTAATAATTTTGAGTGGACTTCGGATTGTGAAGAAGCCTTTCTGAAGATCAAAAATCTTTTATCCTCTCCTGAAATATTATCGAAGCCTCGAAAGGGTGAACAGTTGTTTTTGTATATAGCAGTATCGGATTATGCAGTAAGTGCAGTTTTGATCAGCGAGGATACTAAAATTTCGAAGCCTGTTTACTATGTCAGCAAAAGTTTGGTTGATGCTGAGAAACGTTATTTGAAGCTCGAAAAATTGGCACTGTGTATAGTAGTGGCAGCAAGAAAGATGCGCCCTTACTTCCAGGCACATACGATTGTAGTTCGAACTTCATATCCATTAAAGAATGTTTTACAAAAACCAGACATTTCAGGAAGGATGACAAAGTGGTCTGTGGAATTGGGAGATTTCGATGTGTTATTTTCTCCTCGGACAGCTATCAAAGCTCAAGCCTTAGCAGATTTTTTGGTGGAGTTTCACTCGAGCAGACCCGAGGAGAAAGATACAGAAAAGGTGAATGAGAATCCGACGTGGACAATTCGAACTGATGGGGGATCCAGTAGTAAAGGGTCAAGTGCAGGAGTGGAATTGGTGGCACCAACGGGGGAATTTATGTTTCAAGCTATAAAATTTGGCTTTCATGCTTCAAATAACGAAGCTGAATATGAGGCTGTGCTAGCAGGATTAAGGTTGGCGAAGATTTGTGGAGCAATGTTTGTACGCTTGGAAACAGATTCACAGTTGGTAGTTAACCACGTTAAAGGGGTATCAGAAGCTAAAAAGGAGCGTTTGGTTTTGTACCTACAAGAACTTCGGGGGATGATGGCGCAATTTGAAAATGTCGAAGTGGAGCATATTCGAAGAGGAAACAACACTATGGCTGATTCTTTGGCAACGATGGCTTACTCAGAAGAATACCCATGGATTGTAACACAACCATCGCCTTCGATTATATCAAATTCTGAGCAATGTGAAGTGGTCGATGAGGTGGTAAATAATCCGACGTGCGCTCGAGGAGATTGGAGGTTTAACTTGTTAAACTTTATTTCAAATGGAATATTACCTATGGATAAACACTTGCTCAAGAAAATAAAGTACAAATCCCTTGGCTATGTGGTACTGGATGGGGTGCTGTACAAAAGGTCTGCTTCGAAACCTTTACTACGATGTTTAGGCAAGGATGAATCTCAGAATGTTTTGTCCGAACTGCATGATGGAGATGGGTCAGCTCATTGTGGGTTTAGAGCTTTAACGCGTAGGGTATTGTTGGCAGGATATTATTGGCCTACCATTTTACAAGATGCCAAGTCATTAGTTCGAAGTTGTGACACTTGCCAAAGGTATGCAAATTTAATACACAAACCAGCAGTACCACTAATGACAATTTCAGAGGCGGTTCCTTTTGATAGGTGGGGCATTGATTTGGTGGGACCATTACCTATGGCTTCTGGTGGAAGACAAATGATTATTGTTGCGGTTGATTATTTTTCGAAGTGGGCAGAAGCAGAACCCTTAGCTGGGACAAAAGCTAAGGATGTAATCAAGTTTATTCAAAGCAATATTTGCTACCGTTTTGGAGTACCTCGAAAAATAACAACTGATAATGGTCCTCAATTTAATAACAAGGAAATGGACTCTTTTTGCTCTTCGAAAGGGATACAGCAATGTTTTTCCACTCCTTTTCATCCTCAGGCAAATGGACAAGTGGAAGTAACAAATAGATCTATCTTGGATGGCTTAAAGAAAAATTTGGCTGGAGCAGCAGGGAAGTGGCCAAATTTTCTTCAAGAAGTATTATGGGCATATAGGACAACCCCTAGAGAGGCTACAAAAGAGACTCCTTTTTCTCTAGTATATGGGATGGATGCTGTGTGCCCTGCTGAATCTACACTACCTTCTTACAGACTGTTACGATATTCCGATGCAGATAACGATGAGGCCAGAAGAGTGGAACTTGATTTGTTGGAAGAAAAAAGGGTCAAGGCACATTTAAATGTGATCCATTATCAAACGTTAATGAGAAGCAGGTACGATGCCAAAGTTAAGAGAAGGGAATTCAAAATTGGCGATCTAGTATTGCGAAAAGTGTTTCTTCACACCAAGGATAAACACCTCGGAAAATTGGCCCCGAATTGGGAAGGTCCTTACAAAGTTACAATGAGAGTCAAACCAGGTTCCTACAGGTTATCAGATCGAGAAGGGAGGATGCTCAAGCACCCTTGGAACATAGAGCACTTGAAATTGTACTGTGAGTAAAACTGAACTTCGAATTTTTGTAAAACAGACATACTCTTTCCTTATCTGTTGGCCCAGAAAGGTTTTAACGAGGTGTCTGATTGATATTGAATTTTTTAATAAAATTTCTTTTGGCCATTGGTTGTTTGTTATGATGTGTGATTTATTATTTTGGTAATTTGGCAAAGATTGATCATCTTTGGAAGTCGACCAAGAATAATTTTCCGAAGCGAAAGCTTTGAAGAAACAACCAAATTTTTCGAGGTGCCACGTCTTATGAGTGCATCTATTTTTCGAGGTGCCACGTCTTATGAGTGCATCTATTTTTCGAGGTGCCACGTCTTATGAGTGCATCTATTTTTCGAGGTGCCACGTCTTATGAGTGTATCTATTTTTCGAGGTGCCACGTCTTATGAGTGCATCTATTTTTCGAGGTGCCACGTCTTATGAGTGCATCTATTTTTCGAGGTGCCACGTCTTATGAGTGCATCTATTTTTCGAGGTGCCACTTCTTATGAGTGAATCTATTTTTCGAAGTGCCACGACTTATGAGTGCTTCCATGATTAATAATAATCAGCTCAAACAAGTGTACCAGAAAATTTAAGATAAAAAAAGATAAGTAGTTTGTTCGTGGGATAACATACGAAGTTTACAAAAAAGAACTGAAGTACTTAGTCACATACACAAAAAACAAAAGCAAACTACTTGGTCTATCAAGCATCATTTTCTTGTTCTTCATCTTCCGATGACGCCTCTTCGGAGGAGGAGCTTGGTGGAGCTTCGAAAGCTTCTTTTGGGCGTTGTTCTTCTGGAACTCGTTTCCAAAGGTTTGATAAGTCTAGCCTTGGACAAGCAGCATGAACTTCTCGAAGGATCTGAATGGATGTATCAATTTGAGTTTTCTTCATGCCTTCAAGCATCACAGAGCTAACTTTGTTTTTCGCCTCTTTAACTGCAGCTTCCTTTTCCTCTTCGAATCCTGCTCGAAGTGTAGTAATTTCAGTCTGGCTTTTTTCCAATTTCTCTTTAGTCTCTTTGATAAGCTCCGTCGCATCGGAAATAGCAGTAGAATGTTCGGCCTTTAGACTTTTAAGAGCTTCCAGATGAGTAGTCTTAAGAGCTTCGACTTCCTCCTTGTGCTTTTTAAGAAGCTGTTCTTTCTCAGCTTCAAATTTTTGGAGTGCTTCATTTTTAGAAGTCTTTTCAGACTCTGTTTCTTTTCTACTCCTAGCTAGCTCTTGGGCAAGACGCTCCAGTTGGGTTTGAGATTTGCTCACTTCTTCGTATAATTTGGTGACTGCAGAAATTAGATTGGGGAAAGGTTGAAGAATTGAAATTACCTCATCAGATTTCTCTGGCTGATGAATGGGAGCAAAAGGATTGGATGTGGAAGTTGTAGCAGCATCGGTAGAAATTGGAGGAGCAACGTTGGCATGTTGAGAACCAGGAAGTACAAAATCTCCACTTGAGTTGAAGTCCTCGAAGTTTAGATAGTCATCTATTTGTTTGTCTCCAAGGGTTATACCTCCCTCAGGATTCACCTCGACAAAAGTTTTACCTCGTGCCTCGGAAGCTAGCACATCCTCTAAGAGATCAGCCTCATTCTTTTCATTGGGCTTGTTAGACTTATTATCTTTCTTTTTTGGAGAAGTTTGTTTTTTCTTTGTCTTTTTCAGGATGGGCTGGTCTTCTTCGGATATGGTGGGAAGCGAAGGTGCAGACGTTTTTCTCTTCCTTACACTCTTCGAAGTAGAGGGAGGTTTAGTTTTGCTGGTGGTGGTTTTCTTCTTTCCTTTCTTCTTCAAAGGAAGATGGCTGTCACTCCGGTTCCGAAGAGGAAGATAACATTTCCCATCTGGTGCAAGAATCCTCTCAACTGCTAGAAGGGGATCTGGTGGCGTCATCGGATCCAGAGGGAAGTCTGCCCCTAGGGATATGCGCCAGAGGTGGCTATTAACAAAGTTTATGGGCTCGAATGCTGAATGAAAACCATTGCCCCAAGATTTTTCAGCCCACTCAGCCATCTTTTGAAAGATAAGCTTGGCTTCTTTTCGACGACCCTTAAACCGCCTCGGAATTTCTAAAGAGAGAAAAATAGTTAGCTAAATAATTTGATTCAAAAACAACTAGATAAGCAAGGAAAGGTATCACTTACTACTGTCTCTCCAGGTAAGGGTGAGTTTAGAAGGGTTGGCATCGGAGATTTCATGTCCATTTTCCCAGGCGCCTGACAGAAAGACGAATCGTTGTTTCCAGAATTTATCGGCTTCGAGGAGATCGTCGATAATTTTCAAGTCATCTTCAAGGGTTAAATAATAAAATGGTAGAACAGGGCCATTTGACACTTTGGTTACTGAGATGAAGTCCTCGATTTCGAGGGGAATACCTCCAAGTCTTGATACCATGATTGCTGAAAATAAAGTGAAGAGCAAGTTTGGAGTAACCTGGGTTGGGCACAGTCTGTGGATTTCGAAGAACTTTACGATCATCGGATCCAGGGGAAACCGAAGTCCCCAATTAAAAAGCTCAGGATACACTACCAGCTCATCTTTTTGGCAGTTCAAAGGTGTCTCTCCTTCCACTGGTAGCCGAAGTGTCATATTATCAGTTAACCCCCATAGCTTTCTGAGGTGCTCCTTCTCCGATTCGAGGTAGTAGCTGTAGGGTACATTCTTCAAGGCAAGAATGTACCAAGCAGAAAGAGGCTTGAGATTTTCCTGAACTAATGAGGCAACGTTCTCAGGCAATGAAATGAGACCTTTTTTCCCTCGAGGTTTCTTTGGAGGAGCTACATCATCAGCCTCGGACTCCTCCTCGGCATCAGATTCAGTAGCTTCTGAATCGTCTTTTTTCTGACCGTCCTCGGAATGGCTTCGAATTTGTGTCTCTTGTTGAGTCACAAGAATTGGCTGACTACACTCTGGTGTAGTGTCATCCACTTCTAATGGGGGAGGAGGAGAGTGCTGAGGAGTAGAAGAGGTTTTTGTTTCTTCACCCATTACTAAGAAAGATGATTTTTTGGAACGTTTAGCTCTAATAGCCTCGAATTGAGGAGGAAGTGTTTTGGTTTGAGGGTTTTTTGTCTCTTCGAATTGAAGGACAGGTGATTTGAGTTGTGATTTGTTATAAGTGGGTGGTTTGTCTAAAGTAACTACTTTAGGTTTCCGATGAGGTCTTAGTATTGAAGGTTTGGTTGGATTTTGGAAAGAAGAGGTCGTTGAGCTACTTTCTGGGTTAGAAGCTAGAGGTGAAGACGAAGTGGCAAGGTTTGGATTAAAGTTGCCATATTTAAAAGTGGTGCAGGAAGAGTGAGGACCGTTATAGATCAACCCAGCAGCTTTGTATTCTTTGGCTCTTCGAGAAATACAAAGATAATCGTAGGCCCCAAATACTTGGTTACTGGAACCAGGAAAAAGATTTTTCTTTGATCTTACTGGTCTTCTGGGTTTAAATCTATTGTATCTAGGGTATCTTCTCATACAATGGTTTTTGGTATGAGAGGTTGAAGATAAACAAAAGAAGATGAACAGGTTGGAGATGAGAAGGTTGAAGATGAAGAACAGTCTGGAGATGTTTCAAGGGTGATTTCTCTAAAAAGTTCTGAATGAATGAGTAACTGGGTATTTATAGAGTAAAGAGTGACGTTGAGTATGTAAAGAAGTAGGGCAAGTAAGTTGTTTTCATTGGTTGGAATATGAAACGAAAAGAGAATATGCAGTGTTGCAGGTCTACTGCTAGGTGTCTAATCAATCTCTTAGGCAGGGGTCAGAGACTTCGAAGTGTCATTAAACTATGTTTGAAGTGATAATATTCGAAGAAGAAGTAAAGCTATACCACAATGCTTGAAAATTCGAAGAGAAGCGATAAAAATAGTGTTGATCCGAGGAAGAATCCGATGAGCCAATAGTTCTTATAAATGTCTATATAAGAACTAGGGGGACTACTGATAAGGAAAGATATTCCTTAGGGACTTGAGTGTAATTAATAAGGGCTAAAATGACAAATTCTGTAATTATAGGATTTAATTACGCTTTAGTAGAAACCTAGGGGTTAAATTGTAAATATATTAATATGTAACCGTTTTCCTAACTAATTCACCCTGCCTATTTAAGGAGGCTGAAAAGGTTATTTTGACTTATGAAATATTCAGAGGCACTGAACACTTCTAAAAATTCTCTTTGAAGACTCTTTGTTCTTAATTCTCTCTTTACAACTTAAATTCACACCAGAGCGTATAACTTGTTCCTTAACCTATCCTTCCAGCTCAGATATTCAGTTTCTAGTCACCAACAGTTCGTCACCAAGCTACTTGGCTTTTCTTTCTTTTAACACAAGAGGTGCCAGCATATGATAAGACTATGTGGCAATCGTGTCCGACCGTTAGAGTTGAAAGGACCCTAAGGGCGAATAATTGTCATTCAAGTGTTATGCCTCAATTCGGGGTATTTATATTATCCCCGGAGGGGGGAAACGTTTTCTTAGGGGCCAGTCCAGAGTTGGAGGGTCTAACCTGACCAAGGAAGGGGCAGAGTCACGATCATTCTTTCCATCTAGAATTTCTAAACCTACTATACCCGGTCTGGTTTCCAGTTTCACAATTTATGTGTAGTTTTCTGCAGGACCTCATTTATCCACAACTTTTTCTTTTTTTGTTCCTTGTCAGGCACGACCATATTGGTCTCTTCTTCATACTGTTCAAACATAGTCGGTGTAGTAGTCTTCTCGAAAATGGGTGGGTTGGATCGGTCTTCTAGTGAAGCTTATGATTTCTTCTTCTTAGCAACTCAAGATTTTTTGTTTCCATCCTTGACAACCACGATTTTTTTTCCTTTTTTCTCCACGAATTTTATTTTGCTTATCGCCATCACTCGGGAAACACTTTCATTAATAGAGTTTCTATATCTTCCATCATCATCAGAGGCTCGAGATCCACTATTTGTACTGTTGGGGCACCGACGTCCGTAATATCCATGTTTGTGGCCTCAGCACCAGTAGTCGTCTCCACAACTATATTCCTTAGTTCATATTTTACTATCCCAGCCTCAGTTTTTTCCGTCTCAGCGTCGGACAACTCCTCTTACTTGGCATATTTACTATGAGCTCTATTATGCTTAGGTAAGAAGACAATGGTGTCGGCGGCTTGTAGATTTTCCACCAAGTCAATATGATCGGGTGCCACCCTTAACTTATCAGCGCTTAAGTAATCATTAGAGCAGCGCTAAAGATTTCTATTGATTAGATTTACGGTATTGAAGCAACGATGGAAAGCCTAACCCCAGTTTCTTTCGGCCCACTATTTCTGTTCTTTAAACGTTTCTGTGGCCGATTCCATGTGTTGTTTTTCATAGCATGCAATGTTTCCTTTCGGGCTAAAGAAGAAACAAATATATATATATATATATATATGCAAATAAAGAGGGTTTTTAACAAACATGAACCTTCCTAGACCTATTTGTAGGTGAGTCGCCTCAGGTAATCCTTTGAGTGAGGCCGTCCATTCTCCCAAGCCCCGCTAATAAACATAAACCGGTGTTTCCACGCCTTCTCGACTTCCAGTAGATCATTTAGTATTTTCAAATTGTTGGGTAAAGAGGTATATAAGAAAGGAAGTTTTGGCGACTTCGAGATATTGACTCGCTACAAATTCCTCCATGGTCATCGATATCCCTGAAAAACCCAAGGCTATGATACATGACATCGACGTAAACCAAGCATTAGGAGTAAGTTGGGATGTGCAGATCTCAAAAATCTCAAAATATGTTACCACTTCGGGATACAAGTAACTTTTAGCTCAGATATAACCTCCGCAATATAATACATATATAAGTGGTTATAGATACTGATGATGTGCATCCTATGAAAACTACTGTGATAGCCGATTAGCACTTCGTGGATATCAATAGGAAAAGGTTATTCTTCTCCCGTGACAGTAGCAATACCCGTTCCCTCTGTACCAATTTGTTTCCCATCTCGGTGGACCACAACAATCGGGTTAACACTTCGTTGGAATGTATCATTAGTACTATGAGCCCAGCTGTCAACTTCAGCATGATCCTCACCACCTTCGTTCGACACGACCCTCTGTTTCGACTTGGCTAGCAAGTTTTTCTTCGCAACGGTAGACTCGGCAATGGTAGCAATTAATTTGTCGACCACCTGACTTTTAGTAGCGTCACCGATTTTCGGTCGAATATTTTGGAAAGCAAGGATTTTTTGGGAGGGGCATCATTTTTCTTTAAATTTTGCGCCAATGATGCCCCTTCTTATTTTTTTGGGCAAACCTTTTTTGTGACAACCAAATTCCTTGGGGCGGGAGTAGGGTTGATCTGGTTAGAATTGGGTTCGACACGAACACTGTTAGGAATTGACTCGTGTCAGTTTTGTGCTGCGAAATGAATGACATCATCCCTAAGTTTCCTGCTCTTGTATCCGGTCCATATCGTGTTGTGTCTCACCCTTGATAGTGGTGGCGGTGTTATGGCTAGTACAAACGCTCGTAATGGTCGAAGTTAGTTGAACTATTTCAGGAGCTTTACATGACGATGAGTTGCTCGAGTCTCCCATAATTAAAAACCAAAACTTGGAATACATGGCGGGTGAAGTTTTTGTATTTTAGCAAAAGGATCGGTCAGCACGGGAAGGTCGAACTTGATCAAAAGAGGAATTTGGGGCCTAACTAATGAGTTGAGGCAAGAGTGGTCATGATGGTTTGTCCAAAATAATGGTGTCGGTTGGGGTTGAAAGAGCCGTATAAGGTCGGGTGGGAAGAGAATTTTGGTTTTTTCGTAAAACAAAAATGATGGTATATATTATTTTGTAGGAAAGCCACGCTCCAAAATCTTAATTTCTAGCTTTATAAACTCTGCAGGTAAATAATGAAGTTGTGTGAGGTATCCATAAAGAAACGTTCTCATCAACGGGTCACTTTATAGAGAAGTGAAATCGAATAGAGCCTCAGGAAGCCCAAAAGTTATTTTTTTAAAGTATGAGTTGACACACTTTAAATTATTAGTAGACACGTTTCATCGTCTAACACTTTTGCAGGGCTAAAAAACTAGCATCATCATTTTGGAATCGGTTAGATTAAGAGGCGGTCCTTTAATAATCACAAGCAATGTGTGCCTAGTAAACAACAGATACTTGTAAGACTATGGCTCGATCCTTTGTCAAAAAAATCAATGGGCCTGACACAATCAAGGAAGATGAGGAAGCACAACAAACAGAGGCCTAAAATAATAGTCCAACAAAGGTTGGGCGGATTGGTCGAAATATACCAGTGGGTTGAAGCAAAGGATTTAGCAAAGATGAAATCATAAAATATTTGTGACTTCCTTCAAAATCAGATCCTTTCTCGATTTTGAATTCCTATGATCCTCATAACAAACAACTGACATCAATTCCAAAATGAAGTCATGAAAACATTCTTCCAAAGGCACATGATCACCCAACATCTTTCTACACCATACTATCCTCATGTTAATGGTCAGGTCAAGGTCACAAATAAAACAATCTTAGCAGGAATTAAGAAAAAACTAGACGGCTCAAAAGAAAAATAATCGGACAAGCTGCCTGAGGTGATGTGGTCATATTAGACTACACCTCGGTTAGTAACTGAAGATACCCTTTTCTCTTTAGTATACAAAATGGAGGTAGTGGTACCACCAAAGATAATAATACCAAGCCATCAGATATCCAATTATTCAGAGGACATAAATGACCAAAAGCGACAATCGTCCATTAACATGATCAAAGAAATGATGGATCAGGCCAAGGTTTGGTCTGAACATTACAAAAGTTTAATGCGAAGTAAATTCAACTCCAAGATGAAACCTAGAAGCTTCAAATTAGGTAACTTAGTATTAAATAATATCTTCCAGAGAGCTCAAGATAAAAATGCAGGCAACCTGGTTCCAGACTGGGATTGCCCATATAGAGTAATTTTCAAAGGACATCATAGAGCATATAAACTGGAAGACATAGATGGCAATGCATTAAATCATCCATGAAATATAAATCATTTGAAAAATGTATAGCCATGCTACTTAAGAGTGGCTGTGAACTCTTTTGCCTTTTGGTGGTGCTTAAGGGTTTTTAATGAGGCACATTGTAAGCCATAATTACTAATGAAGTCACCTTTTTTGCCAAATTATTCATGTTGTTAAATTAAATTACAAAATACAAATCTTCAGAATCTATGATTACAAAAAAGTGGAGGGAGGTTCTCTAATTATAATAAAAGCAAAATGGATAATATGGATCATGCTTACATGGTTACGCAATGGCCTATACTGAGCCCTGACTAATAAAAGTCAATAAAAGCAAAATGGTAAATAACCCAAGCCTTAAAGGAAACGTTAGTGGTGATACGGAGCCCGAGCTATATAACTCATAAAAGATAATTGACTAAAAATTAAAGTCTATAAGACCACGCTATAGGCTACACTGAGCTTATGCTACTAAAGCCTACGAAGTGAACCGACCTATAAGTAATTTTTATGGCCACCGAATGAGCAGCATTATGCTTAGGAAAACTACTATACCAACCCCCATATCATCGTCACTCACACTAACACAATTTTAGATAGCCATTCATAAAATTAGTAAAATATGCGCAACTGTATGCTAAACAAAGACGGTTCAACATATTCAAGATAAGGCCAACATAACAAAAATCAACGAGCGTACAAACGTTCAACTATAATACAGATTATACATGGCTTTTTGTTGGCACCATCCTTTTTACCATTATCCTTATCCGATAATGATGCATTGGAGGGTTCCATAGTTTCACAAGTTTCAAGGGGAATGGTAGCCAACCCCTCAGTGGATAAATTGACTTCGTCAGCAAGGGCGGCGACCACCAAAATTATAGCACCAAACTTAAGTGATTGTAAAACATCTTTATAAGTGGTGATTTATTGATTATCTTATAACTCTCTGAGGTCTTTGATCTTCATTTGGTAGATACAATAAATCACCAAAATTAAGTTTCGGTAAAACATCTTTACAGATTTTGGTGATTAAACTATACAACAGTTGCAAAATAAATTAATTGTACAACGCACTGGCGCTTACCATCTCGACTAAGGATTTTAATTAATAGAAATTTTAATGATGATATCTAAATTTATATATCATTCAGTAAAATAAATTAAAATTCTAGGAGAATGAATACATCTTTATGAACAATGTTCAGGTCATATATCTCAAAATAAGGTGGAAAATCTAGTTGATAAGATGCTTTAAAACCCCTTCAGTATATTATATTTTCATGTATAATGGGCACAAATGAACATGCCAAATAAAGTAAATTAGATGTATATCGAACAATGAAACTATTTGAAAAAATTAGATGGTTATCAAAGATAACTTGATACAATATATTTTGTTCATATATATGTTAGGCTTTTCTATAAACACTAAATATAGAGTCAATTTACAAGTTCAAATATTTTGTACTATTTGTCCCTCGTGGTTACACTCAAATGAGACATGACAATTCAGTGAACAATGTTATGACTCAAGTTTTAGGGTTACACAGTTTAGATGTGTAATAGTTCCTTATTAGCCAAAGTTCACAGGGAGATAACTAGTCTAACGGGTACATTGAACTTTAACATAGAGAAAACATTGTTTAAGAAATTTATACAATTATGGACACTTAGTATAAGCAAAATTTTATATGTGTAACATTAGAAATTGGAGTGTGATACAAAAATAATTATCTCAATTTCAAAATAATTCCATTTTATGATAATATTTTAGAAATCCACTACCCAATTTTAGATATGAGAAATTTCAGTTATTTTGATGATATTTAGTTTGAAAGAAATTTTTTAGCGAGCAACTTTAATAGTGGGGGATATGTCACGAATCTAAATGTGTGATGTGTTATTTATTTTTTCTAACGTACTTGGGTTACTATCCATTGGAGAATAAAACCCACATGCTAGATGATGTGGATTTTACTATATGGATAGAAGATATGCTAATGTATTTGTTTATTCATAAATATGACTATGCAATGATGAATCAAACCCTTTACTCTTTGTCACAAAAGTACGCCTGAGGAAACTAAAGAGCATGATAAGTAGCAAAATTCTAATATGTTATGCATAACCATAATGTTACAAAGGCTACGAGTTTCATGTGGACATCCCAATATATGCCATAGAGATTTTCTCACAAACATTGAGAAATATTTTGCTAAGAATGACAAGGTACATATTTAACGTATTATTAATAAGCTCTTGACCAAGAAATATATGGCAAAGGAAAATTTCATGAGTACATTATTAGAATGTTTATGATTTTCCAAAAGCTAAAGGCAGTTGGCGTAGACTTACCTAAAGATTATGTTGTATGATTCATGTTTTAGTCACTACCAGAAATATTTAAGCATTTCCAGTCCACACGTACCTGTATGCGGTAAAAATAGAATATCAATGAGTTGATTTCCCGAACCGCACAAGAGAAAAAAAAACTTAAAAGGGTAGTTCCTCAAGTGAACATGATAACATCTAATAAAGGATTAGGCCTAGACGGAATGTTGATAGCAAAAGACAAGGTCAAGGTCCAACTAAGATGAGAATCCCGATAGATGGTTGATCAATGTTTCTTTAAAAATAAAAGACATCTAAAGAGGGATTACAAGAAGCATCGAGGTTACATGTTAAGTAAATATACTCTCATAAATTTGGTTATTTCAGAAAGTAATCTTGTTTGTGTGGAAAAAAATACATAGTGGGTTGATTCGGCTGCAACAAGTCGTGTATGTATTTGTTTGTAGGGTACATCAAGGGAAAAAGGCAATTTGTTGTAACTGAGCTTACAAAACCAAACGTAATTCATTGGGTAATATGAAAAAATATAAAGCACGCCTTATAGTGAAATATAATATTCAATGTGAATGGATTGATTTTAGAGAAACTTTATCTCTGTCATCGACAAAATATTCATCTAGAAGAATCATGACACTAGTTGCACAATATAATCTTGACCTTTACCAAATAGTTGTAAAGACTACGATTCTCAATGGTAATATTGAAGAAATGATTCATATGGTGTAATCGAAACAATTTGTAGTGGGTAACCCAAAGAATATGGGTTGCAAGCTTAAGAAATCCATTTATAGGCTTAAACTTGTTAGTGGTACCACAAATTTCTTGAGGTGATGGTATCTTTTGACTTTGAAGTCAACTTAGTCGATGATTGTATGTATCCCAAGTTTAGTGGTAGTATTTTAATATTTCTAGTGTTATATGTTGATGACATACTGCTTTCCTTGAACAATAAGGAATTGTTACACATTACAAAGAGATTTCTAAGGATCTTGGTGATGCGAGTTTTGTGTTATGAATCGAAATACATCGTGAGCGCTCCCATAATATTATTAGATTATCGCAAAAGACGTATATTAAAAGTTTGTAACAATATTAGAGATTGGAAAATTGCATACCCATAAGTACCATTATATTAAAGGATGACATACTAAGTCTAGGTTAATATCCAAAGAAAAACCTTGAAAACAAGTGAAAACAATCTTTTTTGCTTCATCGGTTGGGAGTCTAATGTATGCTTAGTTTTGTATTAGACCAAACATTTCATTTGTTGTAAATATATTGGGGAGGCATGTAAGTAACCCAGGCATGGATCACTAGAAGGCAGTTAAAAGGATACTTCAATATTTATAGGGAACAAAAGGGCACATGTTGACATATAAACAGTCAGAAATGCTGGAGATTGTTGGGTATATCGAATCAGATTTTGGTGGATGCGTAGACATATTAAAAGAACATCCGGAAATTTATTCTAATTAGTTGGAGGTGTAATATCCTGCAAAAGTTTAAAACAAACACTTATTCTGTCATCCAATCTGTGTTATAACTATTGAATTTTATCATTGGGTTGCGTATTATAAAAGGATAGAAGGTCTCATCAAGTTGTATTGCAATAAAAACTATATGGTGTAGTACTCTAACAACAACATGATCTTCTCTAACTTCAAACACATAAGCATAAAGGTCATATATGTCAAAGAGAGTGTTCAGATGTGCCAGATAAGTATTGAGCATATTGGCACAATATCTATGATAGAAGATCCTCTTACAAATGCGGTTTTGCATAAGGTTTTCCAGGTATACATCATTAGTATGGTTTAGTTGATTTAGAGGATTGTTAGTTTCAGTTAGAGCATTTGTAATTAGATTTGATGATATTCGTAGTGTTATATACATAAAGGTTTGTTGCAGTATCTATGCTTGGTTATATTTATTTATATATGTTATTCATTGGATCTCCAAAGCTAGGAATATTTTAGAGTAGATATGCATGATAACAAGCTATAGTACTAATAAATTGCACACCGTAATTTCCCTAAGTATTTCACTAATCGAAATAATGTAGTTATTGTTGCATCATATTCTTCATGTTACGAGAATGAGGTCTTTAGTATTTTATTGTTTGTTGACCAGTACGGGGTTGTACCATTCGCCTATTGAGGGGCCTCATTGAAGTTAAATATATTCTTGGGTAGCATATGACGGTCCCAGTGGGACATTGTTGGAATATTTGTTGGAATATCTATGGACCGATATGCTAAATATATATTTAGTCATTGTCAAAAGATTGTCTAATAATAAAAGTAATGAGATTAATTATATTGTATAACTATTTGTGTATTGGACCTATAGGTGAATGGTACAGTAAATCGCAAGTGTACGATTTTTGTTATGGCTCTAGAGTATTTAAGACTCAAAATACCAAAACCAACGGAGGAATCGTTTTTTGACTAGATCTAAAATAAAATATAAAATAAAACAATCAACTTGGTCAAATAAAATAAATATAAAGTAATAAAATTTAATCTGGAAAAAATAAAATAAAATAAAATTAAGAAAGAAATAATAAAATTTAGATCCGAAGATTAAGAGTTGATTTTTTTAAAATTAAAATAAAAACACTTAAGTAAATTGAAAGAGGTTTATATTAAAACAATTCTGGAGTTAATTAAACATACATAAACAATTTCTATTGTTCTTATCTAATTTATATAATTTAAATTAAACTTATATTCTTTAAAATTCAATTCTTTTTTCACAGGGTTGTGATTATCTCTCGATCTCACACAACTAACCTTTTTTATGATTCGTTATATCTCTAGTCTCATGACTCTACAATTAGGTCATAAAAACTAATAATCTAGTTCAGATTTCAATAGGTTATGGCCGTAGGATACTACTCATTCAACTTATTATCATTGATACAGTTCAGATATAGACTTTACCTCTCAGTCTCAGTCATAAATCTATTATCGGCCAATTAAACTCGTAAGTAATTGCAAGTGTTAAGTTTAATATCAATGTTAAAGAATATGAATAATATAAATATAAAATCAAATAGCTATTATATTTACAGATATTTTCTAATCCCGGATCATAGAGGATTAGCCCATGCTAATCTTGTTCATTATATAAAAATTAAAAATAAAACAAGAAAATAAAACAAGAATGAAAGTAAAATAGAGTATGTCGCTCTTTGGCCGAATCTCCTTTGTTTGATGTGTTAGGGTTTTATTTATAAGAAGATTATGGATTTCATATTCAACCCTAATCTTCTAAAAACAAAACATGTCGATAATATAATTATTATATTTATTAAATAATATAAAATAATTAATTTTATTTTAAATTAAATAGTAGAAATTATAAATAATTATTAAATATCAAATATTCATAAAAATAAAATCATAATCTTTATCAAACAAAATAAAATAATTATATTATTCTTTTAAATTAAAAATAAAACAAAAATAAAATAATTATATTATTCTTTTAAATTAAAAATAAAACATTATAATTTATTCTTACAGGACTAAAATATTAACATTGTGATCTTCAATTAATTTCTTATTTTTTGTCTTTCTTTTCTTTAATTTATCTTATTTATCTTCGTGTCATTAACTTTTATCTTCTTTTTTAGTTATAGCTTATTTTTTATTCATTTTTTTCGATCTTACTAGTAAATCAAAAATAATCAAGTGATTTTTTTATAATGAATTAAAACTAACAATTAAATTAGTATAAAAATAATACAAATCAAGGCTAAATATCTTTTGATAAAATTACCCAACACTTATTAATTCGTTAGTCCAGAGAAAAAATAAAATATCACAATTAAAAGTATATTAAAATGATATTTTCTTATGTTATAAATTAAGACCAAATTTATTAATCTCAAAACAAGCTAATGAATCAAATGAAAAATTCCTAACCATACGTTATTGAAAAAAATTTAAAAAATCTAAAAAATCTTCAACATGCCTCGAAATTTTAAACTTTTATTATATACAATTTACTTGAAAAGTTTTTAAAATATTTCATTAATAAACCAAAATAATATCAATTTTCTTTTTAACATTTGTGAATTATATCTTTTTTCATATTTTTCAGTTTCATTTTTTTTATAAATATAATTTAGTTTTCTATGTGATAGTCAATAAATCACAAACGAGTTGACTTAATTCATTAGGCGATAAGGCACCCCTAGGACATATAAACTTAGAAAATAAATGATATAATTGTTTTTTATACATATATAAACAAGTGACGTGTGCAATGTCTAATTAAGTTTTTTAATTAATCTATCTAACGAGCTTTATATCAATGGCATCCCTTCCAGTTGGTTAGGAGAATTAGGTGATAAAACACCTATCAGGATCTACTGACTCAGACTAACTAAAACTACAAAACTAGACAAGCTATATTTGAGAATTAACACAAATCTTTTCTCTTTGTATGCGAATCTCGACCATATTAGGAAGAGATCCGGTCACTTAGTAAAGAATTATGTAATCTCCTAATTTAATTTTTTTAACAATGACAACTGTTTTTTATAGAATTATATTATTATATTAGTAAATTAATTTCCATGTAAGCAAAAATATCAAAGTAAATTTACAATATAATTAATTTTAATAATTTTTAGACACATAAAAATCTAAAGACCTAATAAAATGAAATTTAAACATGAAATTTAAACATGAAATTATTAATTATTTGAACTTAAAAGTCACTTCACAAGTTTGAATTAATATATGAGGTCCTAATATATAGAATAAAAACATTAAATGATGAAAAAACAAATTTTTATGATATTTTTACTCAATAATTTCTAATGTCCTTACACTTAAATCTAATATTGTCCCCATTATTAAGAACATAAAATAATATATTAAGGAACAATATTCATGTTTCTTTTGCAGAGAAGAGGGGTCTTCTCTCCAAGAAGCCCAAGATTTACCCCTTTCATGGCCTCTCTCAAGAAGCTCAACATCCGCCTTACCTTAGACCATCTCCATGGCCTCTATCAGAAATCTTCCTCACCTTGAGGAAGTTTCTCACCAAAATATAAAAAACACAGCTCCAACTCGAAGCCCTATCCATACAAGAAACACCAATCCTAAAAATAACAATCAGAAGTATGAGGAATTCCCTCCTCTAAAAGAAGCAGGGACTATTCTTCAAATTCCAACTATGATATCAAATCTAATATTTAAAGATTCTTCTTCTTACCAAGCCGGATACAGAATTGAAGACAACAACAATCAAAAGGAAAGATCGTACGCAAGAGTATGTGCCTCATCAAGCCATGAATTTAAGCATAATAATGTCATTCATGAAGTCATGGAGGACTACATAGTAGTAAAATTCCTGGAAATAGATAAGGATTCTCTGACTCTCTAAATCTACTTTGATAGCCAAATTTTATTTTGGTAGACCTTTCCTAAATTAATTTAATGACTACCTAAGATCTGTTAGATTTTTAGGCCCTTGGAATGTATTTGTATGGGACTATCGTCATTGTTTTGTTAAATTTGATAAAATTTAAGATGTAAAAATATTTTGGAAAAGATATGTTAGACCGATAGGTAAATTTACATTCAGAATATCAAAATAGATGCTTGATTTCCACCCAATAAAGGAGTCTTCTCTAACTCCCATCTGGATTACTTTGCCTAAAATCCCCGAAATCCTTTATAACTCAGACTCTGTCAACCTTATTGTCAAAGCTATAGGCATACCTTTGGCATTATGAGTGCCTCAAACCAACAGAGCAAGCTTTAACCACTATAAATCTTAGCTCATAGCTGATATTTCTCAAAATATTCCCGAAAGCTTTGGATAAGTTTTGGAGAACGAGATGGTTATTGGTAGAATATCACTTATGGTGATAAACCTAATTTTTGTAAAAACTGTAAACATATATGCCATAGCGATATTCACTGTCAAAAGAATTCAATAGGATCTAATCTAAACTACCCCAAAAACATTACATCTTTAGATCAGCTACAAAATAAAACCAACATTAAAAGTTTTCTAAAGATAAATGGGTTAAAAAGGTAAACTCAATCATAAGAGATCAAAAAATTAAAGAATCGAAAAAATTAAAAGACCAATATTTAAACCAAATTGATGAAAATAGAAAGTTTCATCAATTTGTCTCCCTTCAACCTGATTCAATATTAAATCCTATGGAATCTCATAGGACCAAAGCAAGAAACAATAAAGAAATCTCTCTTCATTACATTTAAATCCATCCTAAAAATGATAAAGTTTTAATTCTGAATCAAGATAATGTACCAAATGGTGTTTCTGAGAAAGATGTGATTGATTTTATTCAATCTATCAATCTTGGAAATACGTTCAGTATACTTAATGAAGAAGACAACTCTGAAATTGAATCTGATACACCTAAAACATATTTATAATGAGTCTCAATGTATCATCTATAATACCAGTAGCTTCTGTTGCTAAAGAGCAACCCAAACAAGTTACCAAAAAACGTAAAACCAAAATTAAGACTTTGAATTTCAATGGATCAACTAGATCCTCATCCTCTAAACATAAATGACAATAAATATACTTTGTTGGAATGCAAGAGGTGCAGGAAATCTTGGAACAATTAGAAGAATAAAATTATTGATCAAATTTAAGCATTTAGATTTCATTTCACTCTAAGACCCAATGAATCTAATATGAAACTTGACAAAATATCAAAAAAAACTTGGTTTTGACTCCTACTTTGCAAACCTGAATAATAAAATATGGTTATTATGGAAAAACACATTCAAAATTCAAATTCTAATAAAAATGACCAGTTCTTGCATAAAATGGTGACACATCATTCTTCAAACAAAGAAGTTATTGTCACTATTGCATATGCTAAATGTATCAGATCCCAAAGAATTCTTCTTTGGGATTAATTGAGACATATATATATATATATATATATATATATATATATATATATGAAAACATGTACCATTACCTAATAACTGGAGACTTCAACACAATATCAAAAGCTACTGAACAATTGGCTTGCTACACCCTCTATATTAGAGAAATGGATGACTTCAATAATATAATCATGGACTGTAACTTAGAGGATCCAGGATTGTTCGGATCAAATTTCACCTCGTAAAACAATAGTAAATGGAAAAGATTAGACAGGGCATTACATAATGCCTTAAGGAGAGATATTTTGTATATCCCTAGGGTGAAACATCTGGCCATAACTGGCTCAGATCATTCACCCTTAGAGATATATGTTTCAAACAATTTAAACAACCTTAAACCTCTATTTAAAATCCAAAATATGTGGCTTTCACACAATGAATTCTTAACCTATGTGGAATCTAATTGGTCATAACCTATGTATAGTAATCCTATACATATCTTATGGTCTAAGTTAAAAAGACTTAAATCTTCTTAAAAAATTAGAATAAAGAAATATTTGGCAATATTTTTGACAATATTGCCAGATCTGAAGAGGATGTAAAGATAGCTGAATATCACTTAAAGAAGCAAACAATCCTCAAAAACCAAACTATCACTCTCTAAAGCCAGAGCTAACCACTTACAATTTCTTGACAGAGAAGAAACCTACAGGTAGAAAAAAAAACGTTTCTCTCTGGTTTGTGAAGGGTGACAAAAACACTCAAACTTTACACAACTATTTTAAACAGAGAAAGAAAAAGAACAGAATTAATGAAATTATAATAAATGAAAGTTGGACTGAAAATCAAGAGTTAATTAATCAATCTGCTATTAATCACTTTAAGAATATCCTCAACTCGCATCAGATTCATTCAACTAACCAATCGTACTCAACTTTCATCAGTGATCTTATACCTAAGATCATATCAGATCAAGACAACCATATCTTAACTATGAATCATTCAATAGAATAAATACATTAGATAATAAAGAACCTCCATTGTAATAGTGTTTCTGGAGTTGATGGTTTCAACTCCAGATTCTATCAATCATGCTGGAATATAATAAAAGATTGTCTGTGTTAGGAAATTACTTCCTATTTCAATAACATCGCATGCCCTCAAGGCATATATGCAACATATATATGCTTAATTCCTAAATCACCTTCACCAAAAAGGTGCAAAATGTTTGACGAATCAGCCTTTGCACAGTATTCAAGAGATCACTGTTAAAGTTGTTAAATAACAAATTGTCAAAACTCCTCCCTAAAATAATATCAGAAGAACAAGGATCATACTTGGAACAAAGAAACATACACGAAACTATCTTAATAATAGAGAAACTCACTTGTGATTTAAACAAAAAGTCTTGGGGCCGAAATATCATTATAAATCTAGACATGGCAAAAGCCTTTGATAAACTAGATTTAAAATTTATATACAATATCTTAACAACTTATGGATTTAACTCCACATTCATCAACTTAACTAAGAAGGTTATAGAAAGTGTTCATTATTCAATCTTAGTGAATAGTCAATCTTTATGATACTTTTCTTCAAGCAATGGTATGAGACAATGAGACCCACTATCTCAAGTCTGTTTATCATTCCTGAGATATTCATGTTTAAAGGAATTAAAAACCTATTCCATATTTATCCTTCAATAAAATTCAATTATCCCATGTCTAGCATTTGCGGATGATGTGATAATATTTACAAATAGCTCACTTAATAGTGTCAAGAAAATTAATGAGTTCTTGATATTTACCAAAACAATATTTGGTCAACAAGTAAATAAAGATATAAACAACTTTCATATCTTCAACTCAAATAACAAGAAACATAATTGCTTCTCTAGAAAACAATTTCGAATTAAAAAACAAATATCTATCATTCGGTTACTTAGGCATCCAAATAAATTTCAAACATAATGAAAATCACTTTGATAGTCTGATTAATAAAATTAGAGATAAAATATCAGATTGGAACCACAAAACATTATATTTTGGTGGAAGACGGATTCATATCAAATTAATTCTTCTACCAATCCCAAATTACTATATGCAGAACACTCTAATTCCAAACAATGTTATATCTAGAATCAATGTACTTTTGAAAAAATTCTTGTGGGGATACTAAGAAGATACCAAAATAATTATATGGTCAGAATGGACCAAGTTATGTAAACCATTTGATGAAAATGGTTTAAACCTAAGGAACCTTAAAGACACGCAAACATCTCTTAGCTGAAAACTATGGCTCATGATCAGAGAGAATCATTATCTTTGGGCTAGGTTAATGAAATCAATATTGTGCATTAATATCAAATTCACAAAAAAAAATGATACTAAAGTTTGGAATAGGATGTTGAAACATAGAGAACCGACTGAGATATTTTTATAATGGTCCTTAGGTCAGGGTAATATAGACTTCTAGTTAGACAAATAGAGCTACAAAGACCCCTTAATCTCATTATCCCCAAATACAAACAATTTATGGTATATACAAACAAAAGTATATGAATTCTGACACAATAATGCATGGAATATAGAAAAACTAAAAATCTATATTCTCCAATCTGATATAAATAAAATTCAGAATGTCACACTTAATATTGATCAGAATGGTAAAGTTCTCTAAAACACATCTCCTGATGGAAAATATTCTTTAAAACATTCGGGGAATAAAATAAGGTAAAATGATCAGAATTCTAGCATATGAATGAAAATTTGGAATCACATTACATCAAATAAGTGTTCATTCACTCTTTAGAGGGTTCTTGATAATTTAATTTAAGTCGATTAAATCCTTCTACATAAGGGGTTTCATTTATCTTCAAAATGTCAAGGCTGTCAACACACAGACAATAGACCATCTGTTTGTATCATGTAATAACTCTTAGATAGTCTGGAAATTTTTTGGCAATGTATTAAGGATTAACATAGGAAATATATAAAAATTAGACATATTATTAATATCTGGTTTCAATATGCTCATAGTTTTGTTCATATTAGAACAATTTTGCCATCATTAATTGTTTGCTCAATAGGGAAGTCTAGAAACAGATGCAAGTATGATAATATTAATCCATTAGCCAAATGTATTATAGGTCAGGTAATGTATATATTAACAAATTTATATTCTTCAGGCATTATAAAACCTAAACATTGGGAAGGTGATAGTAAATCTGCTAGAGAACTGCAATGTTTCAACCATTTGCGAAATCGGAAACACTATCTATATGTAAAATGGCATCCTCAATGTCTAGATAAACTTAAACTAAATTGTGATGGTTCTTATATATCTAATGGAAAATCTAACACTGGATTTATATTACGTAATTATAATAGTGTCCTGATTTTTGCAAAAGGAAAGCTAATAGGTAAAGCTTTTCCTCTGATGGCTGAATCTAGAGTAATATTATATGTTTTATTATACTATAAACAAATGGATTATAAAGATGTTGGAACAGAGATTGACTCTATAATATTATTTGATATTCTTGGCTAATAGAAAAACTATTTGGTTCTTAGAATTATTGATATCGATTTGGAAACTTGATTAGCCATATAATGTTAATTAAACATGTCTTTCGTGAGCGGACTTACGCTGCTGACCGGTTGGCTAAACATACTTTAAGCAAACAATCTAATTCTGAATTTTGTGGTGCAAACTGTCCGACACCTCTTAGTGCTATACTTTACTTGAAAGTATAGACACTTGATACTTAGGATGCAGAAAAACTGAAACTAACACCCATGCAAGGTTTACCTTGACTAATTCTTTGTTTATTTTTTGAAAAGTAAATCAAGGGACATTTATAGCTAACCAAAACCTAGGAACTCAATCAAGAAAATAGCATGAATGGATGAAGATAGAAGGTGGTAGCTGACATACAAAGAATAAAAAATAAAGATTACTATAAATCATGGAGTCAAGTCATAAAAAAAATAGATCTTACTCTATGTAATACTACAAAAACTGAAATATTCCCAAATGTATTATGAATTGGGGAAGTTACATCTTGTAACATGCTAATTCATTAATAAAAAAATTATTTTTTGTTAAAAAAATATATTAAGGAACAATAGTACCCGATAAATGTATTTGAGGTAGAAATTTGCGGGATTGGAGTTTGAATTATAGAAACTAGTTGGTTTTGCCAAAGGACAAGTAAAACAAAAAATGGAAAAAATAGAGAGCAAGTGATGGAAACACCAAAACAAATCTAAAAACAGATGGTCAACACACCTAAGAAATATAATATAAATAAAAACAAAGAATACTTAAAAATAAATAGATAAAGAAATATTTTTTAAAATGAATAGTGTTTTTTCAAAAATATTATTCATAAAAAAATATTTAAAAAAAAACAACATTACGATAATAAAAAAACTTACATTGGATTGTCTCCCAATCAGCTCTTCGTTTTAAGTCAAAAGCTCGAAAGATATCATGTTTCTCAATGTGAACATGAAGAGTAGTTGACACCCGATCATGATCCACTACTTCTTGATAGTAACAATGGTTTAGTTGATATATATTCGTTGGACCAACTCCTTCTCTAGAATATGATGTACGACAAATAATCGTATCACTATTTGCGTAGAATGTTTTGCTTCCCATGAAATACTGACGAAAGATATATCAAAATATATCAAACATTTTAATACAACCCTCTGACAAGCGATTGTACCACTTTGAAGCTGCATTCTTGAATGTTTGGGAGAAGGGTCTACATAGAAATTTATCATCATCGTCGGAGTTGATCATAAATTTTTTGAATCACTCAATATGCCTGTCGGGATCTTACTTTCCATCAAAAGTTTCCAACTTTGAAATATCAAACCACTTATGCAGATATCCTGAAATATTTTCCGGGGAGAGAGGAGATAACCTCCAATTGTGACCCATATTATACATACTTCCTCGGATGGGTCCGTGTACAAATTTCTTACACGATATTCGAAATTATGACTTCCCGAAAGTAGTTGCACATGAAGGGTTTGTTGCTTTCTTTTGGTAATATTCACAACGATATCTTACTTATCGGACCCAGGTCTTTTTTCTCTTGTTCATTCTTTCTTCTCTTTCCTCCAACACATAGCTCGATGAGATTTACGATGATCATCTCTTTGCCACCTCGAATCTATTTTCTTGTAAAATATTTGTACGCCAATTATCGCTTTCTGAGGAGAAAGATTCATCCGAGTTATACGATGAATAACCGATATATTCCATCAGATGCATAGTTGTTAATAGACAACAACTCTAATAATTGGTATGCTTCATCTAGCATATTGTTCATTAGAGACCCTCTACTTGCAATATCAATCATCAATTTATTATTTCTTAATGGTCTAGTGTAAAATGTTGGGACTATCATCCATATCGGGATCTCATACTGTGGACATCTACGCAACAATTTCTTATATTGTTCCAATGAGTCCGTCATCGACTCATCGATTTGTTGAACGTAATTGCTGATATCATTTCAGAATTTTGCAGACTTCACTAGCTGAAAATACTTAGACAAGAATAGTTGAGCCAGGTGGTCCCAAGTTATGATAGAAATAGACAATAATAATTGAAGCGAAGCATTTTTTTTCCTTTTAGTGAAAATGGGAACAACCTCAAACGTATTGCATCAACTGGAATATTGGTGTATATAGATGTACGACAGAGCTCCATAAAATTGGTTAGACGTGTGTTTGATCAATATTCTAAGTCTTTAGTAAACATGTTATTCTAAATCACATTAATCAACGTCGGTTTGATCTCAAAAAATTTGTTGCATCTACTGTTAGTCTCACTATGCTTGGAGTGAATCACGTAAGTGAGGGATTAACATAGTCAATGATTCTTCTAGACAAAAGTCCTTCTTGTAATACTCTTTCACTGGCCATTGTTATAGATTTTTGCAGTTCTTTTCTTCGCTTGTGAAAAGTTCTTTCAATTTCCGGATCGAAAGGGAGACGGCTCTTTTCACATATTATAAATAAAAATCAAGAAAAAATTTATTATATGAAAAATAGGTCTAAACAAAATTAGATTGCCTCCCCGGCAACGGACGCCAAACATTTTGTGCGATAAATCGCAATTGTATGATTTTTACTGTAGATTTAGAGTATTTAAGACCCAAAATATTGAACCCAACGGAGGAATCTCAGCGTTTAAGCCTAAACTAATAAATGAAGAAGTAAATTAATAAATTTAATTTACTAGGTTATGGTCTCTAATAGCAAAATGATATATGTTAATGGGCTTTTACAAATTCTGGTTTCAAGTTGTAATCGTATATATAAGAATAACTTAGGTTTTTATATTTTTCATCCAAACCTAAACACCATCTTTATGATTGGAAGCACTAACACTCTTTTTCAAGTATTTGTAGAACAAATGTTGAAGTCTATTAAAGAACTTTTGAATACCAAAGACTAGATAAATGGGTATCAATAGTAGGAAAAACAGTAAGTAACTTTTATGTTTCTTCGGTAGTAAAACCATAACAAGGTTTATTGTTTTCCGCCTATTTGATGAACTGATTAATGTGATTCATTCAGTATTCATCAACTTTAATACCCTAGTCGGTATTATGGACTATTCATCGATATTTCCTACAGATAATCATTGACGAGGCTGACATAATAATGAACTTGGTTCCTTGTAAGGGTAAGAAGGTTATGATATGGTCGTATGCTCAAAAGAGGAAATAAACCATGCATGCATTATGTTCGTGTGATAGACCACATATTCTAGAAGGGGAGACTGCCTTCAACGGGGCTTGCACCTCTCCTCCTGATTATATATATATATATATATATATATATATATATATATATATATATATATATATTTGTTCACTGTCTTAAAGTACTCAAATAATATTAGTAATTGAGTTAATTAAATTTTATAAATGAATTTGACTTGTGGGTGAAATGACGTTATGGGTCCAAGTGTGGTAACCAGATTGAATTTAGGCATGGTGAAGAAAATGGCCCAAATCTCAATACTTAAGCCTGAACTAATACTTCAGGGTGTAAACTGGTTTATCAACTTATTAGCTTGTGGTTCGTGATAAAAAGATAGTGAAACTTGTTCAGATTTACAACCTTAAGCTTAAAGTTGTAAAACCTATATATAAGAGGCTTAGGTTTTGGCATTTTTCAGCCGGAACCAAAACATAATAAACACATACTATCTATATGATTGGAAAACCTCTCTCTCTCTCTCAAGTTCTTCAACGGATGTTCTTGGAGATTAAAGCTATTTGTAAATTTCTTAAGAAATTGGATAATGGAGAACTCAAAGCAAACCAATATGTTATCATTCATTTTTATATCTTTCATATTTTCAATAGGTGAATCATAAAATGATGTATACATTTCTGTGGTTCGATGAGAGATTCATCAATTGGTCTCAGACCCAATAAAAACCCTTTTGTGGTTCGTAGAATAATTAGAAAAAAACATGTCTATTGAATCATCTATGTTTCTTATTATAAAGAATCCATGCCATTGAGATTATGTGTTTGATTGAGCTGGTTAGGGCATGGTTTTAGGAATTCTATGAAAAATATGATGTAGTGATTTATTTGTGTTAAAAAAACATGTTTTGTGTTTTGTTTGAAACATATAAATTAATTAATTTTTTTGATATTTTAGAATTGTTTGATTGATTTAGGATTCAATATGATGTTTAGAATTTCTCTCAGAATGAGCATAAAAGCAGTTTGTTGAATCTATTCAAACTATTAGGGAAGTGGTTCATCAATGGCTTGGCCCCTATTCAAATCAACGATTTGCAAGAATTCATAAACCCAATACTATCACAATGAAACCCAATGATAATAGTCATAACTACTTGATGATAATCGCCCAACGACAACAGACATGTTGCCTAGATGGTTAGCCTAGTAGCTAATACACGACTACGGATTCATTGTGGTGGAGTTAATTCTAAGTATGTGAAATCGCTCCTCCGGAAGGTTTTATTGGTAATAAGGAAAATTAAATTCATAAATGCATTTTTTTTATTTTAACTAGGTGAAACCAGTCTTTCAAAACAATTCATCGGTGCTTAAAAAATTAAATTAGGGTTATTTTTATCTAAGTAAGTGAAATAAGCTATTTAGAGGGTTTCACTGGTACTTATGAAATTATAATAACAATCATGATATTTTTCTGAAACTCATAAAATATATGTTAGTATGATTTTCCCTCCAAGTATCTATTATTAGAGTATTTTATGTTTCATATGTATATACCATGTTCATTCAAGTTTTAAGTTATATGCCATAAATTCAAATGTGCTCTGTGTTATTTGTTTTATCTAGTACAATCTTTTAGAATATCATCCATTCATGCTAAATTATCATGATTTTACCTTATGGAAAGAGAACAAACTGTTATATTTGTTTGTGCGTGATTCTGACTATGTTATGACCCACCCCAAACCCTCTACACCGATGAAAACTAAGGAATATGACAAGTGGGAGAAGATAAATAAGTTATGCATGGGTCTTGTGTTATAAAGAATACTAGTAACACATCTGGAGGTTGTCCAAAAATAACCACAACTGCGGTCTTTCTTATAGAGGTCTAGAAATCCTTTGCTAATAACGAAAATGTAGAGATGTAACACCTACTAAACAAGCTCTCTTGACGGAAGGAAAATACATTAGCATATTCTTGGAATATCTGTGATTGGCTAAAATTTGAAGGCTATCGAATTATATCTTCCTGATTAAAAATGTGTAGTGGGATTCATATTTAGTCATTTCCGGAATGAGTTAATTTCGATGAGTTAATTTTATCCAATCCACATATAACTGCATGCGGGAAAATAGAATATCAATAAGTTAATTTCTCATGTGGCACGGGAGGAGGAAAGACTTAAAATGGTAATGCATGAGGCTAATGAGATAACATCTTGAAAGAGGATGTCCAGCTGAGGGAAGAGCTTACATACCTCAAGAAAAGAAACTTGACCCAAGAATAAGGGAACATATGTGAAATTGGAGGAAAATCTATAAAGATTCATGAATGTTCTAACGGGGATACTTAGGTATCAAAATATTATGATTTAATGCCAATCATTTTGCCCGTTAGAACAAGGTAATAATCATATTAACATTAATGTTTCACTTGAGGGTTTTAACCAGGATATTGATATGGTCTAGTTAGAACAAGAAGAACCGCAAGGTAGTCTTCCACAAGAATATCAAAATGACATCGTTCATGATGATCAAACTCTACCTCCTCAAGATGTGCAATGAGAGAAACTAGCACCCTTAAGTAAGTCCAAGAGCGAAAGGAAGAGTGTTATAAGTCCATAAATTATATTATATCTTAAAGAGAATGTTGTTTCTTGTGTTGGAACTGTAGATGATCCATCATCCTACAAACAAGCCATACAAAGCTCTGACTTTTAGAAATTGATCTGGATTACGGGTCGGATCGGTTAAGTATAAAATTAATTTGGCTTTATACAAGTCTTGTAAAATAGGCCCAACAAATGTGTAACATTGAAGGTATTTTGTGTAATAAGTAGTAACTATGGTTGAGATTAGTGAAATAATAAAGAGAAATAGCCTTAAATGGACCATGAATGTTGTCTTTAGGCCTACCATCAATACTATATAAATGGACACCCTCCCTTAATGGGAATGATAATATTTATTACTTTATTCATACTTTTATCAATTTCTCTCTTTAGCTTTCCCATGTTTCTCTCTCGAGATATTCATCCCCGAAAATATATTAGACACATGATCGCCTTTAAAAATCTTTGGAACTATAAGGATCGACGCTATAAAGGAAGAGTATGAATTGATGCAAGATAATTTGTTACAAAAACTTATCCCATTATCTTAAGAAAAAATAGAAATTAGAGAAGTTGGTGTACAAAACCAAACAAAATTTGCTAGGTAATATCGAAATACATAGAGGCGCGTCTTATAGCAATGGGTTATACTCAGCGTGAAGGGATTACTTTTAAAAAAACCTTCTCTCTGATATTGATGAAAGATTCCTTTAGAACAATCATGGAATTAGTTTCACATTTTGATCTTGAGCTCCACCGAGTCGATATTAAGACCTCTTTTCTCAATAAAAATATTGAGAAAACAATCTCTATAGTACGAATAATTTTATATTTCTCAATAGTCAACTGGGTTTAGGATCTTGTGTATCGCAAGTTCAATGCGAATAATTTTATATTTTTTATATTATATGTGGATGACATATTTCTTTCCTCGAATGATAAAGAATTATTACACACGATAAAGAGATTTCCATCAGACAAGTCTCATATAAAGGATCTCGGTGATGGTAGTTCTGTGTTTGGAATCCAGCTACATCAGGATGTTTTTTATAGTATTCTTGGATTATAAAAAAGGCATACATTGAAAGTGTGTTACTACATTACGGATTGACAAATTATAAACCCATGAGTACCTCTATAGCCTTTGAGGTAATTCAACGATCCCTTATTCTTTGGAAGTTGGGAGTTTAATTCATAATCAAGTTTGTATAAGGCCGGACATTGCCTTTATTATAAATATGTCGGCGAGATATTTTAATAACCCATGTTTCGACCACTAGATGACAATAAAAATGGCACATGTTAACACATAGGTAGTCTGAAGGTTGGAGACCATTGGGTATATAGAATTAGTTTTTGGTGGATGCAAAGATACACCAAAAAGCACTTCAGATAACATATTCTCAATAGCTAGAGGTGCAATATCCTAGAAAAGTGTAAAACAATCACTTATCGCATCCATCATGATGGATTTTGTTTCATGCTCTGAAGTATCGAATTGGTAATTGTGGTTGTGGAATTCTGCAGTGTCATGCTCTAACAGTAATAGAAACTCGTCTAGGTCCAAATACATAGACATAAAGTTCATTTTTGTTAAATAAAGAGTTTACATGGATCAGATAAACATAGAGCACATCGGCACAATCTATGATAACAAATCCTCTAACAAAATGTGGTTTTGCCTAAGTTTTTCTAGGGGCACACCATTAGTATAATTTAAAGGTCTGCTAGTTTCAGTGGGAGAGTTTGTAATATGATCTAAGGATATATTTTGCAGTGTTGTACACATACAGTTTTATTGCAATATATATATATATATAATTTATTATATTTATTTATATATGTTATGTATTTTATATGTATGAACCATTTAAGAGTAGATATGTACGATTACAATTCATATTCCTCTAAGGCTACATTTCATATTGGCCCAAGTAATTGATTGTTAGCAATAAAGTGATTGTTATTGCATCCTATTGTTGACATTACGAGAAAGAGGTCTTTAGTCCTTTATTGTTATCAGTCATATATGGGGTTGTACAGATCGCTTGTTGACAATGGATTCAGGGATCCCATTAGAGTTGAATATATAGATTCTTGAGTAGCATATGGCGGTCCAAATAAGAGATTGTTTAAAATTATATATTCGGTCATTATCTTAAGGTAGTCCAATAATCAAAGTAATCGAGCTAACTAAATTATATAATAAACTGAATTGGACCTATGGGTAAAAAATGTGTACATACTGGGGATGAGTTTGGGTACTGCGAAAAAAATGGCACAAATCCCAACACTTATGCGTGAACTAATAACTCATGGTTTAAATAGATTTATCAATTTACTAGGTCGTGGTCTCCAATGACACGATAGTAAAATTTGTTAGAATGTACAACTTAAAACTTTAAGTTGTAAAGTGATGTAGCCCAGAAAGTCCAAACAAAAGCCTTGTTTATTTTATTTTATTTTATTTTAATATTTTACGTATTTTAATCAAATATAATTATATTAAGATTTTATTTTATGTTAAAATATTTATTTTATTTCCTTGTATTATAATTTAGGGTT
Source organism: Limnanthes douglasii subsp. nivea (assembly GCA_036936605.1). Taxonomy (NCBI): domain Eukaryota; kingdom Viridiplantae; phylum Streptophyta; class Magnoliopsida; order Brassicales; family Limnanthaceae; genus Limnanthes; species Limnanthes douglasii. Next base: position 174,583,077 of record JAUPFV010000003.1, read on the forward strand.
TTGAGAAGCTATTATATAAAGCCTCATATGCCTTAAGTTATTTGAAGTTTTTGGAATAATATTTTTTTATCTCTAAAAATTTCACTCTTTGTTACCCTTAGATTAGGGTTTCATCATGTTACCTTTGAATTAGGGTTTCATCTATCGTTGTTTCTTCTTCTATTTACGTCGCGTCATCAGTTTTGTATTAGAGCCTTAGTTCGTGCTATGGGAAAGCATGTTTCTAAAGCTTGACTATTCTGATTCAAGGTTTAAAGAAGAGAACAACACACATGGTCATGAAGACCGAGAAGATCATTTGAGTATGAGGGGGTATACCAACCGTTTCAATGACGATCGTATTGACCTGTTACTGAAGGAGTTTAAATTGGCTACCAATCGTCGAATCAAGCTAAAAATTGCTTATGGAGATGCTATCTCATGCTATGAAAAAGTTTTCAAAACCATTTTTTTTCATCAACTCGACATGGAGATGTTGTCTTCAGGCTATGAAAAGGTTTTCGAAATTAGTTTTTTCATCAACCGGATGGCTTCAATGTGACTTCGAATAAGGAACACTCGAGAAGAATTTATCGTATTCCGATAAGGTCAACAATTATAATTCCCAATGTAACGATTGAATAAAATAGAATAAATAATTTGGGTTCTTGATGGTGATGGTGCTGTGAATTCGAGGACGAATTCTTGTCAACCAGGAGAGGATGATGTAGCCTAGAAAGTCCAAACAAAAGCCTTGTTTATTTTATTTTATTTTATTAAAATATCTTATGTATTTAAATCAAATCTAATTATATTAAGATTTGATTTTATTTTATTTTAAAATATTTATTTTATTTTAAAATATTTATTTTATTTTAAAATATTTATTTTATTTCCTTGTATTATAATTTAGAGTTTTGAGAAGCTATTATATAAAACCTCATATGCCTTAAGTTATTTGAAGTTTTTGGAAAAATATATTTTTTATCTCTGAAAATTTCACTCTTTGTTACCCTTAGATTAGGGTTTCATCATGTTACCTTTGAATTAGGGTTTCATCTATCGTTGCTTCTTATTTTATTTTCGCCGCGTCATCAACCTATATATATATAGGAGGTTTATGTTTTGACATTTCTTTAACCAAAGTAAACAACTGCTATCTCTGTGATTGAATTTCTTTCTCTATCTTTCAGCTTTTTCAAATTCTTCAACAAATGTTTTTGAAAATCAAAGCTAACAGTAGATTTTCGAAAAAACTGGCTTAAAGCAAACCAATAAGGTCTCGTTATTCGTTGTATCATTCATTTATTCAAAAGTCCAATCATGAAGGTTTTATATTTTTTCGAAGAGTTTTATTATTTTTGTGGCGGTTTAATGAGCGATTCATCACTGTTGTGTTACGAATGACGTTAGTGGTTAATTGTGATATTTGTTCGGCAAGGAGAGGCGGATCTCTTTTGGTACAATATTGGTAAGGTTATTGCATGTTTGAGGGGTAAAAAACAACACTGGTCCCTCTTGTTTCCCACTTGTAACAAGTTAGTCATTTTCCTTTGATGGTGTAATAAACTAGTCCCTTATGTTTTAAAAAGGGAAACAAATTAGTCCTTATTGACCTCAGCCCATATTTTCTGCCATAAATGCCCTCCTTCCACGTTAGTGTCCCACGTGGATCGCTGATGTGGCAGCAGTAAAAAAAGTAAAAAAAACGTTTTTCTTTTACCCTTCACTAATAACCCTAATTCTACCCATCACCCAGCCTAACCAACTAAAAAACCTAATAGGCCCATCTACCCTAACCCTAAATCGACTTAGCCTTCCCCTTTCTCATTCTAACACAAACCAAAAAACGTAAACCAGAAACCTAACCCTAAATCTATTCAGCCTTCCCCTCTCTCATCCCATTCACATCTCTCATCTCCTTCCCCTCTCACATCTCTCATTCTAACCTAAACTAGTAAACACAGTAACCAAAGACCTAATCAAAATCGACAACTACTGAGAATCATGTCTTATAGTACATCAAAAGGGTCTATCAATTCGATTGGGGATGGTTTCTGTTATTGCGGTATACCCAGCATAACTCGTGCATCTTGGACTCGCCCTAATCCGGGTAAGAAGATGGATTCTGTGATTTACGATAAATTTTTAATTATTTTGATATAATACTCTTTTATACAGAGAAGTAGGCACTGTGTATATTTTAGGTTGGTTGATCGCCCGGTTGATAATAACTCGAAGATTGTAATTAATTGCATATTGAAGAAAATTGGGAGGTTGGAAGCTAATTATCGCTGGCAGAAGATTACAATTAGGGTTCTTTTGGTATGTTTGATTATATTAGGTGTAGTGTTGCTGTATTTGTAAATTTCTAATTTATGTTTGGAGACTCACCAGTGATTTCTTTTGTGTATTGGTTTCATATATTGAAGTCAAGGTTTGAAAATATTGTATTTTTTAGTAAATTAATTGAAAATATTTTGTTGCAGTTTGTTAGTGTATTGGCTTTTATATTTTGTTGCAGTTTGATAGAAAATTCAGCCACATCAGATAAAACTCAATATAACTTGTAATAAAAAAAACACTAATATTGACTTGTAATTACAAACTAGTTACAACGTGTAATATAGACGTGTAATATAATCAACAATATAGACCTGTAATATAACCATTAATAACAGACCTGTAATATAGACCTGTAATATATCCAGTATTTTTTTTGTAATATAGACCTGTATTTTTTTGTAATATATACTCAATATAAGCTTTAACACAAGATTCACCCATAAGGTAAAAAACAAAAACAATACAGTAGTTAACCTCACCGGCTATTACAAAAAAACCTACTTTTAACACCACACTACCTCACAACAAACAATCCATCAAGGTCTAGCATGTTTCATCGATGGTTCACTACCCACTGCCCATGATTGGGAACCTCTTATTGTCGCGACAGAGCTGCCTAAGTTCCTAATGCAAGATCCAGTAACAACACTAGCAAAAATATTAATGTTGACAACTGTGTTACCTGAACCAGCAGTAGCTGCTACACCACCATGCGATGTGGCTGTGGAATACCGATGTGCAAGTCTACTATGAACATCTAACTTTTTGGCCTTTGCATTTTCTAACCATAAATCGGGGAGCTTTCGCTTTTTGCTTGTCTTCGTAGTTGATGCGTGCTTTGCATCCTTAAATTGTTGCATATTTTATGTCATTACCCAGTTGTTATGTGGGGATGTAATGCTGTTTTAAGATGAAAATAAGGATGGCGCTGCAGCCTATATATCAAAGAAAAAATATACTATACTTGTAGTTCCATCAAAATTGACTATAGGAATTGTCCTCTTTTTCTTCATTTTTGTTGGAGTCAATATAACCTCAAGTGGAGGAGTCCTATCTGCATATATATATTCACCTCCCTATTTGGGCCAAGCCGTTGCGTTAACGCGAATGCGTCTGCATCAAACTCTATTAGTTTTATAGAACAATCCACACCAGGTACATTATATGCAAACACATAATGCCCCCCCCCCACCCTTTACTTTTGTGAGATCAAGCATGGAATGCAGTTGCAACAGACTAAATGTGTCTGGGTTAACTTAGTCTATGGTTTCACATTTCTCTCTAGCATATTTTAACTTCCTTTTACCCATAATTTTGATATTGTAGTGGTAGTGTGTAGTAAAAAGGATGTTATTTGGACCTGAAATATGATAAACAAAGAAAACATAAATCACCTTAATACCCTAACAACTGTCAACAACACTGAATCTCACAATGTAGTAAATTTGAAAATAAAAAACAACAATACCCTAATACTGTCAACAACAACGAATTTCTAAACCCTAAATCAACAATGTAGTAACTTGCGTGATAAAAAACAATGAGTTCCTAAACCCTAAATCCATGAGTTACTAAAACACAACGATGCACAGATTTCACGAACGAAAAACAACTAAACGTGTAATCAACAACAACAACGACTTCCTAAAATCTAACGACGAAGTCACTTAACCCAAACTTCACAAACGCAAATAGTAAACAGTAACATTGACTTACCCTCGTAACCATCTTTCGCCATTGTTGGTTGTAGTTCGAGTTCGAGCTATTCGATTTGGGTGTTACAATGGTTTGTACTTGGCTGTTCGAAGAGTGGCAATAATTTAGTGGGTCTGAAATTGAGATGAATAATAAGATTAAAACAGCAACATAATTGGGAAACAGTGAGATTAAAACAACAATAACGTTGAGGTATGCGATTTTGGGAAGAAATTAGGGATAGGGTAATAGAATTGGAAAAAAAGAAAGAAACTAAGGATTCCGGAAAGAATGGCTGAGTCGATTAGTTGATTTCCGGGTACAACTTAGGGCTGGTTTATTGGGTCACGTAATAAAATCGGGTTAGAAATTAGGGTTTTAGGATTACTAGGATTAAATGAATTAGATGGGCTTATCGGGTTCTTTAGTTGGTTGGACCGGATTATCGGTAGAATTAGGGTTATTGGTGAAGGATAAAAGTAAAACGTTTTTTTTATTGCTGCAACATCAGCAGTCCACGTGGGACGCTGATGTGGCTGGTCAAAAAACATTTATAGCAGAAAATATGGGCTGAGGTCAATAAAAATTAATTTGTTCTGTTTTTTGAAACATAAAGGAGCGCTTTATTACACCATAAAAGAGAAGGACTAACTTGTTATAAGTGGAAACAAATTTTTTACCCCACGTTTGAGATATAGTCCCCTTCATATGAACCAATGTTCTGAGTCCTGCGTCATAGTTTGGAGTAGTAACGCGATAACAGAAGATGGGGTTTTTGTTAATGTGGTTGTTAAATTAGTAGATAACCAAGTCAAAAGGTTATAATGAAAACTCAAAGCAAACCAGTATGGTCTCGTCATTCCTTGTACTTTTCGATTATTCAATAGTCTAGTCCATAGGCGTAGCCAGGTGGGGTCCCAGGAACCCACCTGACTCGTTAAATAATATGGTAAGTGCTTAATATCGGTTCCCCACGTTAGCTGAGTTGGCTAACGACACCCCTTAGGAACCCACGGGTTGGAGGTTCAACGCCCATCCACAGGGAATTAGAGTTTTTAATATTTTAATATAAATATATTAATTTAAAAACTAATATAAATTTATATATATAGATATTTTAAGACAAATCCTAAATATAAAAGAGCAAATACAAATGTTATCCTACTTTTTTCTAGATATTTATATATAGATTTGATCTTTTAGAACAATTGTCCTTTTACTATCAATTAGAAAACTCTAACTACAAGCTGCAAATTGTTTTCTTACTTTCTTCTCATTTTAACTTCAAACACTAAGGTATTTATTATGTTTTTATGTTATACATTCTCAAAATTTAAGCTTTGCTACATGTCTTATGTTATTATTCACTAGTTACAAAAATTAGCATTGGTTGATCTATGTTTTTTTTAAGATAGAGAGTTGTAGAGTTCAATTTAAAAGCAAATAGACCTGTATAAATCATAATTTTTATTTTGCTTTGCTAAGTTTAAATTTTATTGTTGATTGAGTTTTTATGCTTGGATGCATATATATTTTTAAACAACTCCTAAATATAAAGAGAAAATAAAAATGTCTCTAATTTAATTACTGAAGTTAACCACGAAGAGACACAAGATAAAGTTGTTATTCCAGAAGCACGTGTTCCGGTGGTCAATAATCCACAACCTGAAGTCGAAGATCAATCTTCACATTGGGAACATTTGGAGGCTGGTCTAAGGGAAATAGTCTCAATCTCTAGCTTTCATCCAGATCTTCAAGACTCAGTAATAAGATATTACCTTTTAAGGGGTCCAACTCAACCCCGTAAGGAGAAATATGCTCATATAGATTTTAACGGAAAACCAAGCGCATTTGTTCAATCTTGGTTTGATTTATATCCAAGTTGGTTACAATATAGAGAAAATAATAACTATGTCCATTGTTTGCCTTGTTATTTATTTAAAAATGAGTGTGGCACTGGTAGTCGAGAGAGTTTTGCTGGAAAGAAAGGGTTTGAAAATTGGAATAAGAAAATTAGATTAAAAATCCATGTTGGTAGTTAGCATAACTTTGCAGTGACAAAATGTGAATCTCTTATGATGCATAACCAAAGTACTGAAGCTTCTTTAAAGAAGCAAAGTGACAAAAAAAAGTTAATTATCTTGTGTGATTGAATACTCTTGAAAGTTTGTTGTGTGGATATAAATTGTTTGTCTATAATTAAAGGACAAACATATGATGGGGCAAGCAACATGCGTGGTAAATTTGGAGGTTTGATAACTTTGATCTAAAACGACAATCCTAATGCTTATTATGTGCATTGTTTTTCTCACAATTCGTAATTGGCACTTATTGTAGTTGTAAGAGAACATATTGGTCTGAAATAGTTTTTTAATATTGTTACACATGTAGTTAATGTCATAAGATCCACAAAAGGTTTTATATTTTTTCGAAGAGTTTTATATTTTCCGAGATGGTTTAATAAGCAATTCATCACTGCTATCTTATAAATGACGTTAGTGGTTAATTGTGATATTCCTTCGGCAAGGAAAGGCGAATCTCGTTTGGTACAATAATGGAAAGGTCATTGCACGTTTGAGATATCATCCCCTTTGTATGAACCCATGTTCTCAGTCCTGCGCCATAGTTTGGAGTAATAACGCGAAGATGGGCTTTTTGTTCGACGGTCATATTGCAGATAATGTGGTTGTTAAATTTGTATACACACACGTCATATTTAAAAGGATTTTTAACCCGTCATTCTTAAATTGTTTTGGATTTTGATTTGAAAAGTATATTAGAGGTGATTATCATTTGTAAACCCAATTAAGAGAGATTCCTAAAGTTAAATGATCGTTTTTTGAGGAATATTAAACAGATTATTGAGTATTTTCCAATTTTGAAAAATATATCAGAGGTGATTATCATCCCTAACCCAATTAAGACAGATTCCTACAAACAAGTAACCACACATCTTAAACGGAAAATGCCTCTTTTTCTCCTTATAAAACCAAAATTTCTACGTTGACGAAATCGAAAAACAACAAAAAAAAATAAAAATGAAGAATACCCATGTTTTGCTCTTGGCTATTACATTAGTAAGTACTATAGCTCCTATTGTCTGTACAAACATCGATGACGTTCCTATTCCGGCCGACAGAAGCCTAGTGAACAAATGGTTCGTAAAAGCCACAGGCGGTGGTCTAAAAGCTCGTAAGGACATATTAGACCCTGCGCTGCTTGACGCAGAAGCCAACCCTAAGATCATTAGAGTAGGTCCTAAATGTGAAATTAAAACGCTGACCGCTGCGATCAATGCGGTTCCTGCCGGGAATACACAACGTCATATTATTAAGCTTTGCCCTGGAAAATATAAAGAGAAAGTTACTATACCTACTTCAAAACCATTCATTACGCTGATAGGACAACCAGGTCAAAACACTACCTTGAGCTTTGGTGGAACGGCAGCACAATACGGAACGGTTGATAGTGCCACTCTTATTGTTCATTCTGATTATTTCGTCGCCAGTAACCTGATTATTGAGGTACGTACAATTATTATGCATGCAACCATGCAAATATTGTTACAATGTATTCATTTTCTAGATCATGTTTAGTTTGATTGCTGAAAATTAATTATTATTTTTTTTTTTATAATGATTTGATCACAAAAGACGTTTTATTTCACTTTTAAAATAAAAGTATAGTAATTATAAGTTGCTGATTTATTTATTTGGGCATAGAATTCTGCTCCTGCACCGGGTGATAATGCTAAAGGACAACAAGCTGTGGCGTTCAGGGTTCGGGCGAACTATGCTGCTCTCTATAACGTCAGAATGCTCGGCTACCAGGACACCTTGTGTGACGACAGGGGTTACCATTTCTACAAGGACTGCTATATTGAAGGAACGGTCGATTTCATTTTTGGAAAAGGACATTCTTTATTTTTGGTACAAACCAATATTCCCTTTTATTTTTAAAATTATATAATTTGAGTTTTAACCATTTTTCGTTTCGTCTCAGAGCACACATATTAATGTACTTCAAGGGGTTGGCCCGCTGAGGTTTATAACTGCACAAGCACGACAGAGCTCCTCTGACTTAACTGGATATTCCATTGTGCATGCGCATGTATATGGTAAACTACCAAGAACCTCCTCTTTTCTTTTCTGTATATAACATAATAAGTATAAAGAAATTACAAGATAGATTCTAGACTAGTAGAAACATCAAAGATAGGAACCGAAATTATGTTTTGGTCCTCGCTACACTACTAGATGTGATTATGTCCGTGTTTTAATACTTATGACATACATTTGGACTCTTACAGGTGTGGGAAAAGACGCTTACTTGGGAAGGGCATGGATGACTCACCCAAAGGTCGTTTTCTCTTACTCTATCCTTGGCGATGTTGTTAATCCTATTGGATGGAGCAACAACCTGAATGTTGCCAATGAGAAGTAAGTCCCAACATTTAGATTATTTATTTTCTTCATTATGGTAACAGATAGATACATAATTATTTTTCTTTTTCTGATTACAGGACTGTTTGGTTCGGAGAATACAAGAATTCAGGACCTGGGGCAGACCCAGCAGGTCGTCCTGGATTTGTGAAGATGCTAACGGATGAACAGGCTAAACCCTTTTTATCTCTTGCCTACATTGACGGATCCAAATGGTTGATGCCTCCTCCAAAGTATTAAATTAATGAAACGTGATTTGGATATGCTTGTATTATAAAGACATGCAAGTTTTAACTACTTTCTTTCTGCTGTAAAAAATAATGTAAATATTTTCTTGCAAGCGTGTGAGAAATCGATTGATATCGAATAATTTCAGCTGTTGTGTACATATATATAACATATTGAATATGTTGAGCTTTATGTTCCATTAGATCTATTACTCGTTTCAAATTTTTATCCTAAAGGGATTTTAGGAGTCAATTAGTATATAGAATATCCAACTGATTGGATCTTGTACGAACTAAAATTTTATTGTTAAAGAAAGAAAGAGCTTGATGAATATGTTAAGTTTTATGTTCTATTGTTCCAATGCTTTAATGTTGAGCAGCTGTGGGGATAGAAAGAAAGAAAAAGAGGCTGACTTGAGAAGTCTTGTGGATAAGAGCGAATAAGAAAACTTGATTCAAAAGATACGGACAAGGACTTCATAAGCAAAGTTCTAACAGCTAAATGAAATCATCCAAGACATATTCACTTAGCTTAGTGAACTCAAAATGTAGAGTCATGAGCTTATAAAATTTGGGCTCGACTTTGGTTCCATAGTCTCTAGGGCTCGTTCACTTATTTAGACCACCAATATTCACAACATATTGCAAAGAGATGTTAAACTAATTGCGGATAAGAATTATGGTTCTAGAAATTTCTAGATTTCTCATTCGCTAGTTTTGCTATAAGAATAGGTAAGTCGTTATTTAGAGAGAAAAACGAGATTTGTAGAGAAAAGTGTGAGAGTAATATTAGTAATGTGCCCTATTTCATACGAGGTGTCATTCTAAACTATCTTTCTTTTTTTACCCCATTCCTCTCGCATTACAAATTAAGTCTTATTTCTAGTTTTATTAATACAAATGCGTATGATTATAATATGCTGGTCCAAAATAATCTAGATATTTTCCGTTTTTATCAGTAGACTTTGGTTTTTATGAAAAAATGAATAAAGACTATCCAGTAACAGGGTCGGAAATCTCTGATGGTTATATTCCATTGGTGAAAGCCAACTTATACTGATCTTCAGGGTTAGGTGATGTCGATTTTTTATTAGTCTTTTTGTCATCAGTATGGTCGGTCTTGTCGGTGTGGTGATATTTTATTGATTATAACCAGCTTATGGTCGGTATGGCCGATCTTTGACCAGTTGCCACAAGCTCTTTCTTGACAAGGCCTGTCTCTCGGGCCTAGTCTTGATGGGCTTTTGCACCCGGCCTCTTTACTAATTCTAGGTCCATTTGGCAAATGTAAAAAGAGTACCCTTATCAGTGTACACGTGTCCCCTAGCTTTTGATGCTTGTTAGTCAAGTTTTTGTCGCTACCTGAGGCTCCAATTATGTCGCTATCCATCTAGCCCTGCAAAAAGTGTCAGAGCTTGACACGTAACCAACGCGACTTTTGAACTTCCAGACGTCCCTTTTCGATTGCATTCCTCCATAAAGAAAACCGTTGAAGAAGTCATCTGCCTATAAAAACTTTCATTTCTTCATTTTTCCTTTTAACATATTTTTTTAGAGAAAAAACTTTAATATCTCCCTGACCTTTCTACAGAGAGGAATTATCATCTGACGTCGTCTTTGTTTATGAAAAACATGTTTCTAAAAAGAAGACCGACCCTCCCCCAAAGCCAATATTTGGTGCCATATACTATCGAAGTGTCTCTAAAAGGGTTTTTGAATATAAAACAGTCGGCCTAATTGATAATACGTCGGTCATTCGTGTGAGCTCGACCCCTCTCGATTTTCCAACAGTTGCATTTACCTCGTCGTCCAAACAGAAATCTGAGGCGAGCCTTTGACGTGTTAAAAATTTGTCCCCCAAAAAATCGGGTTCCTAGACTTCCAACTAACCGACCCTCTCCCTCGGGAACTTCAGCTTCTTTTGTTAAGAAACCCAATCCTAAATTTTTGGTTATGGGAGATTACAATACTTCTTCATCCTCTCCTGAGATGGTCCATTTAACCCTTACCATCGTGGGTTATAGAACCGGTCGCAATACCGCGGCTAAAAAGCAACCGGAAACAAACTCTGAACGTGTCCGTGTTAATAGCAGTTCCAGTTCCGTCCGTCCTACACCCCTCTCGAAAACGTTTCTTGTTTCGGACACCATCTCATCGAAAGAGAGAAAGAAAAAATAAAAAGGCTCCCGCTGCTCTCCCTACGAAGGTTTCTACTAAGGAAACCACTACTAGACAATGTAGAACGTCGCCCCCTCTGTTCCTCCTACAAAAACTTCTACTAAGGAAGTCAGTCCTAATAAGAGAATCACACGGGATGGACTTCCTCTCAAAGGATTTCGGGAGAGAGTTGATGTTGTAGCTGGATAAAATAACGATTATGGTGTGCCTATGAAATCAACCGGCCCCGACGCTGCTGAAAGGATCGTGAATCAGCAACAAATCGACCCGACCTTCGTTGACCCTTCATATGTTCAAATTCCTCCCACTGATGCAATGGAGCAAACTGCAGGCGCCAAGGAGAAGATAACCCAACAAGACGGTAAGGGAGTCGTTACCGGGTAAGTTGATACTGCTACTTCTACGATAACCGAATATCCCCTTCCACCTGAAATTGACGCAATAATTAACGGTTACCACCGTAGCTTACCTCGGGACCATATTATCTCTCTTTACAGCGGTAAGTACTAGTATTATAGTCCAGATGAGCAGCCCAGGCTTCTTTGACAAATATCACATCTCTTTACTAGTTTTCTGGCGTCGGTTCTTATCGTAGGCCAATAAAAACTTGACAACAAAACTCTCCTGATTAGTGCTTTCAAACCACAATGAGCTGACCCTTCGCCATCATGAAGTTCGGAAAAAATCATATGTGACTCAACATGTGCCAAACATCTTAATAGTGGTATGCTCATAGAATTCTTGTAGATTAAGTCTGTTATTATCGTGAATCCTCAAGCCTTATTTCTTACTTTCTTTGCTAGTGCTTTATCCTCGGGCAAAACATCACTTGCCAAAAAAAATCGAATGTTATTCCTCCAATCCATGTCATTGATTGTTGAAATTTGGAAACCCGTTTCGGGCCGGTTTTCTAGCTCTGCTCGTTTGATGATTGATGGTAATTATTGCGTTAAGACTCATGGGTATTCCCCGACATATGCCATGGTTTCCAACGAATCGGCAACTGCATTTTCCGCTCGATATACATCCTCATAGGTGATCTTTTCAAAAACATACGCTAAAACTCTAAGTGCAGCTAAATATTGGATCAATTGCTCATTTATTGCTTCGGACTGCCCGGTGGCATGATTAAAAAGTAACTAGGACCGCTTACTAATCGGACATTCCTTGCTCCACATACTTGGGCTAATCTCAACCCTGCTAATGTTGCCTCGTATTCGGCTTCATTATTCGATGCCCTAAAACAAAAATGTATTGCTTGGTGAATTGTTGTTCTCGATGGTGTAGTGATTTGGACTCCTGCTCCACACCCAATAATACTGGGCCCACCATCGGTTCGAATTATCCACCCATCTGGTTCCTTCTCTTTTTCGACCTCCATTCTTTTGGTCGGCTGAAATGGAACTCTACCAGAAAATTTGCCAAGGCTTGGCCCTTAATTGCTATTCTTGGTACGAAATCGATATAAAAATCACCCAACTCAACCGAACATTTAGACAGGTGTCCTGAAACATCTGGCCTTTGTAATACATTTTTTAACGGAAAAACAGTTCCGACCATAATCGAATGACCCTGAAAGTATGGTCGCATTTTTCTAGTCGCCATTACCAACGCCAAAACTAGTTTTTTCAGTTTGAAATATCTTTTTTCAACATATAGTAAAATCTTACTTACATAGTAGACTCGCTTGGGTATTCGATCCACTTCTTGGATTAATGTTGCACTAACCGCATGATCAGACACTACAAAATACAAAAATAAATTTTCTCCATGATTAGGTTTTGTCAATAATGTTGGAGGTGAAAGATAGTTTTTTATGTCCAGAAAATCTCGGTACAAGTAGGTGTCCAACTGAATGCCTTAGCATTTCTCAAAAAGTGGAAAAACAATGCGCATTTGTCAGACGGCCTAGATATAAACATGTTAAGTGTTGTCAGACGCCCTGTCAAAATTTGTACTTCTTTCACATTACTCGTTGGTTCCATGTTGCACAGCGCATTCAATTGCACCTGACCTGCTTCTATCCTATTTTTGTTGATTATAAACCCCCCAAAATTTCCAGATCGGACACCAAATGAGCATTTTTATGGATTCAGCTTAAGATTTATTCTCTTTAAGTTTTCAAAGATCTCCTCCAGGTCTGTGAAATGATCTTCATCAGATACATTTTTTACCAGTATATCATTTATTTAAACCTCAACATTTTGTCTGATTTGTTCCTTGAAAATCTTGTCCACGAGCCTTTGATAAGTGGCACCGGTATTTTATAAACCGAAAGGCATAACCTTGTAACAGTAAAGACCTCTTCCACTTATGAAGGTTGTGCTTTCTTGGTCTCTTGGATTCAACTTTATCTGATTATAGCATGCGTAAGCATCCATGAAAGATGGCAGCTTATTTCCCGATGTTGAATTAACTAGTTGGTCGATATGTGGCATAAGGAAAAAATCTTTAGGACACGCTCTGTTAAGATCTGTAAAATCTACACACATTTTTCGTTTTTCTTTTTTCTTTTTTACTAAGACTGGATTGGTTGTCCATTGCTGATATTGGGATTCCCTTATATGGCCCACCGTTTTCAACCTTTCTCCCTTTGTAATAATAACCTCTACCTTTTCTTGAGAAAAATCTCATCACCTTTTAGTTATAGGTCAAACATTCGGGCATACAGACAGATTATGGTAGATTACGCTATCAGGGACTCTTGTACATCTTCCAAACACCAAACAAACAGAGGCAATCTATTTTTGAGGAAATAAATTAATCTTTCCCGAAAAGTACCATAAAAATTCGTCTATCTTTAAAAAAAACTCCAATAGCAAACTCATAGTTTTCACAGTTTTCATCAGTCAAAAGCAACCTCGTGGTCTTCCTAGGATCATCTACTGGTTCCGATCCTGAAGTCGACGCTGCTAATTGCTAATATTTGGCTTGAACCATTTCTTTATTAGCTTTTGTTGCCAAAGCTTCTCGATAGCATTCTTTTGCCGCTTTCTGGCTATTTCAGACAACGCCGACGTTATTACCTATCATATATTTCACACGCTGATGCACCGTGGACATTACTGCATAGATCCTAGATAACCAAGATCGACCAAGAATTACGTTGTGAGAGGTTGACAAATCTACAACCACAAAGAGTGTTGTTACCTCTTTTCTGAAAGGGCCTCGACCTAACTTAGGCATGGGCATTCGGTTCTTCGGTTCGGTTTGGTTCGGTTTTTTCGGTTCTCGGTTCTTTTGGTTCTTTAAAGCTAGTACCCATTTAGAAACTGAATAAATTTCGGTTCGGTTCGGTTCGGTTCGGTTCGGCTTAATTCGGTTTGGTATGGGTACTTAACTCGTTCCAATCTGTTAATTGTGGATACTTTAAATGCTTTGGAATATCAAAGTATATAAAACTCTTTTTACACTTTAAAACAATAAAACTATGTTAAATTGTAAGGGGAAAAAATACTAAACATAAGAAAAATTCAGAATTAACATATTAAAGAATAATATTAGTAATTTAAGAAAATGGAGAGATGATATGAAGTTTATTAAATTATATAAGGTTGGTATTTTGTTATTTTGTTTATACGCATAATAGTTTGTAAATATGTCGCCACTTTAATAAAGTATGTTGTCATTTATTCAAGAGAATATAATTAGAGATCAATGATAAAAGAAAATTTTAGGGAAATCTAACTTTAAAATAGAAAATATATTTTAAAAAAAATCAAAATTAAGGGTTAATACATATGTTCGGTTTCTAACGGGTACCCACGGTTCTTCGGTTCGGTACGGTTCGGTTCCGAGAATCGTGGGTAATTGAAAACTGGAACCATTCGGGTATTATGAAAGGCTCAAGTCTACTTCGGTTCGGTTGGGTTCGGTTCGGTTGGGTTCAGTTCTTTCGGTTCCGGTTAAAATGCTCATGCCTAACCTAACTGTATCAACCCTTCAAATTCTACAACCACCACAGCTGTAGCTCCTGTAAAACCCACTATTTTCCGTTCTGATTTTAAAATAACTAGTGGTTGTTTAAACTTCAAATAAGTAAACAAGAAAAGAATATTTGATGAACTCCTGGTGTAAATCAGCAGTCTCCGTACTTCTTCACCAACAATTGCAGCTACGATTAGAACTGCATCCTCATGCAGCCCGACAATATCTCTCATTTCGTAATCATCAAAACAAATCATGGGAGATGGACTTCGGTATATGTAAGGCGGTGCCCTTGCCTTTAACTGTGTGGTTAGACTTACCACATGCCTTTTCCGAGAAGAATTAATAATCCCTGTCATTAAATCTCCTCCGAAAATAGTTAATGATTCGAAATATTTACAAAGATTATCTAACATTTCCATTTTCTTCAAGAGCTATTTTTTCAATCATCCCAATTTTTGATCATCTGCGGGATCTAGATACTCAGTATATATATCAAACGGATCAGCCACCTCAGAAACAACCAACATCGTTTCTGGTTTTGTTACTGCCACAATTTCCTTGGAAGCTACATTTTGTTAAACTTGCTTCTTTACATACGATGCCAGTTTCCCGTTGTCGATTAAAGATTGTGTTTCCTTTTTTAAAGTTATACAATCTTTCGTGTCATTTCCCACGTCTTCATGATATTTAGTATATCGGTTATTTCAAATTTCCCGAGGGGTGTTAATTGAGAGAAGGTTTGCGAAAAGAGACGATCTTCTTTGATTTTTTAAAAATGGTTGACACGCATTCAGTCAGGTCTGCAAAGTCTGTAGGTCGGATCCATTTATTCGAGAAAGGTCGGCTACCAGACTTGCCACTATACCTGACTTGCTGAGGTTGTGACATAGGTGCCTTCGCTTGTACATGTTGCACAACTGGTGGCACAACACTTATCGGTTGAGGTTGTGGAATACGGGTTGGTTTTTGTACACTCTGCTGGTAAGTCATTATTGCCACTTGTGAGCTTTGCTGAATTTGCGCTGCTAACTCAGACGCTTCAGTCTTTTCAATCAAAATCTTGAGCTGGGAAGGCAGAAAATGTAAATGTTTGTTTCTTTATGACTGCCTGTTTCATAGGACCGGGTAATAATCCGAATCTATACCCGTCAAAGCCACGCTTTCCTCACAATGGTCAAGATCGTTTTTAGCATCCACGAAGCATAGCGTTTTCCCACCTTAGGCGGACAGTTAACGATTGTGTCCCCATTGGCTTGTAAACCTTTTCTTCCCACAAATTGTTGTCTGAACATTACCCATAACATATTGAAATTTTTTATGCAGCCTTGGGGTAATTGATTGTACCACTTTGAAGCCTGATCTTTAAAGGACATTGAAAAAACTCAGCAGATTAGTTTGTCATCATTATCAAAACTCAACATGAAATTCTTAAAAGCTTCTAAATCATTGCCAGGGTCCTTCTTCCCATCATATTTCTCCAACTTAGAAATGTTAAAACGCTCTGGGAGGTGTCCCGACAGAATCTCATCCAAAAGCGGGGACGATCTCCAGTTATTCCCTAATATGAAAGCCTTACTTCCTAGATCTTTTGTATGGCTTGCATATAACCCTTATTCGCTTAGGTTGGCAAACTGACTCCCCACCCTGTACCCATAAGTCTGACTTCCCGATGGGAATTGTAACTGAGGGATGTTAACTTGTTTTATTTTTATGATCGTGATAACCCTCTCTTTCTCGGGAGAGATTGGAGTTCTTTTTTCAACGTTATTTTCACGATGCTTTGATATTTTCGCTCAGCGATACTTTCGACGTTGGATTTCTTGTTCTCTCATTACTCTTTTACCCTTTCTAAGACGTCGGATTTCTCGCTCCAGAGATGACGACTCGTCAGATCATCATCAGTGGAATCACTATAATCTCGTCTGACGCGATGCTCGATTTTTCTTTCGGACCCATTATTTTGCACCCAATCAAGGGATCGACATCTATGGTTAACTTCTTCTTTGTCTTCATCAAGTATTTGTTCTCTTTGGTCCACCAAACTATTCCTCTTTTTAGCTAAAGCTATCTCATTTTCTGCATTCAGCTTTGCTATCATATAACAATTGTTGCCTCGTCATGATGAGGGTCAATCGTTTATACCTCCCCTGATCATTTTGGTCACGAATGTCATACTTCTCCTCAGAATGTTGGTCCTTGGAGTCCGACACAATTATGTTAGAATATTTACTTAACACTTTTCCCTCTACTGATTCGATATTCATCTCTCTATATATTGTGATTTAGGAGAATTAGGTTCCCGGGTATCACTTTGGTTTCCCACATGCGGCGCCAATGATAGTTCTAGAAATATCTAGAGCTCTGATTCGCTAGTTTTTCTACAAGAATAGATAAGTCGTTACTTAGAGAGAGAAATGTGAGATTCGTAGAGAGAGAAAGATCTCAGAGTAATATTATATATTAAAAACGTATTTTCCCCAAAAAATGGTACTTTTCTTATATAGTGACAGTAGTGGGGCCCATTTCATACAAGTGGTCCCTCTAAACTATCTTTCTCCTTTTTACACCCATACCTCTCACATTACAAATTAAATGCTTATTATTTCTAGTTTTATTAATATAAATACATATAATTATATTATGTTGGTCAAAGATAACCTGAATATTTTCATCCCTTATCGCATAGTACTAAAATTAAAGTTGTAATAACAATCCAAGAATATTTGGGCAAGGGTGTGTGCCTACACGGAATAAAAAGACCAGTCATCAAGAAATTTAAAACTTTCTTAATATATTCTTTTATTCTTCTTGGTATGATAGAATTTTAGCTTTCGTGGAAAACAATGATTCTCCTTCCTTGAAGACTAAATCTATGAGATCTGTTCTCTAAGGGATCTATCTGTTACCACCAAAAACCTGCAGCTAAACACAATCAGTCACCCCAACAACAACAACATGTGTTTAGACAGAAACAACTACCTCATATGGAAAATTATGGTCTTTCCCATTATTATAAAGGAAAACGGGCTAGGACAATTTCTGACAGGAGAGAAACCATGTCCTCCTAGGTTGCTAGCAAATACTCAAGGCAACATCACTGAAAACTTTATGTATATGAAGATTGGATGGCCAAAGACCAATTTCTCCTTGGATGACTCTATTCCACCATGAGTCATGAAGTTTCAACTAAGTTGTTGGAGGAAGAAACCTCCAAGGATTTGTGTGATGCTACTGGAAAATTGGTTGGTTCACATACCAAGTCAATAATAACTTACTATAAGTCAGAGTTCCAAAGAACTTAAAAAGGTAGCCTGAATCATGGCTGAATATCTAAACAAATAAATGGCATAACTAACAATCTAGCCATAGCAGGTTGTTCAATCTCAATTGTTGTCTCGGTTGCTCATATTCTAACACGATTCGATTATGAATATACCCCTATTGTGGTTAGCTTGGCCGAAGGGGAATCTATCAAATGGTTAGACCTACAGACCAGTTTACTTGACTTTGAAAGTAGACTAGTACAACTTACCAGTCTATAAAACTCAATGACTAGCTTAACACAACCCACAAACAAGACAACAATCAACAAAATCATAACAACAAAAACTCAACTAGCCAGTCAGAGGGAAAAATAGAGGCTATACGAGAAGAAAAATATATTATAAAAACTTTTCCATTAGTCATAGAGGCAGAGGATAATCTTTTAGATAAAAAATGAGGTAGGTTTTCACCTAACATGCATACTTGTTCAATCTGCAACAAATATAGATATTTTGGTCTTATGTGTTTATAAAAGATGATTCATTTGTCAGGAGCACTACTCCTAATTAGCAGGCTAGAGTTTATGGTGTTCAAGGAGATTACCTAGCTACTCAAGATACACGAGTTAATGGATCTTGGTTTGCTTACAGTGGAGCTAGCCACCATGTCACGCGCAATCATAGTCTCTTAGCTAAAAAAACTGACTACTAAGGTAAAAAAAACTATTATTCTTCGTAGTGGTGAGAGACTAGCTATCTTATATATTGGTGAATCTAAGTTACCTACATCTACTCACAAATCTATCATTCTTAAGAATATTCTTCTTGTATCTAAAATTAACAAAAACTTACTATCAGTTTTTCACCTAACAAACCAAAATCCTGTGTTTCTTGAATTTTATAATAGTTGTTGCTTTGGGAAGGACAAGGAATTCAGAGAATATTATACTCAGAAGGACATCTTAAAATGGAATTTAAAAAATAGAAGTGATCCCTAAGGCACTAGGGCTCAAGACACAATCATATAAAGCTCAAACTAGTCTTTTTAACGTTAAATCAGTCGTTCTTAAGTCTGTTTAAGTGTGTTTCTAATTCCTTAAAAATGGATGTTATAAGAAACTTGGTCATCCATACCCTAATATTTTTCTAGAGTTTTGAAATATTGTTACCTCTCTATTGTTTTAAGAAATGGTATCATTTTGTGTGAAGCTTTCTAGGTAGGCAAGTCTTAGAGTTTTCCTTACTTTATCTCAACCTTTTATGTTAGTCATATTCTAGACTTAATACAATTAGATGTTAAAAGAGCATCCCCTGTTTTATCTATCATATGTTTTAAATACTATATCCTATTTATGGATGACCATTCTAGGTCTCATCAAGTTTATCCCCTTAAAGAAAAAAGTAATGCTTTACATGTTTTTAAAGAATTAAAAAGTATGGTTGAAAAATAATTTCTGGTTGAGACGGGGCTAAAATTTATTGGCACAGTCTAATTTATTGACATGGCAAAGGCCTATACTAATTGAGAGGAATTATATATGCTTTTGCTCAACCTATCTTTAGATTCTGTTTTATCTTAAAAAGGTCACATCCTCATACCTCAAACTAGATTGGAAGGGATAAGAGAAATCATAAACATTTGGTTGAGATATGGTACAGTCTAATTTACCCTATATGTATTGGGCTAAGGCTTTTGAAACTGTTATATATCTGATAAACATACAGGTCATTTTGTGAGGTACTATAACATAAGAAACACAACTACTTAGCCTTAAAAACCTTTATATGTGCATGATTTTCTTGTTTGAGACCTTATAAGTCTCATAAGTTCCAATTACACTCTTCTAAATGTGTTTTCCTAGGTAATAGTTAATTTTATAAAGGTTATTGGTTTCTGAGTACTACCGGAAGAGTTTACATTTCTAAGAATGTTGTCTTCAATGAGGATGACTTTCCTTTTCTAAAAGGATTCCTAATTCCTGAGATGTATCTGGTGATCAGAAAACTATCATGTGTAATGAACTTTAGCAACTTATGAGTTATACACATCAACCTAGTCACTATGTCCAACACATCTCAACTAACTAACCTAGATTACAAGACATATACTAAAATCAACTAACACAGATACAATCGCATGCGCTGCCATTAACTAGCCAGCATTCGTATTCACACAATCAACCAAAGCACAAATCTTTCACCTCCAACTCAACCCATTCAACACAGTTCATAATCAAGTATTATTAATCATTCAAATTTTTAAACACTTACCCAATCTATTAAGTTACTATCTCCCCACCTTATGCATATCTCATCAGACTCTCCAACACAATCACGTAGACACCCAATGCATACTAGATCTAGATACAAGTTGAAATATGATCGAGATTGCGCTATTCAACTCTACAGGGCCAGATTAGTTGCCAAGGGATTCTATCAAACCCCTAGCATTGAGTTCAATAAGACTTTTAGCTCTATTACTAAGGATTCTACACTCAAACTTATTCTAACAATAGTTAGGGATGTTAGGAAACTTCACATAAAGAATGCATTCTTGAATGAGATTTTTATGAAGATGTTTATATGACTCAACCAGAGAGTTTTAAGAACTCTATGCATCTTACACATGTGTGTAAATTATAAAAAGCTCTTTATTGCCTCAAGAAGGCCCCAAGGGCTTGGCATTCCAGACTAAGGGAGAATCTATTAAACTAGGGCTTCAAGAACTCAAGATGACACTGATCGTTGTTCTTCTTTATCTCTAGAACTATAGTCTTACAAATCGTAGCCTACTTTGATGATTTATAGTTATATGTAATCACACTAGTTATCTACAGGGTTCTATTCAAATACTTCACGCAATATTTTCAATAAAAAATATGAGGCCACTCAATTTATTCCTTGGAATAGAGGTTTATCGTGAGGCCAACTCGAATCTACTTGACACGGCATAATTGTATTCAAAACTTACTTGCCACTTAGGGATTATCTCAGTCTAAGTCGTGTCCTACACCAATGGTTATTGGTCCTCTACTCTCCAGCCTAACTTTCTATCTTGTAGTCAATCCTACAAAATACGGGATCATATTAGCCAAGTTACAATATCTGACTCATACTAGACCATACTAGACCATTCATCTCAAAATCAGTTGTCATCTTAGACTGTACAGATTTTCAGATGATGACTGGGTGAGTCCCACATTTATTGATCCTTACAAAAACAAAACTTTTTTTCTTGCTTCTTCACTGAATCTGAGTACAGAGAACTCGTCAATTCTTCTTTTGAATTGATTTGGTTAAGCTCATTTCTCTCTAAGATGAACTTTCTAGTCCAAGCTTATCCCGTTATTTGGTGCAGCAACCTTAGTGCATTTTCCCTTGCCTCAAACCATGTGTTTCATGCTCGTAAGAAACATATTGAGCTCGTCCTATATTGATGTGACCAAGTGCTCATCAAAACTCTTGAAAATCGTTATACACCCATGTATATCAAGTTTTAATTTCTCTTAAAACGAATCATGTATAATTGTGTTCAAATAAAAATAGAGGTGGGAATATATAGAGGAAAATAAAAATTAATAAAGTGATAGATAATATAAAATTCCTTGAGTGATCCAAGAACTCAACAAGATATGAGAAAATTACAAAATGCATTGGCCAAAATCCAAGGACTTGCACAAATATATCCGATCAAAATAAGAAAATTCCTTGCACACTTTAAGGTCTTACACAAAAATAGTTATATCAAAATATATTGGCCTGAGGGCTCATTCCCATCGGATTTTCCTTTCTTTCTTTATTTCAAACTCTCACCATCAGAGTCTTCCTCATTCTCATCATCAGAATCTTCCTCGAATGAATCATTAGAAAGACAAAACTTGTCAGCCAAATGTATGTCATGAGGTAATTTATTGGCACATGTCCCCACATATCCTTGAGGACCAATTTGCGAAACCTCTTATTTAATAGTAGCACCATATCTGATTCATTGATTTGTCCCTCTCTTGCAAAGACTCTACCACTTTTTCAGCATATACATCCTTAGCATCAGCTATATCTTGAACAAAATTTGCCTTGAGAAAGGTAATTTCACCATCTTTCTCCTTGAGAAGATCTTCAAGATTTTTATTTTCATCTAAAAAGCGTTGAATGGTAGATTTATCATCAGATTTATGATTATTCAAAGAGGTGATCTCCTCAGAACTAGATGACTACGGACCTTTATAATCATAGTATAGCTTGTCACGATCTATTTTTGCTTGAACTAGCTCCCTTTAACGGTTTTCACTTCTCAATTTAGATTTTAAACCTTACCTTTTTCTTCCTCAACGGAATTCTTCAGACTCATATTCTCAGTTCGAAAGGAAGTGATTTATTCAACTTAAGACCTCACTTGTCTCTCCAACTCAATAATTGGCCATAACCTAAAGCTGCATACCGCAAGCTTATTATTCTCCTTGGACACTTCAAAGGGAACCCCGTCATATACTATAGCAGTTGTAGTACTGGTAAACTCGGGATAAGCAAATTCAAAAGTATCAAAATTAAAGTTCCATATGCCTTCCATTTGATCACCATCTCTAAAAATTGACCAATCAGTTGGGGTAACAATGGAGAAAGAGGATCAGATATTGTAGTTGTAGGATGAGGAACATCAACTAAGATGGTTGAAGGAGGAACTTCTGGACGAAGTATAATCTCTGAACCAACCAAAGATTTCTTCTTCTTCTTCTTTCTCTTATCACTACCCTCTTTACTTCTTTTATGCCTTTTCTTCTTCTTAGGAGCACGGGATTCCGATGGCACTTTACTTCATTCGACAGAAGCAGCAACAACTTTCAATAAGGCTGCATTTATCTCATCACGCTGCCCCTCAGTTCCTGCTTCGGGACCAAACTGTGACGAATTATCCTTGTTCTTCTTGTTCTTATTCTTATTCTGATGACTGTGAGCTCTATTCTTGGCTGGAAAAAAAATTATTATCGGTTTTGTTAGTCCAATTAAGGATTTCGGTAGCTCGAGGAGGATTGGTAAACTATTCCCATGAGAGTTCCCGAACCAGATTCGTCCTTTAATATTTCCTGAGGTGAATCAATTATGGAACTCGTTGGAGCATTTTTCATAGGCACGTTGGTTCTGCTTCCTAAAGATCACTTTTGCAGCCTCCAAGTGTTATAGGAAGGGATTAAAAATAGCTGGAATAAAATAAATCAAAGGTTAGAAACAAAAATAATAGGAAGTAATAGAAATATAAAGAAAATCCAGAAATATTTACGTGAAATCTTCCAGTATCTTGTGAGCAAGCTTGGATTCCCTTTAGACATAATTTTCTTGCTATTTGCCCAAGGACCATTGATGAAGAGAAACTAGGCTTTCTAAATCTTATTCTCCTCTAAGAGGTCACCTACTACTCTATAGTTATTCCACATATTGTGATAATAAAAAGGAATGGAACCATTCCAAGACAAGCCAGCCACATCAGCCAATTGTTCCATGGCTGTCGGAATCTTTGATATTCATGAGGCTATGATGCACGCTAGCAATAAAAACCAAGCATTGAGGCTAGCTTGGCTTGGGAATAACTTAACCAAGCTTAAGTATCTTACTATTTCGTGGTCTAAGGAAACCAAAGGCCCTAGTTGAGCACATCGATATAGACCACCAACTCACTAGACCTACAGTCCATCGGAGTTTCTCCGGATTAGGGCATCCTAACTCTCATTGAATTAAGGAATCCTTATTTAGCTCAAATCTCTTCTAGTCTGGATTTGTAGAAATAGACATAGGATATCTTTTGTAAGGTCAAAAGATATTTGACACTAACCTTGGTAAAATTAGGCTTAACTCGTCTGATGAGAGAGTGAGGAAGTGGCTCGAATTCATTCAAATGGGTTCTATATTTGCTCTTATCATCACCAACTTTTAAGGCCTTTGGATTTGTTTCCTTTGTTAACTTTGGAGTTTCTCCAGTTTGACCAGATGTCTCAATTGGGTGTATTTTCCACTATATTTTATGTTTCCTTCCATGATATGTGGTCTATATTTCAAAGGTCCACTAGGCTGAGCAATCAGTTTGTCTTCCTTGAATTGAGAAAATCTATATAGTACTTGTGGGATTCGCCTTTGTATTTGAGCCTGATGGGAGGTTGGTTACAGTGATTTCTCCTCCTATGATCGGAACTTGTGGTGAGGGATTATTTGCAAGTGTGCGTGGATCCGGTTGGCTTATTTGGTGTCGAAGGCTTATTTTTTGCCTTAGATAGTCTTATAACTCTACGCAGAGTGTTCTCATCAACATCTGACCCCATAACTATGAAATTTGAGGGAGTTTAATGATTTATGGCTCCTCGTGTTTGGAATGACTTGATTGACTGAGGAGAATGACAGGTGATGTGAACGACTGAGCAGTAGAAGTAGGTACAGAGGTATTACAATGCTTATTGTATGGGTAAACGCCTTTGTATTCTATAGATTGAGTTGTAACAACTTTAACCGAAGAGGTATGTAACCCAACAGCGTCCCATGCTTTCTTTTTCTCTTCTTCTAGTTCAGATAGATTAAGCTAACCACCTTTTCTTAGAGCGTTTCTAGCTTTAAACATACAAACACTAAAAATCGCTGGAAATGAAGATTACGGTGGCCAATGTAGAGGGGGAAACAGAAATTTTGTCTAAAAAATTGAAGGCTTAAGAAAACACTTTATATGTCTAGATTTTAGAAGGTAAGCATTTTCTCAATGCAGAAGTACCAACAGTAAAAATGAATATATATATATATATATATATATATAAGCTAAGAGACGTTTGAGTGCCTTACTAGGGAAGAGGAATCGAAAACAGTAGTTAAGGGGCTGTAGAGAAGTGCAAAAGTTTCTCTCATTTGATTGGATGGTCTTGCCTATGGTAAAACAAGATCGTGGGTCTAATGAAAAATTGACATGTGTCTCAAAAAGTAACTAGTTAAAAGTTGTGACCTTTGGATACTAACTGTTATTCAATAAACCATCGGATATTGTTTGGGATGGTTCGGATATATTAGCTCTCCCGAAATGCTTATTAGGGAGCTAAGGGGGCTAGATAATAGGATCGAATTTTGTTGGAGGCCAGAATCATATTTATCTTAGGAGGCATTTTAGACCCATAATAAAAGTCATGCTAAGTAAGTTGAGTGCATGATGATTAAGCTGTGTACCAACTTAATATGTACTTGGGCCTGAAAGCTCATAAAACTGACCTATACACACGACCTGACCGATAGGCCAATAGACTCGAATTATCCTATAAATAGTCCAAAAACAGCATTTGATGGGTAGGTTGATGGTTGGACTCCGAAATCAGTACTGTGGTTTTTACTTCCTACACTGGGAAGGTTTTCCACGTAAAAAAGTGTTCTGTGTTGCTTGCGTTTATTTTATTCAGACTTAATATTTTTGGGATCGTTATCTCTATCATACTTGATACAAGAAGGAAGATTTCGTTTTTGCTTATATTTCTACTTATTAATACTTAGCACCTCAATTATGTCTCTACCTTTTACTTTAAAATTTAATACATTACTACCTATAAATTTACCTAAATAACCTCCGAACCAATTTACACCTTATCACACACAACTCAAATTTTTCATACGCACCTATATCAAATTTTATAAGTGGGGTTCTCATAATCCTATGTATCGTACTATGTCATATATGAGCAAGTTTACTATACCATAATAAATATCATTGCGAGAGTAAAAAAATAGAATTTTAAATTTTGTTAATATAGCTTCATGATATTATGTTATTACAAGAGTATCATTTATCAACAAAAGTTCCACCCTTAGACAAAACAAGGTTACCAAATTTGTACAAGGACCAAATTCCAGCTTTAGACAACAGATCTCCAGAAACTAAAACAAATTTCATTTCCAGAACGTACAATATATTAGTAAGATTAATTTTATTTTTACTTGTAAAGACCAAGTGTACATTTCTACGACCCTCAACCTTGGACTTATTTGTGTTTTCCATTTGCACTTATTTTGTGCTACTACTTGCTTTCATCGTTTTGAGCAAGGATTTGTCATGCGTGACATGAACGGATGCACAAGTATTTTACCACAATGCCTAAGTTTTATCTTTAATGGAATTAACCTCCGTCAACATTACAATAATGTTTTATTCCACATACTTTATATTATCACTATTTCTCTTAAGGTTTCATGTATGAGAAAAATGTTCGGGTTTTCCACACACATAATATAATTTATCTTTACATTTTAGAGGTATTATTGTTCTTATTTCCAAATGATTTTTATCCAAATTTATGTTTTTTTACTTTGACTCTATTGCATTTACACTCCTAAAAGCTCTGATCTTAGATTCTTCTTCTGCATCTCTAGCGCATGATTCTTATTCAATCCTCAAATGTTTTTGGAACTGTCTCAAACTTTACTTTACGAATTTATAAAGTGTCATTTTCCGATAATTATTCTAAGATGGAGGCAGCTTTGATATTGATAAGTCCGGATAACTTCACCACTACTTACTGAGATTTCCGGACAAGGACAATTCAGACATAAACTGCCCACTGAACTATCCAGACAGGACAAAAGTATAAAATAATTAAACACCTTTTGACTAAGCTAGATGTTAATTAGCTTATTAAGTAAATAGGTCCTTAAACTTGACCCGGTTTCATGATTTGACCTGAAAGCCCATGGGTCCATAATTAAGGGTATAAAAACCCCAACTACTTTCATTAATGAGGGTAATGGACATTTAATTCAACCAGGCAACTTAAATCTCTCACAACAAAACACCCAAACATCTAATACTCCAAACAAAATTCCAAAACACTTGACAGAATTACCCTCAGCGTAAAGTAAACCACACCAAAATGGCGACCATAGTGGGAGAAAAAGGTGTCTGAATCTAGCATTCAAAACCAGCAAGAAAAACCAGTTCAGATGAATCCGGACGAGCAAGCAATTACACCACCTTTGGTGTAGGTGGTGGGAGAAAACAATGAGTACATGACCGAAGAGCAAGACAAGTTGAAAGCTGAAATAGAAGCATTGAGGGCCAGTAGAAAGGCAGGGATGGGTTTAAAGGAAAAGTCAAAAGCGTCAGCCATTCACTTTACTGACAACCCAAGGGAGAACGACCCATCAACAAAGACTCATTTGAGCATAAAAAACCCATGTTAGTTCTAAGAATTCTCACCAGTCCAAGTCGGTGGAGAGCTCAGAATGCAAGTCCTCCAATAGCTCCTCGAATGAGGATGAGCTTGAGGAGTCTTTGTCATCGGAAAGTGATGAGGGGAGGTCCATGAAGAAACAAAAGTTAGTTAAAAATATTCAATAAAGAGGGATAGGAATGGGAGACTAAAGAGACATCTGGGAAAAGGGTCGTCTCACAGTCACAACCATAGTCACAAGCCTGTGGATCAGCTGCTGATGGATCCTTTTGCTTTCCATGATGAGCCATGTATTTTGGCAACACCTAATGAAGACACAGTTTTTAGTCGTAGTCGGAATTGGAGGCAATCGCCATTTTCATCCAAAATATTGTCTGAAAACTTTCCTAAGAGGTTTGACAGTACTAAAACGGAGAAGTATGATGGGAGCAAAGATCCGGACAACCATTTGGAACAGTTTAAAAAATTTATGATGAATTTTGATGATGATTACAAACTTCTTTGTAGAGCCTTATCTCAATCTCTTATGGGAAGTGCTTTGAAATGGTACAACAGCTTGCCACAAGGTTGTATCATAAACTTTGATACGTTTTAGGTGGCCTTCCGAAGGCAGTTTGTGGGGAGTAAAGAGGTGAAAGGAAATGGAGATACTATTATCCATTGTGCCTAAGAGCCAAATGAGTCACTGAAAGACTATATAAGCTGGTTTGTAAACACTAAGAATGGGTTAACCGATTGCTTTGAGCATGTAGCAATAGCTTCTTTGAGACAAGGGTTAAACCCTGGGAATCTGGCTGATTCGGTAACCAGGATGAAGGCCATGACTTGGGGTGGTTTTTTGAATCAGGTGGGAAAGCAAATTAATGTAGATGAAACAAAGAAGACTAGGGTACACATGCAAGTGAGGTCTGCCCCAGCTGCTCCAAACCATAACCAATCCGGATACAAGGCCAAAGAAACCGGACAGGGGCCCAATAGGGCCAAACAGACTCAATCCCACCCAAATCCATCTTAGAGCCAGCAGTCCAGAAATAAACGAGGACCTTGGGTCCAACCGCAGTGGTTTGCTGAATTAAAAGAGAATGTGGCAACCATTTATGACAAAACAAAAGATGAGGTGCATTTTAGGAAGTCGGCAGCGCTTCAATCTCTTAGGGAAAGTCGTAATACTTCATTTTGTCAATATCATCATGATATTGGCCACAACACTGAAGACGGCATCGCTTTGAAACAAGAAGTGCAAAATCTTATTGAAAGGGGGAAGCTGGGAGCTTATGTCAAGAGAAGAAGTGGAAACAGTCCTGACAATGCTCACCGGACTGGCCCAACAAACAATGTGAGGACATCTGCTCCGGAAGGGGCTATGGTAATCCTTGAAATATTTGATGTCGAATCGGAGTATTTGGATCCTCATCCAATCCGGAATAAAGTGGGAGTTATAACAGAACAAACTAAGACAGTGTCTGGACTCATAAGCTTTTTTGAGTCACTTACTATATTTGGAGGGGACACTATGACTGCGCCAATTCCTTCTTCGAGGAAGAGGCATGTTCACACTCTAGCTACTCAGTTAGAGGGAGGCATGTCTTCTTATCAGTCCCAAATTCTTTTTTCTTTCATTTGTTTTTATGAGGATGATTTAAGAAATATAGCTGGGCCTCATGAGGATGATGTGGTGATAGGAGCTTCAATAGGGGGCAACGACATCACGCGAATTCAAATTGACCTTGGCAGCTCAGCCAATATTCTCGTTTTAAGTTCTTATAAACAGATGAAGAATCTGGCAGTGATTCAGCGTTCGAACAGATCCATTGTGGGCTTTACAGGAAGCTCCGCGGATGTAATCGGAAAGTTTGAGGAGGAGGTATTGTTGGGCAAAGGCTCTTTCAATAAAATGGCCAGGGTACTATTCGTAGTGGTAGATTGCCCCTCATGTTACAATGCGATCTTTGGGAGGTCTTGGCTCTCTAGAATGCATGTTGTAGCTTCAACAGTCCATCAATGTTTAAAGTATGCGGTTCAAGGACAAGTGCGAGTTGTCCGGAGTAGCCAAAAGATAACAAGAGAATGTTATGCAACTGCACTTGCTCCTAGAACTTTGGGGGCAGTCCGGATTAATGAAGATTAGCAGTTGTTGGGGCTCTCTGGGGTGAGGGTGAAATTGATGACCCCAGAGAGACCCCTGGTGTTTTGATACCAATTGAAAAAGTTGAAACCCACTCTCTGGCCGAAGGAAGGAGTGTTAAAATTGGCTCCAAAATGGCACCAGAATTAAAGAAAAAATTGTTGTCCTTTTTGGCCGATCACCAACATGTTTTTGCTTGGTGCAATGCTGATGTGGCCGGAGTACCTACAAGCGTTATATCACACAAGCTGTCTATCCGGAGGATTTTTTAGGGTGACGATAAGTCTCACATCCCACATCGGTTGAACATGGGAAGGATCAGTGGTATATAAGTAAGAACATATCTCAACTAGTATGAGGCATTTTGGAAATGGACCAAAAACAAACCCGTGCGGACCTTTGAACACCCAAACGAATAATATATCTATATATAATTGATAAACAACAGAAAATATATTTTTTATAACTTTTTTCAATTTATATAATTCAATTACGGATATTTCTATACGAGTGATTTTATTATTATTTGTAATGTAAAATATATCTATTTTTTCACAAAATAGTTGTATTGGTCTAAGTATAGATTCCGTGTATATATATATATATATATAAAAAGAGAGGGGATGAAAACAAATTATCAAAATTTAACAAAATTTGTTGAAATTCGTCACGAAAATGGTATTTTTTCTGCTGTGAATAAAAAAAAGTTGCGACTAAAATGGCTAGCTCCCAAATAGCCCCACTCTCCTATTATGTAGTGTTCACGGGCATAATCTGTTTTTCCGAAAATTAAGACATAAACTAAAGAAAAACACATAATAATATAAAATTAGACAGAACATTATAGTTTTTCTATAGACTATGGATAGGGCTATAAGAAAATTAAAATTTCTAGAACGTAATGCTGAAATTCATCAAGGAGCAAACGAAATTGTAAAAACACTAATTTCGCTGGCCACTACGTTGAGTTATTTTCGCGTTTTCATAGCCACACCCGATAACTATCAGATAATGACACAGGGACTGAACTAGTAGTCTGTTCGGAAGATCGCTCATTCTAAGTCTTTAATCTTTTATTATTCTCTAGAAGACGTATAAACCACTAGGTCATCTTGTATTGTGAATGCCAGTGGTGTAGTGTGTCTTCTAGAGATGTTGTTACCCACTGCATAATGATAGGAGGAGATATGAAACAAAAGGATAGATTTCTGATAGGATATCTTTCTATCATATGCCAGCATCAGCATGGGAGCAAACATGTTTGTTTCTCAGCTGAGTATGGGCCAAACCTGCAAATCTTCCCACCATATCTTCATTTTAAAGCAAAATTTTAAACGAAAGAAAGCATTTATTTCATAGATTATTACTTTAGTGTGCCGTATTTCATTTACTAAAAAATAAAATATTAATTGAATTATTTTTTTTATACCATTCATAATATATTTACAACTAAATCTAAAATTTAACTTTTAAAATTTCTATAACATAGTATTTCGAAAATATATATATATATATATATATATATATATATATATTTACTGATAATGCTTTTAATATTTTTTTTTATAAAAACGAAATAGGTTAGGCTAACAAAATAATAAGATGAAGGTGGTAAATGAGATTATGAAGATCATATGAATTAAGACGAGGTTATAAAGTGGAATAAGACAAAGGTTATAAAGTGATGTATAAGACGAAGATCATAAAAGTTATAACAAATTGATAAGAGTTGTACGAAGAGTTAAGATAAAGATCATAAAAAGAGAAAGAACAAAAAAATTATAAGAAGTTAACAAAAGACCTATAGAGAGTTAAAACGAGTATTGTATTAAGAATTAAAACGGGATTAGCACGAAGATTTAAGACGGACATTCATAAAGTTGTTAGACGGTTATAACTGTATTTACACGCGTCGTTGTATAATAGGTCACCAAAAAAGTTTGTTTGATGCTTATAACAAAATGACATGTGTATGAAGTTTTTTTCCTTATCGCATGAATGCTTATGATAGTCCAGGGGATCCTGAACATCATTTTGAACAATTCAGAAATATGATGATGAGATTTAATGTGAATGATATTTTACCGTGCATAGCATTTTCGATGACGTTTAAAAAATGCATAAGATGGATTTAATTCCCTACCTAAAGGAACAATTCGAAACGCTGAGGGCCTTTAGCCCTCTTTTTAGAATAATTTTTTTGGTAATATACTATACAAGAAGGAAGGTGTAACTATAATGGATTTGTATCGGAATAAGGGTAAAACATTGAATACATATGACAAAAGGTTTGTGTAAGAGATGAATGTTTTGGCAACGTGTAAAGGAGATATAGTTGTGGCTACATTAAAAGGAGTTTAACCTTGGAAATGAAGTTGTATGAGGATCTCGTCAGATTTCTTGTGGATATTATAGGAGATATTTAAGCAAACTCGGATCAATTTATTAGGATTGAAGAATGGACAAAAGGAACTTCCGGTTATTTAAAAAAATTAGGAATTAAAAGCTCTCATATCGGATATGACAAAGTTTGATGATGTTAAGCGTGATGACGTCGTGAAAGCTCCCTTAAATAAGCTGAGGTTTATATATTATGTTAATCCATCTTGAAAGTTTACTCCGTTAACTAAGAATATTGCTACTAATTTTGATAAAATGAAAGGAAAATAAAATTCAGTCCACCTCGTCAAATGTTAACTCCAGATAACGGGAGGCCTATCAAAACGATCAGGGTCATTTGACTAATGATTTCCTTCAGTTGAGAGATGAGATGCAATGGTTGATAGAAAATTGGTAATTAATTGAATGTTTTTAAAAAATTAAGAAAAAAATGATAAAAAAAAGTAATGAGTCGCAACAGGAAGAAGAATCGGAAGGAATGAGAAAAGAAAAAGGGAATCAATAGTTGTTGCATATTATTTCAACTAGTGATACATTGTCTCGTATGAGTTCAAGTTCTAGAAAAAAAAATAAGAATGATCTAAAGATTCATTTAATGGAGGAGTAGCCATACCATCGTTATAGGAACTCGGTTGTCGATTTATCTTTTATTGATGATGATTTGAGTGGAGTCGTTACCCTTCTTGAAGATGCGTTGATCTTTCGTTTGGACATTTTGGAGGTAATGGTTACTCAACTTATGATTGATAATGGAAGTTCGATTAATGTTAGTTCGTCTAACAAAAAAGATTCATTAAAATCAGCAAAAAGACCACGACCGCCCAAAACATCATCTTCCAATCCCAACAATCTAGCAACTAACCTTTGAAACCCGTCCCTCATAAATGCATAAATTAATTCTTCAACAAACATCATATTTCTTAGTAGACTCGAAGAATGGTTTCTAAAATAAAAAATTTCACGAAACGTGGTTTAAGTAAGGTGATTGTAAATCTAAATTATTCCATAACAATATCAAATCATATATCACTACCAATAAGATCATCTTTTGTAATGACCACCTTGAAAATCCATGCATTCCCCTCACCTCAAAGTGTCGCCAATATTTTGTCAACCACTTATCCAACCTCATTGGGCATAAGTACTCCCTTAATTACCCTGGCCTTACTCGTATCAACAACCTTATTTCAACCAAGCTCAACCACGCTGATAAAATCCACATGATTCGTCATATCATAAATCTTTGTTTTATTGGGATTCGTCTATGTATCGCATATTAACACTAGAAAAATCCAAATATTATTTTCGGGTGTTAGTGGAAACCTTCTTCAAAATATAAACAACATCTTTGGCTTTGAAATGAGAACCCTTCTAATATATTATTAAGGTATCCCTTGATGATTTGTAGACTCTTTTATAATGATTGCAGACCTCTCTTCGATAAGGTCACTGCTTGTATAAACTCATGGACTTCCAAACATTTATCTTATGTCGAGTGGCTCCAGTTGATTAAATTCATATTTTTTGCTACCCAAGTTTATTGGTCTTGTATGTTCGTCTTCCCCGTTAGAGTCTTAAAAGATCTCTGCCAACTTCTTTGACGCGTCTTATGGTTTTCGATATAAAAAATTTGGATGCCAAAGTAGCTTGGACTAAATTTTCATTGTCCTCATAAGAGAGCGACATTGGGATAATATACCTTAAGGTATGGAATCTTGCGGCTGTCTTTGAGCACCTTTGGTCCATATTAACTAATAAGACACTTCAAGATGATGTGATTGGATTAATACCAAGAAGGTAAAAAATAAAAAACTTTTGGAACCTCATCATTGGTTCCTCTTGTAATTGGGGGTGGAAAAAAATTCTTAATCTTAGATCTATTACTGCTAACTTATATAAATATGAAACCAAAAACAACAACTCTACCTCCTTCTAGTATGGTCCACGGTTTTTCTATACTTCATTAGTTAAATGTTACAATCATAGTATTATATGTTTCGTTAGAATAAACAACAAAAGTAAAGCTGCATATATTATTTCTAATGACATATGGTACTTTCCCGCTCAGATTCGATATGGTAGCAGATCTCATCATTCATATCTTTAAAAAATTGGTAACAATATTAGTTTACTCGTCGTTTCTTTAGATATGGAGGATGTTAAAATTCGGCTTTCCAACCAGAAGAGTTAAATCTTTACTATTAACAATATTTATCATGTTATTCGTTTTCCAGCCCTTCAGGTAAACTTGGCCAACCTTGTTTGGAACAAGTTCGATATTCTCATAAACTTCTTCATTGTCTGGTTGACCATTTAAGGGAATCTCTCAACTGGAGATAAGTAATTTCTTAGGTTATAACACTATCTCAAATCATGTCTTATGTAATAGTTCCATTGAATCTATTAATCACCTATAAGTTGAATGGCCGTTCTCTCGGCTCCTCTGGAGGCATCAAGTGCTAAACTGAAGTTTTTACTCCTATCCAACGATTGGTCTTTCGAGCTACAAACTGACAGCTCTTTAACCCTTACTCGTTTGGGTCATGACCATATGAGGCTTATGGGTTCTGCGTTGTGATATATCATATTTGGTAAGAGATAAACGTGAGAAATTTTTTAAAAATAATTATTTCATCCCGTCGATGATTTTTATTCGCATCATCTCTGACCACCGCTAAAGATTCAATTACACAAAAAATCCATGATTGTTTAACTAATACTAATTGGTTTTTTTCTTATATAGTTTTTATGTTTTGTAGTTGGTATCATTTATTTCACAAATCATACTACGGACGATAGCGTCTATTATTCCTCTTGAGAGCCATGTTGCACACAATGCAACTCTTTGTACATGCTCACAACTTCAAACTTTTTTTTCAAATCAATTTTTGCTTTAATTGATTATATCGGTTTCGAAGCTCATAATATTTTATTTTATTGGTCTTTAGGTAAATCCAAGAACTCAATGACCTCAATTTATTTATTCCTTTGATAATCATCGATATAATAAATTCTTGTATGTCACCAAAAAGCAAGCTCTCACTTTTTCCGCCCTTCTGGCTCAGGTGGAAAAACAAATAGTGATAGAATAAACCGAGGCGCCTGAATTGGCTGCGCAAATTCAACAGAGCGTGCAAGCGTCGGTAGTCATAAAACAAGGGGCTCAATCTAGCTATGCTCAGCAAGTCCAGCCAGTCAACACAATACCGCTGACCCAGTCCTTGCCAATCAAGCCTCTGGCTTCCCAGAGTAAAAAAACAAAACCGACGAACCAAGTGGATTCGACCTGCTTACTTCGCTGACTTAACAGAATGCGTGTCTTCTATCTATGAAAATACTAAGAAAAGTGGGATGTACTGGAGGCCTTTACCCAAACCGACACCCCGGGAGCACAAGAACAACCGGTATTACCGCTACCACGAAGACATGGGACACGATACCAAAGATTGCATTGCCCTAAAAAAGGAGATACAGATGCTGATAGAGCACGGAAACCTACTCGAGTACGTGAAAAAAAAATTGCAACAGGACGCTGCTTCGAAAGAAATCGTGACGATACCGAAGTCCGAGACAACCATGACAATTTCTGAAGTGACCGACCCAAGGATTGCATTGCCCTAAAAAAGGAGATACAGATGCTGATAGAGCACGGAAACCTACTCAAGTACGTGAAAAAAAAATTGCAGCAGGGCGCTGCTTCGAAAGAAATCGTGACGATACCGAAGTCCGAGACAACCATGACAATTTCTGAAGTGACCGACCCTTTTGATGTCTCCATCGAGTATCTCGATTCACATGTAAATCGTAACCTCATCGGGGTCATCGAAGAGGAAGTTGCGGAAAGTAACGAGAGCGTAAGAAACCTGTATCAATTTTTCGAATCATTGACTATTTTTTGGGCTGATTCTATGGTAGGGATAACGCACTCCTCCAGAAAGTGACATATCGTGAATTTGGCTTCTCATTTGGAAGCTCGGCCCTATCCCCATTCGAAAACCGTTCCTTCACCAATTCTGTATTTTGACGATGAAGACATGAGAGACATTGCCGGACCCCATGAGGACGTTGTCGTTATTGGGGCGACCATTGTGGGGGAAGAGGTCCGTCGCATCTTAGTAGACACCGGGATTTCATCCAACATAATTTTTGCATCAACTTTCGCCAAGTTCAGGGCGCCCCCAGTCATTACACGTTCGGATCGAACTATTATAGGGTTTACATGTTCGGCAGCAGACGTGGTTGGTGAGTTTGAAGGCATTATTCAGCTGGGCCGCAGACCATTTAAAAATGAGGTCACTATTTTATTCGTCGTAGTAGACGCGCCAGCCTCTCATAATGCGATCTTCGGCAGATCGTGGCTGTTGCGAATGCACGCGGTATCCTCTATGGTTCATCAGTGTTTAAAGTATGTGATCGGAAACAACGTGGGGGTAATGCGGAGCAGCCAGAAAGCAGCAATAGAATGTTACCGAGCAGCTTTGGCCCCAAAAATGAATCATGAGATGGAGCAAGCGCAGAACTAGCAATTATTGGGGCTTCCCTTGGGGTCACTGCCCGTCGATGATCCTAGAGAAGATCCCAGTTTTTTAACCACCGACGAAGAGTGCGAAAAACACCAATTTACCGAAGGAAAAGTTTTACAGATCAGAATCCAATTGTCACCGGTCTTCAAGAAACAATTGTTGTTATT
The DNA here is from genome assembly GCA_036936605.1 of Limnanthes douglasii subsp. nivea. Lineage (NCBI taxonomy): Eukaryota > Viridiplantae > Streptophyta > Magnoliopsida > Brassicales > Limnanthaceae > Limnanthes > Limnanthes douglasii. Next base: position 174,619,531 of record JAUPFV010000003.1, read on the forward strand.
ACTACAGGAGAATTTAGATTTATTCGCATGGTGTTCGAAGGATGTGACCGGAGTCCCAGAGAACCATGTGATTCACAAACTAACTATCAACAAGAATGTCAGCCCCTTTCACAAAAGCGGCGGACGTTTTCGCCGGCAAAATCAGAAATCATCCTGAAAGAAGTCGAACGAATGCTCAGCGTCGGGCACATCAAAGAATCAAGTTACCCACTCTGGACATCCAATCCTGTCGTGGTAAAAAATAAGAACGGGAAGTGGAGGATGTGCGTTGACTTCACCGACCTTAATCGAGCATGCTCGAAGGATCCCTTCCCGATGCCAAGAATCTACCAATTGGTGGATTCAACCTCTGGTAACCGATTACTCTCCTTTATGGACGCGTATGCGGGCTACAACCAAATCAAATTGCACACAGCGGATTAGGAAAGCACAACATTTATTACAGGTAGAGGCTTGTATTTCTATAAGGTTATGTCGTTCGGGTTTAAAAACGCTGGAGCAACATATCAAAGGTTGATTAACAAGACCTTCGACTGCCAGATAGGGAGGAATATGGAAGTTTACATCGATGACATGTTAGTAAAGAGTGGCACAGATGAAGACCATCTCGCCGATTTAAGGGAAACCTTTGATAATCTAAGGGGTATTAATCCCAGGCTAAACCCGGAGAAATGCTCATTTGGGGTAAGGTCGGGCAAGTTCCTAGGATTTGTTGTCAGTGAGAAAGGAATTGAGGCAGACCCGACTCAACTACAGGCTCTTACCGATATCACACCGCCTAAGAATATCAAAGAAGTCCAGATATTAACCGAGCGTCTCGCGGTCTTGAATCGATTTATCTCTCGTTCATCTGACAAGTGCGCTCCATTTTTTCAGGTTTTGAGAAACGCCAAGAATTTTGTTTGGACGCCGGCGTGCAGCGCAACCTTTTTAGGGATCAAAACTTATTTATCCTCCTTGAACCTCCTAACAAAGCCCCTGACAGAGGAGACTCTTTTTCTTTACATAGAGGTTCGGATTTTGCGGTAAGTGTGGCTCTGATCAGCGAATCGGGAACGGTCCCCAAAGCGGTATACTTTGTGACCAAAAACTTACTGGACGCAGAGACACGGTATTTGAAGTTGGAAAAAATGGCCCTAGCTTTGGTGACCGCAACGCGAAAAATGCGGCCGTATTTTCAGGCCCACCCCATTATCGTCCGAACCTCGTTTCCACTCAAGTATGTACTTCAGCGACCAGACATGTCGGGAAGAATATCCAAATGGTAGGTCGAGTTAGGTGATTTCGATATCAACTTTGAGCCGCGGATAAATATCAAAGGCCAAGCTCTGGCTGATTTTATAGTTGAATTCCAGTCTGATCGCCCGGACCAGGACATGTCGCATGAAGCAGGCGAACCAGATGAGTGGGTCATCCGAACTGATGGTGGGTCAAACGTCAATGGATGCGGTGCGGGCGTACAGATAGTTACTCCAACGGGCATAAGTATGCATCAGGAAATCCAATTTTGGTTTTCAAACTTCTAACAATGAAGCCGAATATGAAGCTGCCATGGCCGGTTTGCGACTAGCACACGTATGTGGAGCTACACATGTGCACCTTATTAGTGATTCTCAGCTTTTGATCAACCAAGCCTCGGGAGCATCGAAAGCTAGAAAAGAACATATGGTTTACTACTTAGCAGCACTACGAGTGTTAGCCGCGTCTTTCGCCAAAGTAACATATGAGCATGTCCCGAGGACCGAAAATATGGTAGCCGACTCTCTAGCATCGGCCTCTTGTTCAAACAGTTACCCCTGGGTAACCAAAAAAAAACCCATAAATCATAAGGAGGAGAGAGCTGGATAACCGACCAGAAATGGCTTGTTAGGTGTCTTCGGTAACTATTTAAGATTGGCGAAGGGATATTATTGCTTTCCTGGCCGAAGGACTACTACCAGACGATAGTATATCAGCTCGAAAGATACGAAACAAATCTCGGGGCTACGTTTTATTGGGTGACGTACTATATAAAAAAACATTTAGTCGGCCTTTACTGCGGTGTTTGGGGGTAAACGAGTCACAGATAATTGTATCCGAATTACACGACGGAGAGGGCGCGGCCCATTGCGGTTACGAGGCATTGATCTAAAGAATCTCCATCGCCGAGTTCTATTGGCCAACGGTTACGACTGATGCTCAGTAGATAGTGAAAACATGTGACACATGCCAAAGATTCGTGAACGCAATAAACATTCCCGCGACCCCCTTAGAATCCATATCTGAAGGCTTATCCTTCGACCGAAAGGGAATCGATCTCGTAGGACCATTACCAATGGCATCCGGTGGAAGGCAGGCAATCGTGGTGGCTGTGGATTATTTTTCTAAATGGGTGGAAGCCGAGCCGCTATCGGCTACAAAGACCAAGGATGTCATCAGATTTATTTGGTCGAACATCTGTTGTAGGTTCGGGGTACCACAGAAGCTCACCATGGATAACGGACCCCAGTTCGATAGCTATGAGATGAAATCTTTTTGTACGACCCATAGGATTAGGCAATGCTTTTCCTCCCCCTTCCATCCCCAAGAAAACGGGCAAGTCAAGGTTACGAACCGAACCATTTTGGACGGGCTCAAAAAGAATTTGGAAGGAAAACTGGCAAGTGGCCGGATTACTTACAAGAAGTGTTATGGGCTTACCGAACCACACCTCGAACGGCGACCAAAGAATCACCTTATGCCTTAGTTTATGGAATGGATGCCGTCACCCCAGCAGAATCAATCTTTCCGTCTTTTAGGGTCGGTACTTACACGGAAAGTGAAAACGGCGACGCCAGACGATTAGCTCTAGACCTGATAGAAGAGAAAAGGGGTCGAGCTCAACTAAATTCTTTACATTATCAGACCTTGATGAGAAGCCGGTATGCGTCCAAAGTACGTCGGCGAGAGTTCAAAGTCGGGAATAAGGTTTTAACGAGATTTTTCCTGCGTACCAAAGATAAGAGCCTCGGCAAGCTCACTCTGAACTGGGAGGGACCATATACAATAGTAGAACGGGTTAAGAGTGGAACATACCTCTTGCAGGACACGCGCGGGCGTCTACTGAAACTCCCATTGAACATTGAACACTTAAAACTATATTTGGAGTAACTTTGTTGATTTTTGTAACTTTTTTTTTCTCGCAACCGTCGTTTCTGTAAGAACCTTTGGTAGGGGATGTAGTCTTTCCTAAATTGGTGGCGCAAGAAGGTTTTAATGAGGTATCCATAGCAACCGACCCTTTTTAAATTAAAATTTTTCCTTTATACCTCCGAACTATTAAAAAGGAGTCCATCAGTTGACGAGCTGACAGACAACTTATGACGAATTTAATTGATCAACAGAACCTTAAATGGTTTCTCAGTGATCAAACCGATCTACATCTTATATTTCCCGAACCTATGGGAGAATTTTTCAATTTAAATTGATCCACAGAACCTTAAACGGTTTTCCAGTGTTCAAAACTGATCTACATATCATATTTCTCGACCCTATGCGAGAATTTTTCAATTTAAATTGATCCATATAACCTTAAACGGTTTTTCAGTGTTCAAAACTGATATACATATCATATTTCCCGACCTTATGGGAGAATTTTTCAATTTAAATTGATCAACAGAACCTTAAACGGTTTTTCAGTGTTCAAAACTGATCTACATATCATATTTCCCGACCTTATGGGAGAATTTTTCAATTTAAATTGATCGACAGAACCTTAAATGGTTTTTCAGTGTTCAAAACTGATCTACATCTTATATTCCCGACCCTCTGAGAAATTTTCAATTGACATTAAGAAACATAACAACAAGATAGTGGATATTGATTTTCAAAGCAACAGTTACAATCACAGTTCAAAAAGGGTTCTACCGACCCAGCAGTTACAGAACTTTAAAATCAAAACATAGGAGGTCAAGTATCCTCTCCCTCAGACTCGGTTTCGGTATCGTCCGTCTCATCATCCTCACAAACCACACCCTCGGGGCGGTCGGCCTCAAGAACATCCAGCCACATTGACCCAAGGGGCAGGTCGGGGAAGCGGTGATGAAAGGTCAGCACATAAGCAGCCTTGGCCTCGGCCGTTTCCTTCTCCATCCATATCTGGCACTGGTCGGCGAAAAGGGCATTCGCAGCCTTCAGGTCGGAGATTTCCTGACCCAGTTTTCCGGCGCTATCATCCCGGTCTTTTCTAACAAGTGCCAAGGTCTTTTCGACCGTTTCCAGCTTCTTTTCCAACAGCCTCTGAGCCTCCTTCCCCTTCCTCACTTCCTCTTCAAGCGCGTAAACCTTCCCCTCCACGCCCCCTAGCTTATGGATTAGCTCCGCTGTCCGTCGCTCCTTCATTGCCAAGGGCACAATCATATTGTACAGAGACAGGGACAACCTGTCTGTTATCCGCAAAGGTAATGTGTGCGGACTCCCCGACACGGACAGTATCAGCAGTTTGGTACCGCTCGAGGATGCTACGGTGTCTTTCGAAGCTTTTTTGGGGCTCGCATCATCGGGCAGCATCGATATGGGATCGGTCACAGTCGCACCCTTAACACCCCCGAATTGCTCAAAAAGCTCCAGGACGGTTGCGTTATCAGCAGACACAGATGCAGCGGCAGCTCAGCTTTCCTTCTTCGTACGCTTCGACTTCTTGTTTTAAGCATCGTCTGCTTCGGCCTTTCCTTTCCGCTTCTTGACCAGCTCCTCGGGCTGATGGGTTTCGCCATCCATCGCGCCGATTTCCCCTTGTTGTCCCTCAGAAGCGCCCCATTCGGCCTCAGCATCAGCCTGCTCAGCTTCTTCATCCGACTTAGGACGCTTGCTAGGAGCTTTGTTGCGCTTCGGAAGAAACAAGTGCGCGTCGGGCGCGTTTGTCTTCGCAACCAAGTCCACCAAACTTGGTGGTTGATGCAGCTCCTCAATTGTCAGCGGCTCCGATGAGCAACGCCGGAGGTTGCTCATGATCAGGTTCGTATCCTTGAATGTGCGATGGAACGCCCGACCCCAGTGCTTCCTAGCATAGTCCTTTAAAATTTGGAAAGTCACTTTTCCAGGTTCGAAGTGGTCTTTCTTCAGCCCCTAGATAAATTCATTCGACACTGCACAAAGGATCGATCCATTAGATACAAAAAAAAATTGTACCATTAGGAACCCAAGTCCGCAGCAATCGCCTCTGATTCTCCTTGCTATATAGGCGGCCGTTTTCCGAGCAGCCACTGAGAAAGACGAACCGATGCTTCCAACCTTTATCGCCCTCGAGAAAGTCGTTCACAATCTTCCAGGTATTGGCCAAGGAAGAATAGAAGAAGGGAGACTTGGGGGATTTCGAGAGCCCTGGCATGGCTATGTACTCGGCCATTGGCATGACCCGACCCGATAAGCGCGAAGCCATTATGCATGACATCAGTGTATACCACACGTTGGGCGTTAGCTGTGAGGGGCAGATGTTGAGGGTCTGGAAATATAGAGCAATCTTAGGGTCTAGGGGAAACCTGAGACCCCAGTTGAAGAGTTCGGTGAAGATTACGATCTCCCGTGACCGAACATGCACCGGCATCTCCCTAGGCACGGGAAATCGAACGTTAATGCACTCTGGGATACCTCACCGGATTAGAAGTTCTTCCTGCTCTGCAGCGGAAAAATAAAGATACTTTCCCTCGAAAAGGGAAATGACATCGTCCCGGGGCAACCAGCGATGGTAGTTAGCAGCGACGACTACCTCAATCTCCGCAGGAAGAGGCTCTTCGGGAGGAGCAGCATTGTTGCCAGCAACGACAATACCTTCGCCAGCAGCCAAAGCATCCGTTTCTGGCTCTTCGGTATTTTCTACCGGGACTGCATCTGACCTAGGGGGTTGGCCGCAGGAGGGTCGGACGATTGAGCAGGAGGATCTGCGAAACCGGAAGTACTTCTGGTTCAGACGAATTGCGCTCGTCGGTTAAGGCCTAGGTAAGTACGCGCAGTATTGGTGCCAGTCCGGTACCCCTGAATGTCGTGAGTAAGTTGGACCATTTTAGGAGAATTTTCCCTCGCAGGCGAAGTTGAAGTCTGTGAATCGCCCATGGAAAAGAATTTAGCTTTGTCTCGACGTCGGGGAGGAAAAGGAGTCGGAGTGGTATATGAATTCACCGACAAAGGCGTCGGGCGGTTGATTTGAGTAGCAGGGGAAGGTGGCGAGCTGCTGCTTGAAGGAATAACGATGTTATCGGGGGTACTCGCGTCGGATGGGACGTGTATAACTAAGGATTCGGCAGGGACCGGGTCGGGTAGTACGGGGTCATGAGGAAGCAGAACGGGTGTAAAATGCTTTGAGTTAGAACTCCAAATCAGTCCCGCGGCTCGATACTCTTCGGCGCAGTCACCAATACTAGCTTAATCTTCAAATCCAAACACGGGCTCTCTTTTCTTGGTTTTCGGTTTTGGCTTCGGGTTCCTATTTCTCATAAAACGAGCTCTCTCTCGAATGGTTCGGACAGCACTTTCTCTCTCTAGAACTCTTATGAGAGCAACTCTTGTTTATGAGGTATTTATAGACACCCCCACTTAACCGTTTCACGTACGGGGGAGTCCAAACGACGGAAAGCCGCGGGAAGGCGAAGGGGCCTCTTGGAAAACTGTGCAGACGAGCACGGTTCGAGTAGTCGGATGACACGTGTAGCCCTTAGTCAGACTAGCACTGTAGGCATGTACCAGCTAGCTCATATAGAGGCGTTAGATGGGCCGCATCTACCCGACTTATTTTTCAAAGCCTGATTGCCGGTCTAAGCCCATGTAGAATCTACCAAGAAAGATCGGAAGCAGACCCAAAATAACTTGTCGCAGCATCGGGATAATTCACGACCGACCCAGTAACAAAAAATATGGAGGGTCGGTCATCATTTGAAAGAAAAGGTTCGACCGAGGTAATCCGATCAATCGATACCAGAGTCTAAGGGACATAGGTGTTCCGAGAAGATTCTTTTACAAGTCTTTATTCCCGATGCTTTTGAAGACTGGGGGTTACTGATAAGGGAGCAATTCGCCGATATTAATTAGAAAATGAGTCAATTGTAAATAGAAGGAGATTAATAGACCTGTTATAGTATTTATTATTTATTAGAGGATAATTTGTAAACAAAGTGTTTTATAAAAGACCAAAAGAGAAATAAAACAAGACCACCAAAAACATAAATGGATCCACCCTTCCCCACTATAAAAGGAGACTCATTATTCTTGGTCGGTGGGACAATTGAATATAATATTCTATTTTTACTTTCACTAGAATATTGAGCCTTGATCACATCAGCTACAAGATTTAATATTATTCTTTTTGTCATTTCTTCTCTTATCATTTGCATGAATATATTCTATTTTATTTAATAATTTTTTTAAAAAAAACATTTTTTTTATTAATTTAAAATTTTTTATACAAAAAATTAATTTTAAATTTTAAATTTTCTTTTCAAATGTTTTCAAATATTCATTCATTAACCAATTTTACTGAAATAAATATTTTATTAACAAAAATACCCATTTATCAAAATGGAAAAACATTACTATCATTTTACTCTTAGGAGTAGATAAATAAAACTTGTAAATTATTACCTAATACGTAGTAAATCGTCTCTCTCTCCTCTCGCACCGCCCTTTTTCTTCTCTTCGATTCCCATTTCGAGATGCCAACGACAAAAACAAGATCATCTCTTTTCCTTCGCCATTGCTGCAAAAGCAAACCAAAACCAAAATGCCTGCCACTCTTTCCAAAGAAGCCTCTCCACCGTCGCTCCTTCAGGACAATAACTTGGACTCGGAGCCTCGACTGCGAGAGGCGGAGGAGAGGCTACGCGATGCCATCGCAGAGTTACACCGTCGTCAGCGTTCGGCCGCGCGTGGAACTCACTCGCCTCTCTGCGACCACGCTGACGAGTCCTGCATCGCCAACGCCATCGGCAATCTATGCCAGAGCTTTCTCCTTTCTTATGGTGTTAGAGTCGGAATCGGAATTCTGCTTCGTGCTTTCAAGCTTGTTAGAGGACATTCTTACTCCTCTGTTCTCGATATCAAGGTTAGAAGTTGATGAAAAACATATTCTTCCTTGTTGCAGTTATTGCCTTTCCTTAATTTGTTTTTGGTGTAATTTTGGTTGGCAATAACTAAACTCGAGCTGCTACACATTTCGCTTGATTAATGATGGAGCCTTCAAGAATTAAGGATAATTGTGGTTGGGTTGCTGGTTGTCGTGTTGAAGGAGCTACTTACTAGTAGTATGCCTCAGCTAGGGTTAGGAAAATACTATTATCTAAGATGGAAGCTTATTGCCAAAAAATATTGAATTTAATGCCAATGTATCATGGTCCTTTGCTTATCGTAAAGAGCTTTCTATAAAGATTAGGATGTCGATAATCTATTAAGAGTTTAAGTTTCACTTTAGGAAGATGGGCAAGTAAGCAACTTGTTTCCATGGAAATTGCACGTTTTCTTGCATTTATTCGGTGTTATCAAACACCAGATTTAGTTTGTTTGATAATCTTGCCTTGTATATAGAGTAAACAGCTGAACTTTGTTTGCAGCAACTTGTCTCCGAGAAGGATCTAATTGTAAGAGAAGAAGCCTGCCGTATCGGCTTACTTTTTGGTGGATTTACCGGTTCTTATCATGCTCTGCGATGTTTGTTGAGAAAGTGGAGACAAAAGGATACCCCGGTGAATGCGTACGTTCTTTACACCATCTGAAATTCTAATTTACTTTTATCATTAATGATGGAGCAGAATCATAGCAGGGTCAGTTGCGGGCTTGTCTGTATTAGCATTAGATGATTCCAATCAGCGCCGAACCCTTGCTCTCTACCTTTTGGCTAGGTTGGCACAGGTACTTATGTATAATTTAAGATTCACTTCTTTTTTCTTGCTATCTAAATAAGTGGACTTCTCCTGATCTATCTCTCCAGTGTGCTTACAATTCTGCAAAATCTAAGAACAAATTTCATCTCTGGGGAAGCCACTGGCGGCATGGGGATTCCTTGCTGTTTTCTTTGGCATGTGCTCAGGTATGATATATATATCTCATGAAGCTCTGAAGTCATATATCTATTGTATGAACTAAAAACATAGGTGATTTTGTTTAGTTTGATGCCAAAGGAGATCGTGGTGAGTAGCTTATGATTCTTTTTCTTTTTTGGCAATATGAACTGCTAGAATCGTCCTTAGTTCCTCGACAGGTTAGCTGTTTAAAATAAAAATTGCTTTTGAACCTTTTGCATTTTAACCCTAGCTTGCATGTGTCGTTGATTTTGTTAGCGCTCATAGATTGCTGTCATCTTCTACATTAACTTAAATTTCTTTCAGATCATGTATGCCTTTATAATGCGGCCTGAGAGCTTGCCACGTTCATACAAAGATTTTATTCAAAAGACTGGCCCAGTTGAGGCGCCTGTATACAAAGCTGTGAAGGAAAGCTGTAGAGGCGGTCCAGTGGATATAGCTTCCTTATCAGCTTTTTTGTCTAATAAAAATAAAGGCAATGTGAAGTTGGAACAGTTTCCCGCTATCATCCCGTGTTCCGTTATTCATCCAGATTCAAAGTCATGTCTCGGTCAGAATGTTAATGCTATGTCAGCTACATTCAGGAGAACATTTCCACTGTACTTCTCCTTGAACTTTGTTCCATTTGTGGTTCTGCATTTACAGAAGGTACACCTGAGCTGCACTAGGGTTTTATTCCTATTTTTATTTTATTTTTATTTCTTTTAATAAAAGGTCAATTTTGTTACTTGTCTTTAATGAAAGCTATTATATAATCATAGCACATCTTAGCCTGTAAACCCCTGATAAAATGATTGCAAGTTCATGTTCCCTGTAGTTCAATCTAGGAATGGTCTTATGTTCATTATCAATAGTGTTTTTGTGTTTTAACCATGTTCTCACCAAAGTAAAGAGACCATATAGTTAAAAAATCACCATTGGATTAATTATAGTTCAATGGTATAGTAGACCATGGTCGAGCCACGTATCACTTGAGACACTGGGTATCATCTCAATTTTTTCGGTTTAATATATAAAACTGAATTTTTTAGTTTTTGTTGCTAATATTATTTCACATGCATAGTTCATGGATTCCCCTACTTCCACCTGCTGGATTGCGGTTAGAGATGCTGTTCGCTCTACATCATTCTTGTCTGCTTTTGTTGGAATTTTTCAGGTAGATCTTGCAACTTGTATTTGTATTCTCATTCCTAGGAGCAGATATGATTATGTCCTTAACTGTACTTCAATTATGCAAGGCGGCCATATGCGCATCTAGAAAAGTTGCATCAACAGATCACAAACTTGTGTATTGGATCGCGGGTGGATTGGCTGGCATGTCAGTATTATTGGAGAAGAAACCGAGGCGTTCAGAACTTGCTTTATATGTTCTTCCTCGTGCAGGAGATTCACTGTGGAATATTCTAGTGAATCACAACCTGATTCCTGGCATTAAGAATGGAGAGGTATATTCAGTCAACATCAGATCTATCCCGTTAAATTCTGTACATCTACTTGCTAAAATTTCAATATTTTGTTAAGCAAATTTGTTAGGAATAACATGTACTGATGAATTAAAATTATTACAGGTGGCTTTGTTTGCTGCATGTATGGGAGGAATCATGTATTACCTAGAGCACGAGCCAGACACGATGACGCCATTCCTTAGGAGCCTCATTAGACGCTTTCTCGCTAGCCAATTAAGCAATCCTACTCCTCCATTAAACCGGAATGCTTCATATGCATATTTACAAACGCTGGATGTCATGAAGAATCCAAAAACGCAGGAGACGGCCAATGGGAAGTCCCTGTCATCTGAACAATACAATCTTGAATCCATACCTGGGTTATAATCACCATGCAGCTCCTTGATCAATTTTTATGCTCTTGCAGTTCTTTACTAAATTATATGTACTTTCGGATTGCAGCTAAATTCTGGTAAAAATTAAGGATGTAGCATATAGAAACTAGATGCTAGTGCTGATCCATTATGGCTTTTGAGTCAGAGAAATAGAACAATTAGCAATATTTATTTGTATTTGTATTTGTATCCAGATTGGTGGTATAAACCCATTATCAATTATCTTGATAGAATATTTAAATAGAATCGGAGGATTAGTACATCCATTTCTTTACAGCTTTCTTACTTTAATTTTCTTTCAACTAAAAGACTTGTAAACAATCAAATATAAATATGTATATATTTGAATTAAACTTTCTCATACAAAAAAGTTGATCTCGCATAGAATCCACCTAAAGACTGTATAGTACAAACTTTGCCGTTGAGTATGTACACATATGTACATATGCTTGTACAGTACCTTACACACATTGATACACACCTGAGTGACATGATATACTTTTTTCCAAAGAAAGATTATGATGCATTATAGTAACCACTTTGTCTTTAATCAAATGGATCAATTCTGGGATCATGTTCGCTTGCCATAGCCATTCCAGTGCAAAGACACGTTGGACACATGACTTTTCCAGATCCTGAACAGTTCGGACATCTTTCTGAACTGGGAGGTAGTAAAGGCTGATCTCCACCATTAACTGTCGAAACAGGCTCGACAAGGACAAGGGCGCCTGTGCTCGAGCAGCGTGCACAAGCAAGATACCCTGCATTCACCAGTCAATATGATTACGGTAAGTAATTACCAGCTATAACAGTAAGGTTATCAATAAGACTGAAGGATCTCGTAATAATAGAAAACAAAGGTTATCATAAAAGAAAACAATAAGAATTCCACCATACCAGTCCCAACACAGTATTTGCATTTTTTATCCTCCTGCTGTTTTACATTGTTTACTTCAACCACCATCAACGCAGATATCACCCCAACTGCTCCTCCAGAGAAAGATGCCACAATTGGATCCACCAGACTAATTTTGCAGCAAATGGATCAATAAGTAAACTAAAATCAAATATAAGGCAGCACTAATCAAATCAATATGTTCAACTACAATTAGCATCACCAAGCAATCAGAAAGACAGCAATACTTTTTTTTAAGCCAAACATAGGTAGTAGAATTCTTATGTCAACCTCCCCATCATGTTGATCAAACATAATTAGTTCAGCGTGTATTCAACTATTCCACAAACAAAGAGTCCAATCCCAATGCTTCTGATTATCATCTCAACAATTCTCTTGACATATCTTTTCAATCCCATTCCAATTATATAGATAACCATAAATAGATAATTTACCCAGAACCTGAAAAAGGTAAAGTTACTCATATCGAGAAATAACGTGAAAAGAAGACATCTACCTGGACGTAGCTAACTAGGCCATTACGTTGACAGAAACCACTCACGCAACTAAATTAATAATGTAAAGAAATCAAACAATATAAACACTAAATAAGGATGTCAAGTATAGTCATAAAAGGAAATGAAGAAGCAGAAGCTCGGAATGCCAAAACAAGAGACTTGAAAACAACTAACATAAGCGAACAAGGTTTTTTTTATTATAATTCCAATCTGACATAACTCTAACCTTAATTGCATTGGAAGATGAACACTACTGATAAAATCTGCATATGATGTACCTCCTATTCCTACCTTCAGCTCCAGCTGAGATACAAATTGGAAAATCCCAAAAGGGTCAGTGTATAAGATATGGTCACACTTGAAACATACAAAAACAATGGTTTCACTTGGATAATCAAGTATAGAAATGACTTACAGCAGGTGCTAGAAGGCCACCAAAGAGGATAATCCCAGTAATTAAAGAAAAACAAGTAGCATAATACACCTTCAAATTTGCTGCAGTCTGCAATCAGCAGATCATGTATTTCATACACCAATTCTACTGTTACGGCAATTGAAAAATTAAGTGAAAATGAATTTAGGCTCACCAGAGGAGGCAAGAATGGGATGAATGATGGGAAATTAGGAAGTTCACTTTCTTCCTTTTCATCCAAAATTCCATGTTCAGCGTTTCTAATACGTTGTTGTATCCTCAGCCTACGAACCTAGACATGCTCAATGCGATCAGCAGAGCAAACCTTAATGGCAATCAAATGACAAAATGCATGCATGCATGCCAAGAAATCTAATAATATCCCTTTTCATGCTTACCTCCTCCATATGTAGGAAAATTTTGTTCCGGCGACTACGAATGTTATCTTGAATCTCTTGTAGTTCCATTTTGGCAAAGTCCTTGACTGTTTCAGGTCCTTCTATGATACAAAACCTGCAACAATAAGTCCAGAAACTTTCAATGTTATGAAACATAAGAATGTCTTTGCTCATCACATTCACACTCATGATACATAAAATACACCATCTTTGTATAGGAAATACTGAACTTGACAAGACCAACAATCTACTAGGACTACATCATATCTCTCTGATATTGTATTGTTTACTTAAAGAGAAAATGAAAAAAAAAAAAACTGTATTCAGAAGTTCCACCACTTCGACCTAACTGATTAACTCTGCAATAAATAAATTCTCCTAAACTCATATCCTCGTCCGCGTAAATTTAGCTTAGTATTGAACATAACTAGTAGCTAGGTGCGAATTTCGAACACAACCAGTACCTAGCGGTATGAACTAATGAAGCTGCCAACATTTAAGAGCTCAATAGTGTCAATTAGACTACTTAAAGCTTGCGCACTTCTAATAATTAACTTGCTGAAAAGTCTAGATTTTGTATAACACATGAAGAGCTTGATAATTTTATAAAAGAAAGCTTAAGAAACCGACCCTCAGCGGTTTCCTAGGTCCAAAAGGTTTTGGACAGCTTGTTTATATCTCTCAAATTCAACCTTAAATCTACCAATTCCTATACATATTAAATTTGGACAAAATAGAATACAATCTAAACTTGCACTAAGTTGCTATAAACACTCAAATAGTATAAGCTTAAGGCTAATAAACACAGATTATACCCAGTAACAGTGAGCATCTGCATATAAACAGTGATGAACAGAAAGAGAGAAGTACCTGGAGACAGCAGTTTTATCGTTGGAATCAGAGTCGAGTGGTGCGGAAGAAGAAGATGAATTAGGATCGACAATCATTGATCGACATTTGAAGTTCGATTCAGGCTTAGACTGAGCGAATCTAGGTCCTAGAAAGAACATCTTGGACGGATAGGAGACCGTCAAAACCCTACCCAAAGAGTTCATACCTTCGTTCTTTCTCTGAAGCAGAAAAAGTAGCTTCGTCTCTACTGTTGAAATTCATACATATAGTATATATGTATGAGTGAATGTGTGAATGGTGAAGTGAGTGAGGCAAAGACGTTGAGGAAATTTAAGTCTGTAAGAGAGAAAGGTGACTATGATGAAGGGAAATAGTTTGCTACGTGGCTGGTGGACACTCTTTGAGACGTCTTGCTATTATTTTGTGTATTATTTAACAATCTGCGCGGTCGAAATTGGGATTGCGGTCTTTATCAGGCTGTGTTGGTCCGGGATTTCGAGCAGAAGCATGTTGCAACATTTCCATCTTTTATTGGAATATATATAAAATACCGGGTTTGCTATTTGGTTTTACTTTTCACCAAATATGCTTAAATAGATAAGCGCAGTGATAGAACGAAGAATGAAAACAAGAAAGAACAGTAGCACCACATTGCAAAGCAAGGTGGTAGCGTCTCCGGCCGTTGTGAAGTATCCAAGTGACGAGACGAGCACTACAAAGGCGTCTCGTACCTGTTGATACATTTTAGGATACAAAACACTATTAGTGCTCCATGTTTATCATTTGTATCTACATAGTTCCTTTCATTCATATCTGCATAAAATTCATCTCATTCGTTTTGGCAATTTGCAAATATAGTCTCTCGTACATATAAACCATTTAAAAACTGGCACGTGACACTTAAATTCTAAGTTTTGTATCACTTTTGGTCTCCAAATCCCAAGTTTTGTATCACTTTTGGTCTTCCAGAATATGCGGAGGGACTAATCGTGCAAATTTTTAAAATGAAGAGGATGAGTTTTATGCAGAAGTGAACGAAAGGGACTATGTTGATACAAGTGGTAAACATGGGAGACTAACAGTTCTTTTTAGCCTGCATTTTACTAAAATTTTGTATATGCATTTTAACGGTTAAAAATCGTGACGGCCTCTAGTGTTTGGTATCTATTACATTCTTGTTTATAAGGTTCTTCTGTTTCCAAAATGGATTATCTTTGTTTAAAGATATAACATATATGGCCACCGTAGTGTACCAATTAACTATACAGTGACACATGGCACCCAAAATTATAATTTTTTTTGTTACAAATACGTTCATTGGACATTTCGCATCCAAAATACCCCTTCTTGATGATAAATGGATCGTAGATCAACACTAGAGCGACTACAAATACGATGATCGGATATATACAAATCGGTATTAGGTTATTTTGAGTGTGAAATATCTAATGACCATATGTGTAACAGAAAAATTATAACTTTTAGGTTTCGCATGTCTCTGTATGGTTGATTGTCACGCATCAGTGACTATATATATAACATTCTTAAACATAGGTGACCAACTTTATACACGAAGAAACTTTAGTGACAGGTTTGCAACAGATGTCAAGTACTGATGACCAATCATGATTTTTAGCCGCATTTCAACTATTTCACTTTACAACCGAACAATTCACCACTGAGTAATAAATTATACCATTACCTTTTTTTCCCAAAATACCTCAACCACTGGATAAGTATTTTTTTCTAAGCAAACAAAATTAATATTACTAAAAATGGGCTCAAAGATCTTTTTTACAAAAATAATGGAAAGTCTATTAAGATAAGTAAATTAGAATGTGTGCCTCGATGTGGACAACACGAAACTTTCCATGGCATCCATATTGTTTTTTCGCCGGAACTCATCCACTATTTATCGAATATAAAATTACTGAACTTTTTAACTATTTATTCCCTCTTTTCTCTGAAGCCCCATGAAGAAAGAGTAACGTGAGATCTTTTTTTAGATATACAGTTGATCGTTCGGACATGGATGGCACTGCAGCATTCCATCGATATCTCATTCTATTTTTAGTATATCCAACACGGCTTGAAACGTCCAACGAAGCTCATTTAAATCACATGGACAAATTTTATCTCTCTTATCTTTAATCCACATCCAATATAATGATTTTATCTAGATATTTTTCTAACAAATATTAACTTTGATATTTTTCTAAAAAATATTAACTTTAAGGGCATATTATATAAGTATTAGGAGCATATTTGGGTAACGAAAAATACATATATAATCCAGAAATGAGAATATAAAATATAACGATAAGAAAAATATGGAGATAATTTATTAGGAGAATCAAAATAGAATGAGTTTGTGAGAAAGTTAAAAAAATTATATAATTTAGGAGTGAACTTGTGGTCAAAATGATAAAACGGTAATTATATATGACAAATATAAATTAAGAACCGATTAAAAAATGTTATATCAATCAGTGTAGTACCAAAAATAGTAAACTCGAGATTGAAAGATATATGGTGCAAAACCACAAAGGCAAAAATGACACACAAGTAATTCTGGTAAATTACCGCATCAAAATACGAACATTCAAAATAGAGGAAGCCAAAAAAGAGAGGTTAATTTGTAGTCATCTGAATCAAGTTTGGCCAATCGTAACGCTAAAGAGCAAACTTGAGCTTTGTGTTGGTAGCATCCCAAATACACCGAGTGAAAGCATATTCATATAGGATATGAGTACTCAATTAAACATATGAATAGGACGCAATCAGAAAAGGAGTTTAGGTCCAAGCTAATGAGAATATCCTTAATGGAAAACTTATCATTGATGAAGAGAAAAAGAATAAATGAGTGACGCGGTACGTCATACCAATCAATCACATCCGAATCATAGAGTCGACGTACGAATGACATGATAAGTATCTTTGATGATGATATTTATTTTCTCACTTTGGTTTTTCAACAATGGAAATTGTTACAACCGATACTTGAAGTGGGGAGGGAACGAATGAGGTTGTTGATCTCCTTATATTTGTGGTGGTTTCTAGCTCTTCTCGACCAAATTCGAACTGACCAACTCTAGTGGCCATCCACAATGATGCCGAAAACCTTGAGATTCTGTTTCAGCCTTGAATCACGAGTAATATTTTTCCCATAATGATGAACTAAAGAGGTAATGAGTAACAAAAGGTCATATTAAAAAGATGTAGACTCCTCATTATCTATTTTCATACTGTATATTTTGCAAGCCAATGCCTATGACAGAGAATTTTCCTCAAAGACTGAGAAGGAGATGAATCTAAAGTTAAATGCCAAAAGTTTTATTTTTAATTTTTTCAGTTTTATCGAGTCATACCAGAATAAAACATTGTTACTACTCACAATAGATCGTATATGTTTGAGGACAATTGCATGATCTAGATTTTAAGGTCTTGAATCTTAAAGCTACTCTTCAAATAAGGAAAGGAGATCGTAGACCATGTCACCTTATCCCATTGATACCCACACCTCATAGAAAGACAATAAGAAGTGCCACATAGATTGGTTAGCTCTTTGAGTACCTTCGCATATAGGAATATGTTCTTAAATTCATTGCGCCCGCCAGCATGATAATTTCAATAAGAGTATTCATGCCTTAACTATCTCATTACTACGACACCTATCTTATCTTGATCACTCACTAAGGTGAGAGCACTGAGATTTTCGCTCTAGGTAGAGGTCATTATGGCTAACCAATTGAGAAGCCTATATAAAAGAGAGTCGGTAAGCAAAAACAAACGTCACTGACATCGGTGATATTGTTCTAGTTCAATGAGCTGAAATCCTACTAATTATTTTCAAGATAATATTTCAATTTAGGTTAAATCCAATAATAGACCATTAAAGGGAAAACATAACTAAAGCAAATGTATCCATGCTCTCACTAACACAAAAAGTACTAGAAAAAACATACCTCTTAAATTTAACTAGTACAAGATGCATAAGTACGTGGAGACAAACACCCTCAAGCATCATATCGAATAATTTTGAAATAAAATATTGGAGTTTGGTGGCGATGATACATTACAAGATTAATCTAATAATATTTTTGATGTAACAAACTTATATAGTTCAGTTAGTTGCATCCATATTTGATTCACAAGTTTAAAACTCTGTAGAAACATTCATAGATCAGTTTATTAAGAGCAGAGTAATCTGTAGAAATTGAAGATTACATCATGCATTACAAATGTGAGCCCAATGAAAGTCTGATATAATACATAAAAGGATCCGTTAGAACAAAGAATAACATGAATTATTGAGTTTAAATTTGTGATTGATCCTTTGACTATGCCGATTTCTATCATATAGTCATTTGATTTCAAAACATTCGGTCAAGATCTCTCAACTATGATGATTTCTTCTATATAATCCTTTGAGTTCAAAATTTTCAGTAAGTGTCTCTCAATTATGAATATTTTGATGAATTTAGTCCATAACGCCTAAGAAATCAAGGACAAAAATTATACAAATCATAATAGTCGAGGGACGTAAAACAGACATTTTGAAGTCAAATGACTAAATTTTTAGAATCGATAAGTCAAAGGACCTTTATTGGATGTTTTAAACTCAAAATACTATATGGAAAAAAAATCATAGTCAAAAGACCAATCACATATTTAATCTTGAATAATTTTCACGATATCTTGGTATATGTTGCCTACGTGCATGTCATATTTCTCGACCTCTTGACCAAAGATATTATTAAATGAAATACTCTCACTTTTGGCCAACGATTAGCCCAAGCCTAGTATCATAGCAAAGTTAACGAAACTATATGTGTGAGGTTGTCTTGAAAGCTCAAAGCATATCTCCATATCATCCAACTTACATTACAGCCAAACCTATTTGTTGATTTAGTCCAAACAAGTAAACACCATTCTAAACAATCATATCAAAGATCTTCTCACTCAAACAAAAACCACCAAAACGAGAACAAAAGGACCACCAATGATTTGGACATCCAGTATAATGAACTCACTGATGATATAACAACCATGTACGACTGACCCAAATATGCGGTCCACTTTAGAAAACCTGAATGAATATGGATCCCAAAAGATAAAAGAACTCTGAACAAGTTATGTAAGTATCATAATACAAACATCGAACAAGAGAATGCATAACCTAGAAAGATGAGATCTAAAATCTTCTCAATAATAGAAATCTTATTAAGATTACCAAGGGTCAAACCCCTCCAAGTTATGGAAAACAAATCATGTAAACCATCCATTGATTCCCGAAGACAACCCCTATCAAACAAAGCCCCCAATTATGATACCCCAAGTGGTAGAAGCCTTAACAACCTATAATAAGTACTTAGATCACAATCCATACATGTAGGTAGTAGGCATCATTGTTGGATAGGTACCCTTACCAAAATCAAAAAATTCCTTACAAAAATATCACACACCTGATCTTGAAGTATAGTCTTCGGCCCATCTCTACATAAATTCTTACCCCACAATCAGTTTTGAGATGTTGATTTAAAAAGTACAATAAGAACCAAAAAATATATATAATTATAATTCCTCAGCATAATTGTTGGGACATAAATAAAAAAATATGATCGATACAAGAAGTTAAACTAATATTTAATTCACAAAGATCTATGATCAGATTTATGGCATTACACCGGTAGCTAAAAGAGTCATAACTATTTCATTGAAGGTGAGACCTCGATACTCAATGAAATATAACTAGATGTTTTCCTAGGACGAAAGGAATGTAGGAAAAATGTGCAATACCTCTTCATAGTGGTAGATGGGCCTTCGTCTTATAATGTTATTTGGCGGTGATCGTGTCTCAACCAAATATACGTAATCATTTCTGATGAGTCCTTATTCGCCTCACCAAGAGTTGTTAAATAATATATATATATATATATAGTAATGGTAAAATAGAATAATGATTGTTCACCATTTTCCAAGAGGGTGACAAGTTATATTTATAGTGACCAATGTGGGCCTCTGAGATTTATTGGCTCATTAATACAAAAATCCCTCCTAGGACTTATGCTTAGCCTACAACATATAAGGCATAAAACCGGCCAAAAATAAAGCCTTTAGCCTAAAAAATAATTCTCTTTTCAATAGCCTCTTATTTTCTGTCAAATTGGTCGAGGCAGAAATACCAAGAGCCTTCTGGTAAGGTTCGACGGTGACAGTCTGGGAGTCCTCATATTTCCTTGACAAATTAAGACTTTAAGTAGATCCGACATTTCCGTGTTCTTGAATTCCAGAGTTCTTATTATCATAATGGATGCCCTTGAAGCAATTTTGGTGGTCAAACTACTCCGCTTCAAAGTATTGGGTCTAAGCCAAGAATAATCTAGAGTAGAGGATCCAAAGTTCATTACCCTGGAGAATTTAAAAAGATTTGACTCTATAATTTTGCATTCCACAAAACTAGGTATACGCATTTCTTCCATGTGCTGTTCTTATTATGACCTTGGGACATTCATTTATTGTTGTTTTACAGCGCGTGCACGAAGAATTCCTAACGATTCAACTCCTCAAATATTTTTCCATGATTTATTCTTAAGTTAGGGTGGAGATTTGGTTACTCTTTCGTCTCTATAAAGAAGGGTCAACCTCATCCTTACTTCTTATATTTTAGAGAGAGACTCTTAACCTTAGAGAGAGACTCTTAACCTTAGAGAGAGAAACCACCGCTTCTCTGTTACCTCTCATGTCCTATATCGCATATTTCCCCTGGTAACTTGGATTTTGATCCACTTTCGTTCTCCCAAAACTTCAAGGTCTTTACCAAAACGTATACCCCAGTTTGAGTCTTATTCCTACTTTTTTCTCTTCTTCAAAACTTCGGCATTTTCTAAAGGTATAAAGTTTTATTTGTTCTTATTTTCAATTATGTCAGGCAAAAATATGAATCGTTTAGTCAGTTGTACAATCCCGAAAACTTGAATAGGATTATAGGGTTAAGTCCCTTAGAGTTAGAGAATCTAGGGTTAGAGCCTCTAGCAGATTATGCGGTCACTTGTGCTTCTTTTCTGTTCATTTGTCTACCATACTTTCTCCCTCGTGCTCGTCGTTCTTTCGAATCTGTTTAACCGAGTGACCGGCTTTACTGCTCTTCCGGTCTAATTTTTTTCTTCTTATCCTCCGATGTGACCATTTTTATCAATAGTTAAAGTGCCTCAGTCATTTTTCCATTCGTTCTTAAGATTTGTGGTCTCTCTCGACCTGTAGTTGGCACGTCTTGCTTTGTTCTCATCATATTTCCTCTAGAGTTAAAGTTATGAATAAATCGTCGATTGAATAACACTAACCCATAAAATAAATGGACCTTAGTGATAGAGGTCAGTGGTGGCCAATCACGAACTGTTGCTATTTTAGACTCATCAACTGACACCCCATCTGTTAATACTATATATTTTAGAAAGAGAACATACTTTATCATCCACAGTAGAATTTCTCATGCCACAAATAAATAGGACCTCTTGCATATGCTATAAAGGTAATTCTCCGCTAGTGCTTTAAATCAATATGTCATCGAAAACGAAAATAAAAAATTTACCAATAAAGGGGCAAAAAACATGATTCATACGCGCATGTAAGTATTATGCGCATTTAAAAAACCATAAGGCATTATCTTATATTCGAACAAACATTCTCGGGTTTTGAACTCCATTTTCCATTTATCTCTCATTCAAATGCGGATTTGATGATATCTCCTTTTCAAGTCCAGCTTCGTGAACACCTGAACACCACTCACTGATCTAACAAATCTTCAAGACTTGGAATAAGAAACCGATACCCAATCGTATCTTATTGATAGCTCGACTATCCAAACACATTTTCATCGAACCATATTTCTTGGGTGTTAAAAATAATGGGACTTCACAGGGACTAAGGCTCTCACAAACATGACCCCGAGTTAATTCCTCGATCTGCCTTCTCATCTACTCATATTTTTTCGGACTCATTCTATAGTAAGGACGGTCAGGTAGATAGCTCCAGGTATATGATCATTCTGATGTTGAATGTCTCGTAATTAAGGAAGGTTGGTAGGAAAACTATCTGGAAATATATCAGTAAATTCTAGCAATAACAAACAAATTCGCTCAGAAACGCCTACAAATGGATCATTAGCACACTCTTTAACAACCAATAAATACAAAATTCTAGATAATTTTCTTGTTCTAAAAATGTTTTACAAGCTAGAAGTTTTATGCGAGACTCTTGTGACACAATAAGTGCAGGTTTTGGGGTCACTTCTCTAGATGGAACTAATATAACTTTATTGTTATTCCATATAAAGCTATAACTATTCTTTCAACCATCATACATGCAACTCCTATCAAATTGCCACGGACGCTCCAACCGAAGGTGTCATGTATCTATACTAATAATGTTTCATCATGCTTTATTTTATAATCACCAACAAAAAAGATACTAGACGTTGTTGAGAAATGGTTACCTGAGTGCCTTTTTAAACCAGGCTAGCTTGTAAGGGTTGGGGTGATTTTCAGTCTTCAACGCTAACTTTTGCATAGATTCTTTAGAAATTACATTTTCGGAGCTAATGAGTCTATCACAATAGTGTGAAAACCTGTATCTTACAAAACAAAATTGTTTTCATCAGTAACGGTGATGGGACACCCACCAATACCACAGCAAGTGTAGAAGATGTTTTTGTCAATCACTTCTTCAAATTTTATGGAATTCATATCACTTATGGGTATCATATCATATCTCGTGTATCAAACACTTCAAAACCTAACCCCTTCAAGAAAAAACATGACCTTCGTCGTTACAGACGGTGCAATCAAAAGTGTCATTTTCATCGGGCACATGGCTACAATTCATATTTTTTAAACTCTTGGACTATCATTAGGCAAGATGTTTGTCATAATATTCATAAATTATTTTACTTTGAACTCCTCGACACCTCTTATTCTACAACATATTTTTGTCCAATTGTATGCTGCAATGTCCCTTACAAAATCATTGCAAAAATCTTAGCCAATATGATAAAGATCCTTATCGATTCCTTTGTAGATAAATCATAATTTTCTTCATTACATGCCATATCGTCTTTGATAATATCATATTTTTCCAAATACCTTTTAAAGGTTATCATATTAAGTGTAAGGATCCCAAGACCTTCCTAAAAATCAACCTGATGAAAGTCTTTAATAATATCATAGGGCACCTCCTTCTTGACATCTTGGTGTGAAATAACTTCCGTGATAAAATAATTTATTGGATTTTCTAGTGTATCATCACCCCTCTTATAATTTCATCATTAATGGGGACCTTCACGATTCTTTCCAGGATCGTAAGGACCTTAGAATTTTAAAATTATATCAAAAATGTCACAAATTAAAGATTGTCAATGTCTATTTCGCATATAATTTAATAATTGGTTGTCGTGCTGATATTTAAGAAGGGTATGCTTGGATTTAACCTTATCTTGGATCTCTAGGTAAATACTTGTAATAGTCATAGTCTTCCTTCAAAAATCTCTAAGCGGTATGCTTGAATTTGAAATAATCACCTTTATTGATAAAGTCATTTTATTGAGCCTTGGACCTTAAAATGCCTCTTTTAGCAAGTAGACTCTAGTTAATCGAATTTCTCTTTTTTGTTGGAAAATTCTTCTAGTCATCAATCTTTATTCTTTCGGTAAAAATTCTAATATATCGTGTCAAATATTTTTTTACGTTTCTTTTAGTTTATCTATGAAATGAAAAATTCAAGGGTCGAGGTAGTATGGAACACTGTAACTTTATCCACATCGGAGGACGACCTTGAGATTATAGATCTAATGGTATGTTATGAGGCGGCCATCCTTAAACATATATGGTTTATAACTAGTAACGTAGAATTTATTATTTGGTGTGATTGGATCGAATAAAAAAAAGAACATAAATTTTATAGACTCTCATAATTTGATCATCCGTGTGTTAGGCCCATTGCAATTAATCTTTATAAAGTTATGCTAGGTAACAGTTAAATTACTTTTTTTACTTATGGATTTACCCCACCTCCATCGTCACCCAATATAGTAACATTATTATGAGAGCCTCCAGACTTAATTGCAACCGTTTGGTTGCTGATATAATTCATAATAGTTAGCGGTCGTAGCCGCTTTGGATAAGAGCTAACAATGCCACCAACCATGCTAATATACAAAGTATATGTAATTATATTTGTGATCTTCTCTCACATTTTATTAATCGCAATGGCACACCATTTTGAATCTCAAAGAATGATAAAAATATTTTCCGCATCAAAGATACTTACCACTACATTTGCTAGTCCGTCACAAAGCTTGGATGAACAAACCTAGTCCAGAATAAGTATAACTTACTATGTCGCTCCTTTATTATTTGGCTTGTCATATTTGGCAAGTTTTCCACAATGGACAAAATAATCGGTTGGGGCATAGACACCCTTGATTGTGTTTTTTATAACTGTAGTGCGGAATCCGATAATCATATACTTTTTTTATTGTGTATTATTCAGCAACATTTGGGAGACCTCTAATCTCAAGCTCGGATTTCCTTTAATGATTTTAGACTAGCTCTAATTACTTCTTTCGATCAACTCTTAGAATCCCATTACATATGAACTTTGACCTATTTAGCGTGCTTATTTATGTGATGTGGTTTTTAAATTTATACTAAAAGAAAGGCTAGACTAGTTGGCACCCTGACCACTCTATCATCTGTAATAACTCATTGTGTTCTCTCATACATTTATTACAGAGGCCATTGTATCTTGGCTAGTATAAGTATTCTCTTTTATGAGTTCTTTCTTATTGTCTCGTATACAAGCCCTAAATGTACCAGAATTCGTGAAAGAATTCGTGAGACCACACCATAACATATGCAATTTTTTTATCGCAATTTGTTTTACTCTTAATGTTTCAAAAATGCTTTATTATTTATATTTTTGTTTATAATCCAATTAGTATTTTTACAACACATGCTATTTATTAGCACTAATTCATTTGTCGGATATGCCCCGTGTACTTTTACTAAACCTTTATATTTTCTAATTTAACGCATTTTTTTTCCGGAGGGAACCCGCAGCCGCTACTCAGAGTGCAATGAGTGCGCACAGGGTAAACCCTCAGTCTGACGCGATAGCCTGCAAACCAACGCCAGAAGGTAAACCACATAAAGTGACAGGCTCAGCCGAGAAAGTGTATGTAGAGGGACTCGAACTCATGACCTTTTGGTCATAAGAATGCCATACCAACCAACTCGGCTACCCCATTGGGGGCAATTTAACGCATTTTTATTATAAAAAACATTTGATAAATAAAAAATAGTAAATTTAATAAGGTTAAGTATTATATAATACCTCAAAAGTTATTCTCCTCTTAGTGTCCCAAAATTGAATTAATACAACTAATCATTCATTTAAATTTTCCAATTCTCATTTATAATGAATCTTTTTTTATAATACTCTTATTAACTTTAATCATTATACAAGACTAATATTGTTTTACTTTTTTTTTCCGTCTTCTTTGCGACATCATGTACCAAAATCCTAACTTCATCTGTTTTCCCCTCAATAATCCCCTCAAAACAAATCGAGGTTGGAAGCTAATATTTTATTACAATGATTTTTTTGCTGTTTTTGAATTTCACTTATTCTTTTTTTTATTTTACGTTTGCTAGTTTCTTTAGTATAATCTCTTTACTTTATGAGAATTTTATTTTTCAGATTAATAGGTATGTCAATATTATACTTTCTTCTTTTAAAAAAATTGTTTAGCTTTAATAGGTATGTAAATATGACACTTTCTTCTCTTTTGCTTTAATAGGTATGTAAATATGACACTTTCTTCTCTTTTGCTTTTAAATTGTTTAGTTTGTTCTTACTTTTTTTTATCTAATTGCAGAGTTCTTCAATCAACTTAATGCTAACAAATTTAGTTCAATACTCTCAAATTATGATTACTTGTTTAATTGGTTTATGAAATCTCGGATTATGGAGCTAACGCAAAAAGAATTCCACCTCAGCCCCATCTCACTACAAGTTTATCACAATTTGTTTTGCAGATTGTGCTTTAAGGTTTGCTTAGGGATTAAATCAATTCAAGAATTTAAAACCAAACACTGGTTTCACAAAAAAAGTACGATATAATTGTGAATTACGAATGATAAAAAAAATTAACGTGAATCGTGAAGCATGAATACTAATAGAATTGTAAAAAAATTACATGAATGCGAATTACGAATCATGAACAAATAAATTTTTAAAAATATCTAAAATTTGAATTGTGAATCAATGAGAATTACAAATTATGAACCAAGGGTTAAAAAAATATGAAATACGAATTAATATTTTTTTTTACCTAAATATGAATTGTGAATCATAATTAAATACGAATTGTCAAACAAAAGTTAAAGAAAATATGAAATGTGAACTAATGGTATTCTTTTTTTCTTAAATGTGAAATGTAAATTAAGGATAAATGTAAATCGTTAAATAATAGTCGAAATGCAAATTAAGGAATTTTTTTTGTCTAAATGGAAACTGTCATACAAGATTTAAAAGAGATGTGAATTAAGAGTATTTTTTGTCAAATGCGAATTGCGAATCAAAGCAAATACAAATCGTCAAGCAATGATTAATGAAATTGCGAAATGTGAATTAAAACGGAAGCAATGTTTTGCCGAATTGCAAATCGTGATTTAAAGGTAATTGCGAATTGTAAAATATGGATTAAAATAAATGCAAAATACAGATAAATGATTTTTTCTTGGCTAAATGCAATATGCGAATATAGATACGTGCCAATCGTAAAATAAAAATAAAAACATACACGAATTGCGAATGAAAATTGGCGAAAAGAAAAACAAAATCATTCATTAACCTAATTTTGTCTGTTTTAAAAAAACAATACTGTCCAAACTCAAATTTTAGAAATAAATTATGAAAAAAAAAATGGAAAAAAAAACAATTTTTTATCATATCTACTGTAAAAAGGAATTTATTTATATTAAAAAAATTTATAAAATAACACTGCCTATTGATAACTTTCATTTTTTTTTTCTTGGAAAATTGAATTTGAGTTTAGAAAATTATTGCTAGCTAACCCAATCTAACAATGGAAGTAGAAAGGCCCAAAATAAAAACTCAAGGACTCAAGAAAAAAAACCGTAATTCCCTAAAACCTTATAAACACCAGATCCAGGTTCTCCTGACTTTCATTCTGACATAATATGTTTCTTTGGTACAAATTACTACCGGTTTCATTGATTTTATCTTCTTCTTTTTATTTTTGACTTTTTATTGTCAAGACGACTACATGAAATTCAAGCTCAACAGACCGGAATGCACGGTATTATTCTTCATTGAGTACTCTGCGATGTCGATTATCCCGCTGAACTGAGCAATCTCTCTCTATCGATTCGAGCTTTACCATCTTCAAATCTATATCGATTCATTGAATTTCTTATAGTTTAGAGTTTATATGATAAACAAAAAATCTTGAAATTTGCCGTTTGCTGTATCCAGACTTTAATTTGGATTAGAATGATTTTCGTTTTTAATATTAATATGATTCGTTTACAAGAAAAACAATTAGCATTTGGGGGATATGCAATGATGGCTACATGAAATTCAGCTCAACAGACCGGAATGCCAGGTGTTCTTCGTCATCGAACACTTTGCTGTATCGATTATGCCGCTGAACTTCCAAGCATGTCTAAACAAAGAAAACGATCGTTTCCATTAAAAGATGTATAGCCCAGTTTTGATTCACCACCACCACTACATCTACGTATATGCAAAATAGATCCAACAGATAGGCTCATTAATTACATATCTATGTTCTGGAACTACATATACCAGGCTTTTCCTTCTGGTACAATTATTTGAGAAGTTTATAACGATGATGATAGTAACAAATATGACTTAGCCATAGCACCGAATTGGATCGTTGCACCCTTTATCAGTAGATTGCCTAAAACCAAAGCGACCACCTTTTGCAAGATACTGTTGGTGGTATTCCTCTGCGCGGTAGAACTTCTTAGCAGGAAGGATTTCGGTAACAATAGGCCTGTTCACCACCTTCTGATGTTTTTCCATCGATTCACGTGCTGCATTTTCCTGTTCGGGTGTATAATAGTAGATTCCTGATCTGTACTGCGTCCCAACATCGCCTCCCTACACATGCATATTAATATAGATCAAGTGAACTGTGAAAGTAAAGAAGGAAAGTATTTTTGTCACTATGACTGTTCTTCCACATGAGTAAGAAAAGGAAAACTATAGTTTTCAATCAACAGATAACCAGTGAGGAACTATTATTAAGATCATTGGTCATGAATACAATGACAATGAACTATTGAGTACTGTCTGTAGGAAACCATAATTAAGATCTCTAGTTATGAGCACGATGACAATGAGATGCTAAGTTAAATAATAGTATGGTTGGTCGACTGAAGCCCCTTATCTATTACACATTATCCTAAGGAGAATAGAAGAAAAAGAACTGTCCTAAGCACAATCCTGCACAGCCTAGAACAAAAATGATGCTGAGTTAGTAATTTAGACTAATCTATCTCTATTGTTTCTTGTTTGCTATCCCAATTCCGGCCTTCCAATGCACAAGCCACATCACGACCCGCCTGCCCAAACATATCCTACAACTACCAGTCTATAGGGATTAACGATTCAGCTGGGATGGGCCCTGTGTTTGGCATGGGTAGTTACCCTGGAATTTTGCCAACTAATCTAGTGTATCTCAAGCAAGAGCACCAAAGCTAGTTAGCCACTCATCAACAAAAGTCCATAGCCACTCATCAACAGAAGGTCAGAGCCACTCATAAACAAAAGGCCAGTCACAACGTTAAACCAGGAGTTACAATCTACTACAAACCTCTGGACACATTCGAAATTATAAAAAAATGATTATCAAAGTAACAATACATGTTGAAACAAGCAATTAGCTAAACCACAAATACATTTACTTACTTCAATCATGAACAACCTGAAATGAAGCATCAAACAAGCAAATTTGGCAACAAGAACAGGAACCCAATTCAAAGTCATACTCAAGTTACCTCGTCGTTGAAAAAATTATTAAGAAACAACAAGACCGCAAAATTAAAAGAAACTCGAAAACCGACCTGGCGATTCAAGGTAGTAGGATCATGGCGCTCCCAAAAGACATCAAGCAAACTCTCATAGCTACACTCCTTAGGATCATATTGAATCCTAACCACCTCACTATGGTTCGTCGTCCCTGAACAGATGTCTTCATAGCTAGGGTTATGCATAAATCCTTGAGTGTAACCAACCTCGGTCCGAGTCACGCCTGGGACTCTCTGGAACGCCAGTTCGACGCCCCAGAAACACCCGGCACCGAACTGGGAGAACTGCTGGCCGGGAGCCGGTACGTCGTCGTCTGGACCCTGCGCAATTGACGAATTCTCCATAGATGCTGGGTCCGAATTGGATTTCCAGCCGAATCCTAGCTTGTTGAGTATGTTCATGGGGGGTTTGTAGATGGAGATGGGTCTAGAGTTTTGAGGGAAAGAGATAGAGGGGGATGGTCTAGAGAGAGAAAGAGGGAGGTGCCGTCTAGAGAGAGAAAGTGAGGAGGAGATGAGGAGGGGTGAAGTGGAGGACGCGGAGGCAGCGATTGTGTGGAGCATTGCAGAGTTTATTTGACGTGTTGGAGTGGGTTTGATTGAAGAAGAAATGTGTTATACGATTATTACTTGTCTATCTTCTTTCTTGTCATAAATTTATTATTTATTATTATTATAGACTTCAATTTTAGAAGTTTTTTCTTCTTTTTAATTTTACTTAGTTGCGCAATTGCATTTTCTCTTTTAAATTTCTTCTGCTTCTCCTATTGCATTTTGACGGTTTTTTAGCAATTTACTTTACGCGTCGGAATGAATCTTGTCATTGAAATTTCTGATTTTGTTGTTTCTAAAGTCGTAATTTTTAGAGTCCTTGAAACTAAGGTGATGAACCAGAGTTTAACATTGATGGTAACACTTATAAATGCGTTCATTTTTATTTATTTTTTTATCAAAACTTTGATCATATTATAAAATATTATTCTTCGAAAGGCTTACCATATAAGTACTCGATTAATAATATTATTTGAAGACAAAAATATTCCATTAACTTTTTTTCCAAATTTATCGACTAATATATATAAATTGTAAAACAAACGCCCCCAAGGGGTAGCCGAGTTGGTTGAGTATGGCATTCTTATGACCAAAAGATCATGAGTTCGAGTCCTTATACATACGCTTTCTCGGCTGAGCCTGTCACCTTGTGTGGTTCACCTTCTGGCGTTGGTTTGCAGGCTATCGCGTCAGACTGAGGGTTTACCCTTGGTTCACCTTCTGGCGTTGGTTTGCAGGCTATCGCGTCAGACTGAGGTTTTACCCTGTGCACACTCATTACACTTTGAGTAGCGGCTGCAGGTTCCTTCCGAAAAAAAAAATTGTAAAACAAACCAATAACCTTCCATCTCTTTCTACCCATCTATTATCTTCACCATTTTTCGACATTTCTCCGACGGTTGCTGTAAAGAAAGAACCGACGTCGATTTTTTCCCTTCACTTTCCGATATACTTTTGAACTACTTCGGAACAAAATCGACGCTAAAAATAATAAGAAAACATACTTAACTCATTTTGTTTTCTGAAAATTCAATTCGATTTTACTAATTTTGATAAACCTAGGGTTTCATTGGCACGAGTTTTTCGAGTTTTTCAGTTAGTGTAGTGATAATCTTCTTCATTTATATTAGTATTGTATGATTTATTCAGTTAGTTATTCATTTTTCAGTATACCCTTACTTCATCGTCTTTTTGGTTTAATTCATTAATTTATTGAGTCAGTTACACTACTTACTCGTGTCTCGCTTGCATATTTACTGTAAAAAAGCCTGATATTGTTACTGCAAAATAGTCCGGCTATTGTTTATCATAATCTATATTGTTCTAGTTTAACATCTAGCATTTGACATCTGTCACAATTGGTGAGGTTTAACATCTATCACTTAACATCTATCATAACATCTATCATTGTTAGCCTGTTTTTGGCATATGCAATTCCAAAATTTTGTTATATTTGTATAGGTTTCGCAACTATCATTTTTATCATGATTACAGTTTTGTATATATTTCGCATCTTTCACGTTATCTTAGCTACACATTAGCATAGGTTTTGCATCTATCACTTTGTCTTGAAGTCTCATTTCCTTATAGGGTTAACATTTGCAAAGGTTTCACATCTATCATTTTTGCAATCGTTTCATATTTGCATAAGTTTCACATCTATCACTTATCAAACTTTCAATGATTTCGCATCTATTGTAGCTGACTTGTTTTTCTAATTTTATTGCTTTTACAGGAAAAATGGCTCCAAAAAATTGTTTTTTCAGGTCATGCCTCTTTTCATTGATGAAACAGATTCAAGAGACAAAAGGAAGACCATAACACATAGAATAAGCAAAAAATACACCATTTTATTCCATCTTGAATGTAGCATATGATCTTAGAAAAAAGAAGACGTCTTACAAAAATAATTGGGAATTGATTGAAGAGATAATAAAGAAGTATGATGATGAAAATGAAGCTTTCAAATTGGGGCAAAAGTTTCTACGCCTTAAAACCAATGATGTGAAGATAATCTTTGGTTTAGAACATGAAAACCATCGTATGCCACTACAAACCAAACACTTCGAATCGAGATATTCAGAATTAGAAGAAGAAGAAAAAGAAAAAGAATCCAGAATAACTAAGACATACTTTTCTGATGACACATCAATAAAATTTGATTATAGCCGAGCAAGACCAATCATAAATAAAATTATAAAAGTATACAATTATAACTTTTCTTACATTATTGCATTGGTTTCTCATTGCCATAGGTTTCACATTTGTATGGGTTTCTCATCTACCACTTTTTCCCTGGTTTCACATTTGCATAGGTTTTTCATCTACCCCTTGTGCCTTAGTTTTACATTTGTATAGGTTTTGCATCTTGTATTTTTACTCTGGTTTCACATTTGCACAGGTTTCGTGTTTATCACTTTAGACCTATTTCACATTAGCATAGGTTTTACATCTATCAATTTTGTCCATTGTTTAATATTTGCAAAGGTTATGCATCCATCATTTTTATCCCTGGTTCATATTTGCATAAGTTTCACATAATATATCATTCTGGTAACTATCATAGTTTCCATGGTTTAGCAGCTATTATAGTTTCCAATTATTTTTCATCTATTATCTATATATTAACTAATTATTTTACATGTTTATAGGATGTTATAAATAAAGTAGCAAAAAAATCTAGAGACCAAGTAATAAAATATGTTGTGATACTCTTCATAATGTTAGCTTGCTCTACCTAGTGTTTCTCTATATCTGTAGATGTACTAGCATCCACAGTGGTTTATTACATAGAAGACCTAGACAAAATAAACAATTACGATTATGCTGAAGAAATCCGGGACAAGTTGATGAATTCAATAAAACTTTGTCATGAAAAACCTGGAAAAGTAGTTAGTTGTGTTGCTCTTGTACTGGTTAGTATTTTTCTTTATTCTATTTTAAATCTTATATAGTAAAAAAATGGTATCTAAAGTATTGTTAATATATAACCATTCATAATAGAACACACAACTATACGTCGAAAGGAAGAAATTGAAGACAAGATACCTAGATGCTTCAAATGACCAGGTATTAAGGTCAAAACAAAATTAAATTTGAATGATTTTATGACAGAGATAACAGATGAAGATATATATTTACACATTATTTATTCGTCCACTTTCGCATTTTACATAATTATATGTCTTTACTTTAACATTTTAATAATTTTGTAGGTTTTGAAAGAAGAATTAGAGCTAACAGAAGAGGAAGAAAAATAAAAAGAAGAAGAAGAACAATTTGGAGGAGAGTTTCAAATACCAAAAGAAGATTCATTGGATAAAGAATAAAATAATGATATTCCTCAGCAGAATGATGGTGTTCCACATGATGTTACACAAAAGGGAAAACATGATGATATTCCACCGCATGATACAGAGGATGTTAAACATAATATTTATTTAGAACAAGTTAACCTAACCAACGACGACAGTGCTCTGAATTGGGATACAAAGCAAGACTCAACTGCAAATGATTATAATGATACTGAAAGAATAATAGATCAATACATTTTTAAACCACGTCTAAAAATTATAAAAAATAAAAAGTCTGCAACACAAAGAAGAAAACCAATAAAGAAAGTGGAAGATAAAATTTTACCGACATAAACTAGTCCTATCAACAAATAGATGATGGTACAGACATGATGTGCTCCTATTGCAAGAAAGGAAAATTCAGTATCACAAATTTTTAGGAATCCAAGGAGATCTGAAAATAAAATAAAAAAGAATTCTCCAAACAATAATACTAACATAATGTACCATATGATAGTAAAAAACAGAAGGATGAAGAGATTATTGCAAAAAAATAAAAGGTAAAAATCTCAATTTTATCATATTTCGTATCTATCATAATCGTGTAGGTCGGACATCTATTATATTTACTAAATTTTCGTATCTATCATCAGTAATCTCATAATAGGTTTCACACATATCATATTCAATTAACGTTTCACATCTATCATATTTATTAAGGTTGCGCATCTATCATTTTAATTCATATTTCACATCTATCAATTCTATTAAGGTTCTGCATCTATCATGAATAATCTTATAGAATGTTTCACATCTATCACATTTATTTATGTTTCACATCTATCATATTTATTAAAGTTGCGCATTTATCATCCATCATCTTTATAAAAGGTTTCACATCTTTGACATATGTTATTATTTTGTAGATAATTAACAAGATCCCAGCCCCAACATCAACAGATCTTGCCTCTAGCCAGAGCATTGATGTATCAATAGTGGATAAAATAGAAAGAAACAAACTCGAACGTAGAAGATTTCAAGAAGAAATCGAAGAACTAAAAAGGAAACTCAATAAAAAAGACAAGATCATTTCACAAATGAAATCTAATGCAGAGATGGACACAAAGGTCCAACCAAAAAAGACACTTCAACTCTATGTTTAAGCCAAACACAGAGGATAAAGTTTAAAAAAACTGAAAAGAAACCAAAAAATTATGAAAGAAAAAAATATTAAATGATCAAGACCAACTCACGAATAAAAAAGCATGTATTACAAATACAAGACATAATGATCAACAAATTGGTGTACAACAACATACTTCTAATATAAGTCAGTCTCCCGTCCACAAGGACCCAAATACAATTGTTGGTGTCGAAAACCCAAACATTGTAGTGGAATTCTAGGATCCACCTCCACCACAAGAGAACGATGAAGTTGGTGTGGAACAATAGGATCCTAAAATTACGGTTGTTATGGAAGAGGAGCATATTAATCCTACTATTGTTGTTGCTGATGAAGATAAGCATGTTACTCGTGTTGATGTTGGGGTCTATGTTTCTCTTGTTATATCTAAGGGTATTGTTGTTGAAAATGAGCATGTTACTCCTGATGAGTCCGAATACTGCTTCATCTCCGGACAGGGACAGACCGGACAGACCACTTCGAACACTTAGCCCATAGGATTGTTCGAACTATGACAAAAGTACTAAAAAAACTAAACACTTCTTGACTAAGTTGCTTGCTCTCCTACTAAGAGCTCATAGATCTATAAACGTGACCCGGGTCCGTTAAACATGACATGAAAACCCATAAAGCTCAGATGTAAGGGTATAAATTCCCAACCACCTGCATTAAATATGGGTAATGAAAATTAACTGCAACCAGGCTGCTTAATTATCCCTCTACTCTCTACTCAAAATATTAAACACGCATAAACTACCACAAAACTCTGAACAAATTACTCAATTACCCTCAGACATAAATTAACCACACCAAATTGGCGACCATAGTGGGAGAACGAAGGTGCCTGAATCGAGCATTCGAAACCAACAAGAAAAGTCAGTCCGAATGAATCTGGACGCCCCGGAAGTGCCACCAACTTTGCTCGAAGTGGTGGGTGAAAATGATGAATACACTATCGAGGAACGCGATAGGCTAAAGAAGCTCTGAGGGCAGAAAAGGCTAAGATGGGCATGAAAGAAAAATCGAAAGCGTCAGTTTCTCATCACACCGATAACCTCAGAGAGTATGAGCCTTCAAGGACTCATGTGAGTACTAAAAAGACTCATGCTAGCTCCAAAAAGTCTCACCGGTCTAAGCCAGTGGAGAGTTCTGACTCAGGCTCAGAGTCTTCTGATAGCTCTTCGGATGATGAGGGAGTTGAAGAATCATTATCCTCTAGCAGCGATGAGGGTCGAACTAAAAAGAAGCATAAGCAAATCAAAAAATACTCAAGGAAAAGGGATAGACATGGAAAGTTGAAGATGAATATTGGCAAAGGGTCATCTCACAACCGGAGGCATGTAGACCGGATGCTGATGGATCCTTTTGCTTTCCACGATGAACCAGGTATCTTTACAACTCCCAATGAAGATACTGTGTTCAGTCGTGGCCGAAATTGGAGGCAATCTCCATTGTCTTCTAAAATTCTGTCCGGAAACCTCCCTAAGAGGTTTGATAGCACAAAAATGGAAACGTACGATGACAGTACTGATCCGGACAATCATTTGGAGCAATTTAAAAACTTTATGATGAACTTTGATGATGATGACAAGCTACTTTGTAGGGCATTCTCCCAATCATTTACGGGGAGTGCTTTAAAATGGTATAACAGCCTACCACAAGGCCGTATCAAGAATTTCGATACTTTTTGGGTGGCCTTTCGAAGGCAGTTCGTTAGGAGTAAAGAGTTAAAGGGCAACGGGGACACAATAATCCATTGTGCCCAGGAACCGAATGAATCCTTAAAAGAATATATAAGTCGTTTTGTGAACACCAAGAATGGGTTGGCTGACTGCTTCGAGCAAGTTGCAATAGCATCTTTGAGACAGGGCTTGAACCCTGGCTATTTGGCTGAATCGGTGACCAGAAAGAAGGCCATGACTTGGGGAGGGTTGCTGAATCAGGTTGGAAAACAGATTAACGTTGATGAAACAAAGAAAACGAGGGTGCACAGGCAGGTGAAGTCTGCCCCGGTGGTACCAAACCCCAATCAGAATCAGTCCGGGAATAAGGCGAAGGAGTCCGGACAGGGGCATAGCAGGGCTAAAGCTCAATCTCAGCCAGCTGCACCTGCTCAGAGTCAGCAATCCATAAATAAGAGAGGGCCTTGGGTTCAACCGGAGTGGTTCGCAGAATTGAAAGAAAGTGTGGCCACCATTTATGATAAAACAAAGGAAGAGGTGCACTATAGAAGACCGGCCACACTGCAATCCCGTAGAGAACACCAGAATAACTCTTTCTGCCAGTATCACAATGATACTGGCCATACCACCGATGATTGTATATCTTTAAAGTAAGAAGTTCAGAACTTGATTGAGATGGGAAAGCTGGGGGCTTATGTTAAAAGAAGAGGAGGTAATAGGCCTGACAATACTCACCGGCTTGGTCCAAGTAATGCTGCTCCGGAGGGAGCCATGGTCATAATCAAAAGGTTTGATGTGGAATCTGAATACTTGGATCCTGATTCAACTCGAAATAGAGTGGGTACCATTGAGGAATGTTATAGGAAAGTCTCCAGGCTTATTAAGTTTTTTGAGTCAGTTACAATTTTCGGAGGGGATACTATGACAGCTCCTACTGCTTCTTCAAGGAAGAGGCACGTTCATACTTTAGCTACCCAGCTAGAAGGAGGCATGACTTCCTATCAATCGCAAATTCCATTCCCCTTCATTTTTTTGATGAAGATGATCTAAGCGATATAGCTGGCCCTCATGAAGATGCTGTTGTCATAGGAGCATCCATTGGGGGCAATGACATAAGACGAATTTTGGTGGATACTGGAAGCTCAGCCAATATCCTTTTCTTAACCACTTACAAGAGAATGAAGAATCCAGCTGTAATTCAGAGTTCGGACAGATCAATTGTGGGCTTTACTGGCAGCTTAGCAGAGGTGATCGGGGAGTTAGAAGAGGAAGTTCTATTGGGCAGGGGCCCCTTCAAAAAGATGGTCAGGATACTTTTTATTGTGGTAGATTGTCCCACTTGCTATAATGCTATTTTGGGGAGGTCTTTGCTCTCTAGAATGCATGCAGTGGCCTCAACAGTCCGCCAGTGTTTGAAATATGTTGTTCAAGGACAAGTGGGAGTTGTCCGAAGCAGTCAGAAGGTTGCAAGGGAATGTTATGCTACAGCCCTAGCGCCACGGATGTTGGGGGCAGTTCGTATCAACGAGCAATAACAATTTGAGGGGCTTTCTGGGGGTGAGGGTGAAATTGATGACCCCAGAGAGGCCCCTGGAGTATTAATACCAGTCGAAAAGGCAGAAACACATTGTTTAGAAGAAGAGAAGAGTGTCAGAATAGGGTCCAGAATACCACCCGATCTGAAGAGAGAGATGCTAAAGTTTTTGAAAAGCCATAAGCATGTTTTTGCTTGGTGCAACGCTGATGTTACCGGGGTACCAGCAGATGTGATATCAGATCACCTATCTGTCCGGAAAGATATAGCACCAGTGGTTCAAAAGAGAAGGGCTTTTTCCAAGGAAAAGGCTGATGTTATTGTACAAGAGGTTGACAGGCTCACAAAGATGGGGCATATCAAGGAGTCTCAATATCCTTTGTGGACTGCCAATCCGGTCCTGGTAAAAAAAAATGGCAAGTGGCGTATGTGCATTGACTTCACAAACCTCAATAGGGCTTGCCCAAAAGATCTGTATCCAGTTCCCCGGATTGACCAGCTAGTAGACTCCACTTCTGGGAATAAGCTGCTATCTTTTATGGATGCTTTCTCCGGATACAATCAGATCCAAGTAGATCCGAAGGATCAAGAGCATACCACATTTGTCACTGACAGAGGTCTTCATTGCTACAAAGTAATGTCGTTTGGGTTGAAAAATGTTGGGGCTACTTATCAGAGATTGATAAACAAAGCCTTTGCTGATCCGATTGGAAGGAATATGGAAGTATACATCGATGACA
The DNA here is from genome assembly GCA_036936605.1 of Limnanthes douglasii subsp. nivea. NCBI lineage: Eukaryota > Viridiplantae > Streptophyta > Magnoliopsida > Brassicales > Limnanthaceae > Limnanthes > Limnanthes douglasii. Next base: position 174,657,590 of record JAUPFV010000003.1, read on the forward strand.
TGATGCACTTGGCATACCTCCAAGAAAATTTTACCAACTTGGTAAAGGTGAATTTGAAGTTAAATCCAGAAAAATGTGTGTTCGGAGTGCAATCCGGGAAGTTTCTAGGTTATATAATAAGTGAGCAAGGGATACAGCCCGATCCGGACCAGCTTAATGCTCTATTTCAAATGGAGCCTCCTTGGAATATTAAAGAAGTACAACGATTAACGGGGAGGTTAGCTGATTTAAACAGGTTTATCTCAAGGTCTTCGGACAGATGCGCCCCATTTTTTCAAACCTTGAGGGGTGCAAAGGGATTTGACTGGACCTCACAGTGTGATGAGGCTTTCAACGAAATCAAGAAGCATATGTCCTCTCTCAAAACTTTATTTAAACCAGTTGATGGAGAGACACTCTTCGTATATTTGGCAGTTTCAAGTTGTGCCACCAGTGCTGTGTTGGTGAGAGAAGTAGATAACTACCCCCATCCAGTGTACTACATCAGCAAAAGCCTGATAGATGCAGAAAGGTGTTATTTGAAACTTGAAAAATTAGCATTGGCCCTGGTGATAGCTGCAAGAAAGATGAGGCCTTATTTCCAGGCTCATCCTATTATCGTTCGAACGTCTTTTCCTTTGAATAATGTTCTCTAAAAGGCAGACATTTCAAGTAGGATGACTAAGTGGTCAGTAGAATTGGGGGATTTCAATATAGATTTTGCTCCCCGAACAGCAGTCAAAGCCCAATCTGTGGCTGATTTTCTAGTTGAATTCCATTCTGATAGAGATTCGGAGCAGACTACTGAGAAGAAAGACAAAAAGGTCTGGGTCGTCCGGACGGATGGTGGATCCAGCACTATGGGATGTGGTGCAGGGGTGTGCTTGACTTCTCCATATGGTGACAAAATGTACCAGGCTATATGTTTTGCTTTCAGGGCTTCCAATAATGAGTCTGAATACGAGGCAGCTATAACCGGTTTGAAGTTAGCCTTTATTTGTGGGGCCAAGAGGGTCAAGCTATTGAGTGACTCCCAGCTTCTTATCCACCATGCCCAAGGTCAATCTGAGGCTAGAAAGGAACAGTTAGTGAAGTATTTACTTCTTAAAAATGAAGCACTCAAGTTTAAAAGCATTATTTGTGAACATATACCTCGGACAGAAAATGAGTTAGCTGATTCATTGGCAACCATAGCATACACAGAGTCGTATCCATGGATCCATGTGCTGGAGAGCCCCTCCATTCAACTTGATATGGGTAAAGAAGAAGAAATTTTTGAAGTACAAATGAAACAACCTCAGGATTGAAGATTTCCTCTCCTGCAATACCTCTCCGACGGCATCGTGCCTCCGGATAAATCACTGGCAAGAAAACTGAAACACAAGGCTCGTGGTTTTATCATACTCAGAGACGTTCTGTATAAAAAATCTTACAGTAAACCTCTTCTGCGCTGTTTGGGGGATGATGAATCTCAAGTAGTCCTCTCCAAATTGCATGATGGCGAGGGATCAGCTCATTGTGGATTCAGGGCTCTAACAAGGAGAGTTTTACTGGCTGGCTACTATTGGCCATCTATCATGCAGGATACTAAAGAGCTAATAAGAAGGTGTGACCCATGCCAAAGATACAACAATAAGATTCATGTTCCAGCCATTCCTTTAGAGTCAATTTCTGAGCCTATACCTTTTGCTCGATGGGGGTTGGATTTAGTGAGGCCTCTCCCTATGGCGTCCGGAGGGCGCAAAACTATAATTGTTGCAATCGATTACTTTTCGAAATGGATTGAAGCAGCCTCTCTGGCAGGAACAACATCAAAAGCCGTTATAAAATTCATTTTATCCAACATTTGTTGCAGATTTGGTGTTCCACAAAAGATAACAACAGATAATGGACCACAGTTCGACAATAAGGAAATGGAAAGTTTCTGTGCCTCAAGGGGTATACAACATTGTTTCTCTTCACCTTTCCACCCACAAGCAAATGGTCAGGTTGAAGTGGCTAACAGAACTATACTGTCCGGTTTAAAGAAGAATTTGGAAGGGGCTGCTGGGAAGTGGCCTAGCTATTTACAAGAAGTTTTGTGGGCCTACCGGATAACACCTGGGGCTGCAACATAGGAATCACCCTTTGCTTTAGTCTATGGGATGGATGCAATAGCTCTTATAGAAGCAACTTTCCCATCATTTCGTGTTCACAACTTCTCCGAATGCGCTAACAAAGTGGCAATCAAAAGTCAGCTCGACCTAATAGAAGAAAGACGAGTTAAAGCTCACCTTAGAGCTGCACACTATCAGGGTTTAATGAGGAGCAGATTTGTTTCTAGAGTTAAAAGAAGAGATTTCCAACCGGGGGACAAGGTATTGAGGAAAGTCTTCTTACACACTAAAGAGAAGCTGCTCGGCAAATTGGCCCCGACTTGGTAAGGACCTTATATGGTTGTTGAAAGACTTAAACCTAGAACATATTGGTTAGAAGACAAGGATGGAAGAGTTCTGACCCACCCTTGGAATATCGAGCATCTTCGGATGTACTTGGAGTAACACTTGTGTAAATATTTACTTATTTAAAAATCCATGTAAATATTTGGGGGCATACTCTTTCCTACCCTGGTGGCGCGGGGAGGTTTTAATGAGGTGTCCGGGTTTTAAATAAAATTTGATGCCTTCCTAAAAATTTTCCGAAGTGTTCTTACTTTGTCTTTTGGCACACCATCCAAATTGAAATAAAAGAGTGATGACCACTTAAACATTTGTCATCGGAGAATTTAAACACTCTCACTATGAAATGACTAAGGGCTATTTAAACACTAGCCATCAAAATTGGAACAGACTATGAAAGAATGTGAAAAAAGTGCAAAACAAGGATATTCATTGAAATAACTTAAGTGCCTTGGCCTTCCAAGGACTTTCAAACTGTCAAGCAAAGTAAAAGATCTATCCGGTCAGATACCGGACAAACTTACAAAAAGAGTACCTTGGCCTTCCAAATACTTTAGTTCAGATAATGTGAAAAGTAAAAAAATTCGCAATTTAAGACTGGGCCTTTGAAGATGGCTCAGCTTCATCCATCTTCTTCTTCCCCTTGGGTTCATCTTTCTCTTTGTTTGGGCTCTCTCCGGTGTTCTCTTCATCATCAGATGAGGATGCTCTGGAGAAGCCAAACCTGTCACCTTCGGCCATTGTGTAATATGGGAGTCCTTCAGGCTCTACGTGAAGCCATAAATCACCCAAGTTCCTCTTCGGGAACTTCTCATGGAAGAGCAGGACCATGTCTGATTTCACCTTGGCATACATTTGCTCTTGAGTGTCTATCACGTTATTGGCATAAGCATCGATCTTGGCCTGGATTTTGGCCTCCTGCTCCCTTAGCAAATCAGCTTTCTCCCCTGCAGCTTGGGACACTGCGTTTTCAAGAGCAATCTTGTCGCTGGTCAGGTTGGTGATAATTTGGTCCTTGGCCTTGGTCTCCTCTTTTGATGAGGCAAGATCTTTCTCCAATCCGGACAGTTTCTCCCGGAGCTCTGTGATAGTATTCTCTAGAGTGGCAACTTTTGTGGTACTTCACCTCTTGGGTTTTCTTCAGCTCTTCGTTTCCCCCTTTAGAATGGCAGCGTTTGAAGTGGCAGTAAGAAGGTCATCGGACAGCCTCTCTTTGTCAGACTTGAGGTCTTTGATAATGTCTGCCTGATTTCGAACTTGCTTCTCCAACGCGAGTACCAGCTGAACATTGCTTAATAAAGAGTGGGCTATAACATCCTTTTCACTTGAAACAATAAAGGTCTTACCATTAAAAGTGACTGTGTTTGAAGTGCTCGGAGGGAGATAAGGCCCAGAAAAATCATCTCTGGGGAGATTGATAAAGTACTCACCAAGCCCACCAAGACTAGTGATGTCTACCCCATCAATATTAAGATCTCCCCATTCGACCTCATCGGTTTGGAAGTCACCAGGTATCTCCTCTGCTTGTGTTGGGTCAGTGGCGTCAGCTTGGGAAAGAGGCTCCGGAGGTCGGAGAGAGAGTTCCTCACCCTTAGAGGTCTTTTTCTTCTTGGCCTCCCTATCTTTGCTTTCAGCTCCCCGTTTACTGTCTCTTTTGGAAGCCCTTGGAGGATTTGGGGAGTGAACCTCTTGCCTAACACTCTCCTGCTCTACCGCTGCCAAGAGAGAATCATCAATTTGACTAGGGGATGGCCCCTCCGGATGCGTTGGAACATCCTCCTCCACCACAGCAGGGTCAGCTCCACCCACCACTTTTTTGCCCTTCTTTTTTTCCTTTCATCTTACTCGGGGCCTTGGACCGGCCTGACAAGTAAAGTGTTCCGTCCGGTTCGTGCGTCTTTTTGAGCACTACATCCGGAGGAGGCTGGGTGGTGAGCTCTTCCCAAGTTAAGTCTCTCCGACCTGTGGTGTTCCACAGATGAGACCTTGCTAAGTTGCCCCCTGTGAAAGCAGCATGGAACCGGTTCCCGCACTTCTCAGCAGCCCAAACGTTGATCTTGGTGCAAGTGGTCTGACCGGTTTTCAAGTGGTCACTGAAGTCTTGGGCAGCACTGCTAAGGCAAATATAAGACCAATTAGTTTAAACAGACTTGATTTAAAAGAAAAGAGAGAGACAAGAATGTAAAGTAGGAGACTTACGGTCACTTCTCCATCTGCTTGTGAGAAGACTTGGGTTGACTCCGGACTTGGTTTTCTTCCCATTCTCCCAAGTACCACTTACAAACAGAAACTGGGTCCTCCAATTCCTCTCTGATTCTAGCAAGTCATCCACAGCTTTGAAGTTATCCCCCATGTTGAAATGGTAGAAGGGGATGTGGTGGATTCTGCAGAGACTGGCCACAACAGCGAACTCCTCCATTGGTAGAGGAATCCAGGAGAGCCTAGAAGCCATAATGCAGGACATGAGGGTGTACCAAGCATTGGGGCTCAGCTGACTCGGACAGAGCTTTATCAGATGAAAGTATCTGACAATTTATGGGTCCAAGGGGAATCTGAGCCCCCAATTGAACAACTCCGTGAAGATGACTATCTCGCTCAATTTGCAGTCCATGGGAGTTTCGAGGTTGATAGGGATTCTTATCTTCACGTTCTCCGGAATTTCCCACTTCGTACGCATCCGGCCCAGCTCGACTGTGTGGATGAATGCGTAGTTGATCTTTTGCAGGGCAAGGAGATACTTGACATTGACCTTGTGAAAATAAGGCCCCACCCTTCCTTCAAGACTCTCCGGCAGATCCGGATGCCTCAAGCACAACTTTTCCTTGTTTTTATCTTTCTTGGCAACAACAGCACTACTAGTCTGTCTGGAGGGCTCAGACTCGAATGGAGCCTCTTCGATAGAGTCCTCCATTACTTCCTCCATGATTGATGAGGGGTTTTCAGTAGCAGTCGTAAGGGGAAGGTTTAGATCTGGCTCAGTCTGGCTGCCGGACTGCTGAGTTTTAGTGTTTTCTTGGTTCCTGGCCTCTGGTTGGGGCTCTGGTGCAGATATTTCCTTCCGGAGACTTGAGCTAGTGCCCTCCGGACCGGAAAGCCTGTCCTTGGGAGCTCTAATGGGCACTTCTGACCCCACACTACTGTCTTTGGCACCCGATTTCGAAGGGGTGCCCTTGGAAGCTTGACCCTTGACCAATCGGCCTTTTCTTCGGTCAACTAATTTTTTAGGAGAGTTTTCGGCGTCTGACCCCATAGCTAAGAAGGGGGAGGGTTTCTTAAAACTGGTAACAGTTACACCTGGCTCAACAACAGGTTCCGATTATTGAACCAAAGAACCGGAGATAATGGGTGAGAGATTGGTTTGAAATAACCTTTTCGATTTGATGCCTTTTGAAGAAGAAGAACCCTGGTCTGACTCTGTGGCTGCAGTCACTGGATTGTCGATAGGGGGGTGGGTAAGCCTGCTGCAATACGCCTTTCCCTTTCGACCTTTTACACCTTTTCTAGTTCAGAGAGGTTGAGCCACCCGCCTTTGACCAAAGCGTTCCGAGCCGTGAACATAAACAAACTGGGTAAAAATTTGTTTTGGAGAGAAAAAAGCTTTGAGAATTTGCAGAGTAAAAATGAGAGTGATGGTGAAACAGTAGAAAGTATTTCAATTTATAGTAAATCTGAAAAAGGAGTTTGATTCCTAGGAGAATTCAAAAAGATTGGTAATGATTAAAAGACGGCGCTGATGTCACCCTCTTTAATGAAGAGGTTGCTCTTCGAAGAAGGTGGGTGCGAAATTCAAGGTGAAAAAACGGCTGAAGAAACCAACCAAAAAGTGATACGTGTCCCATAAACTCTGGCAAAAAACCGTTTGGATTTTCAAAGCTTTATCAGTCCGGATAAAGCCACAACACAAACAGACCTGTCCGGATTAAAACTGCCCCTATACATCGGACTGTTTTTCAGGTTTTTGGCAAAGGCATTTGAACAAACACCTAAAAATGGGGCTCCTGATGAGTCCGAATACTGCTTCCTCTCCGGACAAGGACAGACCGGACAGACCACTTCGAACACTTAGCCTATAGGACTGTTCGAACTATGACAAAAGTACTAAAAACCTAAACACTTCTTGACTAAGCTGCTTGCTCTCCTACTAAGAGCTCATGGGTCTATAAACGTGATCTGGGTCCGTTAAACATGACCCGAAAACCCATAAAGCCCAGATGTAAGGGTATAAATTCCCAACCACCTGCATTAAATATGGGTAATGAAAATTAACTGCAACCAGGCTGCTTAATTCTCCCTCTACTCTCTACTCAAAATATTAAACTACCACAAAACTCTGAACAAATTACTCAATTACCCTCAGACATAAATTAACCACACCAACTCCTGTTGATGTTGGGGTGGAAAACCAAAATGTTTTCCCTGTTGATGTTGCTCTTGTTACATCTAAGATTATTGTTGTTGATGAAAATGAGTATGTTACTCCTTTTGATGTTGGGGTTGAAAACCAAGATGTCCCTCCTGTTGATATTTCTCTTATTACATCTAAGATTACTGTTAAAGAGGAGTATTTCCCTCATGTTGATGTTGGGGTTAAAAACCAAGATCTTCCCCATGTTGATGTTGTTTTTATGAAAGAACAAGATCCTGATATTACTGCTGTTGTCAAAGAATATGATCCTAATACTACTATTATAAAATATCAGGATAATAATGTTGTTGTACATGTTGCTAAATAATTTGTTGCTGAAATATCTGAAGTGACCCAGAATGTTGTTGAAGTAACTGTTCTTGTGGATAAATAGATTATATAAATGAAGTAAAATTAACAACCCATTTTAAAAAACCTATGTATTTGGAGATTTATTTTGTTGTTTATTATCTTAATTTTTTCTTAAATATATAACATTATAATATTTATATATTTAAGGCATGTGTCTCATAGTTAAATGGTGGTTTTGCATAATATATCGTTTCTCACCTATCAAAGTTCCACTATTTTCACATATTAATCTTGTAGATGGTTTCACATCTATTATTCAGAGTGCATCATATTTACTCTTGTTTGTTTCGCAACTATTGTTTTTACACTTGTTTCGCATCTAATGTGCAATTTTCATTTTTTTTGTAAATGATCATGCCTCTGAAGTCCAAGAAATCAAAGCGCCACAAGTCAGTGACTTAGACCCAGACATTGAGAAGTAAATTATAAGTATTGACAATGATATACATAAGAGACAAATAAATGAATTACCTTTCCTCTCTTCTCTAAAATTGCATTGTTTTTACTTCTTTCACAGTCACGTTGTTTTCGCATCTATCATATTTGCACTAGTTTTGCATCTAGTGTAGTGTTATTGGTTTCTCATCTGTCATAGTTGCACTAGTTTCTCATCTATCATATTTCCATGGGTTTCACATCTATCTTAGTTTCACTGGTTTCTCATCTCTCATAATTTCACTGGTTTCTCATCTTTCACATTTCTTTAGGTTTCGCATCTATCATAGTTTCACTGATTTCTCATCTATCATAGTTCTGAAGGTTTCACATATATTGCATCTTATAGTTTCACTGGTTTCACTTTTTTACAGAAATAGTTGGATGAAGGACCTTCATTTGAACTAAATTTGGATCCTTCTCAAGATGAAATCCCTAATGGAAACTACAAGAAAATAATGGTCGTTTATAAACAAAGTAACAAACACAATTGAAATACAACAATAATACAAATTAGAACTGATTCAAAAAGGAGAAAACAACAACGATCCAACAGTATTGTTAGTCCCAGATATAGTAGGATCTAATATTTTGATTAGTAATATGTTGGAGATATTAGATAAATATGAAATAGAAGCTAAACTAAAAGTTAAATTTACATTTATTTTGTTTGCCTTGATTCCCATTACATAGATAAACTAACTCTTAGCTTCCATTTTTGAAAACACATGTAATAGACGATTATATGTATATCCACCTTAAACAACACAATTATCAAATACAAGTTGCTGAATGTCTGGGAGAATTTATGCCAGTAACATACATTCGAATGTAACACTGTATGTTGACAATAAGTTACAAGGCATCACATAAGGTTACATCCTTGTTTCAGTTCTAATAGAAGACCGGCGAGGAAATATTGCCAATTGGACATTACTGGTAATAGATGTCGAACATGAAACAATAGTAAATCTAAACCCCCTGCTAAGATGTCCAAATCCAACAAAACAAAGTGTAGAAATATTAGTAAGTGTCTCTATTCTAATATATTTTCATACTATATATATGTCTCTCATCTAGTTTATTTATATGTCTATTAAATTATAGATTCAATACCTCCAAAGCAAAAATATTTTATGAGCAGAAGCAAAAATAAATATCGTATGTCCAACAAATATTCCTAAACAAAAACATCATCATTTGATTGCGGAGTAATGGTCTGCGATTACTTTAAAGAGTATGTTATGTACGGAAAACTTGACCTTGAAAAAACATTTGACATTGCACCATTAAGAATAGTAAAAATGTTTTACATGTTTCTTAATGAATACAACACTAACAAATTTTGGGATAGTATTCATGTAATTTTTTTGTAATGTTTGTAATAACTGTTTGTTGTATAGTTTGTCAACAATAAATATTTTTTTACGTTGAATAATTTTATTAGCGTATCGCAACTCTCATCATGTATATATACAGTCTCACATCTATCATATATATAAATACAAAGGTTTTGCATCCATCATATCCTTTGTGGCCTTGTTTCGCATCTATCAAAAATATATAAAAAACAATTCGTATCCATTGTATCTTTTGTAGGCTAGATTTCACATCTAGCGTTAATTTTGTATACCTTGTTTCGCATCTATCTAGTCATTATTTTTGTTGGGAAGTTTTCCCATATTCTAGTCTAATTATTTTTCTTCATCCAGTTAATATATTTAAAGAAGTTCTCAGTTTTTGTAATTAATGTAGCTTACAAAACTCCCACTTATTTTGTCAAATTAAAATTTAAACTACTGACTTACATTTGATTGGTTATTTACTTATATGATTTGACAAAAGTAGATATACTCATGATTACTGTGCAATATCTACAAACGTTCATAAATAAAAAACAAGTTTTAATTACTGTAAATGCTTTTAAACTTTTCAACTTCTAAACTTTTTAACTATAAAGTTCAGTTAATACTTTAGGCTCTCATACACAGAACAAATGTTGTTTTGAAAAATGGCACCTCTAAATTATTCTTCAGATGATGACTCTGTTACAGTGATTTATCAACACTTCGTATTTTCCTAGAAACAACCAAATTCTGGAAACAAACCACGACAAATGAATTCTCTTCATATTCTTATTATGATGGTTTTAGTTCTTTTTCTGATTAACACTATTTTGAACACAAACTTTCTAAAAATGAGGAGCGTCTAAATGGGGATCTTATTACTATCCTCTTAAAAAGAAAGAGGAAACGTGACCAAGAGGAAGATGAAGATGAAGAGTCTGAAGAAAAAGACTTGGAAGAGGAGAAAGAAAATACAGTAGAATAAGATTCAGAGGGAGAAGACTCTGAAGATGATGAAGATGACTCTGACTAAAGATATGAGAAAAGGTCTCGTTTTACTTTTTGTTGTTTATATGTTTTTTGTATGTTTATATTTTTGTTTTTTCCTGACCAGAATGTTTATCCATGTTATTGACTAAGAATAGTCTGAATCTGAGTCTAACTAAGGAGACTCTATTTTTACAGTTTATTTTCAGCTTGTTTGTGTTATATTGAACTTTCCATGTATTTCTCTTTTTTCATAATGAAGTTGATCCTTTTATTTATCTGTTTGTATATATCTTTATTTATCCTTTTTTTCATCCATCGATCAAAACCATGTATTTTAGTTATGATAGGTTTTACATATATCACCACAAAAATGTAGTTAGTTATGACTTGGTTTAGCATCTATCAAACCAAGGTATTTGGTTATCCAAGGTTTCACATCTATCATAATATAATATATTTGGTTATAAATGGGTTTACTATCTATCAAACCCATGTATTTGGTTATGAAATATTTTGCATATATCGTAAACAAATGTATTTCTTTTTAATACGTTTCGCATCCATCAAATTAATATATATGCTTATGCTTATTTTCGCATCTATCAAGTTCATATATTTTGGTTATAATTTATTTTGCATATATCAAGTCCATCTATCATAAAATTTCCACATCTATTGTGCATCATCTATTTTTATTATGACAAAAAAGTCAGAAAAACTAAAACTATCAAAAATTACATCGATCTTACAAAATGTCTACACATGATCGTCTATTACGACCAGATTTTAAACAACGAGAACACGTTATAGTTCGAATACTTAATTCTCCTCTAGATAAAATTCGTTTCTTCTTAGGTCGTCCAACTCTCCTTTGTAAAACTTTAGGAAGTACATCTGGAAAAGTTGTTGAAGTAAATGCTTGACTAAAAGTAGTAAATACAACTATACCATATGAATATGTTGCCTTATACGAGCTTATCAATAGCATGGCTTAACATATTTCATAGGATCCGCATTTATATAAAATAACGCAGCTAAAGTAAGAGCATGGGAAATAATCTTGTTGCCACACACCACAAGAGAAAATACGTACACTAAGATCAACAACCATAGCAGGATCGCAAAACATTTCATACAAAAGAGGAGTAAACGAATGAAATCGATGGACGACCTTCTTCGACAATAGTTTGAAACTTTTTATCAAATTCAGGACATACATCGCTAGTTTAATGTTCATCATCAACAAAACGCCTCAAAATTTGACTATTCTGTATATCTCTAATCATGTCAATTAAGTCAAGCATTGGTAAACCACAAAAATATTTCATTTAATTTTTAAAAGACTCAGCTTGAGTAGAAGCCATAGAACCATACCTCGTGCCTTTGAAAAAAGCACAAACATATTTGTCGGGAGGTAAATTCTCACAAAAACTTACAACTTTCCCACCTCATTGTTTAAGAAAATTCATCCATATATTAAATAAATAAATCCTGATTAGCAGCATACGCACATCTTTTTAACATGTGAACCAAAGTATCCTGAAATACTCTCGATGTACCAATTAAAGAATACCTCAAATTATTTGAAAGATCATACAGACAGTATGCACGATAGCAATCTTGAAATATATCAGAGACAAAAATAATAATACCTAGATGGCGTCACTAATAAATGTGATTTGTCGATCCGAAAAATAGGGTTTCAATGTATCCAAAAGCATAACTAATTCTCAGTATCTTCTGCCTCAATAATACCGAAAGAAACACGGAAAATTTATGCAACATGTATATAGAAAGTATATTATAAACAACTGATTATAACTAGTTTCGCATCTACCAATTTACTTATACCGCCAGGTTCTACAATTATTGCATTAAGTATTAAGTGTTTCGCAGCTACCATTTTAGTTATATAGTAAGGTTATGCATCTATCATATTAATTATTCAAGATTTTGTATCTAGTACATTTATCCATGCCTGGTTCCGCACTTTTATATCATAAGAAAGATAACATATTTTCCAATATAAAAATAGTAGATAACAAAAACTCACAATCGTTACCATCTTTAGTTGTGGTAGATAGCAACACCCCTTTATATTTTTCCGTTTAAAAAGGTCCATCAATAAATAAAACTTGACGACAAGAATGAAACCATAGAGATAAGAACCGAATGATATGAAACAATGCTTGAAGACAATGGTTTCTAAGGAATAATCCAAATATAATCATTGCTGCTATTAAAAATCTTCAATGTTTTAAAATAGTTCTTCAGTAGTTTATAGGAAGTAGAAGTATCTCCATATACAGCTATCTTAGTTTTCTTTAAAACAAGCCATAATACATGGTAAGAGATATCTAAATTGTAGTAATTTTAAAAAAATGATTTCACGCTTGTAGTTGTAACATCAACACTCCTCATAATACAATCATGTACTTTGTTCACAATCAAATCCGATGACAAAACACTTTCGATTTTCTTTGCAAAAACTAGTCCCACATATAAGAGGTTGGACATACTTCTTAATAATAAAAAATCTAGTAGACTTATCGTTTTTAGCATAAAGTATCCAAGGACATCCCTTTGAATCTTTTTTCATGCAAAAATACAATTACTCTTTGTTTATTATTATGTAGAAATTTGAAATTAAAACCTTCTTTTAAAGCCAACCGACTAACAACTAATCTTAAACATACTACAATCTCTTAAAATACCTTCCCAACAACATTTATTTCATTAACCCAACCAACAATAGCAGGTGCTTTATTCTTGTGACAAATAACATTGACACCATAAATTTAACCAGTTTCTTCATAAATAGTATTTTCATTTGAAGCTTTAAATATAATTTGATCAATTTCTCTAACATTATCACTAGCAACAACATCACCTTCAACATTAATAGTAATATTTTAAACACCAAAAGTATCAACAACTGATATCAAAGCAACTAAATTACCATCTTAACCTAAGATTATACTTTCTAGGTCACCACAACAATATCTTAATATGAATTTACCCCGAACCAATGTATTATATCGACTAAAAACAAACTTAACAATATCTTCAAAATCATCAAACAGACCAGGATCACAGATATATATGAATGAATGGTCATTATGGTTTAGTGTGCTTAGTAAATGGGTTGATAAAGCAGACATAGAAAAAATGGATGGAATATATCTTGTTACTGCTGCTCACAGTAATGCTGAGGATATGGTAAAAAGGGACAAAGCTGGGAACCCACTTCTTGACAAGAGCTGCAGCATTCTGATTCTCACCTATCACACCCTTATGCTAGTACCAGTTGCAATCGGCGGTGAACATGTCAATGTTTTTGCAGTTCTCTCAATGTTTCAACGTTTCTAATTCGAGGTCGAATTCTTCCCAACCGGTGAAACATGATGTAGCGAAGACTGCGGACAGACTGTTTCTCGCCCAAGTATTGGAATTGGTTAAAATAGGTAGTCAAATCGAAGATTTTGACGAGCCCGTTAGATTTCAGAACTGTGACTTATCACAAAGTTTTATACCCAAATTCTACGTGCAAAGCCTTTAAAAACCAGCTTTAATATTTTAGCGTTAATTTTATTTATTTATTTTATTTTAAAACATTTATGTAATTTATCTTATTTGGAATTAGGGTTTTGGGTAGTGCCATATAAAGCTAACTATACCGTATTTTACCGTCAGACTTTGATTAATTAAAATTTAAAAATTATTTCTCTGAGTCTCCTTATTTCTCTAACCTAGGGTTAGAGTTTTATCCTTGTTTTTTTTCTAATCTTACGCCATGCCATAAAAACCATTGTAATAAAATTGCAATTTTTCGTATAAAAAACACATAATGTTGACCAAAACATGCATCTAATATCCAAGAATCTATACAACTGAAAACATCCACGTAACATGCAAATAATAATGTATTCAAGTTTGGTCGTGCCTTATATTGATATTCCATAGTAAGTGTCATATACTAATACCTTATTTCTATGGGTCATGCTAGATCTCAACCACTTTTTGTTAGATCTCTCACCTCACTCTCAATTGTTTTCTAATTCCAACTTGAAAAACGGAGAATATCCTAACTATTTACAAAATTTGCACTATGGAAAACAAAACCTCTAACTTTCTAACCTAAACTATCTAACCTAAACTAAAAATTTATCTCATTAAATTACTCATTGGTATTATAAAAAAATGGAATACCAAGAATTAAGGTGCTTATTGGAAGATTTTATGGATGAAGAGGAAGCCAATGCAATGAAGGTAATTTTCATACTTTTGTAGCTGTATAACATAAAATTGCGCAACATAAGAGATAAAATGTAATATCATTGCACCCAACGATTTATGGATGATGAGGGGTAGAAATATTTCATAATGTGTGACAAGGGACAAAAACTTTCATCTATATTCTTTGTCTTCGATAGCTTGCTCTGAAACCAAACTGTGGGTCACTTTGCAGAAACATCCCTCAATCAATAAAGAGCATGAGCTGAATTATTAGGAAACCTTTACTGTGGATGACAGTGAGGTTGATGATTGGAGGATTGAAATCCTGAACTTAGTAGAGAATGATGTTTGTCCCGAGGATAAAGTTGCAAGTCTAATGCTAATATTCAGAGTGAGAAAAATTCTATTATTGAATGAGACTTTATATATGCAAGGTTTAAGCCGACTTTTACTCTACCAATTGGGCTCTAAATAATTATCTATGATTTTGAATGAACTCTATTGCAAGGTAGTTCGATGCATTGTAGCTTTAAAATGTTAACCCGTAGAGTTTGCTAGTATGGTTTTATTGGCTAACGATTCATTTTCCAATCATGTCACTCAAATCAATATCTGAAGCTTTAATTGTTGATAAATAGAGAATTGACCCGATTTGATCTCTAACCGGTGCTTCAGGAGACTGCAAGCACATCATTTTCGATGTAGACTATATTTCAAAGTAGGTGTATGTTGAACCGCTTTCTATGATAACTGCAAAGAACATGATTAATTTCAGTATAACTAATATATGTTATAGGTTTGAGCTCTCATGGTTGATTATCACACAAAATGGTCTTTTGTTCCAGAATATTGAAATAACCTCTTTATGTCTCACGGAAAGAATAGAAAAATATTTCTTTACCCTTTTTCACCTCGAGGTGTTTGGACCATTGTCCATAGACGCTTCCATGAGTCTCTTAGTATTCTAGCCTCGATCAATTCGCAAAAAATAGAGGGGCTACTGATAAATGAATTATCTAGTCAAGTATTAGGCCTCTTTTTGGACTGGTCTTAGTTGTATTAATTAACTATTATCCACAATTCCAATAAAGACTTTATATATAAATGGCCCAATAGAGATCTAGAACAAACATTGGACACTATAAATATAATATATCACTCTACTAAAAAAAGTTTATAATCATTAGGGATATGTTATTTCCTCCATAATAAATTTTATTTAACTCATGCTATTTAAGGGTTATTCATTCGATTATGTCTTTCATCAAGAATAATACTAATATACCACTAATATAAATACCCTAAATAAAATTTAATAATTCATGTTTTTCATTATCACTCTCTCAAAACCCTAGTAGTCTCTCACAAAACTCTCACAAAACCAAAAACAAACTATGAAACTTCTTTCAAAGACAGACTCTCACAAAACTTAAGCAAAAAATCGACTCTCACAAACATTCTCAAGATTATCTCAAGCCAATCTCTCTCAAGATTTAGTTAAACGTCTATTTGTTTTAAATTTTAATTTCCTCTAAAAGAAACTCTCAAGATCATATCAAGCCAATATCTCTAAAAAAAATTGTCTCCCTTAGATTTTATCTCTCAAGATCGTCTCAACATTTTTTTACTGTATTTTCGATTGGAATTATTTGTATTATCTCTCTATTTTTTTGTTTTGTTATATAAATTAGAAAATGATTTGGTTGTTTGAAATATATTTGGTCCTCTTTATGCACTTGATTGAAAATACAATTGATATAAATAGATATATACTCTTGAAATACGTTTATACTCTTGAAATAGATTTCATTATTCGACCGATTGAAATAAATTTGTATTATTGATGCAATTTTTTGTAAATAAAGTGATTAATATGTTTATTTTTTCATGATGGTTATGTTAAAAATATGTTTATTTGTTCATGGACTAGGGTTATTTTGTTCAATTGTTACTAACTAAGGTTGAGGTTGTTTGTTTGTACATGATGGGTCCTAGGAAGATAATGCAAAGTTTGTTTCATGGTTCACATTCTTCTCATGCAGAAGAAAACGAGATACAAATCGAGCAACCTATGACTTTACAAGTGTCCATACAAAAAAGATCCAGTAGACGTATAATATGTGCGGGCACGAGATAATTGAGTCCCGACACTACATATACAGAACAACCTCCGAGATTAGAAATTCAGACCATTGATAAAACCATTTTTGAAGCCAAGAGAGAGGCATTTGTTGCAAAATTCACTTGTATTACCTCTATTTTGATTTTTTTTTTGAAAAATCACACAATATACTACATACCGTAAATGGGTATTAGTCTTTTTTGTTTACATATATTTATATACGTTTTTAACTCATCAAAAGTTTTATCTAGAATATTTACTAATTTCTTTTTTTGTTATGTTGTGTAGGAACGTCTCATGTGACCTATACGTTTACACTCTAACTCATAGCATTTAAGTAAATAAGACTTAGCTAACTAAATTTTGGTTAAAATCATTATTGATAGTAGTGTACTCGGCCCATTGGTGGATACGACCTATAATTGACATACCAACGCTCATATCTTATGGATGTTTTAAAGATCTAGCATGCAAAGGTAAGAGTCTATTCAGCCCATTCGCTCTATTTTTTGTTCGACGAGATGATTATTACACTAGATGACTTAGCGCTTATTACCAAACTATAGATAAATGGGAAGCTAGTCAATCTCAGGAATGACACCGACCATTAAGTCTGAGCTATATTGGTACACGGCCTTCTTCGGATTTCGTACGCATATGCTAGATGAAATATTGATGCGTGTAAAGATTTTACCCAAGATGTTCAAGCTTAATTGAGGGCTCCAAGGCGTTGTGTAGTTTTTTTTTCATTTTTTCTATGTTTGAGTTCAAATTGTTAGTCGTATCTGAATAAATAACTTTCTATAATGAGCTTTGAAATCCTTCAAATACACTTCCGTTGGTGAACATTTTCTTACTATTTGCTTGGACATTTTTGCTTATGTTCCATCTACATAACATATATGTTGCTTTCAGAAATATGTAGTCAATAGTTCTCATTAATGTCATTTCTCTATCCGTCACTAAAATGTCAGATGACACACAAATGTTTTCTTCCATAAGCAACCGTAGACGATCCAATGCCCATGTATAATTATCAATCCTTTTACGATTCACAAAAACGAAAGATATGTAAAATATAATATTAGTTGAAGTAAGACGAACAATTTTAAACATTGATAACTTGTATCTTGTCGTATTTTAATTACTATCCATAAAAAATACATTGAAAAATATCCTTAGAAGATTGATAGATGTTGGGTGTCTGAACAATAAATCGATGATTATTTGAGATCCGTTGTTTCCAATTTTATGTACCATTAAATGTTGGATGTCTAAACAAATATTGAAGTTTGACTAACCTTATTTATCTAGCATACAATGGTTTTGTTTGATATTATAAATATAACGCTAGTGGGAGACAATTTCAGAGAATTAACCTCCTTTTAACGCGTGAATTTTTTTCAGAAAGGGAACCATATATAGATAATTGTTTCACCAATTGTTCATTAACAATACTAACTTTTATATCTTAAGGATATACATACATATAGTGAACTGGCAGATGATTATGCATGCCACATTCGACTGTAATAAATCATAGTTATTGTATGACAGGATGAGCTCTAAGTTTGAAATGCAATCAGTTTTTTTGTACTGGGTTGTCTTGTCTCCACATTAGGTGTTTTGGGTTTTTCCTACACTTTCTAGATTGTTCACAAACGTAAAATAACCGAGGGTTATTTCCATATTTCCTATAATCATCCTTACTATTCATTAATTCATAATCTGTCTTTGGACGAACACCCGTTCTCCATGACACAAGCTTATTTTTTTTTTGCAATGCTCATGCATGATGAATACGTGAGTGAGATACAGAGACATAGTATCCTCCGCCCCCTTAAGTTATAGAAACATAACATATTAAAATTATGGGGCTTCGACAAAAAAAAACTACTTTAAGAAATTTTTTCCAAGCAAAAATAAAATACACCTAATTTCAAATTGGGGTGCAAAAGATAGGTGCATTATTTTAAAAACTCAATGATATCTAATTTCAATACTCCACTACGGAGTTAGGTGTAAATTCACTTGAAAAATGAAAAACATATATATAATTATGAGTTATTGTTTTAGGAAATTGACTTTTTGTAGATCTATTTTTTATGGATTTTGAGACGTTTTCCCGATCTATTTTTTTTGTACAAACAAGAGATAACATTAATATACCTTGGCAATTGTTTCAGTAATATTATATATTTTGGAATCATCGATTTCACCTTCAATTTACTTGTTTTAATTTTTTTTTACTTTCTGAGGGTTTTGATTCTTGAAGTTTATAACTATAAATAGGTTATATAGTTTTTGATAAAATGTTAGTAATAAATTAAGGTTAGAAACAATAATGACATAAGATGTAAATATAAAATAAAAATATAGAGAAATACTAATCTATTCAATTAATTTTAAAAATATTTTTTATATCGCCAGGCTAGATCTCAGCCATTTTTTATTAGATATCTCACCATACTCACAAACGTTTTCAAATCCAAACTTGAAAACTGAAAAATAACCTAACTAACCTAACCATTTACGAAATTCTCACTCGTCTAAAATAAAAATAAAACCTATCTAAAACCTTTTAACTTTATAACATAAACTATCTAACCTAAACTAATAATGTACCTCACTAAATCACTCTCTAGTATTAAAAACATGGAAGACCAAGAAATAGGTTGCTTGTTGGAAGATTTTATGGATGAAGAGGAAGACACTACAATGAAGGTAACTTTTATACTTCTGTAGTTGTATAACGTAAAATCGCTCGACATTCGCGATGAAATGTAGTATCATTTGCACCTAGAGTGCGATTATAGATAGAAAAATCATACCATGTATGTAACATAGTCATATTGTATCGCAATATAACATATGACCGAAGGGTTTTTTCTTCTGTATGTAATATCTGTCTATACTTTGGTGTGATTTATTCATCATTGTCTTTATTTAGAGTATGATTATATGTTGTAGGAGCCTAGAAAACCACCATTTATGATGGTTGATTACACAGACATATTTACAGTATTTAGATATTTTATTAACGTCGAATTAGATAACTGAGTTTTTTCAGAAGGGAAAAAAGTGGAATTCATCATTATTTTTACCCTATAAAACTTCAGTAAATTGGGAAGAAATCGTAAGATAATATACAAATACGGGAGGTACATTGTCTATGTATCGAAAGCTAAGTCGAATAAAAAAATACAATAAAAAATGCAATTGTCGATTCTTACTAAAATGGAATCTGATTGATGTATTAGCTCAAAAATGATGGTTGACCATTTAAAAAAGGAAACACAACCACAAAAAAAATATTTTGATAGACGGTCATTCACAAGCTTGTAGATTCAAGCCGAATGAAGAAGACCTAGTTCGTATATTGTCTTACCTTGGCTAGTGTCCTAGGGATATGTTAGTTTGAAAATGCATAACCTAAAAAATCTTTCCAACATGCATACCATATATAATTTTCATAAATAAAACATTGTAATGTTGATCGTGGAGGTCAATCTCAAATGCAATATTTGTTTATTGTACTTCCATGTTTAGTGTTATATACGTAATATTATGTTAATTATAACTTAACATTTCTCAAATTGTGCGACTTTTACTATTTGTGTCGCGCAACCTATGCAACTCAAGGAAAATATTTTGGCTCTGAATTTCAGACAATATTTTTTTTTTGCGCGAACCTTGCAATAATTCAATATTATACAAAATTTTATGTATCACAAGCCGAATATTCATAAACATACATAAAAGTAATACAAAGATCACAAAAAACAACTAATAACTATAAAATAAAAAACATCCTACAACATTAATCGTGTCATAAACATACAAAAAAGTAATAGGATGGTCAACACATAAACAAATGATAACTATAAAACACTATCATAAAACAGTAATGGTAGCAACATAATGATCAAACCAATAAGTCAAATTTGTAATAAAAAAAGCAACAATTCTCGATGTACCTAAGAATGACCTCGATACCGCTCGGCTATACGAATACACTGCTCTAACGCATCAACCTTCTCATCCGTCGTCATCGTATCAATACGTGGTCGATATGACAATATCTGATCTACAACTTGAGAGAAAAACGTATGAAACAAGATAACAAAGCGTGTAGGGTATCAAACAAGGTAATTATGGAAAATCACAGAACATATATGAGAAAATTACTAAAATTTGCGTGACCTGCGAGATGAACACATAAAAAATCGCAAGCAGACACACGACAAACTATCATCTTTGCCGCGCGACTTGCGTGATGAACACTAAGTCAAACGTACAAGTCGCGCAAAGAACAACTGCAAACAAAATCTCAAATCCCAAACACTAAACACCTCAAATCCTAACCATTTCATATAAAAAAGCTACATACATATAGAACCACCAATTCCAAACAACAATCAATCATCAAATCTATAAACAAACAATTGAATCTATAGGAGAATAAAAATATTTAAAGTGAGTATTTTAAACTTAAATAACTATCATATTAATGAACGAAATTGGATAAAAACTATATAATTAGGCTTGGATAGCATACCTTAACGTTACCGTGAAGTCATATATGTAAAAGAAATAGTTTGAAACTATGATATTTGAAGAGGTTTTGAGTGTAAATGAGAGGAAAAGTAAAAAAAAGGTTGTGAGATCTAACAATTTCTAAATATAACTCTCTTTTTTGAAAAAATAAAAAAATAATCTTAAATCAGATAAATCCCATCTAGTAAATTTGTGTGAAATCGAACCCCAACAAAACATGTGGAAATCGAATCGAGCCCTCTTTTATCAAAAAAAAAGTTTCTAATCATTGGTGTACAAAACCTATACGATTTAAGTATAAGTCCAACTTCAAATTCGTTTCACATATATTTACCAAAATATGATTTTATTTACACACTGATCCAAATTTAATTTTTTAATACAATTTTACTCCTAATGATTTTGAAGAGATAATTCCAAAATTGGATTGAACATATGATTTCGAAAATAATTGTGTGATTTTTCTATAATCAATGTTATATTCTACAACCTCTAAATCAATATTAAACTACTTAAAATTGGATCAATATGATCGTATAATCATTTAAATTAAAAAGGTTCTTTAGAATTCGATCAGTATAATCATTCCAATTACTATCCCAAAAGAAAAGCTATGACCAGAAATGTTTTAAAAATTTACTAAAAACCATATAATTCTAGTGGAGATGCCCCTCGTTGATACTAATCTGTGGTACCTGTGAGTCGTGACGTGAAGTTATTTTCGTATTCGGAGAAGTCATCCATAATAGTATGCACTGTCATATTGTGTTAATTAATTCATTTTGAAAATAACTTTTTATTAATCTCTCCATATATATATATATATCTCCCTGCTTCCTTCTCGTTTCCACTTTCTGTTTCTTTTCAAGCTTTTGGTCCTCTCTCTCCGGATCCGGCTCGACGGTGGGACTGATCAGATCTTCGTTTTGCAGTCATGAATCCTGATTAGTGAGCCACATGATCTCATATCTTTCTTTTCGTCTCTCTTTTGTGAATTTTCATCGCAGACAATCAGGCTTGTTTACACTGATCGTTAATCTCCCTGTTTAGCCATGCTATTGATTCACCGGACATCGTTTTAATTTCTTATTGTCGCAATTTCAAATTATTTTGTTCGTTTTGTCTTCTGCTATGTGATGATCTTACGTAAGGATATCGATCAGCTTGATGATGATTTTAGATCTTGATTATTTGGTGACCGAGCGAGTGATGGTGATCATGTCAGTTTCGGAATTGGATTTATGATTTGCTTTTCACATAATTGTGAATTTGTGATTAAGAATGAGTTTAGCTTAGTAATTCGATGATTTAAGCCTACATTCAAATTTGGTTTCTGCTGTGTGCGTTGTGTTAATGCAATCTTTGTGTATAAATTGAATATTAGGATCAGCATTTGATTTCTACTGTTACTGAGGATGAGTGTAGATTTCTTTTATTGTAATTTTGGTAGAGTGTATACTATATGGTTTAAATTCTGCAAGCATCATCTTGGAAGCAGTATGCAATGCTCTAGTGAGGTGAAATTATCCGAACATAACTACTGCCTTAATCAGAAGGCCACGTATCTACTTTGGGTTAGAGAGGCATGTGTAAGAAATATTTTGAGCTGATATATACTATGTTTATCAAGGCTGACCAAAAGACCAACAAATGGGGATTTGAATTTCGTTTGTTAGTGTTAGAATCACTATAAATTGGGCATAAGATCTCAGAACTGGTTGTGCAGATATGTGAAAGCTGCTTCAGTTACAGTTTCACGAGAGGAAGCAGGCTTTTACTCTGCTGTTATGTTTTTTATGATAATATTGTGCCCATATGTTGGTTGATCAAACATATGCTTCTTCTCCGCAAGTGAATGGCATACAATATAAGCCTCTCTAAACAGATCAGCATATACGTGTGCCATATGAACGGAGACTTTCCTCTGCGTTTGCCATTGGATCTATAACTTTTTTGCTAAGCAAACGGAATACTGTAGCTTTTAATTAGTTTACAGTTTGTATGTAACTGGGCATACATGTATGTGAGGTAGCACAAAAGTGTGACTTATAAATTCCTTTTTTTATTCTCGATTCAGTGACTATTTGTTCAAGCTTTTGTTGATTGGAGATTCTGGAGTTGGAAAATCATGCCTTCTCCTGAGATTTGCTGTAAGTTTTGATCTTGTTATTTGCTTTACCTATCATGCATTGTAAGATGTGTAATGTTATATATTGCTCAACTAATCGAACATTTCCAACACCATTGACATTGTTAATTTACGTTTCTCGTAATGTTGACTGCTCCCATATACCAAGTTGTTGACAGCAGCAAGATAAGAAGTTAATGTTCGTACTGACTTGCCAATCACCCTAATACAGGATGATTCATATGTGGACAGTTACATTAGCACAATCGGAGTTGATTTTGTAAGTACTTCTGTGAGTCATGTTGCTTTCATCAGATTTTGTAAGTACTTCTGTGAGTCATGAGGCTTTCATCAGTTGTGATGTCAAAGTTGATTTCCTTTTTTTGTAATTTTATTCAACAGAAAATACGCACTGTCGAGCAGGATGGAAAGACTATTAAACTTCAGATTGTGAGTTTCTTTTCCTTATTTTCTGATTGTGTATCAATTCCTGGATATGGGTATGCTCCGTAGCTAGAAAGATTACATTTTCCTTTTATGCAGTGGGACACTGCTGGACAAGAACGGTTCAGGACAATCACAAGTAGCTACTATCGTGGAGCACATGGCATCATAGTAAGTTTGGCCTGTTTTATGATGGGGGGAATCTAGTTATGATTTCTTCTAACATCAAACCCACTAGCTGAAATTCAAGTTACCTAATCCAACCTGCAAATCAATATAGCTACCGTTGTTTTCCCAAATCCAATTAAAAAATTGTAAAATATCATCACAGGAAATAAAAATGAAGCATCTTTCTTTTGTGAACTCCATTCATAGTAACTAGTGATTGGTATGGGGTGTCTGATTCCTTAATCTTGATCTGGAACCCCCCTGAACTGTCTGATGTTCCACCATGGAGCCAGCCAACTATCTGATGTTCCACCATGGAGCCAGCCAACTTGAGTTATAAGTATACTAACTTAATTTAGATCCAAAAACAGACAACTGGTTGCTTCTGGATACTGTCATAAGTTATATAACTTCACCCATTCCTCTATACAATGGCAGGCTTATGTCTGATATACCATCGCGTTTTATACATATGTGGCACTCAGAATATAACTATAGTGTTGTTTACATATGTGCAGATTGTATTCGACGTGACAGACCAAGATAGCTTTAACAATATCAAACAGTGGTTGAATGAGATTGAGAAGTTTGCAGTTGACAGCGTTAACAAACTTTTGGTTGGAAACAAAACCGACCTTGCTGATAAAAGAGTTGTCTCTTATGATACTGCCAAGGTAAAGGTTTTTCTTTTCTCAATAGCCGCTGTTTCTTCCTACTCTCCCTCTTCCTTATAACTGAAGTACACTATCTTGACTGATCTTCATGTGGTGTTGGTGTTAAAAGGCTTTCGCCGATGAAATTGGCATTCCATTCATGGAGACGAGTGCTAAAGATTCTAGCAATGTTGAACAAGCATTTATGGCCATGACAGCTGATATTAAGACAAGGTACGTATTGGTCATGTTTAAGACTGACTTTTTAAGAATCAAATTACTAAACCAAATAGTAGCTAAAATTACTTTAATGGTATACAACATTATAAGTTAACCACTTGGTAGTGGTTGTTTTATTCGCTTACTCATCTGTTGAACCCAATTTTCAGGCTGCCAAGTCAACCGGCCTTTAGCAGCGCGAGACGACCGACAGTACAGATAAAAGGGCAAGCCATCAATCAGAAGGCCGGCTGCTGCTCTTCTTAGTTGCGCTCTCTTTCTTGAGATAAACTTTACTCATTTTTAGTAGAGAAAAAGATTGTTTTCACATCTAATTACCGTCAGACACTCATCAATATTACTCTTATACAACTTGAATTTGTTTCTATAATAAAAGTTCACTTACCAACGAAAAACGGGAAGCAAACATAACAAATTTAAATTTTATTGACTGATTGACAAAGAGAAAGGACTCACATACACCAGTGCATTACATAAATTTACTGACACATACGAAAGAAAAAAGAAAATACATTATGAGACTACGAGATAAAAGATTGAACACACAAGGACACAGACAAACTGAGTTTAGATTGATTATGGTGTAGTGATTTTCCTGATGACATGAGCTCAAGAAGAAGCCTGTATACCGGTTCCATGCTGCGGATAATGCTGCCCGAATTGCTGGTCGGCCCTGTCCCTCATCTCTCTAGCTTTGTTCGCAAATTTGGATCGTGCACTATCCAGCTTCTCCGCCCCTGGTGGGTTACCACCAGTGACATACCTACAATTCCTCAACACCGTATTTTTTATAAAGATGTTGCCGTATATGATATATATAATCTATAAAACATGAAAATGAAATACGTTACCTGTAGATCCATGAGAGAACGGTAATTGCAGCAATACCAAACCCGCCAGAAGTCAAGAAGCCCATGATCAAAAGGCCGACAGTTATAACCGCGGGGACAATAACCGGACTGAAAATAACCAGTAGAGGAGTAGCGATGGTAAGTGCGATGACCGTACCGGCAAGTGTCAAACCAGATAAAACCAAAAGAGAGCCACCAGCAGTGACGGCAGTAGCTGCCTTAACCATCTGGTGAGCCCGTGGGTTGTGTTCGGCTTGGTGACCGTAAGACTGGTGATGCTCAGCCATCGGATGAAGCTACGATCGGATGGTTGATATTTGAAATAAAAAGAAATTATGCTGTGTTTTCCTTAAGAGTTGATGTTAAGTTTAGAGTGAGAGAGGAGGAGAATAGGAGTAGAGGTTTTATACAAGGATAGAAAGTGGCACGTGTAAGAAACGAGAGTAGTACGTGTTGGTGAGATTATCATGCAAGGGTTACATGTCACCGAGAGGAATGATTACTAGTTTTGTTTGGTGACACGTTTGGTTTCTTTTTGTCCCGATTTTGAGGTTGTTTAAAACAAAATGAAATTGGATAAGATGGACTGAAGTTTTGACTTCAGGAAAGAAAATATGATCTACAAAACAGAGTTCGTCCAACCAAACGTTAAAACATAACATAGGGCAAAAAAGGAAAGTAAAAAAAAGAATTGATAAAATTAAATTTTGGATAGTATTTGAACTTTTTTTGAAACACTGATTATAATTCGTAAAAAATTAAATCAAATTATTGATTTGATTTTGATTGCGTTAGAAACGTCTCAGTTAATTGATGTTTATAATTTTGAATTGTTAAGGAGGTTAAGTGGATTCGGAGTTTGAAAACTAGATTGGAAAAGAGAAAGAAAAATTGGAATACAAAATGTATAGAAAAATATATTACTTATAGTGTTAGAGAAATTGGAATATAAACTGTATTAGTTAGTGATAGGTCGTAAAAAATTATTTGTATTTATTGGGTTAATAAACTGATTGGATTGATAGGTTTGGGCGGAACTAATTATATTTTTATTAGTAGCATCATTGATTTTGTAAGAATAATAAAGGGAGACTACTTCAGTGTCGTCCAAAATATTTTTGTTACTCGTTGAAGTATGTTTTGATGTTAGTTGAGTCACAAATTATTTATCCGAAGTATTTTATGTTTTTTTGAACCATCTATTATTTTTTTTATTGTTTGGCTGGTTTGAACGATGATTGGGTTTTTTAATTTGATTTTTTTTAATTAATTTGTATTTATTGTTGATAATGTTTGAATGATTCCGGTATTTCTTATTGAAGGTTATTTTGTTTTTGTGGAGCCTTTTTTCTTCGGTTTTGTGTTTTTTGTTTCGACTTCATTTGTTAGGTTGTATTTTGTATCTTTGTCGGATGAATTTGTAGAGGTATTCATGTAAGCCTTAGGGAAGAAATGCGATTTTTTCTTCTTTATTTTTTGAAGGATTTTTTATTGATTTATAAGTGGCCACTTAAATTTCTTGAAAAGACTGAAGTTAAATGCTAAAATTTTTTTATCTCTATTTATTTAGTCGAAGTAAATTACTACTAATTTTGGCGAAGTATAACTTTGAGAAAAATATTTTTATATAAAGTATATTGTGCAATAATAACACTTATTGTATTTAAAAAAACAATTACACATGGAGGTAACCTGGTTTTTGTTACACGCATGCATTCGTTTGGGTTTTCTTGTTCATTATCTTTTTCTCATTTTTCTCAATGTCGCTTTTTTCTTAACTTAATCTATATCATTGATTTAGGAAACGATCTTTTGTCAATTTTAATTTTTCATCTCAGTTAATTACCATTTTTTTTGTCTGTCAACTTTCTTCTTTGATTCTCTCTGCATTTTCAGCTTTATATTATTTTTTACAACAAATTTAACAAACTCCTCTATTTCTATAAATTTCTTAGATAAAAGAGGTAATTGTTTCCGTCCATACTCGTAGATTTTGATTATAACTTCTTCTAATGTTCAAGTTATTAGTAGCGAAGACTTTGCTCGCCGTAATTTGAATATAAGTCGGTGGTTGGTTGCTTGAATAAAGATCAAAAGTCTGATTTGATAATACGGTACTCATCGTAATGAGCATATATTTATTACATATTTCCAAGGCATTTTTTCTCACCGTAATGAACATATATTTATTACATATTCAATTGTCTTGAATTTCTTTAAATGCTGATTATTGATCTTAATGAATGTTCAAACACGTTAGTAATCGTTATGTCGACATATATTGTCTCGTGGAAGCCACTATGGTATTCGGTTTGTTTGTCTCGTATACTTGTCTATGTTCTCATCTACGTTAGTTTGTTATCATTGGCTTGTATTTCTCGTTACCTTAATCTCATCCATGCTCACTGTCTAGTTTTAATCATTTTCCCTCGTCTTGTTCACATCTGCTTTAACGCGTGCGTTTTCCTTGTGTACCCATCTGGATCCTTGTCTGCATTGGTTTGTTTCTCTTGGCTCGTATTGGACATTTCACCTTGTCTCATTCATGATCCTTGTCTAGTGATAATCTGTTTGCCATCATCTTGCATGTTGCCCTCGTCTTTGGAGGGTTCGCCTTACGTTGTCTCTGTCACTTACTTTTTTGCTAGTATTTTATAGAAGCATATCTTGTCAGCATAAGGAGCGTATACTACATCTAATATATATACTTATCAGGAGTTCCCCTTACTCATTGAAGTAATTATTATTAGGTAATTGGTTGAAGGACTATAAATGGAAGCAGATATGGCGAGGTAAAGCGTATAATGGAGTGAATGCGGCGTAGGAGAACATGTGTATGTGAATGGTCGTGTCAACGCATAAATTTTTTTAACACGTCTCGTTCATGCCAGCGAGATCCACATGTTGATGTTGACTTGGTGGCAGGACGTGTGCGTGTTTTCAAGAGGAGACAATTAAGTTACTTGTCAATTTATCTTTATGTTTGAGAAATGTTAATAATTTAGCTTGTGAAAATAATGGTATTAAATTTATACTTGTGTGATTACCCTTATACTCGAGAACCACCGATTGCCATCGATCTAACGGTCCATATTAAAATATAAAAATGGTCCTTATATAAACCTATTTTTTGTTTGCACCATGTCTAGTTGTTGCGTTTACCCTATTTTTGTTTTAGAAATTATTTTCTAGATATTTTCGCGTTGTTAAGCATCCAAGTACGTTCAGGTCGTCATTATTGGTAATTTAGTTGTTAGGTGAGTAATACATCGTTTTCCTCCTAACTATGTATAGATTGTGTATGGTGATAGTACAGTAAGTAGCTAAAATTGATAAAGTCTAGACCATAACACCTAGGTTAGGTGTTGGGGGTTGTCACGTTAGTTTCTTTGTCAAAGTATATGAATACTTGGTTCAAACCAGTGTACATTTTCCCGAACAGTAATTGACGTATGAAACATGGCTACTCAGGCCATTGGTCGATCTTTACTAAAATGGTTTTCTTGTCTTTACCCAACGATAGTTACCACGGGGGGAATGATGTTACGATATAGAAACATGAAGACTCTTAATATATGTCAGATAATATATGTTTTGTGATGATTTCTTCTTCGCATCACAATTGATGTTTTCTAGTTTTTTTGGGTTTTGGTGACATCTAGAATACGTCTACAATATTTATCAAATGTTATTATAAGTTAATATCCATGTAGAAGTTGATATTTTGGACAAGGAAAACTTGATAGAAAATTACGAAAGCACCATTAGAGATCATATGAGCATAGCCTTGGTACATCTTTATTGAACGTTATGAGCATGACCTTGGTACATCTTTATTGAACGTTTCTTAAAGTTTGCATTTTATTTTATTGTACTCGATTTTCCTTTTTTGAGTAATGTTTTTTTTAAGATTCCAAAATAAAAAGTTTTGTCAATGAATTTTCAAATCAACTCAGAACTGTAAAAATATTATATTTAGTATAAAATAAATTTCTTGACAATTTGAATATTCAAACAAACCCAAAACTTTGAAAATATCCTTCAATCTAGGCTTAAATAGCTTCGTAGTTTCTCGACTATCCCGTTTTATTTCATTTAGTACCTCAACTTTAGAATCACTGGCTAAGGTCCCTGAACTTGGTAAAATATATAAATTTAGTCCTTAAACTTATAAAATCTATAAATTTACTCCATTAATTTAGAAAATCTATAAATTTAGTCCCTCATAAGTGGTTTTTTTCTTGGCATCAAGGACTAAATTTATACATTTTTCCAAATCCAGGACCCTCACCAGTGATTTTGATGTCGAGAGACTAAATGAAAGAAAATGATATAGTCGAGAGACTATTCGTCGAGAGACTAAATGAAAGAAAATGATATAGTCGAGAGACTATTCACTAATTTAAGCCTTAAATCTATAAGATTTTTAGAACATAGAAGTTTTCATAAGGTCTTCTCTCTTCGGTGCCTATGAAGTTATTATATATGTTATTAATCTATAAAAATTGAAAACATGCGTTGCCTATTTATTTATTTTATGCTCTAGCTTTTTAGTTATTTGGAGTTCGGTTACTCTGAGGGGCTACTACCATCTTCAAGATTTTCTACTAGGATAAATGATATGCCCACATCCTGAAGTAGAGAAAGGGTAGCCGAGCATTCAAACTTTTATGAGTTGGTTTCACGAGGAGCGAGTAAATTAGTGCTACTTGAAGCATTTGACTGTTCGCTTGGGCAAGAAAACCTAGTCTCTTGAGGATGTCCATTATTTATAAGAGAAGGTCTTGAGACAATCACAATAAACCGATGTAATCTACTATCTCATTTTATACCATATTCAAGGTAACAACAATTACATAAACGTGTGTGTAGCATGTGGTGTGGTTTATTTTAAGTTGAGGGTAATTTTGTCAAGTGTTTTCGAGAGTTTTAAGAGTATTAAATCTTTGGGTATTTTGTAGTGAGAGATTTAAGCTACCTGGTTGTATTAAATGTTTATTACCCTCATTAATGAAATTAGTTGGGATATTTATACCCTTAATAATTGACACATGAGATTTTGGGTCAAGTTATCAAACCGGGTCAAGTTTAAGGACCCATTTACTTAATAAGCTAATTGGCACATAACTTAGTCAAAAGGTGTTTAGTTATTTAATACTTTTGTCCTGTCCGGATAGTTCAGTGGGAATTTTATGTCGGAACTACCCCTGTCCGGATATCTTAGTAAGCAGTGGTGGATTTATCCGGACTCATCAGTAGCCCCTTTTTTAGGATTTGTCAAAAATCTTTGGCACGACTAAAAAACTCTCTTTAGTCAGTAACGATATTTTCTGGTTCGTTCATGTGTTTGGTTCGAGGTTTGTTCGGACTAATTTCTTCTCAGAATTGTAAGAGTTTTTCTTTGGATTGTGGGACACGTGTCGCATCCTGATTTGACCTACCAGCCGTTTTTACCTAGATCGGCGCTCCCACAAAGCCTAAAAAGTAACATCTGCATTTAATATTTCTTACGTCAGCATTGTCTTCAATCATTGCTTGAATCTTTTCATCTTCTCCTAGGTATCAGTTGGTTTTTCCTTACTAATAAATATAAACCATTTTCTTTTACTGTTTCACTATCTTCATCTCTTAGCAAATCTTTCACAAAGTTTTTCAAGATTTCTTTCGAAATCCTTCTTGGGTAGTTTTATGTTCACAGCTAGAAACGCTCTTGTAACAGGCAACTGGTTGAATCTATCCGAGTTAGAGAAGGCGAAAAAATTTAAAAGAGAGAGGCGCATTGCTGCTGGCCTCCCAGTCTCCATAGGCGACAAGTCTGATAAACCATCCCAAGAAGCTGATCCAAGATCATCTTCCACCAGAAATCCAAAACCCAAACGTTTATTCAAACCAAATCTTTCACCAAGCCCATGGGGCTCCTCTGTCCAAAAATCCCAACCTTCTACTACCCAAGAAAAATCAGTATCAAGCGTTAGAAAACCATCTCATTTCATAGCAATGGGATCTGATATTGAAGAATCCCCAGAGAAATTAAATCTGCGGCGAACAACTTGCTTGGTGAAAGCCCAAGCAACTGGTTCACAATCAAAGTCCTCCAAACTGGGGGCCTCTAAGTCTACAACCAAAGAAAAACCCTCAGGATCAGAGATTTCTATCAGATCCCCTCGAAATAAGCCCTCTAGATCAGAGGCATCCAAAGTCGTTTCTTAAGCTAAATCCTCCGGAACTGAGCCCCAACCGGACACCAGACCTTTAGAAAAAACTGGTGCTCAACCATCTGGAAAGACCATTGAGCCAGAAGCTGATATTCTTCCATCCACAACAACTGATAAACCTTCCACAGTGATAGAGGATAATGTTGAAGAAGCCCCATTTGAGACAGAAGCCTCCGGGAAAACTGGGGATGCTGCCTCTAAAGGGAAAGGCAAAGTGAAGGTTGGAATGGCTCATCTAGATCTTCCGGAGTGCTTAGAGGGCAAGGTTGGACCTTGCTTTCAGAAGGTCAACGTGAAGTATCTGTTGACCATGCAGAACATCAATTACGTCTATACTCATACTGTCGAGCTGGGCTGGATCCAGACTAAGTGGAGGATCCCCGAATCAGTGAAGGTGAGGATACCAGTCACACCGGAGACTCCGATGGACTGCAAACTCAATGGAATTGTCATCTACACTGAGCTGTTCAATTGAGGGCTCAAATCCCATTTAGACCTAGAGATCGTCAGGTATTTTCACCTGATCAAGCTTTGCCCAAGCCAGTTAAGTCCAAACGCTTGGTACACCCTCCTTGCTTGCATAATGGGATCGAGGTTGTCCGGCATCCCTATCTCTATGGAGAAATTCGATGCTGTGGCCGGCCTGTGCAAAAATCATCACATCTCATTCTATCACCATAACATGGGAGATAATTTTAAAGTGGTGGATGATTTGTTAGAATCAGAGAAGAACTGGAAAACTCAGTTTCTATTTATCAGTGGGTCATGGGAGAATGGGAGAAAGATCAAAGCTAAGGACAACCCTAGCATGCTTACCAGCATGTGAAAGAGTACAAGTAAGTCTTTAATCTTGTTT
Organism: Limnanthes douglasii subsp. nivea; assembly: GCA_036936605.1. Lineage (NCBI taxonomy): Eukaryota > Viridiplantae > Streptophyta > Magnoliopsida > Brassicales > Limnanthaceae > Limnanthes > Limnanthes douglasii. The sequence continues at coordinate 174,690,025 of JAUPFV010000003.1, forward strand.
TTCATTTTTTCCTTCTCATTCTTACAAATATTCCAGTCCTGAATCACTAATTTCTTTCTTATTATTATTACCGAAGGTATACACCGGATATCTGGAGGAGGGGCAGACTACGTGCGCGAAGTTGAATGCATGGGCTCCAGAACGTTGGGGGAACGCTTTCCACAACTATTTTACTTCTGGAAACTTGGTGAGATCTCACTTGTGGAATACCACAGGCCGGAGAGATCTCTCATGGGAAGAATTGACTACACCACCCCCCCCCCCCCCAGCTGTCATCCTCAAACGAACAGAGGAGAAAGATGGCAAGCTCGCCTTGCCCTCCAGAGCCAAAGCTCCTAGCAAAATGAAGGGAAAAGGGAAGAAAAAGAAGGCTGGAGCAAAGGCAGTTCAGGTTGCTGCAGAAGAGGTCGGTCCGGAGAAACAAGGAGAAGAGAATCAAGGAGGAATTGATACTTCCTTACTCCAAGTAGTTGAAGAATAAATTGTCAAGGAGGCAGGAGAAAGACCAAACCCACCAAAGCCTTTGAAGAAGGACCGTAAACGGGGAGCTAGTAGTGATGAAAGGGTCGTCAAGAAGAAGAAGGTCACCTCAGGGGAAGAATTAACCCTTCACCTTTCTGAACCTTTACCTCCAGTAGACCAAACTGATCCCACCTTAGCAGAGAAGATTCCCACCGGACTGCAATTTGGAGAGGGTACCGAGGAGAGATTGGTGGAGTAGATAATAGTGCCTTTGAAGGCATTGATCTTTATTTCAATAATTCTGATAAAGACGACTTCGTTGTTCCCTATCGTCCTTCAAGCTCTTCTAATATGGTGACTTACAATAGCAAGTCCTATACTGTCTCCGGGGAGAACAATATGGTGGCTCATTCTCTTCTGCGTCATATTCAACCAGTACTTAACTTTGAAAGGCAAGTGAAAAATCAGTCTGCCCTCATCAACACCCTTACCGCAGACAAGGATACTTTGTCAACTAACCTCCTCAATGCCAATCAGAGCATTGAGGCATTGAAGATGGAGCTTGAAGAGTTGAAGAAGGACAATAAAGATCTTTCAACCAAGCTGGTCACTTCGGAGAAAGCTAACACAAACCTCCAAACCAAGTGCTCCGGTTTAGAGAAAGACCTTTCCACCTTGAAGAAGGATACAGACTAAAGATGATGACATTCAGACCTTGTCCGGTGATAAGACTTCCCTTGAAGAGGCTGTGTCCAAGGTAACCAAGGAGAAGGAAGACTTGGAGAAGAAGCAAGAAAAGAGGATTCAGGCTAGCATAGACAAGTATACCAACAGAGTGATAGATTCATTGGAGAAAAGGTATGTTGAAGTGAAGTCTGACATGGAACTGCTCTTTCATGAGAAGTTTCCGAGGAGGACGCTTAGTCTCTTGTGGGATTATGTGGAGTATGAGGATATCTCGTTCCACACACTAACAGATGGTGATAAGAAGAACTACTCTAGTGGGATCGATTCTACCATTAATAAGGAAGAAGGAACCGGAGAGAGTTCAAGTGCTGAACTCAAAAGCCCTAAGAAAGGAGATGATGCAAGAACATCCGAAGGGAATAAACCCTAAGGTTTTTAACTATCTTTTTTGTTTTCTTTATTTTGTGAATTATTAAAGTCGTTGGATGGCCAAGCTATTTTTGTAATTGTGTCTGGTTTGAGTCCGGTCAAGCTTCAAACTTAAAGTCCATGGATGACCAAGGCATATTCTGTGCTTTAATATCACTATCCGGTTTTTTCCCAGACAGACTTATCCTATCCAATTTTTGATTTTGTTCCATACTTGCTTTTAATTTTAATGTCTAATGTTTAAAGAGTCCTTTTTTACTTCACAAATATTTAATATAAGAGTGTTTAAAATCTCTGATGACATGTATCAAATGGTCATCATTCAACTAAACTAATCCGATATGTCAAAGATCCTTAGTATTAGATTGAAGATTTGAGAAGAATTGTAATTAAATCACTCCGAGTATTTTAAGAAGGCATCGTATTTTATTGAAAAAAACCAAACACCTCATTAAAACCTCCCCGCACCACCACGGTAGGAAAGAGTATGCCCCCTAATATTTACATGGACTTTAAGCAAGTAAATATTTACACAACTTTCATTCCAGATATAACCGGAGGTGTTCAATATTCCATGGGTGCTTTAGGATTCTTCCATCTTTGTCTTGAAGCCTATACGTCATAGGCTTGAGTTTTTTAGAGACCTCATAAGGGCCTACCCAGTTCGGAGCTAGTTTGCGAACTACTTCTCCTTAGTATGCAAGAAAACCTTTCTTAATACTTTATCCCATAACTGAAAACTCTTTCTCTTGATTTTGGAAGCAAATATGCTTCTCATCAAGCCTTGGTAATGGGTGGCTCTAAGATGAGACTTAACTTTTCTTTCTTCTATTAAGTCCAACTGACTTCTAATTGCCAACTCATTGGCTTGTTCGGAATAGTTGTGGACTCCATATGATGGTAGAGTGGCCTCTATAAGAGTAATTGCATCCATCACATATACCAAGGCAAAAGGAGATTCTTATGTAGTAGCCCTCGGGGTAGTCCGGTATGCCCACAATACTTCTTGCAAATAGCTTGGCCACTTGCCTCCAGGCCCATCTAAATTCTTTTTTAGACCAGATAGAATAGTCATGTTTTCCACTTCAACCTGACCATTCGCTTGGGGTTGGAAAGGAGAAGAGAATCAATCTTGAATGCCCCTAGAGGCACATAAATTTTCCATGTCCTTGTTATCAAATTGTGGCTCATTATCTGTGGTTATCTTTTGTGGAACCCCAAATTTGCAACAAATATTAGATATAATAAATTTTATAACAGCTTTTGAAGTAGTTCCTGCGAGGGGGTTGCTTCTATCCATTTTGAGAAATAATCAATGGCTACAATAATAGTCCTGCACCCTCCTAACGCCATTGGTAGAGGCCCAACTAAATCTAGTCCCCAACGAGAAAAAGGCACTGGCTCAGAAATCGATTTCATAGGAACAGCTGGGATATGAATTTCGTTACCATATCTTTAGAATGGGTCACACTTCTTCACCAATTCTTTGGCATCTGCCATTATGGATGGCCAATAGCATCCGACCAACAAAATCCTTCGGGTTAGAGCTCTTCTGCCCCAAAGCAACGTAGGAGAGGTCCGCTGAACAACTTCTTACCACGAGCCTTGTGTTTCATTTTTCTTGCCATAGCTTTCTCTGGAGGCAAAATCCCATCACAGATGTATTGAAGAAGGGGAAATATCCAGTCTTTGGGTTGAACCACTTGTACACTTAAGATCTCCTCCTCTTCCTTGCTCTGATTTGGTTGTATTGATGAGAATTCTCGTACATGAATACATGGGTAGGACTCAGAGTATGATATGGTTATTAAAGAGTCTGCCAACGTGTTTTCCAATCTAGGAATGTGCTCATAGCTAACATTTTTGAAGTTGGTTGCTACTTCTTTAAGTGTAAATAAGTATTTGATCAACTGCTCCTTCTTGGCTTCAGATTGACCTTGAGTATGATGGATAAGAAGCTGAGAATCACTCATTAATTTGACTTTTTTAGCCCCGTACAGAAAAGCTAACTTTAAACCAGTTATAGAAGCCTTAAAAGTAAAACATATAGCCTGGTACAATTTATCGCCATATAGAGAGGTTAAACAAATCTCAGCCCCACAGCCCATTGTAATTGATCCACCATCCGTCCGGACAACCCACTCTTTTTTAGTTTTCTCTTCTGTAGCTTGTTTAGTACTTCTGTCCGAATGAAACTCTACTAAGAAATCATCAACAGATTGGGATTTGATTGCAGTTCGTGGGGCAAAATCAATATTATAATCACCCAATTCTACTAACCATTTGGTCATCCTGTTTGATATATCTGCCTTCTGAAGCACACTTTCCAAAGGGAAAGATGTACGAACGATGTTGGAATGAGACTGAAAAATACGGCCTCATTTTTCTGGCAGCAATTACTAAGTCTAGGGCCAGCTTTTCAAGCTTTAGGTACCTCGTTTCAGCATCTATCAGACTCTTGCTGATGTAGTACACCGAACGATGATAATTGTCCACCTCTCTTACCAGTATTGTACTTATAGCACATTCTGATACAGCCAAGTATACATATAGTGTTTCTCCGTCAACAGGCTTAAAAAAGGTTTTGGGAGAAGACGGATGCTTCTTTATTTCATCAAACACCTGGTCACACTATGGAGACCAGTTGAAGTCTTTAACAGCCTTTAAGTTCTGAAAAAACGGGGCACATCTGTCCGAAGACCTTAAAACAAAACGATTTAATGCGGCCAATCTTCCTGTCAACCTTTGTACTTCTTTAATACTTCGAGGATGGTCCATTTTCAATAAGGCATCAAGCTGGCCCGGATCGGGCTGTATCACTTTTTGACTTATTACATAACCCAAGAATTTTCTGGACTGCACCCCAAACACACATTTTTCTGGATTCATTTTTAAATTAACCTTTGCCAAGTTGGTAAATGTTTCTTGAAGATAAGCTAGGTGCGACTCGTCTTTTAAGATTTTCACCATCATATCATCAATATACACTTCCATGTTCCTTCCAATCTGATCAACAAATGATTTGTTTACCAATAATTAATAAGTAGCCCCAACATTTTTCAACCCAAAAGACATCATTTTATAACAATGGAGACCCCTATCTGTAACAAATATAGTGTGTTATTGGTCCTTCAGATCGACCTGTATCTGATTATAACCGGAGAAGGCATCCATGAATGATAATAACTTGTTTCCAAATGTGGAGTCTACCAACTGATCTATCCGGGGGACTGGATAGAGATCTTTTGGGCAAGCTCTGTTGAGGTCAGTAAAGTTGATACACATATGCCATTTCCCATTCTTTTTCTTTACTAACACTGGGTTGACTGTCCATAAAGGATACTAAGACTCATTTATGTTCCCCATCTTGGTAAGTCGGCCAACTCCTTGAATTATTACATCAGCTTTCTCCTTGGAAAAAGTTCTTCTTTTTTGCACAACAGGTGTAACATCTCTCCAGATAGACAGCCTGTATGATATAACACTTGTAGGTACTCCGGTCACATCAGCATTGCACCAAGCAAAAACATTTTGGTTATTTGCCAAAAAGGATAATGATTTTTTCTTCAATTCTAGTGCCATCTTAGAGCCAACTTTAACACTTCTTCCTTCAACTAGAGAGTGGCTTTCAATTTCTTCGATTGGTATCAAAACACCAGGGGTCTCTCTGGGGTCATCAATTTCACCATCACCCTCATAGGGCCCCAACAACTGGTAATCTTCATTAATTCGGACTGCCCCCAGAGTCTTAGGGGCAAGTGCAGTCGCGTAACATTCTCTTGCTATTTTTTGGCTACGCCGGACAACTCCCACTTGTCCTTGAACAACGTAATTTAAACATTGATGAACTGTTGAAGCCACATCATGCATCCTAGAGAGCCAAGACCTCCCAAATATCGCATTGTAGCAGGTGGGGTAGTCTACCACAACGAATAACACCCTGAACATCTTCTTAAAAGGGCCTTTGCACAACAATACCTCCTCCTCAAATTCTCTGATTACATCCATAGAATCCCACAATGAATCTGTTCGAACGCTGAATCACTGCAGGATTCTTCATCTGTTTATAAGAACTTAAATACAAAATATTAGTTGAGCTACCAGTGTCAATCAGAATTCGCCTGATGTCTTTGCCCCCAATTGAAGCCTATGTCACCACAACATCCTCATGAGGCCCAACTATATCTCTTAGATCATCTTCATCAAAAACAATGAAGGGAAAATGAATTTGGGACTGATAAGAAGATATGCCTCCCTCTAACTGAGTAGCTAGAGTGTGGACATGCCTCTTCCTTGAAGACGGAGTTGGCGCAATCATAGTGTCCCCTCCAAATATAGTAAGTGACTCAAAAAAGCTTATGAGTCTGGACATTGTCTTAGTATGTTTAGTTATAAACCCCACTTTATTCCGGGTTGGATCATGATCTAAATACTCCGATTCAACATAAAATCTTTCAAGGATTACCATAACCCCGCCCGGAGTAAATGTCCTTACATTGTTCATTGGGCCAGTCCGGTGAGCATTATCAGGCCTATTTCCACTTCTTCTTTTGACATAAGCTCCCAGCTTCCTCCTTTCAATAAGATTATGCACTTCTTGTTTGAAAGCAATAAAGTTTTCAGTGTTGTGGCCAATATCATGATGATATTGGCAAAAACAAGTATTACGACTTTCCCGAGTAGATTGAAGCGCTGCCGGCTTCATAAAATGCACTTCATCTTTTGTTTTGTCATAAATGGTTGCCACATTCTCTTTCAACTCATAAAACCACTCCGGTTGGACCCATGGTCCTCGTTTATTTCTAGAGTACTGGCTATATGCTGGATTAGGGTGGGATTGAGTCTGCTTGGCCCTATTGGGCCCCTATCCGGTTTCTTTGGCCTTGTATCTGGACTGGTTCTGGTTTGGAGCAGCTGGGGCAGACCTCACTTGCCTGTGTACCCTAATCTTTTTTGTTTCATCCATGTTGATTTGATTTCCCACCTGATTCAGCAAACCGCCCCAAGTCATGGCCTTCTTCCTGTTAATGAAACAGCCAGATTCCCAGGGTTTAGCCATAGTCTTAAGGAAACTATTGCTACCTCATTAAAGCAATAAACTAACCCATTCTTAGTGTTTACGAACCGACTTATATAGTATTTCAGTGATTCATTTGGCTCTCGGGCACAATGGACGATAGTATCTCCATTATTTTTCACCTCTTTACTCCCCACAAACTTCCTTTGAAAGGCCACCCAAAACGTATCAAAGTTTCTGATACAACTTTGTGGCAATCTATTATACCATTTCAAAGAAATTCCCGTAAAAGACTGGGAGAAGGCTCTACAAAGAAGTTTGTAGTCATCATCAAAATTCATTATAAAAATTTTAAACTGTTCTAGATGGTTGTCCGGATCTTTGCTCCCATCATACTTCTCCATTTTAGTACTGTGAAACCTCTTAGGAAGGTTTCCGGAAAGTATTTTGGATGACAATGATGATTGCGTCCAATTCCGACCACGACTAAAAACTGTGTCTTCATTAGGTGTTGCAAAAATACCTGGCTCATCAGTGAAAGCAAAATGATCCATCAGCAGCTGATCCACATGCCTATGACTATGGCTGTGGCTGTGAGACGACCCTTTGCCCAGATTCCTCTTTAGTCTTCTATGCATATCCCTCTTTCTTGAATATTTTTTAACAAATTTTTGTTTCTTTCTGGACCTTCGTTCATCGCTGCTTGATGACAAAGACTTCTCAAGCTCATCCTCATTCGAGGAACTACTGGAGGACTCAGATTCTGAGCTCTCCACCGACCAGGACCGGTGAGATTTCTTGGAACTGACATGTGTCTTTTTTGTGCTCAAATGAGTTTTTGCCGATGGGTCGTTCTCCCTTGGTTGTCAGTATGGTAAGTGGCTGACGCTTTTGACCTTTCCTTTAAACCCATCTCTACTTTTTTAGTGGCCCTCAATGCTTCTATTTCAACTTTCAACCTTTCTCGCTCTTCAGTTGTGTACTCATTGTTTTCTCCAACCACCTCCACCAAAGGTGATGGAACTGTTTGCTCGTCCGGATTCATCCGAACTGGTTTTTCTTGTTGGTTTTGAATGCTAGATTCAGGCTCCGTCTTCTCCCACTGTGGTCGCCATTTTGGTGTGGTTTATTTAAAGCTGAGGGTAATTTTGTCAAGTATTTTGGAGATTTTTAAGAGTATTAAATGTTTGGGTATTTTGTAGTGAGAGATTTAAGCTGTCTGGTTGTATTAAATGTTCATTACCCTCAATAATGAAAGTAGTTGGAGTATTTATACCCTTAATTATGGACCCATGAGCTTTCGGGTCAAGTTATCAAACCGGGTCAAGTTTAAGGACCCATTTACTTAATAAGCTAATGGGCACCTAGCTTAGTCAAAAGGTGTTTAGTTATTTAATACTTTTTTCATGTCCGGATAGTTCAGTGGGCAGTTTGTGTCCGAACTACCCCTATCTGGATATCTCAGTAAGCAGTGGTGGATTTATCCGGACTCATCAGCATGAAGTTTCTTTTAATCTCTTCATGGATAAAAAAAATAAGAAATACTACATAATATGATATGACATCGAAAAAATGTGACAGAGCAACAACATTTTACATAGTGGAAATTTATGTGAATACCAAACAAATGGCCTAAGGTGGTTGGTAATCTATACAACAATCACTTGAAACAAATATTAAGATACTCTTTTTTTTTCTCTTTTTTAAACAAAATATCTCAAAATTTGAGATACTTTGCTTTTAGAGTAAAAATAAAATTAAAATTAAAATAAATAAGAAATATAAAAGAATATTAATATTATGGAAAAAATAGAACTAAAGTCGACAGACTATATGTGAAATGCTTCCAAATTGACTAAATTTATAGAAATTTAATATTATGTGCAATGCTTCCACGAAAAAGACCATGCGCCATGGACTAAATTTATAGAAATATTTAAGTCGAGAAACCGTAACCGGAGGATTTGAAATCCAAAGAGTTATATGGAAGAAAATGTCAGATTTAAAGATGCAGGTAGTTGTTTGTGAAAAACAAGGCAAAAATTAGACAAGTTTAAAACTATATTAGTTTTAAGAAGATCACTAAAAAAGGATTGATTATGAGAAACTTTTTCTCTTGTGGTTAAGCACGTATCCAGATGTGTGTTAATGCCTATTGTAGTTAATCAAGATCTACAACTATAGCATATGAATGTGATGACAACTTTTTATTATAAAGGGCCGGTCCAAAACTGTAGAGGCCAACCAAAGAGTTCTGAATTTTAAAAGAATAAAGGTAAAGTGTATTTGTTGAAAAAATCCCTTTGTGTTACAACTGTCTCCAAAACTGTAGAATCAAAGATTCAATATCGATAAGATCACATTTAAACTGTCAACAAATTTATGATAAACAAAGAAGCATTCATTGAAAAAAAGTAACATGGTTTCTTAAATACTTCAAATGCTTACAAAAGAAAGGTATAATCTTTTATAAAAATGTCATTTTCAAAAATTATTACTATTTAGATTTTATTTAGGATTTAGGTCGAAAATGCTCTATAAATAGGTATATTTTCACATTTGAAAGAAATAATATTACATATAAAAATCTAGTGATGAAGTAAAATACATAACATAAAAACCCCAAAGGGGTAGCCGAGTTGGTTGAGTATGGCATTCTTATAACCAAAAGGCCATGAGTTCGAGTCCCTCTATATACGCTTTCTCGGCTGTGCCTATCACCTTGTGTGGTTTACCTTCTGGCGTTGGTTTGTTCTTTATCGCGGGTTATTTTTGGTAGGTTATTATTTTATCAAGATTCTTTCCAGTTTTATTTAAATTATTTCTTTATTATAATTTTCATTTGAATTTTTTGGATTTGATTTTATTACATGAGAGAAATAAAAACTTACTGCTAATATAAATGGTGAAAACAATTTTATGTTTCAAAACTATCATTCAAGTTATATTTTTATCAAAAATACTATTTTTGTTGGTTTTTTTGACATTTATAATCACTAGCGGTGACAAAAAAAAACATGAATAATAATAACCACTATTTTGATATTAAAGTTTAAAAATAATAATTTTGGAACAAATGATAGTGTTTAGTGACTAACGATTTCTAACCCTAAAAATCAGTTCGAAAATGTATGACAAAACTGAACGGTAATAAATATGAAGTGAAAGTTGTACTAGTAAATTTTGGGGAAAGGCACTAAAAAGTCGAGACTCCATTAGAAGAAACTTCCTCCTTTAAAATATTCATAATCAATCTACAAATCACAACATTCTCCTTTTCCTGTTTTACGCAATCTTTTTAATTCCACTTCAGATTCCCATATAACTTCCATATAATAAACTATTAATATTTTCTTCCTAGCCTCAAATATAGATATAAAAGTTATAGTATAAGCTTTCTAAGATTCCATCGCTCTAATTAGGAGGGTTAAATTTTTGATTTGGTCATGTTCCGTTTCGATTTAAATTTGTTTTCGTTATAACTTCGGTCTATTTAAATATTAAATTAAATTATAATTTTTTTTACTTAAATAAATAACATAAAAATTAAAATTTAGAATTTAATTTTGATTTTTATTAAAAAGTGGTTAAATGTCGACAGTATAATAGAAATTTGGTGCTTTCAATGGAGTAGCTTAGTTGGTTGAGTCTCTACTTACATTCGACTTCCTCTAACTAAAGGTCATGACGTACATTTGACTTTCTCTACATACGCGTGTCATCTGGGGTGGTTCGGTTTGGTCGCATTTAGTTTTGAATTTTAGCGGGTTTCAAAAAGATTTTATTGTTTTTTTCTCTTTTCCGGTTTTGATCTGACGATTTCGACTTTTAAGATGAGAACCGGGGCTCCGGAGCCCTAACTCGTTGACAGCCTTAACTCTGATTATTGGATAAAAGAATCATTTAGTAAAATATAGAACAAAAAATCAGTGGAATAGTTTCCGACCCACGTCTTATTATAAATTTGCCAGAAACATGAACTTCAAATTGGTGAAAACAACCCCACTTAGGACCTATGAATGATAGATAAACTGAAGCATGCACAGACAAAGAGCAACCCCACTTAGAATCTAAGCTGTTGTGTAGGGATTGACAAAGCGCTCGGCTTTGTTGAGTATCGCTCCAGCTTTACCCCTTAGTTCAATCTCTGCAGCACTATCCACTTGCTTTGCCCCCATCGGCTGCCGCCCACTCGTATACCTACTCAACACCAATTTTGGTAATATTGTAAAAACAACAACGTAAAATAAGCAGCAACATGTACCAGAATAAAAAATAAGTGCACCTATAAACCCATGAAAGGATAGACACAGCAGCAATAGTAAAACCACCGGAGGCCAAAAATCCCATCACCAAGAGACCAACTGTTAAAGCCGCAGGGACAAGAACCGGACTCAAAACTACCAGCACCGGCGTAGCTATGCTAAGACCGATTACAGTTCCCGAAAATAATAAACCGAACATAAGTAAAAGAGATCCCCCAGCGGTAGGGCGGTGACCGCCTTGAGAAACAGGTGTGAACGCTGTTGGTCATTGTTGTGAGCCATTAGAGCAGGATCAGACGGTGGTGAGAGAGATCAAATAAGTCGATATGGAGTGACATTAATTATATAAGATGCACGGTTTATATATGGAATAAGAAGGTAGCGTAGAAATCAGTCTTTCGTTTTTTTTTATTGAAATATTTTTGGGTTCTCTAGAAATTTCAATCCGATAAATTTAGAGATATAATTTTGATAAGAGAGGATGAAAAATAATATGATGTCCTTTTTCACCGGAACTCATATTTATAAATTCGACCAACCAAAAAACAGTTTGGAAGTTATGGAGTTAAAGTGTCTAAACTGGTTTGGTTTCGTAATAAAACGGCTGAAATTTAAAATTTGAATAAAACGGTGAAATTTTCAATTTCAAAATTCTGTTGACTTGCAACAATAGCCGATTTAACCAAAATAAATTTTTTTCAAACTCATCTGTCAGCTCGACCCCAGCCAGCGGCTCCACCCCTTAAATTCCGTAAGGGACTCTGCCTCTTGACCCCGCTAATCATGATCTAATCTAATATGTGAACTCCACACTCTACAACTTGTTTGATAATGTATCATGATTAAATTGGTCGACTAGTCGATCCAATTACACTAAAATAAATAACATGTGTCTGGCATAGAGGGAAAGGTACCTTCGCGCGTGTAATGATTTAGGATAAATTTGGTGTATAAAATACTCCTCCTCCTCGTCGAGTTATAAAACACTTTTACTTTCTAAAAAAATCCTATTGTATGAATATTGAAAAACATTACACTTCACATAAATATTGGTTTCATAAATTTATTTAAAATTTTAGTAAGGATATTACGAAGGTAATTATTAATTTCGATTTTAAACATTAACTATGTATTTATCGTACTAAATTTAATAGAAAAAGTTATTGATGATGCTTAATTCGTGTTTGAACTAAAGCATCCATTGGATATAATTGGTGCTATAAAAGATATATTTTAAAATATTTTAATTTATCTTAATAATTATAATAGTAATAGTTCATCATTATCAAAATATAATGAAAATATTAGGGAATCCAATTATAATTATACGAATGAATTTTTAATTCATAAAATTCAATAACGGAAAATTATTAAAAATTAGTGGTCGATGGTGTTGTTTGTTTATGATTAATTATCAAACCTCAAAACAAAACTATATAAAAAAAATTAGGTAAACAACTTTTATTATTAGTTCCTATCAGCGTGTATTATAGGAAGATTACATTAAGAGAAAATGAATTGTGTCATCCGATGTTTAAGTTTAATTAAGTGGCAACTAATCACTATAGTTGGACAATCAATTTTTCAATTTCTTAGTGTACCGATAGAGCTGTCCATGAACGGTAGTACGTGTTGGATCATTTATGGAAGTCGCACGAAGCTTTGACAATTCAGATTCACATGTACGATGTTATCAGCCTCTAATGGACATGCGTCATAGTTAGGTTAGGATGTTAGTTGTTTGATATACGGCGCATGCATGACACTCTTCAGATTTTATGTAGGTAACAATGATTACAAATACATGAGGGATATGTAAGAGTTTGCATATATATAGTAAGATTCTCTTCATTTTTCAACCATTGTTTCCTTTTTTAAAAGAGTTTGCCACAATCTTCGCCGTGAATCATTTCCCGATGAAATTTTTACTCTTCTCGCCACCGTTAGCTGTACTTTATTGGTCTTTTGGGTTGTCTATGTGTGTTCAAACCATCCAATAACTTCTACATTTCTTATGTTCCGTCATTACTAGAGAAACAACATTTTACAACTCGTCATTTAATCAGTTTCAAATTAATTAATAGTAGCAAAACATTTGTAACGAATTTGCAGCGGAGTATGTTTCGACCCGTGAAATCAAGTTTAGATAGTATAACATATTTACAAAAAACATAATATTTTGTTGCAAAATATATCATGTTGCGATGGATTACCAATGACTTACATCAACATCAGAATGATGACTAAAGTAGTATGTATAATATATACATTCTTGTAAAAAAAATTATGTTATTCTTTTTTGTTGACATCTCACTTATATTATCATTTTTGGAGTTTTAAGTATTAAGGTAAGGATATATAAACTATGCATAGCTAGTTCAACAGTTAAATTCACCAACTATAAAAACGGAAATTTCGACACCTGAAGTGATTGTTCTACTTCTTTTCTTAAACTTATGATACATTTAGGGGATAGATCTTTCCATGCATCACTCAAAGTTTTATTATCGTCTGAAATAAATGCAATTCAGTTTATCTCAAAATGTTTTAGAGCAACTACGTAAAGTATGATCAAGATTTAGGTCAAAATTTGTAAATTGTTTGTCTAATAGGTGTATAAAGCAAGTTCTAACAAATTTAGATTTGATTATTGCAAGTGAAATGGGGTTTTCAGTGACCAATTAAAATAAAATTGCACCAACATTCCAAAGATATATCTGCATATATACCCGAATATAAGTAGGCGGTGGTAAAAATAATAAAAACTGGACATATATACATGTGAATATAAATGCCACCTTTTATACAACATAAAAAAGAGAAGAATGAACTATTTGATTTACTATTAGAAAGCATGGTAAACAACACTACGTCACTGAAGCATTCTATTTTACAGTTGAAGTATATTGTTTTTTTGATAAATCATAAAAATATTAACATTGAATACACTAATGCAAAAGCCAGAAAATATTTCCATGTTGGATATATAACCTGAATATATACCCTGAATCATGAAGGATAAACCAATAGACTTTTACTAATAGTACTTACAAATCTAAAGTAGACAACAACATTTAAAGCACATACACCCTAAAAAGATTCGTGGACACCATTTCTTGCAGGTTTTTCATATAATAATGTAATCAGACAGAATAAGCATGTAATAGGCAAGAATGTGGCAAATTATTGGATGTATTTTACGCAATATCATAGTAACATTAGTTCTGCTTCAGTAAACGTTTCATTAGAAATAGTAAAATGATAAAATATCTAAATCAAATTACCTTTAGTATGTTCTACCAATGCAATAAATGCCATAAAAATGCCTTACGCATACAAATTTCATGTTAAAATAACATTTCAAAAGATAGCAGGGTAAAAAACCTAACAACTCAAATCACTGGATATTTGTTCCCATTAAGATGGGCATGCACTTGTTATGCCAAGACCAACCAGCTGATGTACACATAAAAAATTTATATAAAAAAATGGTAATCACGTAGTTCAAAACCTATAACAATGTTGCATTTTAGTAAAAGCATATGCGAAAATTATGTAGTAGTATACCCATCATCCTTCATAATATGAAAAACTAGTGTTAACTTTATAATATAACATGCACCTGTTAGAATAAACTTGAGAAAATAAACGTAACTTATAACTTCAGATTATGCGAAGTTTGTAATACCTTTCCAACATGAGCAGCAATTAGTCGGGTTAAAGTAACAGTGATTAGGCATGTAGCAAGTAAAATCCCAAAACCTTCCAAATCCCATTTAGCCACATGTTTTCAACTGGATTATAATGTTTAGTGGCATTACCTAAAGGTTGTTTGAAAAGAAACTATGAAAAACATATAAAAATGTTATCTTTAGTAAAATATATCCTTCTAATCTCCAATTCTAATGGCAATCCAATAAAAAAATAGTTGATTTTTGCGGCCTTTTAACATTGATTTTTTTTCTTCTTCTGAATTTTATGTTTGACAATGGAAAGGTTAATATTTGAAGAGTTCTTCAACCACTCATTCATTTCAAAGACACAGCTAGATGAACTATTGAGGTACTTTTGTATATCATCTTTAATATTTTATTTCCATGTTTATATGTTAAGATAAATTTCATTATATGCAGGAACAAATAAGTTCCAATATCCAAGAATGCGTTTACTAAAATTGAAGATATTCATTCAAAAACGTTGGAGAATGACTTTTAAGATAACTATCTACCATTTTTTTTTATCTTAAGTCTAGTGGACGTGTATGAAGCCTTTTTCTATCAATATAAAATCATCGATGAAGAATTCGTATAGATTTCATGTTGATAAAAAAAATATGATAAAAATGACATAATACGTAATAGTTAAAGCAATACAAATGTTACTTCAAAATTTAGCAGTGTGAAACAAAAACCGGAAATAACTAGTTTCAAGATGAAAGCTAAGAAAATTTAGATAATAAGCCTATAAACCAACTGACTAGAGATGAGACAACCTTCGATCAACAAGTACAAAATGATTCATATCTTGTTATTTCTTGATTTATGAACATGGTTAGGTATAAAGTATAGACTAACAATATTTTAATTTTATATATATACATTAAAGGTAAATCTTATATCTTTACAATTTTTGTCAAGTGTAAAAAAGTGTGATCCAAAAAATCTCTTTATGCACTCAATATCATTTTTGTTCATGCTATTTTTTAGACCTATGGAATTCACATAAATAGCTACATTGAAAGGGATGGCCAAATATTCCTCTGGTTTGGAAGAGAAGTTAACTACGATAAATTTATCCTTATATACTTGATAATCTTATCATGAGAGGATTAGTTTGAGATAAATACTTTTAATTATAGATCTTACTTTAAATTCCTAGTAATTTGTTGTCTATTTTTAAATTTGGATAGTAGTATTAGTAAATGATGTACATAGGAGTGTAGACCACATATCATGGTTTCTATGTTGTGGTGGTAACTGCAGCATGTTAAGATTTTTTATGTCTAAGAGATAATAAATGAATATGAAGATGATGTGGGAATCTCCATATCCAATAAGAAACGTTTCTCCTACATAATCGAATGTTTAGTTTTTGTTCGTTATACCTGTCTGCTATGAAGTTTATGTTGAGTAACTGAATTCTTGAAATGTACTTCTCTTAAAATGTCATATTAATTGGTGTTGTTTCATATACATATATTAGTGGATATAGCTACAAAAGAGATGTTCTATTTTGTTATAAATTGAGACTACTGATGATTTTGTGTCCAAAAATGAATGTTAGTCATGTTGTAGAAGCATATGATTTATTTTAGTTAGTAATAGTAGCCTCACGCAAGCATATAGTACTTATTTTTTTGTTTATCGTGACTAATTGTTCTAAATTTTTGTTGTAAATCCAATTGAGTGCTTATTTTTTTTGTTTTTTTGACCAATTGTTATAAATCTTTGATATCCTCAAGAGAAAAGACACGACACATGATATTTTACTTTTGAACTTGATTGTTGTTTAACTTAGTAAAACTCCTAATACATATGTAAAATCTTGGAAAGTTCTATGCGGTGTGGTTATCTTCTTTGTAATATGTTTTCCAATTGTGATACTTGTATGGAGAAAATATTTTGGTGAGGAGCTGTAATGCTATTTAATGTATTCACAGAATAAACAGAGTTGCAAATGATATATTTTTTATTTTCAAATTATGAAATAGAGCTATAAATGAAATACACTGATATATAGTTATGAATATGTTTGTAATGGTTTAAGTTTTAAAACAAATTTGCAATGATATTTGAAACAGATTTGCAACAACATTCAAGTCATGTGATCTAAATATTTGTATGATATTTTGCAATGGATTTATAACAGTTTATAATGCCATGGCTCATTTTTATTTGGGTCACATTTACAACGGATTCTGGTTGCAATTGTCTGTAGGTTGTAAGTATTTTTTGTTAGCGGCCGTGTAGATGCAACTGGCGGTTCTAGTTATAAATCATTGAAAAGTACTATTATCATAGCTTAGTAAAAAAATTGGCATTATTGAGTCTGTTGTAAAAAATGATTGATCTAGTAGTGGGATTCTTGGATAATAATATTTTTGTTTAGTAGTTCGGTCATTCAGTTATAAAGATATGTAAAAATGTAAACAAGATTATAACCATTTGTAGTGGTAAGAAGGTAATAGTGTGTTTGGATTCCTTGAGGGGAGGATCTCAATAGAATTAACATTTTTATGAAGGAAAAATATGAAGATCGTGTTTGGCTAGTTAGCGAAGTCGTTTGAATAAATTTAAGTCATGCTACCATTAAGATTAAACCTAAGATTCTAGTCCTGCTGACACATAAACCTAGTTTTCCCAAGGCTTATAGTTCTCACGATCATGTTCGTGAATGAATTATATTAAACGTTTTCATCTCATATGGTGTCCCGTTAGTGGAAGTGCATAACGAAGAATCTATCACGACAACCTCTACCATCCGTATATTTTCGAAAAAGAAAAAATTTCCAAAAAACTCAATCTAGCTCAATATCTTGTGAAGTTATTTCCACTAGCTCAATGCAAATCAACCGAGCACTTAAGTATAATCTGATGAACGTTACCTATATCTACTAATATCTCAACTTTTTTCATTGATTTAAGACTTGATGTGTAATTTTTCCTAATTTTTTTACTCGATTATCCATTCTTGATGGAACTCATGTCTCGGCCTGAATAGACAAGGTTGTGATCTATCGTGATCTTTTTTATTATGGGTTACGGATTCCTCTGCACCCTCAATCAGTGAGACTTTTTGATTGGGTAGACCTTTTCCTTAGTTAAGCCATGCTAAATCTCTGGAAGAATGTCATGAAAATCATTATAATCTTCGGTATTGTCAAAATCCTCTTTCAGGTTGAAGATGTAGTATCTGATATTTAGAGGAACATATGTAATTTGATCCTATTTCTATCATATAATTGTCCCTAATAAGAGTAGAACCATGATTGATTTTCTTGAGTTTAATCTTGACAACGAGGAGTGGGAGTTTAATTGTAAAAAAAAAAGACAATGTCGGATTAGAAGTAGTCGGCAAGACAAAATTAAGGGCTTTCTCTTCATCTATTATGGTTACACCATCCTCTCATGTCTTTCTCTACTTTTGCGCGAGTCTTTCTTTTACTATATATTACATGCTTGTTTAGTTATATTTTATTTTCATTTTTTGTTTCGAAGTTTAACTTGTTTTATGATGTAGAGTAAAATAATTTTTCCTTGATTTCTATTTTCAAATATAGAAAATCTTTTAGGAGAATTAACGAGTACACGACTGAGAATTAGGAGAATAAGTACCACGAACTCTTAATCGCTGAGAACCTACTCACATCCAGTTTTCGGCTCATAGATAATCTTGAAGGCTTGGACCATGTCTGACTCACCCATGAATAGGAAAAGGCTCACAATTGGTAGTCATGGTCATCTGTTTGACCAAATTGTGGCTTTTTTTTCTACATTAAGTACTAAAAATGTCAAAAGATTATCAAGGCTACTATGGCCCTAAACCACCATAAAGTTTAGAGATCCAAAAGCAAGACAATTGGTAATAGTAGAAATGACCGGGATAATGAAATATTGATTGATGAGAATATTGGTCACGAGGATGTCACTAAGGTAACGACTTTTTTCTGTAAAATAGGTCGTATCAACAGTTTACAATGATGTTAGGGAAAAGACTTGTTAAAAAATTATATAGGTCTCGGGCTCTAGCGCGGGAACTATAGGTAGCCATAAGGAGAACTCTACTTCCAAGTTCGGGCCTATAAGAGAAAATGACAAGTAATGTAGTTGCTCGATATGGGAAGACCGCGAAGAAACTTCACATTCCTCCAACTCAAAGGGGTTTTGCTGATGCTTGAGCCTAACAAGTTGGACTAGGAATTAAAGTGAGTGCTTTAGATTTTTGATTTTTTAACGAGTTATAAATAGTTCTAATATTAGGCTCTTGTTTTGCATATGATGAGTAACATGTTCAAGTCTATCCAAACTATTACAAAACAAATCATGTGATAATTCATGACTTCATTATCCTCCTGAAGGTGTCATTACATAAGCCTAAAAATGGATTATACTAATGTTAAGCCTACTAAAATTCAGACCAAATTGGTGAATATTAGGAATCAACACCATGCTCAAAGGCAGGAATAACATAAACCTATTAACAACCTCCAAAAGAATCATGAGATAGAGGTCAATATTTTGAATGATAAAAAAAATGAGTTGCATAATGAGCTGACCCGTTCGAAGAGTCAACTGAAAAAAGTTGATGCCTGTAAAGTTAAAGTTATTAATGAGGCTCATGACTTCACCATAAAGATAATTCGTGATCAATTGATGGAGATATGTAAGTATATGGTACTTAATTTCTATTTCGTGCTTCTTGTTATATAATTGGGATCATTTCGGAGTTTAGTTCATGAGGAGGCTCACCCGAAGAGGGTCGTGATAGACTATCAAGAGAACGAAGAAACAAAACAGGTCGAGGTTTAGAGGATGAAACTCTATGCGGACTCCTAAGTGAATCTTTTAGTGTCGACTCCTAAGTGAATCTTTTAGGTATTGTGGCTTTGGCGCTCAGTTCCCAATATTCCATTGTTGAACTATAAGTCTTCAATTTTATTGTTAAGACTCCAACCGTAGAAGATGGTTAAAACATTAAAAAAATATGGCTAAGACGGTCAATTGTGTAGATGAGGATAAGGTTTCTTGAACCCTTCCTTATTTTACTTTTTTGTGTTTTGCTTTTATATTTTGAACAAAAGTTCTTGGGAGTCCAAGCCAATATTTGTATATGTTAAATTTATATTTTATTTAAACCCAATTTCTTGGTAGTTCAATGCAATATCTGTATGTTTTGATATTTTTGTTATATTAATAGTTTCCCATATGGGCCAATATCATTATAATTTTTATCGTGTGCTTTGTTCTGTTATGATGTCTTAATTCCCTTTAAAGGTGATCAGTCTCTTTCGGGGAGGTTGTCCTAATACACTTGCTTGTTCTTGTCTTTAAATTTGATTTAAGACTTAATTTTTTGGGAGTATCCTCTGTGTCAACCTCCCCAATATTTGAATGAAAAAAAAATTAGTCTTTTAAGACTTTGGAATGATATATTACGCTGATCCCTCTTGGTAGTTTGTTATTTTTTATTGCTAGGACCCTGCCAGCGAGGCTGATCTTTTAGACCCTTTTATCTTAGCATACATCACTTGCAACACATCAATTTATTTCAGACAAAAATTTCTTAAAGCTTATTTTTACCGTATCTATCTAACTTCACAGAAACCCTAATGGTCGAACACCCAACCCACTCTGGAAACTCCTCACCTGAAGTTAACCCCACTTACAAGCCAGTTTTTAACGTATTGCTCTACTTAATAGTGACAAATATCCATATCTTGTTGATGTACTTTGAGGATTGGTCTTGTGTATGTTAATTATACCCAGCCTCAGTCTGAATTTACCCAATCTCAATTTAAAATTACCCAGGATCACTATGAAATTAGCTAAGATTTGTATAAAAAAAACCATGTCGTAGAAGAAAAAGTCAATCTTCTCACAACACTTATGCATTGCTTTCGTCCTTGTGATCTATTAAGAAACTCACAACAAACAATTGTCTAATACTAACAAAGTTAAAAAAATGTTGAACAAAATAACCTCCTTTATAAGAAGCCAAATTGTACAACTTCAAATTGTAAGGACTCGTCGTCCAAAGCCAAGTTCTTATATTAGCTAACTTTGTTGGGTTTTTTTAATTTAAATTTCAAAATTTTCTTTATTTTATATTTTCGAATTCTTCTTTATTTTATATGGATGATTTTTTCTTTAATTTAAATTTAATGTTGTTCTATTTAAAATTCTTTAATTGTATTTGTCTTGCATATGCATTGATTATCTGATTAGTTATCTCGCATCATTATAGTATATGTTGGTCTCATATCTATCACCACCCATGTATTTGGTTATAAATTTGTCTGCTATAATGAATTATATATTGGTCTCGCATCTATCACCACGTATCAGATTATTATGAATTGGTCTTACATTTATCCCCACCCATTTACTTGGTTATGAATTGGTCTCGTATTTATCACCACACATGTACTTGGTTATGAATTAGTATGTTGCCGTGAATTATATAGTGGTCTCGAATCTATCATGTCATATGAGATTATTATGAATTGGTCTTGCATCTATCACCACCTATGTACTTGGTTATGAATTTTTCTTGTATTTATTACCACTCATGTGCTTAGTTATTGGTCTACTATAGTGAATTATATATTGGTCTCGCATCTATCACCTCATACGAGGTCAGTGATAAAATCAGAATTCGAATCAATAGAGGGCTACACTATAGAGTTTCATGCATGTCTTCCAAAGGTTTTCTAATAGTTTCGCCAAACCTAATTCCATTGTTCAATACTAGTTTCGAATGTGTTTCCCAACTCGAAGAACACCAATTTTTACACAAGAAGTAAGAGCACATACAAAATAATTAAATCCAACACCGCACTTAACAACCCTACAATGTACACCTTTACCAAACCATTAAAACCCCAAACTCGCTCAAGGCTTGAACATAAAAGAATTGTTAACTTATCTTTTTAACTTTGAATTTTGACATCTTAATGAATTAAGAAATCAAATCCTCATTTCAAGTTTTTGATTAACCCAACTAGTCGAAGAATTGAAAACAAACAAATTGTGACTCTCGAAATCATAATGTCAAAATATGAAGAAAGCATAGTCTCGATATAAATAGTAAAATAATATACTAAATAGGAAATCACATGAAACTATTGGGTCAGTGTTTTAATATAATTAATTAGTAATAAAATATATTATTTAAATAAAATATATTTTTATAAATGTTTAGATTAATAGCTAGATGGTTTTAATTTAGGAAATGATTTTTGATTTATTTATTTTATTAATTAAAAATATATGTATTAAAAAAGGAAAATTTATTTACTATAAAAATAAAGAATAACCAGAGCGATCCAGAGAGAGAAATCATTTTATCACTTTTATATGGTTGCACACCTCCATAACCATAAGTAAAGGATATAAAAATGTGTATGAAAAAAAAGAAGTACTTTGAAGAAAACTAACAAGAAAAAAAGAGAAAGCAAAATAAAGAAGTTGTCGTAAAAAGGGAAAATATATATTTTTATATATTTGGATTTAAATTCCATGGTTCTCAATAAACTAAACCTGAGATGTGTCTCAATCTCTCTTAAAATTTATGGGTTTTAGTTATTTTAAAGGAAACACTAGAGAAATTGAAGTTCTTCTTAGGCTTTGATATTTGAGCCTTTAGTGTGAGATTTAGTAAGATTTACACCATTACCTTTCTTATGATCAATTTCAATGTAAGGGGATAGTGGCAGTACCAGGATGCAAGGGGGGGGGGGGGTATAAATTCCATGTTAGTTTTTCAATGTAAGGGGATTTCTTGGGTCTCATATCTATCATAACTCATGTATTTGGTTATGATTTGATCTGCTACAGTGAATTATTATCAACTGGTCTCACATCTATCACGACTCATGTACTTGTCGTGTATCTGTCGTGTAATTGTCGTAAAAATTTCTTATAATTTGACTCATTATTAATAATCTAATTTTATCAACGAACTCAAATATAGGTAAACTACAATACTATTTGATCTGATTATTGAAAGACTCCGCTCGATTAGAATCCATTGAACCATACCACTTTCCTTCCTTAATAAATTCGTTGATATATTGAATGTACTGGTTATGAGTCGGGGAATAAACATATATTTCACACATGTAAACCATTTTAGTCTTAAATTGTGTGGATGTACTAGTCAAATAATACTTCGAATTACTTAAAATATAAAAAATATAGTATGCATGACAGTACTCTTTTAACAAAGCAGTAACAACACTAAAAATATCTAAATGAAGATCACTAACAAATGTGATTCAACGATCCAACAAATGAAGTTTCAACATATCCAGTTACCATAAACAATCATCATAATCTTATGTCTAACAATAATAAATGTAACAGAAAGATACTTGCAGAATGTTATTAAAACTACAATAAAAGGTCATTATTATTAGCACATCTTGCATGTTATTAGTCTTACATCTATCATACAAGATGTCTCGTATATTTAGTAGTATCGCACCTATTTAGTGGTTATGACATAGTCTCGATTCTATCGTATTGTTTTTGCCAAGTCTCGCATCTATCATATTAATTATACATGGTCTCGCATCTATCATATGTTTGTCTCGCATTTCTATTAGTCTCGCATATATCATATTGCTTATGGCTAACCTCACATTTATCGTATTGATTATGACTAGTCTTCCATCAATCATATTAGTCATGTTTAGTCTTACGTCTATCATATTAGTTATGTATAGTCTCGCATCTATCATAGGTTTTGTCTCAGATTTTACATTTAACATAAGAAAATAACATGTTTGGCAATTAAAAACAGTAGATGACAAAACACCAAGGTTTCATCAATAAATAAAATTGGACGACAAGAATTGAAAGCTTGGAGACAATACCAAATGTTATGAAACAACACTTGAAGATATTGGTTTGTGAAGTATATTCTGATAAGTAGTCACTTGAACTATAAAAAATCTTCAATGTTTTGATGTAAGTCTTAAGTAGTTTATACGAAGTAGAACTATCTTCATAAATAATTGTCTTAACTTTCTCTAAAGCAATCCATGAAAGACGACATGAGATATCTAAATTGTAGTTGTTTTATACAAATGAATTTACGTTTCTTGCTGTATAATATAATCACATATCTCTTAGCTTTCAAGTCAAATGATAAATGTTTAAAAAAAACTAGTCTCATAAGTGTAAAGTTGGACATACTTCTTAACAACCATAAAACCAGTAAACTTATTATTTTTCAGATAAATTATCCACAGACAATCCTTTGAATCTTTTTTCTCGTAATGAATAATTATTTTTATTATTTTTTATTATGCAAATATTTGAAAGTAAGACCTTATTGTAATTCAAACTTACAAATAGCTAATCTTAAACCTACTTCACCTTTTTCAATAACTTGCCCAACACCGCTAATTTCATCAATATAACCAGCAGTAGCAAGTTGATTGTTCTTATGAACTAAATCATATCTAACATAACTACTTTTCTCACTAATAAAATGTTGATTTGAAGCTTCAAATAAACTTAAAGCATTTTCTCTAACATTTTTGCCAATAAAAAAGTCAGTTTATATATCAATAGTAACAACTGAATAACTCAAAGTATCAACTTTTGATAGCAAAGAAACTATATCACCGTCAAAACCAAAGATACATTTCTTAAGGTCACCGCGACAATATCATAATTTGAATTTACCTCGAAACAACACAGCTCATTTATTTAGAACAAAGTTAAAAATACATTTAAAGTCTTCAAATATACTAAGATGACATAGTGTAATTTCATCATTTGGTTTAAAAATACATAGTCGAGCTCTAAATATCGTGTACCTTTATTTGATAATTCAAAAATTAAAAATAAATATATGTCTCGTATCCATCATTGAAAATTAACAAAAATCTTGCATCTATTGTTGAAAAATAACAAAGTCACGCATGTGAGAATTAACAGACTCTCGTATCTATCCTCGAAAAAATCAAAGTTTCACATGTAAAATTAAAAATCCCGCATCTATCATAGAATAATATATTTAAAAAATCTCGTATGTGAAAATTAACAAAATCACGTATTTATTATCGAAAATAACAAAAGTCTCACATGTGAAAAAAACAACAAAGTATTGCATTTATCGTTGAAAAATAACAAAATCTCGCAAGTGAAATTTAACAAAATCTTGCATCTATGATACATAACAAGATCAACTACAAATTAAAACACCAACTGCAAATAAAAAAACAAAATATATAGAAAAAACTAGAGAAAAATAACTATTAAATAAAATATAATTTGAACGAAAGATGAATTATGACATTTTATTTTTCATAATAGTAAATAAAACATAATTTGTGTTTATGAATAAACTTTATTATATAGTAAATAAAAGGGCCCGGCTAGAAATAAGACACATTTTGATAGATCTCTCACTCTACCCCCTTCTTTTTTCAAACTGAAAGTTAAAATTCCAAAATTTCAATTTCTCCCCATAGATTACTACATTCATGCCATTTACTCTCAAAATCAACCGAAACTCTGAAATTGATCCGTTATTACCCTAAATCCACAAGCTTTCTACCACCGTCTACTACTCTAAACACATTAAACCCCAAAAGTTAGCTTTTTTTACCCAAAACCATAAAATCCACCACAAAAAATCTTGAATCGGAGTATCTATGAACAATGATGAAATGGGCGTCTCTCTAGAAGACTTACTAGACGAGGAGGAAGCTTACCGCATGAAGGTAAGAAGCTAAACCCCGGTTTTCGTTTTTTGGTCGTGTCGCATGAATATCGTGCGACGAACAGCTTCGTCATCGCACGAACCTGTGACTATATAACCTTAGCCGTCGCATGAGACGAGAATAGAAGTATGTCTCGTGCGACAGCACTGAAGACATGTCTCGTGCGACATCACTGAAGACATGTCTTGTGCGACTGAAGTGTTATAGAAACTTATAGTTTCCAATTACATATTTTGTAGGAGGAACCTGCCCAGCCTCCATTTATGGATGCCGACTACACTAGAATATTCAATACGGATAGGTTATTTACTAAAGACGAATTGGATGCTTTTGTGGACATTGAATCGAAGAAGATCAAGTTTGTCACAATTACAGAGCTTTACGATAGCGGGAAATGGGGAAGGACTCCTAGGTTAGAGTACATTTACGCGCGATACAGTGTATTCGTATCAAAAACGAAACCGAAAACTTTAAGAAATCGGAAGACATCGACGAAGAAATGTAATTTTCCGTTTGCGCTAAAAGGTCATCTGATCGACGTACTAGCTATGAAATGGTGTTTGGAGGTGATAAATGGTATTCATAATCATGAACCCTACGTTTGCCTAGACGGTCATTCCCACGCTTGTAGGCTAAAACGGGATGAAGATGAAGTAGTTCATAGTTTGTCTCACCTCGGTTCATGTCCTAGAGAGATATATAGTGGTTTGAACTACCAATATCCTGAGAACATTTCGAACACGCGTGAAATCTAAAATTGCCTCCAAAACATCGGGATGTTGAGCACGGGGGACAAACGCAAATGCAATATTTGTTGACGAAGTTGAAGGAGAATGGATACTCCACGTGGGAGCGTTTGAAAGACGATTCAAAGGTGATTACTGACTTTTTTCGCACATCCTACGAGCATAGACTTATTACGTACATTCCCGAACGTTATATTCATGGATTGTACGTACAAGACGACTAGGTATAAGATGTTGTTATTAGAAATTTTCGGTTTAACGTCGACTTCCATTACATTTACCGTTGCGTACGTATTTATGAGCGGAGAGAAGATTGGAAACTACGTATGGGATTTGGAAACTCTTCGTGGTTTGATGATGGATAACGTGTGCGCATTTCCATCCGTTATTGTTACCGATCGAGAGTTAGATCTCATGCGAGCGATCGACAATATTTTTCCGGACACACACCACTTGTTATGCACGTGGCACATTAGTAAGAATATTCTTGGGGTGGTCCGGAAGATATTGCACGATGTTGCGGTAGCAAAACAATTTGTTGACTTTTAGAGCTACGTTGCGGGGGCGAACACGGTTGAGAGTTACCAAAAGAATCTAAATACACTGAAGGAGATGTTTGTATCTCAACCAGAGTGTTTTGCGTACGTTATGGACTCGTGGATAACGAAATATGGTGACAAATTCCTTGCGTACCGAACGAACAAGATTAAGCATTATGGCCAAACAACTACAAATAGGTTTGTCCTTTTATCCATTTTTTTGTTTAGCTGTTTTATCTATTCTCAACGAAGTTCGTAATTTTTTACTTGTAATATGTAGGGCGGAGGGTGTTCACTCGTCCCTAAAAAAATACCTTGGGACGAATCAATGCAACTTTGAGCTATTTTGGGAAAAAGTTCACAACTTATTAACGAAGCAGCATGCGGGGATCGTCGAATCATTCGAGTAAAGTAAGTTTAGAACAATTCCCGGTTTTGATGGTGTTTTGACCCAAAATCTTAAAGGTCATGTGTCACATGCGGGTATAAAGATATTGATGCTTGCTATTGTACGTGCTAGAAATATAGGAGTAGATCGGGTAGCGTGTGTAGGTTGTTTCCTTAGGAAAATGCATGGTTTACCTTGTGCATGTGAAATTATATTTATAGCTAGAGATGGTAGGTGCATCCCTTTAGAAGATGTAGATGTCGTTTGGAAAATATTAGATATTGTTCATAGAGATCCTAGCTCTCGTGAAGAAGAATTGCAAAAAACCTTTTCATAATTGACAACTTCATTCGTAGTTTCCGACCCGACCAACAAGACCACATTATCAATAGGGTAATGCAAATATTGAGGCCCGAGACAAGTCATATTCAAGATCCTAAAGAAGCGGTTAGAGCTGCGGGTAGGCCAAAGGGAGGCGTTGATAAATCGACTAAACGGAACCCTAGTTCGTGCGAATATCTCATTGAACAAACCGCTAGTGCTAGTACTCCGGCTAACTCGGTAGGTAGTACACCCGTCAACACGTTAAGGAGCACGGCCGCATCCAACGTGGCTCCCATCGTACCACCCAAACCTCCATTAGCAAAAAAGAAAGTTGGAAGGCCTAAGACAATTGTTAAGGATGGGAAGTTGACATTATATCCGGATTGCATCCCGGCCTTTCTACACACTTACATTTTAAAGTTAGTTGACGTTCTTCCGGACGGACAATGCGGATATCGTTCCGTAGCGCATTCAATATATAATAACGAAGATAGATGGGAGGATGTTAGACACGAGTTGTTGAAGGAGTTGCGGGACAACCGTGCATGTTGGTTGGATGTATACGGTTCGCCGAAGCTGTTTGACGATTTGGTACATAGGTTAGTTTACTTCAAGCCCAACCCTAGTAGCCACTATTGGATGACATTTTCTGAAATTGGACTAGTCATCGCGAAAAGGTATCAATGCATGGTATACCATGTATCGCAAGCAGCCTCGTTAACGTATCTACCAATCCGTGGAAGGCCACCCGTCCACAATTCAACGATCATAGAAGTTAGGATAGCTTTCGTACATGGATGTCACTCTGTTAATGTAATTATATTTCGTTTCCAATCCAAATTTCTTACGCTATCATTACTAATGCATTCATTTATTCTTTTTTCTTGTAGATTACTACTCCACCCGATGGGCCGTTGCCTCCATCATACCCTTGTTGGGCCGCTTACACAACCGAAGAAGCGAATCAATGAGCGTATCCCTACTACCGTCGGTTCAACAAATTTACACAAATAATTCCCGCTAGGAAAATCAACTTCAACGAAAAACCACATGTAACGGAATTGACCAGAGACGACGTTTGAAATGCTTTTGTACAAAATTTTAAGTTATTTTGCCTAACGTTTGATGTATTTTTGTATTATAGTTGATGTAATTTTTTATGATGTTAGTTTTTAGATCTAATAGAAGCATTTGCTTCTAGTTGTTTCATTTAAAAGAGTCATCACGAAAATATATAACACACGTCGCATGCGACGGACTGTGGGGCCTGTTTCATACGACGCAAGGCCAAATTTTTTGCCCTGTTTTCCAGACAGAGGGCTAAAATCGCATACCTAAAATGCGACGGACTTTGGCCCCTGTCTCATGCGACGCTAGGCCAAACTTTTGGCCTTGTTTTCAGACAGATGGCTAAAATCTCATGCCCAAAATGCGACGGACTTTGGCCTCTGTCTCATGCGACGCAAGGCCAAAATTTTGGCTCTGTTTTTCAGACAGAGGGTATATATCGCACGCCCAAAATGCGGTAGTCTTTGGGGCCTGTCTCATGCGACCCAAAGGCAAAGTTTTGGCTTTTTTTTCAGACAGAGGGCTTATATCGAATGGCCAAAATGCGACGGGCTTTCGGGCCTGTCTCATGCGACCGAAGCCAAATATATTACGGCCTAAAGAACGCGGTTTATACATTTGTTGGAGTAAAGTAGCTTTAAAAAGGGGAAATTCTAAATTTAGAGTTCGACAGTACACCAACCAATACACTTGAAGGAAATATATAAAGACGATAATAACAAGTTAACACCTTCACTTAAACAAACATAAGAACATAATTAAACAATGACATGCCAACAACCAAAATGCTCAATCGTCGAAGTCATATCCTAAGTTTTCGTCAGAATCAACCCCCTCATCCCTTTCCGTAATCCTATCTTGAAGATACGTTACCATATCCCTAGTGATGTAGTCTACCACCGTCATGTTCCAGACGACATCCGTTTCTTGCATAATTTTATATAGCAAAAACAACAAACGCTGGAGCGGTTTACAAAAAAGGTACCTCTGCTTGATTTGTTCATGGTTGCACATGATTAGACCTCCAGTTCCTAAACGGTCGTAGCCGTAGTACATCTTACAAAGGAATCGATAAAAAAATGCATCTCTAGTATCTTCCCCCATCTCTCGGCGGGCAATCTTCACCGCCTCAAGCAAATGGTAGTTTTTATGAGGAGTAAACTCCATTTGTTAAACTGTTTATGTTTTATTAGTGTTTCAGAATGTTAAAGGTTTTGATTCCCTTTATATAGGGTTTTTTAGGGCGGGAGTTTTTAATAAAGTGAATTAAAGTTTGAAAGGAGTTTTTGATTTTTGAGAACGAGCGAGATTTTTTTATTTTTGAGAATGAGTGGGAGTTTTTTATTTTTGAGAACGAGCGGGAGTTTTTGATTTTTGAGAACGAGCGGGAGTTTTTTATTTTTGAGAATGAGCGGCAGTTTTTGATTTTGGAGAATGAACGAGAGTTTTTGGCTTTTGAGAACGAGCGGGAGTTTTTGATTTTTGAGAATGAGCGGGAGTTTTTTATTTCTTACTTTACACGTGTCACGTTTTCATTTGTATAACTGGATTACGTTCTCTCCAACGAAATTTTCTATAAATAGATGTTGTATTCACATTAAAATGTAAATTAGTTGACAAAATAAGCAAAAAATGTGTCTATAGACTGAGTTCAAAGATCAATATCTGATGAGGGCATCAGTTGAAGCTGGTAACATGAACATTCCAGATGGGGGTAAAAGGTATTGTGAGGCATTGGTTTGCCAGATGTACTTCATGTACGAAAGGGATGGTGTTCAGCCGCCTAGAATTTCAATGCTTATTGATAAAGTGAGAACTATGTGGTCAGTCCTAGTCACATTTTGTCAACATCCAGTTTCTGGCCTCACCGAAATAAAGGACCAGCTGGATGTGGTCCGCTCTGACATTATTGGCATTCGGCTAAAGGAAATCAGTGACTACCAAGATGTGAAAGAAGAAAAGAAGTTGATGAAATGTAACTGGCATGATAGATAAGTATGAGTGTGTGTTTCAGTTTAAGCATGAGTGTGTGTTTCAGTTTAAGCATGAGTGTGTGTTTCAGTTTTAGTTTGAGTGTGAGTTTCAATTTGTGTTTGAGTATGTGTTTGAATTTGTGTTTGAGTGTATGTTTGAATTTGTGTTTGAATTTGTGTTTGAATTTGTGTTTGAGTGTGTGCTCTAGTTAATGTATGATATTGTGTTTCATTTTATATTGACCTTATGTTACTTATGTTCGAACAACAAAACCAGTGCTTTTAGATTGAGTAGATTTGAGTCTTTTCAGATTACTATGGAATTCCATTCTAAAATTCTAAATGGATAAAAGTGAGTTGGAATCGAACCCATAAAATTGATAAATTGAAAGCAAGCATGCATTTAATTAAAATACAATAAATAAAAGCAGTCATAAAATAAACCGGTTACAAAATATAGTGCTAACGTCGAAAAGTCTGACAAAAGTATGCTGCGAGTAATAATCAGTAACGTCTATACCTCTCAACGATCCTGTACATGTGAAGGGAGGTCTTTACCAGATCCTCGTGCTCCAGCGTCGGTATCGATGGAGCAAACCGAGCAATAGCTCGTATCCTGCAAAGTCAGCAGCACCGTGCGGCTCTAACCGAGGATCTCCAGCTGCAACAGAGCTACTAACGATGTACCACAACTTCCTCTTCACCCAAACGTAGTACATCGGTTCAGCACTCTCTCCACTACCACAGTACGACGTGCCATCTGGAGTGTACACATGGTACTCCCAATCCCTCCACAAGTGAGCGTCCCAAACGTATCTGCACACCATCTTCTTCTTTATTTTTTTCGATGCAGGAGGGTGTATATCCTTAGAAATCAGTTGTACGAACCCCATCTGTCGAGTGACACGATTAGAGTAATACAGCACAACCACGTCGAACGCCTTAAGCGTCAACTCAACCCAAGTAACCGGCTGGAACGTATAATGGTCCCGTAAATGTATGAAGGGAAGGAACGTGACCTGTAAATAAATAAATGAACAAGTTAGCCATTTATATTAGTAAAAATACTTAGAATTAAAATGAACAAATATGACTTACATCTGACTTCATGCACGTCGAAAGTACATGTCTCATCTGCCTGCGCACATCATGAGAAACGTCAATCTTCTGCGGCGCATGTCGACACATAGGGGGAATAAATATGTCATAATCGTAAAATAGTGGAGCCCAGAGCTGAACGAAGTGGGAAAATATCCACGATTCGAGCATCCCTGTAAACCATGCAGAGATCCCTGACTAAGGGAGTGGTACAACTGTGCTAAAACCAACTGACCCCAATTGAACATATGCATACCTTGGTATTGGTTCACGAACTGGAGGTAATTTAAAGGAATGTATTTGCTGGTTTTGTTGGCACAGATGATGGTACCTAACAAATACAGTATGTAGGCACGGGTGGCATGTCTACCCTATCATCTGTGATTCTACTATCACTATACCTATCACCCGTAAATGTAGTGCGCATCCACCCAAGGTTCACACTACTAGCATTCCTAAGATTTTTACTCAACTCAGTCGGTCGTACACCTAGCATGCCAGCATAAGTACTAATCCGCTCAATTTCCGAGTCAAAAGGTAAAACATCAAAAGACCTACCTACAACCGGTAATCCAGTGATGATGAAGACATCATCCAAGGTCACTGTCATCTTCCCGAACGAGAAATAGAATGAAAAAGTCTCCTCATGCCATCGCTCAAGGAATGCCTCGACTAAATGGAGGTTGGTATGCCAGCGGGAGAGTGCATCAATGAGCGGGCCAAAAATAGTCTCCATCACCCTTGCCCATACCCTGCTCTGCTTTTTGAAGTCCCATCTGTGGAGACTGTCATACATAGTGAAGCATCGCAGGCTGACCTTATCCTGCAATATGTATCAAACACGTAAGAAACTGATAAAACAATAAATATAAATATATGTATCAAACATGTAAGAAAATGATAAAACAATCAATATAAAGGTATAATACTTACATCTCCGTGATAGACACTGAACACCTCGTGGTGGGTGTAATCGGGATAGAGAGCCGGGACGTGCGGCATCACTGACAAGAACCCGTGATCCTCACCCTCGGGTGCGAGGGATGCGTGGGGTGCCGCCTCGGGTGCATGGGGTGTATCATCCTCATACTATGAATGTGAGGCCTCATGTGCCTCCCCCCGCTCCACCCCCTCCATATCCTCCGGTGTATCTGCATCGTCAACGTAAGAAAGGTCAAGTTGCTGCAAATAAGAACCTGCCCATGTGATACCGGTAGCAGTAGGAATGTCATCGTCATTTCGATGACGACGGAGACGTCCTTTCGTCCGCGTACCACGAGTATGTCCCTCACTGGGACCTGCCTCTACATGCTCGGGCTCGGGCGAAACTCTAGCCTCTGTCGCCTCACGCACCAAACGTTTGCGTGCCTTCGCTTTTTAAACGGATTCTTGACTATCATCTTGTTTCGCCCCATCCTGTAAAAACAACATAAAGTAATATGTATTAGTGAGACAACACAAAAAAATTATTTTGTAAACGTAAGTGGTCGCATGAGACAGCTTAAGTTGTCTGTCGCATGAGACAGCTTAAGCTATCTGTCGCATGAGACAACTTAAGCTGTCTATCGCACGATCGTGCCACCAAATCCAAAATGGTTGCACGATCGTGCTACCAACAACAACGAAACCCATTTTTAGAAACCCACAAAAGCAGCCTCATTTCACTAAAAATCAAACACATAAACATAGATCCTAGAAAAACTAACAAGAATACAACACTAATCTAACAAAACAACAACTAAAATCATGCAAAAATCGAACTTTTGAAATCAAAACCTAAAAACCTAATTTCAGGAGTTTATACCCAACGAAATCTAAAAACAATTATAACATGAGGTTTGTATTACTTAATGTTAGAATATTCAGTGTATTAAGTTTCCTTGTATACGCCTCTAAGTTCTCTATATATTGAGAGCCTTACTTGGGTTTGCATTATAAAAAACAGTTCAATACAAAAAGGAACATTTTCTAATAAACACAAAACCCTAGTCGTTTCCTACGGCTACTTCGGGAAGCTACTTCTCTCTTTGTTGTTTAACAATTGGATTGTATGATTTTATACATAGAATCAAATAATTGATAGTTTTTAACATGGTATCAGAGCAAGTGTGATTCTGGGAATTCTGAACATCCTCAACAAAGATGGCTGGCAATGAAGTCGTGGTCGGTCCAATTCCTGATGAATTAACAATGCAGATTGCTGCCATTATGAGAAATGGTCTCGGAACACAACAACAAACAACTAACCGCGAAAATATATCCCTATGGATTAAACTCTGTGGTGACAAGTATGACCTATGGGAAAACCTGATGAAGAAAGCAATTGGGGGAAGGGGGAGAGGTTCTCACATTACAGGGGAGCCGACACCTCCATCCAAAACTGACAACATATATACAAGGTGGGAACAAGATGATCAATGAGTTTTCACATCGATTATCCAGAATCTTGAATCCAGCTTGGTGAATAATATCTCGCAATATCCCACTGCAAAATCCCTCTGGGATGGGTTAGCCACCACATACGGTTCTGGTACAGATTCGTTACAGGTGTTTGACCTTTATAAGAGGGCTAATTCATTAAGGAAAGGGTCCGATACACTAGAAGACTTGTGGAACAAACTGTAGAAAATCTGGATGTATATAGATAGGTGAGATCTGAACCCTATAAAAGACCCAGAATACATTCAGATCTACAATAAGAAGACTCAAGAACAAAGACTCTATCAATTGCTAATAGCGATTAATCACAAGCTGGAACCAGTCAAGAGAGATATCCTGAAAAAGGATCATCTTCGATTCCGTGGAAACAGCATATGCTACAATACGAAGGGAAGTGGCCAGGCTTAATATACTAATATCAATTTCTTCTGATAGTGACTCGATTGAAATTAGAATGGGTTTGGCTGCTAAAGATTCTGCACAGAGGTTTAAATTCGGATCCAAAGAGAAAGAAGATAAATCCAAGTTATATTGCACTCATTGTGGGATGAAGAAACACACTAAAGAGACATGTTTCCAGCTGGTTGGCTATCCAGAATGGTGGGAGGATGGTCATAAGGAGAAAAATAACCAGCGTTTCAGATCTAATGTCAAACGGGCTTCGTCTACAAATGGCGGTGAAGATCCAACTGAAAAATGAGCAAGGAAGTGGCACTGGTTTTGGAGGAATGGCGGCGAACTCCTATGAAAAACTTGGAGGTAAATGGTTTGAGAAATCAATGAATTGGATCTTTGATTGCGGGGCTACGAACACCATGTCTTATGATCCTAAAGACTTTGGTGACATGTCATCTCCAAAGAAGTCCCATATTGAGACTGCTAGTGGAGAAATTTATGAAGTCAAAGGGGGTTCAATTATTATTTTCAGAAAAAATGGAAATTAAAAACTGCCTCTACATTCCTTCACTATCCTTAAAGTTGTTATCTGGTAGTCAAGTGACAAAACAACTCAACTTTGTGGTTCTTATGTATCCATTTTTTTGCATTTTACAGGACATTCGTACGAAGGAGATCATTGGGCATGGTACTGAACAAGGAGGTCTCTATTATGTTGATGAGGTAGTTCATAAGGGACATGCCATGCTTGCTCACGGAACAGCCGAAAGGCAACTTTAGTTATGGCACCGGCGACTTGGTCATCCTTCTTTTAGCTATCTTAAAAGTTTGCTTCCTAGTCTTTTTTGAATAATTTCATTCATGAGAAATGTGAAACCTGCATTCTTGTAAAAAACCGTAGGGTCTCATTTAAGCAAAGTAATACTAGAGTTGATTATGCTTTTTCGCTAATCCATTCTGATGTTTGGGGTCCAGCACCAAATTCTACTAACAATCAAATCAGATACTTTGTTTTATTTGTGGATGATTTCTCAAGAATGACTTGGATATACTTCATGAAATATAAATCAGAAGTACCAGAAATATTTGTTTGTTTTTACAAAATGATTTTGACTCAATTTGAAAAAAAAATACATATTCTCCATTCTGATAATGGAACAGAGTTTGTCAACCAAACAATGCATAGTTTTTTCAAAACAAATGGTCTTATCCATCAAACCACTTGTCCAAACACACCTCAACAAAACGGTACTTCAGAACAAAAAAATCGTACTTTACTTGAAAAAACTCGTGCTATTATGATTGAATCTAGAGTTCCTCATTCTCTTTGGCCAGAAGCTCTTGCTACAGCTACGTATCTTGCAAATCGTCTACCAACCCGATATCTAGGAAATAAAACTCCATTACAAGTGCTTGCCACCCAAGTTACAATTCCATCTGTTATAACCTTACCACCTCCTGTCTTTGGTTGTTCGGTGTTTGTTCATATCCCTAAAACTAGTCGAAACAAACTTAATCCGTGTGCTGAAAAGTGTGTATTCGTTGGGTACGGTGTTCATCAAATGGGATATCGGTGTTACAATTTGGTTACTCATCGAATCCATGTCACCATGGACTATGACTTCTTAGAATTCGATTATTTTTTTACCACCAATCTCGTGCTCAGGGGGAGAAAGTAAGTGAATCACTCGACTGGTTGCTATATGAAAGTTACTTTGAGGATGTGCCGACAGAGTCAGTAGATGGCGCCACCGAACACGTCTCTTCCAACATAAAGGAGACTGACGATGCAGTTCTTACCAACAATGATTCTCCCGAAGACAATGTCCAACAAGAAATAAATGTCATGGATACTACCTAGCGAATTAGCCGAAGAAAATGTCCATCAAGAGGTAAAAAATTTACAATGTCATAATTCACAAAATGCTACTTGGTGAGGATAATTTCGGTCTAAGGGTAATTTAGTCAGATATTTTGCAATGTTTCAAGGGTATTTAATGTTTGGGTAGTTTGTAGTGAGAGATTTGAGCTGCCTGGTTGTATTAAATGTTCATTACCCTCATTAATGAAAGTGGTTGGGTATTTATACCCTTAATTATGGGCCACATGGGCTTTTGGGTCATACTTATGAATTCGGGTCGAGTTCAAAAACCCATTAGTTATTAAGCAAGTAAGTAATTAGCTTAGTCATGAAGTGACTTAGTTTTTAGTACATTAGTCCTTTTCGGATGGTTCAGTGGGTGGTTTTTGTCCGAATTGCTCCTGTCCAGTTTCTACAATGAGTGGTGAGAAAATTCGGACTCATCAGTAGCCCCTTTTTTAGGTTATGTTTGAAGGCCTTTGGCAAGACCTAAAAAATAGCCCATGAATACTTATAACAATGTCCGGACAGATTTTGAATTTGTGTAACAGCTTTATCCGGACTGGTGAAACTCTCAGAAACTTAAAGGTTTTACCAGAGATCGTGGGACACGTGTCCTTCTCTGATTCGCCTCACCGGCCGTTTTCCCCTAGAATGACGCTCCCACTTAATTCATAAAGTAACTCCTTTAATTAATGGTGGTGACATCATCACCATCTTTAATCATTACTCCCATCTTTTCGTATTCTCCTAGGTTTCAAGGCATCTTTTGTCTCTTTAGTACAAATTAAACCATTTTTCACTGTTTTACCATCTTCATCATCTCCACACTTTTAATCTTCAAAGCTCTTACCTCTCAAAAAACCTTTTTCTTGGTGTCAGTTTATGTTCACAGCAAGAAACTCCCTTGTAAAAGGTGGGTGGCTCAACTTGTCGGAGTTAGAGAAAGCTCAAAAAGTCGAATGAGAAAGGCGCATTGCTGCTGGCCTCCCTGTTTCTCCCATCTACAAATTCGAAACACCAAGTTCAGAGCCTGATCGGGGTTCGTCTTCTGCCAGAAGTTCTAAACCCAAAAGGTTATTCCAGCCCAATCGTTCACCAATCGTTTCAGGCTCATCGGGTGCAGGAATCAGAGCATGTTGTTGAACCAGAGCAGACAGTTGCAAGCACTAAGAAACCTTCCCCATTCATCGCCATGGGATCAGATGCTGACATCTCCCCAGAAAAGCTGATAGATCGACGAAAAGGTCGTCTAGTGAAAGGACAGGCTGTCGCTCCACAATCTAAATCTACAAAATCCACACCTTCTAATTCTGGGGCCAAAGATAAAACTACAGGGTCATAAACACCTATAAAAATCCCCAAGGACAAACTGTCCGGTCCGGAGGCAACCAGCTCAAGCCTTCGGAAATAAACCTCCGGATCTGAGCCCCAGCCGGACTCCAGACCTCAAGAGGAAAGCAATGCCCAACCATCCGGAGGGCCTACCGAACCAACCACTAGCTATTCTCTCCCAAAAATAGCTGATAACCCTTCCATGATAATGGAAGATGTAATGGAGGATAGCATTAAATAATCCCCTTTTGAGATCGCTGTCTCCGGGCAGACAAGTGAGACTGCTATTGTCAAGAAAAACAAAGGCAAAGAGAAGTTGTGTTTAAAGCATCCGGACCTGCCAGAGTGCATCGTAGGAAACGTGGGGCCTTGTTTCCATAAAGTAAGTGTAAAGTATCTGCTAGATATGCAGAAGATCAGATTTGCTTTTATTCACACTACTGAACTGGGCCGGATCCGGATGAAGTGGGGGATCCCTGAGAACGTTAAAGTGAGGATACCGGAGACACCGATGGACTGCAAACTTAGTGAGATAGTTTTCTTCACTGAGCTTTTCAACTGGGGGATTAAGTTTCCCTTAGACCTAGAAATCGTCAGATACTTCCATCTTATAAATCTCTGCCCAAGCCAATTGAGCCCCAATGCTTGGTATACGCTCATGGCCTGTATCATGGCATCCAGGCTCTCCGGAATCCCTCTTTCGATGGAGCAGTTTGCTGTTGTGGCCAGCCTTTGCAGGAACCACATCATCCCCTTCTATCATTTTAACATGGGTGATAATTATAAAGCGGTGGATGACCTGCTTGAGTCGGAGAAGAACTGGAAGACTAAATTCCTGTTCATCAGTGGCGCCTGGAGAACGGGAGGAAGATTAAGGCCGGTGTCAACCCAAGCATGCTTACCAACAGATGGCAAAGTGCTGGTAAAAATCTCATCACATACTTCTACCTTTACTTATAACAAGTTTGTTCGTCTAATTTCTCTTCTTTTGTTTTTTTGTAGTACTGCCTAAGGAGTTCAACGATTACTTAGAGGCTGGGTAGACTACTTGTGCCAAGCTACAACTGTTTTACCAGATGCAACTTGACAAGATCCCATCTCTGGAACACCACCGGCCGGAGGGACTTGTCTTGGGAGGAATTAACCACTCCACCCCCTCTGGGGGTGATTCTTCAGAAGACTGATGGAAAAGATGGAAAGCTGGTCTTGTCGGGCAGAGCTAAAGCCCCAAGCAGGCGAGGCTAAGCAAGATGGGGCTGAAATCAACCCAGGTGATGTTGAGGAAACTGCCCCTACAAGCCCGAAGGGGCAGGAACAAGGAAGGATCGATGATGCTTTGCTACAAGTGCTAGAGAATGAAAGTACTAAAGAGGTGGTTGGATCTCCAAAGCCCCCAAAGGCTCCCAAGAAAGACAAAAAACGGGGAGTAGAAGGTGGAGATAGGGAGGCCAAGAGGAAGAAAACCTCCAAGGGAGATGAAGTTGCTCTCTGAGCACCGAAGTCTTTCCCTCCGATTGACCCATCAGACCCAACTCAAGCAGAGGAAATACCAGGTGACTTTCACACTGGAGAAGGCGCCGGAGGGGATATCAACATCGAAGGAGTAGACATCAGTGGGATCCAAGGGATTGGTCTTTACTTTAATGACCTTGAGAATGATGATTTCGCTGGCCCTTACCTCCTCCCAAGATCTTCGAACATGGTCACATTCAATGGTAACTCTTTTTCTGTTTCAGGGGAGAAGGACACGGTGACCCATTCCTTGTTGAGTAACATCCAGCTGGTGCTCAACTTGGAGAAACAAGTACGCAATCAGTCAGCCATCATCAACACGCTCAATTCTGAAAAGGAGAGTTTGTCCAGTGACCTCCTTAGAATCAAGCAGAATTTCAAGGCATTGAAGAGAGAAAATGAAGAGTTGATAAGGGGGAAGGAGGACTTGGCAACCAAGCTGGCCACTTCAGAGGGGGTTGTCACAGAGCTTCAATCCAAGTATTATGACTTGGATAAAAATCTTTCTACTTCGAAAGAGGAGGTGAAGGCCAAAAACAAAGTCATTCAAATCCTGACAAATGACAAGATATCACTTGAAGATGTTGTGTCCCGGGCTAAGCACGAGAAAGAGAGTTTTCTAAATGAGCAGGAAAAGACAATACAAGCTAGGATTGACGCATACACCAACCAGGTGATAGACTCGCAAGAGGAAAGGTATGCTGAAGTCAAGTCAGGCATGGTCCTACTCTTTCATCAGAAATTTCCGAAGATGACACTTGGGGACTTATGGAGATTCGTGGAATATGAAGATCTTCCTCACCATACTATGGCTGATGGTGAGAAGCATGGTTATTCAAGTGGTTGGGATGATGCCACTGATGAAGATTAGAAGACCGGAGAGAGTCCAGACGAGGAACCCACCGATCCTAAGAAGAAAACGAGTGAAGCTGGGACATCTAAGAACTAAAGTCCTTAAAATGCCAACTATCTTTTAATTTTGTGTTTGAACTAAAGTCCTTGGATGGCCAAGGCACTTTTTGTAATCGTGCCCGGTACTTGTCCGGGCAAACCTTTTCTTGAAAAACTTCAAAGTCCTTGGATGGCCAAGGCATTTTATATATATTTAATACCATCCCTCCACTATCCACCAGGAAATTTTATCTTACATAATTCTTACATCGTTCTGTAGTTATTTAATTTTGATGGCTTGTGCTCAAATGGCCTTTAGTTATTTCATAAGTGTTTTAAAGTGAGAGTGTTCAAATTCTCCGATGATACATGTTTAAATAGTCATCACCTCATCGAATTAAATCAAACAGCTAGTCAAACCACTTCGAATTTTTTAAGAAGGCATCGAATTTTATTTAAAAACATGGACACCTCATTAAAACCTTCCCGTGCCACCAGGGTAGGAAAGAGTATGCCCCTAAATATTTACATGGACTTTAAACAAGTAAATATTTACATAGTCTATTCTAAATACAACCGGAGGTGTTTGATATTCCAGGGGTGATTCAAAATCCTTCCATCTTTATCTTGGAGCCGGTATGTCCCAGGCTTAAGCTTTTCATTGACCACATAGGGTCCTTCCCAAGTTGGAGCTAAGTTGACAAACTGCCTCTCCTTGGTATGTAGGAAGACTTTCCTCAATACTTTATCCCCTGGTGGAAAATCCCTCCTCTTGATTTTAGAAGCAAACCTGCTTCTCATCAAACCCTAATAGTGTGTGGCTCTGAGGTGAGTCTTAACTCTTATTTCTTCCATCAAATCAAGCTGACTTCTGACTGCCACTTTGTTAGCGTGTTCAGAAAAATTATGAAGTCGAAATGAAGGGAGATTAGCCTCTATGGGAGCTATGACATCTATTCCATACACTAAGGCAAAGGGAGACTCTTGTGTTGCAACCCTAGGAGTGGTCCGGTAGGCCCATAATCCTTCTTGTAGATAATTTGGCATTTTCCAGCAGCTCCCTCTATATTTTTTTAAGACCGGACAAGATGAGGGTAATTTAGTCAGATGTTTTGCAATGTTTCAAGGGTATTTGATATTTGGGTAGTTTGTAGTGAGAGATTGAGCTGCCTGGTTGTATTAAATGTTCATTACCCTCATTAATGAAAGTGGTTGGGTATTTATACCCTTAATTATGGGCCATATGGGCTTTCGGGTCGTACTTATGAATTCGGGTCGAGTTCAAAAATCCATTAGTTATTAAGCAAGTAAGTAATTAGCTTAGTCATGAAGTGACTTAGTTTTTAGTACATTAGTCTTGTTCGGATGGTTCAGTGGGTGGTTTTTGTCCGAATTGCTCCTGTCCGGTTTCTACAGTGAGTGGTGAGAAAATCTGGACTCATAAGTACTAACCATGACATTTCAGGAAGTTCATTTGTTGAAACTCAAACTCCGGTTCTTCCCCCAAGAAAAAATAGAGGGGTTCCTCCTGACCGGTATTCACTGGAACACGTTCCTCGTGCTTCTACATATCCGGTCAAAACGGACAGGAAAGGAATGACAAAGATTTTAAAGGCATTTTCAGCTACTATTCTCTCTGAACAAATCCCTAAAACAGCTCAAGAAGCTAAGAAGATGACTGAATGGCATGAGGCAATGAATACCGAAATGGAAGCTCTAAAAAGGAATGGTACATGGAAGATTTGTGTGTTACCACAAGGGAAGAAAGCAGTCAGGTGCAGATGGGTGTTTAATATAAAATATAAATCTGATGGCACCATTGAGCGATACAAGGCAAGATTGGTTGCCAAATGATATACACAAACATATGGTATAGACTACTCTGAAACGTTCTCTCCGGTTGCAAAGATTGACACTATCAGAGTTTTACTTTCAATAGCCGCGAATAAAGATTGGCCTCTTCATCAATTTGATGTAAAGAATGCTTTCTTACATGGAGACTTGGAAGAAGAGGTATATATGGAACCCCCACCAGGGTTCTCTGATGGTTTTCCAGAAAATGAGGTATGTAAACTGAAAAAAGCATTATATGGGCTCAAACAGTCTCCTCGTGCTTGGTTTGGGAGATTTACAATGGCAATGAAGCAGTATAGCTACAAGCAGAGTAATAGGGATCATACATTGTTTTATAAAAAGAGAGGAGAATTAGACACTTGTCTTATAATATATGACGATATGATTATAACGGGGAATGACGAAGACGAAATTAGCTCTCTTAGGAAAAACCTCTTCAAGGAGTTTGAAATGAAAGACCTTGGGGGACTAAAGTATTTCCTAGAAATCGAGGTTCTTAGGTCAAGAGGAGGGATTTATATCTCCCAACGGAAATATATATTGGATTTATTAGCTGAAGTTTGCATGGTAGATTGTAAACCAAATGACACTCCTATGGTTGTGAATGACAAACTAAAGATAATTGAAGGGGTCAGACCAGCGAGTAAAGAAAGGTACCAAAGGTTGGTGGGGAAATTGATTTACCTGGCTCACACTCGACCCGACATTGCATACGCGGTAGAAGTAGTTAGCCAGTTCATGCATCATCCTAAGGAACACCATATGGAGGCAGTAATGAGGATTATTCGATATCTCAAAGGCACACCAGGAAGAGGCATAATTTTTAAGAAAAATGGACACCTTGATGTTGAAGTATTCACATATGCTGATTGGGGAGGGAATCCTAACGACAAGCGATCAACTGCTTGCTATTTTACTCTTCTTGGAGGTAACTTGGTAAATTGGAGGAGTAAGAAACAGAAAGTAGTATCACTGTCAAGTGCTGAATCAGAATTTAGAGGAATCGTTAAGGGGATTACTGAGATACTTTGGTTAAAGAAGATAATGAAAGAAATCGGATCCCCCCTAAAGTGGCAAACTCAATTAATGTGCGATAATAAAGCTACGATTAAGATTTTAGAGAACCCGGTACAACACGATTAAGAACAAAGCACGTTGAAATAGATAGGCACTTCATAAAAAAAAGATTGAAGATGGGACAGTCGAACTTCCGTTTGTTAGATCCGAAGACCGACATCCTGACAAAAACGGTTGCTGCAAGAACATTCAAATCAGTTTTATCAAAGTTGGGTATTGGTGATCCCACTACACAACTTAAGGAGGAGTGTTAGAATATTCAGTGTATTAAGTTTCCTTGTATATGCCTCTAAGTTCTCTATATATTGAGAGACTTACTTGGGTTTGCATTATAAAAAACAGTTCAATACAAAAAGGAACATTTTCTAATAAACACAAAACTCTAGCCGCTTCCTGCGACTACTTCAGGAAGCTACTTCTCTCTTTGTTGTTTAACAATTGGATTGTATGATTTTATACATAGAATCAAATAATTGATAGTTTTTAACACTTACCTTTATGTTTTGCTGAGTTTAGATTCTTAAAAAATCGAATTTGATTTGGGTCGATTCTTGAGTGATTGAGAGGTTTCTAGAGAGACAAAAAGAGAAGAAAAAAATGGCGAGAGATTTATCAAATCCTTTTATACCTAGGTTTTCTAGAAAACGGTAAATTTGTCCAAAATTAAATGAAAGATATATCAAATGAGTATAAGATCCAACGGTTTAAAATGTATCAAAATATTTCTTATTTCTAACCCGGCCTAAATAAAAAGTAATTCCGTTTTTGAATAGATATTGCAGTTTGTTTTAAAAACAAATCATTTATTTAAATATAACAATTCCTGAACTGTTATGAATAGATACTGTACTTTGTTTTCGTTTACCGTATTTATATCCTTTCAGGTGTAAACTTTAATTTAAATAATGGCCGCATATTTTGTCGATTCAGTGCAACCAAATCAAAATATGGCTATGGCTAGAGGTGTCAAACGGTTTGAACCAGCACCAACCCGCACCGTTTAAGTCTGAACCACGGGTTGCAGTTTCGGCGGGTTGCGGTCTCGGCGGGTTGCGGTCTCGGCGGGTTGCGGTCTCGGCGGGTTGCGGTCTCGGCGGGTTGCGGTCTCGGCGGGTTGCGGTCTCGGCGGGTTGCGGTCTCGGCGGGTTGCTCTTATGCGGTCCTGACGGTCTGGCGGTCCTGCCAGGTTGCAGTCGTAATGGGCCAGTTTCACAGTTAAACCGCCAGTTCAAACCACCAGACGAACCATTTAAGAGCCGTTTATCAGTTCAAACCATCAGCCAAACCATTTAACCATTTAAGAACCGTTTATCAGAATATATTATAATGTTATTTAAAATTAATTTGTAAGTGTTTAATTGAATCTAATTTCAATAATTGAGTTAATTATTCTA
The DNA here is from genome assembly GCA_036936605.1 of Limnanthes douglasii subsp. nivea. Lineage (NCBI taxonomy): Eukaryota > Viridiplantae > Streptophyta > Magnoliopsida > Brassicales > Limnanthaceae > Limnanthes > Limnanthes douglasii. Next base: position 174,734,235 of record JAUPFV010000003.1, read on the forward strand.
TTTCATGTATTTTAATTTAAATATGTTATCATTTTAATCGAAATTTTATAATCATCAATTACATTCTTAAAAAATAATTGTAATTTGATTTTGATACGTTTTCTTTTCTAATTATATTTATGTATTTAAGATATTTTATTTAATATTATGTAGATATTAAATAAAATAAGTACATCTAATTGTATTTTGATTACAAATTTACAACATTTGAAGTATAAATTTAATATTTGAAGTATTTAATTTTTGAAGTATAAATTTAAAGTTTTAAAAATTGTATAAATTTGGATTATGTTCCAATTGCATAAACACATGTAATTTGATTGTGAAATAAATTCAAAAATACCAAATGTGTTTCAATTAACTATCTGTAATTTGGTTCCTAAAAAGAAATTATATTATGATGGCATAATTAAATATAATTAATTAAATATATTTATTTAGGAGATTAACATCAACAACAATATAAACTATCTATTATGTTCCAAATTAACTTGCTAATAATATAAAATTTATTTCAATAAACTAGAAAAAAAAAGAAGGGTTTATAATATAAAATTTCTTTCATTAATCTAGAGAATTTAATATATATTTTTTTCATAAAAGTACTAAAATTATTTAAAAACTAATAGTTCGAAAAATTTATTTATAGATTTTTATTTTTTTTAATATAATAGTTCGAATTTCCTATTTAAATAATTTTTTTAATTTTTTTTTTAAATATTAGTGCGCGAAATCCTATATATAAAGTTTTGATTATTTTTAATAGTTTAAAATGCTTACATTTTAAAAAAAATTAAATTTTTTATAAAAAAAATATATTTTTTTTTAAAAAATCAGTCACAGATTGCTGACGTCATCCGTGACGTCATCAAGCGGACCATCCGGCCAACCATCCGGATGGTCCGCGCGAACGGCTAGTTCAAACGAACTAGCCGTTGGATGAACCGGGGCATCCGGATGCACCGTCCGGATGCCCCGGTTCATCCAACGGCTAGTTCGTTTGAACTAGCCGTTGGTCATCCGGGGCATCCGGGCGAACCGTCCGGATGCCCCGGTTCCAACCGGACCATCCGGATCGATATCCGGATGGTCCGATTTTCCTGTCCGGGCGTCCGGGCGAAACCGTCCGGATGCCCCGGACCGTCTGCCCGGACCATCCGGACGCCCATCCGGATGGTCCGGACGAAAAAAAAAAATCGGTTTTTTCAAAAAAAAAAATATGGGTCTCCCCTATATATAGAGGAGACCCCAACTCCAACCTCACACACTCTCTAAATCTACTATAAACTCTCTAAATCTCTCAACTTGTTCTAGATTTTGTTATTAAGCTTAACTTTTGTATTTTAGATATCGTACTTCTGTTTTCGAAATAGTTAGATTTTTTTTTCGAAAAAAAATTGTTATTAGTTTGTATTAGTTATTATTTGTTCTCATTTCCTATTTCCAATGCCTTCTTGTGGCTTCAACAACAGGTTAGGACAAGCAACTCCGAAAACTGATTTTTCGGAATTTTCTTCTTTTATGATGTCTCCTCCACCCGAGAGGGATCCGATCACACGACGCATCAAATGTGCTACTGAACCTACGAATATGAGTAAGACTCTCAAACAAAATTTTAGTTTGAAAATTTCTAATAAGGAGAGGCGAAACTTCAAACTTGTTAGTACTACACGTACGACTGTTAGTAAGACCGCCAAACCAAATTTTAGTTCTAAAATGGTCGACAAGGTGACACGAAGTGTCAAACACCCAACTATAACCAAGACTAAGAGTAAGACCGTTGTTCCTAAACAAAGTCTTAGTACGAAGACGAAGATGGTCGATTTGATTGCTGCTGCGTTAAGTAAGGTTAATCGTGAGACTCGAGGACAAGTTTTGGGAGATCCATTACAAATTGCAGCTACTGTTGAGAAAGTTTTGCGACTTAAAAAAGTGGTTAGCGACAAGAGACTAAAAAATGTATTTTAGCAATTGTAATATTAAATATTTTAATATAACTTGTAATATCTTAGCATTTGTAATATTAAATATTTTAATATGACTTGTAATATTTTAGCATTTGTAATATTAAATATTTTAATATGACTTGTAATATTTTAGCATTTGTAATATTAAATATTTTAATATAACTTGTAATCTTTTACCATGATAAAATATGATTTTGGTTTAAAAAATAATAAATAACATTTGTAATATTTAAAACCAAATCACAATAATAATATTCAACAGGTAATTTTAAAATTACAACAATATAACTTAAAAATAATAAATAACACTTGTAATATTTAAAACCAAATCACAATAATAAAATTCAAAATGTAATATTAAAATTATAACAATATAACTTAAAAATAATAAATAACACTTGTAATATTTAAAACCAAATCACAATAATAAAATTCAAAATATAATATTAAAATTATAACAATATAACTTAAAAATAATAAATAACACTTGTAATATTTAAAACCTAATCACAATAATAAAATTCAAAATGTCATATTAAAATTATAACAATATAACTTAAAAATAGTAAATAACACTTGTAATATTTAAAACCAAATCACAATAATAAAATTTAAAATGTAATATTAAAATTATAACAATATAACTTGTAATATTTTTGCATGATAAAATATGATTTTGGTTTAAAAAATAAAACCAAACACTTGTAATATTCAAAACCAAATCACAATAATAAAATTCAAAATGTAATATTAAAATTATAACCATAGAATTTGTAATATTTTAACATGATAAGATATAGTTTTGCTTTGTATTAGATATAGAAACATAATAATAATAATATTCAAAATATGATAATAACATAAGTAATATTTAAAATTTTAGACTATATAATAATTACAACACTTAAAATATTAATAACCAAAACAAATTAATATTAACAAAAATGTAATAATAATTCTATAATAATATTCAATCTCAATATTTTTTAAATATAACATTTTGGTTATAAAATAAATAAAATCAGCATAATATTTACCAATAAACCGCCGGTTTTTTACAAATAAACCGTGGTTTCTTACAAATAAACCGTGGTTTCGCAGTCCTGCCGGGTTGCGGTCTCGGCGGGTTGCGGTCTCGGCGGGTTGCGGTCTCGGCGGGTTGCGGTCCTGGCGGGTTGCTCCTTATGCGGTCTCGACGGGTTGCGGTCTCGGCGGGTTGCGGTCTCGGCGGGTTGCGGTCTCGGCGGGTTGCAGTCCTAATGGACCAGTTTCGCAGGTAGACCGCCAGTTCTTAAGCGGGTTGTCAGCTTTGAACCGTGGTTCCTGAACCATTAGACACCTCTAGCTATGGCCATATTAAATCTCTATATTATATTAATTTGTTTTTTAAATAGAAAACAAAAGAAAAGCACAAGCCTAGATATTGGATATATACAAGAACCGCTGACAAGATTGACCAAGTTTAATAGACATGTGCTAATTACTTTTCCCTTTTTGCGGATTTTAAAGTGGTTGAAAAGAAGCACGAGGATACACTATTGAATAAAAAATTAGTATTTTGGATTAATATGAGACAAAAAGAAATAAGTTTCATGGTTTTAATTTAACATCAACTACAAATTCTGACTATAATTAGGAAAAAAAATACTTTAATCATTCAATTAATTTTATGTATAGAATTACAAAGTCTATTTTTTATAATCAACACAGATTATAGTTTATATAACAAACAATATTTTATTTTAATATTTAAAAATGTAACAATTTATTGATATTTAAAAAATGTAACAATTTATTGATAGTTGCAAGTATATTTGACTTGTGTGTTTTTTTCTTTTTCATATGCAGCTAAATTGTTTTCAATTAGTCCGACGAACATAGGTTTTTAAGAGTTTAATCGAATAGGTCTAAGTCTTGTTTCGGTTTAGCTAACCGATCTTCAAATATTTAATGAGTTAAATTTATAATCCAAATATTTACATCTTTATCGGTATTTCTATAGTATTTTAGTACTTAAGACAGAACCGATGTAGGATTAACTCTTGAATTGTTTGATTTGGGATATTACTGTTTTAACTTGTGAGTTTTTGTTTAAACTTTGCTTTTTGTGGCCGGATGTCCTTTAACAAGATACACCAATTTATATATAAGTCGTTTTTGGTCGGACTCCTAAGAGTCACAGAATAAGATGATGCTACATGTTGATGGATTCACATTACTCTAGCCAAACAAAAATCAAAGACGTCTCCAGATTAGCTCATGCTCACCATGTTCTTGCCTCATTAAAATCTCTTCACTATCTGAAACCTGTATAAAGAAAAAAAATATCAAAGGGAAAATTAAAACTAACAAATAGTAGGTTATTAGAGTTATTAAGACTTCATTCTGTTTTGAAGAGACTTCAAATTATTTGCCTTCATCATAATTCAAATTTTTCATATGTAGGATATTAGCCTCCTGGTTATTTCAATGAATGAATGAAGAACCATTTAAATATGAAGAGTAACCATCATAGTTATTTTAAAGAATGAATGAAGAATTACTAAAATCTGGAGAATAATCCTTCTAATTTTTGTAAAGAATGAAGGAAAAACTACATAAATCTAAAAAATATCCCCCATAGTTCTTCTAAAAAAGAACTACTTAAATCCGAAGAGTATTTCTCTTAAATATTTTAAAGAATGAAGAAATAACTATTTAAATATAAAGAGTAGTCCTCTAGTTATTTTAAAAATAAAGAAATAATTACTTGAATCTGAAAAGTATCCCCCTAATTGTTTTTAAATAATAGAAGAAGAACTGATGAATGTCGTAAAATAACCTTGATAATCTCTTCTATAGCTGAAGAGACATAGTTGACTTCTTAATTATATGTGGTGTGGATAATTATCGTCTGAGGGTAGGCTTGTAATTTGTTTGGTGTTTAGTGGTAGTATGTGGGTGTTTTATATTTAGTGTAGAGAGTAGAGAGATAATTAAGCTGGCTTGCAGCAGTTAATTCTCATTACCCATACTTAATACAGGTGGTTGGGTATTTATACCCTAATGTTTGGGCCCTTATGGGCTTTCGGGTCATGTTTAATGGACCCGGGTCATGTTCAAAGACCCATGAGCTCTAAGTAGGAGAGCATGTAGCTTAGTCAAGAAGTGTTTAGGTTTTTTAGTACTTTTGTCATAGTTCGAACAGTCTTATGGTCTGAGTGTTCGAAGTGATCTGTCCGGTCCGGAGGCCTTCGATCGATCTATCCTTGTCCGGGGAGCATGCAGAATTCGGACTCATCAATATGCACTTCCAAAAGATTTTTCCGGTTAGAATAAAAAGATCTACTATGGAAAATATTACTACTATGTTAAGCCTATTTTTTCAAGATAATATGACCAAAGGCTCTAGACTAAAAATAAATAAAAGTGTGACTCTTCATACCATAATTAGATGTTGTGATGATGTATCACAAAGGTATCATATTATTGAGGATAATTTTGATGTCTCTTTTGTCAAATATTATGTTGATAAGGGTAATTTTATTGATGATTTAAATAACTTCACTACTGAAAGTGAAAATAATATGAATCATCTTCCATCTTTTGAAATTTAATATGAGCATGTGCCTCTTTCTTAGTAATTCAATTACCCTTTCATGTTCTGAAAATAAAGATATTGATGCTTTCATAGAACACGAAAATACAGTGGTAACAAAATATGTTAAGTTTACCGATATTGGAAAAACTCTTGTTGAATAGAAACCCTTCAGATAACTGATGTAGCCTCCCATACTACTGAAATGAGTAATAATCATTGAAGATGATGATCGACATGTGTTGAAAGGTTATTTATCTACTGGGAAATGGAAGAGTCGATTAGCACCTCGTTTGTACATAATTGACTTTTCAGAAATGAAAATCATAATTAGTCCTATTTTGAAAGCCAAATTAGAAAGTTATAGGAAATATTTAAATAAAAATGAAAAGTATAGGTAGACACGATTCCCTTGAATCCAAAAAATAAAAAATGGGATGTCGATTTTTTATGGGTGATGCATTATTACCTTTTTGTCATTCCAAATACTACATCTGAAGACATGGATCTCATTGATAAATCAATTATAGTTATAGAGCCAACATTAATAACTAGAATACATTCAAGTATTAATAATTTTGAGAGTGGTGCTTCCGAAAAGGAAGGTCTACCAAAGTCTTGTAATGTGCTTTTGACGATGTATCAAATATTTCTAGTATTTGTAATATATGTGATATTGATGGTTCATTTACTGAGTTGATTCATATCGATTATGTTTTGATCATTCGCCCTACTGATTCTACGAATTCAACTTCTTTCATGGACCAGGTTTCTACCTTGGTTAACCACTTGACAGTCGTCTCCAGAAAAATACATATCTACTTGTCTACTCAAACTCTAATAAATAGAAAAATTAAATTGGGTTTAGAGGTAATTCATTTTTATTATTTTATTTATTTTCTATGTTTTTAGCCTAAGATATAATGAGTGTGCATATATTCTTAATGATTTCATTATTTTTCATCAAGACTGCAATGAGACTACCACTCATACTTTAGATCTTCGACCATTATTGGGAAATGTTTTATGATCTCTCGATGATGGATTATGATATACAATATTTTTTAGATGTCAAAGATAAGGTTAAGAAATAGGTGGAATTAGAGTTAGAATAGAAAATTTTCGCTGAAAATAAGTAGAAGCTGGAGTTTGAGAATGCAATTGCTACTAAAAGTCCATGAGAAATCGGATTGTGAGCCAAAGAGATGACCATGTTTGAGCTTAAAATTATATTATTTCATAACATCGTGTTAACTTGAATTTGGCTAAAAATTACATGTTTTTCATCAATAATTGAAGGATTTTACCCTCAAATTCGAAGAAAAAATAGATATCTAGTCATTTGAGCAGACTAGTCACTCTAAAGTGATGGTGAATTCATTCTTAATGCCACTACTAATGCGAAAGAGAGCTTCTCAAGATGCAACTATCTAGTTTCAACACTTAAGAAAACTTTACTTACATAATAAAATAGGTTTGATTCGGTTCCCTTTTCTTTTATTAAAATTGCTCTTACGACATAGTCTCAGACATCAGGGTACAAAACTATAGGTGTTTCCGATTTTGACTTTGATATTGTCAGGTGATAATTTTTTTGTATTGCTAAATGATTCTTCACATGCCGAAGCCCAATTAAATTTTCTTGCACCTCATGATACTTGAAACATTTGTCTAATGACATGGAAATAAATCTATTGAGGGCTTCCAGTGTCCATGTAAAAATCTATACTTTCTTTGTATTTCTTGGAAGATCCGTTGCAGCTAAATTTGAAAGTTAAGATGAATCCTCTCTTATGTATTTTTCACTGACTATGTACCTAATAATTTTCTTGATCTTATTATGAATTTTTTTTTGATGTAAGTTTAAGTTTATATGTTTTAGGTTGGAAAACATCTTGGTCAAATCAACCAGATGATCATCGTCGTGTTTGATTATGACTAGCATGTCACCTATATAGGCTTGTAAATATCTACCTATCTAGGTCATGAAAATATTATTTACAAGCCGCTCGTATGTTGATCCTACATTTTTTAAGCAGAAAGGCATTACTTTGTAACAATGAATACATCTCTTTGTTACGAATGACTTATGCGTTTGATCATCTTCATGCATTCAAATTTGGCAACATCCATAATATGCATCTATGAAAGACAACATTTTATTTTTTGATGTAACATCCACCAATTGTTCTATCTTTGGCAAAGAGAAATGATCTTTTGGGAAGGCTTTGTTCAGATCTATGAAATTCACCCATATTGCCCACTTTTAATTCTTCATTTTCACCATCACTGCATTAGCTATCCATAATGAATAGTGTAAGTACCGTATATGTCCAATGGTAGGTAACTTATCTATCTCTTCAACATCTGATTATATATTTTCTTGTAGATATGGTTTTTTTTAATTGTTTGGAAATTATTGTTGATTGGTAGTCTATGAAGTATTAATTCGGTTGGAACCTATGTACTATTTTAGGAAGTCCAAGCAAATTAATTAAGATTATTTTGTAATAGATTAAATAAATTGTACATTAATTATGTTAGGATGTCTCGGCCGACCCGTAATATATTTTCTCTCTCCACTCTTACAGTGTTTATTGATCTTTTATGCTATATCATGTGAGGGATTCTCTGTGGCCATCTATGACCAAGGTTTATCTTTTTTTAGGCTAAGAAAGCTACATAATACTCTGTAGATGTTTTCTAATTTCCTCTGATTAATCATACTTTCCCACTGATATGATATTTAAGACAATGATAGACCATAGAAACCATATCATTTATTTGATCCATCCATAATATTCCGAAAATTATATTCTATGTTGAATGATAATTTACAATCATAAACAAACAATAAACTCTTTTTTTGAATTTTTGTTTGCCAAGAGCCACATTAATGTTCAGTTCTCCAAACACTTGTGCATTTACTCTTGTAAATCTTGTCTAGATTCTTTGTGAATAAATTCACTATTGAACATATCTCATTATGTCTTATGTGCTTTTTTTACATGGTATTACCCAAACTCATCATGTCAATCATTACCCGCTTGACCTCCATTCCAGCTAGCTCTATGTTGATTAATAGTGTATTATTTGAGGTCGTACAACTTCATTAAGTCATCATATAAATATACCAATATAAGGGGAGAGATTCATATATAAATGTGGTAAGGTTTGACCACATTTTTGGATGTTTATATCCTCAATATACATTTTACTCACATTTTTGTTGATCCTAGAAAATATATATATTTTGGCGATCACACACACATTCTACTTATTTGGATTGTAATCCAAATATTTATCTTCTTCCTCTACAAAACTTATATTATTGTCCATAGCTCTCAGATCATCTACGTTTTCTTGCCTTGGTCATTTATAAATTTTTATGAGTGACTTCATTCGTTGTCAGCTCCTTTTGACTCGTCCTTGCTTTTTATAATAAATTTTGATAGTTTACCTTTGCCTGCTTGGTTTTAGACTTCATTGTGAAGATCCAAAAAATCCTTTTTATAATGGCATATACGTCATATAATTTATAAAATTACCTTTATTTTTTATGTCACGAGTCCTTTTTAATTTTTCTACCCTTTATTATCTAAGTAAGTTTTTAACTTTTCATTCATTTTTACTAGATTATTGGTTAGTTTTGTATATGAAACTCTAGTTGAGCGCTCGAGGATCTTATTTTGTTGTAATTCCTCTTATATCTTCATTTGAAGCTTTGATATTATGCTTTGATCGAGATTATGATTCATAGTTTCTATGTTTAGTAGACTCTCTCTGTGGCTTAGAATAAATTATGTCACAATATGTGATTTGTTGTGTCTTGTTTTGCTCTTTAGATAAGTTGATGGAGCGATAGTATCTCATTTGAGTATTTCAATTTCAATTTCTTTCAATCAGATGTAACTTTCTACTTGATCTAATAAATTTTCAAAATTAATTTCCTTCTTTTTCATGATGGTGTTTGTTAATGGTCCCGACAATATTCATTGCCTATACGTTGCGACGAACATTAAATCATAACAATCTTCTATGTCACTCTTTGTTTCTACAAACCCCTTACATTCTTTAAAACTTTTTTTTGGTCTTTTTTTTGTAGTTGATGATATGATTACCATATATCTTCATCAATTTGGATGCTACAAAGTGATTTTGATGCATTATTCGTAACATTTTGAATCTTGTAATACAAGTAGTTGGGAGGTTGTTGAATGATGTTAAAGTGTTTTCTCTCCGTATGACGAAGCTCTCCACTTCATATTGTCTTTCGTCCCTAAGTATCTTAGAATCTCGCTTTTAAACTGCTTCATATGATGATCTGAATCCCCCTTTTTATTGAAGTTTTCCATCTTGTGATTGTTGAAGTTTGGTGGTAGAATCTGTAAAAAATGTTCAATACGAAATGATATTTATCTTGTAAATAATACTCATCATCACTGCAAGTGAAATTTTTTGGTCTATAAGCTTTTCTTATGAAAGGATATCCACCCCACTGATGGACTGAATGCCTTGTATTGTTTTGGAAAGTATGTGGAAATCCAATAGGTTAATGTCCAAGGGCCATCATAATTAATAAAGACTCGATTGAGTAAAAAGTTATGGACTCAGTTGGTTTTATTGGCCAATGAATGTTAGAGGCAAGATATAATTGTTGTTGTATATTCTTACATAAAAATGTTGAAATCCATAGAGTATATTTGGGTTAACATGTGGTATGATTTTGTTTTCATACTCCATTGAGAATGCTTGATATCGTTGATAATTTGGATGAATTCATGGTTGGGCCGACGGGGTTTGAAAAATTGGGGAATGATTTGTGTGGATTGTTGAGGCATGTTGTAGATTAGGCAGAACTCCTTGTTGAGGCATGTTGTAGATTAGGCATAACTCTTTGCTACGACAGAGGAGTGCACTATCATTTTTTTCTTCATGAGGCACCCACTGTCATTTTCATATTTTAGTTTATTCCTTGCAATTGCATTGCGTGTTATTGCTCAAGGTCAGTCTCATCCTCCCAATTTTGCGCCAACAATGAAGGTAATTTATCTATCTCTCTTCTTTTCATTTCGCTAATTCCATTTTAAATCGATTTTAGGTCTATCTTTTTGCTATTTAGATCGTACATTTTTTTCTTATCCTCTTCTAGATGTCGAGTTGAAGAATCTATTCGAAGTTTGATTTAGTGATGCTCATCAAATTGTATGTTTGAATAAGAAAAATCAGGTATGATTTTCATTCAATTTTCTAATCATTGAAACGATTGAGTTCTTTCATTTAAGATATCCATTTCTTGAACCGATTCCAGTAGATTAATTTCTTTAGGTGTAGTGTTGCGCAAAATTTGTATTGAAACCCAACAACTTTCAACAACCTAGTAGTCTAACCTAAACATGTAAAACATTAAGTTATACGAACAATAAAGTTAGGTTATAGCATAAAAAATTATAAAACAATTCTGATTTTTGCACTCTATTTTATTGTTATTAAGGTACATTTGTTTTATATACCTCTAACATTCAAATTAAAAATTGAAATAGTCATTAAGATATATCAATAGAGGATCTAATAGACCCCTTAATATGCAATTCTTTGTGATTCAAAAAACCTTTAAGAGGTTTAAGTTTTTTTCCTTTTGAACTTCTTACTTAATATTTTTTTTATTCTTTTTATGCTTCAATATTTTTAAGAACAGAGAATGTGGGAAGACTGCCAATGGTCAATTGTTTAGAAGATTTTTTCTCAGAATCAGAATTGTCCAGTGTATTATGGCTGTGAAGATAGATCCAACATCTAAAGAGTGTAGAGCTTCTAGTATCTCATTGCATATATTTCTCAAGTATTACTCCCTCATTCTCTAAAGTAGGTTTTATTATTCATTTCTTCAACATATTTAAATTATCATTCAAATTAGAATGTAACGTAGGACTTTATTTCTTATTGTAGTACTCTAGTTATTTGAGATTAGATATATCCTTATTATTTGGCCTTTCATTTTTTGATTGACTCATTTGCTCAATACAATTTTCATTCAAGTTAACAACTAAAGATTCTAGATGACCTTTATCTAGATTTTATTTGATTAGCTCATTAAGAATAATAAGTTTAACTTTAGAAACCCAAATAGCATCATGTAAACCAGAATTATGGATTGAATTATTACTAGTTTGTATTTTATAATTAATTGTAGATATTTCTTCATTTTAGGTAGAAACTTCTTACACTCTAAAGTTTTATGTCATACATGTAAACATAAATGACAATATGCAGGAATATCACCATATAAAATATCAAACCAAAATCCTGTATTATCCCCAAACCATATCAAAGCTCTAGTTTTAATATGTTTAGGTACATCGAGTTCCATCCATGCCTTACAACGGTTAAATTTGACCTGATTTTTGGGGGGAACATAGATTGTCAATGGGTTACTTATTAAGCTAACTAAAACCTTGATAGTATCCACATTATACATAAATTTTAGAAGGTTAGAAAAGGTAATCCAAACCGAAGGTGTACGTGACTCAATCCTATGATTGAAATGAGGGTACCATTTGAGTAACCTCATAGTATGTTGTCCAATGACCATATATTTCGATTCCATAACCTTTTCAAGTCTTGTTACTGATCAAATTCAATAAGAACATGCATGAAATCCCATAAAGAGAGATTAACTTCTCCTTGGAATCCCAAATTATATAAAAAAAATTGTATAATCAACATAGATGGTCTACCATTCAAGAATTTTCCTAACAAAGTATATTTAAGTTTAAAAGTAAACTTTCCTAGTTTTTGGCAGTGAAATGGATTATAATGTGATCTCCAACATCTTCAATTCTGATATTATCGTGCTTGATTTTCTTTGCTCCAATATTCATAGCCTTAACATAAGTTATTTGAGTTGATTTTGTATGAATATGTTGTCTATGTTGATTTGTTGTTGCTTGTTCAAATGTAGGGTTATCTCTAATGTTGGGAAATTGGTTTGCATTAGGAGTGTTTTTAGGTTCTTTCTTTAGGCAATGCTGGAAAATCAAAATCAATATTACTATTATCAATGATTAAAGAAGAATGGTTGATTCTATTTGCTATGTTCTTTATTCCATGATTAATTGTTGCAGTTCTTTGGATTCTCAGGTTGTTGTTCTTTTTTTCGTGCGGGTTTTCTGTTTATAGTCAAAGAATTCTCTAGCTGAGAAGACAGATACTTAGTTTCTTGAATTTTCTGATCACTAACGATATCACTGGAGATCTTGTTATCCACCGGAGTAGGGTTATTGCAGTCAGAAAAATATTGATGATTAACTATATTAACTTCGCCAACCATATTACTATACAAAGGAAAGTTTGCATAGTTTTTTGAAGATATGTTCGTATGTTCGTTGTAGGGTTCGATTTTGCTCATTTTTAGCCTAAAAAAAGTTATGACTATTACAATATATCTTAATGGTCCAACAAGTGTACTAAACTGAATTTATTTCTTCATTTGTAAGAAACCATTTCTTAATTAAATCATCATAATTCTTTTATAACTTTTCCGCCAATTTATAGTCCAAAACAGAATAAATCGTCTTCGAATATGTTTTTTTAGCCCCTTTTTTTTTAAATTACGTAACTATTGCTTGAAAGATTTTGGAATGGATAATCCTAGTTTTAGTCTTTTAGGTAATTAAAAATTTAATATTATAATAAAATCAAATATATATTTATTTTTTACGTGTTGGCATTATTATTTCATAACTTAATTATAAATTTGATATTTAATTCATACTTAAAGTTAAATATATATAATTAAAATTAAATAATTTAGAATAAAAATTTATAAACAAAGATTTGTTATTAATAATTGCAACTTTTTAAATTTAACTAAAAGGTTATAGGTTTACTCCTAACGTGGATAATTATTTAAACCAAATATTGTTTATATACATTATTAATTCTGCATGAAAACGTTATTGGTATTGTAAATTTTGGTTAACATATCCCAATCCTGAGTGATAGATTTAAAATTAATTGAAAAGTAATATAGCAAACTAAATTAATCTAAATTAAATATTATAACTGTGGATCCATTTAACTTCAAACGTATTTATTAATAATTATCGGATAACTATCTAGTTTTGAATTAAAAATAGTATTAATTATGTATAGTTTGGAATTTGGACTAAATTAGGCTAAAAAATGTTAACCACTTCCAAAGTTAGAGTATTTTTGAATTTTTACTATTTTATCTTTAGACCTGTTTATTCACCCGACGGTTGAAACCTTCTCAACCGGCGGGGGAGCTCCTCGGCAGGTGAAACCTTCTCATCCGCTGGGCCATCTATATTCACCCGGCAGGGAGCTTTCCCGCCGGTAGAATAGGTCTCAACCGGCGGGGATTAAATGGTATTTTTGGTAAGCTTTAAAATTAGTAAAAATTGTGGGGCTATTTATCTTTTTAGACCCTAATTTAGTCATAGTCTTTGGAATATTATTTAAATTATTGTTGTACGTGTTGTGTGTGTTGATGGCTATTATTGGAATTATTTATGTTGCATGTGGTTTTTGGTAAACTTCAAAATTCAGGTGGTTATTGGTATTTTTATTTTTTTAAAGTGGTTTAGGAAACTTACCCAAATAAATATATCAATATTATTGTCAAAATCTATATTACATAATGTATTTCTGCCATAAAATAGAAATATGAAATAATAGGTAATTAATGCAAAGGGTAATGTGACAATTATCACCTAACATCAAACTTATTTACCAATAACAACCAAAAGTTTGATAAAATATGGATGACTACCTAATGTTAAATTAATATTTACAAATAACCAACTCTGTATTTTTAATACATATATATATCCCCAACTGTTTCTCTCTTTCTCTCTCTTGTTTTTTTGTATTTTTTTTAAGTAATATCTTTCAAACCATGAAAACAAAAAAAATCCGTTTTATTTTTTTAAGATGGACAACCCTAGATCCATGAAAGATATTTTTTAGATGCAAATTACGTGTAAATGTTTTGCTAAAAATAATTATTGCTTAGTTGTGGAATAACGAGTAATTTACTTGCGAAAAAGTAATTGTTGTTTATAACTAACATTGCATGTAATTTGGTTGGAAAAATCCAAACTTGTTTAGTTGCGCATATATGTGCAAATATGTTGCGAAAATAAGAAGAAAATAGTCGTGAATATAGGACTTTTGTTGCTAAATAAGTGTGATTGTGTGGATAAATAAAATACAAACTTGTTTTGTGACATAAGTGTTAATTGGGTGTAAAAATACATATAATTTGGTTGTGAAAAAACTACTTTAAAAGAAAGTTCTTTCTAAAAAAATGGAGTTGCGAAAATAAGCACAAATATGTTGTAAAAATAAGATGAAATAGTTACAGAAATAAGATTTTGGTTGCTAAATAAGTCTGATTGTTTGAAAAAACAAAATACAAACTTGTTTTTTGTAAAAATAAGTGTTAGTTACGTGCGAAAATACGTGTAACTTGGTGTGAAACAACTAATTTTTAAAAAAAATATTGGAGTTACGAAATTACACATAGTTTTATTGCAAAGTAAGTGAGGAAAATAAAATGTTGTTTAGTTGTGAAATTAAGAATAATTTGGTTCCAAAATTGCTCTTGAAAAAATTCTCCAAACATATCACTCATGGAGTTTTGAAGGTTAAAAATAACAAATGGAAAAATTAATTTTAGTACATATTTTGTTCTAAAAAGTGATTGTGTCATTTATATTCGAGAGTATATATGTAACTGTAGTTATTAATAAAAAGAGTGTTCACTTCCATTCCATGAATGTAAGATTATTTCTACAATCCAAACAACGTTAAACTTATCTTGTGTGTTTTGTTTTATTTATTCTTTTTTTTATTGCTCGTCTTGAACATGGTACATCGGTTTTTGCCTCGATCAAATAGTGGTTTTATCCAACAAGTTTAATATACTCTCAGATGCTAACGGTTATGTGGTATTGATGGACAATTTTCTAGTTCGTTTGGATTAAGAATCACATGTTCATGCATAATTTTTTTTTTTAAATTAAAACTTTATTTTTTTATAATGATTGTATAAGATTTTCAATTACTTTATCATTAAAATTAATTTTTGATTTTAAAAAAATATTTTTATTTTCAAGTATAAACAGATGTTAAAAAAATGGTTAAGTACTAAGACCCAAAAATCAAACTATTATCCACCTAAGATCTTTGTTTTCATATTCCTCTAAAAATATCAATTTTACTCTACTAGTTAGTATCTAAGACCTAACTATTTTTTATAATACTCTAAATACCTTAATTAAATATATAAAAGATTTTACATTTTTTACTAACCTCTTTCTTTTCTCGTTCTACCATAATAATAATGTGATTCTATTTGTTCCCTCTATATATATATTGGATCTACATTTTCTGCATGTACTATGACGATTCAATTTCTTGTTTGATTCTCAATTTTACTTATATTAGTTTTTTCGTATATTTTCGTTTTGATTTTTGCTTTTTTATTTGATTTTATCGTTTAATTATTAATTGATTTCATTTTGTAAAGGCGGTTTTTCAAGCTCTATGTTTTTGAGTTTTTAATTTATTTTTTTACTCGATTATCTGTTTTTACTCGATTGTAGTTGAAACGTTTAATTGAGTTATGTTTTACTCATTTTTAGTATTTTTGCAGTTTTTTCTGTAAAATTTAGTTGACAAGTAAGGTTTTTGATAAGTTTCGTGTAAAAATGAAGAAGATGATGTTTTAAAAATCTATTTTGAGTCTCGTGTATCTCGTCTCGCATGTACGAGAGTTTGGTTTTTTATGTGAAAGATTTGGGACTGTATTTTTTATCAGATGTGAGTTTTTTTTTATAGATTTTGTTTGGGTATCAGAGTTGAGATTTCATTTGGATTTTGTTTGGTGTTTAGATTTTGTTTAACATTTGGACTTTATCTAATGTTTGCTTAGATCGACGTTTTTCGTTTTGATTTAGTTTTGGTGTTTGACATTTGGATTATGTCTGAAGTTCTCTTAGATCGACGTATGTCGTTTTGATTTGTTTGGATTCGTTTTGATTCGTTTGGTGTTTAGATTTCGTTCTTCGTTTGGATTTGAATTTGGTATAGATTTGGTTTGTATTCATTTGGACTTGTTTGGATTTGTAGTTTTGTTTGCTTTCGTTGGATTTGTTTGGCTTTGTTTGGCTTTGTTTAAATTTGTTTGGTGTTTAGATTTCGTTTGAATTAGTTTGGAGTTTGGAGATTAGAGTTTGGAATTTGGAGATTGGAGAATGGAGATTGAATTTTAGATTTTGGATATTGGAGTTTGGAGATTAGAGATTGGAGACTGGAGTTTGAATACTGAGACTAGAGTTTGAAGACTGGATTTTGGAGATTAGAGAGTGAGTTTGAAGATTAGAGTTTGGATATTGGAGATTGGAGTTTGGAGATTGGAGTTTGGAGTTTAGAGATTGGAGTTCGATTTTGGATTTTTGACGTTCGATTTTGATTTTGACGTTTTGTTTTGATTTGGCTTTCGATTATGGTTTTGAAGTTTGGTGTTTTTCTTTTGCTGAAATTTTGGTTTTTATTTTGTGTAACAAACTCACAATGTAAGAATAAGCATTGCGAGTTTGAGAGAGGTGTTAGAGACATAAGGCCTATGCCCATTAGCCCATATAGTTTGTTTATGAATAAGAGCTTTATACTCGATGTAATTGATACACTTTCTAAATATTAAAACCCTAGTCGTTTTTTGTTTATCGTTTCCTACAAGATCTAACAATACCAAACCACGTATAACTAAATATAATAGATACAAAACCATATATGATAGATGCGAAACCATGTATCATGATAGATGTGCAATAAAAAATAATCAATATATAGATACGAAACCTTAAAAATCAATATGATATATGTGAAACATGTGATATTAATTTACAAGATGCGTAACCAGATATGTTTAGTATCATAGATGCGAAACCTGGTACAATTAATATAATAGATGTACAACTGGATATAACCAGTTATAAATACGATATAACGATTATGATAGATGGGAAACCATGCAAAATAAATATATAACAGTGATTTATAATATTTTTCCATAACTTTGTTCAGGTATCTTTCTTGTTGCATTTGGTGTTGTTGGGGCTAAAGATACTGGAAATTGGTTATTATTTTTGGAAATGTTGAAACCCCATTTGTTGGATCATCAAATCAAATTTATTAATCATCATCATTTAGCTATTGTTAGTGTTATATCTCATTTATTTCCATACTACTATAATGCATACTATATTTATCATGCTATAAGTAATTTGAAATATTCTCTGAGTGGTACATCGACACCATTTAAGGAAAATACGATTTACATGTTTAAAAATATGGTTATGATGTGACTCAAAATTTGTACATTCAATATATAGAAAAAAATTAAAGAAGAAGGTCACAAAGTTGTTAGTTTTTGTCATAATTTAACTTCTAACATATATATTAGTGTTTTTTTAAAATGCAAGAGATATGGTTTTATGCCTTCTACTCTAGCTAAGTCTTTTCATCATCATATCAAACAGTGTTGTAGTTTACCATATTGAAGTTAGTTGACATGATTAGAGTATTACTTATGAGTCAAATTTCAAGACGTTATGGTGATGTTAAGTGTTGGACTAATGATTTATGTCCTGAATTTGATAAGAAGTTAAAAGATAATGTGAAAAAAGGTTGTTCATGGATTGTTCATTCGTCTACTTTTCTTTTATACAAAGTTTTTTGTGATCAAGTTATGGTTCTTAACTTTAGTGTGTCTCTTTATTCTTGTGGTGTCTGGAAACAAGATTGTTTCCATTGCTCCCATGTTTTTTTTCATATTTTATATAGATGAGAATCTTATGAAATATGTTGAGTTATGCTTATAAGATTTTATAAGGGAACATATTCATATGCCATACCTGTGTTTACTACTTTTGGCCAAACATGTACTTCAACAACTTCAGAAGATATACTTCCTCTAGTTCTAAAAATGAGAGTTGGAAGACCTAAGAAGAAATTTGTTCCATCTAGAGGATAATTAAGTACCCATAAGAAAATGTGTACTTTTCTTTAAAAATGTGGTTACAATAGACAAACATGTGTAGAGGTTTTGTAATATCAATGTAATTTTGATATTTTTAGTTTTTAGTCTATCTGATTTTTTTTTCATAATCAAAATACATGGATAGTGATAAGCCTTATACTGTTTTGTCATAATTAAATTACATGGATAATGATAGATGCAAGACCTTTTATGATGCATGATAGATGCGGGACCCATATATAATACATGGTATTATGATAATGTGAAACCAATCATAACCAAATACATGGTTTGTGAATATGCGAAACGTATTCATTAGTTTGATAGATGCAGAACTGGGTAATGTTTGGTGATAGATGTGAAACCAGATTATGGGTTTGACATATGAGAGACAATGCAATTCATGTGAGGCCAGACAATTGATACGAAAGTATTAAATGATAATAGATACGATTTTTCGTAAATGATACGAAAAAATATAATACGATAGATGTGCAAATGACGCAAAACAATTGAAACGATATAGATGCAAAAATTTGTAAATGATGTGAAACCATATACATGATGATATATGCGGGACAAGGTATTTCTTTGTAACATATGCTACATCTGTTGTAAGAAAACTGATAGATGTGTGACCAGAATTATATAAACTAGACTTGAAACGTTAAACTTCATAACTAAAACAAAAAATACATGAAACTTGAAGAAAAACAAACTAAAAACATAATAACAAAAAAGAAATAAAAGATAAAAACATATAAACAATAAAAATTAAACAACAATGAAAGTTGATCTCAGAACTTGGCTTAGCACACTTATTTCTTACACTCTGATGTTGTGCCATCTAGCTTCTTTTAGAGGAGGTGACTTCTTTAGCATTTTCATCGTTTTTGTTCCAATATCTTCTTATTGTGTTGCTTCTCAAAGGATCCCTGGGATGGAAGCGGTGCTAGAGGTTTATGGGAAGATCATATTTTTCCTTTGTGAACTAGAGCTTGGCTAGTTTAAAATGCAGCCTGTGTGATTTTAGACTGAGCCTGGATATAATCAGCAAGTTCATGACCAATCCTACAATAAATTTCAAAAACATCTAGCTCTTCTTCTATATCAAGTAGTTCGAGGTTGTGTAGAAAGGCCATGTAAGTGGGGTCATTATCAGGGGAGGAGTTTACAGAGTGGTTTGGGTGTTCTACTATTAGGGGTTCTGCGTAAACAAAATAGAGATATAATAAACAAAAAAATAATTATTGAATTTAGATGATAATATAATCTTTATATAGTTAGTAAATAGTTTTTTAGAGTTTTAGGTGTTTTCTTTGTCTATTGACGTTGTGTTGCAGCTATCCTTTTGACCAATGATAGTTTTCGTAATCAAAATACATGGATAGTGGTAAAAATATTTTGTTACAACTATCCTCTTGACTATTGACATATGTCATGAATAAAAAATATGGGATAATGACATATTTGAGATGTTATGCTGCATGATAATACGGGACACCTTACACATGAATTTGTGATAGATGCGAGACTCATATAATATAATTCTTTAATAGATGTGAATGATGTTCATAACCAAATTTATTGGTGATGATAATTGTGAATCTAGTTCATGTGTTTGATAGATGTGGTACTATGTAATGTTTGGTAATAGATGTTACATTCATGAAAACTGATAGATGTGTGTCATATAGTAGAGAAATTAAACTTTCATAAAATTCATAATTAGAAATTAGAAATATATTAAACTACTTGAAGCATAAACTAAAAATAAAAATAACCAAAAATAAATAAAAACAGAAACATACAAACAAGAAAAAGTAAACAATAGACATCAATTTATTTTTCTTTAGAGTCTTCTTGGTCAGACTCTTCCTTCTCCTCTTCAGATTCTTTTTTTCATATTTTTCTTCCTTCTACTCTTCATCCTCCTCCTCTTCTTCATATTGGTTAGGTTTCCTCTCTCGTTTTCCATGAGCAACAACAAGATCCTCATTTGGCTCCTTTTCATATCCAAAACGTTTAAAACATTCTTGAAAATAGTGTTCACAAGCAAAAGAAGAAATGTCATCATCATAAAAATATGAATAGTATTCTTTAGTTTTTGTTAGTTTCTAGTTTTCATTTCTTTCTAGTGATAAATTAAGTGGGATAAACTTTGAAGGTATCACAATAATTAATGGTTTTTTTATGAATGTTTTAGTTATTGCACGGTAATTATGAATATATATACTTTTGTCAAATCAAATAATTAAATAACCAATCAAATATTATAAACTAATTTAAATATTGATATGACAAAATAGTTGGGAGGATTGTAAATTATATTAAGGAAATCGCTAAAAATGGCAAAAACTACTTGGAATGATATAAAATATAAATAAATAGAATTTTAAAAATTATAGAGGTTTTTTAATGAGTAATAATTTTGTATAAAGTGTAAATAAATCGAATAAATCGAATTTTAAGGATTTTAATTTTTTTTAATGAGTAACAATTTTGTAAATATTAACAAATCTAAAAATACCACTTCATAGAATAGTTTTGGTAGTTTTTATAGTAATTACCTTATAATAATTATAAAAACATAAACTTATCTAAATATGAGTCAAAAAATAAATAAACTGCATGATAGATACTGGACGAGAAATAAAAAAGTTACAGAACGAGACAAACCAACTACATGATAGATTCGGGACGAGACATAACCATACTTATGATAAATGCACGACATATGCATGATGGGTGGTGATAAATGCGGAACCTAAGCATAAACTCAGTGGCATATGCATTTATGTAGATGATAGATACGGGAATGCGTACAGATAGATGGTGATAGACGCGAGACCCGTATAAGTTAATTCAATGTTTTAACCAAATATATGGTTAACAAACAGTACAACACAAATTATAACAAATATACATCTCTTACTGTTTTTTTACACCATAACTCGTGCCATAATTTGTTAGTGTTTTGTCATTAGGAATTATGTAAAACATCATTGATCTCCTTGTTGATGCAATTCATGAGGTTTATTTTTTCCGAGTCTATCCAGTTGAATATAGTCTTTAGCGTGGTCTTAAACCATTACACCACAATCAAGTGATCCTCTTTTTTGTTAAGGAGCTTTTCTTGGACATACTAAATTTATTTTTTTTGTTCTTGGTAAAATATTCTTGTTGTGGAGGTATTCAATCTGTAAGTTAAAAGTTTAATCAAATATACAGATGATACTGATGAGTCCGAATTCGAAGTGCTCCCCGGAAGGGTAGTCCAAAGCAAATCTCCCCGTAAATTCGGACAGGCTCCAAGTATTTAATACGAACAGGACTTTTTAACCGGACAGATGATTTCGAACACTGTAAACTTAAGGCAGTTCGAACTATGACTAAAGTACTAAAAAACCTAAAACACTATCTGACTAAGCTACCTGCACACCTGCTTAAAATTCATGGGTCTCTAAACACGACCCGGGTCCATTAAACTTGACCCGTAAGCCCATAAGGGCCCAAATATCACACTATAAATGCCCAACCACCAGCATTAACTATGGGTAAGAAAAATTTACTGCTGCCAAGCTGCACAATTCTCTCTCAACCTTAAACACCGTAAAACACCCTTAAACACCCTGAAACACCCTCACACCATCTTAAAACTCCACTTGAAATTACCAGCCTACCCTCAGGCTACTTTTATTCACACCAAATTGGCGACCACAGTGGGAGGCGATGGTGCCTGAATCAAGTATTCAAAACCAAGTAAAGAAATTCTCTCCGAATGAATCCGGATAATCCAGAGCTTCCACCAGCTTTGCTCGAAGTGGTGGAAGAGAACGATGAATATACTGTCCAAGAGCGTGACAGGTTAAGGGTTGAAATAGAAGCTCCGAGGGCTGAAAAGGCCAAGATGGGCATGAAGGAGAAATCCAAAGCATCAGTTGCTCATCGCTCTGATAACCCTCGAGAGCATGAGGCTTCAAAAACTCATGTGAGCACTAAAAAGACACATGCCAGTTCTAAAAAGTCTCACCGGTCCAAGCCTGTGGAGAGTTCTGATTCAAGTTCAGAATCTTCGGACAGCTCTTCGGACAGTGAGGGAAATGAAAAATCCTTGTCCTCCAGCAGTGATGAGGGGCGAACCAGAAAAAAACAGAAACAAGTTAAGAAGTATTCCAGAAAAAGAGATCACCATGGAAGAATGAAAAGGCATATTGGAAAAGGGTCATCTCACAACCGGAGGCATGTGGACCGGATGCTGATGGATCCTTTTGCCTTCCATGATGAGCCAGGTATCTTTGCAACTCCTAATGATGATACTGCGTTCAGTCGTGGGAGGAATTGGAGGCAATCGCCATTGTCTTCCAAAATACTGTCCGGAAACCTCCCCAAGAGGTTTGATAGCACCAAGATGGAGAAGTACGATGGCAGTACTGATCCGGACAATCATCTGGAGCAATTCAAGAACTTCATGATGAACTTTGATGATGATGATAAACTACTCTGCAGGGCATTCTCCCAATCCTTCACGGGGAGTGCTCTGAAGTGGTACAACAGCCTTCCTCAGGGTTGTATCAGAGACTTTGATACTTTTTGGGTGGCCTTTCGAAGGCAATTTGTGGGGAGTAAGGAGCTAAAGGGTAATGGAGATACCATAATCCATTGTGCCCAAGAACCAAACGAATCGTTAAAGGAATACATAAGTCGCTTCGTAAACACAAAAAACGGGCTGGCTGATTGCTTTGAACATGTGGCAATAGCATCCCTAAGACAAGGTTTGAACCCGGGCAACCTGGCCGATTCAGTAACCAGGAAGAAGGCCATGACCTGGGGAGGATTGCTAAATCAAGTTGGCAAACAAATAAATGTTGATGAAACAAAGAAGACCATGGTGCACAGACAGGTGAGATCCACCCCGGTGACACCAACTCCAAACCAAAACCAGTCCGGGAACAAAGCAAGAGAAACCGGACAGGGGCATGGAAGGGGAAAAGCTCAGTCTCAACCAGCTACTCCTGCACAAAGTCAACAGTCTAGAAACAAAAGGGGGCCGTGGGTCCAACTGGAGTGGTTTGCAGAACTCAAAGAAAGTGTGGCAACCATTTTCGATAAAACAAAAGATGAAGTACACTACCGGAGACCAGCAACCTTGCAGTCTCCCAGAGAACATCGAAACAGTTCTTTTTGTCAATATCACAATGATATTGGCCATACTACTGATGATTGCATAGCATTGAAACAAGAGGTTCAAAACCTGATCGAAAGAGGAAAATTGGGTGCATACATCAAAAGGAGAGGAGGCAACAGGCCTGACAACACTCACCGGGCTGGTCCGGTTAATGCTGCCCCGGAGGGGGCTATGGTAATCATTGAAAGGTTTGATGTGGAATCTGAATACCTGGATCCTGATCCAACAAGGAACAGAGTGGGTGCTATAGAGGAGCGTTCTAGATCGGTCTCCGGGCTCATTAAATTCTTTGAGTCCTTGACAATTTTCGGAGGGGACACTGTAACAGCTCCTACCACTTCATCCAGAAAAAGGCATGTTCATAATTTGGCTTCCCAGCTAGAGGGGGGCATGACCTCTTATCAATCGTCAAGTTTATTCCCATTCATTGTCTTTGATGGGGATGATTTGAGAGACATTGCTGGCCCCCATGAGGATGCTGTTGTTATAGGAGCATCTATAGGGGGCAATGAGATAAGGCGAATCCTGGTAGATACTGGGAGCTCTGCCAACATCCTTTTCCTGGACACTTACAAGAAAATGAAAAATCCAGCTGTGATTCAAAAGTCAGACAGGTCGATCGTAGGCTTCACGGGCAGCTCAGCCGATGTGATCGGTGAGTTTGAAGAAGAAGTGTTGTTGGGCAGGGGCCCATTCAAGAAAACAGTCAGAATACTCTTCATTGTGGTGGATTGTCCCACTTGCTACAATGCTATTTTAGGGAGATATTGGCTCTCTATGATGCATGCAGTGGCTTCGACAGTCCATCAGTGTTTAAAATATGTTGTTCAAGGGCAGGTTGGGGTTGTCCGGAGCAGCCAAAAAGTTGCAAGAGAATGCTATGCCACTGCCTTGGCTCCGCGAACGCTGGGGGCAGTCCGTATAAATGACCAATAGCAGTTTGAGGGCCTTTCTGGGGGTGAGGGTGAAATTGATGACCCCAGAGAGACCCCCGGAGTGTTGATCCCAGTTGAGGAGGTTGAAACACACTGCTTGGAAGAGGGAAAAATGTCAAGATAGGATCCAAAATGCCACCAATGTTGAAAGAAGAGACGTTGAAATTCTTAAAAGACCATCAGCATGTTTTTGCTTGGTGCAATGCTGATGTTACTGGAGTTCCATCAGAGGTGATTTCCCATCACCTATCTGTCCGGAGGGATGTGGCACCAGTGGTACAAAAGAGGAGAGCTTTCTCAAAAGAAAAAGCCGATGTCATTGTACAAGAGGTTGACAGACTCACAAAGATGGGACACATTAAAGAATCTCAGTACCCTTTGTGGACTGCCAATCCTGTCTTGGTAAAAAAGAAAAATGGTAAATGGCGAATGTGCATTGACTTCACTGATCTCAATCGAGCTTGCCCAAAAGACTTGTATCCGGTTCCCCGGATAGATCAGTTAGTAGACTCTACTTCTGGGAACAAGCTACTCTCCTTCATGGATGCTTTCTCCGGGTACAATCAGATCCAGGTGGATCCAAAAGATCAAGAGCATACCACTTTTGTTACTGATAGAGGTCTACACTGCTATAAGGTGATGCCCTTTGGCTTGAAAAATGTTGGGGCTACTTATCAAAGGTTAGTCAATAAGGCATTTGCTGATCAAATTGGAAGAAATATGGAGGTTTACATTGACGATATGATGGTGAAAAGTGTGGATGAGCAGCTGCACTTGTCCGACCTCCAAGAGACTTTTGCCAACTTGGCCAAAGTGAATTTAAAGTTAAATCCTGAAAATGTATGTTCGGAGTGCAGTCCGGGAAGTTCTTAGGGTATATCATAAGTGAGCATGGAATACAGCCCGACCCGGACCAACTCAATGCTTTGTTCCAAATGGAGCCTCCTCGAAACATTAAAGAGGTACAGCGGTTAACGGGGAGGTTAGCAGCTTTGAATAGATTCATCTCCAGGTCTTCGGACAGATATGCTCCTTTCTTTCAAACCTTGAAGGGTGCAAAGGGGTTTGAGTGGACACCACAATGTGATGAGGCATTCAATGGAATCAAGAAGCATATGTCCTCTCCCAAGACTTTATTCAAACCAATTGATGGGGAGACTCTCTTTGTATATCTGGCTGTTTCAAGTTGTGCCATCAGTGCTGTGTTAGTAAGGGAGGTTGATGGGTATCCTCACCCAGTGTACTACATCAGCAAAAGCTTGATTGATGCTGAGAAGCGTTACTTGAAACTTGAAAAACTAGCATTGGCCTTGGTGATAGCTGCAAGAAAGATGAGGCCTTATTTTCAGGCTCATCCTATCGTTGTCCGGACATCTTACCCTTTAAAGAATGTCCTTCAAAAAGCAGACATTTCAAGCAGAATGACAAAGTGGTCAGTAGAGTTGGGGGACTTCGACATAGACTTTGCTCCTCGAACAGCAGTAAAAGCTCAAGCTGTGGCTGACTTTCTGGTTGAATTCCATTCTGATAGGGACTCAGAACAACCTGCTGATTCAAAAGACAAAAAAGTATGGATTGTCCGAACAGACGGAGGATCCAGTGCCATAGGATCTGGGGCAGGAATATGTCTCACTTCCCCCTATGGGGACAACATGTTCCAAGCTATTTGTTTTGCTTTCAGGGCATCCAATAATGAGTCCGAATACGAAGCAGCTATAGCTGGGTTGAAATTGGCTTACATCTGTGGAGCAAAACGGGTCAAGCTGCTAAGTGAATCCCAATTGCTTGTCCACCATGCCTTGGGCTTATCAGAAGCTAGGAAGGAACAATTGGTCAAGTATTTACTTCTCTTGAAAAGTGAGGCATTGAAATTTAAAGCTGTTGTCTATGAGCACATTCCCCGGGCAGAGAATGAGCTAGCAGACTCATTGGCAACAATAGCATACACGGAGTCCTATCCATGGATCCATGTGCTTGAAAGCCCTTCTATTCAACTTGATGAAGGAGGAAAAGAAGAAGTCTTTGAAATACAAGTAAACCGGCTTCAAGACTGGAGGTCTCCTCTTATACAATACTTGTCCGATGGCATCGTGCCTTTGAATAAATCACAAGCCAGAACATTGAAACACAAGGCTCGTGGTTTCATTATGATTAGAGAAGTCTTGTACAAAAAGTCTTATAGCAAACCTCTCCTACGCTGTTTAGGGGATCATGAGTCACAAATGGTTCTCTCCGAATTGCATGATGGTGAGGGATCATCCCATTGTGGATTTAGAGCTTTAACAAGAAGAGTGCTTCTCTCCGGATATTATTGGCCATCAATAATGAAAGATGCTAAGGAACTGGTAAGAAAGTGTGACCCATGCCAGAGGTACAGCAATGAAATTCATGTACCAGCCATTCCTTTGGAATCAATTTCTGAGCCCATCCCTTTTGCTCGATGGGGATTGGACTTAGTTGGGCCTCTCCCTATGGCGTCCGGAGGGCGTAAAACCATAATCGTGGCCATTGACTACTTCTCGAAGTGGATAGAAGCAGCTCCCTTGGCCGGGACAACATCAAAAGCTGTTATAAAGTTCATTCTATCCAACATATGTTGCAGATTTGGTGTCCCCCAGAAAATAACGACAGACAATGGGCCACAGTTTGACAACAGAGAAATGGAGAGCTTCTGTGCCTCAAGGGGTATTCAGCATTGCTTTTCTTCACCTTTCCACCCACAGGCCAATGGACAAGTTGAGGTGGCTAATAGAACGATACTGTCCGGTTTAAAGAAAAATTTGGAAGGAGCTGCTGGGAAGTGGCCTAGTTATTTACAAGAAGTCTTGTGGGCCTACCGGACAACGCCTGGGGCTGCGACACAAGAATCACCTTTTTCCTTGGTCTATGGGATGGATGCAGTAGCCCCCATAGAGAAGACACTCCCCTCCTTTCGAGTCCACAACTTCTCCGGACAGGCTAATGAAATGGCAGTTAGAAATCAACTTGATTTAATTGAAGAAAGGCGAGTAAAAGCTCATCTTAGAGTGGCACACTATCAGGGCTTGATGAGAAGCAGATTTGCTTCTAAAGTTAGAAGAAGGGATTTTCAGCCAGGGGACAAAGTATTAAGGAAAGTTTTCTTGCATACTAAAGAAAAGCTCTTCGGCAAGCTGGCCCCAACTTGGGAGGGTCCATATACTGTGGTTGAAAGAATCAAGCCTGGGACATACTGGTTTAAAGACAAAGATGGCAGGGTTTTAACTCACCCTTGGAATATTGAACACCTTCGAATGTACTTGTAATGAACTTGTGTAGATATTTACTCGTTTAAATATCCATGTAAATATTTGGGGGCATACTACTTCCTCTCTTCGGCGCCACGGAGAGCTTTCAATAAAACTTGGAGCCTTCTTAAATAATTTTCTAAGTTTTTGCAAAATTCTGTTGATTATCATACTATCCGGACGGAAAGGTCTAAGGGCTACTTAAATTCTAGCCAGAGAAACTAAACACTCTCACAACACAATAACTTAAAACTACTCAAACTCCAGCTATTTAAACGGACTATGAAAGAAGAAAATGGTTGAGCAAAATAAAACATTCATTCGATAACTTAAAATTGCCTTGGCCTTCCAAGGACTTTTTAAACAAGTTTGGGTGCAGTACAAAAATCTGTCCGAATAATTCGGACACCATCACAAAAAAGGTGCCTTGGCCTTCCAAGGACTTTGGTTCAAGCAAAAGATAAACAAAACAAATGATAAATTAAGGTGGAGCATTTGAAGATGGCTCACCCTCATCTGTTTTCTTGCTCTTGATGTCGTTTTTTTCCTCAATGATCTTCTTACCTTTGGGGTCAACCTCTTCCTTACCCGGACTCTCTCCGGTTTCCTCTTCGTCACCAGACGAGGATATATCAGTGTACCCTTCATCAACCATGGTCCAGTATGGGAGATCATCATCATCCACATAGCGCCATAAGTCCCCTAGTCTCCTCTTCGGGAACTTCTCGTGAAACAGGAGGACCATATCGGACTTCACTTTTTCAATCATTAATTCTTCAGTCCGTATCATCTCCCTGGCATAAGCGTTGATTTTGGCCTTGATCATGGCCTCTTGATTCTTCACCAAAGCAGCTTTCTCCTCAACAGCCTGAGTCACTGCATTCTCTAAAGCAAGTTTGTCAGTGGTCAGGTTGGTGACAAGCTTCTCTTTTGCTGCAGTTTCTCCTCTTGAGGCTGTCAAGTCCTTCTCCAATCCGGACAGCTTAGCCCGGAGATCTTTTACGGTCTCTTCTAAAGAAGCAACTTTTGTGTTGCTTTCATTTTGACTCTTCTTTAGCTGTTCGTTCGACTCCTTAAGCAAGTCAACCTTAGTGGTAGCAGTCCTGAGGTCTTCGGACAGCTTCTCCTTCTCAGACTTGAGGTCTTTGATGGTTTCTTCCTGACTCCGAACTTGCCTTTCCAGGGTGAGTACTGGTTGCACGTTGCTAAGGAGGGAGTGGGCTATAACATCCCTCTCACTGGAAACCAAGAAAGTCCTACCATTGAAGTTTACTGTGTCGGAACTGCTTGGAGGAACATATGGCCCTGCGAACTCGTCTCTGGACAGGCCAAGGAAGTAATCACCTAGAGGACCTAGACCAGTGACATCCACTTCATCCATGTTAATCTCTCCCCTTTCAATCTCATCAGTATGGAATTCCCTTGGAATCCCTTCATTAAGATTCCCTGGGATCTCTTCAGCCAACGTTGGATCGGTTGGGAAAGTGGGCTCCGGATCCCGGAGAGTGAGCTCTTCACTTTGAGAAGTCTTTTTCTTTTTGACTTCCCTGTCAGCACTGTCACTCGCTTGTTTACGAGTCCGTTTAGAAGCCCTTGTAGGTTTTGGGGAATTCACCCCTTGCTTCTCACTCTCCTGTTCTACCACTTGTAGAAGGTTTGCATCAACTTGAACCTGGGCTGGCACCTCTAAACCTGTGGGAGCCTCTTTCTCGGTATCCTCTACCGCTTTCCTGCCTTTCTTCTTCTTGCCCTTCATTTTACTTGGGGCTTTGGCCCGGGCAGGAAGGAAGAGGGTCCCATCCAATTCATGAGACCTTCTCAGCACTACATCTTCATCAGGTTGGGTGGAGAACTCCTCCCAAGTTAGATCCCTTCGACCTGTGGTGTTCCACATGTGAGATCTCGCTAAATTCCCAGGAGTAAAAGCTTTGTGAAACCGGTTCTCCCAGTTCTCTGCGGCCCAAGCGTTTATCTTGCCACAGGTGACCTGTCCGGCTTGTAGGTAGTCTCCGAACTCCTTTGGCAGCTCTGATAAAACAAGAAAGTAACTGATTAGCATAAACTTAATGAAAAGAGAAACTCGAACAGAAACTTAAAGTAAAACTTACGATCGCTCCTCCATCTACTTCGAAGAAGGCTAGGATTCTCCCCGGCCTTGATTTTCTTGCCATTCTCCCATGAGCCACTTACAAACAAGAACTGGCTCCTCCATTTACTCTCCGACTCCAGGAGATCATCAACGGCTTTAAGATCATTCCCCATGTTAAAGTGATAGAAAGGAAACTGATGATGCTTGCACAAACTAGCCACAGCTGCGAACTCTTCCATAGGAAGAGGGATTCCGGACAGCCTAGACGTCATAATGCATGACATCAATGTGTACCAACCGTTAGGGCTTAATTGTGTTGGACATAGCTTGACTAGGTGGAAATAGCGCACTATCTCCGGATCCAGTGGGAACCTAAGTCCCCAGTTGAATAGCTCCGTAAAGAAGACTATCTCGTTCTTTTTGCAATCCATCGGGGTCTCCGGATCGATGGGAATTCGGATTTTAACATTTTCGGGGATCCCCCACTTAGTACGAAATCGTCCCAGATCTTTAGTATGAATAAACGCATACTTGGTCTTTAACAGAGATAAAAGATATTTGAACTCTACCTTGTGAAAGCAGGGCCCTATTCTCCCTTCGAGGCTCTCCGGCAGGTCCGGACGCCTCAGATACAAGTCCTCTTTGCCTTTCTTGGCAACAACTATAGCAGTTTCAGCTTGTCCGGAAGACTCGGACTCAAACCTAACCTCCTCAGTGGAGTCTTCCATCCTCTCCTCCATTATTGTTGGGGGAGCTTCAGCAGAAACAGCCCGGGGAGGGATGAAGCTTGGCACAGCTGATCCTCCAGACTGTTGGCTCTTTGTATGTTTTTTAGTTCTCACCTCATTTTGAGTTTCTGAGGTCGAAGTTTCTTTGGGAGGTAGTGGGCTGCTAGTATCCGGACCAACCGGTCTTTCCCGGAGAGTCCTAACAGTTGCCCCGGACCCTGATTCGCTAGTATTTTTGGAAGAAAGCCCTTTAACCAACCTACTTGGTCTTTTCATGATCAGTTTATCTGGAGAATGGTCGGAGTCGGACCCCATAGCAATAAAAGTGGATTTTTTCCTAACACTTGTGACAGTGACCCCCGGTTCAACAATAGGGATCGACTCTTGGACTGAAGAGCCAGATACTATGGGGGAGAGTGTTGATTGAAAGAGTTTTCTAGGTTTTGTACCTTTTGAAGAAGATGAACCTCTATCAGATTCTTTGATTGAAGGGGCTGGTTTCTCGACAGGCGACGCTGGAAGCCCTGCTGCAAGTCTTTTCTCTTTTTCAACCCTTTGAGCTTTCTCCAATTCTGAGAGGTTAAGTCAGCCACCCTTAATCAGTGCTGTTCTTGCTGTGAACATAAACAACTAAGGAAATCTTAAAGCTTTAGAGAGATGAAGCTTTGGGTAAAATGGCAGAGTGAAAGTGATAAATGAGGCTGTGAAAGATGAATAGAATTTATAGTAAATGTAAAAAAGGGGGTTTGATTCCTAGGAGAATCTGAAAAGTTGGGCAATGATTAAAAGACGGCGCTGATGTCATTAATAGCATTTAAAGAGGTAACTTGTTCGAGAAAGTGGTGCAACTTTCGAGGTGAGAAAACGGCTAAAAGTAACCAACCAGAGAGTGACACGTGTCCCACTAACTCTGACAAAGAACCGTTTGGAATTCGTAACGATTGCCCTGTCCGGGTCCATCCTCAACTCTCTTCGAATTGGAAAACCACTTCCCGAATCGGACTGTTTTTCAGTTCTTTGACAAAGACGCTTGTTCAAATACCTAAAAAAGGGGCTCCTGATGAGTCCGAATTCGAAGTGCTCCCTGGAAGGGTAGTCCAAAGTAAATCTCCCCGTAAATTCGGACAGGCTCCAAGTATTTAATTCGAACAGGACTTTTTAACCGGACAGATGATTTCGAACACTGTAAACTTAAGGCAGTTCGAACTATGACTAAAGTACTAAAAAACCTAAAACACTATCTGACTAAGCTACCTGCACACCTGCTTAAAATTCATGGGTCTCTAAACACGACCCGGGTCCATTAAACTTGACCCGTAAGCCCATAAGGGCCCAAATATCACACTATAAATGCCCAACCACCAGCATTAACTATGGGTAAGAAAAATTTACTGCTGCCAAGCTGCACAATTCTCTCTCCACCTTAAACACCGTAAAACACCCTTAAACACCCTGAAACACCCTCACACCATCTTAAAACTCCACTTGAAATTACCAGCCTACCCTCAGGCTACTTTTATTCACACCAGATACCATGCGGGACAAATAAATTATACGAAAGACATATATATGGGGGACAAAATACACTAGATGCGAGACACTTACAAATATTTATGCAGTTTTTTTTCTTGGATTTGAATGTCTTGCCAATGGATTTAGCTTTAGTGTTGCTTTATTTTTTATATCTATTATCAATGATGTCCAATGGACAACTATACCTTGTGATCCTTCTATCAGAAATAGAACGAAGATGTAACCTTCTGTGTGGTCGCGCAGTTTATCGTAAACATAAGGTGTTACATATATTGTTGTTTCTCAAGTACTAAAATTATTAATTAATTCATACATTTATTGTAAAACTGTATGATTCTTACCATTATATGTTAATATATGGCTTTTGCTGGAATAATTGATCTCTCAAATTTAGAAGTACCATATGGTATATTCAAATTATTTTGTTTAAGTTACCAATATATATAACTATCGATTCCATGTATCATAAAAAGTGGAAGTAATCATTAGTTAATTTGTGTAATGGAAAGCTAAGCATAACTTTAATATATGTTGGAACTGTTCTCTCAAATTTAGAAGTAACATCTAGTATTTTAAAATTAATTTGTTTAAGTTACCAATATATATAAATGTTGATTTTATGTATTATCAAAAGTGGAACTAAGAGTTATTTAAATTGTGTATTATGAAGCAAGTCATACAAAATAAACATTTACATTATAGTTGATCTCTTCGTTACCTAATATATCCACCATTTTACTAACAATAACATTAGATATTTGTAGTTCTGGAAGTGACCATACTGTCAAATCTTCGTGCTTTTACTTTTTTAATCATTTCTAAATTGTATTATTGATTTCTTTCAAGTATTTTTGTTACTTCATTTTGATATGGATAATGTTTTCTAATAATTTTCCAGTAAATTTCTTCAGGGGTTTCAAATTTAGTATGATCTAATTCTAATTAAAATGATGGCATTTCTTCCAATTCTTTCTAAAAAAATGCAAAAGCAACATATTAGTTGATGTGAAACCATGCCACCAATGAATGATGAGAGATTATATCATCTGAAACCAAGCCCAATATGAATTATGAGAGATCATATCATGCAAAACCATGCCAACTATGTAAAACCAGTAACATATATATTATGCGAAACCAAACTAACTATGAATGATGAAAGACCTTATCATTCGTAACTATAATAACTATACAAAACACATTAATAGATATATAATGCAAAATAAGCCGAAGTACGAATGATGAGAGACCATATCATGCGAAAATAAGCCAAATATAAATGATGAAAGACCATATAATGCGAAAGTAGGCTAACTATGTGGAACCAATAACAAATATATTATACAAAATCATGTCAACTATGAATGATGTGAGATCGTATCATGAAAAACCAGATATATGAGAGACATTTATATATGGGACAAAATATGAATGATGAAAGACCATATCATCTAGGAAAATAACATGAGAGGTGAGAATAAATATGAGAGATAAGAGAAAATATTAGAGAATATAGCAAAGATAATTCACATATTTATTTTTTTTATAAATCTGTTTCCATCTGTATAATATCATTCTCAAGAGGAGGATCCAAATCACTTATTATGAGAGTTTTACATTTCTTATCGTTCAACGGTAGAATCTTTTACAAAAAAATTGTATATAATCATTGAAGAATAAACAATGACGATTTTGCGAAACCAAAGCAAAAAAAAAGGGACAGGATTATACGAGACACCTTACGAATCATGTGAGGCCGAATTATGTGGGACACTATAATGCAAAACTAGATATTACAAATTTATTCAATACTATATCATGATAGACCACTTAAAGAGAGACTATAACATGAGAATTCAGATATTAAATAATAATATTACAATATTTAATTAAAAAAAGATAATACACAAATAAATACATGACCAAATACATAGGTTTCTTTAGAAAGTTTTGTCAATATTGAATAATCTAGATCACTTCTTTTTCCACAATGACAATAACATCAGCGTCATCTTGGTTCACTTATATTGTAAGAGAAACCTCCTTATTTTCCCAAATAACATTAACATTTATAGTAGGAACGTCATGGACCACATCTACAGTAAGAAAAACCTATTGATTTTCTACAACAATGTTAGGTTGAGTATCCTGGTTTGTTATATCAACATTGGGATCATGTTCTTCCACAAAAATAGTAGGATCATGTCTTTCCATAACAACATTAGGTTGAGTATCTTGGTTTTACACACTAATATTAGGGTTCTCTTGGGCTGGAGGTGAAAATTGTTTTTGCGCAGCAACATTATGATGAACATCGTGTTCTTCCACAACAACAATAATATTAGGATCTTGTCCTTCCACGACATCATTAGGTGGAATGTCTTGGTTTTCCATACCAACATTAGGGTTCTCTTAGGTTGAAGGTGGTCTTGTTTTTCATAGCAATATTAAGATGAACAGCATTTCTTCCACAACAACAGTGTTATGGTGCTTGTGGGTGGGAGCCTTAATTTAATCAGAAGCAGGTTGATGTACATCGATTTGTTGATCATACTGATTTGTAATCATCTTTTTGCTTGTATTATCATCAGTAATAATGTTCATAATATATGCGTTTTTATTTGGTGATTCTTATACTTTATCATATGTTTGCTTTTCTTTTCATATATTTTCGAGATTTTTTAGGTGTTTTCTGAAGTTCATCCTCTGTGTTTAACTTCAAGATAGGCAATTGAATTGTCTGTTGTAGCTCACTCTCTGTCTTCACCTCTGAATCTGTTGTATTCTTTTCTTCTGGTTCTTTTATCTTCTTTTTTTTCAATTCTGAAATGACCTGGTTTCTTTCAGTGAGTTTCTTTTTTAGTTCTGCAATTTGAAGCTCAAAATTATTACGCTTAATTTTATTTTTCTCTATTCGATCCACTACTGATAAGTTTATGATTTGGCTAGACCCTGGCTCAACTGGTGTTAAGGATTTCATATTAATCCTATGCAAAATATATGTGTAGGAATGTTAATAATATGAAACCATCAAAATGATGATGGATACAAAACCATGTTAATGATGCGAAACCATCGAAATGATGATAGATGCGCAACCATGTAAATTATGCAAAACCAATGCAAAACCATATAAACTATGATAGATGTGAAACCATATAAATGATGTCAAACCATGTAAACTATGATAGATGTTAAACCATATATATGATGTGAAACCATCTAAAGATAGATGAGAAAAAAATGATAGATGAGAGACAATAAGAATATGATAAAAGGGAGATTTTTACCTTTTGTTGGAACAATAATCTCTTTAGTCTTTAGTTTTCTGAGTCAAATGGTAGTTTCAATCAGCCAGTTTTTTTGAAGACTTCTTTAGTACTGATTTTTTAGGTCACTTAAGATTTCTAAGAATCTGCGATATTGAGTTTTGCTATTTTAAAGTAGCAACACGTTCTCTCGGTACCAACTTTTGGTTTTCTCTAGGACTAATTTATGTTGCACATTTTGAAGTTTTTATTTTCTATGCAACCTTGTTTACTGATTATTTTTTTCTATTTGCAGTCCTTTAGCTTGTGTATATTTTTTTACTTGAACGTTCTTGAACAATGAATTAATCTACAGTTTTTCTACATCAGTAGAGTCGTCATTTCCATCTCATTCTTGTTGCATATCCCAATTTGCACCTTCATCATCATCGTTAAGATTAACGTGCGCACAATATATCTCCTCAACAACATCATCCTATTTTTACTCCATAGAAATATCATATTTTTGTTCTTTATCCATATGAACATCATCTTCATTTTTATCAGCATTAACATCTGATTCTTCTGAATCTTCTTCCACATTAACTTCTTCAGCTTGTTGGAGTTCTCCATCAAATTGCTCTTCTTCTTCATTTTTAGGTTCAATTCTTCTCTCATAACCTATACAATTTTAAAATGTTGAAGTAAATGACATGTGAATTAATTGGTTTGGTTAGAGGATAACAAACCATATAAATGATCTGAAACCAAGATTACTAGTTTACAAACTTAATGCGGTACTAGTTACAAAAGTAATGTGATACAAAGTATATGAGGAACACATTTTGATACATGCAGAACTATACAAAGTAGATGAAAGAAAACATTTTCGGTAGATGCTAGACTGTACAAAGTAGATGATGGACACATTTTTATAGATGAGAGACTGTAAAAATTTAATTCGAAACCTAGAATTAATGTGAAACTATGATGTATATTTTGGAACTCTATTTTGCAGTAATTTTTTGGAACTATTGAGAATTGTGTTATGCGCGAGACACGAATAAGAAATATACGTTGATACATGAGAGACGAAATAAATTATCTTCTACAAAAGAAACAACTAGAAATATCATTGTAAACATATCTAAATGGAGATGATGATGACCATGGTACTAACTAATAAGAAAAAATTCGAAAGAGGTTCATTTTGAAACCCTAGTTGTATGGGAAAAAAATCTAACTGAATTTTTAAAAAATAAAATGATCGTAAATATAATATCTTATTATTTTTAAATGTAGATCATCCCAATTTATCGAAACTTTTCTTAGACTTGAATTTCTTAATGAAATTTGTTGATTTAGCCGATGCAATCAAACGGTTGATATAACGATGTTGGTTTTTGTAAAAGTTGAATAAGAAAGAAAAATTCGATGCTTATATTGTTCTGTTTTAAA
The DNA here is from genome assembly GCA_036936605.1 of Limnanthes douglasii subsp. nivea. Lineage (NCBI taxonomy): Eukaryota > Viridiplantae > Streptophyta > Magnoliopsida > Brassicales > Limnanthaceae > Limnanthes > Limnanthes douglasii. The sequence continues at coordinate 174,771,293 of JAUPFV010000003.1, forward strand.
ATATTTACTCATATCGAAATAATTTTGATAGCTAGGTACCTACAAAAATTAGATCTAGGTTGGTGGGTCGAATCTTATACGTAACTCACCCTTGAATAAGTTATAGAAATGATTCTAAAATTATATAAAATTCGTGTAAATTAAATCAACTAAAGAGTCCATAAAGCTTCTAGTAGACCAATTTTGTCGTCGTGGAAAAAAAGAGAAACGCCGAGGAAAGATGATCAGTCCTAGTGGCCATTTTGTATTAGAGTAAGACAGAAACAGTAAGAACACAATTTTGGATAATTCTATATATCTATCTATTCTAATTTGACACGGATGCTTCCTCGTTCTACCCACGAACTTGCCTATGAAACCCCAAACCTATAACTTCCATCTCTGCTTTATAAATTATAATCATCACTCTACTTCCCACTCAACAATCAACTTCTCTTCATTATAACCTTACTTCCAAGTTTCTTAAGTTTGAACTTTAATCAACAATCAAGATCATGGAATATGGTGAGGATTCATCAGTTTTAGAGCTAATCCACGAACATCTCTTCCCTGATTTTAATTCCATTGATAACATATTCTCTGGATTCAATCATCATCACCACCTTCCAGATCGATCCAATAATCAAGCGAATTTGGTGAAATTTAAACCTAATTCGACCCTAAGTCAAAGGAAACCGGCTTCGATTAATTTAAAAATACCTCATCGGATTCACGACGAGGAGAAGCACTACAGAGGCGTAAGGAGGCGCCCGTGGGGGAAATACGCAGCGGAGATTAGAGATCCTAACAAGAAAGGAGCGCGAGTGTGGCTCGGAACATTCGAGACAGCAATTCAAGCGGCCAAAGCTTACGACGCAGCGGCGTTCAGAATCCGAGGAAGCAGAGCGATTCTCAATTTTCCTCTTGAGGCCGGGAGAAATTCGGACTTCGCCGTTGTTGACGACGTTTTGAAAAGAAAGAGAGAAGCAGATGAAGATGAAGCGAGCGGTAACATGAAGACGATGAAGAGAGAGAGAGCCGAGAAACAGGAAACGGCGGTTGCGGAGGTTAGTCCGTTGACGCCGTCAAGTTGGATGGGATTTTGGGACTGCGGCGATGGGAAAGGGATGGGGATATTCAGTGTGCCTCCATTATCGCCATTATCTCCTAATCCTTCATTCGGGTTCTCTCAGGTGGTGGTTACATAAACCGATCGGGTTTTGTGGTTTATATAGTCGTTCCTTCGGGATCTCTCAGGTGGTGGTTACATAAACCGATTGGGTTTTGTTGTTAATATAGTTGTTGTTAGTGTCTATAAAAGCAAACTGCTATTAATTTAGCATGTTTTAGAAATTATTTTATTGTATTAATTCGTTTATTTTTCACAAATTTGTTGTTATCCATTCAATTGCAATATTTGTACTTATATTAATGAACTTAGAAGCTACATTAATTAAAATGTTAAGTCTACAACAATGAAACTGTCATTAACATTGAATATACAACAATCTAACATCAACCCGCAACAAAACTGAATTGAGTGAGCATACTATATCTTCTAAAATGCACCGAGTTACGAAATTAGTCATCGGAGCTGTACTCACTAGATTCAGGTAGAGGAGTAACAGCAGCACAACAGAACGATTCTTTGTCTTTAAGAAGAAGACAGCTCCCGTCCGAGTTCCACTTCAGATCGGTTATGGTGAACTGTGGAAGGGGATTGCTTAAGCAGTAAGCTCCAGAAGGAGTCCACATGTAGTAATGAGAACTTCCAGTACAAAGTACAAGTCGCGTGCTTGTAGGATCCCAACAAGCTGCTCGAATAGGATCTTTCTGCACCAAAATGGCTGCAAGCTCAAGATGTTGCATATCCCAGATCCACAATGCTGTTGGCATGCTGTCGTTACGGGTACATATGTATTGGCTATCACTGCTCCATGACAAGAGACCTGAAATATGAAATATTAATTTGATCACTAAAGTGAAATAGTTAAAACACCGCTCTTTGCATGCTTAAAAGAAAACTGCCTGTTATATTACAAACTCACGATACATCAGCAGGGAAAGGAAGTACTAGATTATTTGCACACCAAAGGAGGAATCAAGCTTACCAATCCCTTGTTTAGGGTTAGGTTTGTCTGCAGGAGGCTTCTGGAAAGGCAGACTGACTGGTAATTCAGTAACTTCATATCGGACGCCAAAAAGTCCTTCTTGGGCATCTAATCACAAGAAATTATGATAGGATAAAACTCAATTACGGCTGTGAAACGTATGACATAATGTGTAGATTACAGCCAAAATTAAAATATAAACGTAAAGCAATAAGAATATACAATGCAAGGTGTGTAACAATAATAGTAAATATGGATAAATTATATATGACAATATTGTTCTTACCAGGACTCTGCATAAAGTCATCATCCAGGCATAGTCCAGACATATCGAGTTGCAATGGTTCATCTACTTCCTACCAGTTCAAGTAACCAAGGGTTACCCCAGTTATAACCACCTTCTTATCCAGCAACAAATACAAGAACAAACATGGTTACCTTAAAAATAGCAGCCGAACAAGGTGCACGGACTGTTGCTAGGTGTGTAAACTCAGCAAATGTTTTCCAAGACAGGTGATTCAGAACCCTCAGCATCTGGTCATAGCTGCCAACAGCAAGAAACTGTCCACAAGGAGACCATGAAACACTTTTTACACCTAGTCCACTCTCATAAGCTTGATACTTAGACAGACACCTTCCATCTGGGGAGTAAACTAGAACCTGTCCCAATTCCCATATACAAACTGACTATGATCAATACCGAATTTATTATTATGTATCAGTAGCAGAAGATGCTCCTGAATCGCAGAGAACAAACATCAAGCTAGTAAACGACTGTTATTACATATTCGACGAGAAATGAAAATCAGAATGCCAAAAGGCTTTATAGATTGAGGAGAAAACTTGCAGGACAACAATTTTAGAGAGTTAAATATTTATCAAAGAAGTAGTAAAGGATGGAAAGCCGTCACCTATTGCAAAAGAAATAGCATTGTTAAGAGAAGCTACCTTATAGTCAAGAAATGAATCCCAAACTACAATTGCACTATCATTTGGCGACCAGTCGATATCAGCCAAATCCAGTGTATCAACAGCAAAAGTACCCATTATCTTCCACGTATTGCAAGCCAGTAAATTGATGTAGTCTTTGCAGTCACGCCTTGTGCAAATTGCTACAAAGTTTCCATCTTTGCTGAACGAAACTCCTTTAGAAGCATGCTTTGGCCATTGAACATGAACACATGCTGTGTTCAACAAGGACCAAACTGTTAACCGCAGTTGGAAATCTGACGTCGTGAGTATGTGACGACTATCGGGGCTCCACCTAGCATAAGCAATACCAGCAAGACCTTCATCTATTTTGCATGTCCATTCTGGCTGGCTCAGTGACCAAGCCTGTATCATCGGTCTTTTGTACAGACCACAAAGAATGTATTCCGAATCTAGGGCCCATTCTATATAGCTTATTTTATCTAAGCATGAAAACAACTGCACAACCTGAAACAGACAATAAAGAATTCAATCAGTCTTAAGCGGCAAAATTGTTATGTTTACAAACTCAGTCCAGCTACTTTAGTGCTTAGTCAAAGTTCACCTACAATCATTTCATAGCCAGTTACAACTAATCATTATATCCCCTGGTCTAAATTGGAACAAATTGATCATCTGCTTACATTAAAATTCAACTAGAAGTTTCAAATAAACAATCTTTACCACACTTATGATAACAGAGCTCCATATAGTATCTCAGCAACCAAAACAACAGAAATGTGATTGAAATTTATAGCAAATACTGAACTGGGTTTCTTCTAAGTGTTTATTTCTCCATCGTTTTACATCAGATACCAAATATGATAACTTCGTTACTTCGTAATCTACTTATCTCCAAATTTTCTGTAGACACTACATATTAAGTAAGATCTACTCACACAAGCTAAACAATCCAACATCAAATGCAATAAATCTCAACTTTAGGAAATGAAAACATGCCATTATCAGCTCCACTGTTGGCACATTCTCACACCTTTAGGAACAATTTATTACACGAATCTAAATTTCTGACTAATCTTTGATTCAATCAGCCAAATAAAACGATAATTTGGAAAGGCGTCAAATCACAATAAGAGTACAAAGACATGAATAGGTGTACCTTAAATGACAAAGTATCGCGAACTACGAGGCGATAATCAACAGCGACGGCGATGTAACGAGCATTTGGAGAGAAACAACAAGGTCCGGTCTGCTTGTAAGCCTCGGTGAAATCCATTTGACGAGAAACCCAGTTCTGAAGGATTCGTGATAGAATCAATGCCGATTGTGATTTGAATGCCTGGGTTCGTGCATAGTGACTAGTGACAGTGATAGTGAGAGAAAGAGAGAGGATTGTTGAGAGAGTGACCAAGAAATTTGAAGTGAGAGAGATCGACCGGTAACTTTTAGTAGTGTGCGAGGATTGCTGTTGAGGTCAAGTGGTGCTGTTTGTTTGAGTTTTTAGGTTCAAATTGTCGCAGTGACCCCAAAGTTTGAACCCAGATGCCAGATTTAAGTTTTAAATTAAAACCGTTGTAAATGTTCAAAAGGTTTGTCGGATCTAAATCCACATTAAGAGTTTCTGAATTAAATTGGGTCGAGCTAAGTTTTATAGTTTTTGTAGATCTCAGTCAGTTTTAGATGTCATACTTTTTTTTTTAAGATCTTTCATTTGGTTTTTTATCATTTTATCTAAAAATTATCAATAAAAATCGTAAAAAAATTTACTCAAATTTATTAAAAGTATTCTAATTTCAAACTATTTTTTTTCATAAATTTATTTCCCAGTAAACGTCAAGGTATGTTATACATGTATAATGATATAGTTTGTATTCGATCTCATTCATTAATCCAGTAGTTATTTGAGCTTAAAATTCTGATTTTAAAAAAATCAATTTTCATATAAATTCAGTTGTTTGTTTATGGATTTGATGAGGTTGTTGTTTGGAATTGATGATTCAATGTGTATGATGTTTATTTTACAAGAAATGGTTAGGATTTTAGGTTGTTTGGTTTTTGGATCTAGTTATGTGTGCATGTGTTCGTGACAAAGATGGTTGTTCGCCGCGTCCGTGATGACGATTTTTCACTTGTTCATCATGCAGATCACGCGACATCTTGTAAATTTATCATACATGTTGTGTGATTTGCAGTGGATACCTTGTTTGATATCAACATGTTTACTTTTCTTGTTTCATAGTTGAAAACGTATGATTTTTTAAAAGAATGATAAGTTTGTGATTTATCTTTAATATTTATTCGTAAACTGTTTTTTTTTTCAGATGATTAAAATAAAGACGGCCACAAGGAAGGTAAGGAGTCGCTCTAGCTCTCCAGTAACAACAACTTTGCGTCCTTCATGCGAGATCGGTGGGGTTGATCATTGTGACGCATATCCTGACGATGCATTCTTAGTTTTGAATCCACATGTGGCGCCCTTATATCTCCATTATCGGATGTACGAAGCTTATAGCGTCTTTTGTAACGACGTAAGTTACATTAAAGGTTCATCAATTACATATTGGTTTTGTTTGATTCTTAATATTCCATAATATATCTATTTATATATATTAATTCATTTTTGTAGGAAATGATACAATAAATTTAAGATATAATAAAAATCATTGTTGGAAATGACTCTCTATTCGATGTTACTAAAACTTCCAAGAAGAGACACCCATAAAGTTTTGAATTTTAACCAATGATAGACTTCTACTCACTTCCATCAAACTCATTTTCCTCCAATAATCTTTGTTGTTGATGATCTTAGAGAAGTGTGAAAACTCCATGAAGAATACGTTGTTATTAATGTCATACAAGTATTAATCCACAGTGAAAGCTCAGCTAACATTTTGTTAAAACCAGTTATCATCAATGGCAATAATGATAAAATTACATGGTGATTCTCAACTTATGGTCAAACATGCCCCCGGTTAGAAGGAAACACGCAAGACCATCTAATTAAGTACCTTAAAAGTTTGAAATATTAGACATGTGGGTTTATAGTTATCCATTATTAGCAAGTTCTCAAATCTGAAAATTTGTTGGTTAACTTTTTTAAGCATCATTTTCATATGTTGAACCTGCTTCATGGGTCATCTTTAGGAATGGCCTTCAATTAAAAAATAATAAAATATTTATAAAAAACAAGATCAAAGGTTTTTATGATAGACCTTGGCATTAGTTTACGAATAAAAATCAAAGAATACCTCTTGAATGGAACGTTGGTATTTACAAAGGTCGTTTCTCGTAATCTAAAGATCTAACTAGTAAGTAGATAATAATATAAGGAATACTTTATAAAAAATGACTAACTCGCCCCCACTCTTGCATTTTTTTGCCTTGGTGAGTCTTGTATGGTTCTTGAGTAACTTCATGACGGAGTAGGTTTTGCTCATTGCAGGAATAATACTTGGATGAGAAGGTTCTTTTTTATAGAATACTATTGGTTGAAGATCATGCTCATGCTTTAGTAAAAATGTAACATATATTCAACATTTTGTAAATATTATTCATCGTCTGATTGTACCTATAGAGAACATAAAAGAATTCGTTCATTTTTATATATGGGGTTTATATCTTGTTTGGCATATTTTTCAAGCTTCTAGAGGATGTCAATATTGTTTTTAGAACCGATTAATTTTTTTTGGATCGAAGTAGAACCACTAGCAAGCATAAAGGCTTACCAAATTATAAACTTCATAATTAATATGTGTTATATGTCTGGTATGCCAAAAGTGATTACGACCAACTATGGTCTTCAATTCCAGAATGTTCAAGTAGGTTCCTTCTTCCAAAGAATATGTATTAAGTGATATTTTTTAGCGGTTTCCATCCTCGGGCTAATACGTAGGTAAAGGTAACGAACTGAAGTCCAATCAATGTATTACACAACATTTTATATGGTTCAGAAGGAAATGACCTAATTTTGTTTCCATAAGTCTTATGATCATATAGAGCAACCTGTTGAACGACTAATATGGAAACATCATTCGTGTTATTTTATGGTATCGATTCAATCTTTATTTTACCTTTCTTTTACAGAGAATGTGCGTGGATTTTACTAACATCGACAAATCATGTCCAAATGAATTTATTTCCTTTGCACTGTATCGACAAGTTAGTATACACAGTTTCAAGTCACAATGTTTTGTCACTTATGGATGCATATTGAGAATATAACAAAATTCGAATGCATCAAGATGATGAGAATGATATTATTTTTAACAAATAAAGAGGTGTATACTGTTATAAAGTTATAACTTTTGGATTAAAAAATGCATGATAGACTTATCAAAGGCTCATCAACCATATATTTGAAAAGCAAATGGAAAGAACATTAATGCATATATAGACAATTTAATTGTAAAAAACAATAGTGAGAATCGACAAATCAAAGTTTCATCTAAAATATTTAAGAATCTAAGAAATTTTAACCTTAAGTTAAATCTTTTAAATTTTTCATTTCGGGTTTAAAGCGTGAAGTTTCTCAAGTATATCGTTAGTAAGAATAGAATTGAAGTTGATCCATAGCATCTACAACTTTTGTTTAAAATGAGTTCTTCAAGAAATTTTAAAGAAGTGCATAGGTTAATAGATCATCTAGCAGCATTATCATAATTTATTTCTAAAGCTTTTGATAAGAGTCATCCTTTTTTCAAGGTTCTTAAATGAGTAAAGAAGTTTAGATGAAATGAATAATTTGACTAGACTTTCTGCACTTTAAAAGAATAATTGGATTCAGCAAAGCTCATTCCAGGTACAATATAAGGAAAATCATTGTATTTATACATGTTTGTGTCCAATCATATTGTGAGTATTGTCTTGCTCGGGGAAGATGAAGAAATGCAAAAACCAATTTATTAAGTAAGTAGAAATCTAATTGATGTTGAAAAAAAAACTCGAATTTAGTAAATTTGGCTTTAGATTTGGTAGTAGCTGCAAGGAAGATAAGACTTTACTTTTAAAGTCATACCATTATTTTGTAAACGTTTTTCCTTTAAAAAGTGTACTAAAAATACCATATATTTCAGGATAACTCACACGATGGTTTGTACAATTATAATAATATGATATTTGTATGAACCTCGTACTACAATCAAAGATCAAGAAGTTGTATATTTTATAAACGAGTTTGTAGGTGAAAGAACAAGCAATGACGATGATATGAAACCAGATTTAGCAAGGGATCTTGTATGGATAATTGAATTTGACGAAGGTTCGGGTATTTATGGAACACGAGCTGGAATTATCTTTAAAATACCATTTGGTGAGGAAATTAAACAATCAATAAAACTCGGGTTGATGTTACTAATAACATTGCAAAATATGAGGTTATTCTGGAAGGATTAAAATTGGCTTGTGTTTGCAGGTTGAGAGTTATTCTTGCAATATAGGATTTTTAATTGGTAATAAGAAGTTAATGGTGCATACGAGGTAAAGCAAGAAAGTATGATGGGGTACTTAGAAGTATTAACCAAATGGGAGAAGACATTAAAAAGGTATAATATGAATAAGTACATCATCTTAATAATTGGATTCCTGATTCTTTAGCGAGGACAACAGATTAGGAGATAATTTGATTGTAATCATTCAGAAAAGACTATCCAAAAGGATAAGGATTAGGAAATCAAGGTTGTCGGTAATAGATACGATTAATGATTAAATGCAAGAGTATTTGTTATTTTTGAAAGATCATATACTCTTCGAAGGAAACACCAAGACCGGAGTATTGACAATACGATATGTTAAAGATGCAGTTCTTGATTATATTATATATAGAAAAAATGCTACAAGGTTGATGCTGCGATGTTTGAATAAGGATTAAGCAGTTTTTCTTCTTATAGATTTGCATGAAGAGGATGTCGGGGCTCATTGTAGACAAAGAAGTTTGGTTATACGCTTTCTTCCCGTAGGTTTTTACAGGTCAAAGTAGTAGTAGATATTGAGGTCATTATACAATGATGTAATGCCTGTCAAGAAATATAATAATTCGAGTCATTTGTCTAATGAACTAATGAGCATATTCACAATACCTTGTCCATATGATAAAGATGGGATCGATTTTGTGGGAACTCTGCCGATGGTCATAGAAAAAAGGCAATTCTTAGTAGTGGTTATTGATTAAATTGATTATTTTACAAAATGGATCGAGGCAAAAGCCTTATGCAAGACGAGGGCTCATGAAATTTTTGAGTTTTCGCAAAGTCATATGCTATCAGGGTACAGGATTCCAATAATCTTAATGGCTGATAATGGGCTTCGGTTTCAAAATGAAATGATGACAAAATTTTACATAATATATGGTATTTAACAACATTTTTTTACTCTTTATTATCCTCAAGAAAATAGAAAAGTAGAGGTGACAATCAGAACCATTATATATGGAATCAAGAAGAATATTAAATAAGCTAAAATAAAATGGCTAGATAAATTCTCGAAAGTGTTTTGGGCATATAGGATGACATTTAGGTCTGCTACATGAGAAAGTTCATTTTCTTTGGTATATGGGATGGAAGTTGTAGTTCTAGAAGATATCGTTATTCTTAATCACAAAATACAATAATATTCGGACAAAAGAAATAGTGAAGGAAGGCAGATTTATGTTGGTTTGATCAAAGAACGACGAGATCATGCTCAGGTTAGGGCAAAGTAATACAAAAGTTTAATGAAGATCATATTTGATTTTAAACTGAAGCCCAAGAGTTTTTAAAGAATGGTCAAAAGATAAAAATGCAGGAAAACTAGCTTTGAAGTGGTATAAACCATAAAAGGGTTATCTCCAGAGGTCAGCATGTATAAAAACAGAGTATTCAAGCCTATTGTTACAAGTTCAATTGCTTAATATAATCAGTATATAAAATTGACCTTACAGATCATAAAAATAATAATTATATTATTGTTGGGTCTTATAGAAGTATTAAGTGTAAATAGTTATTGGGCTAAATTTGGATCTTGAGGGAGGATTCATTAGTTTAATACTTACGTATTTTGTTGAATAGCCAATCATGGTTATTGTCCCCTACATCGGCTAGAACATTATATTTTAGTAGAAATTAAAACTTTTAGTGCAATTAAGTGAAGAATAAAAAAGAGCAGGGCAGATTAAATAGATAGGGTTAAACTCAGAGCTATGTATGCAATTAGTGAATTTCAATTCACTAACTAAATAAATGAATAATTTAACCCTAATTGGTATTATTCTAAACATACGACTTAAATCTAACATTTTAAGAATTCTACAACTATTTTCTCTCTCTCTTCACTTTCTTCTTTATGGTTCTTATCCTCCATCAATTACATCAAGGTTGTCGTTCTCTTTTCTTCAAAAATAGTATGGTATGTAAGCTTTCATGTTATGGGAAAATCATCATCACCATCTCGATCAATTATAAACAATCACTTTTGCTACATAACTTAAATCGGGAAGGCTTGAAGATGCAGAACTGTAAGTATTGTCTTCTCTATTTGTATTTCTTTATACATAACGTTAGATGATCTAAATATGATCGTGGGTCCATGATTCTTATTAATCATAAAAATTATTCAACAATTATTATCGAAGCCATCTAAGAAATTGGTGTATAGAGGAATAGACCTTCGATTAATTCTCATAGCAATATGATTTGACAATCGATTCCAAATTTAGTTTTTTTAGACCTAATGCATGTTTAGGTGATAGAGAGCATAATAATTATTGTTAGAATTAGATGGTGTAATAAAAGGCACAAATTTATATATGTGTTGTATGTTATTTTATTGCATGATCGATTTTGGAATATTCAAGACATAATATTAATTAAGATAAATCAAGGGGTTTTTTTAAGTTTTCAAAATAGTCAAGGTTTTCCTTGATCAAGGGTTAGATCACCAGAAAACCAACTTCAGTAGGCATTGCTTCCACAAACTGTTGACATCGTTGGGACGAACCTGACATAATATATTTTTTTTTCGATTTATGGGTGTCTAACTTCAGAATACCATAACTTGGCGCTCACTTATCCGAATTAGGTTTTTTTTACTAAAATTCAGAAATACACATGATCATTCATTTATATTTTTAAATAATCTATTAGTTTACTCTCACCAATTCGATATATATAATGTGTGTGTTTTCTTTACATGTAGTTGGTTTTATTGAACCTCATTAAGTATAGTAAAAGCCAATTCAGATATTGAGTATCGTAGATATTATATGTATGCATGTTTATAATAGGTTCCGTACAAGCATGTACATATGATGATGTAGTATACTTCGTAATTCATTTATATAACATGTTTAGATCAACCGTGTTTAGGATGATTGTTGATATGTTCTATGTACGCCATGTTAAGTGTTATACAATATATTTAGGGGTTTACGATTATATAACCTCATTATGTGTGTATTAAGAATTATTAGATGACTTATGGCCCTGAGGTGGGATATAATTACTCGTTACTGTTAGAAATTAGATTTTATGATGTATGAGGTGATGTTATGTATGCTTGTGGATTGTTTGTTTCAGGTTAAGGAGTTTGATTATAAGTCATACCCTTTCGGATATCTGAGCACTTACGGTATGTTTAGCATCCCCAAACTATTTTGGATGCTCAAAGAGTATTAAGATACAATGCATTAAGGTATGATTTGTTGTAATAGAAGATTTAACAATGCTTGTGTAATTATAACGCAAGCACTTTAGATGCTCATCTCCCAAACTAATTAGTAGATTTTATATCCCACTTGTACGGGCAATATCAGTTAAGTAATAAAAGGACGGAGTTTAGAGTCTCACAACCACAACTTAAACAATAGTTGTTGTAAGTGTAGGTTAGTCCCCATGGAAGACTACCTCATATATATCCTGATGGTGAGCATATATCGCATGATGTCGTTTTTTTGCTTACACCTTTCATACACATGTATAACTAGTTTTTCACTGTTGAATGATTCATTTAGTTTATCATGAATCAGTCAAGCATGGCCCCAACGAAAGGCTTGACTAATTTCAGATATGTCATAAAACCAACATCGTCTAACCTTAAAGTACTGACTCTAAAGGTAATGTATACAGTACTGACGCCACCCATCTCCACTAATGATTATGACGAGTGCATTACATATCAATTCCCGGTTACAACTTTAAACCTGATAAAATTCAGCCTATGTATGTTATTCATTATTCATGCGATGATTAAGATTCATTGTTATATATTTAGATTATAGTTATACCCAACTTATTCTAAATTATTCAGATATAATGAAAATTATGGTATGTTTGTTTAGTAATAATACCACGACGCATGTCAAACTAAGGTACTAGACTAGCCTTCTTTTTATTCTGAAAGTTAAACGGGGCATATAAATACTATATTAAAGAGGTTAAAATCCAACCATATACACTGATGATAGTCTAGGGGATATTCTTTAAATGAATCATAGTAATATAAAGAGAGTATTTAGACCTTTATAAATTTTATTACCAAAATTCAGTTTTTTAGGTGCTTTAGTTTTCTGTTTTTCTTGGGTTAGTTGAATATTTAATTTATATAAACTAAGATTTTGGTACATATAAGGGAAAATTTTAAAATTTATATAAAAAAAATTATAAGTCAATTTACATGGCTAATTTTTCAGACTAATATTTGATCGATTATTGAATAAGATCGTCAATATTAACTACAAACTTCATATTTTGTAATTTAATTCAGTTATGAAAATGTTATTAAGTTATTAACATTAAAATGTTGATAATAATGATTCGGTATTAACTTATAAAGAGACTTACAAATTAAAATTATCTAAATAAAATATATACGTAATAAGGATAATTTTATTTAATAAATTTCATACCTTAAGTAGGTTTAGTACTTATTTTAATTTATATTCAATTATTATAGATCTTTGATGGATTGATATATTTCTAATAATCATAATTTTCTTCATCTGAAGGTACATTGAACTATCAAATTAAGTGATGATAAAACACAATTACATATAATAGTAATTTATTGTCATCTTCGAGATATTTGATGGATTGATATAGTTGCAACCATCACACTTTTTTTTATCATAAGATACATTAATTTGTCAAAATTAAACGATGGTAAAATATATTTACAATTAATGGTGATTTAATGCGATCTTACAACTCTTAAAGATCTTTGATGGATTCATAGAGTTCAAACCATCGTATTGTCTTTTTATTAATAAGCTACTGTAAAATTCTAAAATTAAGTAATGGTAAAACGTATATTCATATATTATTGATTCATGTATAAAGGAATCACAAAACAAGTTATATTGAATGCTTACATAAGCCATCTCCACTAAGAATTAAGATCAATTTTACAACAATGATATACATAGTTATGTATTTTTTAGTAATTTAAATTAAAATAATCATACAAATAGTTACATATTTATTACAAGCATTCAATTCATATCTCTCAAAACGAAACTGACAAGTTGGTTCATAAGATACTTTAGAACTCTTTGATTATTCAGACAATTCATATATGTTTTAGAGACCTCAAAAAACATAATTAGTCATCGGTATTGGTCAATTTTCTTAAACAAATCCATTGATTTTATATTTGTATCAAACAACTACTTTTATTGCATCGGTGGTCATTTTTATTGGTCTTCTTTTTTTTGCATCCGTGGTCACTATGAGTGACCGCGGATGGAAAACAAAAGACCAACAAAAATGGTCGTTTTGATATAAATGTAACATCAATGAATTTTTTTTATACACGTGACCAATTCTGATGACTAATCATGGTTTTTAGAAAAGAACTTACTAAAATAGAAGAAATTAGATGCGACAATAGAAAAGAAACTATTTGAACAAAATCATAAAGTTATCATGAATTTTTTATTTATTTATAGATAACTATATATATAGCATGTTCATAGATATCATTTGGCCTTTATATGCACATATTTTAATAGAGATAAAGTTCGCTGACAAGTTCAAATATTTTGAATGTATGCCATGGTTGTTGTTGCTGAAAGGGGGTATACCGCTTCAGTGAATAATGTCAATGTTCCAATTTTGGTTTATATATAGTTAAAACTATGCAATAGTTCCTTAATAAACAAATTCATTAGGAGGTAATTATTAACATTGGTACACTAAACCTTAAACACACTAAAAGAATTGTTTAAGAAATTTAAACATTTGAGGAATTCCAATACAAGCAAAGCCATGCATACCTAGCATTGTGAGCTAGATTTTGATACAATAATTATTATCTCCCATGAGCATAAACTTCAATCTATTAAAATTTCATGTTGGAAACTCATTACCCCGTTTTAGCTATGAGACATTACAATTATCTTTTTGGATATTTAGTTATGGGGTAAAAACATTCAATGAACCAACCTTGTTGGGGAAGAATCAATAATGATTTATTTAGATTCAAATGATAAGGATTTGATCATTCATTATTGATCATATCTTTATTTATCTTTAAAATTTAACGTTAAAATTTAACGTTAAAATTCTCACTCAAGTAAAAAGTTGGAGTTATTCGTGAATGGCAAGCTCAACATCTTCAAAAAATTGTGCAAACTTAAGTTAATATAGTAGTTTACAGAAGAATCTAGTTTTAATTTTTGTAAAATCATAACGAGTTCGAAAAAAATATCAAAATTCTTTATGATCAACAGAAGAATCCAGTTTCAACTTTTATAATGTCATAAATAGTTATACAACAACATTAAAATACTTCATGATGTAACAAAAAAATATTATTTCATCTATTATAATGCCATAAATAGATCCATATGAACATTAAGATCCTTTGTGTTGAAACAAAAGAATTCAAATTAAGCTTATGTAATACTATAAACAATTCTAGAATAGCATTAAAAATATTATAATGTGAAGGGAGAATTTTGTTCCAACTTCCATAGCATCACATTTATATTTTTAATATTTGATTATAAACTATTTTAAAAAGAACAAAATATTTATATAAAAATTTAGTAAGTCTAGTTTTAAGATTATTTAATTATAAAATATTGTATCGATTAAGATTAGTTGTACTAGTTTTATGTCTACCGTTAATGATTGGTTGCACTCTATGAGAATCCAGTAAGTTTATTACTTCATCCAACGTCATAGTCTTGTCTAGAGGTCATCTCATATAAGGATATGTTAGGGATACTAAAGGACGATTACACAATGAATGTCTTGGAAAATGAAATTCTTATTCTACAATTTTCAATCAAATTTCATAATCAATCAACTCGATCAAGTTTGCTTGGTGCATGAGAATCATTGTTGATTTAACTGTTTGGTATACTCTTTCATTTAGTTTTTTGCTCTATTATTTGTTATTTATTTTAGTTACTAGTTTGTTCATACTTGAAAAAAAAATCATTTTACTAGTTTTTTCATATATTAAAAAATATATCTTTTAAATTGCACCAAAGCAAGAAAATCTCCTGAAAAACTGTAGTCGTATGGCTAATGTCCAACCTCGTCCTATGGCTAACCCTAACCAAAATTATTTTTATAACACATGTTCCCGTAGGAACCCCACACTTAGAAACACATTATTAGAAATGATAACGCGTATATCTCTGGTAATACTAGTGTTGGTATGAAGAGTATGAAAAGTACGAAAAAATATCTTGAGCGCGTGAACATTTTACTGAGAATATTGATGAAAATTGTTTTAAGTGTAAACATTATAAGAAAATATATACTTATAAGTTTGTAAAAACAAATTGCGACGCCGGAGGTATATCAAGACACTTAGCTACACATAAAAAAATTATCCTTCAAAAAATTATGAAGAAGGGAATACACCCATAAATCTTCAAACTGGTAATGCTTTTGTTTTTAATCAAAATACATATAAGGAACAATCCATTATATATGTTGTTGGTACATCACAATCGTTTATTTTTTGTGACAAATGAAAATATGTTAATTGGATGCGTAATAGAGTAAACCCAAGAGCTACACAAATCCTACGTACCTTGATGAGATCAGAACGTTTTAGATATTATGAAAATAAAAATGATGGAGAAATTTAAACCCGAGCTGATGGTTTTTGGGTCGGTTAGAGGTGAAATATAAACTAGTCTGCTATATTAAATATGAAATCGATTTGGAGAAAGAGAGGGTTTTGTTTGGGTGATTTGGTTAGTGATTCGGGTATGGTTTGGATTATTATACAGGTCGGGTTTGGTAGAGGGTAAATGACTATGTAAATAGTAAAGGTAAAAGATAAATTATAATTATTTAATTACTTACGGCATCCACATCAACATCCTATATAGAAGTTGACGTAGATGGTCAAAGACAATAATATGGTAAAAAGAGTTGATGTCATGAATGACTAATTTGTAGTATTTTCTGGAAATGTGGGGGTCGTTTTATTATAAAAGTGAACATGGAGGATTAAAGTGAGATAACTCGTAAACGAAAGGGATTAACCATTTTAGTCAAATTGTTGGATAAGAAGAACGGTAGTGAAGAAAGTAGAGAGAGAGGGAGAAAAGAGAGGTGTAGAATTCCTAAAGTGGCTGCTTTATGTTGTATGTTTAGCATAGTCTCAATTAATGGTACGTTATTCTTTTATGTAGTTAGTGTATTGAAATTTCACTAATTACATACAAGTCTTTTAATTTAACCATTTGTATTGAATATGTCCAACTCTTTTTTATTCTTCACTTATTTTCACTATAAGTTTCAATTTCTCTTATATTCTGATATTTTCCTCGTCGTAAAGATTATAACCATTATTTTTATAAAAAAAATATATCTTGTTACTTTTACATTTTTTTTACAAATCTACCATACCACGTTGTTTCAAAAAAATTATCATACCATTTTGTTTTTAAAAACTCTATCATGTCATAGTCATAGAATATATATTCCGCCATATCCACATAAAATTTGATTTGTCACAGCCATAGAAAAACCGATCTGCCACCGTCACAGAAAATCTGATATGTCACAGCCACATAAAAGTTTTAAAGCTACATCTACAGAAAATCTATCCTTAACAGTAAGAAAGGGCTTGGTCCACATAGGTTTTCTGAATGTTTTTTCTTGGTCACTTAAATTATTATTTTTAGTTGTTATGCTAACAACTTGAAAATAAAATTTGTTTACCTTATGCGGTTTGACGAAACTAGTTCTCCAACAGTTGAGGTTGCAAGTGTTTCTCATCTCAATACTTAAATAAAGTTAGACGTAATACCTAGGAGAGTTTTTAGTCAAGGGTTGGTTGATGTGGAGTCTTTTTTTAATAAGAATGGAACATTGAATAAGCTATTGCACCAGATTTATGATATGAAAATTCTTGCTCAATTTTCTCCTTGTGTGTATAAGTGACCTTTAATAGACAACTAGACTATTTTTTATAAATGACTTCATATGTATGTTAGGAATTTTGGAATATTTTAGACCGATATGTTAATTATATATTTTGTTATTGTTCTAAGATATTCCAATAATAAAAGTAATCGGTTAATTATATTATATATAATTGATTGTATTGGACCTATATCCAAATAATTCATTATGGACCTAAGTGTAGGTACCATGTTTAGTTTTTGAACTGTCAAGAAGAGGGCTTAAATGTCAACACTTGAGCCTGAATTTATAACTCGTTGTGTAAATCGATTTAATCGATTTACAGGGTTGTGGTCCCGGATCATAGAGGATAAAAGGTTACACGCTTATAGCTTAGGGTTTCAAGTTATATCATATGTAAATGAATGGGTGGGGTTTTAGTATTCTTTCAACAAAACTTAAACGCAATCGTATACTGATTAGAAGATCTCTTACCATTTTCTAGTTAATTCTACATGTGTTCTCAAAGATCGTTTGGAAAATAACAGAGTATAATCAAGAGCATTCAAAAGGCAGTAGATTTTAGAAGAACTTATAATGAAAACAGTAGGCAAAGTCATAAATTATTCATTTCATTTGTTCAATTAGAATAGTCGACTCAAAGGGTTTTATATATATTTTCCGTATTTTTTTATACTGGTATGATATGATTTTAATCCGGTATACCAATGCATATCAGAGCCTGTAAAATCCCTCTACGATTTGATAGAATAATCGATTACATGTATCGAACGTGTTTTTTTCTTCTAAAAAACCCCATATAATTGAGAATATGTATTTTAATTAGGTTGGTTAGGGCATGAGTTTAGGAAATTGTGTGAAGATCATGTTTAGTGATTTATTCATATTGAAAAGCATGTTTATGTGATTCTCTTATGTTTGATATGAATAAAATTGTATCTTTGATAGTTTAGGATTTTTCAATTAAATTAGGGTTGATTGATGTCGGGAACTTCTTCTCCCGAAATTAGTATAAAATCAACCTTAATTTAATAAATAAATTTAAACTATTGGAACAGTGACTCATCGACGCATTAATCCATAATATTAATGTTGATTGAAGGTTCTCTAATGATGTTCACTATGACCGACGAATTGTTGATGTTGTGGATGAACACCGGGATCTACGAGGATTTAAAAACCCACTGTTATCATGATGATAGCACTAGGAGGTTGTTGGTTGGGCATAAGTCCAGTGAAAACAGCGCTGCTGCAGGTTGGGTGCACACCCATGACCTACAACAGTGTTGCTGCAATTTATAGGACCTGTAGTAGGTCGGAAGATTTTTTGTTAAAAAAATCCATAAAATTTATTTTTTAAATTAATATTTAATAAATTTAATATCGATAATTTTTAATTTATTTCACTAAATTTATGTGTTTGGACATGCTATTTATGATGTATGTATAAATTGTGAAATAAATGTTAATGCATGACTTAGGTTTCGATGACCGGTATGTGAATCATTGGAACTGACTCAATCGACCCTCCGGAAGGTTAAGTTAATCTCTTTTAAGGATCATTGGCTACAAAAGGTTTTGGGATTGATCTAGATGAAAATATCATTGGCCCTACAAAAAGTTAATGTTAGGGTTTAGATAGATCATGGGTTGGATAAAATTACTAAAAACAATTCGTATGGGGATTTAAGTTGGTGAAATCGTCCCTTCAAAGGTTTTATCGATACTTGGAATACATTAAATTCATCAGTGTAATTTTTTGATTTTAAGTAGGTGAAATCGCACATCTGTAAGGTTACACCGGTACTTAGGAAAATCAAATTTGAGTTATTTTTTATGAAGGCAATAATATTTGAAGGGCATATCGAACTAACCCTAATCTTTATTTCATCATTTATGTTTATAATAATCAAAATGTAAATGTTTTATTATTTTTATTAATGGGCTTACTAGGCTATGGACCTGGGCTTGAATAATTAAAGGTTAGCCTATGGAATTGATTTGTCCTATTAGGCCTATTAGGATACTTTAGTCTATAAAAATCATTTTATGAGGCATTTAAGAAGTTATGAAGCATTTACTGCTAAAATGAGACACGTTCTCTCTCTAAACAATTACTTAAAAAGCTCTTTTATCTCTATACTCACTACCAAAAATTAATTACTCCTCACCACATTACTAAATACCCCCTCAAATAAAATTTATCCACATCAAATTGGCGACCACAATGTGAGTTATCACAGAGGTACCCGAATAACGAGATCTGAAACTTAACGTACAAAAATTAGCCTTCGGAACCCTCCGAAGCATGAATCCTTAAATAAAAATAATTATTACCCTAAATAATGATGGAGTTATGTTCGAAGAAGAATTTCTCCAAACACCTCATACAAATGATAAAAATCGGGAAATGCTTCTCATGTAAGAGGAGTGAGACTAGTTACTGGTGTGGATAATAATCGCATGAGGGTAGGATAGTAATTTCAGTTGGTGTTTTAAGGAAGTATGTGGGTGTTATGTGTTTAGAGTAGTGAGTAGAGAGATAATTAAGCAACTTGGTAGCAGTTAATTCTCATTACCCACACTTAATGCAGGTGGTTGGGTATTTATACCCTGATGTTTGGGCCCTTATGGGCTTTCGGGTCATGTTTAATGGACCCGGGTCATGTTCAAAGACCCATGAGCTCTAAGTAGGAGAGCAAGTAGCTTAGTCAAGAAGTGTTTAGGTTTTTTAGTACTTTTGTCATAGTTCGAACAGTCCTATGGTCATAGTGTTCAAAGTGATCTGTCCGGTCCATGTGATCTGTCCGGTATCCGGAGAGGTTGGACCGGTCTGTCCCTGTACGGGGAGCAGGCAAAATTCAGACTCATCAGGAGACCCTTTTTTAGGTGTTTGTTCAAATTCTCTTTGTCAAAAACCTGAAAAACAGTCCGATATCAGGGGTAGTTCTCATCCGGAGAGGTTTATTTGCTTTATGGTTTTATCCGGACAGATAAAGCTTGATGAATCCAAACGGTTTTTTGCCAGAGATCGTGGGACACGTGTCACACTCTGATTGGTTGCTTCATCCGTTTTTTCACCTTGAATTTCAAACCCACCTTCTTCGAAAATCAACCTCTTTAATTACAGATGGTGACATCAGCGCCGTCTTTTAATCATTGCCAAACTTTTCGAATTCTCCTAGGAATCAACTTCCTTTTTCAGATTTACTATAAATTGAAACTCACTTTCTACTGTTTTACTATCTCTTTCATATTTACTCTGCATACTTTCTTAGAGCTTTCTCTCTCTAAAGCAAAGATTTTCTTGATAGTTTATGTTTACAGCAAGGACTTCTTTGATCAAAGGCGGGTGGCTCAACCTTTCTGAGTTGGAGAAGGCACAAAAAGTTGAGAAGGAAAGACGAATCGCAGCAGGGTTACCTACTTCGCCTCTCGACAGACCAATCTCTTCTGTTGCAGAGTCAGTTTGAGGATCTTCTTCCTCCAAAGGCACTAAGCCTAGAAATTTATTCCAACCTAGCATTTCCCTCATCATCTCTGGTTCCTCTGTTCAGGAATCAGAATCCATCGTCGAGCCAGGAGCAACTGCCACCAGCTTCAAAAAACCCTCACCCTTCATAGCGATGGGATCAGATACGGAGCATTCCCCGGAGAAGTTAGTCGACCGAAGAAAGAGCCGACTGGTTAAGGGGCAAGCCTCTAAGAACACTCCCTCAAAGTCGGGGGCAAAAAATAGCAGCTCTGGGTCTGAAGTGCCTATCAGAGCTCCCCGGTAAAGACTACCTGGTCCGGAGACTAGCAGCCCAGCACTTCGAAGAGAGGTCTCTGCCTCAGAGCCCCAGCCTGAGACTAGAAGTCAAGGAAACACTGAAGATCAGCAGTCCGGAAGCCAGGCTGAGCCAAGTTTGAATTCTCCCCGGGCCACTACCACTGATATTCCTCCAACGATCATGGAGGAAAGAATAGAGGACTCTGCTGAAGAAGTCCCTTTCGAGTCTGAGCCCTCCGGTCAGACTAGTAATACTGCTGCTGCCAAAAAAGATAAAGGCAAAGAAAAACTGTGCTTGAGGCATCCGGAGCTGCCGGAGTGTCTCGAAGGGAAGGTAGGGCCTTGTTTTCACAGGGTCGAACTTAAATACCTCTTGGCCTTACAGAAGACCAAGTATGCTTTCATCCATACGGCTGAACTGGGTCGAATGCGCACAAAATGGGAGATCCAAGAAAATGTGAAGATAAGGATTCCCATAGATCCTGAAACTCCTATGGATTGCAAGCTGAATGAAATAGTCATCTTCACAAAGCTATTTAATTGGGGACTCAGATTCCCATTGGACCCAGAGATTGTCAGATATTTTCATCTGATCAAACTCTGTCCGAGCCAGCTGAGCCCCAACGCTTGGTATACTCTGATGTCATGCATCATGGCATCAAGGTTGTCCGGGTTACCTCTTCCTATGGAAGAGTTTGCTGCAGTGGCTACTCTTTGCAAACATCACCAATTCCCCTTCTACCACTTCAATATGGGGGACAGTTTCAAAGCTGTTGATGATCTATTGGAGTCTGAGAGTAAATGGAGGAGCCAGTTTTTGTTCGTTAGTGGCGCTTGGGAAAACGGAAAGAAGATCAAGTCCGGAGAGAACCCAAGCCTCCTCAGAAGCAGGTGGAGGAGTGACCGTAAGTCTCCCACTTTAAATCTTTGTCTACTTCTTCCTTCTTAAAGTTGGTTTAAATGGTCTTTCTTTTGTCTTAACAGAACTGCCTAAGGAGTTCGGTGATTACTTGAAGGTCGGGCAGGTTACCTGTGGCAGGATCAGTGCTTGGGCTGCTGAGGAATGGGGGAACCGATTCCATGCTGCTTTCACCAGTGGAAACTTGGCAAGGTCTCACCTGTGGAACACCACAGGTCGGAGAGACCTGACTTGGGAGGAGCTCACCACCCAGCCTTCTCCGGACACTGTGCTTAAGAGGACCCATGAACCAGATGGGACACTCTTCCTGCCAGGCCGGGCTAAAGCCCCAAGCAAAATGAAGGGCAAGAAGAAAGGCAAGAAGGTGGCAAGTGATGCCAATCCTGCTGATGCTGAGAAGGATGCTCCAACAGACCCAGAGGGGCCAGCCCAGAGCCAAATCGATGCTGCTCTTTTGCAGGTAGTGGAGCAAGAGACCGAGAGGCAGGAAGCAGATCTCCCAAAACTTCCAAGGGATTCCAAGAGGAATCGCAAACAGGGGGCGAAGGCGCAGACCGGGTAGCCAAGAAGAAAAAGACTGCTAAGGGAGATGAGCTTGCTCTCCGGGATCCAGAGCCTTCTTTCCAGGCTGACCCTTCTGACCCAACACATGCCGAAGAGATCCCAAGGGACTTTCATACCGATGAGGTTGAGGGAGGAGATCTCAACATTGATGGATTCGATATCACCGGTCTTGGTGAGCTTAGTGAATACTTCCTCAACCTCCCCAGAGACGACTTCGCAGGGCCTTACATTCCTCCGAGCAGCTCCAATACGGTCAACTTTAACGGTAAGACTTTCATTGTCTCTAGTGAAAATGACACCATAGCCCACTCCTTGCTAAGCAATGTGCAGCCGGTACTTACACTGGAGAGACAAGTTCGGGGTCAAGCAGACATCATCAAAGACCTTAAGGAAAAAATTGTTAAGATCTTTCATTTGGTTTTTTTATCATTTTATCTAAAAATTATCAATAAAAATCGTCAAAAATTTTACTCAAATTTTTTAAAAGTATTCTAATTTCAAACTATTTTTTTTTCATAAATTCATTTCCCAGTAATGTCAAGGTATGTTATACATGTATAATGATATAGTTTGTATTCGATCTCATTCATTAATCCAGTAGTTATTTGAACTTAAAATTCTGATTTCAAAAAAATCAATTTTTATATAAATTCAGTTGTTTGTTTATGAATTTGATGAGGTTGTTGTTTGGAATTGATGATTCGATGTGTATGATATTTTTTTACAATAAATGGTTAGGATTTTAGGTTGTTTGGTTTTTGGATCTAGTTATGTGTGTATGTGTTCGTCATGCGACAAAGATGGTTGTTCGTCGCGTCCGTGATGACAATTTTTCACTTGTTCATCGTACAGATCACGCGACATCTTGTAAATTTATCATACATGTTGTATGATTTACAGTGGGTACCTTGTTTGATACCAACATGTTTACTTTTCTTGTTTCATAGTTGAAAACGTATGATTTTTTAAAAGAATGATAAATTTGTGATTTATCTTTAATATTTATTCGTAAACTTTTTTTCTTCATATGATTAAAATAAAAACGGCCACAAGGAAGGTAAGGGGTCGCTCTACCTCTCCAGTATCAACAACTTTGCGTCCTTCATGCGAGATCGGTGGGGTTGCTCATGGTGACGCACATCCTGACGATGCATTCTTAGTTTTGAATCCACATGTGGCGCCCTTATATCTCCATTATCGGATGTACGAGGCTTATAGCGTCTTCCGTAACGACGTAAGTTACATTAAAGGTTCATCAATTATATATTGTTTTTGTTTGATTCTTAATATTCCATAATATATTTATTTATATATATTAATTCATTTTTGTAGGAAATTATACAATAAAATTGAGATATAATAAAAATCATTGTTAGAAATGACTCTCTATTCGATGTTACTAAAACTTCCAAGAAGAGACACACATAAAGTTTTGAATTTTAACCAATGATAGACTTCTACTCACTTCCATCAAACTCATTTTCCTCCAATAATCTTTGTTGTTGATGATCTTAGAGAAGTGTGAAAACTCTATGAAGAATACGTTGTTATCAATGTCATACAAGTATTAATCCACAGTGAAAGCTCAGCTAACATTTTGTTAAAACCAGTTATCATCAATGGCAATAATGATAAAATTACCTCGTGATTCTCAACTTATGGTCAAACATGCCCTCGGTTAGAAGGAAACACGCAAGACCATCTAATTAAGTACCTTAAAAGTTTGAAATATTAGACATGTGGGTTTATAGTTATCCATTATTAGCAACTTCTCAAATCTGAAAATTTGTTGGTTAAGTAAGTAGAAATCTAATTGATGTTGAAGAAATGCAAAAACCAATTTATTAAGTAAGTAGAAATCTAATTGATGTTGAAGAAAAAAAAACTTGAATTTAGTAAATTTGGCTTTAGATTTGGTAGTAGCTGGTGAGGATAATTATCACCTGAGGGTAGGCTTGTAATTTGTTTGGTGTTTAATAGAAGTATGTGGGTGTTTAATATTTAGAGTAGAGTCTAGAGGGAGAATTAAGTAGCCTGGTTGTATTTAATTTTCATTACCCACATTTAATGCAGGTGGTTGGGTATATATACCCTTACGTTTGGGCCCTTATGGGCTTTCAGGTCATGTTCGATGGACCCAAGTCATGTTTAAAGAACCATGAGCTATAAGTAGGAGAGCGAGTAGCTTAGTCAAGACGTGTTTAGGTTTTTTAGTACTTTTGTCATAGTTCGAACAGTCCCATTAGCTAAGTGTTCGAAGTGGTCTGTCCGGTCCGGAGGGTTAGGTTCGATCTGTCCCTGTCCGGGGAGTAAGAAGAATTCGGACTCATCAGGAGCCCCTTTTTTAGGTGTTTGTTCAAATATCTTTGTCAAAAACCTGAAAAAACAGTTCGAAATCAGAGGTAGTTTTTCCCGGACAGACCTTTCAACTTGGGCTATGGCTTTACCCGGACTGATAAAGCTTCATGAATCCAAAATGGTTTTTGCCAGAGGTTGTGGGACACGTGTCGCTTTCTGGTTGGTTGCTTCAGCCGTTTTTTCACCTTGAATTTCGAACCCACCTTCTTCGAAAAGCAATCTCTTAATTAAAGGTGGTGACATCCGCGCCGTCTTTAATCATTACCAAGCTTTTCGAATTCTCCTAGGAATCAAACTCTTTTTTCGGATTTACTATAAATTAAAACACTTTCTACTGTTTTACCATCTCTCTCAATTTTACTCTGCAACTTCTTAAAACTTTCTCTTTCTAAAGCAAAAATTCACCCATATAGTTTATGTTTACAGCGAGGAACGCACTGATCAAAGGTGGGTGGCTCAACCTTTCTGAATTAGAAAAGGCGCAAAAAGTCGAAATGGAAACACGCATCGCAGCAGGACTACCCGTTTCGCCCATCGACAGACCAGTAACTTCAGCCACAGAGTCGGATCAAGGCTCTTCTTCCTCTAAGGGCACCAAGCCGAAAAGGTTATTCCAAACCAATCTCTCCCCCATTATCTCAGGTTCCTCGGTTCAAGAATCAGAACCTGTGGTTGAGCTAGGCGTCACTGTAACCAATTTCAAAAAACCTTCCCCTTTCATAGCTATGGGGTCAGATACTGAGCACTCCCCTCAAAAACTAGTTGACCGGAGAAGAGGCCGGTTAGTTAAAGGCCAGGCTTCTAAGAGCACTCCTTCTAAATCGGGTGCTAAATACAGTAATACTGGGTCAGAAGTGCCCATCAGAGCTCCCAGGGATAGACTGTCCGGTCCGGAGGGCACCAGTCCAAGTCTTCAAAGAGAAGCATCTGCACCAGAGCCCCAACTGGAGGCCAGAAGCCAAAAGAACACTAAGGCCCAGAAGTCCGGAGACCAGGCTGAGTCAGATTTGAACCCTCCCCCTACTACTGCTGCTGAAAACCCTTCAACAATTATGGAGGAAGTAATGGAGGACTCTGTTGAAGAGGCTCCATTTGAGTCTGAGCCAAAGGCAAAGAGAAATTGTTCTTGAGGCATCCGGATCTGCCGGAGAGTCTTGAAGGAAAGGTGGGGCCTTGTTTCCACAAGGTCAGCGTTAAGTACCTCCTCTCCTTGCAAAAGATCAACTACGCATTCATCCACACAGCTGAGTTGGGCCAGATGCGTACGAAGTGGGGAATACCGGAGAATGTGAAGATCAGGATCCCCATACACCCAGAGACTCCCATGGACTGCAAATTAAACGAAATTGTCATGTTCACAGAGCTATTTAATTGGGGGCTCAGACTCCCATTGGACCCAGAAATTGTCAGATACTTCCATCCGATAAAACTCTGTCCAAGCCAGTTGAGCCCCAACACCTGGTACACCCTCATGTCATGCATCATGGCTTCGAGGCTCTCCGAGATTCCTCTGCCAATGGAGGAGTTTGCTGCTGTGGCCAGTCTTTGTAGAAACCACCACATCCCCTTTTACCATTTCAATATGAGGGATAATTTCAAATTTGTAGATGATCTGTTAGAGGCGGAGAGGAATTGGAGGACCCAGTTCCTGTTTGTTAGTGGTGTTTGGGAGAACGGAAAGAAGATCAAGTCCGGAGTGAACCCAAGCCTTCTCAGAAGCAGGTGGAGGAGTGACCGTAAGTCTCATGCTTTATATTTTTGTCTCTCTCTCTTTTTTTGAGTTAGTTTAAACTAATTGGTCTTACTTTTGCCTCAGCAGAACTGCCCAAGGAATTCAGTGATTACTTGAAAACCGGGCAGGCTACTTGCACCAAGATCAATACTTGGGCTGCTGAGCGGTGGGGGAACCAGTTCCATGCTGCTTTTACCGGAGGCAACTTGGCAAGGTCTCACTTGTGGAACACCACAGGTCGGAGAGACTTGACTTGGGAGGAGCTCACCACTCAGCCTCCTCCGGATGTTGTGCTTAAAAGGACCCATGAACCAGATGGGGCACTCTACTTGCCAGGCCAGGCCAAAGCCCCAAGCAAGATGAAGGGTAAAAAGAAAGGCAAGAAGGTGGTGGGTGGAGCTAACCCTGCTGAGGCGGAGGAGGATGCTCCAATAAATCCGGAGGGGCCAGTCCACAGCCAAATTGATGCTGCTCTCCTGGAAGTGGTGGAGCAGGAGACTGAAAGGCAAGAAGTGCACCCTCCAAAACCTCCAAGGGATTCCAAAAGAAATCGTAAACAGGGAAGTGAAAGCAAAGAGAGGGAGGCCAAGAAGAAGAAGACCTCTAAGGGTGACGAGCTTTCTCTCCGGGCTCCGGAGCCTCCTTCCCAAGCTGATCCTACTGACCCAACACAAGCGGAGGAGATACCGGGCGACTTCCATACCGATGAGGTCGAAGGGGGAGATCTCAACATTGATGGGGTAGACATCACCGGTCTTGGTGGGCTTGGTGAGTACTTCATCAATCTTCCTAGAGACGACTTTGCTGGGCCTTATCTTCCTCTGAGCACCTCAAATACAGTCACTTTTAATGGTAAGACCTTCATTGTTTCAAGTGAAAGGGATGTCATAGCCCACTCTTTATTAAGTAATGTTCAGCCTGTACTTGCGTTGGAGAAACAAGTTCGGAATCAGGCAGACATTATCAAGGATCTTAAGTCTGACAAAGAGAGGCTGTCTGATGACCTTCGCACTGCCACTTCAAACGCTGCCATTCTAAAGGAAGAAAACGAGAAAAGAGCTTTCTCGAAAGAAAAGGCTGATGTCATAGTACAAGAGGTTGACAGACTCACAAAGATGGGGCATATTAAAGAATCTCAATACCCTTTGTGGACTGCCAATCCTGTCCTAGTAAAGAAGAAAAATGGCAAATGGCGCATGTGCATCGACTTCACAGATCTTAATAGAGCTTGCCCGAAGGATTTGTATCCGGTTCCCCGGATAGATCAGTTGGTAGACTCTACTTCTGGGAACAAACTGCTCTCCTTCATGGATGCCTTCTCCGGGTACAATCAGATCCAAGTAGATCCAAAAGATCAAGAGCATACCACGTTTGTCACTGATAGGGGTCTACATTGCTACAAGGTGATCCCTTTTGGCTTGAAAAATGCTGGGGCTACTTATCAAAGGTTAGTCAACAAGGCATTTGCTGATCAAATTGGAAGAAATATGGAGGTTTACATTGACGATATGATGGTGAAAAGCGTGGATGATCAGTTGCACTTGTCCGATATCCAAGAAACTTTTGCCAACTTGGCAAAAGTGAATTTAAAACTAAACCCTGAAAAGTGTGTATTCGGAGTGCAGTCCGGGAAGTTCTTAGGGTATATCATAAGTGAGCATGGAATACAGCCCGACCCGGATCAACTCAATGCCTTATTCCAAATGGAGCCCCCTCGAAACATTAAAGAAGTACAGCAATTGACGGGAAGATTAGCTGCCTTGAACATATTCATCTCCAGGTCTTCGGACAGGTGTGATCCATTCTTTCAAACTTTGAAGGGTGCAAAAGGGTTCGAATGAACCCCGCAGTGTGGTGAGGCATTCAATGAAATCAAGAAACATCTCTCCTCTCCCAATACTTTATTCAAACCAGTTGATGGGGAGACTCTTATTGTGTATCTGGCCGTTTCAAGTTGTGCCATCAGTGCTGTGTTGGTAAGGGAGGTTGATGGTTGTCCATACCCAGTGTACTACATCAGCAAAAGCTTGATTGATGCTGAGAGGCGTTACTTGAAACTTGAAAAATTGGCATTAGCTCTGGTGATAGCTGCAAGAAAAATGAGGCCTTACTTTCAGGCCCATCCTATCATCGTCCGGACATCTTTCCCTTTAAAGAATGTCCTTCAAAAAGAAGACATTTCAAGCAGAATGACGGAGTGGTCAGTAGAGTTGGGGGACTTCGACATAGACTTCGCTCCCCGAACAGCAGTAAAAGCCCAAGCTGTGGCTGATTTTCTGGTTGAATTCCACTCCGATAGGGATTCAGAGCAACCTACTGATTCAAAAGACAAGAAAGTGTGGATTGTCCGAACAGACGGAGGGTCTAGCACCATGGGATGTGGGGCAGGAATATGTCTTACTTCCCCATACGGGGACAACATGTACCAAGCTATTTGTTTTGCTTTCAGGGCGTCTAATAACGAGTCCGAATATGAAGCATTTATAGCTGGGTTAAAGTTGGCCCACATCTGTGGGGCTAAAAGGGTCAAGCTTCTAAGTGACTCCCAGTTACTTGTCCACCATGCCTTAGGCCAATCTGAGGCTAGAAAGGAGCAGTTGGTAAAATATTTACTCCTCCTCAAAAATGAAGCGCTAAAGTTTAAAGCTGTTGTCTATGAGCACATCCCCCGGGCAGAAAATGAACTAGCAGACTCATTGGCAACAATAGCATATACGAAGTCCTACCCATGGATCCATGTGCTTGAAAGCCCTTCTATTCAACTTGGTGAGGGTGGAAAAGAGAAAGTTTTTGAAATACAAGTGAATCGGCCTCAAGACTGGAGGTCTCCTCTCATACAATATCTGTCCGATGGTATTATACCTTCAAATAAGTCACAAGCCAGAACGTTGAAACACAAGGCTCGTGGTTTCATTATGTTGAGAGAAGTGTTGTACAAAAAATCCTATAGTAAACCCCTCCTACGTTGTTTAGGGGATCATGAGTCACAAGTGGTCCTCTCCGAATTGCATGATGGTGAGGGATCAGCCCAATGTGGGTTCAGAGCTTTAACAAGAAGAGTGTTACTCTCCGGATATTATTGGCCATCAATCATGAAAGATGCTAAGGAGCTGGTAAGAAGGTGTGACCCATGCCAGAGGTACAGCAATGAAATTCATGTACCAGCCATTCCTTTGGAGTCAATTTCTGAGCCCATCCCTTTTGGTCGATGGGGATTGGACTTGGTTGGGCCTCTCCCTGTGGCGTCCGGAGGGCGTAAAACTATAATTGTGGCCATTGACTACTTCTCGAAGTGGATAGAAGTAGCCCCCCTGGCAGGGACAACGTCAAAAGCTGTCATAAAATTTATTATGTCCAACATATGTTGCAGATTCGGTGTCACACAGAAGATAACAACAGACAATGGGCCACAGTTTGACAACAGAGAGATGGAAAGCTTATGTGCCTCAAGGGGTATACAACACTGCTTTTCTTCACCTTTTCACCCACAAGCCAATGGGCAGGTTGAAGTGGCTAATAGAACTATATTGTCCGGGTTAAAGAAAAATTTAGAAGGGGCTGCTGGGAAGTGGCCTAGTTATCTACAAGAAGTCTTGTGGGCCTACCGGACAACACCTGGGGCTGCAACACAAGAATCTCCCTTTGCCTTGGTCTATGGGATAGATGCAGTAGCTCCCATAGAGAAGACATTTCCTTTCTTTCGTGTTCACAACTTCTCCGGACAAGCTAATGAAATGGCAATTAGAAATCAGCTTGATTTGATAGAAGAAAGAAGGGTTAAAGCCCACCTTAGAATTGCACACTATCAGAGCCTGATGAGAAGCAGGTTTGTTTCTAAAGTTAAAAGAAGAGATTTCCAACCCGGGGACAAATTATTGAGAAAGGTCTTCTTGCATACTAAGGAAAAGCTCTTCGGAAAGCTGGCCCCAACTTGGGAGGGTCCCTATACTATGGTTGAAAGAATCAAGCTTGGGACTTATTGGTTGGAAGACAAAGATGGCAGGGTTTTAACTCACCCTTGGAATATTGAACACCTTCGAATGTACTTGGAATAACACTTGTGTAAATATTTACTTGTTTAAACATCCATGTAAATATTTGGGGGCATACCTTCCCCTCTTCGGTGGCACGGAGAGCTTTCAATGAAATTTGGTGCCTGCTTCAAAATTCTCTCTAAGTGTTTTCAAAATTTTATCTCTTATCATACTACCCGGACTGAAAGATCTAAGGGCTATTTAAATTCTAGCCGAAGAGTCTTAGTACTCTCACAATGCAATAAAGCTATTTAAACTCCAGCTATTTAAAACAAAAGCAAATAATGAAAGAAGATAATGGTTGAACAAAATACAAACATTCATTTAACAAACTTAAAATTGCCTTGGCCTTCCAAGGACTTTTGAACAAGTTAGGATACAACACAAAAACTTTGTCCGAATAATACGGACACCATCACAAAAAGAGTGCCTTGGCCTTCCAAGGACTTTAGTTTGAATGAAAGATAAACAGAATAAATTATAAGTTAAGGTTGAGCCTTTGAAGATGGCTCGCCCTCATCTGCTTTCTTGCCCTTGATGTCGCTCCTCTCTTCGACTATCTTCTTGCCCTTGGGATCAATCTCTTCTACACCTGGGCTCTCTCCGGTTTCCTCTTCATTATCAGATGAGGACTCGCCGGAATATCCCTCGTCAACCATAGTATAATATGGAAGGTCATCATCATCCACATAGCG
Organism: Limnanthes douglasii subsp. nivea; assembly: GCA_036936605.1. NCBI lineage: Eukaryota > Viridiplantae > Streptophyta > Magnoliopsida > Brassicales > Limnanthaceae > Limnanthes > Limnanthes douglasii. Next base: position 174,802,747 of record JAUPFV010000003.1, read on the forward strand.
CCATAAGTCCCCCAATCTCCTCTTCGGGAATTTTTCGTGAAACAGGAGAACCATATCAGACTTCACCCTTTGAATCATTAGCTCCTCGCTTTGTATCATCTCCCTGGCATAGGCGTTGATCTTGGCCTTGATTGTGGCCTCTTGGTCCCTCACCAAAGCAGCCTTCTCTTCAGTAGCCTGAGTCACTGCATTTTCTAAAGCGATCTTGTCAGTGGTCAGGTTGGTGATGAGCTTCTCCTTTGCTGCAGTTTCTCCCCTTGAGGTTTTCAGGTCCTTCTCCATTCCGGACAGCTTATCCTGAAGTTCTTTTATGGTTTCTTCAAGGGTGGCAACTTTTGTGTTGCTTTCATTTTGCTTCTTCTTCAGCTCTTCATTTGCTTTCTTAAGCAAGTCAGCATTGGTGGTGGCAGTGCGGAGGTCTTTGGACAGCTTTTCCTTATCAGACTTAAGATCTTTGATAGTGTCTGCTTGACTCCGGACTTGCCTCTCCAATGTGAGAACTGGCTGCACATTACTAAGCAGAGAGTGGGCTATAGTGTCCTTCTCACTAGAAACCATGAAAGTCTTACCATTAAAATTGACCGTATTGGAGCTGCTCGGAGGGACGTAGGGCCCTGCAAATTCGTCTCTAGGCAGGCCAAGGAAATATTCACCAAGTCCACCCAGACCGGTGATGTCCACTTCATCCAAATTAAGCTCTCCCCCCTCAACCTCATCAGTATGGAATTCCCTTGGAATCTCTTCTTGAAAGTCCCTTGGGATCTCTTCGGCCAGTGTCGGGTCAGTAGGGAAAGAGGGCTCCGGATCCCGGAGAGCAAGCTCATCTCCTTGGGAAATCTTTTTCTTCTTGGCTTCCCTATCAGCACTTTCACTTGCTTGCTTGCGAGTCCTCTTGGATGCCCTTGGAGGTTTTGGAAGGTTCACTTCCTGCTTTTCGCTCTCCTGCTCCACCACTTGTAAAAGGGCTGCATCAATTTGAACTTGTGTTGGCCCCTCTGGATCTGTTGGGGCCTCTTTTTCAGTATCACCTGCCACCTTCTTGCCTTTTCTTCTGCCCTTCATTTTGCTTGGGGCTTTGGCCCGGGCTGGCAGGTAGAGTGTCCCATCTAGCTCGTGGGACCTTCTCAGCACAATGTCTTCATCAGGCTGGGTGGTGAGCTCCTCCCAAGTTAGGTCTCTCCGACCTGTTGTGTTCCACATGTGGGACCTTACTAGGTTTCCAGTGGTAAAGGCCTTGTGGAATCGGTTCTCCCAGTTCTCTGCAGCCCATGCATTGATTTTGCCACAGGTAGTCTGTCCGGCCTTCAGGTAGTCCCCGAACTCCTTTGGCAGCTCTGTTAAAACAAAAGAGAAATTGGTTAGTACAAACTTAACTTAAAGAAAAAAAGAAAGGAGAGATTCGAACAGAAACTTAAAGTAAAAAAAACTTACGGTCACTCCTCCATCTACTCCTGAGAAGGCTTGGATTCTCTCCGGTCTTGATTTTCTTGCCGTTTTCCCATGAGCCACTGACAAACAAGAATTGGCTCCTCCATTTGCTCTCCGACTCCAAGAGATCATCAACAGCTTTGAGATCGTTCCCCATGTTGAAATGGTAGAAGGGGAACTGATGATGCTTGCACAGGTTGGCCACTGCAGCGAACTCTTCCATAGGAAGAGGGATCCCTGATAGCCTAGATGCCATAATGCATGACATCAAGGTGAACCAACCATTAGGGCTTAGCTGTGATGGGTAGAGTTTGACCAGGTGGAAGTAGCGCACGATCTCCGGGTCTAGTGGGAACCTGAGTCCCCAGTTAAATAGCTCCGTAAAGAAGACTATTTCATTCCTTTTACAGTCCATCGGGGTCTCCGGATCGATGGGAATCCTTATTTTTACGTTCTCGGGGATCCCCCACTTTGTGCGCATTCTACCCAGATCAGAGGTATGGATAAATGCATACTTGGTCTTCTGCAAGGCCAAGAGGTACTTGAGCTCAACTTTATGAAAGCATGGCCCCACTCTCCCTTCAAGGCTCTCCGGCAGGTCCGGATGCCTCAGATATAAGTTTTCCTTGCCCTTCTTGGCAACAACAATAGCGGTATCAGCCTGTCCGGAGGACTCGGACTCAAATCGGACCTCCTCAGTAGAGTCCTCCATTTTCTCCTCCATAATTGTTGGGGGAGCTTCTGTAGAAGTAGTCCGGGGAGGATTGAAGCTTGACATAGCTGGCCCTCCGGACTGTTGACTGCCCGTATTCATTTGACTTCTCACCTCAAGTTGAGTTTCTGAGGCAGAAGATTCTTTGGGGAGTACTGGGTTGCTGGCCTCCGGACCGGACGGCCTCTCCCGGGGAGCTCTAATGGGTGCCCCAGACCCAGATTCACTGTTCTTTGCCCCCGATTTCGAGGGGGTATTTTTAGAGGTTAGCCCCTTGACTAACCGGCTTGGCCTTTTGATGACTAACTTCTCCGGGGAATGGTCAGAGTCAGACCCCATGGCAATAAAAGATGATTTTTTCCTGACACTTGTAGCGGTGACTCCCGGTTCAACAGCAGGGATTGACTCCTGAACTGAGGAGCTAGATACTATGGGAGAAAGGGTGGATTGAAAGAGCTTTTTAGGCTTGGTACCTTTGGAAGATGATGAGCCTCTATCAGATTCTGCAACAGAGGAGGTTGGTTTCTCAACAAGCGACGATGGTAGCCCTGCTGCTAGTCGTTTCTCCTTCTCGACCCTTTGTGCTTTCTCCAACTCCGAAAGGTTGAGCCAACCGCCTTTAATCAATGTTGTTCTTGCTGTAAACATAAAACAGCCAAAGAAGTTTTTGTTCTAGAGAGATAAAGCTCTGGGTGAAATTGCAGAGTAAAATTTGAGAGAGATAGTGAAACAATGAAAAATGAATGAGAATTTATAGTAAATGTGAAAAAAGGAGTTGATTCCTAGGAGAATCCGAAAAGTTGGGTAATGATTAGAAGACGGCGTTGATGACATTATTGGCAATTAAAGAGGTTACTTGTAAAAGAAGATGGTGCGAAATTCAAGGTGAAAAAACGGCTGGAATGGCCAATCAGAATACGACACGTGTCCCATTAACTCTGACAAAAACCGTTTGGAATTCGTAAAGTTTGATATGTCCGGATATACCCACAACTCTCTCCGAATTAAGAACCACTTCGTACAATCGGACTGTTTTTCAGTTCTTTGACAAGGACACTTGCTCAAACACCTAAAAAATGGGCTCCTGATGAGTCCGAATTCAGGATACTCCCCGGAAGGGCAAATCAGTCTAAAAATCTCCGAATACCGGACAGGCACTAAGGACATAAACCGGACAGATGATTTGGACCGGACAGATCACTTCGAACACTGTGAACTTAAGGCTGTTCGAACTATGACTAAAGTACTAAAAAACCTATCACTTCCTGACTAAGCTGCCTGCCCTCCTGCTTAGAACTCATGGGTCTTTAAACATGACCCGGGTCCATTAGGCTTGACCCGAAAGCCCATAAGGGCCCAAACATCACACTATAAATACCCAACCACCAGCATTAACTATGGGTAATGAAAATTAACTGCTACCAAGCTGCTTAATTATCTCTCCACCGTTAAACACCCACACACTACCGTTAAACACCCATATACCACCTTGAAACTCCACTTAAAATTACTAGCCTACCCTCAGGCGATTATTATCCACACCAGTTGTAAGTGTAGGTCAGTCCTCATGGAAGACTACCTCATAAATATCCTGATGGTGAGCATATATCGCATGATGTCGTTTTTTTGCTTACACCTTTCATACACATGTATAACTAGTTTTTCAGTGTTGAATGATTCATTTAGTTTATCATGAATCAGTCAAGTATTTCCCCAACGAAAGTCTTGACTAATTTCACATATGTAATAGAACCAACATCGTCTAACCTTAAAGTACTGACTCTAAAGGTAATGTATAGAGTACTGACGCCACCCATCTCCACTAATGATTATGACGAGTGCATTACATATGAATTCCCGGTTACAACTTTAAACCTGATAAAATTCAGCCTATGCATGTTATTCATGCGATGATTAAGATTCATTATTCATGCGATGATTAAGATTAATTGTTATATATTTAGATTCTAGTTATACCCAACTTATTCCAAATTATTCAGATATAATGAAAATTATGGTATGTATGTTTAGTAATAATACCACGACACATATCAAACTAAGGTACTAGACTAGCCTTCTTTTTATTCTGAAAGTTAAACGGGGCATATAAATACTATATTAAAGAGGTTAGAATCCAACCATATACAGTGATGATAGTCTAGGGGATATTCTTTAAACGAATCATAGCAATATAAAGAGAATATTTAGACCTTTATAAATTTTATTACCAAAATTCAGTTTTTTATGTGCTTTAGTTTTCCGTTTTTCTCAGGTTAGCTGAATATTGAATTTATATAAGCTAAGATTTTGGTATATATAAGGGAAAATTGTAACATTTATAAAAAAAGTTTATAAGTCAATTTACATGGATAATTTTTCAGACTAATATTTGATCGATTATTGAATAAGATCGTCAATATTAACTACAAACTTTATATTTTGTAATTTAATTCAGTTGTGAAAAGATTATTAAGTTATTAACATTAAAATGTTGAACAATAATATGGAATAATAATGATTCGGCATTAACAAATGAAGAGACTTACAAATTAAAATTATCTAAATAAAATATATAAGTAATAAGGATAATTTTATTGCATAAATTTCATACCTTAAGTAGGTTTAGTACTTATTTTAATTTATATTCAATTATTATAGATCTTTGATGGATTGATACATTTCTAATAATCATAATTTTTTTCATCTCAAGGTACATTGAACTATCAAATTAAGTGATGATAAAACACAATTACATATAATAGTAATTTATTGTCATCTTCGAGATATTTGATGGATTGATATAGTTGCAACCATCACACTTTTTTTTATCATAAGATACATTAATTTGTCAAAATTAAACGATGGTAAAATATATTTACAATTAATGGTGATTTAATGCGATCTTACAACTCTAAAGATCTTTGATAGATTCATAGAGTTCAATCCATCATATTGTCTTTTTATTTATAAGCTACTACAAATTTTTAAAATTAAGTAATGGTAAAACATATATTCATATATTATTGATTCATGTATAAAGGAATCACAAAACAAGTTATATTGAATGCTTACGTAAGCCATCTCCACTAAGAATTAAGATTAATTTTACAACAATGATATACATACTTATGTATTTTTGAGTAATTTAAATTAAAATAATCATAAAGATAGTTACATATTTATTACAAGCATTCAAGTCATATCTCTCAAAATGAAACTGACAAGTTGGTTTATAAGATGTTTTAGAACTCTTTGATTATTCAGATAATTCATATATGTTTTAGAGACCTCAAAAAACATAATTAGTCATCGGTATTGGTCAATTTTCTTAAAAAAATTCCATTGATTTTACATTTGTATCAAACAGATACTTTTGTTGCATCGGTAGTCATTTTTATTGGTCTTTTTTTTGCATCTGTGGAGAAAGTTATAGGCCCAAATTTTGTAGTATATATTCAGGAGAATGATCAAGCATATGCTAGAAATGTAGATGATCTGTCATCTTAGAAACATGTCATGGAAAGCTCTGACTATCAAAAGTGGATTGACATTATAAAGGAAGAGTATTAATATAAGCAGTGCAATACGGTATGAGAAATTGTCCCGTTACTTGAGGAAGAATAAACGTTTGGTTCCAAGTGTGTTTACAAAACCAATCGCAATTTCTTGGGTAATTTGGAAAAATATAAAGCCCTTATTTTAGAAAAAAGTTATTCTCAACATGAAGGGATTGGTTTTAAATAAACCTTTAGTCTGGCATCGATGAAGGATTCTTTTAGAATAATCATGTCATTAGTTGCACACTTTGATCGTGAGATTCATCAGATGGATGTTAAGACCGTTTTTTCAATGGTGATATTGAGGAAATGATCTATATGATGTAACCTGAACACTTTCATGTGAAGGATATCTGTGAGGACAATTTTATGTTAGGTATTCAGATCATCGGGATCGCTCCCATGGTATTATTGGCTTATCATAAAAGATATATATTGAAAGTGTGTTGCAATGTTACGGAAAATTACAAACCCATAAGTACCTCTATAGAAAAAGGTAACAAACTTAGTCTATATCAATGTCCAAAGATACAAACTTTAGATTGAGGAAATAAAAACGGTTTCTTATACATATATGCTCAAGTGTTTACTATCTCAGATATTTTATTTTCTATGAATATGTTAGAGAGATATGTAAGTAATACAAATTTGGGTCACTAGAATATAGTTAAAAGACTACTCCAATATATGCAAAGAACAAATGGGCACATACTGACATATAAGAAGTCATATAAACTGGAGATAATTGGTTATCCTGACTCGGATTATAATGGATGCGTAAGCACACTCAAAAGAACTTTGGTAACATAATCGTATTGGATGAAGGTGCAATATCCTGGAAAAGTTTAAAACAAACATTTGTTATATCTTCCAGTATGGCAACATAATTTGTTGCATGTTTTGAGACATCGAACCATGCGTTATGGTTGCCAAATTTTGTTACTGGTTGCGTATCGTACATGGAATAGAAGGTCCCATGAGATTGTATTATGACAATAATTTTGCGGTGCAGCCCTTCAATAATAACTGGAGCGGGTCTAAGTCCAAACATATAAACATACAGTTTTATAAGTTAAATAAAGACTTAAATGGGTCAAATAAGTATATATCACATCATCACAAACTCTATGGTAGCATCCCATCTTACGAATGGGGTTTTACCTAAGGTTTTCCAGGGACACACCATTAGTATTGGTGTAATTTATATATATATATATATATATATATAATTTTTAATTTCAGTGAGAGATTTTGTAATAGGATCTAATCATATGTATTCTATAGTATTATGTATATTGAGTTTTATTACAATATATTTAGATGTTTGTTATATTTTTTGTCTTCTTGTATTGGATATCCAACGGTAGGAACCATTTGAGAGTATATATATATATATATATGTGTGATTACAATTCATAGTACTGTTCAACTATATTCCATAATTGTCCCAAGTAGTTGATTGATAGCGATAACATGATTAATGTTGCGGCATACTATTGCGAATTATGATAAAGAGGTCTTTAGGCCTTTATTATCATTGATCATGTATGAAGTTGTATTTTTTACCTATTAATAATAAATTAAGGATATCCACTAAAGTTGAATATATTATTGAGTGACATATGACGGTCCAAGTGGAGGATTGTTGGAACATTTTGGACTAATATGTTAATTATATATTATGTTATCGTTCTAACGCAATCCAATAATAAAAGTGATCAGTAAATTATATTATATATAATTAATTGTATTTGACCTATATGTGAATAATTCGTTATGAACGTAAGTGTAGTAATCTGGTTGAATTTAGGCATTGTAAAGGATATGGTCCAAATTTCAGCGCTTGAGCATGAATTAATAACTCAGGGTGTAAATCGATTTGATCGAATTACAAGGTTGTGGTCCCTAATCATATACCGTAAAGGATTATGGACTTACAACTTAGGGTTTCAAGTTGTAGCCTATATAAAGGAATGATTAGGGTTTTAGTATTCCTTTAGCAAAGTTCAAACACAACCGCCGTCTAGATCTCTTACCCATTTTTCTAGTTTTTTCTACAACCGTTCTCAAAGATTGTTTGATGAATAATAGTCGATCCTGAAAAACATTCAAATGACATTAGATTTTAGAGGAACTTATAATTGAAAGCAACAGACAAAATTGCAGGTTCTTTGTTTCGTTTATTCGAATAAGAGAATCGATTTAAAGGACTTTATATATATATATATATATATATTTGTGTTTCGCTATACCGGTATGCGATTTGAGTCGAATATAACAAACATAACTCCTTTAGTATCGATGTTAGTACTATGAAATTTGAGAACAATAACTTTACTGTCATTCGTATTAATGTGATCTATATTGGAAAAAAACTTTAGAGCAATGCCTTTGGTGCTTATGTAACTCCCGTAAAAGGCGACTTAATTATTTTATCCTTCTTAATAGTTTATGGATTTAATACCTAATACAATCTTTTTTTTAATGATCAGATCACATGCAGTTTTGGATACCTATGTAAAAAGTAGACAAATGAACTAAATCCGGTAATGAGAGGAAAACTTGCAATGGTTGGAGAGCAAAAAAAAATAACAGAAAAAAACTCAGAGATGAAGTAAACATTAACTGTTCTATTCTTAGCTTAGCTAACTACGTTAATGCTTTGTGTAAACAATATAAGAAAGATCGTCGTTATTTCTTATACCGTGATAGGTGTGTAGTAAAATTACTGTCTTATTAACCCTTTTTTATTATTTTGAAAATAACTTTGTATTTACTTGCAGCAAAATGACTTACATGTAAAAAGCGATCTCACTAGTAATTCTAAGACATTGATGGCCTATATGATCAACCTTTCTAATTTTATTTGCAGCAAACTAACTCTTATTTTTGAAAGTTGGTTTGAATACTAATTCTCAGAGTGATGGTTGTTATGATTTCACATGCAAATAATTAATACCACATACATGATACGCAAAACGAGCCAAGAAAATAATAACATTTAGATAATTGAAAATTGGTAAAGTGTTAAGTTATCACCTATTACTTTTAATATTCTTTCGGTTTGTAATGACTCACAAATTTTGCGAAAAAATCAATCAACATCTCAACAATGTTCGGTCTTGTAAACCATTTTTAATAAAACAAATTATTATATGAAATAGAAAATAAATTTATAAAGATCTACTTTTAAAATGGTCTATAAATTTGAGTTTCGATTTAAAAAAAATAAAAATCAACTTTCAAATTTCTAAAAAAATTCTAAATATTATATATGAAGAATAATAATAATTTAATATGGATATAAAAGACTAATTTTATAAAAAAAATAAAATAAAAAGTAAAAACATAACATCCAAATAGGACCTACAAAAAGTTAAAATAGAATTAAATGAATATTAGAAAAAAGTTGGACACGTTGAATACAAGCTAGCACGTTGTAGGAAGATCGTCGTTGTCTCGATCAATCGGAAACAATAACTTCTATTACGGAAAGATTTGAAAAGGCCAAAGCTATTTCCTCCATAAAAATTATCATTTCCTCCATAATTTGAAAAAACCTCCATGTTGTTATTTCTTCAATAAAGGAAGTTACAAATTTGCCCTTTTACTCAATTTTTCTTCACAAAACCATTACCCTAAGATACCATTACCCATTCAATACAACAAAACCAATTCTTCACAAAACTAGTACCTTACAAAACAGATTCGAAGAGAGAGAGAGAAGTCTTGGAGAAGAAAACCTATTCTTCACAAAACAGGACCCTACCATAACAGAATCGAATAGAGAGAGAAGCCTTAGAGAAGAAAACCCATTCTTCACAAAACCAGTACCTTACAAAATAGATTCGAATAGATCTCTTTGTTAGATTCGATTAGGGTTTCGACTTGGATTCGCCTTGGGATAAATCACTGTTCTGAATTTTTTTTATGCATTGAGCATGTGATTCCGAGTGGGCATCTCGGAATCACATGCTCAATGCATAAAAAAATTCATAACATTAAATCGGAATCGGTTGTTTTATGCCCAGATATGCTTAAATCGGGAATGCTGAAATCAGGAAGTGCTCAAATTACTGTATTCTAAAACGTGAAAAACGACATTAAAATACCTTATTCGGTGCTTCACTGTTGTTCTCCTGCATGGAATGAGATTCTTGATTTTCCATGGTCGAACAACGTTCAATCTTCAATAAAACTGGTATTTTTTGGGTTTAGGGTTAATTTAAGTTTCTAAAATCAGATATGTAGGATTAAAAAGGGTTTAATCTTATGTTTTTACACAGTAGGGCAATCTATTTCACTAATGACACCTAACATTAAATTTGAAAACAAAACAAGGGCAAACTAGTAAAATCATGTTTCACTAGTTTTAGAGATTTCAAATTATAGAGGAAATAATAATTTTCATGGAAGAAATAGCTTTGGCCATTTGAAAATACAAAATCCATCTATGTATTTCTATATATAGTAATTAGATGCTTTAGAGCCGATAAAAGTTCATAAATTCCGTAAATCACGAACTATATCCAACATTATATTGGTTTTATTTGAATTTAAATATTATCTAATTTTTAAGAAAAAAATATAGAATATATATTTTCTGGTCGATTTGTAAGTAGTTTCTAATTTTAGCTATAAAAAGTTAAATGGAAGAAGTGTTGTTTGTTCTATGTGCTAAATATATTTAATTGAATGGACTTGTTTCGATTTTCATCTTTATTTTATATCTGTAAGTTTTTTTTATCTTATATCTATAAGTATAAATATATATTAATTAGAAATATTTAATCCCCCATTTAAAATTTTTATATATTAATTGTATCAATAAATAGATTAGAACATATTTTATTAGAACATAAACTCTGGTTTTGAAAGTAATTCCTAACCGTACATACACTTTCAAAACCAAAGTTTATTAAATTTGCTGATGATCACAATATCATTCAATTCGATAAACAAACTAAAGATGTCCTTCTAATGCAGTCTAAATCAACGGTGATTGGAAAATTCAGTCAAGGGATTCCGAAACGTTTAGCCTTTCAGTCTTTCATGGATTCATTTAGGTTTAAGGGTGCATATTCGTATGAAACCTTAGATACTAGGCAAATCTTGATTGAGTTTAGCCTTTTGGAGGATGTTACAAAGTTCTGGTCCAAGCCTGTCTGGAAGGTTGATGGAAGATTATGAGGGTCTTGAAATGGTCTCCGCACATCAACAAGAATAAAGAAAGCCCGGTTGTTTTGCTATGGATTCGCTTAGAAAATATGCCTGAGTACCTTTATAATGAGTGCGTGGTTGGTGATATTGCTTCATCTTTTGGTAAAGTTCATAGAACGTTTGTTCCTAAGTTTAATCGTGCTAAAGCTAACGCTTCTTACGCTCAAGTTGAAGTCGATGTTTCAGGAGTGCTCAAAAAAGGTTTGGGTTGGGTTTGGTGTGAATGATGGATGCTGGGTTGGGGTGAGTTGTCGTAATGTCCCTGATTACTGTTGTAATTGTCTACACCTGGGGCATAAAGAAACTGATTGTAGAAAGAATGTGTCGAAAATAGAGGACAAAGCTAAAAATGATAGCCACAAATCTGATAGTATTAAGGAAGATACTAAAACTGATTCTTTACATGATGATAAGACTCAAACGTTGTCTACAATGGATCAACCTTTTATTAAAGTTTACAAGAGGAGACTGAAATCGATTATAACTGCTAAAGATAGGACTACTGGTCCTTGTAGCCCTGCTAAAGTTGTCACAGCTCCTAACATGGATTTGGAAATTATTAATGCTCTTCAAGATTTGAGCAGGATGCTAACTCTCAAAGCCTGGCTGCTCAACAGGATGATGTTCTTCAGGATGGCCCTCGTGAGGATAATATAGGGAGTCTCAACCCTTCGCCAAAGACCACTTATTCTGATCAGGATTTTGAATCAATCATCAATAGGAAGGTTGAGTCTGCAATGAAAAACAGAATTGTTAGAAGATTGTCTATTAACTCTCTGCGTAAAAGAGAGAAGTATGCTACCAAATCAATATCTGAATGATTAATATTATAAGTTGGAATGCTCGTGGGGTTCATAACAATCCTACTTTGTCTAGAGTTAATAACATGATTAATAAGGATAATGTTAAAGTGGTTGCTATCCAGGAGCCTATGGCCAGGTATGACAAAATTGATCTAATTGCTAATAGGATTGGTTTTCCTAATTATACTGCTAACTCTTCTAATAAAGTATGGATTTTTTGGCATAATGACGTTAATGTTTCTGTAATCCTCAATCGTGATCAATTTATTCATTTGGAAATCAATTACACTACTTTTTCTTGGTTATTTACCTATGTTTATGCTAAGAATCAAAGAGTGCATCGAAGGCTTCTTTGGAGTCAGGTCTGTCAGCTCTCTTGTGAAGACAACCTTGGATTGTTGCTGGGGACTTCAACACCATCACTTGCCCCGAGGATCAGCTTTGCTGTAATACCTTTGATGATTGCAGTGTGGATGAGTTTAATGACTGTATCAGGAACTGTAACCTTGAAGATCCTGGTCACAGTGGCTCAAGATATACCTGGAGCAATAATAAAGTCTGGAAAAGGTTAGATAGGGTGTTAGTTAATCAAAATTTGATATCTTCTTGGAATATTCAGGTTTGTCACATGGTCAGAACGTGTTCTGACTATGCTCCTCTTTTTATCTCTATCTCTAATACTCTTAGTAGATGCTCTAATTACAATAAAGGTTTTTTTAAATTTATTAATGCTTGGTCTAACCATCCTAACTTTTTAAGTTGTGTTAAGTAGAATTGGGAAAAGAGATGCAATGGTGGTCCTAATGTTCTTTTTTGGTATAAACTCAAGCGTTTGAGGAAGTGTCTTAAAGATTGGAATGCTACTGTATTTGGTAATATTTTTAATAAGGTCAAAGATGTTACTATTGATGTTGATAATTGTGAAAGAATTCATCAACATATTAATAGCAATGTTACTAAATCTAACATTTCTAAAGCTAATAGTGTGCTTATCCTTGCTTTAAAAAATGAGGAGTGTTTCTGGCGTCAGAAATGTTATAATACCTGGCTAAATGATAGTGATGGTAACACTAAGTTATATCATAATTATGTGGCTAAGAAGAGGAGAAAGAATAATATAAATAACATAAAAGATGAGGGTGTTTGGCTTACTGGTCATGATGCTATTGCTAAATCAGCTGAGTCTTATTTTAAGCAGATTCTGTCTTATAACTCTTATAGCAGTAATACTATTAATTCTAATGATTCTATCCTTAACAATATTCCTAAGCTTATTATGGACAGAGACAATGAGGCTATTCTTAGATAGGCCAGTAAAGAAGAGGTGTGGTCTATTGTCAAGGATATGAGGAATGATAGTGCCCCTGGCACTGATGGTTTCAACTGTTTTTTTCTTAAGCATTGTTGGGAAATAATATATAGTGATCTTTGCATTGCTTTAAAATCTTATCTTAAGGGTAGCTGTATTCCCAGTGGTGTATTTGCCACTCAGATTTGTCTTTTACCTAAAGGTCCTAACCCTATTTCTTGGAATAATTCCAGGCCATAAGCATGTGCACTATCTTCAACAGATTAATTTCTGGGCTGAATAATAAGAGAATTTCCTATATTCTACCTAATATCATCTCTAAGGGTCAGAGTGCTTTTGTCAAAGACAGGATTATTCATGACAATGTTCTTATTGCTAAGGAAATGCTTCATAATATTAAGAGAAAGCCTTCTAAAGGCAATATTATTTTTTACAGCTGGATATGACAAAGGCATTTGACAGAATGTCTCATGCCTTTGTCATTAATGTTCTTAAATGTTTTGGCTTCTCTGGTGCGATTCTGGATCTTATTAGGATGCTGATTTCTAATGTTATGGTGTCTATTTTGATTAATGGTACTAGTATAGGTTATTTTCAGCAGAATAATGGCATCAGGCAGGGAGACCCTTGTCTCCTTGTCTCTTTATTCTTGCTGAGGAGGCTTTGCTTAGGGGTCTTTCTAATCTTTACTCTACAAACAATAGCATGAAATATTTCTTAAAAGCAGATTTTACCTTGCCTTGTTTGGCGTTTGCAGACGATATCATCATATTCTCCAATAGCTCTCCCTCATCCATTAGTAGCCTCAGTCACCTGTTAGACAAGTATCAGAATGAATCGGGACAGCTGATAAATAAAGATAAGACAAAGTTGATTACCTCTTCGTTTTGCTCTCAAGACAATCTTGCTAGGATCAAATCTGCAACTGGCTTCAATGTTGATCAGGCTCCTTTCACTTACTTGGGCATTACTATTGCTGCAAACAACAAAGGGAAACATTACTTACCTCTCCTTAGTAAAATTCATAACAAAAGTTATGACTGGGACATGAAGAATCTCTCATTTGGGGGCAGACTGTCTCTTATAAAGAATGTTCTCTACCCTATTATATATTTTTGGATGCAGAACAGTCTGATCCCCAAAGGTATTATAAATAAAATTGAGCATTGTTTAAACAAATTTCTTTGGAGATCTAAGTACCATGATAATGCTATCCATTGGTCTACTTGGAGCAGACTTTGTAGGAATTTTGATGAGGGTGTATTGAATGTCAAGCTACTGTCTGACATTCAGCTCACCTTCTCTTTTAAGCTTTGGTACCATTTCAGGAAAAGAAATTCTTTATGGTCTGATCTCATGTATACTACTTATTGTTGTAACACCCACCCTATTAATGCTGATTGTAAAGTCTCTGATTCTATCATTTGGAAATGGCTCTGTTCTGTTAAGAGACAGGCTGATCAAAGTGTTTTTTGGAATCTTGGCAAGGGGAACATTGATTTTTGGTGGGACTGTTGGCTTACTAAGCATCCTATTGCTAATGACTACGATTTTAACACTTGTTTTCTCCCTGTCAACGTTAATTCTTTTTGGAAAAAGGGTTCATGGGATACTACAACTTTAAGTACGTTTCTTTTGGTTGAAAAACTAAATCTTATTTCTAATCTCAAAATTATTAACAATCTTGATGATACTATTGAATGGAAATTTTCAAAAGACAACTGTTTTAACACTAAGGCTACTTGGGACTACATCAGATATACCCACTCTAAACTTTTTATCTTTAAAAAAATCTGGCATCACTTTATTCCTACTAAGTTTTCTTTTTTATGCTGGAAGCTATTAAAAAAATTTGCTCCCATTGACAGTATTATTTCAAAAAAGCACTTTGTGATTGTGTCAAAATGTCAGTTCTGCTGCAACTGTGAAGATATGAACCATCTCTTCATCAGTTGCAGTTTTTCCTGGTCTCTTTGGAATTACTTTGGGATTCTTTTTAAGGTTCCTGTGAGACGATTCATGTCTCTTAGCCATATGATTTACTGTTGGTTCTGGTCTTCGCAGTGTAAGTTTCATATCACCCACATAGTCCCTCAAATTATTTGCTGGACTATCTGGGTTAATAGAAACCACTCTAAGTTTAAAAACACTTCTGATAACTTTACTAATGCTGTTAACAGAATTAAAAGGGTGATCCTAGGTATAGATTCTAAGAACATGCTTAAGGCTAAACATTGGTCTGGGGTCTCTGATGCAGGGGGCTCTATTGGATGTCTTACTATAGGAAGAGTTAAAACAAAGTACCTGAAGTGGTTGCCTCCAAATGCTGGGAGACTTAAAGTCAATATTGACGGAGCAAGCAGCTTTGTTGGAGAAGCCTCTGGTGGCATTGTTGTTCGTAATCATCTGGGTGACATCATTGAAGGAGTGGGCTTACTCTTTGGCAAATTGGGACCTCTTCAAGCTGAGAGCAAAGCTCTGTTGGAGGCTCTGGTCTTGTGTAAGAGCAAAGGGTGGTGTGATGTAGATGTCGAATCGGATTGCCTCACCCTGGTTAACAGCATCGCCTCTGGGTATGGTTCGAATATTGTTTCGATTTGCCGTAGTCTGATTCCTTCTTCTATGAAGTTGCGTCACATTTCTCGAACCCAAAACGCGGCAGCATACTGGATTGCGAAATGGGTGCTGCTGGAGAGGTCAGATCGCCGGTTCACTAACTCTAATACTCCATCTCCTCTTCTTGCGATTGTAACCTTAGAGTCTGGGGGTGGGCTATATTGACCCTGGCTAGTGCGATTTGTCGAAGGCGGAGCTGATGAGGGGCTCTGTGTGAAGGCTGGTGTTTCTGGTCGTTGACTGATGTGTGTTCTTAAGTGAGGAAGTTGTTCGTTCTAAGGAGAAGTGCTTCAGTTGGATGTTTGGTTGGGATTTCGTTCATAATGACGGTGTCGAAGGCTTGGATCTTCTGATCTTTCGGTGCACTCACCCAGTTCAAAACCTTTCTCTTCAGATCTGAAGAGAAAGGGTCCTGAAGGCGGCGTCAACCAAGAAGTATCAAAAGATCCTTTGGTGGATCAGAGTTAATGGGATCTGATTTTTGGTGATTTGTTGTGGAGAGTCTGATTTTGAGAGCTTGGAATCGAAAGGTTGAAGATGAGGAGGCTTGGCATTTAGGAGTTGTATTTGATTTAGGATTAGGGTTCAGATTGACTATTTTAGTCGATTTTGACCCTAATTCGATCCTTATAATTAGGTCTTATCAATTTCTTAGGACCTCTAGTTTGTAACTTGTTATTTTCTGGTCCTTCATTAATAATAATTAGTCGGTATCACAACTAAATTATTATTATTATTTCGATTTCGATTTATATAAACTACTATATGGACTTGTAAGTGACCAAAGCAAGATCACATAAATTGAACGTCCATTCAAAACAACGAATATTGAAAAACTGAAAGTCTAGCGCACTACCTGTCCTGTCCTTGTGGTTAAGGCTGATGCATGTGCATCAACCTCCCAAGTTCGACCGGCAGTAGCGCTCTCTATCTCTCTCTATCTATATAAATTTGTTCTTCTTCTTTATCTTACAAGAAAAGAGGTAATATAAATTACCTTATTTTTTATACCCAAAAATACTAAATAAAAATATTTTGGTTAGTAAATCTTTTAGATAAAAATAACAAATTAAAATATTTTTAGTTATTTTATAAATTTAGCATCATTTTGATAAAATAAATATACATTAATATACCTTATTTTCATACCCAAAATATAAATAAATATATTCTGGTTATTTTATAAATTTAACATTTAGTTACAGTGAATTTTTTATACTAAAAAATAAATAAAAATACTTTTGGTTATTCTATAAATTTAACACCATATAAATTTAGCACTGGTTATAAATTATTAAGGCTTGTATCTAAGACCTAATAAATTATTGAGTCTTTGATGGTGGCTTTGCATCTTTTTTCCTATAATTAACCCCTTCTCCTAGTCATAGAATCCAATTGCCTCACTCAATTCCACACGACTCTTTGACAGGAGACATGGCTAACGTCAGATATAACCATGCATTTGAAAAATCAAACAGAAGAGATGATCCAATCAGGGATCATTAGTTCAAAAGTTCTCCTCTCGGTCATATGCTAATATTCTGAAATCCAGAACCTGATGCAGACAGATTAACGCTAGAATTTATGAAGACAGGCGATCACCCGAAGAATGCAGCGAATTGACAGTTTCGGAGCTCCCGGTGTCCGATTTTGACCCGCAACACCTTATTTCGTAGGGAACGACGCCACGATTACAAGTCACCAGCTACGCTCGTGACCTATGGCGTTTTTTGGGCATTCAGATTCGTTTACTATTTTATTTCGAATTTTTATTACTTTAGGGAATTTTTGGTATTTTCGTATTAGGGTTTTCATTCGAACTCTTATTTAAACAGACTTTGTTTACAATGTAAGAAAGTTGAATTTTGATAAAGAAAATTAGGGTTTCCCTATATTGGCTTCTCTGCGTTTACTCTGTATCAAATTCCATCATAAAAACATATCAATCCATCACAAGGATGACCATTCAGTTATCAATTTTGAACCTAAGGATAAGTACTCTCTGCATAGTTTTTCAAAGCACACAATAATTGGGAAGTTTGCTACTGGCAAACCTCTTTTGGATACCATCAAATCCTTTTTGGATAAATTCAAATTATTCTGGGAACTATAGACTTTATGTTTGGGATTATAAGCATGTCTTTATCGAATTTGACCTGCAAGTAGACCTCAAGAAAATATGGCATAAATAAGTCTGTGCAGTGGGTAGTAAAACTATAAGGCTATTGAAGTGGACTTCTCACTTTAATCTAAATCAAGAATGCCCAATTACCTCAGTTTGGGTAACTCTCCCAAATCTTCGAGAATTTATGTACAATTAAGCTATAATTGGTGAAATTGATAAAGTTGTAGGCTATCCATTAAGAATCTGGATTCCATCAATGAACAGAGCAAGGCACATTTGTTATAGGTTCTGGGCAGAAATTGACATATCCAAACCATTAATCCAGAAAACTATGGATTGAATTTGATGAAGAAGAAGGCTACTGGTTAAATGTAATTTATGATCTTATCATGGCTACTGTAGTCTCTGTTTCCACATTGGGTACTCTAAAACAGAATACAAGAAATGTTCAATCCCACTAAACAATGAATCATTGAACCAATTACCTACTCAGCCTAATCTCGAGAATGAATCTTCAAAACTGAAATCGATCATAGTTAACAAAGCTGGTAGTACCTATAAAAAACAACACTGTCAATATTGTTTCCGTAGATGAAACTACTGTGAAGTATAACCTGAGTAATTGGAACTATGTTCCTGGGGTAACTCAAGAACCTGGAAAATCTCAAGAATTCTCTACAAGATTAAATGATTTAAACTCAACCCTGATGGTCAATGATTCTCCAATAATCGAGGCTTTGCTCACAATTGACAGAAGATATTTATTTGAAGATCAACTTCCACATAATGATTCCTCGTCTCCAACTAAAGAAACTATTAGAAGTCTCTATTGTACTCATGAAAACATAAACAAAGAAAAGGAAAATAAGTTCAAAAAGGTTGAAACGAAGAAAAACAAGAAGCATAAATGTTGGAACCCTAATGGTCCATTATCATCCAAATTAATTCAACTCAAGAGAGCTATTAAACCCTCTTCATCCATCAAATGTCAGTCACCATCTTAAACTGGAATATGAGAGAGTTGAGAAACAAAGAAACAATGAGGAGATTAAAATCCTTAAAAAGTCTGTAAAACCAAGCTTTGTGGCAATCCAAGAACATATGATTCACCATTTTAATCTTCAGTTGGTCTCAAAGAAACTGAATTTCAATTGCTTCACTAGGAACATCAGCAATAAGATCTGGGTAATGTGGCATCAAATTTTAAAGTGGAGATCCTACTGAATGAAGAGTAACTCTTTCATTTAAACATTCATCACCCTTCCCTTAACAAAATTTCAGAGCCACTGTAGTCTACGTTAAATGCAGAAGAGAACTCATTATAATTTTATGGGATAATCTAAGATTCTTAGATGATCTCTCTAAAGAATAGATAATTTTTGGTGACTTTAATGCCCCTACAAACCCCCAATGAGCAGCTTTCATGTACCATAATTTACTCCAAAAGTATTGAGGATTTCAACAATGTTATCATGGACTGCAACCTCCTTGATGCTGGTTACGCTGGATCAAGATGCACTTGGTCTAATGGAAAGAAATGGAAACGCCTGGATAGAGTGCTCTATAAAACCCCCAGGATGAATTATTTTGACAACACTTCTGTTGTCCACTTAGCTAAAAATTTCTCTGATCATTCCCCTATTTCTATCATTATCTCCTCTAATTTAGAAAAAAATAAATCATCACTCAAATTTCTAAATATGTGGGTGATTCATCCATGATTTTTTTATCTGGTCAAGAAGAGTTGGGTTAGGGACATGTTAGGGAGCCTTTTGTAAAGGTTCTGGTATAAGCTCAAAATGATTAAAATTAACCTTAGAACTTGGAACAAAGAAATCTTCAGGAATGTTATCAATGCTATTGAACAATCTGAAGAGAAAATAAATTTCAGGGAAGAAACCTATCAAAGTTCTAAATCTCTTGATGACAAAGCTGTCATGGATAAGGTCAGATAATCTCACCTCATTTTACTTGCTAGGGAAGAAACCTATTGGAAGCAGAAGTCCCATTCTATGTGGTTGAATGACACCGATAGAAACACAATATTCTACCATATTGCTTTAAAAAAACTGGCTAAGAAAAATAAAATCAATCGTATCTGGGATGGAACTCAATGGCTTTATTCTCAGGAAGCTATCAACAATTCTGTTGTGGATTACTTTCAGTCTCTTTTGACTGATTCTTCTATGTGAGGGCTACTGATGACTTAAAGGATCTTATTTATAATCTTGTTAAAAAGGAAGACAATTCCAAGTTGATGGTAATTCCTGATACTAAGGAAATTTCTGGTATAATTAACTACCTTAATTCTATATGTGCTGCAATGCCTGACGGATTTAATGGAAAATTTTACAAAACTTGCTGGAATATCATCTCTAAGGATCTATGTGAAGCAATCCAAGATGTTTTCAAATGATATTTATTGCCTAATGGTATTCAAGCTACTGTCATTTTCATAATTCCCAAGATCTCTCACCCTAACTCCTGGAAATACTGCAGATCCATAAACCTAAATACAATGCTAAGCAAAATCATCTCAAATATCAGCAATAATAGATTAGCTGCTACTCTCTCTAACCTAATTTCTGAAGAACATGTGCCTTTGTCAGAGGAAAAAATATCCACAAAACCAGTCTTTGTCAGAGGCTGATAAATTTATTTTCTGAAATCTTGGTTTGGGAAACATTGGTTTTTGGCTTGATAGTTGGTGCTCCAAGAAACCTTTTATTCACTTCAATAGGACCGATGATAGAAGTTGGATGTGGAATGCTAAAAGATTTAAAGTTAATAGATTTTAGGTCAACAGAGAATGGAACATTGACGATCTTAATCTATCTGTTTCTTCATCTGAAATCTTCAAAATTAGAAAGTATTCCCTCAACAATAATCCAGATACCATCAACTACTCCCTCTCTCTTGATGGATCGTTCGATAAAAAAATACATGGAGCGTTATCAGATCAAAGGGTAACAAATCCAATCTTTTTAAACAGACATGGAACTTTCTCACGTCAAGGATATGTTCATTATTCTTACGGAGAGCCCTCTTTAGCTGGATTCCTTATAACTTTGCTCTTCAAATGAAACATTTTCCTCTAGCCTCAAAGTGTCAAATTCTGCAATAACTCGGAATCGACAAACCACATTCTTGTTCAATGTCCTTAATCATGGGTTGTTTGGAATTTTTTCAGCTCTTACTTCAAAATTCATATTTCAAATAATATGAAATTTTCTCACCTCATCAGATTTTGGTATTGGTCTACCTCCAAAGATTGTGACATAAGTGATTCCCTCAGAGATTCTTTAGTGAGGCTCAGGAACAAAGATGTTCGTGTGAAGGGGTCGGACTAGAGAATGTTCGTATGACGTGATAGTGAATAGTGAATTACTAGAAATAGAAAAGACAAAAGGAATATATGTTGTAATTATTACTCAATCATTGGCCCCTTTCCCAAAAGGGAATGTCCTTTTTATAGGTAAAGAGGTAGATGGTGAAATTACATGTTTACCATAATGAGAATGGATTTCTTACCCCACTATTTTACTATTTACAAACAATTTTTAGGCTACTATCATTCAAGTCCCTCATTTCTTATGTGTGTTTTACTTTGATCCTTAGCCACTAAATACATTAGACTTAACCTTATTAGTGGGCTAAATTACATGCCAAACACCTATATTTTCCTTCCCTTATCAGTAGCCCCCTAGTCTAGGTGCAGTTCTCTGGACGTGGTTTTGAATTGTAATTCGCCGCTGTTCGGATTGGATCGAGCACTACCCTGCTCGGGCGCTTTGTCTTTTGAACGAACTTTATCGGGGTCGAATTTCATCATGATCGGATCTCGTACTCCTTGGTGAGCTTCTGACTCGGATCAGATTCTATCTTGCTGACCTCACCCCTTGGTCAGGCCTATGTCACCTAAATTATCATTTAATGTCAAACACGCATGCTTGGTTTCGCTACTATCGAGTCAAAAACTGTTTTTAGGTGGTGCAGCTGTCATGACATGTGTCATGATGCCGTTATGCTCCAATTGTTCACCTTCTGCTCCCTTTGCCTATATAAAGCCAACTTTCTCTCTGAACAAAGGTTTCTAATTTCCTTTAAACAGATTTCGTTATAGAGAGAGAAGTTGTACCAAACAAAAAAAACTTTAGGTTTGCATTTTCATACATGAAGAGTTTCTTAATCTTGGAAGGTATAAACTTTGGAGGTGGTTTAATATCTCTAATCGGACTGGTGCTGCTGGACCTTCTAGTGTAAGAGAATATCCCTCTCATGCATATATTTGGGAGTCTAACTTTCGAGACAACTAGGCTCCGATCAACGAACGTTCTGCCCGGCTTGCTGCATCCTCCCCTGGTCAAACACACCCTTCAAGTGGTGTGGTTGATCTCTCTTCTTCTCTAACTCCCGCGACTCTTCCTTCCCGATCCTCCTTGTTCGTTATAATGGGTGAGGAAAGCGAAAGACCACTGACTAAAGAACATCAAGATCGGTATAAAAGAGAAAAATCGCCGGATCCAGCTGTTAAATCGGTTCGAATGAGGATTCCTTCCTCAGAGCCGACTCCCTCTACTACTCCCAAAGGCTCTCCTCAAACAACACTAGATGTTAGTCCTCAAAAAACTTTGCCTAAAGGGACTTGGGTGGAACCGTCCCTTTCTTCCATTCCAGAAGCCCAGGAAAAATCTTTATCTGATGGCCCTGAAAATGTTGCAGTGATTGAGGCAGAGCCTCTTCGGGTCGTTCTTTCCGACACTAACCCCTCGGAACCTATAGCTGACCCTTCCAATCATCCAGGAGAAACTTCCCTGGTAAAAAGCAAGAAGAAAAATAAAAAGACACGTTCGACGGGCCTCACTTCGAATGTGGAAGATATCCTAAGCGATCATCTTCGCAACCTTGAAACCAAGCACCTCTTAGCTTTGTACAAGGTGAAGTACAAGTATGTCCACCCAACCGAGGAGATTAAGCTAAGGGACCGATGGGGTATTCCCACCAACATTACCATCTGATTCCCTACTGTTAGAGAGACTCCTTTGTCGGTCCGATCTGACGAGTTGGTGCTTTACACGGAGTTGATGAACTGGGGTCTCCGATTGCCCCTTGACCCTCTTCTGGCCGATTAATTTCACTTGGTCAACCTTTGTCATTCTCAGGCTGGGGCAAATATGTGGTACACCCTAATGGCTTGCATCATGGCGTCACGACTCTCCGGAAATGCTTTCACCATGGAGTAACTATCGCTGTTTCCGGAGTGGCTAAGAACTCTCAATATTCCTTCTACTCACTCGGTTTTTCTAGGAACCTTAAGGTGATAAAGGATTTTTTAGAGACCGAAAAAAATGGAAGCAACAATTCCTGTTCATTTCTGGGTTGTGGGAGACCGGGTTCAAAGATTCCGAGGACCTTCCTCATCGGCTTACCTTGCAGTGGACTAGACGAGGTAAGTACTTTCACCTAAATATTTTCCGACCCACTACCTTCGGTAAATTCTAACTGTTTGGTTTTTCAGCTATGAAGGGGATCGCTAAATCCTTTAAGCGTCATGCCAAGTCCGGAAAAGCTATTTTTGCAAAACTAAGCCTTTGGGCTGGTGAACACTGGGACCACAAATTTCACCAGAGATTTATGCCGAAGAACTTTGCTAAGAGTAATCTATGGCGATTCGACCTTAGTGAAAAGAAGACTCCCTCGGAGCTTATGGTGGCTCCTCTAAGTGATGATATCCTTGCACGGTTGGAACGTTTTGATAACGTAGTCTACCTCCCTACTCGGGCTCGAGCTCTGAGCCATCAAGATACAGACAAGACCGAAGAAGATGAAGAAGCAGACACCAAGGATGATGCTGCGTCCGATGACGATGCCCCCGATGCTCAGGGTGAATCCCAAGAGAGGGTGCAGGTTAGTCCTCCCTCAGGAGTTCTGGGTGATCATGATGATACCTAAGTAAACTTGCCTCCAGGTATGGTGCCATCAGATTCTCAACAGCCAGCCTTCCTCGATCCTCAGGTATTTTCTCCCTTCTCTCAGCCTAACAATACCCCAGATGATGTTGATCACCGAGTTGAGATTAGGCCTTAAGGTTGTGCTGGTGCCATAAGGCCACGGAAGTTTACCGCTGAGGAGAAGAAGAAAAATATTGTTGAGAGCGGAGGGGAGAACGATAACACTAATAATCCGAGTTTGCCACTATCCCGCAAATTTGTGATTGTCGATTCCGACTCTGGTGGAGAATTTGTTTCCACTTGGGGGAGAGTCAAGAAGGTGGTCATAATGTAGGGGGGTATCTCTCACCGGACTCTCCTTATTTCGACGTTTATGGAAATGATTACGTGGCGAACGAGTTAAACAAACTAGTGCATGTTGCTGCTCTACTCGAACGCAAAACGAATCGGAAGGATCGCTATAAAGAAGAAGTTACCGAGAGGAGGGCAGAGGTAAAGGCTTTAACATCGGAGGTCTCTGAATTTAAAGATAAAATGACGGACTTGACCGCTCAGATAGCTGAACAGACTATGATATCTTCTAGAGTGGAAGGCTTAGTCGTTGAATCCGATAACCTGAAAAAGGAGGTGAATGAACTAAATAATGAGCTGGCCAAGACATCGAAAGTTACCGCCAAGGTACAGTCTCTCTCTTCCAAGTCCGGAGAGCTAAAGTTGAAGGTCAAAGAGTTGACCGATGAATTGGCTAAGGAGAAAAATACCTTCGAGGAGCATGTGACTACCATCACTTCCCTTAAAGCTGAACTTTCTGAGGAGAAGACCAAATTTGACGATGAAAGAGCGAAGTTTATCCTTAAGGATACCAAACGTGATACTACACTTGATGGTCTTCTCGAAGGTTATTGCAAAATCAAGGTATACTTCCAAAATATTGTTCAAGAGCTTGAGAAATTATCAGCAGCCCATGAGAGTTTGAAGACAAGTCGTGATACCAAGGAAAGTCTTGATGAGTATAATGCTAATGTTTTTGTTCGTCTCGAGGAGCGAGATACCAAACTGAGATCAGCTATGGTAATGGAGATGCATGAAAAAATCCCAGACTTACACCTCGGTAGCCTCTGGACTCGAGTCATCGAACAACATCGTCCCCATAGAATATCCGTGGAAGACCCTGAATCCAGTGAAGACTCGGAAAGCTCTTCGTCGGACTCGGACTCTCCTGCTGTTAGTAAAAGAAATTCTGCCTCCGAGTAGCTTGTGTTGGGTAGTCTTTATTTTTTTAACTTTTTATCGTATGATTCGTGTGGCAAGAAACATTTAGTATAATATTTCCTTTTTGTTATTGGAACTTTTAGTGATGCTTTCTTAGCATGGTGTTTTGCTCATATTTTTCTTACTTTGATTCGATGTTGAGTTAAACATTCTTGAGATGTGTTTTGAGTTCAAAAAGGTGAACTTTCTTGTCCAAACTTTTTTGGAGTGTGTTTTGAGTTCAAAAATATGAACTTTCTAGTCCAAATTTCTTTTGGAGTATGTTTTGAGTTCAAAAAGATGAACTTTCTAGTCCAAGCTTCTTTTGGAGTATGTTTTGAGTTCAAAAAGATGAACTTAGTCATGTTTTTAAAGAAGGCAATAATATTTGATGTTAAGCCGGCTATTTAGGCACCTCATTAAAACCTTCCTGCGCCACTAGGGTAGGAAAGAGTATGCCACCAGAACTTGCATAGATTGCTAAAGAAAATATTTACATATCACTTAATCAAACTAAATAAGCCTTTAGATGCTCAATCTTCCATGGATGGGGAAGATCTCTTCCTTCTTTATCTTTCAATCTGTATGTCCCCAGTTTCAACTTCCTTGTGATTGTGTATGACCCTTTCCAGCTTAGGGCGAGTTTTCCGAGTCTCTTGTCTTTTGTGTGCAGAAAGACTTTCCTTAGTACCCTGTCCTCCACCTCGAATTCTCTTCTTTTGACCTTTGACGAATAACGGCTTCTCATTAACGTTTGATAGTGCCTTTCTTCTATTTTATTCTATCAGATCGAGTTCCGTGCGTTTTCCTTTGTCATTCCCCTCCTTGGAATATTCACTCAATCGGAAAGATGGGAACATGGTTTCCGATGGCACCACTGCGTCCATTCCGTATACAAGTGCGAAAGGTGACCCATGTGTTGCTGTCCGAGGAGTGGTCCTGTAAGCCCATAACACTTCTTGTAAGTAGTCTGGTCACTTCCCTGCTTTTCCCTCTAAATTCTTCCTTAGGCCGTCCAAGATCGTTTGATTGGTTACTTCGACCTGACCGTTCGCTGGGGGGTGGAACGGTGTCGAAAAACATTATTGTATCCCATTTGGAAGCGCATAAATCTCTCATTTCATTATTGTCAAATTGGGGGCCATTATCCATCGTGATCTTCCTGGGTATGCCAAAACGGCAACAGATGTTAGAAATGATAAATTTGATTACATCTTTTTCCCTTGTTCCTGCTAACGGTTTTGCTTCCACCCATTTGGAAAAATAGTCCACACCAACGATAATTGTTTGACGTCCCCCTGAAGCCATAGGAAGTGGTCCGAACAGATTTATTCTCTAGTCTTTTGTTAAAGTCGTAGATATCTGGAATGCTTCGGTGCTACCTTCCCCTGCTTCGGATCCTTTTGTTATGAACGGATTTTCTTGAGTAACTATCCACGGGTACTCCTCTGAGTAGGATGCCTTGGCCAATGAATCAGCCACTGATTTTATTGCTCTATGGACATGCTCAAATCGGACGTCTTCGAACTCCAAAGCCAAGGCTTTCAACACTCCCAGATACTTCACCAGATGATCTTGTCTTGCCTCCGAACGTCCGAGGGCATGGTTCACTAGAAGTTGAGAATCATTGATCAATTTAACTCGTTTAGTCCCACAAATCTTTGCAAGTCGCAATCCAGCCAGGGCTGCTTCATACTCTGCCTCATTGCTTGATACTTGGAAACCGAGTTGAATTGCTTAATACATTGTGATGCCATCCGGTGATGTTAATTGCACACCTGCTCCACATCTAGATGAGATGGAACCCCCAGCAGTTCGGACTTGCCATTCAGAGTCGGATTTTTCTTCTTCCATGTTCATGTTGTCTCTGTCCGAATGAAATTCCACTAAAAAATCAGCTAGCGTCTGCGTTTTGGTTGTTGTTCGTGGCTCGAATTCAATATCGAAATTCCCCAGTTCTACCGACCACTTAGTCATCCTTCCAGATACATCGCGTCTTTGTAACATAATTTTCAAAGGAAATGATGTCTGTACCACTATCGTATGAGCTTGGAAGTATGGCCTCATTTTTCGAGCCAATGTTACTAGGGAGAGGGCTAGCTTTTCTAACTTAAGGTATCTTTTTTCAGCATCTAAAAAGGATTTTGCTCACATAATAAACTGGTTTAAGAAGGCCTGCTTCTTCTCAGACTAAAACTGAGCCGACTGCACAATCGGATACTGCTAAGTATAGGAATAACTTTTCCCCCGGATTCGGCTTTGTTAGTATCTCCGGGGATAAAAGATGTTGTTTGATTTGATTGAAGGCTTCGGAACATTCTTGATTCCAGTCGAACCGGTTCTCTTTCCTTAACACTTGGAAGAAAGGAGCACACTTGTCCGACGACGTGGATATAAATCTGTTTAAAGCGGCCAACCTTCAAGTTAAAATTTGCACTTCCTTGATGGTTCTACGTGGATCCATAGTACATAAGGCGTTTAGCTGCAGAGGATCTGCTTTGATGCCGTGCTCACTGACTATGTAACCTAAAAACTTTCCAGATCTTACTCCAAATGTGCACTTTTCCGGGTTCAACTTGAGATTTATTTTAGCCAGATTAGCAAAAGTTTCTTTTAGGCCAGCTTAAGCTTTTGACTAACATATCATCAATATAAACTTCCACGTTTCTGCCAATTTGGCTTTCGAATGCCTTGCTCACTAGCCGCTGGTACGTTGCCCCCGCATTTTTTAGTCCGAATGGCATAACTCGGTAGCAATGTAGACCTCTTCCAGTTATGAAATTCGTGATCTCCTGATCCCTTGGGTCCATACGGATTTGATTGTATCTGGCATATGCATCCATAAACGATAGTAAACGATTTCCGGATGTTGAATCCACAAGCTGATCTATTCGTGGGACCGAGAAAGGATCTTTAGGGCAGGCTCTGTTCAAATCAGTGAAGTCTACACACATCCATCATTTGCCATTTTTATTTTTTACTAAGACCGGGTTAACGGTCCATAACGGATATTGTGATTCACGGATGTGGCCCACTTTTGTTAGACGGTCTACTTCTGCCATTATCGCTTCAGTTTTTTCTTGGGAAAATGATCTTCGCTTCTGAATGATTGGGTGTACGCTGTTCCGAATAGCTAATATGTGACAAATAACTTCTTCTGGTACTCCTGTAAAGTCCTCTGTACACCACGCAAAAAAATTTAATTTGGTCGAAAGAAATCTGATTAAGCTTTCTTTTACCTCAGGCGATAATATCGTTCCTATCTTGAGACTTTTTCCAGGGACAAACACATGATCCTCAAAACCTTCATCCGGGACCATAAATCTAGGGGACTCCCTCGGATCATCAACAAGATCGGAATCCAAAGGAGGCCCCTCTGACAGTTATTCTTTCCTGCATTCGACCCCCTTCAACTTCTTAGGGCCAACGCTTCCTTGTAGCATTCTCTAGCCATTTTCTGAATTGATCTTACAGTTCTGATGTTACTTCCCACTACGTATTTTAAGCATTGGTAGATCGTGGATGGTACATCATGCATCTTGGACAGCCAAGATCTTCCAAAGATGGCGTTGTACGACGTGGGTGCATCCACTACAATGAACAGTACTGTCACTATTTTCTTGAATGGTCCTCTGCCTAGCTCCACCATTCTCTCGAGTTCTCCAACGACATCCGCGGTCGCACCGGTGAATCCCACTATCGTCCTGTCAGATCGTTGGATAGTTAGGGGATCGGTGATCTTATTGTAGGTGGTCATGAACATGATATTGGCGGAACTTTGCGTATCAATCAGAATTTTTCTTATCTCGTTTCCGGCTATCTCTGCTCCGATTACCACGACGTATTCATGCGGACCAGAAACTTCCCTCATGTCATCATCCTCGAAGCAAATGATTGGTGATGAGTTCCGATAAAGGTGTGATGAGGCTCCCGCCTCCAACTGTGTTGCTAGACTAACGATATGCCTCTTCCTTGAGTAGTTTGATATTCCTGCCACTGTATCTCCCCCAAAAATGGTTAGTGACTCAAAAAATGAACATAAGTCACTGACCTTTCCTCGAGGGATTATTTCCTCGACCACGGTTACGCTATTCCTACCCGGCTTTGGATCAAGATACTCTGTTGTCACATCAAAAGAATCTAGAAATTCTTCTTCAATCGCATCGGAAATCCTCATGGTACCATCTTGTTTTGGAGCGACTTTTTGTTTAGGCACCACTACGATATTCTTTTTGACAAATTCAACCAATTTTCCATTTCTATCAAGTATTGGACCTCTTTCTTCAAAGCCACACAACTTAGTGTGATGCCCAATGTCGTCATATAAATAGCAGTACTTGTTTTTTTTGTGTTCCCTTGGAGTCTGAAGAGGGAATGGTTTGCGGAAGTGTACGTTTGCCCGTGCTTTCTCGAAGATTGTAGAGACACACTCGGTTAACTCAGCATAATGAGTGGGACAGATCCACCTGTTCGAGGCTGGTCGCATATACTGCTGAGCTGCTAGACCCGCTTGATGGTACTGTTGGTTCCGAGCCACCCGTTGAGGGGTTTGATTTGTTGTTGGAACTGTCTGAGCGCGCGGTCGGACAGTCGTAATTGGTTGAGCAGCTTGGGGTCGGGCATTCACCGTTGTTGTACTTGCTTTGGCTAGATTCAGATCCTGATAGAATTGAGACATGAATTCTTCGACTAAAATTATTTTTTCTATCTGATCTAACAAAACTCCAAACTTCATTGCTTATGTTTCTGCCGCATTGTCTTTCATCACCCCCGGAAGAAGACCCATCCGGAAGGCAGCCAGATCTACTTTGTCCTCGCAGAATTCCATGTCCGTCTTGACTTGGATGAATCGCTTGGTGTACTCTTTCAAACTCTCTCCAATCTTTTGTCGACAGTAAATGATGGTGTCTCCGTTAGCACAAAACTTCTTACTTTCGACGAAATGTTATCGGAACATGCTCCAGAACATATCAAAAATCTTTATACACCCTTGAGGCAGTCGGTTGTACCAAGTACAAGCAGTGTTCTTGAACGTCTGAGAGAAAGCTCTGCACAACAACTTATCGTCGTCATCATAGTTGATCATGAAGTTTTTGAACTGTTCGATGTGGTTGTCAAGGTCCTGGGTCCCATCGAACTTCTCTAACTTAGAAATATCGAACCATTTAGGAAGGTGTCCAGACAGAATTTCCGGGGAGAGAGGTGATGACCTCCAATTATGTCTGACCTTGTATGTGCTCCCCCCGAACCGTCATTTGTGACTGTGTATAATCTCTCTTCGTTTGGAGAAGTAGAATGGTTACTGACTCTAAAATATTGTTGATAGCTGTCGAACTGAGTAAGCCTCCGAGTAGTGGCAGGGTCCTCGGGGTGCATTTTCCTTTTACCAGCATCTTATTTCCTCCTCGAATCACTTATTTTCCTGCTTGTCCGATGAGTGTGCTTATGCTTCCTCGGATCGTTGTGCTTTCGATCCATCTTATACCTTGAGTCAGTCTCCGAAGATGAAGAGTTATCAGAACTCAACGAAGTATATTCGCTCGACTCGGACGGCTGATATTTTTGCTCGGATCTAGTGCGTCTTTTAGAATGCCGATGGCCTTTCCGGCGTCGGCTTTCTTTGGGTACAACAACATTTTGGATGTGGTCGGTCTTGACCTTTTCTTGTCGGACCTCTGATCTGACCCTTCTCGTGCTCGCCACCATAGCGTCCCTTTCAGCATTTAGTCTCTCGATGTCTTCCAACAACTCTCTCCATCTGGCAACCAAAATTGATTCCTCTAAAAGTTCCTCTGCACACCGGTCCAGAGCATTACCCTCGTTTGTAACCTGTTCTGCCATCAAATGATCTCCAGACTCGACACAAACTAAGTTTTTGGTTGGGTTAGCCTCAATCTCTCCACGCATTTCTGTATCCATAATTTTTTTAGTTTTGAGTTTTTAAGGTTTTAGAAAATTAATTCTGGGTACCAAATGGTTCCCACAGACGGCGCCACTGATGCTCTCAGAGATTCTTTAGTGAGGCTCAGGAACAAAGATGTTCGTGTGAAGGGGTCGGACTAGAGAATTTTCGTATGACGTGATAGTGAATAGTGAATTACTAGAAATGGAAAAGACAAAGGAATATATATTGTAATTATTACTCAATCATTGGCCCATTTTCCCAAAAGGGAATGTCCTTTTTATAGGAAAAGAGGTAGAGGGTGAAATTACATGTTTACCATTATGAGAATGGATTTCTTACCCCATTATTTTACTATTTACAAACAAGTTCTAGGAGACTATCATTCAAGTCCATCATTTCTTATGTGTGTTTTACTTTGATCCTTAGCCACTAAATACATTAGCCTTAACCTTATTAGTGGGCTAAATTACATGCCAAACACCTATATTTTCCTTCCCTTGTCAATAAGAACTATATTACCCCAAATTATTTCATGGTTAATCTGGGCTTCTCGTAACAAAAAGAAGAATCAAAATTAGACTCCCAGGATCAAGTCCATGATTGACCAGGCAATCTTCATCCTTTCTGGTCTGGACAATGCTAATCTGCTTAAGAATACTCACTGGAGTATGGACCATAAGGCTGCTATCGGTTTGGGATGTGTGAACCATCTCTCTAATTCCAGGGTCCCTTTAGTCCTCAAATTGAAGAACCCTAAAGCTAACCGTTTCAAGCTTAACACTGACGATGCTTGTAACAGCTCTCGAGAGGCTACTGGTGGCGGCCTTATTCGAGACCATAACAACAGCATCCTCCTGGGTTTTGATAGAATATACGGCAAAAAAATTTCTATTGTCGCGGAGTGCAGAGCCTTGTTGGATGGTCTGCAAATTTTCATTCTCATAACATCTCTAATATGGACATTAAAATCGACTTCAAAATCCTAGTAAAATTACATCTTCATGGAAAAGTCACATGGTACTTGGAACTCATCATTAACTGCTGCAGAAAACTAATCGTCTCTTCAATGACCATCTCTCATATCTATCGAGAGAAGAACAAAGTGGCTGACTGACCTTCGAAGCAAACCCTTAAAGAAAGAAAAAAGATAGACTTCGCTCTTACTCAAGCACCAAATCCTCTCAGAGCAATTGCCTTTCTTGAGAGTTTGGGAATTGGACACTTCATATTGAGCCCTTAGTGTTAATCGCCAAGTCTCTCTGCTCCTCAATGGTCAAATCTGGATTAATCTCTTTGGGACTTTAGTCTTCTATAGTTTTCAGTCGATTGTTTGCAATCTCAAATAGGCTCTGTCAAGCTGAAGATCTCTCAGGCTTATGGTTCTCTCTTCTCCTTTCGTGGAATTCATCACTCGAGCTCTCCATCTTCTACCAAAACGGCAATTCAAATTCAGATTTAACTTTCTTACTGTAATAGTTAGTCCCTAGTATCTTTGGGACTTCCGCATTAAGTCCATCTACTACCAATTCATTCAATAAAAGAAATTTAAGACCTAATAAATTTTAGGATTGTTAAAAAAACTCCATTTTTCTTTTTTAAATTGTTTATTTTTTGAAAATCATTCTATAATAATTTTATTGATAACTTTTCTCTTGCACCGGAAACTTTAAATAAAAACATTTACTATATGAAGTTACTATAATTTAAGAAAAATAGTATTTTCTCTCTCTTCTTTCTATCTATTTTCAAAAATCTAAACTGAAACTAAACTAATATACAACTTAAAAAAAACCTAAACTAAATTAAAAAAAAAAAAAACTAAATTAGAAACTAAAATGATAAATAAAACTAAATTAATTAAAACAAAACTAATTAATTACAAAATAAAAAATTACGGTGTATTTACCCTTACCATTGCCTTGCCACAGACCATCCCTATTCTTTTCTGAAGCAGTAGCATTCCACATAATACCTAGACACACACACCAAAACCTAAAACTTCGACGTGTTTTCAAATTGAACCACACATTTGAACCCTCCACAACAGCGTTCTGTATCTAGCAGCAACCCCAAACCTTTGACAACAACCACTCAAATCAACCAATAGACCCAAACCTTCGACACTAACCCCTCAAATCGAGCAGCATGTTTTCGAATCTAGTTTAAGTATTTAAAATCTTAGTTTTTCAATTCGTTGGTGGATTATGGTGCTATACCCTTTCATAATTATAGCTTAAGGCTTCGTTGGTGGTTACTGTTGAATTCAGTATATGTTCTGTTATCGCAAGTGTTCTTCGGCAACGATAGGTGAAAAACACATGGTTTCTGCCCACTAGCGATGGAAACCATGTGTACCCACGCATATACATTGCGTGGGAGCATAGACAAATGCTAAACTAAAGGCGTTTGTCTATGCTCTCACCTCGTGCGGTCACCGGATTATTCCAAAAACGATTTAATCTTCTTAGTTGTTGTGCATTATATGTTTGCGCTATTCTTTGACAAAAAATAGCTTTCCAAATACCATTTAGTATATTTAGGTATGCCTTCGCATTTCAATTTTTTTTTTCTAGATTATGGATTTTGTTGACGCTTTAGGGATCGATGATGGCTCTCACACAAAGAGAGTATAATATCGTTCGAGAAAAAGACTGATAGCGAACGCGAATGAGTAGCGAATTCAGCTGTTCCGGTTGAGACTATACCTCTTATTTCAGCCACCCCTCCGTCTGGATCCATATCCGGTTCTGCAGCCCTTAAGGGACGCACGCCTCTCTCTATTCGAGGGTAACTTAGAGTTTTGCACCCCACCAAACTAACTTCATTATTCGGTGTGACGTTCACCTTCCATGGTGCCTTTTACGTTTAACATGGAGATGTAATGTCTAGATTTATAGTTAATATTTTAGTGTTAATTTAATATATATCAATATTTAAAACAAATATTTTCAGAAGCGTGAGATGCCTATTACGTTTAACATGGAGATGTAGTGTCTAGATTTATAGTTAATATTTTAGTGTCAATCTAATATATATCAATATTTAAAACAAATATTTTCAGAAGCGTGAGATGAGGATTTACGGTCATTATTATAGCTACAAAGGCTGGAGTATGGGCTCTTAGGGTGAGGTACAAGATATATTGGATGTCACGCTTTTCGGTAGGCTCATCGAGCCGTTCTCGTGCATGCATACGCATTCCAACATCGCGGAGGTATTTTTGGAGCGTTGGCATATGAATACTAACAATTTCTATTTTTTGCTTCTATGAGATGACTATCACCTTGGATTCTGTGCATACAATAGTGGGACTTATGGTACAAGGTGATGTCATATCTGAAAAGTCGTTGGTCATGCATGAGGTGCTGAAGTACTTGAGATTAATGAGGTGAGATTTGTCAAAGAGGTTGAGAAATAAAAAGATATAGGTTCGGTTCTTGCATTGCTTCATAATAGGTATAGTGGGGTACAGTTCTGTGATGATAACCCTCGTATCATTCACGATATGGTACAACACGTTGTGCGTGCCTATATTTTATATATGTTTGGTTACGTTCTTTTTCCCGATAAGAGTAACATATACGTTAATTTCAAGTGCTTGTTCTTATTACGTGATTTGACTGACCCGGGGTTAAACAATATGCCCGGGGCACGACCGTGTTGGCTTACTTGTATCATCATCTTGCAGAGACCTCTCTTCACGAGACGAGGATTATGGTCGGATGTATCGATCTACTAGACACATGGATACGAGACCATTTTGTTATGTTTCGCCATGTTACTCATTCCACTTACATATAGTGTCATACTACTATTGCTAGATGGGATACAGGTGCAACAATTTCTAATTCTCGGACCATACTGAATTGCAGGATCACCATCAACAACTTGCAGGAGACCGATGTAAGTTTTATAATTTTCGGGTATTTGATTATATAGTATGTTTTGATGTTGAACGAGGATTAGTTTAACGTATGGTTAGAATTGACTAAAATATAATTGTTTGATGTTGTTGGTTGTGTTGAGCGACGTAGATGCTAACATTTACTGTGTCTTATATGTGTTATTATCTGTACTGTTTTGTTTTGGAAGATATAGGCTGATATCATGATGTCATTGAGGCAGTTTAGACGTGTTTAGAGGGTTATTCTGTTTCCATTGCTCAAGATGCAGACATAGGCGAAAAGGAAACCGAAGACGATGGCCTATATATTCGGTGATAAATGTTGGGTAAATTAACGAGATAACCAGTTAGACCATGTTTTTATGCTTAATCAGAATATTAGTTGGTTCAACCTCATTAACACAGTGATATATCGATTGGACGATTATGTCTATGAGGATCGAGATGGAGCTGTTATACGGCATTTACGCACTAGTAGGATAAGATTTTGTTGTTTCCCCAAGTTGATGAGTTTCAGGGTGATTTTGGTCGTTTGTCTGGGGCGCACGAGGAGGTTTTGTCTATCACCAAGAGACTTGGTTAGACATTACGGTTATCTTTTGTTGTTTGAAATTTTGCTCTCGTGTTTATTTGGATATTCTGTTTATTATTTATATGTCTATTTTGTAAAACCGACTTGTCTATCTTTTTTGTTATTATAAGATATTATTATATCCAATAGTGTGTTGTTTTTGTGTATCTTCTTTATATGTTGTGAAATATTTAAGTGTATGAAAAATTCAAACAATTGAAAAGTACTAATAGACTTGTTTAATTTGATATTTGAAAGGTACATAATAGAACCATTACAATAAGCATAAAAACACAAAAATAATTTAAAACTTGCATACTGAATTAATTAGAAAACCTCAAAACAAGATGAGGTGAGATTGATAATAAAAATACATAATATGATAATACCTATTAGTCAAAATTATATCTGATGTTATCCTCAACCGGTGAGCAATTAGCTATCGCAACCTCTTTTTTAGCAATGCTCTTCCTCAAATAAACAATCATACCTTTAATAATCAAATCAGTAATTTTCAATTGTCACCCAAAGTATGGGTTCAGATTTTAGTTTGTTGTACATTACTGAGACTTCTTCACGACTGCAAGTATAAGGGTTTTTAAATCCAAGACGTCTGTAGTCAAAGTACATCATGCACAACACTTCATAAAAAATGCTAGTGGTTTCGTCGGACATTGTTCTGATAACATACTTGACCGTTTGAAGCAAATGTTGGTCTTCATCGACGCTCTACTTCATACTTCAGCTACTTAAATTATTATTATAATTTTGAAGATTCGATTGACATCTTAACACTACATATATCAAGAGTTATGTAAAGGAATTGACTTGGTGGGATTATTTTAGGGGTGAAAATATTAGTGAGATATGTTTTAGGCGGTTCAAATAAAGACGAAATAGGCAACACTAGTGGTGGGATAATTTTTAGAGATTAATAATAATAATATACATGTATCTTTTTCCCACAATATTTTCCATGATATTATTATTATTATTATTAGTATTAGTATTAGTGTTATTAATAATATTGTTAATAATAATAATAATGCAATTTTCGCTGGTGTATGGCGATTGGGGCCTCAATTCTGCCATGCACTAGCGGTAATACGTCAAACACTTAGGGGAGAGCTTGGTTAGTTTGGCCATAACTTGGCTCAACGTTGTCTCGTTAGTTTGGCCATAACTTGGCTCAACGTTGTCTCTGATGGCGTAGCAACCCTCCATTTCGTTGGACGGTGGCGTATAACTATTTAAGTACGCTAACGATTGGTGCGTTCATCGATGACCACGCCAACAGTTGTCATGATAATGGATCTCTACGCCATATGCATGGTGGCCTCGATTAAAAAAGAAGCAACGTAATAATTAGTAAAAGATAGTTTAATAATGCTACTACAAGTTTAATATTTCATTAATATATAATTTAAATAGTTTAAACAACATAAAGTACAAAATAACAAGTACTTCTGATTTGATTCAAAAATTACAACACAAACACCATTAGATGTTTTTGGTTAAGTCTACTATGACTTGCTCACATTCTACGGATTGCGTTAGCGTGGGATGTTATAGTCGTGAAAAAATGCGGACTCTGTCAAGAAAGGGGATCAACCAAGAGCTAGTATCATTTATAACCGTGCGCATCCACATAAGATCTATTGTCGGTAAAGGTGAACCTTGAACCATATCGATTTATAGTTGAAGATTGAAACTAAGTATATAGATCATGTTTAAATAATAATTAAGTAAATACATCTAAAATTAAAATTTGTTTACTTACATAAACAAAATGGTTTGTATTAATGGATACAGCACTGATCTCTTTTATGGAACCCTCCGTTGGTGGTGCATTTTTCACCAGTAAGTAATTTGTACATCCACCGGATGTTAGGCAATAAAAAACACAATTGAATGTGGTCGCGATTAGTTTTCCGCAACTAGGTAAATACATCTAATTTTTTATTGGTGCATTTTTTTTATTATAACTCAATCAGTGTAGCTATTTATCGACTTCACTATCTTCGTCATAATATGCGGTACATTTATAAAAATCTCTATGCATCTTGAGCTCGTTAACCATTGTTTGTCTTACAAGATACTATCCACTTTCAGCGTTGATTAAACCATGTGTGATGGATCTAAAACCCCAATTTCCGCCGGGTATCACGTTTGTAATTCAAATTATAAAAGGATGCATAAATTGAGGTATGTCTTTCGAATACCTCGAGCCCGACACTTTGGTAACCTTGACGAAACTGGAGTTTCTACACCTGCGCATGCAACCCGTTTTTGTTTCTTTTCGCGTATTTTACTCCAGAATTAGTACGAGTATCTGCAACGATCGTTTGTGTGTAAAAGCGTTGATTGGAGTTCCCAAAATCACGGCGGTATTACCATTCTTTAAGTTTCAGCACTATCATGAGATTCTAACCATTTTTGTTTGGCGTATTCGTGGAATGAAGGATCCTTTTTTGTAGAATAATCAACACAGAGTTTGTTACTTTTACCGCGACCTCGGACACGTCCAGGAGTTCTACCGAGGGTTTTAACCTTTTGGAGGGGTTTGCAAATGGTTTTGTTCATCAACATCAAACTCATCGAGTTTTGCATTTAGATTTGCAAAATTAACTTTCACCTTTTATTTGCCAGTGATTTTAACTGATGGAACAATATCCAGTCTTCTCCAATGCTCATCTATAATTCGAGTAGGTACATACCCGTCCGCTCTTCGGATTGCTTCCAGTTCACGGGTACATGGTAAACTTTGGGTCGTACGATCGATGCAAATGCATGAAGATTTTTCACCTTTGGTTTTATCAACATAATTTTTGTATACTATCGCCAATGAAATAGGTAATAAGTACACACGTAATTATTTAAAAGGTTTAAAATCTTGAAATTTATAAATTAGATGACATTTGCTAAGCTCAATCGATTCTTTTATGGTCGAATGTTGTTTTGCTAATAAACCATGTACTTTATCCCAAAATCCATCAAAATTCAATCGGCTTAACCCGATATATTTTTTCA
Organism: Limnanthes douglasii subsp. nivea; assembly: GCA_036936605.1. NCBI lineage: Eukaryota > Viridiplantae > Streptophyta > Magnoliopsida > Brassicales > Limnanthaceae > Limnanthes > Limnanthes douglasii. Next base: position 174,841,129 of record JAUPFV010000003.1, read on the forward strand.
ACGTAGCGTGCGAGCTGTCCGCCCTATTAGAGGTGTGATTGTTGAAATGTCTGATTTTTTTAGTATAGACGTGAACGAACCTCTCTTTAAATAGAGTAACCCACGAGTCCACGACATAATAGACCACCTTATCATGCTCTTTGAACATCATCCACATCTTAGCCAGTCTCTCGTTCATCAAGTCAACGATGGTGGATGAAACGACGTCATTCGAAGCCGCAAAAAAATGTGTTAAACACTTTGACGTCTTTAAATATATATATTTTTTAATTTTTCCACTAACATTCTTGTTAATATGTCATTCGCATAACATGTGACTTGCATTATGATAATATTTTATTTATGTTATTCATCAAAGCATTTTCACGGTCCCTTAATATAACACAAGGAAATTCACAATCGTTTTCCTCCATTACCGTTTTCAAACATCCCAATGACCATTTATAGTTGTCTTGCTTTTCTTTCATCATGAATGCGAAACCAATGCAAAACGTTTTGTTGGTCGATGTTACCCCGACTACTTCGAACAAAGGCATCTCGTAACTGATAACTTTGTATATGCTATCCATGATTAACAAGTGTGGGAAGATCTGTGGTAAATCAATACTAAGTAGGTGCGCAAAATATAAATCGGTTATCACATTCAAGCCATCGTTGGTCGTCGTTCCCAATACTTGTACTTGTGCATTTGTAACTTTCCTGACAAGCATTGCATTTGAGAATGATCAAAATTTTCAACCATCTTTGTTCTTCGATGGTGATTGTATACATGACAAATATTTGACGTGTTATCCGGATTGACATTTTTTAGAGCACCAAATATTTGTGGTGCAATTGTTATGTTCACCATCAAAATATCGACGAGCTCTTTTTTTTTGTTTCATATTCGACCATTGTAAATTCTCTTGCGCATACACAATCGGTATGTGTTTGTGCTTGCCGAAAAGGATAATGAAAGCCCACTTATCATAAAATTTTACGAGGTTGCCTACCAAAGGGAAATGACAATTAATTATTTTGCTACTGGTAGCCTTACGTTTACGGTCGCACTCTTTAGTTATAGACTTAAATATGGAGGAAATATCAAGTTGGAGTTTTTTTAACTTATGAGATAAATAAAAAATGTTATGGGAGAAATAACTTCACCATTTTTCCACATGCATATAATGGTTTCTTAATTATCTGACCGACCGGACTTTCAGTTGATTGATTTTTTTAATAAATCAACCGAATAAATTTAGATTTTTGATAGACCAAATCATATGTACAGACCCATGATAATTGCTAAAAAAATGGCCAAAAATACTCCGCGAAGTCGCACATTTTTTCTTCTTCTGAAATTACTCTGTGAAGTTAATTCTTTTGACAATTTTCCCTCCGCACAACATTTAAATAAAAATAAAAAATACTCCACGAAGTTACCATAATTTAAGATTTTTACTTTTCTCTGACTTCTCTCTAAAAAAACCTCCAAATTTGAAAATCATAATCTAATCATATATACCTACTTAAATATATATATCTAGCTAAATTAAAATTTAATTAACTAAAATTTACTTAAATATATATCTAACTAAAAGAAAAAGTAAAACTAAAGTAAACTAAACCTAAAGTAAAACCAAAACTAAGCTATTAACTAAAAGCCCTAAAGTAAAACCATACCCCCACCACCACCCACCCTCACACCTCACGAACCCACACCCATAAACCTCTAACCGTCGTCAGACAGCCACCACACACCTCCAATCTTCGTCCGTTAACCACAGCCACTCTGGCGAGCAGATTCAGGTGATATCCGACGAACTAAGGCTAGCAACATTTTGAGTAGGGAGTGGGGCGAGTAGTTCGGGCGATTTCGAACGACGGTAACTGTAAACAAACTAAATTAGGGGTTATGATTAGTCTTAAATGGTTTCGATTGGTAGTTCAGGGTGATAGCTTAGGTTTTAAAGTTCAAAATGCTGTTTTTTAGGGGCCTGAGTGTTTTTTCAGAACGAAAGTGTTCTTCGCCACACATGGGCGAAGAACACTGTCTCTACGCCATCGTGTGGCGTGATTTGATTGTCCACGCCATAGCGATGGCGTGGGATTCTAAGAGTACGCCCCTGTATCGCTATGGCGTGGACAATCAACCCACGCTACACGATTGGCGTAGAACACTATGACCGGTTTATTCTTGTTGTTTGGTGTGTGTTTACCGTGTTTTTGATATTATTTCTTTAAAAGTGCTTCGTGATTGACAATTTGTGTTTCGAACCAACCTTGACATTTCCTATATTTTTTTTATTTCAGGCAATGGATCATGGTGACGCCCCACAGTCTGCGGATGGCTCACGGACGAAGAGAATAAAGCAGCGGAGTAGGGTACGAAAAGTTGTTCAACCCGTTCTAGCTTCCGATTTAGCAGTTTCGATGGAGGAGCTTCCTATAGTTTCCCGACCGCATGCTTCCGGATCCAGTTCTGCTTCCGCTTTCCGCGGAGGACGCTATCCTCCCCCACCTAGAGGGCAACCTAGAGCTCATCCTCCCTCCAGATTGCCGCCGCTATTCGGCGAGGCGTTCATCTTCCACACTGCATACCAACTTCGGATGGAAGAGGTAATATTTAAATTTACATATGACATTTTACTTTGGTTTGATTTTAATGTATACTAATATATTTAACTAATGTTTCTAGGAGCGTGAAATACGACTATATGCCCATTATCCCAGCCATAGAGGTTGGAGTTTGGCCGCACAAAGTAGGGTGTGCATTGTAGTAGACGACACTCCTTTTGGTAGACTCTTTGGGTCACCTCCTGCAATACGTAAGAAGTAGATAAACCAATTAAACCGGCATTCCGGATTAATTTAGACAATTCCTCCAACGTAATGGCATAAAACACCATCACCACGCCACCTAATGGCGTAAAACACCCTCCACACGCCACACGTGTGGCTGCTAAAAGGTGTCCATGCCAACAAATGCCATGGTGATGGTGTTGTACGCCATTACGTTAGCGTACACACTATTGCGCCTGCCAATGAGTGGCGAAGGACACCAAAAACGGGTTTTTTTACAAAAATCTGTTTTTCGCGAAAATGAGAGAGAAGAATGCAATGTACGTCCTCGGCGTCTATGCTGCTCTGCATGAGAAGTGGTTCCGACTCTTTCTTGACCATGTTTCAAAGATTTTGAGAAAGTTGATTTTGTTGGTTGTTAAGTTTCCATTTTTAGTAGTTTGAAAAGGTGAAGTATAATTGGTGTTTGAAATTGTTTTACAACTTCATGGAATAATTTGAAGTTCTAATGACATAAGTCGCAATTCATTTGAGTTTCAAAAGATTTTTGAGTTTTTTTCCTCGTTACAATTTTATAAATATTAAAAAACAGAAATAGGTGAATTTGCGGAATAATTTTGACTTTTTTTTTTAGCAATTCTCCATATCTATATTTGTATCTTCGTAATGAATTAAAGTCGGTTAAAAACAAAAGAATAATTGATATTTCCTATTTTATTAAACAGTGTTTTTACGACCGAACCTAAAATAAGAATGCCTTTATCAAAATGTACTTTGAGAATGAAAAGATTTCTTGTATAAAAACTGACTATATATGGTCAAAACAAGTTGGGTTTGGCTTCATTTGGGCCCAAGTAAGTAGCTGTTGACGTGCACATAGAAGAGCTATTCATCTTCCGAGTCATCGTCGACAATGGAGTTTTGTAAATCAAAACTGGTTTCTCTCTCTAGGGTTTAGGGCTTTTACATTCAATCACGGAACGAATTAGCGAATTTACTCACTAATCTACAAACGAGAATCGAAGCTTATTTGCAGGTCAATCTTCGTTCTCCATCTATATAATTTATTTATTTGACTTTTCACTTATCTGTAATTGATTCGGACTTTTCAACGTTCATGACGCAAAATGATTTTTTCTTTTCGACTTGTTCAAGTAGATCGATATGTTGCCGAGATGGAGCCGAGCTGTCGCTCATCTTTCGAAGTTGGGGTCATTGAGAGGCACTGAATGTAGGAGTGTCTTATATGCTGGTTCTCACAGGGGCTACGCGAAACCTGCTGTGGTTGTCGTACCTGTTTTAGATGAAGATTTTCCAAGTAAATCCCCGGTATGAAAATCAAATTGGTGTTACCTTGTTATGTTTATGAGGAGAATTTGTAATTCAAGATCACGTTTTGACTTTGTAATTGGTGTCACCTTATTAGTAATTTTAGAGGAAGGAGCGGTTCAACTATAGGTGTTGGTTGGCAATCATTAAATCGTTGTCTCTATAATGCTAGTTTTAGTATTTGGTAGTGCTATGTAGTCTCGATATTCAAGGCGACTCACTGATACTAAGTTCCAATTTTTATTAGACTTTGGTTTGATGTTTGATGGAGGATGTGTTGCAGTCTGACGATAGTTATCCAAGCAGGTTCATTTGTAGAACTAGAGATCGTTGTAGTATAAGAATGGTTTTGGGTTTGTCACGTAATTTTTTTCCTTAAGAGAAGCGTTTTTCCGTTAAAACAGGTAAACTTGAATAAACTGTTCTATTCCAAGCCTTGTTCTTTGGCTTTGGCCCCAGACTCCCCTCTCAGGGTTGAAGAACCAAATTATGAAGGCTTTCGTCGTTTAATGCTCAAGATGATGCTGTTTTATAGTAAACAGAGCAAGTCTATACGCGCGGCAAATGTTATATACAAGCGAGTTGTTACACAAGTTGATAAACCTGCCATATATGAAGGTGACTGCTTCTTTTTGTTCCTTTTCCCCAAAAGGGTTATGACTTAGGAGGTTGATTATTCTCCGGTCTCTTTTCTTCTATATATTTGATCAGCTGTTTTAGCATTCAAGATCTACCATCAATTTCAAGAACAATCATATGGCTGTAAACTTTGTAATATAAGTTTGCCTTCTTGTCTAACTTAGGGAGCAAGCATTGATATCAAGTTCCTTACTAGATAAAGTTTCTGCTATTTTGATCTAGGATCATCAAAATGATAAAAATTGTATTATTCTTTATCACATGCAACACTACTTCGGATTAATGAAATTGTGCAGATTTTGTGTTGCAGTGTTCAATATGGAGAACACCTTTAAAATGAATTTCACATTGCTTGTGCTCCATATGTGGCTTTGCTTGCGCCGCTTGAAAGCAGAAGGAAAGGACGGTGTTTACCTCGGGCAATATCTATATGAGATCTACAATCATGATCTAGAACTCAGAGTCTCTAAAGCTGGGGTGCGTAATCATTACTAACGTATGTTTCAATTTTTTTCTGAAGAAATTGTCTATTTGGTCTCCTTTGAATTCTGAATTGCATATTTGTTTTATAATACTCTTATACAGTCGATGGTTGTTTCAAATTGTGTATGTGAGTGTTTGCTTAACCATTCATTTTGGGATCAACTGAGAATAGGTGCCGTGGTTATATTTCTGTCCTTGGCACATAGAACTAAAATCTTGTGGTCTTAGGTTCAATTATGAAATCCTCAGAAGAGAACAAAGAAGAATGAAGAATGCCAATTTTTTATTAATTCATTCTCTATTTGTCTAATTGTATTGTTCAAAAGACGTCCGATTGTTTGGAAAAAAACTTCAAACGTATTTCTCTGATGATGCTGTATTTTTTGCAGTTTCTTTTCAGTTTAATCTTGCTTGATCCTACATTTACGAAGTTGAGGGTCGTTTTAAAACTTATATAGTTAGATGATTTATTATAATATGCAGTAAGGTTGGCTACTTCTACTTTCATTCATAGTTCTCGTTCTTCTTTGCAAGGGAAGGTCAACTTGCTATTGCATAAATGGATGAAGGATTTGGAGAAGATATTCTATGGAAATGTTGTTGCATATGAGACTGCCTTACTTCCAGAAGCTAAACCAGATGAGCTACAAAAGATAATATGGAAGTACGACCCGTAATTATTAAATTTATGTTGAAGCTTGATTTATTAACTTCTAGTTAGTACTGTAATGTCACCAGAATATGCATGCATACAAAGTCAGGAACTTTCTGTTAATAATGGTGTATGTACCACAATTCCTAAGTTGAGTTTCTTTATTAATCATGCAACTAAACACTAAACTGAAGCTCCCTGGGTTTAGGCATCACTCTCGAGTTGCATGGTTTGCAACCAGGATCAAGTTTTAGCAGAGTTCAATATCGGCCAAGCTGTTTGATAGACAACACTTGTGGTTTTCTTTTCTCTATCATGTTAACTATTCTTAATATCCCTGATCTGAAATTGTTATGCTGCAGGAATATCTTTTCAGATGATGCGACGCCAATGCCTGATAATACAGCATTAAAGGAAGTGCAGGCATGCTCTCTCTCTCTCTCTCATATGTATTTGTTTTATTGCATTGTTTTCTTGGGCTTTGTGGCAAAGCAAACCATGTTCTGTAGCACTAGGCTGTCCACAAGTGTCTAAACCGATCGAAAATGTGGCTGATGTCAGCTTAAAAAGCTCAGGCTGTGGCTCCATTACTAACTGATGTGATGTGTGCTTCTGTTCTTTCTTGATTGTTGTCGTCTTTTCTACTCTCCATTTCTGAGACTCTGCGTGTCTCCGCAGGCCATGACAAGGTATGTTCGCAGGGAAGCTAGCTGCCTGGCCTTAACAGGTACAACATTTTTACTCTTCCTTTAGGAGAATTCATTTTCGTGGGTTGTAATTGGTTATTTTCTCATTAATCCATTTGCCACTTGTCACATTATGGTAGTTCAGCCAATTTTCTATTTAGGATATGCAGTTAGGTATATCCTATAGTATCTACAGCTGAGCTGCCTTTCTTTTAGTCATCTGACGATGCCTCCACCTTGTTATTTAGACAAAGAAGCCATGTTTTCTGGGAATTTCATGTTCACATCATTGGAGGGTGCATCATCCGATTCATCAAAACGGTCAAACCGAAAAACAATGCCATGATATCACATGGCGAATCATTTAGTTGCTAGTCATCGTGATGATCCTGGACGATGATACAGCACAAGAAAGGAAGATGAGACTACTAAACAAGTCCTAAATGACCATTTAAAGATGGCCCGTCATATTCTTATTGCAAATCAAGCGTGTTGATTTTTATTTTATGTAATAAGAAGGATTATAAAGGTAATTGTGATAATTGACTCTGACGTTCTAATGTTGCTATATAGTGATAGAAAGTTTACCCCAAAGCAGAAGTTATTGGTGCTTAACATTAAAGCAGAAATTAGTGTTGTTTAGCATCTCCAACCAGTATATCAGATCAAAATTCATATGGGTATCAAAATTCATATGGGTTGCTAAGAAAGTCAAGATTGTCAACTATAGTGATATTAAAACTTAGAAATTACCAAGTATAGTTAACAATATTTAAAATAAATTACAATAATCGAGAATAAAACTAGAAAATTTTACATAATTAAATTATAGTTTAAATCATTATTATTACCAATACCTTTTGGTCAAATTTTTTAGAACATTTTCAACCTAAATTCTAAACCCTATTTTTAAATAGGCCAAAGTTATTTCATGCATGATAATTTTTATTTCCTTCATAATTTGAAAATAACCCGATCTTGTTATTTCTTCTATAAAAAAAATTACACATTTGTCCTTCTACCCATTTATTCTATCTCTTTCCTTTTCAAGAACGTCATTATTCTACCCATTTATTCTATTATCCTACCCATTAACAAATTCAAAGAAAAAAAAACGTTACTTATCTCTCTTCACTTTTCTACTTTCTTTTGTTTCCAGTTTTTTTTGTTTTCCAGTTTCTTTTAGCTATGACTCTTCTTGTTAGGTTATGATTCTTATTTGGTAGATTTAGGGTTCGATTAGGGTTCTTATTTGGTAGATTTAGGGTTCAATTAGGGTTTATGCTTTTGGTTGGATTTGTTTTCGAGTTTTGTTCGATTTTGTGACCATATGACTGTTCTTTTATATTCTATTTTTTTTAGCGAAAGCATGTGATTTCCGAGAGGTCCTATCGGAAATCACACGCTTTCGCTAATGTTTAAATTTTTTGGCTAGCAATAGTTGCTTCTGAACAAAACAACTGATTCCGAGATACCGTCTCAGAATCCGTTGTTTTTCGTTCAGAACTGCAGAAATTGGGTTTGGCCGAAGAAAAAAGAAGTTTTGAAATGGTAAAACATAAAAACAAAGATTAAATTACCTTGTTCGTTCCGGTTTAGTTTGAGTTTCTTCATTTTCCATGATTAATCTTCAATAAAATTGAAGTTCTTTGTTTTAGGGTTAATTTTAGAAGTAGAATCATATATGTTGGATTAAAGTTAGGTTATTTGTGTGTTTTTTCATATAAGGCTATCTATTAGATCAATGGCATCCAGTGTTAAATTTGAAATAAAAATAAGGGTAATTTGGTAAAAGCAAGTCACTAGTGTTTTTAAAAGTTTGAATGATGGAGGAAATAAAAAATAACATGGAGGAAATAGCTTTGACCTTTTAAATATCTAAAGCTAAACATCATAATTATTAATTAATCTTACACTTTAGAAGTATCCCTTAAATCATTATTAATTAATCTTACACTTTAGAAGTATCCCTTAAATCATTATTAATTAATCCTACACTTTAAAATATCCCTTAAATCATTATCCTAAGTATAAACCACCACTCTTAAAAGTAAATAATAGATCATAACATTAATTTTTAACTCTAAAAACCATAATTTTGAATAAATAATTAAATCTAAGACCCAACTTTAATCTGAAATTCCTCGTGTCATCATGAAATGGTACTGGGCTGCTCAGAAGAACTGTGATATTTTCACGATATTGCCTGCAATTATAACATGGTCGATCTGGTCAGCTCGAAACAAAAAGAAAATGAAGGGTGAAAATACTAACTCTACTACAATAATCAACCACATTTTGTTTATCCTTTCTAGTCTTGATCAAAACAAAACTCTGAACAGAAAGCATTGGGGCAGATTCGGTCGAGAAGCTTTAAGATTGGGTTGCGTTAATCAGGTTAATGCTGGGTTTAAGCTTTTATTTTTGAAATGGAAGAACCCTAAACAGGGGAGATATAAGATCAATATAGATGGTGCATGTACCTTTTCTGGTGAATCAGCTGGGGGTGCTTTGATTCGGGACATCAATGGTGATATCCTTGTTGGTATGGGCAGTTTGTTTGGCAAAAGCTCTCCATTAATTGCAGAGTGTAGAGCTCTTTTTGAGGGTTTGAGATTGTGTAATAAGCTGAAGTTGAGGAATGTGGATATCGACATTGATTCTTTAGTTTTGGTAAATTTGCTGCTTTATGGTAATTCGCCTTGGTACTTGGATCCGATGTTGAGGTGCTGCATGAAGCTTCTTAAATCGGAGATGGTGGTGAGTCATGTCTATCGTGAACAGAATCTTGGGGCTGATTGGATTGCTAAAGAAGTCCTAAAGATGAATTCAGGTATGGAATTTGATGGGAGTAATGCTCCTCCGAAATTATAGGCAATTGTTTACTTGGAAAGTATCAATTTAGGGTATTTGAGGTTAAGAGATTAGGGTTTTTTATTTGGGGCTGGTTATGGAGGCTGGAGGATGAAGATGATGGTTCGCGCTTTAGGTCTGAGTTTAATTTTGTGTAATTTTGTCTTAAAAAGCTTGTACTTCCGTTTTAATTCAATTTAAGTCCTTTCATTAAAAAAAAACTTTAATCTGAAATTAAATTCAAAACCAAAATCCTAATATTCATCTCTAAACTCTAAATCATAATTCTAACTTCTAAACTTCAAAACTAGATTATGTATCCAAATTGAAAAATAAATTCTAAACTTTAAACTCTTAACACAAATCTAAAAAGTAAAATAAAAATAAAATTCTTATATTTAGGTATGTAAATATATTATAAAATAAATACATAAACTCGTAAATATTAATAAATTTATTGATAATAAAATAACATTAAAATAAAATTCTCATATTTGTATTTGGTTATATATAACTCTATTATACAAATGAAATAGAGAACTCGTAAATATTGGTATATTTATGATATAAAATAAGATAATAATATTACTCTAAGATAGTAAACAAATTATGAAATAAATATATAAAATATAAAGCAAAAAATAATTTTAGAGTATAAACGCTGACATAGAAACAAAAAAATTGTCAATTTGAGATATGAAGCTTTATTTATAAAGATACAAAGTATTTTTTATAATTTGTGATATAATATCTTGTTTATAAAAAAATAATATTTTTTTGAAGATTTATATTCTTAACCATTAACGATATTATTGAACCCCAAAAGTTAAAGAGTTATTTATGTATTTTAGTGATAGTATTTATGATTTGTTTTGGATTTTTGTTCATGATTGGATATACTTTAAATTTTTATAGATTGGTCTAAAAAGTTTTAAGGTTTTGTTATACTATGCAATTTTTATTATTGTAACTAGTCTCCTAGTCATTCCAAGAGAATAGAGGTTGAACTAACAGTTTTGGATTGTTTTGTTAACCAAATTGTTACTTTGAATTATTTAATTAACGAAATTGTTTTTTTTATTTGTAAATTTTGGTCAAAGGTTGACTATACAGTTATTTGTTGTAACCGAATGATATTATCCAAAGTTTACAAAAAATTATTGTTATCACTTTCGGCAGGATTCATTAAAGTCTTGAAATAGATTGGTGTTATATGTTGATCGACATTTTTCTCTAGTCAGAAAAATATCGGAGACATCTTAGGATTAGTTCGTGCTGATCATGTTCATGCCAAAATTAAAAAAAATGATGAACGAACCATTCTTTGAAGAAAAAGAAACTTTATTTTTTCGAAAGAAAAATAATACGACTAACATATAGCATGTTGCTAGAGTTATTAAGACATTTTGCTCCAAAATGTTTCATACTACTTCAAAATGCTTCGATATATAGGATAATAACCCTTATACCTTTCAAATATGAATGAAGGACTATTATTATCGTCGAATGAAATATAAAAAAAATTGTCTCTTTAAGATTTGGTTAACCGAGACCCCATAACTTTAAAGTTATTTATGATCCATAATTTTCTTATAAAGTTTTCCATATAACTAAATGCAATTAATTTTGAAGCTTTTACTAGAGTGTTACCGATGTCCAAAAAATGTTGAGTGCACGGTCGTTATTTATTTTTCTATTTCAGCCATTCATTTTGGGTACATCTAAAACTATTGATCTATAAACATCTAAGTCGTTGAACTTCTAAATTTAAAGGGTTAGTGATTATTGTAGCTTTTACAATAAATAAGCTTTTCCTTGTTTTTAGATTTTTTTTTGTTTTACCAAAGTTTTGTCATAATTTTGGGATTTTTCTCTTCACACATCAAAGCTTATAATCTTTTTTATCTTTATGGAAGTGTTACACATACACAAAAGATGGAAACAAATTCCAGTATTGATGGTGAAAAGAAGATTGCACATACTTTTCCTACTCATTTAACTTTTTTTACCTTTGTTGTGGTTGAAATAAATACCATAGATGTTTTGGACCCAAATGTACCACTAAAACCTTAGGGAGTTAAGTTTGCAACAATTAGAGAATACTACAATGAGGGAGAACTTCATTAGATGAATGAGGAGACTGCTGTTAGTACTAAAACAGTTATTATTACTGAAGATGACACTCGGTTTGTGCAAGATGCTCCTGCTTGCACTTATAAAAAAAGTCTATTACCAGAGTTATTGTCGAAGTTGTACTTCAAGTCTATGAGAGAGGAAGCTAACGAACAACTTTTATCAAATCTGATTGGTGGAAGCAATATATCCTTATCGATAAAAAAATATCTGAGTATGCCAAATCCTCAAAAGTAAAAAATTTAAAAGTTCATGATGGCCAAAAGAAGACCATTATTAATCCTATGGTGAAAATATGACATATTTATCTTCTACGACGCCGAAGGCCGCATCAAAATCCATAATTTTTGTAGAACAACAAAATGATGTAGTTGATATTGCTAAAGTGGCTAAAAACATGTGGTTATGATTGAAGGAAATTTGGCGTAGGCTTGAGATTGTGCAAGTGATGCAATAACTACCGATGAAGAGGCAAAAGCTTCAGAAGTTAGTGTTGTTACTACTGAAGCTACTATTGGCTTTGAAATACTTCTAGCACATTTTCCACGTGCTTCAGAAGATATTATACTTAATGGTGATCATGAAAGGATTGCAAAAGAGAACATAACAGAGGTATTAAACTTGGTTTCAATTGTAAGCATTCCTACCCTTGTAGTCGATACATCTGGCATAAATACCCTTAATGAACAAGTTATGTTGATGTTGTTTCAGGTGAAGTATTTATTCCTGTTGGAACCTCAAAATATATTCTAAACCAAATTCATGAAATAATTAGTCACTTAACAACATAAAAATTTTCTAATCATTTATCTACCTCATACTTAGCTAACATAAAATGAATTTGTGACTGAATGTACTCTTTAGATACTTCTTTTGAATACTTTGTTATAGAGTTTAAACTGGCATATCTTGCAGACTATATTGAATGCTTTTGGTTTGCCTCATCAAGGTTGTGATAAGCCAACCTCTCATGTCCCTTATCTTTGACCAATTTTTTAAAACATCATGCAGATTAATTTGAGGATAGTGCAGATATGAAGACCATGCTTCAAGATAAAGATAACACTAAGAAAAAAGTACAAACTGGTCTGCAAAATAAATTTGATGTCGAATTTCTTTAAGGTATGATTGACAAGATGAAGTTGCAGTTAAATAGAAATTGAAAGGCAATGTTCAACATGAGTAGGAAGCCAATATACTTAGAAATATTTAAAAAAATTCTCAGTCTTTAGTGGAACAAGATCAGTGAGTGAATCCGACTCTATATGTAACGTTGTCTACATTTTTTCAAGAATTAAATGAATCGGTTAGTAATTTGAAAGAAAAGTAACGACTTCGGAAAACTAAACAAACTGAATATTCCAAATTAAAAGTTGATGCATTATCCGAATGAGATAATCATATATTTGGTAAAAAAAGCTGTTAGACTCTTAATAGACCGGTCAAATGAGTTTTAAGCTTTTGATATACCATATATTATGGACCGAACAGTTTCTATCCTTATCATATATATATATATATATATATATATATTCTTTAATTTAATTATAAGCATATTTTTAATTTTTTAAAAAATTATTTAATTAAAACTTTAGATTAGTAGTTGATAAATTATAATTAGTCCAATCTGAACACATCGATCTATCATCGAATCTAAATATACAAATATTTAAGAAGTTGAGTCAAAGATATGCTAACTGTAAATCTTAGATAATATATTTTTCATTCATAATTGCTTTTACTTATTGCGATCATATCCATTCTTAAAATTATTCACTTCACTCTAAGTCTTATTTACACTTCGTCTAAACCGGTATACAGGAAGTATCAAAATCAATTGGCACCATCTTTAGAAATCATTTTTTTATCTCCATTAAAATCAGAACAATTTAAAAATCCAAAAGGAAACACATTTCAAATTCTAACAAAAGAACTCATATGTCTATGGAAGATGAAATCCAGGTGGAAAATCCAAATGGACAACTCAAGACCCCGTCTTCCAAAGAAAACCTTGAAATACCTTTAACTGAGATCGAGTTTCTGGCTCAACTGTTAAAGAAGGAACAAGTTAATTTTTTTATTGCATGGACAATTATTAGTGTATGTCCCCAAAGTTAAATTTATCATTCAGGTAGTAGACGTAGTACATGAGGACGAATGACATGATGTTACCTTAGAAATACTGAAAGACAAAAGTCATGGAAAAGAATATAAAAAACTTCTATAAGAGAGCCCGCAAAGAAGATAAAAAAATATAATCAAAGATCTAACAACACAGACCAGAAGCAACGAAGACGTCAGAAGAATGAGAGAGACACCAATGCTGATCCAAATTCAATGAGTCGTGATAGGCTAAACAAGTGCAAATGTAGTTGTACATGTAGAATTGACTCCATACGTGGCCCTGAAAAAGAAATAATTCTGAAAAAAGTATAATATCTTTTCATGGTGGTAGATGTATCACTTTATACAATATAATATTGGACCGATCCTAAAACAATCAAATAAATTTCATAGTATCTACGATCCACCAATGTATAACGTAGCCTATAAATGGTATAGTGGTCGTAATAAGAGGAAACCTGAAAATATTCATGAAATTCTATGCAACATCCATGGCTCTCAAAGCGTATCAACTAAAAAGTGAGGGGGTCATCTCGAATGAGGTAGATGACCCCAAAGAAGAACCTCGACTGATTCAGCTAAGAGAAAAGTGGAAGAAGTGATTGTGAAACAAGGAAAAATCTCGAAGATTGGTGGAAACATACCAATTGATCTCATGTATAAAATTTTTATTTTAAAAAAAATAACATATATATGTTTGCACAGAGCACACAATAAATAACGCGAGTCTCAATAGATTTCATCAGTAATCAGTTGAACATCAACAATATCTTTCTCCATGTGATATAAAAAATGAGATCTTATTCTTAGCAAAAGATAGAGGCGATCACTGTCGAGATAGACAGACTGATGGTCTTAGGACACATTGAAGAGTCTCATCACCAATGTAGAGGACTAATCATGTTTTGGTCAAAACAAAAAATTGAAAGTGGAGAATGTGCGTAAACCTACAAACTTAAACAAGATATGTCCAAAGGATCTTTTCTCACTACCAATAATTGATCAACTCGTAGACACGACAACACAAAACAAAACAAAATGCCTTTGCTGGATACAATCAAATCTAAATGAAAAAGGACCATGAACATTCAACATTCATTACTGAAAGAGGGATACATTGCTACGAAATAATTTTCTTTGGATTATAATATATCGGAGAAACCTATCAAAGGTTGGTAAACAATATATTCGCAACTCAGATAGGCAGAAACATATACGTCTATATTGATGACATGTTGGTAACAAACCTAAATAAATAATATCATATGGTAGACCTGGCCGAACGTTTGATAACCTCAAGCGTCTAATCTAAAATGAAATCTCAAAAAATTCACCTTCGGTGTTGGGTCAAAAAATTCTCAGGATATATGATGATAAAAAAGGGAATCAAAACATATCCAACATAACTTGCCAACCTAGCAGCAATGATGGCTCCATGGAAGGTAAAGGAAGTCCAAATTCTAACTAGGAGACTAAAAATGTCTAACAAGTTCTTATCAATATATTCTAATAAATGTCAACAATTCTTCCAAGTGTTGAACCAACATGCAATGAGGTGTTCAACTCCATAAAGAAGTTCTTGGCTTCTTTCAAAGTACTAACGAAGCCTAAGCTAGGAGATTGAAAAAACCTGATATCTCAAAAATATTGACAGAATGGTCAGTAGAGTTATGGGATTACAATATAAAGTTTGAGCCTAGAACAATAATAAAGGCACATGCATTAGCCAATTTTCTAAAAGAGTTCCAATATGAGAGACTCATTATAGTAAATGATGAGTCAGAAAACACCTAGATAGTTATAACCGATGAGGGAAGTAACAATCAAGGCTCAGCTGCAGGAATCCAACTTGTATCTCCAACTGGGGGGATATCCTAAACCATTCAATTTGGTTTAGATTTCCAGTGTCCAACAATGAAGCCAAATATACAGCTGTTATTATGGGAATTTGCCTAGCAAAAATTTACAAAGTAAAGAATGTATAACTCTTAAATGACTCCAAATTAGTAGTTAATCAAATAATAGCAGGAACTAAAGCAAAAAAGAGAATATAATTCGGTATTCAAAAGATTTAAAACAATTTATTTCCCAATTTGAACATGTTAAATTCAAACAAGTCATGATGGCACAAAATGAAGCAAGCGATGCACTCATTTCTCCGGCCTGTACATCTTCATCATCGTGAGTAATACTGCAAGAAAAATATTCCACCACACTTCTGAATCAGTTATTCTCAACCTTCACATTTAAAGGAATGATGGTAAACGAAGGATATGAATAATATTGGAAAACACCAATAAAATGTACTTGATAAAACGAGTGATGTCCAAAGGTAAAAATGAGACACGAAATATAAAAAAGAAGCTCACAAGATATATGTGGATAAAAGACACAATATACAATAGAGAAGTAGCCAATCTCTTACTAAGGTTCTTAGGCATGGATGAAGTAAACTTTTAATTGAAGAATTAGATGAGGGGAAATGCAACACTCACTACAGGTGCACGACTTTGTACAAAAGAATATTACTCCAAGGCTAATATTGGATAAAAATCATGAAAGACACAAAACTAAAAGTGAAGAAATGTGATACATCCCAAAGATTCATAAATTGAATACACATCCCAACAATATTACTGGAGAAAATGATGGAATCCAATTTGATAGATGGGGTATGAATATCGTGAGACCGTTGCCGATTGCTTTAAGAGGAAGAAGATTTATAATAGTTGACGTAGATTATTTTTCCAAGTGGGTAGAAGTACAAGCAGTTGATAATATCACAACAACATATGCAATACTTTTATTAAATGTTTATATATGTTACATGTACGAGATCTTGAGATTTATCACTATGGACAATGAAACCTAGTTCCAAAATAATAACATCATAGAGTTCTATGAAGAATGAAATAAAATTCAAAATGACTAACATGATAATAATTGAGGGCTTTAAGAAGATGTTGGAAGGAGAAACATGAACTTGGCTGGATTACCTACAAGAAGTTTTCCGGTCATACCAAACAAAACCTAAAATTACCAAATAAGAAATACCAGTTGCTTTGGAATAACGAATGGAGGCACTAATGCCATCAAACATATACATGTCATCCCATTGGACAACATCATATGAAGAAACAAATAATGACCAAGCCATAAGAACAACAATATACATAGTTAAAGATATAAAGGCCAAAGCTCATCTTCGATCAAAATATTACAATGCACTAATGATGAATAAATAAAATTCTAAAGTTCGGCTCAAGAGTTTTAAACCATGTAATAGAATGGTAAGAATATTTTTCCAACATATATAAGAAAAAATACTGGAAACGTTGGTCCCAAATTGGGAAGGACAATTTACACTTGAAGCCAAAATAAATCCATGAACTTATACGTTTCTGGACAAAGAGGGAAATCAAGTTCAGTACCTCTAGAATATAGAGCATCTGAAACTCTATCATAGTCTTGAAGACTAAAAAAGTTTATAAATCACTACTCTTGTAAAACATATTAAACTATAAGGACGTACTTTTTTCTCTATAGGTGACTTGAAAAGGTTTTGAGGAGATATTCAATATTAAAAATCTGTTTTTAGTAAAAACACTATGGATTATCTTATGTTTACATAACACAATATAGCTAAAAATCACTAAAGAATGATAGGCCAAACGAACATATCCTTTAGAAAGTATAAGACATATAAAAAGTTTAGCAATAAACTACAAAAATTATTTTAACAATAAAGTGGTTCAGTTGAAATAACTATAATCCTTAAATATCATCTAATATGCCTCAGATGATACAAAGTATCATAAGTTAATATTTCAAAAACAAGAAATAATAAATGAAGAAGAATCTATCCTGGAAACATAAGCTATACTTGATTCAAAAAAGGGAAAAACCTACGAGGGAGTCATGCACCCTCATTATACTTGAAAAATTCTAGAAAGCTCCAAGTAGAGAACCAAAATGTTCAAAAACAAGTTCTCGACCTGTTAAAATTGATCATTCAATAGAAAAAATATAAGATACAAGATATGTTTCAGACACAAAGACTCATTCATACGGAAAAAATACTCATAAAACTAAAGGTAGTCTTGTATATATAAAAAATATTATGTTACTGATTAGTAGTTACAAAAAATAGAAGGTGGAAAAAATTAAGCTCACAAGAAAGAACGATATGATGAGAAGTAACAGTCATCGACACAACATCGCCTTCAATATTTTTTAGTCCTAGCGCTAGTCATTTGGGTATCATATGCCTCATACACATTCTTATTAGTGAAATTTCCTTCACCATATTCACCATATTCGGCTATCATATCAATCTTTACTCTTTTTCTCCTCGGTAGCCTCAAGAAGATCACAAATTCTCTTGCAATTTTCAGTCCATCATGAGATATAGAGAATATAGTCAAAAGACTTATCGATCCAACGGCATTGAACAGTAAATCGTCCCTCGACTATCGTGTTTGGTGGCAGATAGTCCCTTGACTTTCAAATGTCCGTTGACAGTCCCTGGACTATCGCGTTTGGATAAAGTTAGTCCACCAAATCCTCTGATCCATGAGAGGCTACCACCTGTCACCATAGTCCCCAAAATTTTGTATCACCATTAGTCCTTTGAGTTTAGGTCAAACCCAAAATGTAGAATATTATGAAAAACTAAACTCAAGGGACTAGTGGTGATACAAAAATCTGGGGACTATGGTGACAGGTGGCAGCCTCTCATGAATCAGAGGATCTGGTGGACTAACTTTATCCAAACGCGATAGTCTAGGGACTGTCAACGGACATTTGAAAGTCAAGGGACTATCTGCCACCAAACGCGATAGTCGAGGGACGATGTACTATTCAAAGCCTCGATCCAACCAATATCCTTTTGTCACTTGGCCTCATAAATATTATACTAAAAACGGTTAAGCATAAGTTTGAGATCCTCCTTATGGATATTCAGTCTAAAGACTCGACCAAATGAGCAAAATCGTTAACCTCGGCTGGGTGGAACATGTTCAAGCTATTAATGATGAGATGTAAAAAATATCATAAGATCAAAGCCAAGAATAAGCAAAATAGTATGAACCGAGTAACTTACACTGGCGGCAAATGTGTTTATCCACGAAGCCTGCGATCTAATTAACACTTTTAAGTGTATCTTTGGGTGTGCATGTTACTCATTTAATAGTTTCAAGCGTGTGTTTTGATGTATGGGGATTATGTTTGTAATCAGGTAAGCGTGGTTAATTTATTACGTATCTGTCATGTTGCGTGACAGGAAACCCACCAGATCCATTTAAGTTAGTGTTTATTAAATTTTTTATAATATTATTTAAAACTAATTTCCATGCGTTAATTAAATTGAATTTCAATAATTAAGATATTTATAATATAAACGAAATAATTATGATATTTACTGTATTTTGATTTTAAAATATTATATTTTTAAAATATTTATACGATTATTAAAAAATAATTTGTATGTCTTAACTAAATCGAAATTATATAATTAAAATATGTATATTGTAAACAAGAGACTTATAATATTATTTTGATATTGTTTGATTATATTTAGATATTATAGATTGTTTATTTAATATTAGGTAAATATTTAATAATTTCTACCTATTAGGCATCTAATTGTATTTTGATTTTTAAATATTATATTTTAAAAATATTTATAAGATTATTAAAAAATAATTTGCATGCCCTTAACTAAATCGAAATTCTGTAATTAAGATATGTATATTGTAAACAAGATACTTTTTTTTATTGTTTGATTATATTTAAATATTATAGATCGTTTAATTAATATTAGGTAAATATTAAATAATATCCAACTATTAGACATCTAATAGTATTTTGAGTTTTAAATATTATACTTAAAAAATATTTATAAGATTATTAAAAAATAATTTGTATGCCTTAACTAAATCGAAACTCTATAATTAAGATATGTATATTGCAAGCAAGATACTTGTAATATTATTTTGATATTGTTTGATTATATTTAGATATTATAGATTTTTTTATTTAATATTAGGTAAATATTAAATAATATTTACATATTAGACATCTAATTGTATTTTGATTTTTAAATACTATGTTTTAAAAATATTTATAAGATTATCAAATATTATACAGTTCTAGTTTAGTTTTTTACTTCTTTTAGTTCTTTAGATCTTTCAAGCTTGAAGTGTATATATGTTTAGATTATTTAAGTTGTTTATTATATTTTCGAACTATTGAATATTTGAAGTATAAATTTAAAGTGTTTAGAGTTGTATAAGTATATGCATAAACTTATATTACTTGTAAATAACGAAATAAAAATTGAAAGAGATTTAATTAGTATTTAATAAAAAATATAAGCAAGATAAATAATTCATTAATAATAAAAACCAAACAAATAACATAGTTGTTCAATCAAATAAAAAAGAAAAATATTACAATGAAAATAATTAATACAATCAAATGTAAGAAACTAAGGAGCTTGATTGTCTTTGTTGGAAGGTGGTGGATCTTGCAAATGCATGTTCTCCATCATTTGTCGCATGTATTCGGATTGTTCCACTTGAGAGGCTGCAAATCGATCATTCCATTCCTCTTGTCGACCATGCCACTACTCGTATTGACCATGCCACTGCTCGTATTCACCCCACCACTGCTCGTATTGACCATGCCGCTCGTCGTTTCGAAGCTTCCACTGCTCGAGTCTATTATACCACTGCTCGTTTTGACCACGCCACTGATCTTGTTGACCTTGCCAGTGCGTATGAATACCATGCCACTCCACGTGTTGATTATGCGACCACTCGGTATACTGTATTTGCTGACCATGCAACCACTCAACATATTCGCGATTGGAAAATCCTTGTTGTTGTCGTTGTTTAGAAGAACTACCAACGACCATGGGAGCAGTCGACGACTGAATTTCTTGCTGAGGGTATCCACGAAGTGGATTTGGTGGTTTGGTAACACAGTCCGTAGGCCATATATAATTCAATATGGGCAAATGACGAATCCATGCCTGCCATTTTGATATCAACTCTCCATCCCAAGAATATATCTCTGCAATCTTAAAGAGTGTCTACCTATCACACTACTTGGCCGAACTTTGATCGAAGTGTACATACTCACATCAAACCCTTTCTTAACAAGAAAATGACTCAATATCATCCCATAAGGTAAATTAACTGCCCCAGCTTTTTGAGCCATATCCCAGAAGGTAAATTAACCTTAATATCGAAACAATGCTAGCTTTGCCACTGAATGTTTTTATTACTAGTGACATAACTACTTTTACTGATTTTGATATGCTATGTGTTACCATTCATTGGATGGATCCGGATGAGTACTCCAAAAAAGAATTGTGTGGTTTGAATCTATTGACCATCATAACGCACAAGTAATTAGAGAGAATATAACGTGGTTTGAATCTATGTGTGGTAAAAGGCTAGAGATAACTCCAACTATATAAAATGGTTAATTGTTGTTGTTAAAAAACTAATAACAAAAAAGATAATGGTATAGACACATATGTCTATTTGTTTAGACAAAACACGAGGCACTTGATACATTTAATATTTTCAAATCTAAGGTTGAAAACTTACTAATCATTATGATCAAAATATTGCGTAGTAATATAACACGATAATGTTTTTCAATCAAATTTATTATTTTATTTTTAAAAGACACGAGATAATATATCAATGTTTGGTAAATTTTACGCCAAAACTTAATGGATTGACTAAGCGATAAATTAAATCATAATCAAAGTATGCAATTACATATTAGTTTACATGTCCATTTATAGAGTGATGCCATTTTGAAGGCATGCCATATTATCAATTGTGTTATTTACAAATTTTGAAATATTTCATATGAGTTATGGAAGAGAATAAAAAATATGGCTATTTTAAAATATGAAGGTGTTTTGAATTTCGTAAAAACAAAAATCTTATAAGATTAAAATTGTATCCAAAATTTATAACATATAAATTTGTTGGATACACAACAAATAACATAGCTTAAAGGTTGTTAGGTTTAGAGTCAAATGTAGTTATTAAATTTAGAGAATTGGAATTACTGGAGTTAAATTATACAATGATAATGAGATTCAAACCATTTCCCTAACGAGGAAATGAGTTCATAAGAAATATATTTGGTCATTGAAAAATCTAGTAAGAACCATAGAAGTTGAGAAGAGAAAATCCACAAAGTGTTAAGATCCCATGAGATATACTTTCAATTTTTTTACTAGGTGGAAAATTTGTGAAAACATCACTTAAAAATTATAGTATAGCTTTCTTTAGGTGAATAATCTAAAACTTACAAAAGAGAAATATCTTATAAAGATAATGTGTTTTGACAACAGGATAATGATGAGATGGATTCAAGAATGTATACTCACACATTGAATGCTTGATTTAACTTTGGGTTCAGGATTAATTAGTTATAAATTAATGTTTTAAGGGAAATATCACAC
This sequence comes from Limnanthes douglasii subsp. nivea, assembly GCA_036936605.1. Classification (NCBI taxonomy): domain Eukaryota; kingdom Viridiplantae; phylum Streptophyta; class Magnoliopsida; order Brassicales; family Limnanthaceae; genus Limnanthes; species Limnanthes douglasii. The sequence goes on from JAUPFV010000003.1 coordinate 174,863,300, forward strand.
AAATGGTTAAAATTCTAGTAATACTCATGAAAGATTCGATCTTTCAAAAATTAACGAAAAATAGTAATACATTTGTAGACCCTCAAAACAGTCTTCCTTTTTTGTTTAACCAAGATAGGTATACGGAAGAAACAATGATTTATGTGATTGGTAGTTTACAACCTTTCGATTATGCGGATAGTTGAAGATACGGAAATTGGATGCAAGCTAGGGTAAACCCACTAGCCAAACGCATTCCACGTAGCTTTATGCAATCGTTAACCTTTAAATATTTTAAAAAAGAAAAAAATATATTATCAAAACTATGCTAGTTTTGCCATGGAATGTTTTATTACTAGTGGCATAACTACTTTTAGTGATTTTGATATGCTATCTGTTATTCTTCATTGGATGGATCCCGTAGGGGTACGTTAAACGAGAATTATGTGGTTTGAATCTATTGGCCACCATAACGTACAAGTAATTAGATAAGGTATAGTTGAATGTATGAATAATTATAAAATTAAAAATAAGATTATAATTATTTCGTTCGACAATGCAACTACGAATTACAGTGCTATAAAATTGCTTAGAGATGATTGCACTCCCATTTTTCCTAAATTGTTTCACACCAAATGTTTATGCCATGTACTTCAATTAGTTGCCAAAGATGGAATAAGTATGATTTTGGAAGATTATATTGCTCCCATTAAAAAGAGGGTCCTATTTTTCCCGACCTCCGCTGTTAAAAAAAGAGTTTTTAAACACTTGTTATTGAAAATGAGAAAATATATATGAAGCCCCCAAGGGGTAGCCGAGTTGGTTGAGTATGGCATTCTTATAACCAAAAGGTCATGAGTTCGAGTCCCTCTACATACGCTTTCTCGGCTGAGCCTGTCACCTTGTGTGGTTTACCTTCTGGTGTTGGTTTGCAGGCTATCGCGTCAGACTGAGGGTTTACCCTGTGCGCACTCATTGCACTTTGAGTAGCGGCTGCGGGTTCCCTCCGAAATATATATATATGAAACTTATATTAGATGTCGAAACTAAATGGAATTCTACTTATATGTTGTTTGCATGTGATCATGTATTTAAAGAAGAGATTACCTCGCATTATAATGCATCTTTATCTCCAACAACTCTTGAAAATAAACATTAGATTTATTGTGCTGGCATGTTAAAGAATTTAATTTTTTTTAAAGATGGAACTAAAACCTTTTCTACGCAAAATAACCCTAATTGTTATTTTGTCCTTTTCACAATTATTAATCTTGCCATGCATATGAATAAATATAGATCTCATGTTGTAAGTGTAGACATGGTGCCAGAAATGAAGTTAAAGTTTTCAAATTATTTTCATCAAATCCCGATAACTTATTCTATTGCGTGCATTTTGGATCTTTTTTCACGAAAATATCAATTTTAATTACTAGTTAAATGTTTTATAAAGCCTTATAATTTTCTGAAGATAGTCCATCGACTGACTCAGTTAACCCTGAAGGGTATATTGCCGAAGTATATGATTGTATGTTGAATATGTATAATAAGTATGCTGAAATATATAGACCAAATACAACTTCAAATGCAAGGGGTAATAACAATATGGGTAAAAAGAGATTTTCTACTAACTATGTTCAAGTGGCAATGTTAGAAAGCGATGAATTTAGAGAAACCCCTCAATCTGATAATGAGTTGTCTAGATATTTGAGAACTAGGTTTGATTTAAAAAATTATACTGACGAAGGTATTGAAGATATCTTAAAATGGTGGAGTACCAAAACTGATAATTATCCTATCCTTTGCAGGTTTGTTAAAAAGATTTATGCAATACCTACGTGTACAGTTGCAAGTGAGTGTGATTTTGGCCAAACGAGGTTGCAATACACGACTAAAAGAACAAGATTGACGGAGAAAGCACTTGGAGTGCTTGTGGCAGTCAAGGATTGGACTGCAGCAGATAAAAGGATGCAAGACAAAGATTTTAGAGACGAAGTGAATGTAGACGACATCTTCGAAGATTATTCAGATGATTATGAAGATACACTTGAACAAGAAATTATAGAAGAAAATAAAGCTGAAGGTGAAACACGTGAGTCTGAAGATTATGATTACGAAGCAAAACTTGAAGAAGATGAATGATATTTGTAATAGATTTTTTAGACTTTGTATTTTAATTTGTAAACATTTGTACAACTTCTGGCCCGCAAGAATAAACTATGAACGGCTAAATAAACTAAAAAAAAACTACTTACCTTTCATTATAATAACAACAATTGTACTATTAAATAGTTATAAGATACGATTTTGGTTTATAAAATAATATCAACACTTGTAATGTTTATAACCAAATCACAATAATAAGTATCAAAATGTAATAATAAAATTATAACCATATAACTTATAATATTTTAAAATTATAAGATATGATTTTGTTTATAAAATAATAACAACAATCGTAATATTTATAACCAAATCACAATAATAAGTATCAAAATGTAATCATAAAATTATAATCATATAACTTATAATATTTTAAAATTATAAGACATGATTTTTGTTTATAAAATAATAACAACACGTAATATATATAACCAAATCATAATAATAATCAAAATGTAATAATAAAATTATAATCATATAACTTGTAATATCTTACCATGATAAGATATCATTTTGGTTTATAAAATAATAAACACAGTACTAATATTTATAACCAAGTCATAATAAAAATTATTCAAAACGTAATAATAAAAACTTGTAATATTTTAACATGATAAGATATGATTTTGGTTTATAAAATAATATCAACACTTGTAATATTTATAACCAAATCAAAATAATAATATTCAAAATGTAAAATTATAACCATATTGTAATATTTAAAATTTTGATTTATAAAATAATTACAACGTTTAAAATATTAATAACCAAATCATAATAATACTAAATAATAATAAAATTATAATCATATACATAATAATATTTTTGAATTATAACTTCAGATATGATTTTGGTTTATAAAATAATTACAACATTTAAAATATTTATACCATATAATAATGATAATAATAATCAAAATGCAATAATAAAATTATAATAATATAACTTGTAATTATAAAATACGATTATAATTTATAAAATAAGAGCAACAATAATAATATTTATAACCAAATAATAATAATAATATTCAAAATATAATAATAAAATTATAATAATATTTAAAAATAAATATATGATTTTATAATAATAAATTCATAAAAAATATTTTTTTAATTACTATAATATATATTGAGTATGACGTATCATTATTATTGGCGTAACTCTGTGTAAACATATGCCGGGTAAAATGTAGGATAAATGTGATATTTTTGCATGATCCCATTCATTTATTTCTAACATGTCCCAACATATTTGCCACCTGTACTTGCACTACGGCCTGATTTTTAAAGAAACCTGAAGCGTTCGCAGTCGGTAAATACAGACTCAACTCAACCGTCAAAACAGAATTGACAAAAAATTAAAATTTGTGAAGAAACGAAGATAGTCAGTCAGAATCATTACTGTCCAACCTTTATTCTTCAATTCCTCAAAAACAAAATAAAAAAGATTTTAAAGAAAGAACAATGAGCTCATCCTCCTTCCAGCTTGGACTTCCTAAATCTACCACCTCCATTGAATTGCCAATGCCATCCTCACTTCAAGTAACACACACACCCCCCTACAATTCTTGTTTTGTTTACCATACTGTTTTTGGAATACTAACAATTATTTTGATTTTGCTTTTGCTAGACAAGAAATTCAAGTGTCACACTACCAAAAACACCACTTCTGGCTACACTTTCAACTCAACCTTGTGAAACCTCTCAGATTCAACCCTTAATCGATCTCCTACGCGAATCCGCGGACCGAAAACGTCTCAAACAAGCCAAATTCATTCACGGCTTTCTCTTGAAGTCGGACTTCGAACCTTCTGACTTAACGCTTTTACTCAATCACGTTTCTCACGCTTACTCCAAATGCTATGATTTTGATTCCGCTCATAAGGTATTTGACGAAATGTCACAGAGAAATGTGTTCTCTTGGACTGTTATGATTGTTGGAGCCACGGAGAATGGTTTCGCCTTTGACGGGTTTAACTATTTTGTTCGGATGTTAGATAATGGATTTGTGCCGGATAAATTTACTTGCTCGGCTTTAGCACAGACATGTGTTTGTCTAAACGATGTTGAATTAGCTCAGATGGTGCATGCCCAGATTGTTATTAGAGGGTTTTCATCTCATACCGTTGTTGCTACTTCTTTGTTGAACATGTATGGGAAGTTGAGAAGGACTGATGAGTCAATTAGGGTATTTAACACCATGAATGACCATAACATTGTAACTTGGAATGCCATGATATCTGGGCTTACACTCAACGGTTCGCACTTAGATGCTTACTGTCATTTTCTCAGGATGATTGATGAAGGAACTAAACCGAATAAATCTACGCTGATATGCGTATCAAAGGCAGCTGGACAGTTAGGCGATGTCGAAAAGTGTAAAGCGGTTGAGCAAACTGCTTTGAAATTGGGTTTGGAATCTGATGTTCAGCTCGGAACTGCATTAATTGATATGTACTCAAAATGTGTATGTTTGGACGATGCAAGATTGGTTTTTGACTCTAATTTTTCTGACTGCGAAGAAAATCCACCATGGAACGCGATGATCTCTGGCTACTCACAGCATCGGCGTAGCAAAGAAGCTCTGCTGCTCTATGTAAAAATGTGTCAGAATGGTGTACTATCAGATATATACACCTACTGCAGTATATATCATGCGATTGCTGATCTTAAGTGTCTGAATTTCGGAAAGGAAGTTCATGGGATGGTGATAAAATTTGGACAAGGTATGATGGGTACAAGCGTTTACAATGCCATTGCCGATGCATATGGTAAATGTGGGGCCCTCGAAGATGCAAGGAAGGTTTTCGATACAACGGAAGAAAAAGATTTAGTATCATGGACGACTCTCGTGACAGCTTATTCTCAGAGTCGTGAATGTGATGAAGCACTAGCTGTTTTCTCGGAGATGAGGGAAGACACCTCCTATCAACCAAACCAATTCACATATTCTGGAATACTTATATCATGTGGCAACCTTTGCTTTCTCGAGTATGGTCAGCAAGTTCATGGCCTTTTATGTAAGGCAGGGTTTGACAATGACAAGTGCACTGAGAGTGCACTAATTGACATGTATTCCAAATGTGGCTGTATAAAAGAAGCAGAAAAAGTTTTTGAGCAAACTCTTTACCTGGACACCATATCGTGTACAGCTATGATATCAGGATACGCTCAACATGGTATGACAAAGGAGGCCCTTCGATGTTTTACAAAAATGGAGCTTCTAGGTCTAAAACCCAATGCCGTTACCCTTTTGTGTGTTTTATTTGCTTGTAGCCATGGCGGAATGGTGGAGGAAGGCCTCCACTATTTCCAGATGATGGAAGAGATATACTCTCTAGTGCCCGAAATGGAGCATTATGCTTGTATTGCTGATCTCTTAGGTCGCGTCGGGCGCTTAAACGAGGCATTAGAATTTATAATGAAAATGCCAATTGAACCTAATCAAATGGTATGGCAGGCCTTGTTAGGAGCATGTAGGGTCCATGGAAATGTAGAGTTGGCAGAAGTTGCTGCTAACAAGATATTTTCCATCAATCCTGAATACTCCTCCACATATGTTCTTCTATCTAATACATATAAGGAGGCGGGAAGTACTGGAGAGGGAATGAATTTAAGAGATCTTATGAAAGAGCAGGGCGTGAAAAAGGATCCTGGATATAGTTGGATTTCTGTCAATGGCAGAGTCCATAAATTCTATTCAGGCGATCAGCATCATCCCGAGAAAGATGACATTTATGCGAAATTAGATATATTAAAGGAGAAAGTTAAGACCTTCCCCTATCTAGGGGACTTGAACTTGGCATCATAAGATACAGCCTCGACAGGTAACTTAAAAATAAATTGCTGATATCTTAAACTGTTGCTGGTTGAAGTATAGTATAGCATCACAAATAAATCCTGAAGCATGTGTTTTGACCTCTCAACTATTGTTTATGTTTTTCGCATTAAGGTATAATTCAATCTTTGAATCCTTCGACATAGATATTCTCGTCAAAAGGTTGTTTCTTGTTAGGGAAATTGTTTGTTTTCAGGGTTGTAATTCTAGTTGGTGTGGTTGTCTAGACTAGTTGTTTGATAAATAGCTATTCATCCTTCAAGATCAACTCATAAAAAAAACTTTACATTTCCAGGAGCAAGTTACTCTATACTTATCAAATTGAGGTTTGCTTTATCTGTGCTGGTACGTAAAGAATCAAACTACGTAAACACAGGATGCACGAGCAGATTACACATAAATTTGTTACCAGTTGAAGAAATACAAGTAAATTCGACCCCATACAAAAAGAGGAAGAAGAGGAAGGTCATTCTATACTCAACCAGATAAACAACTATAAGCAATTAGATTAGGTTACAAGTTTACTGAACTTTCTATGGAATATAAGAGAATGAAGCAACTTCTGTCTTCAGTTCATTAGCGGATACAGTCACTCCGACTTCATTTCCTAATCCCAGTTCATTAACTATCCTGCTTGGCCAACAATGCAAGATTGTTATATACGAAGTGAGTTCTATGATCCAACAAAACATACATACCAATAGGCCAACCACAGTGGGTCTTTCCAAAAAGAATTATTGCTGACTTTCACCAAATATTTCGGAATCAACAAAACATATCTCACCAATCTGCCAACTACTGCAGATCTTTCCAAAAAGAATTATTGCCGAATATCTCCAAACACCCACTTTCCCAAAATGCCTATCTCAAATCCCAGAACTACTTTCTTGTTTCTTCGAGTTTTTTAAGAACTTGCTTAATGGTAGGTCTAAGATACGGCGAAGGAGAACAGCAAGCCATTGCAAGTTGAAAAAGCTTGAGAACCCTTTCTTCAGTGACTGAGTTCTCGGAATCATCTCCGTTGCCGAAGAGTATATTTGGATTATACAGTTCAGATATTCTATGATCAAGAACCGAATTTTGCATGAAGTTTGGTAGATAAAATTCTCCGTCGGGCATTGGATTCTGATTAACAGCTTCTCTTCCTGTAAGTAGTTCAAGTAAGATAACACCAAAACTATATACATCTGTCTGTGCAGTCGCCTCTTTCATTTTGATCAGCTCAGGAGCCTTGTATCCCTCAGATTCGAGAGACTCGAGCATCTCTTGGGCAGCGGTAGGATTCATGAGAAAATGCAATCCATAGTCGGAGATATAGGAATGGTAATTCCGGTCCAAAAGTATGTTTTTGGATTTGAGATTGCCATGTACAATAGGGTTATGCAATTCTGTATGAAGATGATGCAAGCCTTTTGCTATGCCAATAGAGATTTTGCATATTATGCTCCATTTCTGTGTTTGGCTTTTTCCATCTGCATTATCAATATGATGATCATCTCTAATTCAATGAAAGCAAATACAGTTGGCAAATATGGTTGATAGATAACCTAATAAATTAACTACATAATTTTTCAATAGATTTCTTATTGGTTCTCTTCCCTAGATAGTTTTGATATTTCCAAATAAATAAAACAATGTCCTAAATACTAGATTAATATAAACTCTAGAAAAGTATTTCACTACTATAGAAAATTAACAGAGAATAACATGTAAGAACACAAAAATGGCTTACCTTGAATTAATTGTGCTAGATTTCCACGGCTATAAAACGGATAAACAAGAAGCTTTTCTCCTCTAGATCCTGCATAAAAACCCAAAAGAGGAACCAAATTCTGATTCCTAATTTCACCCAAAAACTCGATCACCTCATCGAATTCTTTCACTTTTTCGGTGCAAACAGGTCTCAAGAATCTCAGCACCCTAACCGTGTTGCTTCCTTGTAATAAAGCTTTGTACAAAGTTCCATAGCTTGATTTTCCAATGACTTCACCAGGAGCTTCAAGAATGTCGCAGATCGTTAGATCCTCACCTCCACTGAAAGTAAACAAACCCTCTGTGTCTGTTTCTATCTCTCTTGCTTCAATCTCTGTCTCTGTTTTGTTGTTCTTATACTCTGTTTTTTCTACGTCGTTGTGTCGGTCGTCGTGTTTAGCTGTTTTTTTGAGGTAAAAAAAGAAAAGGATAAGAGTGATTATGATCAATAATGCTACAGGAATTATCCCTAGAACAATTTTTAACAACTGGGTTTGTCTCATTGTTTTGTAAGAAACCTGAACTGAGAGAAAGAAACAGAGACAGAGGAAGTTGAAGATCAATTTAAAAAAACAAAATCAGATTTTTTTTGGTGTGGGTGAGTAATAAGTTGGAAGATTAGGCATTACTGGTTAAAACTAGTGGAATTGTGAAAGCGAGTGGGTGTTATCCTAAATCTAATATAAGGCAGAGGAGTTAAAAGCTGGAGGTTGAGTGAGAGTAAATGAGGTAGTAGTATAATAGTATTGGATAAGAAGCGACAAGAGAATGGAGATGGATTTGAACTTTAGGAGGAGTAATGAAATGATTGATCAGTCGTCACCCAGCTGTTAGGACATTGAGTGAAAGAAGACCAGATGTGATTGGGTGTTTGATGAGAGAGAGATGTACATAGAGGCGAGAAGGTGGTGGTTGTGCAGACAGATAGAGAGAGGCATGTGCACATTTACACTATTTTCTCTCAAGTCCCCACATGCCAGCCAGCCATTAAGTCTACAAGGGATGTGTTCTGGTTTACGTAGTAGAGGGACATATTTTACAAATCTTAATTACTGAACCTTTTCTAAAGATATCTACCGATTCTTCGAAGTCAGCTGTCAATTTTGGGCACGACCTGTAAACCCAACACGAACACGACCGAATTTTTAGAGTTAGAGACCTGATATTTCAGACCCGATGAAATTAAGACACGACACGAACCCGACTAAAAAAAAACGGGTCGGGTTCGGGTTGGGTTCGTGTCATCCGAAACTAAACTGTAAAACCCGAAAAGACTTGTAAACCCGAAACTGACCTGTAAAACCCGAAAAGATCTGTAAACCCGAAAAGACATATGAAACCCGAAAAGACATGTAAACCCAAAAGACCTATACACCTGTAAAATAAAATACTGAAAACACTTAATAAAATTTTATTAATAAAATAATATTATTTTAAAAATTTGAACTATAAATTTAAACATAAAAAATAAGTATACATGTTTTAAATTTAAAAAATATAAAATAAATAGTATACTTATTTCTTAAATAAGTATACGAGGGAGGGCAAATGATGGTTCACATGTTTGCTATAAAGTTTTGAATTTTATTCTTCTTTCACGTATATTAATAAATTTTTTAATCTTTCATCTTCTGTGTATATAAATTATAATATTAAGAATAAAAAATAGAAATGATTTATTATTTAACAGTTTTTTTATCTCATTCGAGTGAGTTTGCTAGATTTATTAATAGATATTTTTTTTTTCGGAGGGAACCCGCAGCCGCTACTCAGAGTGCAATGAGTGCGCACAGGGTAAATACGCGATAGCCTGCAAACCAACGCCAGAAGGTAAACCACACAAGGTGATAGGCTCAGTCGAGAAAGCGTATGTAGAGGGACTCGAACTCATGACCTTTTGGTTATGAGAATGCCATACTCAACCAACTCGGCTACCCCCTTGGGGGCATTTATTAATAGATATTGAATGCATTTAATCTTGTTTTGTGGGATGAATCGATTTACAATTCTAGTGGTTATTTGATATTTTCTGAAATTTATTTAATTTATCTAATGTATTTTTTTTTTCATGTTTAGGTGAGATGGCAAACCCATCATCACCATATATTTTACGGTAAGATAACTTCACCGGTGATAGTAAAGCCGGTGTAAATATATGAAGTAAGCGTATCTTGACTTTATATGAATATAGTGGACCACTAAAATTTCAAAAGGGGATGTAGCTCAAATGGTAGAGCGCCCGCTTTGCATGCGGGAGGTATATGGTTCGATCCCTTGTATCTCCATTTATTAAGTTTTTGCCTTTACCTAAAATTCGTGTCAAAGGTTCTAAAATTTTGGGTCCATTTATTAAGTTTTGCCGTCAAACAGGTCGGGTTCGTGTCAAAGGTTCTAAAATTTTGGGTTGGTCAAACCCGACACGAACACGACCTTAAGTTTTGCCGTCAAACAGGTCGGGTTCGTGTCAAAGGTTCTAAAATTTTGGGTTGGTCAAACCCGACACGAACACGACCCGAAACCTAAAATTGACAGCCCTAGTCATTTATGGTCCGACTCTAAAAAAAAGAGATTTGTTATTATTATTGAAATTTTTAATCAAACAAAATGATTCAGATAAAAGTAGATTTAAATTTTTTTAATTGGAAATCTAAAAACTAAAAAAAATGCCATATATAGTAAAAATTCGAGCAATATCCGTGATGAATAGATGGATGTCAAAACGACGAGTTGTGTAGTTTGTCGTATATTTTAAAATATAAATAAAGTTTGACAATAAAATGTTTTTGTAATGATTTTTTTATCGCAATATACAACACGATTAAGATCAATGTACAGATAACAATCCAAAGCAAATAATTACTTTATAAAAAGAATATATGTTAACCGTTAAGATGATGAACTCAGATTTTTTTGGACTTGATCAATTTGAGGAATAAATACAAGATGACGGGACGAATTGAAGTTCTTGTTTACAAAACTTATTGAATTATACATACCGATCCAAATTTGACAAAACATCATGAATCACTTGTGACACCACCGAAAGAAAATAAAACGCCAAGCTTAAGGAGGACGACTTGATAAGGAGATGTCGTTGATGAGATCTCCTGAAAATATTTCGATTATTGGTATGGTCTATACACCAACAAGAATTCAATAATCAAAATTTGGAATGCTTTTGATGATAAAGAAAAAATTGAAAAGAATTTCTTATACCTAAATATTTTGATTATATGAAAACATTTTTTTCTAAATCTATGAACTTCAAGTGCTAATAAACTCGTGTCCACGAGAGTAACAGACTTGTGTTAATAAGACAGACCGATCATAACAAAAGTACTTTACTCGTGAAAAAATATCATTAGAAGATTCTCCACAAATCAGATGAGTATAGTGTTGGGAATATGAGGGTCATGGATGTTGTGAATTAGGGGTCTGGTACGCATATTCCGCCTCCGTATATAAGTAAGAACACAACCGATCTCAACACTAGTATGATATTGTCCGCTTTGGCACCCGAAGGCCCTCACGGCTTTGCATTTGGTCCACTACCAAAAGGCCTCATACTAGTTGAGGTATGTTCTTACTTATATACCACTGATCTTTCCCATGTTTAACCGGTGTGGGATGTGGGACTTTGGTCGCCACCCTAACAAATCCTCCTCTCGAACAAAGTACCACTTAGCCTCCTCTCAATTGACTTTCATCCGCCCACTCTAATCAGGTTGGAGACTACCTGACCATAGAGGCACTACGAATGTTACTGCTCACCTCCTCTTAGACCACACTGTCTTGTTCCTTAGCGCCACTCCAATCAAGCCACACTGCTTGATGAGCCACGAGCACTCCGAACTAGGATCTCTAGAGCAGATCACCTTGATCATATGGCTACTGGTTCATCATGTTTGACCTCCGAGAATATCACCACCATCGCGTTCCGTCTGGGCCTGACGCTCTGATACCAATTTTGTTATAAAATACTATGCAATTATCACAAAATGGCTCAAGCACAGAATATATGCGAATGAAAGATTTAAATGAAACACAGGATTTAACGTGGTTCGACAATTGTCTACGTCCACGGGGTCTGCCAGAGAAAAGAGTTCCACTATGATAGAAAAGGTTACAGATTTCAGATTGTGTTTTGTGTCGCCCTAGTAATCTATTTATAGGGAATTAATAGACTTACTAGACTATGGGCCTAATGGGCTCATACCACAAGACTAGCTCTTTTGAAGTGATTGGACAATATCATAATCACAACACAAAACTGTCCTGCCGGACACAATACACTGTCAAGGCACTATTCGAACTGCCGGACACAGTACACTGTCAAGGCACTATTCGACTCATTCACAACAAATCTTCCCCTTGAGGCGAATATCCTTTCTTCACTATCAACAAAGAATCTTCTCTTCTTCTGACTCACCAAATGCCCTTAAGGCATTCACTCTATACTGCGAACACCGATCCAATTTAGGCATTCCCTAAACTTTCGAACTTATACTGCCTTGGTCATTATATCTGCTGGATTATCGTGTGTAGACACTTTCTTCACATCAACAATTCCCTTTGATATTATATCACGAATAAAATGATACCTGACATCTATGTGCTTTGTACGCTCATGGTATATCTGGTTCCCTGTTAGGTGTATGGCGCTTTGACTGTCACAAAACACTTTTGTAGTAGTCCTATCCAAGCCCAAATCTGCCACCAAACCTTGCAACCATATTGCCTCTTTAACTTCTTCTGTTACCGCCATGTACTCTGCCTCTGTTGTAGACAAAGCTACAGTAGCTTGCAACCGTGCTTTCCAACTGATCGCACTCCCAGCTAGAGTAAATACATATCCTATCAGAGATCTTCTTTTATCCATATCACCTGCAAAATCAGAATCAACAAAACCAACCAATGATCCTGCAACATCATTCAGCGATTCACCAATATAGGTTTTGTTAAAAGTTAAGCCAACGTTCACAGTATTCTTCAGATACCGAAGTATCCATTTCACTGCCTGCCAGTGTTCTTTCCTAGGACATCCCATGTACCTGCTAACTACACTAACCGCATGTGAAATATCAGGACGTGTGCATACCATAGCATACATGATACTACCAACTGCACTTGCATATGGAACCTTCGACATTTGTTCCAACTCAGCATCGTCCTTGGCCGCTTCTACTGCAGACAACTTGAAATGAGTAGCAAAAGGAATGTTAACTGCTTTAGCATCAAACATGTTGAATCGTTTTAACACTTTCTCAATATAGCTTCGTTGAGACAAGTGTAATGTTCCTAAATTTCTGTTCCTGATAATCTCCATACCAAGAATTTTCTTTGCTCTACCCAGATCCTTCATCTCAAACTCGGCACTAAGCTGCTTCTTTAACTGCACAATGTGTGACATACTACAAGCAACAATAAGCATATCATCCACATACAACAACAAGTAAACATAAGAATCATCTGACATATTTTGATGATACACACAACTATCATATGGACTCCTCGTGAACCCTTTTGACACCATGAATGTATCAAAACGTTTGTACCATTGCCTAGGTGACTGTTTCAAACCATACAGTGACTTTTTCAGCAGACAAACTTTGTCCTCCATATTAGGTTCGATAAATCCCTCTGGTTGTCTCATGTAGATTTGCTCCTCCAATTCACCATGTAGAAACGCAGTCTTCACATCCAACTGCTCAAGCTCTAAATCTTGCAAAACTACTATGGCTAACAAAAGTCGAATCGAACTATGCTTCACCACTGGAGAAAACACTTCATTGAAGTCTATTCCTTCCCTTTGAGTAAAACCCTTAGCGACCAGTCTTGCTTTGAATCGAGATGCCTCAACCCCTGGATTACCTTCCTTTTTCTTGAACACCCATTTACTGCCTACTATCTTCTGTCCTTTAGGCAAGTCAACAAGCTTCCATGTTTGATTCTTATGAAGAGATTCAATCTCTTCTCCCATAGCACCAATCCATCGATCTGCCTCTGAACTTGCTATAACTTCTTTGTAGCTACTACGTTCCTGCATCTCAACTTCTTCTGTAACTAACAGAGCATATGCAACTAGATTCACATACCTTTTTGGAAGTCTAATATCTCTTCTTTCTCTGCCCAATGATATGCTATAAGGTTGTTGTTCTGGTTCAGGCGCATCATCGTCACTATCATCTGATGCTGACGCTTCACCTCCTGATTCTGGATCCACCTCAGAACCACTTGAATTATTGGACCTGCTAGGAACTGATTCTACTTCAAGCTCCACCTGTTCACTCACAACCGATCCTGATTCGACCATTTCTCCTACTTCCTTCTGACTGTCTATCGAAGCAAACTCATTAAAAGTAACGTCCCTACTGATGAGAAAACCTGGAGACTTTGGAGAGGTACACCATAACCGGAATGTGAGAGCATACTTCGTGCCTTGTCACAAAGCGTTCTGTTCATTCTTTCTGCGACTCCATTCTGTTGTGGTGTTCTAGAACAAGTGTGATGGCGCACTATTCCCTCAGCTTCACAGAACTCGTTGAACTCACGACTGCAATATTCTAACCCATTATCTGTCCTAAGACGTTTGATTTTTCTTCCTGTTTGCTTCTCAATCATCGTCTTCCATTTGACAAAGGTTGAATATGCCTCATCTTTCGTTTTCAAAAAGTAAACCCACACCATCATTAAATAATCATCAATCAAACTCATGTAGTATCTGGCTCCGCTCTTGGATGGAATTCTGCTTGGACCCCAAAGATCTGAGTGAATGTAGTCCACTGTGCCTTTAGTCTTTCTTACAGCCGATTTGCTGAATTTGACCCTAGTTTGTTTACCAAACACACAATGCTCATAAAATCCCAATGATTCTGCTTTATACCCTTTCAACAAATCTCTCTTTCCCAAAACAGCTAATCCTCTGTCACTCATGTGACCAAGACGTCAATGCCACAACTTATTTTGATCCTGCCTACTTTGGCTATTACTCCCTGATGATGCTACTGAAGCATCGCCCATAACAACACTCCACTGGAGAATGTAAAGACCCTTCTCCAAACTACCTTTCATGCATATCATTGAGCCTTTTGTCACTTTGATTACACCATTTTCTGCATGGTACTTGTAACCCCGAGAGTCTAGAGTCCCAAGAGAAATCAGGTTTCTTTTTAACCCAGGAACATGCCAGCACGTCAAGATTCTAACAACACCGTCAAACATTCTGATTCTGACGTTACCAATACCACCAACAGCCAACGAATGATTGTTCCCTAAATAGACAGTTCCCTGCATTGGCTTGTACGTATCAAACCACTGCTTGAACTCACACATGTGATATGTAGCGCCAGTATCAAGTACCCAAGAGTTTTGCCCAAAGTCTGAACTCACGGACAATACATCTCCTTTACCACTGTTTTCACTATCGTCGGAATCGTTCACACCTTCAACAATGTTTGCTGCATTTTCCTTTTGATTTCCTTTCTTACCATTCAGTTTCGGACAATCTCTCCTATAATGACCCTGCTCACCGCATTCATAACAGTTTGAGTGCTTCACCCTTGACTTGGACCTCAAGTTCTTCCTTCTTAAAGAACTCGCTTTGCTTTTAGATCTTCCCCTAGTCATAAGACCTTCCCCTTCAGCTTGATTGTCTGGCTGCAACTGTCTCATCTCTTTTGATTTCAGTGCCCCTTTGACATCTGCTAGCGATAACGTATCCTTACCATACATAATGGTATCTACGAAGTTTTCATAGGGAGCTGGTAACGATCTCAATACAAACAAAGCTTGATCCTCATCCTCAATATTGATATCTATGTTCTCCAAGTCCATTATAATTGATTTAAAATTATCTAGGTGCTCTGTTATGGACATACCTTCTTTCAATCTGAAATCATACAAACGTTTCTTCAAATATAATCGGTTTACTACTGATTTCTCTGAGTAAAGATCTCCTAGCTTTCTCCATGCGCAGGCAGCAGTCTTCTCACCACTAATCTCGCGAAGCACATTGTCTTTAACACTCATTAAAATCCAGCACAAAGCCCTTTCTTGAAGATCTTGTTTCTCCTCTTCTTTCATCTCTTCTGGTAACTTATTCTCTACAGCCTTCCACAGCCCTTGCAGTACCAATGAAGATTTCAGTTTAATCTTCCACAACGCAAAGCTGGATCCCCCATCAAATGTTTCAATCATGTATTTTGTTGCTGTAGACGCCATTGTGAAACCCTAATTGCAAAAGCCCTAATTTCACCACGTGGCTCTGATACCACGTGTTGGGAATATGGGTGTTGTGATTTGGTCCGCATATTCCTCCTCCGTATATAAGTAAGAACACAACCGATCTCAACACTAGTATGATATTATCCGCTTTGGCACCCAAAGGCCCTCACGGCTTTGTATTTGGTCCACTACCAACACTACCTGACCATAGAGGCACTACAGATGTTACTGCTCACCTCCTCTTAGACCATACTGTCTTGTTCCTTAGCGCCACTCCAATCAAGCCACACTACTTGATGAGCCACGAGCACTCCGAACTAGGATCTCTAGAGCAGATCACCTTGATCATATGGCTACTGGTTCATCATGTTCGACCTCCGAGAATATTACCACCATCGCGTTCCATCTGGGCCTGACGCTCTGATACCACGTGTTGGGAATATGCGGTGTTGTGAAGGGGTTCCACATATTCCGCCTCCGTATATAAGTAAGAACACAACCGGTCTCGACACTAGTATGATATTGTCCGCTTTGGCACCCGAAGGCCCTCACGGCTTTGCATTTGGTCCACTACCAAAAGGCCTCATACTAGTTGAGGTATGTTCTTACTTATATACCACTGATCTTTCCCATGTTTAACCGATGTGGGATGTGGGACTTTGGTCGCCACCCTAACAAATCCTCCTCTCGAACAAAGTACCACTTAGCCTCCTCTCAATTGACTTTCATCCGCCCACTCTAATCAGGTTGGAGACTACCTGACCATAGAGGCACTACGGATGTTACTACTCACCTCCTCTTAGACCACACTGTCTTGTTCCTTAGCGCCACTCCAATCAAGCCACACTGCTTGATGAGCCACGAGCACTCCGAACTAGGATCTCTAGAGCAGATCACCTTGATCATATGGCTACTGGTTCATCATGTTTGACCTCCGAGAATATCACCACCATCGCGTTCCGTCTGGGCCTGA
Source organism: Limnanthes douglasii subsp. nivea (assembly GCA_036936605.1). Taxonomy (NCBI): domain Eukaryota; kingdom Viridiplantae; phylum Streptophyta; class Magnoliopsida; order Brassicales; family Limnanthaceae; genus Limnanthes; species Limnanthes douglasii. The sequence continues at coordinate 174,880,224 of JAUPFV010000003.1, forward strand.
CGCTCTGATACCAATTTTGTTATAAAATACTATGCAATTATCACAAAATGGCTCAAGCACAGAATATATGCGAATGAAAGATTTAAATGAAACACAGGATTTAACGTGGTTCGACAATTGTCTACGTCCACGGGGTCTGCCAGAGAAAAGAGTTCCACTATGATAGAAAAGGTTACAGATTTCAGATTGTGTTTTGTGTCGCCCTAGTAATCTATTTATAGGGAATTAATAGACTTACTAGACTATGGGCCTAATGGGCTCATACCACAAGACTAGCTCTTTTGAAGTGATTGGACAATATCATAATCACAACACAAAACTGTCCTGCCGGACACAATACACTGTCAAGGCACTATTCGAACTGCCGGACACAGTACACTGTCAAGGCACTATTCGACTCATTCACAACAAATCTTCCCCTTGAGGCGAATATCCTTTCTTCACTATCAACAAAGAATCTTCTCTTCTTCTGACTCACCAAATGCCCTTAAGGCATTCACTCTATACTGCGAACACCGATCCAATTTAGGCATTCCCTAAACTTTCGAACTTATACTGCCTTGGTCATTATATCTGCTGGATTATCGTGTGTAGACACTTTCTTCACATCAACAATTCCCTTTGATATTATATCACGAATAAAATGATACCTGACATCTATGTGCTTTGTACGCTCATGGTATATCTGGTTCCCTGTTAGGTGTATGGCGCTTTGACTGTCACAAAACACTTTTGTAGTAGTCCTATCCAAGCCCAAATCTGCCACCAAACCTTGCAACCATATTGCCTCTTTAACTTCTTCTGTTACCGCCATGTACTCTGCCTCTGTTGTAGACAAAGCTACAGTAGCTTGCAACCGTGCTTTCCAACTGATCGCACTCCCAGCTAGAGTAAATACATATCCTATCAGAGATCTTCTTTTATCCATATCACCTGCAAAATCAGAATCAACAAAACCAACCAATGATCCTGCAACATCATTCAGCGATTCACCAATATAGGTTTTGTTAAAAGTTAAGCCAACGTTCACAGTATTCTTCAGATACCGAAGTATCCATTTCACTGCCTGCCAGTGTTCTTTCCTAGGACATCCCATGTACCTGCTAACTACACTAACCGCATGTGAAATATCAGGACGTGTGCATACCATAGCATACATGATACTACCAACTGCACTTGCATATGGAACCTTCGACATTTGTTCCAACTCAGCATCGTCCTTGGCCGCTTCTACTGCAGACAACTTGAAATGAGTAGCAAAAGGAATGTTAACTGCTTTAGCATCAAACATGTTGAATCGTTTTAACACTTTCTCAATATAGCTTCGTTGAGACAAGTGTAATGTTCCTAAATTTCTGTTCCTGATAATCTCCATACCAAGAATTTTCTTTGCTCTACCCAGATCCTTCATCTCAAACTCGGCACTAAGCTGCTTCTTTAACTGCACAATGTGTGACATACTACAAGCAACAATAAGCATATCATCCACATACAACAACAAGTAAACATAAGAATCATCTGACATATTTTGATGATACACACAACTATCATATGGACTCCTCGTGAACCCTTTTGACACCATGAATGTATCAAAACGTTTGTACCATTGCCTAGGTGACTGTTTCAAACCATACAGTGACTTTTTCAGCAGACAAACTTTGTCCTCCATATTAGGTTCGATAAATCCCTCTGGTTGTCTCATGTAGATTTGCTCCTCCAATTCACCATGTAGAAACGCAGTCTTCACATCCAACTGCTCAAGCTCTAAATCTTGCAAAACTACTATGGCTAACAAAAGTCGAATCGAACTATGCTTCACCACTGGAGAAAACACTTCATTGAAGTCTATTCCTTCCCTTTGAGTAAAACCCTTAGCGACCAGTCTTGCTTTGAATCGAGATGCCTCAACCCCTGGATTACCTTCCTTTTTCTTGAACACCCATTTACTGCCTACTATCTTCTGTCCTTTAGGCAAGTCAACAAGCTTCCATGTTTGATTCTTATGAAGAGATTCAATCTCTTCTCCCATAGCACGAATCCATCGATCTGCCTCTGAACTTGCTATAACTTCTTTGTAGCTACTACGTTCCTGCATCTCAACTTCTTCTGTAACTAACAGAGCATATGCAACTAGATTCACATACCTTTTTGGAAGTCTAATATCTCTTCTTTCTCTGCCCAATGATATGCTATAAGGTTGTTGTTCTGGTTCAGGCGCATCATCGTCACTATCATCTGATGCTGACGCTTCACCTCCTGATTCTGGATCCACCTCAGAACCACTTGAATTATTGGACCTGCTAGGAACTGATTCTACTTCAAGCTCCACCTGTTCACTCACAACCGATCCTGATTCGACCATTTCTCCTACTTCCTTCTGACTGTCTATCGAAGCAAACTCATTAAAAGTAACGTCCCTACTGATGAGAAAACCTGGAGACTTTGGAGAGGTACACCATAACCGGAATGTGAGAGCATACTTCGTGCCTTGTCACAAAGCGTTCTGTTCATTCTTTCTGCGACTCCATTCTGTTGTGGTGTTCTAGAACAAGTGTGATGGCGCACTATTCCCTCAGCTTCACAGAACTCGTTGAACTCACGACTGCAATATTCTAACCCATTATCTGTCCTAAGACGTTTGATTTTTCTTCCTGTTTGCTTCTCAATCATCGTCTTCCATTTGACAAAGGTTGAATATGCCTCATCTTTCGTTTTCAAAAAGTAAACCCACACCATCATTAAATAATCATCAATCAAACTCATGTAGTATCTGGCTCCGCTCTTGGATGGAATTCTGCTTGGACCCCAAAGATCTGAGTGAATGTAGTCCACTGTGCCTTTAGTCTTTCTTACAGCCGATTTGCTGAATTTGACCCTAGTTTGTTTACCAAACACACAATGCTCATAAAATCCCAATGATTCTGCTTTATACCCTTTCAACAAATCTCTCTTTCCCAAAACAGCTAATCCTCTGTCACTCATGTGACCAAGACGTCAATGCCACAACTTATTTTGATCCTGCCTACTTTGGCTATTACTCCCTGATGATGCTACTGAAGCATCGCCCATAACAACACTCCACTGGAGAATGTAAAGACCCTTCTCCAAACTACCTTTCATGCATATCATTGAGCCTTTTGTCACTTTGATTACACCATTTTCTGCATGGTACTTGTAACCCCGAGAGTCTAGAGTCCCAAGAGAAATCAGGTTTCTTTTTAACCCAGGAACATGCCAGCACGTCAAGATTCTAACAACACCGTCAAACATTCTGATTCTGACGTTACCAATACCACCAACAGCCAACGAATGATTGTTCCCTAAATAGACAGTTCCCTGCATTGGCTTGTACGTATCAAACCACTGCTTGAACTCACACATGTGATATGTAGCGCCAGTATCAAGTACCCAAGAGTTTTGCCCAAAGTCTGAACTCACGGACAATACATCTCCTTTACCACTGTTTTCACTATCGTCGGAATCGTTCACACCTTCAACAATGTTTGCTGCATTTTCCTTTTGATTTCCTTTCTTACCATTCAGTTTCGGACAATCTCTCCTATAATGACCCTGCTCACCGCATTCATAACAGTTTGAGTGCTTCACCCTTGACTTGGACCTCAAGTTCTTCCTTCTTAAAGAACTCGCTTTGCTTTTAGATCTTCCCCTAGTCATAAGACCTTCCCCTTCAGCTTGATTGTCTGGCTGCAACTGTCTCATCTCTTTTGATTTCAGTGCCCCTTTGACATCTGCTAGCGATAACGTATCCTTACCATACATAATGGTATCTACGAAGTTTTCATAGGGAGCTGGTAACGATCTCAATACAAACAAAGCTTGATCCTCATCCTCAATATTGATATCTATGTTCTCCAAGTCCATTATAATTGATTTAAAATTATCTAGGTGCTCTGTTATGGACATACCTTCTTTCAATCTGAAATCATACAAACGTTTCTTCAAATATAATCGGTTTACTACTGATTTCTCTGAGTAAAGATCTCCTAGCTTTCTCCATGCGCAGGCAGCAGTCTTCTCACCACTAATCTCGCGAAGCACATTGTCTTTAACACTCATTAAAATCCAGCACAAAGCCCTTTCTTGAAGATCTTGTTTCTCCTCTTCTTTCATCTCTTCTGGTAACTTATTCTCTACAGCCTTCCACAGCCCTTGCAGTACCAATGAAGATTTCAGTTTAATCTTCCACAACGCAAAGCTGGATCCCCCATCAAATTTTTCAATCATGTATTTTGTTGCTGTAGACGCCATTGTGAAACCCTAATTGCAAAAGCCCTAATTTCACCACGTGGCTCTGATACCACGTGTTGGGAATATGGGTGTTGTGATTTGGTCCGCATATTCCTCCTCCGTATATAAGTAAGAACACAACCGATCTCAACACTAGTATGATATTATCCGCTTTGGCACCCAAAGGCCCTCACGGCTTTGTATTTGGTCCACTACCAACACTACCTGACCATAGAGGCACTACAGATGTTACTGCTCACCTCCTCTTAGACCATACTGTCTTGTTCCTTAGCGCCACTCCAATCAAGCCACACTACTTGATGAGCCACGAGCACTCCGAACTAGGATCTCTAGAGCAGATCACCTTGATCATATAGCTACTGGTTCATCATGTTCGACCTCCGAGAATATTACCACCATCGCGTTCCATCTGGGCCTAACGCTCTGATACCACGTGTTGGGAATATGCGGTGTTGTGAAGGGGTTCCACATATTCCGCCTCCGTATATAAGTAAGAACACAACCGGTCTCGACACTAGTATGATATTGTCCGCTTTGGCACCCGAAGGCCCTCACGGCTTTGCATTTGGTCCACTACCAAAAGGCCTCATACTAGTTGAGGTATGTTCTTACTTATATACCACTGATCTTTCCCATGTTTAACCGATGTGGGATGTGGGACTTTGGTCGCCACCCTAACAAATCCTCCTCTCGAACAAAGTACCACTTAGCCTCCTCTCAATTGACTTTCATCCGCCCACTCTAATCAGGTTGGAGACTACCTGACCATAGAGGCACTACGGATGTTACTGCTCACCTCCTCTTAGACCACACTGTCTTGTTCCTTAGCGCCACTCCAATCAAGCCACACTGCTTGATGAGCCACGAGCACTCCGAACTAGGATCTCTAGAGCAGATCACCTTGATCATATGGCTACTGGTTCATCATGTTTGACCTCCAAGAATATCACCACCATCGCGTTCCGTCTGGGCCTGACGCTCTGATACCACGTGTTGGGAATATACGGTGTTGTGAATATGGGGTTCCGCATATTCCGCCTCCGTATATAAGTAAGAACACAACCGGTCTCGACACTAGTATGATATTGTCCGCTTTGGCACCCGAAGGCCCTCACGGCTTTGCATTTGGTCCACTACCAAAAGGCCTCATACTAGTTGAGGTATGTTCTTACTTATATACCACTGATCTTTCCTATGTTTAACCGATGTGGGATGTGGGACTTTGGTCGCCACCCTAACATATAGATTAAAACAAAAATCATGTGTTAAAGATAAGATAAAAAAAATCAAAATGATAATTTTTTTATAGAAATTCAACGCGATTGAGAAAAAAAAAGATAAAAACTCTCATGAAATATATTACGTGCCAAAAAAACTCCAAAAAAACTAAATGTATTTGTTATTTTTGTGGCAAAAGATAGATTTTTTATGAGATTACAATATTTATAGATAAATAGGAGCATAAATGTCATGGATGAGAAGAATTTGGTAATGCTAATAAAAACTCATGGCTTGGAATAAAAAATCTTGTGATGGTAGTACGATGCATGTATATTCATGCACGTTGTTTATGATAGAATTGAAAAAAAAAAACGAAACAATATCGAGTCAATATTTATATAATAAAACATACACCATTTACAAATGTTATGCATGTTTTAGATTTTATAAAAATCTAATCATTTGTGATCTCTTCACAAAGCCGGTAATCGTTTGGTGTTTGATTTCAGAAAAATTTATTATGTCCAAAGTAAATATATTTATTGAGAAATGATATTAATGATGTATTGGAATAGTTAAATTATATATCGAATAAGATACTATTAATAAAATAGCTAATTTAATTTATTTTTTCTTACATAATAATAATATATTTTGGAATACTAGAAGTAAGCATATTAAGCACAACATAATATAAAAAATAATGTAAACCCGACTTCGTAAACTATACATGAATTGTGTATGTATTTTAAAAATGTTTAAATATTTTATAAGAACGTTAGAAGATGCAAAAAAAGCATTAGAGTGACTTGATGCACATTGATTTATAACAACGTTCAGAGAATTGTTATTTACTAATAGTGTATTAACTAAGACATTTTATGCAGCTCAAATCCATGGTTATTTTTTTTATAGGATTATTGTTTTAATTAATTCATATTATTCATAATAATAATATTATTATTACTATTACATTGATAATTATTATCCTTAATATTTTAGAATATCTTATTCAAATGATTTATGATCTAGGTCAAGATGAAGAGAATAAATCTATATTACATCATAATAAATAGATATTACATATAACATGTGAAATATGAACTAAGTTATTAGCGCCTTAAGATATCATATATATGTGGTAAAAAGTTAGATATAACTATAACTATATAAAACGGTTAGTTGTTGTTAAAAACAAATCTAATAACACATAAAATGATTTGACTTTTTAGAAAATATTTATGTTGATTATGCTAAATATGATTGAGAATATGTGATTAATTTGACGTGAAATCAATTTTCATAGGTTTTTTCATATTTATTTGTTTACTTTAAAAATTTTATTTTTTCGGATGATAAAATAATATTAAAAAAACCAATCTCAGTATTTAGTAAATAATATTTTCATGATATATTCGATTGTAAATACTTATTATTAATTGATGGTGAATTGTACGTTTATAATTTTTACATCACTTAACGCTTACATTTATATATATATATATATATATATATATATATATATGTTTACAAATTTCATAAATGACTACTTTAAACATACATATATCTATTAATTTAGACAAAACGTGAGGCATTTGATACTTTTAATATTTTCGAAATCTAAGGTTGAAAACCTTGGATAATGTTTTTCAACTGAAAATTTTATTTTATTTTTCAAAAAATACGGGATAATTTATCAACGCTTGACACATTTTACACTAGAACTAAATGGATTGACTAAGAGAGATAATAAACCCTAAATAGGATGTGCAATTACATATTAGTTAATTCTATATTACATGTCAATTTACAAAGTGATGATGTTTTTGAAGGCATGCCATATTATTGGTGTTATTTTTTTTTAAATGAAATATTTCTATATGACTTATGGAAAAGAATTGTTTTTGGTTATTTTAAAATATGAAGGTGTTTTGCATTTCGTAAAAGTACGAATATGATGAGATTAACATTGTATCCAAAATTCATAAGATATAATTTTATTAGATACACAACATATAACAAATCTTACAGGTTAGAATTAAAGTCTAATGTGGTTACTAAATTTATAAAATCAATATTTTTGGAGTCCAAATTATACAATGATGATAAGATTCAAACTGTTTTTGTAAACGAGGAAATGTGTTCATAAAAAATATATTTGTTCATTGGGAAACCTTGTAAACATCACAGAAGTTGAGAAGAGAAATTACACAAAGTTTTAGGATCCCATGAGATATATTTTCAATTATTTTATACTAGGTGTAAATTTGTAACAACATCACTTGGAAATTATGGTATTGCTTTCTTTAAGTGAATAATCCAAATCTTACAAAAGAGAAATATCTTGTAAAGTATGTTTGACAATAAGCTAATGCTGAGATGGATTAGATAATGTATAATCACATATTGAAATCGTTTGATTTACCTTTGTGTTCAAGACTAATGAGTTCTAAGTTGATATTTTTACATAAATACGACACAAATGGTTAATATTTAAGAGTAGATTGGTTTCCAAATATTTCTAACGCAAATTAATGTGAGATGTATATTATGGTTTCAATAATCATGAGTATATAATTTATATTTGTAATTACACCAATATATAATCTTGAAACAGATAAACATGATCATAATAGTGCTAAGACAAACCAAAATAGATAAATCATTAAGATAATTATGAATATACCATTTTTTTAATTTGGCTATACATGTAGTTGGTTCAAAGTTGCGACTATCAAATATTCACGTCAAACTTCGTTTCGTTGCATTATGATAAAATAAAATCAAACTATCTTTTATTTTATGCTTAAATGTTGTCTCAATAAAGATGTTATAGATTTAATTTAACTAATTTGGAGAGATTATTGGAATACTGATTAAATAAAGTGATAAAAAAATATAGATTTAGAGACAAGTTCGAATCAAGAATTCTAAAGATTGGAGAAATGATATTTGGAATGACATAACAGGCGAGCGATCCTTTTTAAAATGTTACCCTCTCATGGAGTGACCCCTCTTTGATTAAGGTTTTGGGTGTTAGGACTTACGAGGAATTACTCATCTGGTGGAATTTCATTTAACTGAGTTTTTTGGGTCTAAGGATATAAGAAGGGTTGCTTAGATGAACGATCCCTCGTTGACTAGGGGTTTTCGGGCTTAAAAATGTATAAGGGGTCGTTGAGGTGAGTGATCCATTTATAAAACGGGCCTTAAGATATTTTGGGTTAAGTGAGGTTTGAGGACTGATGCCTAAATAGGTCACTCGGTTGAACGAACTCCTATGAACTTAGCTAGCCTAATTAACCTGATAGGTTAAATTTGTTAGGGTGAGTGACTTACTCATACCTTAAGGATTAAAACTCATTATTCTTAGTACTTTCTAGTTTTACATGATCGTTAGAACGTGCCGCTTTAGCTCTTTCCATGTCGTATTAGTAATTCCTTCACTCCACTACTTGGTTGCGACCAAATTGAGTATTTATTGCTCCTGATTCTAATCATGATTGTGAGGAGTGTTCTCGTGTTTTGTTACAATTCTCTCGTATAAATTTTGAAACTAACTTATTAACTATGTATTTTTCACATGTTTAATTTTTTAGATTATTTTTTTACTTCTTAATGTTTTTAGCTATTGGCACTTGTTTATTGAAGAATCCAAAACAACTTTTGTGATGCCTTATTATTCTGCCACGTGTCAGTTGAAAGGTGACTTTTGAATTATCTGTGTTTCATATATATTATTTCTCTTTTAACTACTAGATTTTCACTTTTCTCACTATAAATTTTTATTTTTTTCCTATACAAGGATTTCATAATCTCCAACTTGCGCACGTCTATGTCCTCCTCCGATAATGATCCATTTTATTTAATCTTTGTTCTGCTATTAGTGTGATTGAGTTGGTCGGGGAACTAAGATCGTCGTCGAGCAATAATATGATCAATGTTGTTTTACGTGGATCAGTCGATACTTACTCTAACCCTAGTCTGAGGCAACTCCCCCGATAACGAGAAAAGTCCTCCTCAAGACCCAAACAGTTTTTTTCCCGTTAACCAAGGCATTCCATTGTACTTTGAAGAGTAGTTTATCGAGAGAGGTTGGGGAAATAAAGGTTATCCAACATACTCGTTCACCATTTATATTAGGGATAAGATTTGAGTTGAGAACTAAATCCCTGATAACATCGAATTATCCTACAATGGGCCTAATGATTCCACGTGTGACCTCCGTCGTGGCAAAAACGTATTTTTCAACAGAACTTCGACTTTGGCCTTTGTTTACCTCTAGATCATTTTAGGTATGATAATCTAGCATGAGCAAACATCGCACCATGGAAATTGAGCCCGAATGAGTATCGCACATTAACTGCTTTCCGCGTGTTGGTGTCGGCTATAAAACGTTAGTCTAACCGTTAAATTACTTACTTCATTATGCTACCTGAAGTATACCAACAAAACCCCATTTTACTACATGGAGAAAATCCATTTGATAGTCTAGTTCTTAACTAAGTCAAATAGAAAATTGAGGTCCTAATACTTCTTTATGAGTGAGAAGTGGTCCTCTATTTTTTACCCCGCCCGCGACCCTGTTCTTTTGGACTTTAGCTTGCCCGATATGTCCCGCCAAAAGCCTTAGCCCTATGTATGTTGTTCTTTTAGCGTTTCTAACTTTTTATTATGTGAATCCAAGCGCGACAAGGTTCAACGAGATTCAACATCATACCTACAGTCATTGCTCACTTATTATCATACTCCTTAAGGTTGTGATTTTGATGGCAAAGAACAGTGGCATCACTGTATCGATGTTACTATATTGTAGACTCCACTTGCACCAACTATTTTTCCTCCCATGAATATCTTAGCCATCTTTCAAATGAACGGCTTACAAATATATTAGAAGGGTTATCCCGAGCACTCAAGGAACCGTCTAGTACTGAGGAGATGCGGGCTAAAACTGCATCGGAACTGACCAAGATTGAAAGCCGGATCTTAGCTAAATATCGAGAAAGATTCAAGGAAAGCGTCTCTTCTGAGTGCCCTTGAAAACCGAGGTCTTTTGAGGGTGAGAGCTAGAGTCATTATCCACCATTGGTTGTAGGTAAAGGAAGTCAGACTCGAGATCAACCACCAATAAGCAAATAAGGTGGAGATGATCTAGTGTTGAGGTCGTGTTCCTGATGTGTTCTTTTGGGTACTCTTTTGTTTAAGAGCGTGTGCCTTTTCTTTTTGTTATAAGCGGGTGTTTTCATTGTTTTTGGGTTGTTCCCATATTTTGCTAAAGGAGTCCATTGCTTTACTCTTTATACCATAACATTTTCATACTGTTATTAATATAAATTTTAATATTTTCCAACTTATATATATATATTATTTATCTTGAAGGTGAATTAATTTAAACATGTATCCACTTGCTGAGATGAGAAACATATTTGTATTTTAACCTAGTTGAGGGATTAAACAAAAACTTACTTTTCCAATTCAGCCAAGTTGAGAAATCTTGAGTGACCCTACTTTAAACAAAAACTTAGATTTCCATTTCAAACAAGGTAAAAGCTTTTGAGCGATTTACCTTTCAAAGAAAACTTGGATACCATTTAAGCCAAGTTGAGAGTTCTTGACTTCCATACCTTTAAACAAAACCTTGGATTTTTGTTTCAACCAAGTTGAGAGCTCTGGAGTGAATTTAAAAAAAAACTCGGATTTATATTTGAGTTTACTTGAGCGATTTTGAGTGACCTATCTTTAAACAAAATTTTAAATTTATGTTTCAGCCAAATTGGGAGCTCTCTAGTGACTTGCCTTTAAATGAAAACTTGGAATTCAATTTTAACCAAGTTGAGAGCTCTTAAATGACATATGTTTAAATTAAAACTTGGTTTTTGATTTTAAACAACTTAAGAGGTCTTGAGCTACCTTGCTTTAAATGAAAACTTGAATTTATATTTGTAAACGTTTGTTCTTTTGTATAAGCTTTCTCATACTCTACGGTTTTGTTGAACTTTATCTTGAGCAAGTGTTCAGTCTAGCTTTACCATAGTTTTTGTCAAGCATATGATTATGGTGTAAACTTGTGTAAAGATATCGTAGATGTCTTAACTTGAAATAGAAAAATGTGGTATATATTAATTCATGAAACAATCAATTACAATAAGTTTAAACTTAAACAAGATATAAATGTAGATGTTTAGTGTTCAATGGTTAGAAAACCTTTCTTCCACTTATATTTTCAAACCAATACATTCCTAGTCGATTGAATGCGATTACCTGGTACAGTCCTTCTCATGTTGGCTTCAAATTTACTGCATATGATTTCTAAGTATGCTGAAAGACATGCCGAAGTACTAGTTCTTCAACCTCGATAAGTATTAGTTTCAATTATACATTTCTAACCTTTTTGCGGTCTTCTATTTCATGAAAATTCCCTTAAATAGAACTATTTGCAACGTTATTCCAACAACTTAAGGTAAACTTGGTGTCTTTCTTCATTCATGCTCTCAATGTGCCTAAATATACGAGAAATAAGAGCACCAATTTCCACTGGTACTATAGCTTTTACCCCATACTTGAGTTGAAAACTTGTCTTACTCGATAAGTTCATACGATGTGCAGTAACATCTCATGCCGGCTTCCTTTCGTGCTTCCATTTGCGGTTCTTATTCTCTTTTTATACCATCCATGGTTAAATGATCAATCACTTTGGCTTGCGGATGGTAAAAATATGAGAAGCGATAACGAATTCGATACCATAGACATAATTCTCTTATATAATTGTTATCGATTTGCCACCCATAATAAAATATTAGGATTATTTAAACATTAAACTGATGTAAAATATGTTTCTATATAAAATTCAGGATTTATTCTCCTATAGTTCGTAAGATATTCCGTCTCTACCCACTTAGTAAAGTAATCAATTACGACAATTACGAACCTGAAATTCCTCGGACCCATTGGCAGATGACCAACCAGGTTTAGACATATTGATCAAATAGACAATAACCTATAATATATGTTAGCTCGACCTCTGGTTTGTGTTGAACTTTGAACATCGTTTCCAGTTATCACATTTTATGACCAAATATTTTGCGTCGTTTTGCATACCGGCTAAATAATACTTTAGAATAAGAGCATTATGGGCCAATGTGTGAGCGCCAATATGTCCACTATAAGACCCAAGATTAATTTCGCTTGAGCAATCATCAACTAGGCCTAAGCATTTTAATAAAGGTTGGAGATAGCCTTGTCGGAATAATTTTCCATCCATTATGGCGTACCTTGATGCTCACATCCTCAACCTTCTTTCTTCAACTTTATTGGATAGTTTGATACCGTCAAGTAAATACTCCACTATTTTTAGCATCCAGGTCATTATTTAAATTGTTACCATGAAGATATCCTAACCTTACCTCTCTCCAAAACATGAATCTCCTTGTATCTCGAACTACCCTTTTTCTAGATCTCCTATCATACTTACTTACGAAGTAAGATAATCAGCTATTATATTGTCATTGATTGAGTTGTTCAAACACAATCTTCTCGAACGGTTCATTAAACCCTTTTTAATGTTTCCAGTTACCGAAACATCCTATTTTTCTATCTTTCTTTTTCAGTCCTAATGACATCATTGTAGAGAAATAAAGCCTTTAGTTGGCGGTGAACGATGGCGTATCTTGATAGGTGGGGTCCATCTTAATTGGGTTGTACCGAGAGTATGCGTCGATGAAAAAAAATATTTGATCCATGAAAATATTTGACCCATTATTGCATACACATGTTGATATATTTTGTGTAAAAATAATAGATTTTTGGGACATGCACGATTAAGGCCCGCGAAGTCGATACATATTCTCAATTTTTTATTCTTTTTTTTTCACAAGGAGGATATTTTCCACCTATTCTGAGGATCTTACTTCCCGTATGTTGTCCATTCCTAGTAATCAACTAACTTATTCCTCCACAATTTTCTACCTCTCATAGGACAAATTTTTATTTTCCTATTGCACGGTTTTCACATGGGTTTCTATCATAAGACGTTGAGCAGTAAGAGATTTAAGGATCCTTGTTACCGATGTATTTCCAAAAAAACGTATCCTCGTGTTCTCGCAAGAGGTCGATCAAATCCACCTCCATGTTCTCGTGTAAGTTTGTTGTAATATTTACCGCTCAGTCCCTCATACCTCCCCAGCACACCTCTTCCAATTTCTTATTTGCTCCAAAATCTGGTTGATGCTCGCGAGTGTCATCTATGAGAAAAAAGACCTCGATATTAAGTGATAAACACATCCTGTGGGGACCAACATATGTATATGTTATGCTAGTGTTGACTATTTTAAGGTTTCTCTTAGGCTTTCACATAATCCCTTTTAGTTTTCCTTTACTAACCATATCTCGTCGCCAATTATGTACTTTAGGAATTAATGATAATCAGAGAAATCTCGCAACTAGTTCATGCATAAAATAATATTATATGGTGTAGGTTTATCAAACATAACAAATTATGTAACCTATATTTTAGTCAATCTAGAGGTTCTAACTGAATTTTCTAGCATTTTTGTTCCCAAAGTCATCGTGTCTTGGGTGTTGAATCCCACTACCGGATGGAAACCGGGAGGATAATGGTTTTGAAAGGGAGTTCATTTGTTCCTGAACTAAACAATACATTCACCACCGTCCCCGTGTTCACCAAAATTCCCCTTGCTTCGCAACCTGTTATATCAGCCTTTAAGAGTAGTATATTTTCACGAGGGAGGACAACATCCTTTATATCCTTATATGTAAAGAAGATGTTTATGGTAGATGTTCCTTTATATGAGCACAAACTATGTCTATTATCGGGACGTCGATTGTTGAAGTTAGCTCTCGAACATACCTTTTTCGCGAACTATACATATACTATGTTTTACTTGTGCCCTCATGAAGAGTTAGGATATAAGTCATGTGATTTTTACCTCCCTTATTCATTTGGTACACTTTTGGCGGTCTTATGGGCATTTTTGGAGACTATGGGATCGTTTTGTTGGACGACTGGGTTGTTCATATTGGTTACGCCGTCAATCGATTTGTCGAATGTATACGTTAAAGTGACCCATTTCTACGAGTCTCTAGATGTATGCTTTCAATAACCAAAAATCCTCAGTAATATGCTCGTGGTCTCGATTTTATTCACAGCTCTTGTTTTGGTTACAGGTCGTCGGATGCGATGTCATTCTTCCCGGATTGATGAGGAGGTTAAAATATTTGATATATTCATAAGGTTGGCACTAGACATGGTTAGGGCTGGGTGGTTTAATGATTCGACTGGACAGAATCGCTGTCATAATGGCCTAAAGAAAGGGGTATTTTCTAAGATGGAGATTGTTTTCTATTTTCGGCTCGTATCCTTCTGCATACCCTAATGAGTCAGAGCATCTGCCTTTTTAAGATTTATATGTCGTGTGCGCATAGACTATCAGGTCATCCATAATCAGAGGTTCCATATTCGTGTGTGAGTTGTAAAAAGAGGACTTGAGCAGCAAGCCTTGACAAGACATCGAGGCTTTCAGATGATCATGATAATCGAAAAAAATTTATACTTAAGTTGACATATCGATACATGAAATCTCCAAAGGGATCTCTACACTTCTGCTTGAGCGTTCACAAGTGACCAACTTCTTTTTTATTTCTTTCAAGAATGAGAAAAGTTCTATAAATAAATTTCCCAATTAGTGAAACATATGTACCGATCCTTAGGGAATTTGGTAAAATCATACAACGACATCCCCTTGGAGACTGAAGGAGAAATATTGCACATCACCGCATTTTTACATTAAAATTATTCCATTAACTTCCTAAAATATAACATATGGTTCTCCATATTGGTCGTTCCTTTGAAGTATTTCAACCTTATAATGTCTAGTCTGGCTGGCGTATGCTTTAAAAGAATTATTGACAATAGTGAGAGAGTTTTATCTGGTTCATACATTGGGCCCTCCAATTTCAGAGGAAGTTGTATCAGACGTTTTACCCTTCTCGAAGTGTTTAATGTATCAACTTATCAAACTTTTGTTGGTTTCATAATTGTCCAGATTCTATCTTGGAGTGTCGCTTCTACCTCTTCTACCTTTCTTATGGTGGCTATCAAGGCGATAACGATGGGCACGCAATCCAAATTTCCTTCTTCTTTGGTTGGTTTGTTCTTGGTATAAAGGTTCTTGGTCGAAATTGTTAGTGTTGGCTGCCCCAGGGCTAGCACATAGAATCTCCCTAACTCGGTCTTGATTAGAGAAATCGTAATTCAAACTGTCTGGTAGGAGACATAAGGCATTAGGTGTCCGTTAATCCCTTGAGTTATATCGATTCTCTTCAAATACTAGATCGAGTCTCTCATCTAGTGAGCTTGATGGTCAATCCTTTTGTTGGTCAAAATAATCGGTTTATCGCCCTCCTCTTCACCCTCAAAGGGGATTGAAGTAATATCCTCTGAAAGACTAAGTCGTAGTGTGGCTATTATTTGACGCGCCTTGTTTCATGCTAAATATTGGCCACCAAGCTTGGGGGAACGTTGTCGTCCCCTCTGGCCACCTCTCATGGTGATGTTAATCCAAACATAGATACTATGGATTCAGTGATTCACATCCTTCCGGATCTTAGATTCATTCTTTGGTTTTTGAAGCATGATGTTTGGTTGATCTCATTATGGGTGAAAGAACCAAAATAGTGAAGTAAAAACTCACATAATAGACAGAACGTGACAACAAAACAAGAACAAGATCAAAATAACAAAAGAATAAGAATAAAATGCACGACCTAACTTTTCACCTACCACATTCCTACCCATTTTTTTCTTTTTATAGTAGTCCTGAATTACGGCATTCTAGGTCAATATGTTTCATTCCTTCGATATATTCAGACGTTCTTCTTATTTTCAAAAGTGTGAGGTATAGTTTCCATACGGTTTTTCTATACTATGCCAGGAAGACTTTCGTACCATTAATTTTCTACTGATTCATAAAACATGGAAGTTCAACGCCTGCATGAACTGAGTCGGCTAGGGGTATAGTTTTGGCTTCAAAGATCTTTAAGGTTGGGTAATGGTGTTAAATGCCACTAAAATGGGTTGTTCATCTCTAAAGTTATGAGAAAGGCTCAAAGTCTTAAGATGGATCGCTCATTAGTACTTATGATCCCATGAGCATATGAGGGATCACTCAGGTAATTGACCTATTTAAAAATTGGGTTTCATATTAATTAGTGCGCCGCTCAAATTAATGACCTAAATTTGTATTATATTATGGGTTTATACTTTTAGAAGATGTCACTCAAGTGATCAACCCCTCTTTGAATGAATTTTGGTTTCATAGATGTAAGAGGGGTTGCTCGTTTGAGTGATCATGTTTAAATGAGTCTGTTGCATTTGGCCTTAGGAAGTGGTTTGTTTAGGTAAGAAACCTATTTTTGAACAAGATTTAGGTCTAAGTTCTCTGAATGGGTTCCTTGGGTGAACGAACCTCTTTTTAAATAGATTATGAGTCCAGATTCTTTAGAGGGGTCACTCACCTGAGAAACCCTTCCAAGTAAGACTCTCGGTCTATATAAATTGTAGGGGTCACTCAAGTGAGCAACCCCAATTTGCATGGGACTACGAGTCTAAGTTTTTAAAATGGGTCTCTTATGGGTGTAGAATGAATCCCTCATGTGAGAGACCCCCTTATATGTTTGTCTTCTACATTCTTTTGGCTTAAGTGAGCTTTGAGCATCAGTTTGCCTAGCTAGGTCGCACTATTGAGCGACATATCTATGGACTTAGATAGGCTAATTGACCTCATATGTTGGGTCGGTAGGGTGAATGACTTATTCATACATTAACGATCAAAGCCTGATGCTTATTTTTTGTAGCTTTAATATGATCGTTTGAACACTTCGATTTAGTTTTTTCGTTCCGTATCAATAATGAACCAGTAATCCAAACATGTTATATTACAGACATATATTTTAAATTAATTTACTAACATATTAGAGTGATTAAACTAACATTTTGAATTATTAGGGTTGAAAGTATTAACTTAAGTTTGAAATGCATCATCAACACGAATCGGTTAACTTCAAACTCTTTTTGGAGAAATTTGATGTTTTGCTTGATATTTAACACATAAAAATAAAAAATATAGTTTGCGAACTGTATAGTAATCTGTTGATTTTTGTATAATGTTTGAATATTTTGTAATATGAAAAGTTTGGTGTCTTAGGCGTCTCGTGAATATGTTTTTGAATGGAGTAGGGTTTCCCTTGTACATCCGAGATAACTTACGTGATAATATAAAAGCATATGATAACGATAGATATGTTCCACAAAAGAATACCATAATGAAATGAAATGTACGTGTACCCAACATAACAAAAATGATTTTATCGAGACTGTTTGTTTTTGTAAAATTAGGTATATAGTGTGTGATCTTGATCTGGGCGGTGGTTTCATACCGTATGAAAGTAGCTCATATAACTGATTATAAAAGAAACCAAATTCTTCATCCAAAAATTAAGTCATAATAAAAAAATGTGTTAAATGAACTTCAACTAAACAGAAGAAGAAATATGCGACAATGATCTCTCTACGGGAGATAATACATAGGATTAGGAAGCTTGAAGGAACGGTGAGAGATGGAAGAACCCAAAAGATCACTCCATTGATCACCCGAGTTTCCAATAATCCTATAGCCTTCCTTTACCATCTCATCCCTTTTCTCGGACTTGAACACTGTAGCCGATTTCCCATGATCATTTGGGCCTCTGCAAAAGGGTAACAATACATAATTTGAGTATTATATTAACAAATAATTATGAAATTAAGATAATTATATTTGTACTAGTGTATTTAAAAGTAAACAAGATACTATAGCGTGCGTTATGAGGAAGAGAGAATGGGAAATTGAGCTTTGTAAATATACATATACTAACAAAAATGAAGTATGAGAATATTATCATCTATGTTTTCTTCAGACAGACGGAATCTAGACTGACTTAAACATGAAAAAAAATCTAGGTTTGTAAACACAAATTGCAGATTGCTAGACATGCATTAAACTCTTGTAATCCCTATAATATTAGAAATATCCCCTCCCCCTTTCTATGTCCCCCTTTCTATGTCAACAAGAAAGTTTAAAGCCCTCCAAAACTATAGTGTTATTTTTTTCATTTGTACCAAACCCAAAATTATACTTAACAAAGAAGAATTACGCGCAAATAATGTCTAAACATGACTCGAAAATAAAACAGCGAAACTTAAATATATTTGATGTATGGAAAAAAATGTATTTATTATAGCAATAGGGTAATGCAACTTTGGAGAATAATTAGTCAATTTCCTATCCACTCTTGTGACAAATAGTTCATCGACTAAAAGATGTCATGTTATAGTTATTTGACTATTCATTTTGAAAAAAAAAATAGTTCATTTTTATGAACATATAATCCATCGACTAATCATTTAACTATTCGCTTTCAATAAATTACTCTCCTAAATATAAAAACTAATCATTTAACTATTCGCTTTCAATAAATTAGTCTCCTAAATATAAAAATCTAGCTTTATTTTAAGTAAATAGTTGACAAATTTTAGTCGAATAACGGTGATAGTCAAGATACTAACACCGAATACTTTTTTTAGTTGATAGAGCATGGGTAAATTTAATTATTATTCAAAGTCTGATAATGTATTTATAAGATAGTGAATTGTACCGACTTTAATATGAGCTTGTCCCACTCATGAAAGCCCACATGAATCAAGTTCTTGACAGTGATAAGCCTGTGACGTTCAGTGCGGCCAGTAAGCAAAAAGACCTTGAAGCCAAGTTCCACAACCTTTTTATACACTTTCAAGCTCGCCTTTATAGCCGGTGCCGATCCCTTCTCAACCCACTTGTCAAACTTTTCAGAGTCAAATATTTCCAACCTGCAAATTCCAAACCACAAATCACAAATCAAAACCATGAACTTCTACCATCGAACCAATAGTATGTAACAACCTTCAACCAAAAATCTATAATTTTGAACCAAATTATAGGTTTATATTAAGCATGGTTACCTAAAACAAGTTAAATTCTATAAATTTCATGTTTGGTTGTTCCTTTTCTTATTAGGGAGAGGACTTCCTACAATCATTCATAAGAAACTACAACCTGATCATAGTTGCTGCTATTGGTGTTCTACATAACCTTCCTTACTTTCTCAGCAAGCAACTAAATAACACAACTGGTTCTTTTTTTTCTCAGCACCTAAGCCGATTTCAACAAAATAATGTTTTTTTTAAATCTTTTACTTAAGAAATACAAATAATTGAAACTTACCCATAACCATGGTCATGGTAATACGGAAGATTAGACAACAAAGTCTCGTCGATGTCGAAAACCCAAACATCTTTTCCATCACCAGCCAGTTTGAAAGAGCTCGCGAATTGTGCAGACTCAAACGAAACTCTCGCAAGTTCCGTAGCATAAGCCCGACCGATTATATAACGTTTGATATAACCCGCACATTCCTTCGGAATCGTTTTCCATGGACTTAGATTGTTGGTATCTGCTGCAAATTTCCAGCTACTACACTGCAGTCCAACTTTATTAAATTTCTTAGACTGGGTATCTATGTTTTCAGCAGATTCGACCACTAAAGGTCCGTTGGAAAGACGGGGATCCAATGTTTCGTGAGAAAATGCAATCGAGAAAATTGAAAACAGACAGAAAAACCTTATAGGACTCATAACTTTATCGGGGTTTTACAAGAAAAAAAAGAAAAAAAAGAAGAATCCTTTTCAGAAAAGGAATGGATTTAGATATGGGTATAAGAATTCGAATAAAGATAAATAAAAGAGAAGAAGAAGAGAAGAAGATGAAAGAGAAGAAGATGAAAAAGAAGAAGATAACCCAGATGAAAGACTGACCTCTTCTGGGTTTGTATAACGAGGGTTTTTATAAAAATATTTGGCGTGAAAAAAAAGATAATATTATTCAGAAAAGATATTTATTGTTAAAGATATCAGAGATATTAAAGGTATTAGTGAGAAAAAATAGTTACTGTTAGAGAAATCATTGGAGATATTAATAATTAGTGATATTAAATTTATTATAATTATAATTAGTAATATTAGTTTATGTGTTATTTTTTATAAATATACAATTTTAATTAATAAAATTATAACATTTTATTCATTAGCACACTAGTAAGATAATTAGATTTTGAGTTTAGTTTTTCGTATTTTTTTTTTCTTGCGAATTGCGTATTAACACCCAATTGAGTATTCATTGCTCGAGATGTACTTCTCTCATTTAATTTCTTTGAAAACTACTTTTGGATCTTCACTATAGCCCAATTTAATTTTTGGACAAGTTTTTTACTTCTAAATATTTTTAGTTTAGTATTACATTCACATTTCATTTAAAGAATCCAAAAAGGTTTTTGTGATGCAAATGATTCTACCACTTGTCAGCTCGAAGGTGACTCTTGAGTTACCTATGGTTCTTGTAAATTACTGTAGTACTTTTTTTATCTCATTGTAAATATTATTTTCCTTTTGAAGAAGAATTTTACTGTTTTCCAGCCGCCGTTGTTGTTTCTTTAATGTCGGTGGTCGCGCGTTTACATCGTCTTCTTGGGAGAATCTTTTGATTTGAATTTTGTTTTATTATTTCATTATTAGTGTGGTGGACCGAGGCCGATGCCGATGCCTTAAGGGGCGTCAGCCCCGCTTTCTCCAAAATATTGATTTTTCTTAGAAATAATAAATATATAAAAAAAATGATTTGGGTCATCTTTTAAGGAAACTGTTAAAAAAATTGGACGCCTTCCTTTATTTTATAATATTGGTTATTTAATTTTATTCAAATATAATATATATTTAAAAAAAAAGTTGACTCAAGCAAAAAATTGGAAAAATCTTTAAACTAAATATCTTAGCTAATGCCTAATTTTAAAAAAACTATTAAGCTAAAAAACTTAGATAAAATTTTAAGCTAAATATCTTAACTAATTCCTATTTTTAAGAAAGATATTAAATTGAAGTATCTATAAATTATAGGTTTTATTTTATTTTTTTTTATTTTTTAACTTTTTTTTTTAATAATTTGTTTCGATTTTATTATGTCTTAATCTCTTTCTCAAAATTTAATTTTTATTTATCTCTGTCTTCTTCTACTTCTACGGTTCTATATTACCGATTTGATTTACAAATTTAAATTAAAAAAGAAAGAGAAAAAACAAAAACATAAACCAAATCTATATTACCGATTTGATTTACAGATTTAAATTAAAGAAGAAAGAGAAAAAACAAAAATATGAACCAAATTTCACCAATCTTTTTCAAGGTATGTATATTCTTTTTGATATATTTCAACAATAAAATAAATTATTTATATTATAAATTATGTTTATTACAAAATACATGTTACATTAAATGACACCAATTAGACAATAAAATTTGTTTTACCCATGTATGTTTTAGTATAATTTATATATATATATATATATTTTAGTATAATTTATAATATATATATACTCTTATTTATTTATTTACAATGGTAATAAGTTTTGTTCTAGATTGATAAAAAGTTTCGTAGCAAATTATACTAAAACATAGATTTAGAAAGATGAGGTTATAATAGGAGTTATAACATATACTTTTTGGGAAGCATTTCTCGAAACTCCGATAGCTTTTTCGATCTCCTCTGATTCATTTGTTCTTCTTTTCGGTCTGAATTATCTCTATCATGGAGATAAGAAACAACTTATTGTTTGAAGAAGATGATTTTCCGACATTGCCTCATGTTTTTAGTAAAGTATAGAAGATCAAAAATCTGAAATAAAGTTGTTTGCTAATCTTCTCAAACAACGGTTTACTCATCAATCCAATCCGATTATCATACCTGAAAAAATCCAAAAAGAATCAAGATCATATTGTTGTTTATTATTAAATTACTATGCAATTATCAAAATGGCTCAAGCACAAAACATATACGAGGGATAAACTTGAATGAAGACATGATTTAACGTGGTTCGACAATTGTCTACGTCCACGGGCGCCGCAAGAGAAAAGAGTTTCACTATGATAGAAAAGGTTACAGATTTCAGATTGTGTTTTGTGTCGCCCTAGTAGTCTATTTATAGGTAATTAATAGACTTACTAGACAATAGGCCTAATGGGCTCATACCACAACATTGACAACGATACTGTCACAACACTTATTTGTACTGCCGAACATAGTACACTGTCAAGGCACAATATCACTATCACAGACACAAAACTGTACTGCCGGACACAGTACACTGTCAAGGCACTATTCGACTCATTCACAACAAATCTTCCCCTTGAGACGAATATCCTTTCTTCACTATCAACAAAGAAAATTCTCTTTTTCTGACTCACCAAATGCCCTTAAGGCATTCACTCTATACTGCGAATACCGATCCAGTTTAGGCACTCCTTAAACTTTCAAATTGATACTACCTTGGTCATTATATCTGCTGGATTATCGTGTGTAGACACCTTCTTCACATCAACAATTCCCTTTGATATTATATCACGAATAAAATGATACCTGACATCTATGTGCTTTGTACGCTCATGGTACATCTGGTTCCCTGTAAGGTGTATGGCGCTTTGACTGTCACAAAACACTTTTGTACTAGTCCTATCCAAGCCCAAATCTGCCACCAAACCTTGCAACCATATTGCCTCTTTAACTGCTTCTGTTACCACGATGTACTCTGCCTCTGTTGTAGATAAAGCTACAGTAGCTTGCAACTGTGCTTTACAACTGATCGCACTCTCATCTAGAGTAAATACATATCCTCTCAGAGATCTTCTTTTATCCATATCACCTGCAAAATCAGAATCAACAAAACCAAACAATGATCATGCAACATCATTCAGCGATTCAACAATATCAGTCTTGTTAAAAGTTAAGCCAACGTTCACAGTATTATTTTGAAGAGATTCAATCTCTTCCCCCATAGCACCAATCCATCGATCTGCCACTGAACTCGCTATAGCTTCTCTGTAGCTACTAGGATCATGCATCTCTACTTCTTCTGCAACTGACAGAGCATATGCAACTAGATTCAAATACCTTTTTTGGAAGTCTAATATCTCTTATTTCTCTGCCCAATGCTATGCTATAAGGTTGTTGTTCTGGTTCAGGCGCATCATCGTCACTATCATCCGATGCTGACGCTTCACCTCCTCATTCCGGATCCACCTCAGAACCACTTGAATTATTGAACCTGCTAGGAACTGATTCTACTTCAAGCTCCACCTGTTTACTCACAACCGATCCCGATTCGACCAATTTTCCTACTTCCTTCTGACTATCTATCAAAGCAAACTCATTTAAAGTAACATCCCTACTGATGAGAAAACCTGGAGACTTTGGAGAGGTACACCATAACCTATATTCCTTCACTCCACTAGCATATCCTAGAAATATGCACCTCTTTACCCTCGGCTCAAGCTTACCATCTCTCACATGAGCATACGCAGGACAACCGAACACCCTCAAATGTTCATAATCAGCCGACGATCCAAACCAAATCTCAAAAAGAGTTTTACAATCAATAGCCATTGATGGAGACTGATTGACCAAGTAACATGCTGTATTGATAGCTTCAGCCCAAAAATCATTTCCCACACCGGAATGCGAGAGCATACTTCGTGCCTTGTCACAAAACGTTATGTTCATTCTTTCTGCGACTCCATTATATTGTGGTGTTCTAGAACAAGTGCAATGGCACACTATTTCTTCAGCTTCGCAGAACTCGTTGAACTCACGACTACAATATTCTAACCCATTATCTGTCCTAAGACGTTTGATTTTTCTTCATGTTTTCTTCTCAATCATCGTCTTCCATTTGACAAAGGTTGAATATGCCTCATCTTTCATTTTCAGAAAGTAAACCCACACCATCCTTTAATAATCATAAATCAAACTCATGTAGTATCTGGCTCCGCTATTTGATAGAATTCTGTTTGGACCCCAAAGATCTAAGTGAATGTAGTCCACTGTCCCTTTAGTCTTTCTTACAGATGATTTGATGAATTTGGCTCTAGTTTGTTTACCAAGACACCAATGCCACAACTTATTTTGATCTTGCCTACTTTGGCTATTACTCCCTGATGATGCTACTACAGCATCGCCCATAACAACACTCCCATGGAGAATGTAAAGACCCTTATGCAAGCTGCCTTTCATGCATACCATTGAGCCTTTTGGCACTTTGATTACACCATCTTCTACATGGTACTTGTAACCCTGAGAGTCTAGAGTCCCAAGAGAAATCAGGTTTCTTTTTAACCCAGGAACATGCCAGCACGTCAAGATTCTAACAACCCCGTCAAACATTCTAATTCTAACGTTACCAATACCACCAACAGTCAACGAATGATTGTTCCCTAAATAGAAAGTTCCCTGCATTGGCTTGTACGTATCAAACCACTGCTTGAACTGACACATGTGATATGTAGCGCCAGTATCGAGTACCAAAGAGTTTTGCCCAAAGTTTGAACTCACGGACAATACATCTCCTCTACCACTGTTTTCACTATCGTCAGAATCGTTCACACCTTCAACAATGTTTGCTGCATTTTCCTTTTGATTTCCCTTCTTACCATTCAGTTTCAGAAATCTCTCTTATAATGACCCTGCTCACCACATTCATAACAGTTTGAGTGCTTTACCCTTGACTTAGACCTCCAGTTCTTCCTTCTTAAAGAACTCGATTTGCTTTTAGATCTTCCCCTAGTCATAAGACCTTCCCCTTCAACTTGATTGTCTGGCTGCAACTGTCTCATCTCCTTTGATTTCAGTGCCCCTTTGACATCTGCTAGCGATAAATTATCTTTACCATACATAATGGTATCTACGAAGTTTTCATAGGGAGCTGGTAACGATCTCAATACAAACAAAGCTTGATCCTCATCCTCAATATTGATATATATGTTCTCCAAGTCCATTATAATTGATTTGAAATTATCTAAGTGCTCTGTTATGGACATACCTTCTTTCAATCTGAAATCATACAAACGCTTCTTCAAGTATAATCGGTTTACTACTGATTTCTCTGAGTAAAGATCTCCTAGCTTTTTCCATGCGCATGCATCAGTCTTCTCACCACTAATCTCGCGAAGCACATTGTCTTTCACACTCATTAAAATCCAGCACAAAGCCCTTTCTTGAAGATCTTGTTTCTCCTCTTCTTTCATCTCTTCTAGTAACTTATTCTCCACAGCCTTCCACAACCCTTGCAGTAACAATGAAGATTTTAGTTTAATCTTCCACAACGCAAAGCTGGATCCCCCATCAAATTTTTCAATAATGTATTTTGTTGCTGTAGACGCCATTGTGAAACCCTAATTGCAAAAGCTCTAATTTCACCACGTGGCTCTGATACCAATTTTATTATTAAATTACTATTAAATTATCAAAATGGCTCAAGCACAAAACATATACGAAGGACAAACTTGAATGAACACATGATTTAACGTGGTTCGAAAATTGTCTACGTCCACGGGCGCCGCCACAGAAAAAAAGTTTCACTATGATAGAAAATGTTACAGATTTCAGATTGTGTTTTGTGTCGCCACAGTAGTCTATTTATAGGTAATTAATAGACTTACTAGACAATGGGCCTAATGGGCTCATACCACACGATTGAAAACGATACTGTCACAACACTTATTTGTCGAACACAGTACACTGTCAAGGCACAATATCACTATTACAGACACAAAACTGTACTACCGGACACAGTACACTGTCAAGGAACTATTCGACTCATTCACAACATTATTCAATACTCGAAGGATGTTAAAGAGTCTTTTATATAGAATACCAAAATAACTCTAATTTGAAAATTTGCATTAGGTCTTCCGAAAAAATCGGTGATTGAATTGTTCTTGAACTCTTTAAATTTCAGAGGAATTTTAGTACGGATGTCTGGGATTCTCATCATGTTTTAATTGAAATGGGTTTGAAAGAAGATGCGTGCAAGTTATGGAACAAATGCATCTGGAAAATTGGTGATTACACGATGCGGATACTGCGTTGGTCACCTGATTTCAACATCAAATTCGAAAGCCGAATAATGTTGTTGTGGGTTAAGTTCGAAAAGATACCTGATTTCATGTATAACACATAAATTTTGTACGAAATTTCAGCGATGTTAAGAACACCATACAAAATAGAGATGCCGAAAGAAAACAAAGCATATAGAAATGCAGCTTCTGCCTTAATTGAGATCGATATCTGTAGAAAAATTCATAACAACATTTTGATCGGTTTTGGGTTAAATTATGGGTGTTGGATATCTCTTAAATATAAGAACATCCTTTATTATTGCAATATTTGTTATCATATAGGGCATATAGTTAGATGCTACAAGAAGGTGCAAAGGAGATATACTATAAAAGATCAAGACAAGGTAAAACTTTATAAAGAAAGAGATGTTGGAAATTATACTCAACAAAAAAAGGAATGGAAAGCAGGGAAACCAGAAAAGTTTCCTAATATGAAATATATAGTGGTTTTCAATAATTTACAAAAGAAAGATGTTGCTGAAAAACATAATGACAAAAGAGAAGAAAGCCTAAACAGAAAGGCTGTTAATGAAAATGTTATGATTGCATCTAGATTTAGTAGTCTTGAAGACAATATGCTAGAGGAAAATGAGATTATTGATGCAATTCAGCAGTTGGACAATCAATGTGATCAAACTGATTCTCAAGATAATGTGAATATGTATTCTGGATTGAACTCTCCGAAGCAGAAGAACATTGGTAGTAATCAACACACTCCAACGAGAAAATATTCATCATATGATCAGACCTTCAGTTCCATCCTTAATCAGAAACTCAAATCTGCCAGAAAAATCAGAAAACCAAGTTTTAGAATTATTAAACCTATAAAATATGCAGGGTTAAAGAAAAAACACAAATCATTATCTGATAATGATAAAAATACTTAATTGGAATGTGCATGGTATTAACAACAATGCAACAGTCAACAAGCTGAAATCTATCATCTTTAAAGCGAAGGTTAATATTCTGGCTATTCAAGAGCCTTTGGCTAAGTCAGAGAAAATTAGGGATATTGCTTCGCTATTAGGATTCTCTAATCATATTGTCAACGTGTCTAATAAAATTTGGGTTTTTTGGTCTGAGGAGATTAATATTAACATTAACATTATTATTAATCATAATCAGTGTTTAAATTTGGAAATTAAGCTGCAAGATATTGATAACAGTTTCGTTATTACGATGGTTTACGCTAAATGTACTAGGCTTCAAAGGTGTGACTTATGGAATCATTTGAAGTTAATCTCACCCACTGATAAAATTTGGCTTACTGTGGGTGATTATAAAGTTGTTGCTTCCTCAAATAAGCAGCTGAGTTGTAATGTAATCGATCAGAACAACGTGGAAGACTTTGTGCAGGCCATTAGTATATACAATTTGGAGGATGTTGGCTTTGTTGGAGCTAGTTTTACCAGGAACAGAAGCATGAAGTGGAAAAAGTTATATCGAGCTATGTTCAATAATAGTTGGTCTAACATGTTCAACACAACTCATGTGTATCACATGGTCAGAACTTGTTCTGACTATGCCCATATCTTTATAAATGCTTTCAATAATCAATTTAGATATAATAACATAACTATCAGTAGTTTTAAATTTAATAACATGTGGACTAATGATCATTATTTTCTAAGTATGGTTAATCAAAGTTGGAACATGCAAATCAATGGTCACCCTAATGAAATTTTCTGGTTTAAGCTTAAGAGACTAAAAAATTGTCTTAAAACTTGGAATAAAGGTCATTTTGGTAACATTTTCAGTAAAGTTAAGGAGGCAGAAGACAATGTAAAGAAGGTTGAGGATACTCACTTAAAGGAAAATAATCAGGATTCTAATGCTGTTCTTAAAAAATCTAACAGTTTACACTTGCAGGCTTTGAGAAATGAAATGGAGTATTGGAAGAAAAGATGTTATAACACCTGGCTTATGAAAGAAGATAGTAATACTTAGCTATTTCATACTTTTGTTTCTAAGAGAAGGAGAAAGAATACTATAAAGGGCATCAAAGAAGGCAACAATTGGATTTATAATCAGGAGGAGATTGGTAGATCTGCTGAAAAATACTTCAAGTTCCATTTCACAAGTCTTCCTTACAATATAATATTGAGGAAGAGAGGTCTTATATGCTGATGAGTCAATAAATGTTTGGAAGAATATTTCGGATCTTGTGCTTGATATGACTAGAGAGAGAAAGTGTAGAGAGAGAGAGAATGGAATAGAATAATATTCAATGTCCCACCTACCAAGAAAGTGGGTCACCTTTTATACTAAAATAAGGTGGACCCACTAAAATCCTTAGTGGGCTGTTTACATAATTAATGAGGCCCTTAGTAAGTACCGTGTTTACAAATTGGTCCCCGAGAGATCCTAAATACATTAATAATTACACCTAGTATCTTTTATCTACAATTAAACCCTCATTATTTATATCGGCGAATTCTACCCTTATCAGTAGCCCCCCCAGTCTTCGGGAGTATCAGGAGCGGAGACTCATAGCCGAGCCTAAACCTATCGACCGCAGTCTCCTGTGCTTCGGGCCAACGGCTTATCCTTGGATGAATTACCCCTTTTCCAAAAGCGTCGGGTATTTCACGACGTTGCCCGTCCCGATCTGTCCCATGGGTGTTCGATGACACTCCCGCAATGCTTTTTAACTGACTTTATCCGAAGGCAACACTCAGGTTCTGCTAGACATTCCTTGCCCGGTATTCATAGTTCTGGCCAGGTCGGCTCCCGCGTCTTCTTGGGCTTCTATTCCTGGCCCCACTGTGATGGGTCGGCTCTTCGCGGTGGATCAGGTTAAGAAGGCCCATCTCATCAGTCGGTTCGAAGGGGCTAACCTAGGTAAGCCTTCGTCAGAAGGTGGTCAACAAGTGTCACCCATTGATGGGGTGCGTCCTTGCCATACTAGTTTTTTAGGGAGACTCTTCGTCTTCCCGCTGTGCTTTTGTCGATTGGTATTCCCCGGTCATTCAACGTCGCCTATAAATACTCCACAATTATTGATTTCTCTCAGAGGCATTCTAGAGAGAGAAAGTGCTGTCAGACCATTTCTAAAGAGGGAATGCTTGTTTTATGAAACCCAGACACCCGAAGCAACCACCAACCAAGAAAAATAAAAGGCCTGTGTCCGGTTTCAAAGAGTGGGCGAGCATCGGAGACCGAGCCGAAGAGTACCGATGCGCTGGCTTGATTTGGGGATCTAATTCCAAACCATTTACTCCCGTCCCGCAGCCTCACGACCCCGTTTTAGCTACCCCGATCCCTGCCGAATCCTTCCTTTCGCCCGAACCTCCTGGCTCTCTGTCCCCCGAGATTAGCCTATCTCCAGAAACTGTTATCCTCTCTTCTAGCAGCAACTCCTCTCGTTCCCCTGTAGTTTGGTCGGAGAATCCGACCCCGTCGTCTGTCAACTCGTTGGTTCCGTCGCCTCCGTTCCCGCCCCGACGCGTTCATAAAACTAAGTTCTTGACCATGGGCGAAAACAGTCCCCCTACGTCTCCCATAGGAGGTAATTATCTTGAAATGGTTCAGCTTACTCCCTCAATTCGAGGGTACCGGACTGGTCTTAACACTGCCGTGACTTTTTTAGGTCTGCCTAAGCGTCGGCTGACGCCAGAGGAATTGGATTGGGCTCATCGGGCTCATTTTGGGAATACTGCTGAACCCTCAAGCTCTCAGGTACGATCATCGGATCCGAATGCTGCTACAGCCCGAAGCTCTGACCAAGCTCCGAACCCCGATTTGGAAGAATCAGAGGTGGATATTGCTCCCGCGGAGATCAGTGTTGCCGCTGTTGGGAACGCTGCTAACCTTTCAGATGATCCTCTGCCCGAAGAAGTTGAGGCCGCAATCACCACCACCTATTTCCGCTGGCTTCCTTCGAAGGACGTCGTCTCTCTCTACGAAGGAAAGTACCTCTACTTCCCTGAGTCCGAGCACAAGGAGCTGTTGATTCGTTGGGGAATTCCTGAGTGCGTCACGGTCCGGTTCCCGGTCCCTGGGGAAACTCCTGTTCACGTCCGATCTCGAGAAATAGTGGTGTTTACCGAGCTATTCAATTGGGGTCTTCGCTTCCCCTTAGATCCCGAGATTGCGCTTTACTTCCGCACCCTCCAAATTTGCCCGTCGCAGCTGACGCCTAATGCCTGGTATACCTTAATGTCCTGCATAATGACTTCACGCCTTTCTGGTCGGGTTATGCCTATGGACGAATACATCGCTATGTCAGGTCTGTCCAAGGCTCCTAAGTCCCCGTTCTTCTACTCTTCCTTGGGAAACAAGTGGAAGATAGTTAACGACTTTCTGGAGGGAGATAAGGGTTGGAAGCATCGGTTTGTGTTTCTGAGCGGCTGCTGGGAGAACGGTCTTCCCTATAGCCAGGAGAATAAGAGGCAGCTGCTTCGGTCCTGGGTCCATGACGGTACTCTCCTTTTTTTTTTGTTTTTTATAAATACCGACCCTCCGTGCAGTGTCGAAAGAGTTCCTGCAGGGGCTAAAGAAGGACTTCTCGAAAGCTGCTGAAGACACTTTCCAAGTGTTGAAGGATTTTTTGAAGAAGCAATGGGGTCGGGCGATGCATCGGACCTTCAAGGACACCAACTTGCTCAAGAGTAACCTCTGGCGTTGCTCGTCTGAGGTGCTGACTATTGAGCAACTGCGGGAACCCCCCCAGCATGGAGGAGATTATTGCTAAAACAGACGCTCCTGGGTATCAATTGTACCTCCCGAAACGCAACAAGGCGCCTAGCAAGCGCCCAAAGTCGGATGACGAGGTCGGGGGGAATAATGCAGCTGGTGGGGAGGGAACGGTTCGGGGAGTAGCGAATGATGCCGAAGGTGGCGCATCTAACCAGGCCCAGCCTCCGGTGCCTAAGAGAAAAACCCGAACCGACGCTAAAGGGGCCAAGCAGAAGAAGCCAAGGCGGGCCAAAGAGAGCGGGGTCGTTGCTGGGACGGACAACGCCACCGTACCAGAGCTGTTTGATCAGTTCGGTGGGGTTAAAGGTAAATCGCCGGTGGATCCCGTAGTGGTGATTCCGGATGATGTCGACCCTCCCAATGCATCGGACCCAGCCGCGGCCTCCTCCAGCGGTCCTCAGTACCCGGTGCTAACGATGCTTGGTTCGCCGCACACTTTCCCGCTGCAAGGATCGGATGGACTGACCTTATCTCTGTACAACCTGCTTGTACCCGCGGCCCTGAAAGAGCGTAGGGCGGCCGAGATGAGCCAGAAGCTAGTGGGCGCGGAGGCCGAAATTGCTCGTTTAAAGAAGGCGGTGCAGAGTGCCAAGACCGCGCAGGAATTGGCAGAGGGGCGGGCTGCAGAGGCTACCCGTATCTCGGAGGAGACGAAAAAGGCCGGGGAAGATCGTGCTGCCACTCTAGCTCAAGAGGTCCAAAAGCTGAAAGCTTCGAACGCCGCCTTCGCAGATAAGTGCAAGAAGTGGGCGGACAAAGAGGCGGCCGATGCTAAAGCCACATATGTGCTTTCGTTCCATAACCGTTTCCCGACCTTTCATCTCGGGGCAATGTGGCTAGATGTACCCGAGGCGGACCGACTTGAGGGAGTCGTTTGTGAGGATGAGTCGGACGATACGGAGTCCGAGGAGGAGAATGGCGAGTGATCGGCTGGCAGTTTTTGTTACTTGTTGTTTTTTTGTTTCTTTGTTT
Source organism: Limnanthes douglasii subsp. nivea (assembly GCA_036936605.1). Taxonomy (NCBI): domain Eukaryota; kingdom Viridiplantae; phylum Streptophyta; class Magnoliopsida; order Brassicales; family Limnanthaceae; genus Limnanthes; species Limnanthes douglasii. Next base: position 174,912,475 of record JAUPFV010000003.1, read on the forward strand.
GTAATATCTTTGGGGGCCGGGGGGTCCCCTAACATTATTTCCTGTGAACATTTTGATATTCGTGTTTGTGTGAGTATGCAATCCTTGTTTTTTACCATAATTTGCGGGTGTTTTTACTTAAGTAAACCAAAGTGTTTTTGTGAAAAATCAAAGTAGGGTCTGATTGGCGCTATTTGTGAAATTCTTGATGGGGTCGGAAAAAGAAAAACATGTAATATTGATGCTTATGCAAAAGGCTGGGAAAATTAATCAGCTGTAAGTACTGAAAAAACCCATTAAGGTTCTGCAGATCAATGTAACATTGAAACTTTTCCCAAAGGGTCGGGAAATTTAAACATGTAGATCAGTTGTAAAAACTGAAAAACCCATTAAGGTTCTGTAGATCAATGTAACATTGAAACTTTTCCCAAAGGGTCGGGAAATTAAACATGTAGATCAGTTGTAAAAACTGAAAAACCCATTAAGGCTCTGTAGATCAATGTAACATTGAAACTTTTCCCAAAGGGTCGGGAAAATTAAACATGTAGATCAGTTGTAAAAACTGAAAAACCCATTAAGGCTCTGTAGATCAATGTAACATTGAAACGTTTCCCAAAGGGTCGGGAAAATTAAACATGTAGATCCATTAATATTAGTGGGAACAGACGCTGACCAGCTCGTCAGCTGACCAAGGTCGTAACACTTCAACATTTGGAAGGCAAAAGAAAATTTTGATTAATGTAATCAAGTGATCGGGTGTTTATGATGCCTCGTTAAAACCTTCTCGCGCCACCGAGGTAGGAAAGAGTGCATCCCCGACCAATAAGTTTTTACAGACTCTGTCGAACAAACTACAAATATTTTACCACTATTCTAAATACAATTTTAGATGTTCAATATGTCCCGCTCTTGATTTTTCCATGATTTCGTAGGGTCCTTCCCAATTTGGGGCGAGCTTGCCGAGGCTTTTGTCTTTGGTGTGAAGAAAGACGCGCCTTAAAACCTTGTCACCGACCTTAAACTCCCGAAGGCGTACTTTAGAAGCGTATCGACTTCTCATCAGGGTCTGATAGTGCAAAGAGTTCAACTGGGCGCGATTGCGCTTCTCTTCTATAAGATCGAGCTCGAGTCGTCTGCTGTCGTCGTTTGGAAGAATATTTCGGATCTTGTGCTTGATATGACTAGAGAGAGAAAGTGTAGAGAGAGAGAATGGAATAAAATAATATTCAATATCCCACCTACCAAGAAAGTGGGTCACCTTTTATACTAAAATAAGGTGGACCCACTAAAATCCTTAGTGGGCTGTTTACATAATTAATGAGGCCCCTTAGTAAGTACCGTGTTTACAAATTGGTCCCCGAGAGATCCTAAATACATTAATAATTACACCAAGTATCTTTTATCTACAATTAAACCCTCATTATTTATATCGGCGAATTCTACCCTTATCATATGCAAGATGATTTGTTTTCTTGTATTCCTAAAATGATTACTACTGCTGATAATGATCATCTTATGAAGGCTCTTACTGAGGAGGAGCTTTGGAATATCATTAATGATATGAACCCACCTAGTGCAGCTGGGATTGATGAGTACAATTTACATTTTTACAAATATTGTTAGAACAATATTAAGTTTGACCTTATTATTGCTATCAATTCTTATCATTCTGGTCATAAAATCCCTACTGGCATTTTTGCTACTGGTCTTTGCCTAATACCTAAGGTTTCTAATCCCTAATATTGGAATAATTATCGGCCTATCGGTCTTTGTTCCATGCTAAACAAAATTCTTTCTAAGATGATAGACTCTATACTTTTTAAAGTCTTGCTTTATATCATTTCTAACAATCAAGGAGCTTTTGTTAGAAATAGGTCAATTCATGAGAATATTCTCATTGCTAAAGAACTTACTTTTGATGTGAATAGGAAACCTAAAAATGGTAATATTATGCTTAAATTGGACATGTCAAAGGCTTTCAACATGATGTCCTTTCCATTTATTATTAAGGTCCTTACTCAGTATGGGTTTTCTAGAGATTTTATTAACTTAATCAGTAACATGATTAAGGAGATCAATAATACTATGTTAATAAATGGCAAGTACTATGGTTATTTTCAAACTAAAAGAGGCTTGAGGCAATGAGATCCTTTGTCCACAAGCCTCTTCATTATTGGAGAGGAGGTTCTATTGAGAGGCTTATATAATCTTTTGAGTTCTAACAATAACTTGAGATATGCTTCTAAGACTAACTATTTAGTGCCATGCATTGCATTTCCTGAGGACATATTATTATTCACTAATATCATGCAAAATTCTATTAATATTTGAAGTAGAATTTTGGAAATATATCAACATATTTCAGGTTAATCTATTAATAAGGATAAGACGTAGATTATTACCTCTGCAAGACTTCACCAAAGCAGGATTAACATGCTGGAAAGTAGTACTGGCTTCAAGTCTGAGAATCTCCCTATGAGCTATTTGGGAATCCATCTTTCATGCAACAACAAAGCAAAAAACTTCAATACATTGATTGACAAGATCAATGACAAAATAGCTGAATTGGACAGCAAGTATTTATCCTTTGGGGGGAGGCTTTCTTTAATCTCATCTATTCTTATGTCAATTCCTTATTATTGGATGCACAATACTTTGATTCCTAATACTATTATTCATAGACTTGAAAAAATACTTAACAAATGTTTTTGGAGGTCAAAATTTAATATTAAAAGCATCCATTAGACCTTTTGGCAGAATTTGTGCAGACATTTTGATGAAGGAGGTCTGAATATCAGACTGTTATCTGATATTCAGAATACTCCTTCACAAAAGCTCTGGTTTGTTTATAGAAAGAAAGAGAGTTTATGGGAAAATATAATGCATGATATATATAATAAAAATGTTCACCCTCTTAAAGCTAATTTTAAAAAGCCAGGTTCACTTACTTGGAAGCGTCTGGTTAGTATTAAAGATGTTGTAGAGGAGAACATAAGGTGGATCTTGGGCAATGGATATATGGATTGTTGGGTTTAAAATTGGTTCAATCAGGCTCCCATTATGGATCACTCCTCTGTAAATGCAAACATGTGGTTCCTGGATGCAAATGCTAAATCTTTTTGGAAGAATAACAGATGGGATATTGAGTCAATGAAAGGTTTTATACCTGATAGATGTATCACTCAAATGCAGCTCTTCAAAGTAGATTCTGATAAGCTTGACAAGATGATTTAAATTAAGTATTCTGACATGGATTTCAACACTAGCTTCACCTAGAATAACACAAGACAACAGCATGTTAAATCATATTTTCTCAAGAAAATTTGAAACTCCATAACACCCTAAAAGTTATTTTTTTATGGAAAATAGTTCAAAATTATCTGCTTATTGATTCTGTTATGCAATATAGACATCTTAACATGGCCTCTAAGTGTCAGTTTTGCACTAATTGTGAAAATAAAAATCATTTATTTATGAATTGTTCTTTTTTCTGGTGTATATGGAAGCCTTTTAGTGACTTAATTAAAATAAGAATTAAAAAATATATGACTTTAACTCATGTAGTTCGAAACTTGTTTCGGTTTTCAAAAAGAAAGTTCACATAACTTATGTATTGCCAACCATTATTTGCTGGGTGATTTGGAAAAATCAAAGTGATTCAAAGTTAAAAAACAGTAGTTCACCTGATAATACTGCTATTTTATTTATCTACAAAATTATTACTAGATATTGCAAACAAACTAACTAGAAAACAATGGGCAAAAGAATTTGATGCAGGTTCTATAATGGGGTGCCTATCGATTAATGACAAAAGAGTGAAGGAGATATACCTGAAGTGGTCTGCACCTGAAAGAAGAAGAGTGAAATTAAATACTGACGCTGCTTGCTGCTTCACTGGAGAGTCGAGTGGAGGTATGATTCTTAGAAACAACGAAGGCGAGATGATTATTGGTTCCAAAAATACTTTTGAGAAGCTATCGCCTTTTATAGCTGAAACTCGTGCTTTGATGGAAGGTTTGATGATCTGCAGAGAAAAAAATCTTAGTAAATTCAACATTGAATATGACTGTAAAACCCTAATCAACTTTCTATCTAATGGTAAAGGTCCTGGTTACCTTTATCCCCTTATTTCGATCTGCAAGAGGTTAATCTTACCTTCGATTAACGATCAAATTTATCTCCAGAAATCAGAATAGGACCGTTTACTGGCTCGCAAAGTGAACTTTAAAATGCAAAGAAGGTTAACTACTCGCACTTCAATGCACCTAATCAGCTCTTGGCAATTGTGGTTTTTGAAAGCCTGGATTTAGGCTACATTAACAGTTCCATGGAATATTGAGTTATGGTTCTCTCATTAGCTTCTAAATTGTGGTAGTTATGGTGATTGGGAAGCTTAGGGTGTAGATTTTGGGTTGGATTTGCTAATTGTTGGAGAGGAATCAACTTGCTGCTGTTGAAGCTTTAATGGTGTTTGATTTAGTTTATATAATTTAGGGTTTTGAATTAGGAAAGACGTCGAGCCTCTTCTGTTATACCTTTGTAATCTAGGCATAAATCCTTGTAATTTGGATCATTTCTCAATTTGGTCTTTTCAGTAATAAAATTTTCATTTTTTGCAAAAAAAAGAAAATAGATTCATAAATATTTTTTATATCGTTCATATTTATCAATACCAACTTATAATGTATTTATATACTTTTTATATACGTTTTTTTATTTTATTTCTATCTATTTAAAAATATATATCTTTTATATAGCAAATTTGATTTTATTTCGATCTATTTTTCAAAATTATCTTTTATATAATAAATTTGAATTTATATTTATGTATCTTTTAAATATATTTTAAAAATAATATATTAAGATATATTATGATTCATTGTTAAATATTATTTTTATGTATAGTAATATGATGTTGTAATAAGATAGTTTTACTTGTAATAAAGTTTCTTAATTTTTTTTATTCACAATAACATAGCTTGTACACGAAGCCAAAGAATAATGTTGGTTCTTCAAGCAGCCACAGCAATAATAATATGATGCATCCTAATCTAATTGTCCCAATATCAAGACCTAATGTTGATAATGTAAAATTTGATTCGAAGAAAGATATAGTGAGTGATCCGAGAATACGCCAATTTATTGGAGAATTTAAAATCAATTTTATAGATAAAATTCGACGAGAATTCATCTCAAAAGGACCTTACCAATCAAAAAATCGTATTTTCCCCATGAAATTTGGGGAAAAATTGGAGTTTTCAAGTTATATGGTTTGAAAAATATCCATGGTTGGAATATAGTATGCACAAGGATGCGGCATTTTGTTTTTTGTGTTACCTTTTTAAACCACTTAATGCTCGTTATGGAGATGACGTGTTTGTTAAAGAGGGTTTTAAAAATTGAAAAAAAACACATGAAAAATTTAAAGAACATGAAGGTGATGTAAACAACGCACATAATCAAACTAGGAAAAAGTTTCTTTCGTTTAAAAATCAATGATAAAATATTGAATACAGAGAATATAGGAAAGAAGATAAAGTTAACTATTGTGTACGCCTAACTGCATCTTTAGATGTGATCAGATTGCTTTTATGTCAAGGGTTAGCTTTTCGTGGACATAATAAATCATCATAATCATTAAACAAATGATTTAAAAAAAAAATACTTGACTGGTATCGTGAGCGTAAAACAGAGGTAAAAATGGTTACATTAGAGAACGCACCTGGTAATAATCAAATGACTTCTCCAATAGTCCAGAAAGAATTGATAAATTGTTGTGCTGTTGAAGCTACAAAGGCATATTGGAAGACATCGGGGATCGTAATTTTTCTCTTTTGAATGAATAATACAAATTTGGTTTAGTCCTCTTTATTTCAAATCCTGGTTCCGCCACTGATGGTGGAGGAGATCGGGGAACTAAGATCGTTGTTGACGAAATAATATCTATCTATTATTTTATTTTATATTTATACTTATTAGTTGTTAGTTTAATTTAATAATGAATAAAATATTTATTATGTTTATTTTTGTGTTTATAAATTTTTTGAGAGAAATAAAAAGCAAAATAAAAAGGGTGAGTTATATTTGAAAAAAAACTAAAAAATAAAAAAATAAAAAAGAATTTAGTGAAAACAAGTAATAAATAAAAATATAATCAAAACATAAATGTAACCAGATCAAATGTGATTTTGTCATCAAATTCATTATTTTTTTCGGAAGGAACCCGCAACCGCTATTCAGAGTGCAATGAGTGCGCACAAGATAAACCCTCAATCTGACGCAATAGCCTGCAAACCAACGCCAGATGGTAAACCACACAAGGTGACAGACTCAGCTGAGAAAGCGTATATAGAGGAACTCGAACTCATGACCTTTGGTCACAAACCTTACTCAACCAACTCGGCTACCCTTTGAGGCTCATTAAATTCATTATAACTAATAAAAAATTGTTTTGGTTAACTATTTTATGAATAAAATTTTAAAATATAAATTTATTAAATATAAATTATTGATATTTAATTTATGACTAAGTAGAAAATCAACTAATGGTAGTTTTTTTTTAAAGATTAATGGGCGAAGAAAAGAAAATATAGTCTTTTGATTATTTGGGTTTTTTGTTATAAGTTTTGGGAAGAAAAGAGGTATTTGAGAAAGTGAAAAATATAAGATGATTAAATCTATAATATTGTTTTATTTTGTTTTTTTTTTAATTTCTATTGTATATTATGAAGACGATTAGCATGAGCTAATTTTTTTTGTTTTGTAGTTAAAATACTCATGTATATTCATTTCATAACGAGATATATGTTATTTGATTGATTTTGTTTTTATTTCAATCTTTAATATTGATATTAATCATACTACTTTCTATTTCTACGAAATTAATAGACTTATCTATAATTTAGGTCGTGTTCGAAAGGTAATATCTACTTATATATCAATACTGTTCACTGAGTACTGTCAACAATTATAGTTATTAGAAGTTTGAGCTAGGTTTGCTAATTTTATGATTCAAGTATAAAACTACAACGGAAGTACACTTACGATTTTTCGTATAAGTTGTCGAGAGATGTTGATCGGTCGATATCGATTCTAACCTTCGTTACGAGGCGACTCCCCTCCGGTGACGAGCAAAGTTCTCCTTAAGACCCCGACATGTTGGAATTTCTCCATTAAGTTGGACCGTCACATGTCGTATCGATGTATCGAACTATCGTTAATATTAGTCCAATAAAAGTAATCATAAAGAAAAGAATGGACTAGTAGATAAAATATGTATCATGGAGGTAATTGTATAGATACAAGGTTTAATTCCGAATACTGTGAAGGATTGGATTCGGAAATAAACAACTTAAGCAAAACATAAAGTTTTGGGGTTATTTTGTAAAACAAAATAATACCGGGTTATGGTCCTTAAGAGTGGCAATTTAATAAGGACTGGTCTTCATTAAGTAACTGTCTCGAAGTTACAGACAATTAAGAGAGAAGAACTGTTACTGGTCTTCATTAAGTAACTGTCTGGAAGTTACAGACAATTAAGAGAGAAGAACCGTTACTGGTCTTCGTTAAGTAAATGTCTGGAAGTTACAGACAATTACTTAATGAAAAACCGTTTTCTCACTTCAGTTCTATATAAGAATGAGTTTCTCATTCTTAGCAACGAAAGAAAATACAGAGGGAAAATCCTTTAAGAAAAAACAAATTGATTCTTCCTTCGAATCAATTACAAAAGTGTGTTTTGGTTGCCATCTCTTAGAAGAATCAATAACCTAGCAAAGGATCGTCGATCATCTGCTCTAAGTCAGGAATCTCAAAGAATGTCTACATCCTGTAAGTATTTATTCCGCATTATTATAGGATGATTTAACTTCATGGTTCAATAAGTTAGATTAGAAATCCGTAAAGTATTTCTATCAAGTGGTATCAGAGCCACCATGAAATTAAATTCTTCGTTTTTCAGATTATAAAATAAGATCATATATCTTAGATCTATATATTAGATATGATGTCGGTTATCAGAAATTACATAAAATCTGAAATTATTAAATGATATAATTATATATGCAGTTAAAAGATGCCGTATGCGACTACTATAATTAATATAATTAAATTAAAATCTGAAATTATTAATTTAGTAACTGTCCTTTCGCCTAAAGAATAGGCGAAATATAGGCGAAATATACGTGACCACCGATAAATGTGTAATTAAGTTTGCTTATATATTAGATAAAGTTATAAGTGAATTATTACGAGAATTATATTATATCATTGAAGTTTATTATATATATAAATATATATTATAGTATATATATGAATAAGTTTTATATATGTGAATAAATACTATATTATAATATATATTAAGAATTATATTACAATATAATTAAAGATATATTATAATATATTAAATTTAAGGTGTAAATTTAATTTAATTAAAGATATATTATAATTAAAGATATATTACAATATAATTAAAGATATATTATAATATATTAAATTTAAGGTGTAAATTTAATTTAATTAAAGATATATTATAATTAAAGATATATTACAATATAATTAAAGATATATTATAATATATTAAATTTAAGGTGTAAATTTAATTTGATTAAATTATACATAGACTACGAAATAGTTTGGACATTAAGTAAGGTAGTCGTATAGTATTTTTCGAAATAATTAACATGTTTTAAGTTGTCCGAACTTCGGTAAATAATTAATGATTCAATATATCGCCAAAGTGATCCCTATTGCTGAATTAATTATTTTAGAGTTTTGACAAGTCTATGATTGACAAGTATGTAAATTTTAATCGGCCCAAAGGAAGGTTAATGTTTGACATAGTTAATCTTAGACACGAGATAGTTATTTGTGAATTGATCATTAAGAAAATTGAACTAAGAAAAAAAAACGGCCCAAAGGAAGATTGTTTTTTTGTCAATTAGAAGGATCAACATTAATTATGCTCAAACTCATACATATACAAATTAATATGCTTGCCCAAAGGTATCTTATTGATGTTGTAAGAGTATGTTTTATTATGCTATGTTTATTTGTTAAATACTATGGAGGTTATATGTTAAGGGATGTTTTTGGCTATTTTGTTATGTTAGCAAATTCGTATTTCTATAACCCGGAAGGCAAAAAGGCACCCATACTTAATGGGAGTAACTTTGAGCTGTGGAAAGAAGATATGTTGCTGCACTTGATGTGCCATGATTACAACTTAGCATTAAGGGTCGATGAACCTAAACCTCTGACTGATGACAGTTCTCCTACGGAGAAGAAAGAGTCAGAGGCGTGGGAAAAGTCGAACAGGATAAGTCTAGGGATCATGAAGCAAGCAATTCCATTAGCATTCCGTGGTGCAGTTTCACCTGAGATCACTAATGCGAAAATATTTCTCGAAGAGGTAGAGAAATGTTTTGCCAAGAACGATAAAGTAGAGATTAAGACGCTGCTTATTAAGCCAGCCTCTATGAAATATCGTGGCAAAGGGACTGTTCGTGAGCACATCTTGGAAATGTCAAACATCGCTTCCAAACTGAAAGCACTTAAGATTGACCTTCCCGAAGATGTTGTGGTAAGCTTTGCTTTTCACTCTTTCCCTCCTCAGTATAAGAACTTCGAAACTTCTTATAACTGTCAGCGCGAGAAATGGACTCTCAACGAGCTCATCTCTCAGGCAGCGCAAGAGGAGGAAAAGATGAAGCAAGAACATCCAGAAGTGCAAATGGTGAAAGCTCAGGTGGATAAGGGAATTAAGAGAAAGTATGAAGGTTCAGATGCACATGCATCCGGTTCGGGACAAAAGAAGCATAAGGGTATGTCTGGTAAAGGGCGTTGCTTCCATTGTAAGAAACTGGGGCACTTTAAGAAAGAATGTGAAAAATGGAGGGCTATGATGAAAGCCAAAGGTATTTTCACTTCTATGGTCTGTTCTCAGATCAATTTAGTTTCAGTGCCAAGAAATACTTGGTGGGTTGATACAGCAGCAACAATTCATGTTTGTATTTCTTTGCAGGGTATGATAAGAAACCGAAGCCTGAGTGATGGTGAAACATCCATCTATACAGCTGATGGCAGTTCGTGTTTAGTTCATTCTATCTGTGATTTTCGTTTGTTGCTTACTAGTGGACATTTTTTGTATTTAAAAGACGTATTGTATGTACCTTCTTTTCGAAGGAACCTAATTTCTTTTCCGTTGTTGGACAAATTAAGTTATTCTTGTCTATTTGGAAATGAAAGTTTATGTCTTTATTTACATGGTAATGTTGTTGGTTCTGGAAAGTTAATAGCAAATGATAACTTGTATTTATTGGATACTATAAAGGATCACAAAGAGATAATGAATGTAGATGTACCTGGAAAACTAAATTGTAAAATGGAAAAATCAGCAAAACTTTGGCACAAGCGATTAGGTCATATTTCTAGAAATAGAATTGAAAAGCTTGTTTCAGAAGGTTTATTAAGTGAACTGGATTTTTTGGACTTCAACGTTTGCGTTGAATGTATAAAAGGAAAACAGACCAAAGTGAAACGATTAGATGCATACAGAGCGAAAGGGGTCTTGGATTTGATACATACAGACATTTGCGGTCCGTTCCCTACAGCATCATGGAACGGCCAACGATATTTTGTATCTTTCATTGAAGACTTTTCACGATATGGGTATCTATATCTCATTCACGAAAAATCAGAGGTCATTGACAAGTTCAAAGTCTTTAAGACTGAAGTTAAAAAACAACTTGGTAAAGACATTAAGTGCGTCAGATCGGACCGTGGTGGTGAATACTACGGGAGATATGATGGTTCAGGTGAACAACGTCATGGACCATTTGCAAAGTTCCTAGAAGAGTGTGGCATAGTCCCTCATTATACGATGCCGGGTTCGCCCAACATGAATGGAGTATCTGAGAGACGAAACCGTGCATTAAAGGATATGGTAAGAAGTATGATTAGTCATTCAACATTACGTATATCACTCTGGGGAGAAGCAATAAAATGTGCGACCTACCTACTTAATAGAGTTCCGACGAAAGCAACTACTAAGACACCGTATGAACTTTGGACTGGGCGTAAACCTAGTTTAAAACATTTACATGTTTGGGGATGTCCCAGCTGAAGCGAAGCCTTATAGGCCGAATGAAAAGAAATTGGACTCCAAAACGGTTAGTAGTTATTTCATCGGATATCCCGAGCACAGTAGGGGTTTTAAGTTTTATGATCCTTCCACAAAGAATATATTTGAGACGGGTACAACGAAATTCTTTGAGGATATAGAGTTTGGGGGAAAGAATTTAGTAACGAACATTCATTTTGAGGAAAAATCAATAGAAATTCATGAAGGTTCTAACAATGATACTATAGTGTCAGATGATGATATGGTAATTAGAAGGCCAATCATCACTTCAGATTCGTTAGAACATATAGATACTCAAGATGATTTTAATCTTCCTCCTATGGATGTTGTTCCAATGGAGCAAAATGAAGTTGTTCAAGAAGAACAAACTCTATCTCCTCAAGAAGTTCAAGTGTAAAATGAAGAAATTATGCCTTTGCGTAGATCTACTAGAGAAAGAAAGAGCGCTATATCTTCAGACTATATAGTGTATCTTCAAGAACATGAAGAATTTTATGGTTCAACAGAAAACGATCCTTTAAGTGTTCGTGAAGCCATGAAAAGTTCTGATTCTCACTTCTGGATTAAAGCAATGAACGAAGAGTTTAAATCAATGCAAGATAACGTGGTATGGGAGCTTGTTCCATTACCTGAAGGAAAGAAGCCGATTGGTTGTAAATGGATTTTTAAAACCAAACGGGATTCTAAGGGTAATGTGGAGAGGCATAAAGCGCGACTTGTAGCTAAGGGTTTTACTCAACGTGAAGGGATTGACTTTAAAGAAACCTTCTCTCCAGTTTCTTCGAAGGATTCTTTTCGGACAATCATGGCATTAGTTGCACACTTCGACCTTGAGCTCCATCAAATGGATGTAAAGACCGCCTTTCTTAATGGAGAGATTAAGGAAACGATCTATATGTTACAACCTGAAAACTTTGTCTCTGGTGATCCAAAGTCGACGGTATGTAAACTGAAGAAATCTATTTATAGTCTCAAGCAAGCGTCTCGACAGTGGTATCACAAATTCCTTGAAGTTATTGTCTCATTTGGTTTCGAGATAAATTCGGTAGAGGATTGTGTGTATCAAAAAATTCAGTGGGAGTAAATTCATATTTCTAGTGCTGTATGTTGATGACATATTATTGGCCACGAACGATAAGGAATTGTTACATACGACCAATAAATTTCTTTCGGACAAATTCGATATGAAATATCTTGGTGATGCATCATTTGTGTTAGGAATTCAAATTCACAGGAATCGATCCCATGGAATTTTGAGTTTATCACAAAAGGCGTATATTGAGAGTATGTTACAACGTTACGGGATGGCTAACAGCAAAGGAAAGGAAACCCCTATATCAAAAGGTGAAAAGTTTAGCCTTAAGCAATGCCCAAAGACAAAACTTGAGATTGAGGAAATGCAAAAGGTTCCATATGCTTCGGCTGTTGGAAGTCTGGTGTATGCTCAAGTTTGTACACGGCCAGATATTGCTTTTGTGGTGGGTGTGTTAGGGAGATACGTAAGTAATCCGGGGATGGAACACTGGAAAGCAGTCAAGAGAGTTCTCCGGTATTTGCAACAAATAAAACATCACAGGTTAACATATAAGAAGTCGGATAAACTGGAGGTCATAGGGTATTCCGACTCGGATTTCGTCGGATGTGAGGATTCTCGTCGTTCAACCTCAGGCATTATATTCCTTTTAGCGGGAGGTGCAATATAATGGAAAAGTGTTAAACAAACACTCATTGCATCTTCCACTATGGCTGCAGAATTTGTTGCTTGTTTCGAGGCATCCAATCAGGCGCTTTGGCTGCGAAATTTTGTCACAGGACTGCGAATCGTAGAAGGGATAGAAAAACCCCTTAGATTATATTGTGACAATAACTCGGCAGTTCAGTATTCAAACAGTAACAGGAGCTCGGTTAAGTCCAAACATGTAGATATCAAGTTCCTGTCTGTTAAAGAGAGAGTACAGAGTGGTCAAATTAGTGTGGAGCACATAGGGACAAACTCAATGTTAGCAGATCCTCTTACGAAGGAATTAGTACCTAAAGTTTTTATTGAACACACCATTAACATGGGTGTTGTGTACTTAGAGGATTATTAGTTTCAGTGGGAGTTTGTATTAAGCTATTAAATTTGTTTGTATTATGATATTCGCGAACTTAAGGTCATTAATGCAAACATATTTATATACAAGTTTTCAGTGTGCTCCTGTATTTGATTATTCGTACTCTGCTGTAAGTAGACCTCCAATTAAGTGGGACTAGTTAAGAATAGATATGTAAGATTACATTTCATATTATTCTTATGCTATGCACCATGATAGATCCATGTAGTTGATTGTTGCGATATCGTGATTACTGATGCATCTATTTGCGGCTTGAAATGCATTGATGATGACTTTAGTCCTATGTCGTTAATAGTCATTTACGAGATTGTTAAGGTTATCTATGTGACAATAAAAATTTAGAACGTTCATTAAGTGGATGCATCCTATAGTAGCATATGATGATCCAAGTGGGAGATTGTTGGAATTTCTCCATTAAGTTGGACCGTCACATGTCGTATCAATGTATCGAACTATCGTTAATATTAGTCCAATAAAAGTAATCATAAAGAAAAGAACGGACTAGTAGATAAAATATGTATCATGGAGGTAATTTTATAGATACCAGGTTTAATTCCAAATACTGTGAAGGATTGGATTCGGAAATAAACAACTTAAGCAAAACGTAAAGTTTTGGGGTTATTTTGTAAAACAAAATAATACCGGGTTATGGTCCCTAAGAGTGACAATTTAATAAGGACTGGTCTTCATTAAGTAAATGTCTAGAAGTTACAGACAATTAAGAGAGAAGAACCATTACTGGTCTTCATTAAGTAACTGTCTGGAAGTTACAGACAATTAAGAGAGAAGAACCGTTACTGGTCTTCGTTAAGTAAATGTCTGGAAGTTACAGACAATTACTTAATGAAGAACCGTTTTCTCACTTCAGTTCTATATAAGAATGAGTTTCTCATTCTTGAAAGCAACGAAAGAAAATACAGAGAGAAAATACTTTAAGAAAAAACAAATTGATTCTTCCTTCGAATCAATTACAAAAGTGTGTTTTGGTTGCCATCTCTTAGAAGAATCAATAACCTAGCAAAGAATCGTCGATCATCTGCTCTAAGTCAGGAATCTGAAGATCAAAGAATGTCTACATCCTGTAAGTATTTATTCCGCATTATTATAGGATGATTTAACTTCATGGTTCAATAAGTTAGATTAGAAATCCGTAAAGTATTTCTATTACGACAACCTCATGCTCGTTAGGCAGATCATCCTACTGTGTATTGAAGAGTGGTTTACCGAGAAAATTTCAGGTGGTAAAGGTTATCCAACATCCTTGTTCATCACTGCCACTATGGACGAGATCCGTATCAAGAATAAAATTCCCGACAACGTCGAATTGCGCTACCTGGAGCTTATCGATTCCCCGTGTGACCTCCGTCATGATTAAACCTTATTTTTCAAATTATCTTTTCACTTTAGCCTTTTTTTACGTTTAGATCCTTCTGCGTATGATTACTTAGCGTTGTGTGGGCTAAGAATCTAAGATAGGTTAGTCTAACCATTCCCTTACTTACTTCAGTATGATGCCTGAAACACACCAACAAAACCCCATTTTACCACATGTAGCAAAACCCTTTGATAATGAATTTCTTACCTTAGTTGAATACAAAATGCAAGTCCCACTACTTCTTTATACGTAAGGAATGTTCATATGTGTGTCGACCTCACTCGCGGCCCCCTACCTTCAGACTTTAGTCTGTCCGGTATACCCCGCTAGAGTATCTAAGCCTCATGTATGTTTTCCTTTAGCGTTTCAAACTTTTTCTTTGTTTTGTGAAGCCAAATGTTCCAAGGTTCAACGAGCTTCAATACTTTATTTGCGATCATTTCTCACTCATCTTTGCACTCCTCAAGGCTGTAATTTCGACGTCACTGAGCTGTAGCATTGATAGTATTGAATTGTATAAAAGAAAGAAACAGATGATTACTTGAGTAAACTTCAACTGGGATTGTGATTAAACGGAATGAAAATACAATGCATAAATAGAAACTGATACTAACTGCTATCCCTACAAACTAGCAGCACGACCTGGGAGTTTCCTACTAACTTCCAACTACTCCTAAACACCACAACGTACATTTTGAATTATTCAAAATGCAATACTTAAAATAAATATAACAAAACATGTTTAGATAAATCCCAACATGCTCCCCCTTAATCTAAACATGTTCCAGATTCTTGACTCCAAGCAGGCTTCTCATCTTTTCAAACTTGACTGTTGACAAAGCTTTAGTTAGAATGTCTGCACGCTGTTCACTAGTATTGACATGCTTAATCACGATTAACCCATGTTCAACGCAATCTCGAATGAAGTGGTATCGCAAGTCAATATGTTTACTTCTTCCATGAAAGACGGGATTCTTTGCTAAATCGATTGCTGACCTGTTATCAATATACATGACAACTGGACCTGGTTTGATTTCCATGATCTGACTAAGAACTCTTTGAAGCCATATGCCCTGACAAGCTGCCGTCGTGGCCGCCATAAATTCGGCCTCACAGGATGAAAGAGCAACGCATCGCTGCTTCTGTGAAACCCAAGAAATCAAACTCTCATCAAGATAGAATGCCATTCCAGTAGTACTCTTCGTGTCCTCAACACTACCAGCTAGATCACTGTCCGAGAAACCTGATAGTATATAATTTCCTCGTCCCTTAGTGTAGATCAGACCATAATGCAACGTACCTTTCACATATCTACAAATTCTCTTTACAGCATTTAAGTGCAACACTGTAGGTTTCTCCATAAAATGACTCACAATCCCTACTGCGTATGATATGTCTGGCCGAGTATACACTAAGTAGCGTAAACCTCCAACTAAACTTTTGTAGTAGGTCGAGTTAACTGGTTTCCCATTTGTGTCTGCGTCAATCTGCAATTTAAACTCCATGGGATATTTCACAGCATTACATTCACTCATACCTGCGTTTTGAAGCACTTTTCTAGCATACGTTGTTTGTTTGATTTCGATAAAACCATTTCCTTGATCCACCTCCAAACCTAAGTAATATGACAGTCTGCCAAGATCGGTCATGTCAAATTCTCTATTCATCTTCCCCTTGAATTTGACAATGTATGAAAGACTGGTGCCTGTGATAATTAGGTCGTCAACATAGACGCCAACAATGAGTGATTCCTTGCCTGATCGTCGTGTGTATACGGCATGTTCATAAGGACATTTCTCAAAACCCAAGTGAAACAGATACTTGTTTAAACGAGCATACCAGGCCCTGGGTGCTTGGCATAGTCCGTATAAAGATTTTAATAATTTGTAGACTTTGTGTTCTTTGCCTTTCTGAACATATCCTTTTGGCTGGCGCACGTAGAATTCTTCGAGGAGAAAACCATTTAGAAAAGCAGATTTAACATCGAGGTGGTGAACCTCCCACTCGTTCTTGGCTGCGAGAGCGAGGAGTAAGCGAACTGTTTCCAATCGTGTCACAGGGGCGAAAACCTCGTCGTAATCAATACCTTGTTTCTGCACATATCCCTTGGCAACCAGGCGGGCTTTATGTTTGATCACAGCACCATTTGTGTCCCGTTTCAGCTTAAACACCCATTTGAGGTCAATGGCCTTGTGACCCTGTGGTAAATCAGTTAGCGTCCACGTACCATTTCTCTCAATAGTGTCAATTTCTGTGTTCATTGCAACTCGTCATGCTTCGTCTGTGACAGCTTGCTCATACGTAACTGGTTCATCAATGCCAGACAGGAGTAACTCATCCTCTAGTTCCACAATTTCAGTGTTTGCATAAATGTCTGAGAGGCGTCGGAAGCGTTGAGGCTCACTCTCCGTGCTAGTCATACTGGTACTGGATCCTTCGATTGTTGCAGATGAAGTGGATGAACATACAGGAGATATAGTTGATGGTGACACATGAGATGTATGTGATGATGACACAGGAGTGTGAGGTGAAACAGGACTGAAAGGACTGTTGAGCTCAGAGCTGTCTTGTGTATCTTCCTCAGAACTTTCGAGTGTGAACCAACCCACTGCAGGAGCATCTCGTTCGCTGACTGCATTCCAAGTCCAACCCTTTGATTCATTGAAAGTAACGTCTCTGCTGACATGTATGCGCCCTGTGTCTGGGTCGTACAATCGCCAGGCTTTGGTTCCTGGTTCCCTTCCAAAATGGACAAGCAGCTTACTACGGCTATCTAGTTTGTGTGTGTGAGCTGATGGTATCTTCATATAAGAGATGCACCCAATTTTTTTTAAAGAATCAACAGAGGGCTTACGTTCAAACCAGGCTTGGTACGGTGTGATGGATGAGAGTGCTCGAGTGGGTAGCTTGTTGAGAATATAGACCGCGTGCCTGACAGCTTCTCCCCAGAACTTTGCAGGTACCTCCATTTCTTTCAACAGGCTTCGAGCCATGGCAACCACAGTCCTATTACGGCGTTCTACAACACCGTTTTGTTGAGGTGTGTAGGGCGCCGTATAGTGTCTCATTATGCCTGTCTTCTCACAGAATTCCTCGAAAGCTTTTGAACAAAATTCTCCACCACGGTCAGTGCGAAAAACTTGAATGTTCTGTTTTTCCTTGTATTCTCGACTAGCAGTTTAAATTTCTTAAAACACGTTAGTGCCTCATCCTTAGTTTTAAGCATGTATACCCACATCATACGAGTAAAATCATCAACAAGTAGCAGAAAATAATTGTTACCAGCTGGAGTGGAAGGCGAAATAGGCCAACAAAGATCACCATGTATTAGTTCTAGTGCATGCTTAGCAGTAAAATTTGAGTGAGTAGGAAAAGGCTTACGAGATTGTTTGGACATAAGACAACCACCACAAATTTATTTTGGCTGAGTGATCGAGGGCAGTCCGTACACCATCTGTTCCTTAGACATTAGCTGCATTGCTTTGTAGTTGACATGTCCAAGGCGTGAATGCCACAGTCGTGCCCTTTCTTCCTCCTTTGTGAGTAAACAAACAGCTTGAGTATCTTCGATATGGATTTTGTAGAGGCGGTTTGCAGAGCGTCTCACATGCATAAGAAGTCTCCCACAGCTGTCATAGATCCACAAACTCTCCCCATTAAGCATGACTCGATATCCTTCCTCTGAAAGTTGGCCCAAACTTATGATATTGCTTTTCAATGTGGGGATATAGTACACTCCATCCAGCATTCTAGTTTCACCATTTCGACAAGAGATTCTTATTGAGCCTTTACCCTCGATTTTTACCAAGGACCCATCACCGAACTTTACTCGTCCCTTAACTGATTTATCCAGTTTTTCAAACTTTTCGTAACACCCCGTCATGTGATTACTAGCCCCATTATCCAAATACCAAATATTTTCCTCCATTCCTGTTGCTTTCGAATCTGCACCTTCAGTCAACAGTATCACACCATCTGCACTTTCTGCATACATCGCCATCAAGAGTGCAGGTTCATCATCATTCACTGTTTGCGTCAGGTTGGTCTCTCATCGTTGCAGTCTATCCTTCCTTGGTTTTCGACATTCGGCTGCAAAATGTCCATAGGCACCACAATTGAAGCACCTTATTTTGCCTTTGTCAATTCTGCCACGACCAATTTGATTATCTCTTTCTCGATAATCATGTCCAACCTGTTATCCTCCTCGATTTGATCGTTTCAGCCATTCTTCGCGTGTAAGCAAGAGTTTTCCACTGCTGTTTTCTCGTTTTGACCATTCCTCCTCAGTCAACAAGAGTTGTTGTTGTCCTCCTTTGCTCTCCTCTTTTCCAGATAATCGTTCCTCATGAGCTTTCAGAGAGCCGATTACCTCTTCAACTGACATAGTTTCCAGATTCCCAAATTGTTCGATAGCTGAAGCTATTTGCAAGAATTTAGGTGGAACCGCCCTGAGCAATTTTTTTACAACATACTCTTCTCCAATTGTTTCTCCAAGTGCCCTGATGTTTGCCACCAAGCCATTTAACTTCAAGCAGAAATCATTCAATTGTTCTGAATCCTTCATGTTTAAAGACTCAAATTCAGCCTTGAGAGTCTGTGCCTTTGCTTTCTTGACTTTTTCAGCACCTAACGAGACAGTTTTAATAGCCTCCCACGCATCTCTAGAGGTTTTCCGTTCTGCTAGAGTCAACAGGAGCTCCTCTGGGATGCTTTGATAAATCATGGCCATAGCACGTTTGTCTATCTTCTCCTCCACATTGGTCTTTGGATTCTTGGATTCAACCGCTTCCCATACGCCGTGAGCCTGCATAAATATTTTCATTTTCATAGCCCAACCAGTGTAGTTCGTCCTTGATAACATTGGAAACACCAGACCTATTTTCCCTTCTTTGTTGCTGCTTGACTCTGCCATGTTGCTTGCCTTCGAGATACTAGCGTTGAACAAGAAAAATATAAAGCTCTGATACCAGATGATAGTATTGAATTGTATAAAAGAAAGAAACAGATGATTACTTGAGTAAACTTCAACTGGGATTGTGATTAAACGGAATGAAAATACAATGCATAAATAGAAACTGATACTAACTGCTATCCCTACAAACTAGCAGCACGACCTGGGAGTTTCCTACTAACTTCCAACTACTCCTAAACACCACAACGTACATTTTGAATTATTCAAAATGTAATACTTAAAATAAATATAACAAAACATGTTTAGATAAATCCCAACAAGCATTACTATACTGACGTATTTATACTGCGGTTTCCATGCCAACTAAATTTTTTGCCTCCCATGAATTCCTTAGCCATATTTTGGATGAGAGACTTAGAAATATACTATATGGGTTTGACCTATCCCGTGTACTCGAGGAACCGTCAAGTTCCATGGAGAGCATGGCTAGTGCTGCATGAGAAGTGACCAAGACTGAGGAAAAGATCTTAGGTCAATGTAAAACATGATCCAATGAGAGTAGCTCCTATGAGCACACTCGAGCCGGAACCACGATCCTTCATTGGTTGTAGGCAAAAGAAGTCAGACTCAGGATCCACCGCCAACAAGCGATGCATGTGCTGATGATCTAGTGTCGGAGGTCATGGCCTATTTTGCAATGATTTTGCTGGTGCTTTTTTTGGTATCCTTTGATTTAGGCATGTGGTGCCTTTCTTTTTGTTATATGTGTTGTCTTTCTTTTTTGTTTGTTACCATATTTTTATAAAGGCGTGTATTTCCTTACACTTTATAACACGACGTTTCTGTACTAACATTTATGGGAAATTTTAATATTGTATGTTTATATATATATATATATATATATATATATATATTAATTACTGATCTTGAATGTGACTTACTTTACTTTATGTATTTATCCACTCCTCCAATTTAGCATAAATTGTAGTTATTTTTTAGTGATCTCTTCTAAACGAAAACTAGGGTTTTTATTGTGACCATGTTGAGAGAGTGACATGCCTTTAAAAGAAAACTTGTGTTTTTTTTAGTCAAATTGAAAACCTGTATTTTCATTTCAGCCAAGTCGAGAGTTTTTGAGTGACTTACTTTTAAACAAAAACTTGGATTTTTCGTTTCAACCAAGTTCAGGGTTTTTGAGTGCTCTACCTTTAACATTTGGATTTCTGTTCAAAAATCATAAGTATTCAAGAACTTTTTTAATCAAACAGTCTAATGATTCAAAAGGTTCTCACACATACAAGTTGAGAGCTCTTGAGTGACATGCTTTTAAAAAAAACTTCGATATCTATCTCAATCAAGTTGATACCTCTTAACTGACCTACATTTAAAAAAAATAGATTTCCTTTTCAACCAAGTTGAGAACTCTTAAGTGACCTACCTTTAAACAAAAATTTTAATTTCTGTTTCAGCCAAGTTGGGAGCTCTTGAATGACATGCCTTTAGAAAAATCTTGGATTTCTGTTTCAGCCAAGTTGACAGCTCTTGAATGACATACCTTTAAATGAGAACTTGGTTTTTAATTTTGACCAACTTGAGAGATCTTGAGCGACAAGGCGTTAAATAAAAACTTGGACTTCGATTTATAAACTTATGTTCTTTTGTATACGTTTTCCCTTACTCTACCGATTTCATGATTTGTATACCAAGCAAGTGTTTGGTATAATTTTAGCCCACTGCTAGCTAAGCAAGGGTTGCAGGTTTAAACTTGTGAAAACGATATTATAGATATCTCAACTTGAGGCAGCAAAATGTGGTATATATATTACTGAAACAATCAATTACAATAAGTTGAAACTTAACAAATACAAATGTTGATGTTCAATGTTTCATGGTTAGTGAGCCTTTCTTCCGCTCATATCTTCAAGCCAATGCGTTCTTGGTCAATTTTTTCCTTTCCATGTTGGTTTAGAACTTTCATTCCCATGGTTGAAGCACGTCTAAATACTAACACTTCTACCTTGATAAGTCTTGATTTTAATATATTTTAACTTCTATGGGTCTACTATTTCATGGAAAATTCCTTTACACAGGACCTTGGCTTGAGGGTGGTAAGAAGATGATAAGTGATGACGAATCTGATACTTGATACATAATTCTCTCATTAATTTCTTATCAAATTGCATAACACTGTAAAGGGATTAGGATTGTTGGAATAAAAAACCGACATACTACGTGTTTCCATATAAACTTTGTGACTTCTTCCTGGTTAGTCCAACTAATTGCTTCAGTCTCTTCTCACTTAGTAAAGAAATCAATCAAGAAAATTACAAACTTAAAATTCCACGGACCCGCTAGCAAAGGAACTACCAGGTCTAGACCCATTGATTAAAGAGACAAACACCTAAGACGGTTGTTAACTCGACGCCTGGATGGTGCTGGAATTTGGACATCGTTGACACTGTCACAGTTTATGACCAAATAATTTGCATAGTTTTGCATTAAGTTCAATAATAATATATCGTAAGATCTTTGTGGGCCAAATTATGAGCGCCAATTTATATTCCATAAGACCGAAGATAAATTTTCTTCATGACTTGGGCACGAACGGGTCTAAGAAATTTAATAAAGGTAGGATGTATACTTGCCAGAACAATTTTCTATCAAGTACAAAGTACTTTGATGCCCGCAGCTTCACTTTTCTTCCTTCTACTATATTGGATGGTTGGACATCGTCAATCGAATATTCCATAATCTATGCCATCCATGTTATTGGTTCAATTGTTACTTTGAAGGTAGTCTCATTTTCCCTCTTTGCAAAACATGAGTCTCATTGTTTCTCGAATTGCCATTTTTATGGATTTTCCCTCATACTTCCCTTCGAAGCAAGATGATAGCATTGTATTATGTTCTCGACTAAACTGTTTAAATACAATCTTCCTGAACGGTTAACTAACCTTATTTAATTTTTCCAGGTATCGACACATCTTGTCTCTCATAAATTCATATTTCTCAAGGATTTGATGCCTATAATTTCACCTTTCTTCTTTCTACTTTATTGGATGGTTGGATATTATCAATCGAATATTCCATTATCTCTACCATCCATGTCCTTGGTTCAGTTGTTACTTTGACGATAGCCTAAGTTTACTTCTTTGCAAAATACGACTCTCCTTTTTCTAGATTTGCCATTTTTATATATTTTCCCTCATACTTCCATTCGAAGCAAGATGATACATTGTATTATGCTCTCGACTGAACTAATCAAACACAATCTTCCTGAATGGTTCACTAAGCTTCTTCAATTGCTCTTTCATAATTTTATACTTCCCAAAGATTTTCTTTATTATTAGATGTGAATTGCTTCCTATTATGAGATTGTTAGACGTTAATTAAATTACTACTTTTATTCCTAACCATCGCTTTGTAATCTGCCTTGTTATTTGATATTTTGAATCCAAAACATATAGCTAACATTACTTCCTTACTTTATGGAGACACTATGTATATACCTCATCAGCATCCTATAATGTGGGATTATCCATCTACATACATCAATCATTAAGAATTAATGTTTGAATTCTCCATAGGTATCTTCCATATTCATTCAGATCCAAAGTCGGCCAATATTTGTATTTCTATCGCATTACAAGACACTGAAATGATTTCAAACTCTCCTAGTTTATCGTGTGTCTTTCCAACATCTCGATGCTTTAGGCATGCTCAAAATAAACTTGATAGGTAATATCATGGGTATTTAAACTAAATAAGATTGAAAGTACCTTCATACATTCCTTGCCGCAATTACAAATGATAAAACTGTTTTTACCACTGTATAATATATGTTTTTAGCTCATAGAATGGCTTTGATGATATAGTAGATAGAGCGGTGTACTTTTTCCCTTCCGATTATCAACACAACATTCATTATACTTGGGAAACCACCTAAATATACGCTTAGTACCTCATTCTCAAATTATATTTTCAACATATATGATGATTTTTGGTAGCTTTTATTCTCTTGAAATATGATGTTGCACTTCATATTATACTTGATTTTTCCTAAGTACCTTAGAATTTAAAAAAAAAATAGAAGACATGCATCAACTTCATGTGAGATGAAATGATTTAACGAAACAACTCAACCATTCAATCTCTGAACCTCTTTCACTGTATTAGGCGCACTCATTTTAGTTAACGTGGTAATTTAATTTGGATCAACATTGATCCCCAATTTATGGACAATGAATCCAACAAACGTTCTTGATATGAGGCCAAAAAAGTAGTTTGTAAAATTATGCTTCAGTTTGTGCCTTTGTAGCGTAGAGAAAATTTCACAAACGTCCCTGAGGTGGGAGCCATTTGTTTTGCTTTTAACAAGCATGTCATCGATGTAAATCTCCATGTTACGTCCCAATTGCGCCTTAAACGATTTATTCACCATTCTTTGGTAGGTAGACCCTATTTTTAGTCCAAATAACAATACTACAAGGAATAAAACTTTAGTTTATGGTGAAATTTTTCTTATCCTAATCGCTTGGCTCCATCTTGATCTGGTTGTACCTGAAGTATGCATCAATAAAGGACATTATTTTCTTATCCAAAACTTGATATATTCGGGGCAAGAGAAATTGATCTTTGAGATATGCATGATTAAAGCTTGTGAGTTCGATACACATTCTCTATTTTATGTTCTTATTTTTCACATGGATGGGGTTTGCCACCTATTATGCGTATCTTACTTTCTGTATGCGGTCTATGGCCAGTAATTGATCGACTTCCTCGTCTACCGCCTTCTATCTCTCTTGGGCCAAATGCATCTTTATTGTTGCACGGATTTCACTTGAGGATCCATTATAAGGTGGTGATTAGCAAGGGATTTAATGATATATGTTACCCATATGTTGTCCCATGCAAAAAATTCATTGTGTTCTCGCAAGAAGTTGATCAATTATGCCCTCATATTATTGTGTAAGTTTGTTTCAACGTTCACCACTCGGTCACTTCTACTGCCCAAGCACACGTTTTTTAATTTCTTCATGGTTCCACCTCTAGCTGGTGCTCGCAAAGGTCATCTACCATGAAAGGGAACCGAAATTGAGCGGTAAATATATCCTTGCACGGAGCAACATATATAGATATTATGTTTGTATCGACTATTTCAAAGCTTCTACTAGGTATTCATGTGATACATTTGGGTTCTCCTTTACTAACCATATCTCATTGCCAACTATGTAATTTAGGAACTGATGATAGGTAAATGATACTGTCTTGAAATCGTGCAACCACATCTTGTCTAAAATAAGATTATATGAAGTAGGCATATCGAGTACCACAAAGTATGTTACCTCTATGTTAGCCCATCTATTAGTTCTGTTTGATACTTCTAACATTTTCATTCCCAAAAGCTTCGTATCTTTGCCATTCAATCTTATTATCAGCTGAAAAACATGGCAAAAAATGGTTCTCAAAGAGAAGTGTTTCATGGCGAAACTGAATAATACATTTATTGTCGCCTCAATGTCTACTAAAATCAGTCTTGCTTTGTTGTCTACTATATTGGACGTTATCAGTATCACATTGTCATGAGAGGAGACAACATCCTCTAAATTATTGTTTATAAAGAAGATGGACGGGGTTGAGGTCCCATTTGTCTGAGCTAATAGGAAAATCACAAGCATACACTTTTTGTTATAGTTTTGATTGAGTATATTAACTGAGGAAATCAAACCCTATGAAAAACTCTTTCTTTTATTTAAATCTAATTCTAAGATAAAAAAAAATCTAATTAAAAAAGGAGAAAATCCAGATTAATTTTGTGATCACTATGATCGGGAGTTGGTGTATGAAACATATTTAATAAAATATAAATAAAATAAAATTTAAATTTAAATTTAACTTGTGAGCAATAAGAGAAAACTGTTCGAGGGTCTTTTTGAACATATATATACAATTTATTTAGAATACTAATAATTAATCAAATTCAATATAGAGATATTATTTTTAAATCCATGTTCTCTTTGAGAGTATTCTAATAATCTCTTAATCTCATAGAACTAACTTTCTTGTATGACTCGTTATATTTCTAGTTTATTATCTCCTACAATTAAGTCAAAAAATCTAAGAACCTAGTTCAGACTTTTCTGGGTCGTGGTCGTAGCGTACTAATCATTCAACCCAATGGTATTAATATAGACCCGAAGTAGATTTTACCTCTCGATCTCAACCTTAATCTATTATCATTCAATTAATCATGTAATAAATTGAAAGCATTAAGTTTAACACTTATTCAAACAGAATATGTGAATAAAAAATTAAAATTAAAAATCTAATTCATAAATAATTGTATAAATAGAGGTTCTATGACCCCAAAGACAAAGAGTTTAGCTACTAATAAGCATAATTCTAATACAAAATAAAAAAGATAAGGAAAAAAGGTAAATAGGTGTGTTTTGTGTACTTTCTTCACGTTCAAGATATTTTGTATTAATATGTAATGGTTTTATTTATAGGGAAAGTTATGAGGTCTTTCTTTTTGAGCTCATTTCCTAAAAATAAACTCTTATTCATAAGAATAAAATAATAATCCTCATCAAGTAAAATAAAATAATTATTGTATTAAATTAAATAATAAGATATTATATTAAATCTAGACGATAACTTGCCGCGATCAGAGACATGTTTATTGTGGTAAAAAATGTTGTCAGTTAAATCTTTGTTGCAATCACCCACCTCCTTATCGTATCTACCAGAAGTTTTTTTGCGATTAAAATAGAGAT
Source organism: Limnanthes douglasii subsp. nivea (assembly GCA_036936605.1). Classification (NCBI taxonomy): domain Eukaryota; kingdom Viridiplantae; phylum Streptophyta; class Magnoliopsida; order Brassicales; family Limnanthaceae; genus Limnanthes; species Limnanthes douglasii. Next base: position 174,938,771 of record JAUPFV010000003.1, read on the forward strand.
AGCGATAAGGAATCATGTCCTTGTTGTGATAGAGGAAACATTTCAACGATCAAGGTAATTTCAGTCATGTGTCACAACCTTTAGACGATAAGAGGAAAGGTTCCCGCTACAAAGGACCCCTTGATCGTGATTAAGGTCAGCATGGTCGCAAAAAAGATTTATGACACTTTCTAATTTTTCTACTTCATTGCAGTCTCTCTATATTTCACCGAATTATTCCTCTATCTGACCCATTTGTCTACCCGTTCTTGGTGTGATTACATTAAATTACTTCGAGTTATTTTGAGCATTGTTGAGCCAAGTTCCTTGAATCCTAAATATCATCATAGAGTGCAGTTTTCTTGTTGAAATCTCTAGGTTCCTCGTAGAAGCTCCATTATTCAGAAACCATACCTATAGTTTCTTCATACAAGTCTCATTCATCTCAAAATGATCATTAGCAAATTTGAAAAAACTTGTTCACATTCTCCTCAAAGGTTGATTTCACTTTTAACTTGTCCAAGTCTTCATGTTTACATACATTATTAGTATTCTTCCAAAAAAAGTTTTGATTTTCTGTACGACTTGCTTAATGATTATTAGTATAATAAGGTCTATGTCCTTGTTGTAAATTACTTACATACCTGATATCTTATGATTATGTGAACTGATTAGTTATGTACGGATGGTCAACATTGAGGTATGGTACTGATGCATAATTTATATTAAGCTGGTTCATTTACCACTGAAGCACAACTATCTTTGCTTGGACGATAATCTCATTGTTAATTATGTAGATACCTACATTCTTTTCAAATCCATAGTTATCACTCGATAGTACTTGAAGTAGTCGGTACGCTTACTCTAGATTTATTTTTGGTTAATGAAACTCCACTTGCAATATTTATTAGTAACTTGTTGTTCCCCACAAGTCAATCATAGAAGGTTTGGACAATCAACGATATTGAGATCCCATGATGCGGGAATATTTGCATTAACACTTTATACACTCCCCATGAGTCACTCATATGTTCATCACTTCTCTAAGTGAAGGTTGAAATATCATTACAAAATTTGCAGATTTCACGAGTGGAAAATATTTGGCCAAAAATAGTTGAGCTTGTTGCTCTTAAGTTGTTATACAATATTGTGGTAAAGATTACAACCGTGCTTTAGATTTTCCCTTTACAGAGAAGGAAAATAGTAAGAGTCTTATTACATCAATAGAGACATAATTGTATTGTTATGTATATCAAATCTCAAAGAACTAGCGAGTTACATGTTCGGCCTTGTTTTGGATCTCCGAAGAGCATTAGGTTGTTCTGATGATGAATTTGAAAAGTCTTTATATGTCCTTGCTACTATTCAGTCTTGGATTGCTCTGACTGTTGTTACTTTATAGATCCATAAAAATAAAATAAAATAAAAAAGAAAAAGAAAGAAACATTAGTTAGCGCAAAATATATCAAACAATATACCTAAAACATTAGATATTTTTCACAACAACAACACCAAACACTTGATATAAAAATCACAAGCGTATGAATTCTGTAGTAGTTTTGATTGCATATTTTAACTCAGATATTGAACCCTACGCAAAAATATTTCCTTTTAATTTTAAGATAAAAAAATTTAACTAAAAAAGTAAATTAAAGATTAATTTTGTGATCAATATGATCGAGAGTTGGTATAGAAAACAAATTTAATAAAATAAAATAAAATCTAAATATAAATTTAACTTGTAAGGAATAAGAGAAAATTATTCTCTGGTCTTTTAAACATGTATAAACAATTTATTTAGTATTTTAACAATTAATCAAATTAAATCTAAACATATTCTTTTCAACTCCAAGTTCTCTTTGAGAGTGTTATGATCATCTCATGATCTCATACAACTAACCTTCTTGTATGACTCAATATATCTCTAGTCTCCTACCTTTAAATATTAGGTCATAAAATCAAAGAACCTGGTTCATACTTCTTTTGGTCATGGACGCAGCGTACTACTCATTCAACTCACTGATATTAGTATAGATTTAAATTAGATTTTACCTATTGCTCAATCTAAATTTATTATCATTTAATTCGTCTCATAGGAAATTGAAAGCATTAAGTTTGATTTTAGTATTGAAAAGAAATATGTGTAAGAACTCTCTTTCCAGAAAAGGGATTGGTAGTAAAAGTTTTTCAAAAAGATTAGAAGACTAAATCACTCATGTTGAAGTCTTAGGTCTAGCACGTTGCACCCTTGAATCCTCTGATCACTTGGTCGGTACCAGTTCTAAGACCAAATGATATCCCAAAGGAGAAAAAAATTTAAAAGTAAAAATATAATTCATAAATAAATATAATAAAATGTTCTATAACCTCGGAAGAAAAATGGTTTAGCTCTTCATGAGCATAATCTAAATAACAAAACATAAACGATAAGGAAAAAATGGTAAAAAAGAAGTTGGGCTTTTTTAATTATTGGACTAATTTCCTAAAATATAGATATTTCTTATTAAGAAGAAAATCATAATTCCTCATCAAATAAAATTAAAAGAATTATTTTATTATTTTAAGTTAAATAAAATAAAATATAATTTATCCTTAAGAAACCAAACATTTTCTTCTTGAATTCAAGTCATTGGCTTTAATCATGTTCTCCAATTGTAGCTTATATTTTTAATATAGCTCATTTTCTCATTTTTTTTATCTCACTTCACTAATAAATAAAAAATAATCAAATGAAAGTATTTTATTCATAACTAATTAAAGCTAACAATCAAATTAATATAAAAGTACTATAAAATCAATCATTTATCACGAGCGTGGAACAAGTCTAGTCTAGGGATGTCGATTACTGAAGTTAGCTCTCAAATGTACCTTTTCTCGTGAGCTATGAATGTACCCCATTCAACTAGTTCCCTCGTGAAAATTAAAATATAAGTCATGTTATTTTTAATTCCTTCTTATTCTGTTCCTGTCGAGGTGTCCGGTATGTTCACTTTATTTCCCGTATGTTTGAAGCGATATAGACGGTCTTGAAGGGTGTTGCAAGGACTATAGGATCATTATTTTCAACGAACGGTTTGTTCTAGCTAGTTAGGTAGTCGATCAGGTTGTCTCACATATTCCTTTAAGTGGCTATTTTCTACGAGCCTCTGAATTTAAACTTTCAATATATGATCCTCATCTATAGTGCGTCCGAAGTATCGGTGGCATTCATACCTCTTGTTTTGGCTGTAGGTTTTCGGGTGAGATGTTATTCTTCATGGATTGACAAGGAGATTAAAATTGTTTATATATTTGTAAAAGTTAGCATTGGACACATTCAGGGGGGAGAGGTGGCTTAAAAGTTTGTCTAGAAAATATTGGTACCATGGTTGCCTAGATATCGTGGACTCTTTATATATTCTGAGCACAAACTATTAGGTTAACCATACTCAAAGGTTGCACCTTCTTGATTGATTTGCATAAATGCGACTTGTGCAGCAAGCCTTAGCATGCCACCGAGGTGTTCAAATAGTCATGACAATCAAATATTTCACGTTTAGGTTTGAGATACCAAGACACGTAACCTTAAATGGGATTTCCATGCTTATGCTTGAGCGTCCACAAGTAACAAGCCTCTTTATCCATTCATTTATCGAAGGAATAATGTTCTATAAATAACTTTCCCAACTGAGGTAATGTGTGTACTAACCTGGAGAATTTAGTAAAATCATACAAAAGAATCATTTTGGAGGCAGAAAAGAAACAAATGATACATCACCACGTCTTCACAGTATAAGCATTCCATTAAATTTATGAAATACAAAATATGGTGCTCTAGATCGGTCATTACTTAGTGCTACAACTTTATAATGTTTGGCTTGGAGACGTATATTGTATAAAAGTTCCCGGTGATAGTTGGAAGTTTTAAACCCTAATATGTTAAATAAATTTGGTAAAGAATCCATTGCATCTAGCATCGTACATTCGGCCATTCGAAGTTGGAATGATTTTTTATGATGCGTACCATTTCTCTCGAAGTGTCGCAAGTGTCTACTTACCAAACTGTCTTTGATTTCATAATGTTTCAGATAACATATTAGTATTGCACTTCTACCTCTTCTCCCATACTTGTGGTAGCTTTGAAGGCTATCACGATAGTCGCACCGTTCAAAATTCCTTCCTCTTTGGTTGGGTTGGACTTAGTCGAAAGATTTATGGTCGAATTTGTTAGTCTTGACTGCCTAGGGGTGAGCATGTAGAATCTCCCCACACTGGTCTTGGTTGGGGTAGTCGTAATTCAGACTGTCCGGGTGGGAGATATGAGAAATTGAGTGACAAGTGTCTCCCTAACCTGCAACAACACTCTTCACAAACTAGACTAAGTCACACATCTTATGAACTAGATAGTTGATATTTCGTTGGCCAATATAAGCAGATCTTTTTCCTCCTCTTCACCGTAAAAAAGGATGAAAGTAACATCATCAGAATGATTAGCTTGTTGTATGGTCATCATTCCAATATGCATTATTTTATGCTAAGGATTAGACACCAAACTTGATGGAATGTTGTTTTCTACTAGGTTTACCTCTCATAGTGATGTTAATCTGAATGTGGGCATTCTGAATTTAATGACTGCTATCTTTCTGGATCTTAGATTCATTCTTTGGTCTCTAAAGCACAAGATTTGGTTGATCTTGTTCCTGACAACGAAATCAAAATGGTGAAGTAAGAACTAACCTAATAGACTAAATGAGACAATAAAATATGAAAAATATTGAAACAATAATAAGATAAGAACAAACATAATTTGAATAAGAACACTCTATTTTATTTAATATTTTGCATTGCAATAACTTTGATTCCATGTTTCTCTTTTTTTGCACTTCACCTAACACATTTCTACCAACTTGTATCCTTTTATAGTAGCCTTAAATTATGCCATTTTAGGTCAAATGTCTTTTATCTCTTGAGATTTTTCAGACATCCTTCTTAATTTTGACAGTGTTAGGTACAGTTCTCGTACTATCAGTCCACAATATGTCATACATGCCTTCATACCATTAAGTTTTAACTGGTACATGGAATGCAAAAGTTCATAGCATGTATAGACTGAACTGGTTAGGTTATGGCTTGGAGTTCAAGGATCTTCAAGACTGGATAGTGGTATCAGGGGACACTGAAGTAGCTCATTCAACTCCAAGTGTTTTAAGAAGGGATCAAACTCTTAGGAAGGATCATTCATGTGAAAAAAACCCCTTCGACTAGGAATTATGAGCCCATAAGCATATGAGAGATCGTTCAGGTGAGTGACCCAATTTAGAAATTATGGTTCGATTTTATCTTAGGGAGTAAGTCGCTCAGGGGAGAAACCCCTCTGAATGGATTATGGTTGCATAGATGTAATAGGGGTTGCTTAGTTGAGAAAACCTTTGAAATAAGTCTATTGGTTTTGGCCTTAGAAAGAGGGTCACTTAAGTGAGCGCCCGATTTGGACATGACTTAAGTCGAAGTTCTCTAGAGGGGTTTCTCAGGTGAGCAAGACCCCATTTAAATGAGAATTTGGGGTTTTTATCTTTTAGAGGGGTTAATTAGGTGAGATACCTATATTTGAATGATACTGTAGTTCTAACTTCTCTAGAGGGATCGCTCGGGCGACCAATTTTTTTAAGTGAGACTCTGGGTTATATCTGTTAGAGGGGTTTCTCAGGTGAACAATACACTTTTGAATGTGACTGTACGTATTTAATCTTCAAAGGGTTTGCTCAAGTGAAGGACCTATTTTGAAAAGTTTATGAGCCTCATTATGTATGATATAATGGTTAGTTGAGCTACCATCATATAAATGGTTTTGGGCTAAAAAACTATGTAAAAATCACTTAGGGGAACGACCCTCCTTTTTGGTGAAGTATTTGGAGCTAAGGACCTAGGAGGGGTCGCTCAGATTAACGACCCCACTTTGATTGAGGTTTTGAGGACGAGAATTTAGGAAGGATCATTCATCTAAACGAACGTCATTTGACTACGGTCTTTGGTCGAAGGACCTATGAAGGTCTTTTAGATGAATATCCCCCTTTGAGTGAGGTTTTTAAGTCTGATAACCTAGGAAGGATCGATGAACCTCATTTGTATGGGTTTTTCAGTCTAAGAACCTACAAAAGGTCGTTCATTTGGACAGTTTTCCTTTGATTGGGGTGTTGGGTATAAGGATCTAAGAGGGATCTCTCAGATGAATGACCCCTCTTTGACTAGGGGTTTTCAGGTTTATGGATGTATAAATAGTTACTTAGGTGAGCGAAACCCTTAAAAATTCGGATTTTTAAACTTGTTTTCTTAAATGGGCTTTAGTCACTGGTTTGCGTAGGTATGTCACGTTATTGAGCGATCTCCATGTGTACTTAGCAAGGATAATTGACCTGATAGGTCGGATCTCTAGAGAAAGAGACTTACTCTACAGTAGGAATTAAGGCTCGTTCTTATTCCTCATTTCTATATTTAACTTGATCGTTTGAACGTGCCATTTTAGGTTTTTTTATTTCGTATTTGTACATTGCCCGACTAATTTGCTCGCTTGTGAGCAAATTGAATATTTCTTGATCCTAATTTTACCATGATTATGACGAGCATTCTCGCACTTGGTTGAAATTTTCTTATTTAATTACGACTTTAGAGCCCATGAGCATAAGAGAGTTCGCTCAAGTGAGTGACCCCATTTAGGAATAGTGGTTGGGTTTCATCTTAAAGAGTAAGTCTCTCAGGTGAGAGACCCTTACTTTGAATAAGATTATGGTTCCAGAATGTTTAAAGGAATCATTCAAGCAATATATCACTCGTTTAATTTATTCTAGTTTCATAGACGTAGAAGGGGTCGCTCGGTTGAGTGATAATCTTTAAAAGGGTTTATCGGGTTTAGCCTTAGGAAGAAGGTCTTTCAGGTGATCGATGTATTTTGAACATGATTTTGCTCTAAATTATCTAGAGGGGTTTCTCGGATGAGCGGCCATCTTCTGAAAGAGACATAAGTCCCTAGAAGGGTCACTCAAGTGAGCAACCCCTCTTTAAATGGGACTCTAGGTACATAATATTTTAAGATATTTCTCAAGTGATAGACCCTTTGAAACCGTTCATGAGTTCTATTATTTAGAAAGGGTCACTTAGTTAAGTTATCATATTTTAAATGGGTTTTGGGGTAAAAAACCCGGAGATGGGTCTCTCAGGTGAGCACCCTCTCCTTTGACTGAGGTGTTGGGCCTAAGAATCTAGAAGGGGTCGTTCAGATAAACGACCCCTCTTTGACTGAAGTTTTGGGATCAGAGGACACAGAAGGGGTCATTCATTTAAGGGACCTTCCTTTGATTAAGGTTTTGGGTCTAAGGACCTATGAGGGTTTGCTGAGATGAGAGACCCCCCCTTTAACTGAGGTTTTTATGTCTAATGACTTAAGAGGGTTTGCTTAGATGAACGATCTTCTTTTGACTGAGATTTTGGATCTAAGGACCTAGTAGGGATTACTCATCTGAACAATTTTCTTTGACTGGGGTTGGGTCCAAGGATCTAGAAACGGGTGCCCATATCAATGACCCTCATTTGACTAAGTTTTTTGCAGGTTTATGGATGTATAAGGGTTCACTCAAGTTAGTGATCCCCTTATAGGTTGGGCCTTTAGACTTTTTGGCATAAGTGTCCTAGCTGGATGGCTCTGCCAAGCGACCTATCTATGAACTTTAGTTGACTAACTGGTATGATAAGTTGAGTTGCTAGGATGAGCGACTTACTCGTATATTAGGGATCAATTCTCATTATGGGTGCTCTTTTGTAGTTTTTATCTGATCGTGTGAGCATGTCACTTTATTTATTTAAATTTCTTAATAATAAATAAACCGTAATCCAAACATGTTATATTATATACATATACATTAAAATAAATTTTTAACATATTTAGAGTATTTGAACTAATATATTTTTAATTATTAGGGTTGAAAACATGAACTTGAGCTTGAAATGATTCATTAGCACGAGTCATTTTAACTTTTAAATATTCTCAGAGAAGTTTGATGTTTTTCTTGATACTTAACACGTAAAAATAAAATCTTTTGCGAAATATATGATAATCTTTATATTTTCATTTAATGTTGGATATCCGTAATATAAAGGGTTTGATGTTTGAAGCAGCTCCTGAATATATAGTTGAATGAAGTAGATCTGAGATGACTTCCATGCTCATATAAAATCATACGATAATGAAACGTATGCTTCACACAAGCTGCAAAGTATTGCACTTAGTTCAGCGTACCCAACATAACGAAAATGATTTTGTCAAGCGAAAAATCTTGAAGATTAAATATTTGGTCTGTAATTATAATCATTAATGGTGGTTTCATACTGTAATGAAAATTTCTAAAGTAATTTATAAAAGAATCCAAGTTCTTCACCCTACCGAAACAAGAAAAACTAAGTCATGATATAAAAACGTATTATACAAACTTCGACCAAACAAAAAAATCATCCTTCAAACATATCAGTGAGCAAGTTGATCACACAAGTCTATCGTATTTTCTTATTTTTATTATTATAAGTCCCTCAAGAACATTAGCAAATAAAAAAATAACTTTTGTTAAAATTAGCATACCCGTTGAATAGCAATACTTTAAAAATTATCTAGTGACCTTGTGAAAAAACAGAACTTATTATACTATCAATATTTTTTGAATCACTTACTTCTGCACATATCCAAGGTAACGTAGGTGATTCAAATGATCATTGTTGATTTAAAGTTATTTATCACTTCTATTTATTCGACGAATAGCATTGTTCACACGTAAGATATAAGAACTAACAAAATAAAGTCGATCAAAATTACTTTTGTATAACCGAATTTACGAGGAATACGCTAAGATTGATGTTGATCTAGTTAGGCTCAATTCTTCTATTAAATTATAAGTATATCATTTGTTATGGTATCGCTTTCTTGTGATAGCGATTGTGTTTATGAACATTATGTATGCAAACTCGCTAGCTTCATCAAATTATTCACCTTTCTGTCGTTATTTTATTACGAAACAAAATGGTATATACACATCAATAATAATAATAATAATAATTTAGTCCAAATACATTATATACCTTTTAGTTGTTTAATAATTTCTCTTGTATGTAATTTCTGATTAGGGGTTCATAATATAAGAATTCGAGGTCAGACGACTTTACTATTAGACTAGTCACCAAATTCATGGATTTCAATTTTGAAAGTGATGTCTGTAAATCATATTAATTTTAGTTTAACTCTAAAAATTGTAACATTTATGTTTAATAATTATAAGTCTTAATATAAGTCTTTATATATAACTAATCTTTAGATTTTAAAAGAGTGGTAATATGTAACTAAAAGTAAAATACCCACATATGTATAGCTTAGCACATTAAAATTCACATTCTTTTGTCCATTTGTTTTATTTAGTAGTCATAAATATATAACGAGTGGTAATGTATTCACAAATCAGCAATAATAAAAATAGATAATGAAATAAAATAGAGATGCAAGATTTTAATCTTTCAGTGATCCTTACATTCAGAGATTATTACTCTGCAACATAAGAACAGTTTGTAACTAAACAGAAACGACATTGTCTGCAATATATATCACTTGGTTATGTTATTTCGTCTATAAATGTATAAGAAACTCGAGAACAATTGTTTATTTTTACTCAAATTCTGTTATTATATGCAGAAAGGATCTTTCTATGGGATATAATACATAGGATTAGGAAGCTTGAAGGAGCGGTGAGAGATGGAAGAACCCAAAAGGTCACTCCATTGATCACCCGAGTTACCGATAATCCTGTATCCTTCCTTTACCATCTCATCCCTCTTCTCCGACTTGTACTCTGTAGCCGATTTCCTGTGATTGTCTAAGCTTCTGCATATGTGTAACAATATTTCCATTGAGTATAAAAGCGACAAACAATTTTGAAATTAAAATAGTTGTATTTGTACTAGTGTATTTAATAGTAAACCAGATCTCATAGATATATGTTGAGTATTTCTTGTTCAGAATAATACACACAAAATATCATTCTCTTGTTCATATCCATTTCGGATTCTATCCCATTAAGACTTTTGAAGAATCACCGAAAATAGTTCAATTTGAAATTGTTTATAACAAGACTTCAAAATTATCCTGCATCTCATATCTGTTTTTACTACCAGAATGGCTTAAACGTGAAAAGAAATCTAGGTTCGTAAACACAAATTGCAGATTGGCAGGCATGCAATAAACTCTTGCAATTCATTGAGCAACACGAAATTAGAAATATTTTCAAAAATAAACATAGATCCCTGGGATACTGTATTATATTCTATGAGGGTACCCATTGTAGACAATAAGATACTTTATATATAAGATAGTGATTTGTACAGACCTTAATATAAGCTTGTCCCAGTTGTGAAACCCGACATCAATCAAGTTCTTGACATTAACAAGTCTATGACTTACAGTACGGCCAGTAAGCAAAATAATCTTGAAGCCAAGTTCCACAACCTTCTTATACAGTTTCAAGCTCGCCTCTATAGTCGGTGCAGATCCATTCTCAACATATGGGAGCTCGTGTGATGTTTTAGCTATTTGGGATTTGTCTTTAAAACTTTTCACTGGATATGTATTATTTTTAGAGAATGTAATGTACGTTCCCACTTTTCAGAGGAACTTAGTTTTTTTTTCCAGTTTTAGACTTGCAAGGTTACTCTTGTCTGATGGAAAATAATTGTTTTACACTTTCTCTAAATAATGTGGTTGTTGGAAATGGAAATTTGATTAAAGAGGATAATTTATATTTGTTAAATACTATTCATAATCACAACATTGCTATCAATACACAACTTACACCAAATAACATTACTAAATCTGAAAGATCCTTTAAACTGTGGCACAAACGATTACGTCATATATCCAAAGTTATGATGGGTAAGCTTGTTGCTAAAGTTTTATTGGTTCCCATTGATTAATATAACTCCGGTACATGTGTCGAGTGTATCAAAAGGGAAACAAACCAAAGTTAAACAGTTAGAGGCATATAGAGCGAGCAACGTTATAGAGTTGATAGGTACCGACATCCGTGGACCGTTTCACAGTAATTATGGAACGAGCAGCTAACTTTAAATCATTTATCGACGACTACTCTCATTTTAGTTAAGTCTATAATTCTCATGAAAAGTTCGAGGCCCTAGACAAGTTCATAGCTTTTAGGACCGAGGTTGAGAAAAAACTTGGTAAAAGCATTAAGACCGTTAGATCTGACGGTGGTGGTGAATATTATGGTGATGTGACGGATTGGGTGAACAACTTCCAGGACCCTTTGCACAGTACCTAGAGAAGTGTTGAATAGTCCCCCAATACAATATATCGGGTTCACCTTGCATGAATGGTGTATATGAGAGACAGAACCAAACACTAAAAGATATGGTTGGAAGCATGATAAGTTACTCATCTCTACTATTATCTCTCTATGGGAAGCCATCAAATGTGCCGCTTTGATACTCAACCGAGTACCCACTAAGGCTACTGTTAGGACTCTATATGAGCTTTGGAACGGGAATATACCCAATTTAAAGCATCTGCATGTGTGGGTTTGTCTAGCTGAGACGAGGCATTACAAACCTAAACAAAAAAATGGATCCAAAATAGTTAGTTGTTTCTTCATAGGTTATTCCGAACATTCTAAAGGGTTTAATTTTTATGATTCTCTCACTAGTACAATATTTGATACAGAAACGACCAGGTTTCTAGAGGATGTTGAGTTTTGGTGGAAGTAATGGAACATATATTAATTTTGAGGAAGAATTCATAGAGATTCATGAAGGTTTTAATGGGGATACTTAGGTATCAGAAGATTCAGCTTAAATGCCAATAATTTCTCTCCCATTTAAACAAGGTAATCCTCAAATTAACACTGAGGCTCCACTTGAGGGTTTTAACCAGGATATGATATGGTCTAGGTATAACAAGAGGAACCTCAAGATAATCCTCCACGAGGAAATCAAAATGACATCATTCATAATTATCAAACTCTACCTCATCAAGAAGTGCAACAAGAGAAAATAGTTCCCTTAAGAAGGTTCACGAGAGAAAGGAAAAAGTACTATAGGTCCAGAATTTATAGTATATCTTCAGAAGCATGATGAGTTATGTGTTGGAACTGTAGATTATCCCTCATCATACAAACATGCCATGAAAATATCTAACTCTCGAAAGTGGATTGACACTATGAAAGAAGAGTATAAATCAATGCAGGACAATGAGGTATGGGATCTTGTCCCATTACCTAAAGGGAAAAAAGTAATTCTTTGTTAATGGGTTTACAAAACCAATAGATATTCCTTGGGTAATGTGAAATACATAAAGCACGTCCTATAACGAAAGTTTATACTCAAAGTGAAGGGATTGATTTTGAAGAAACTTTCGCTCTAGTATCGACGACCGATTTATTTATAACATCATGGCATTAGTTGCACATGTTGACCTTAAGCTTCATCAGATGATTGTTAAGACCACTTTTCCTAATGGTAATATTAAGGAAACGATCTATATGGTACAACCAGAACACTTTGTGGAAAATAATTCAAAAGATCTGGTTTGCAGGCTTAAGAAATCCATTTATAGGCTTAAGCAAGCCTCTCGTCAATGGTATCCCAAATTCCTTAAGGTGATAGTCGGTTATGACTTTACGATCAACTCGGTTGAGGATTGTGTTTATCACAAGTTCAATGAGAGTAATTTAACACTTCTTATGTTATATGTGGATGACATATTGTTTGCCTTGAACAATAAGAAATTGTTACACACTACAAAAAGATTTCTATTAGGAAAAGTTTTGTGTTATGAATCCAGATACCTCGGGATCGCTGTCTTGGATTATCACAAAAGGCATACATTGAAAGTATGTTATAACGTGACGGATTGGAAGATTGCAAACCCCTAAGTACCCCTATAGCAAAGGGTAACAGACTTAGTCTGGGTTAATGTCTTAAGACAAAACTTGAGATTGAGGAAATAAAAATAGTTCATTATGCTTTGAAAGTTGGGAGTTTAATGTATGCTCAAGTTCTTACTAGGACGGGAATGTCCTTTATTGTAAATATGTTGGGGAGATATATTAGTAACCCAGGCACAGATCACTGGAAAGTAGTTTAAAGGGTACTTCGATGCTTGCAAGGAACAAAAGGGCACATGTTGACATATGAGAAGTCAAATAAACTGGAGATCATTGAGTATTTCGACTCAGATTTTGGTGGATGCTTAGACACTAAGGAGCACGTTAAGGAACATATTCTTATTGGCTGGATGTGCAATATCCTGGAAAAGTGTAAAGCAAACACTTATTGCATCGTCCACCATGTAAGTGGAATTTGATGCGTACTGGATTACGCATTATACAAGGGATAGAAGGTCCCATGAGGTTATATTGCGATAACAATTCTGCAATCCAGTACACCAACAGCAACAGGAGCTCGTTTCAATCCAAACACATAGACATAAAGTTTTTGTCTGTTAAATAAAGAGTATAGATTGGTCAGATAAGTATAGAGCACATTGGCATAAACTTCATGATAGAAGATGCTCTCACAAAGGCGGTTTTGTCGAAAGTTTTCTAGGAACACACCACCAGTATGGGTGTAGTTGATTTAGAGGATTGTTAGTTTCAGTGAGAGAGTTTATAATATAATCTAATATTATATTTTTCAGAATTGTGCATATTAAAGTTTATTACAATATATATATATATATATATGCTTGGAAATATTTATTTATATTTGTAAACTATTGGATCTCCAAAGATAAGAACCATTTAAGAGTAGATATGCACGATTACAAGCTATATTACTCTTAGGGTACGCTTTATAACTGGTTGAAGTAATTGATTGATAATGGTAATGTGATTACTGTTGCATCTTATTGTTCACATTACGAGAAAAAGGTCTTTAGTCCTTTATTGTTATCAGTCATGTACATGGTTGTGCCGTTTTCCATTAACAATGAATAAAGGGATCACATTAAAGTTGGATATGTATTCTTGAGTAGCATGTGACGGTCCAAGTGGTAGAGTATTGGAATATATTTATGGACCAACATGCTAAATAAATATATTCGGTCATTGTTTAAAGGAAATCCAAATTAAAAGAAATCCAACTAATTATTTAATTAACTAAATTGGATCTATGGGTAAAAAAGTGTTATGGGTTCAAGTGTGGTAACCGGGTTGAGTTTGAGCATTGATGAAGAGGGCCAAAATCTCAACACTTAAGCGTGAATTAATAAATCCGGGAATAAATTGAATTATCAATTTATAGGTTATGGTCCCGGGACACAAGGAAGTATTAAAGGATGAGTTTTACAATTTGGGCTTCACATTGTAAAGACTACACGTAAATGTCTAAGTATGAATTTCAACATCCTAAAACCTAAACACAAATATGCCCCTTCGTAGACATACCTTTTTTCTTTTCTAACTTAGTTTGCAAGTTATTTCAAGTTTATCTACAAAATCGCTAAAGAAGAAAAGAACAAAACATAAAATGGATAGCTGCAGACAAATTCGTGTAATCTCTTTTCGTTTATCTATTACGTGAATCTACATTAAGATATATATATATATATATATATATATATATATATATATATATATATTCCATGCTTTTGTTATGGGTGTGCTTATATCCCAACCTTATTTTCGAACCGAACAAAGTCATAAGCTTTAAAATTGTTTTTATGCACGTGTAGTCTACTATGAACTTCACTTTTGAATTTCAGACTATGTCAAAGACTTAGTATGCGTGTGCTTATATTCTCAACCCTATTTTAATTAATTTTTTGGTATAGTTATTTCCTCATTTATAATTGTTATTTCCTCCATCTTTTGGTGATTTGTTTCTACCTTCTATTTCCTCCGGTTAGAAAATTTCATTTTGATCCTTACATATTTTGTATTCTTGTTTAAAAAAAACTTTTCTCTTTCTATACTCCTTCTCTCTCTTCTTTGTTCTTTTCTTTCCATATTCAATTTTCTCTTCCTGCATTTTACTTCCTCTCTCTTTTTTCTTAGGTTTTATTCTAATGAGAAAAGAACTTACCAGTTTACCAAATACCATTAAATATTGTATTACTTCTAGTTATTTTTATATAAGATTTAAAAAAAATTATGGCTTTCTGAAAAAATGGTTTGAAGTCCATCACCATGATTAAGGAAATGGATCATACACACCACATAGTTAAAACTTCTAAAATAAAATATCTGATGTTTGAGGATGCCATAATTTTTTAGTCCTAGTCTCATAAACACTAACAAACACTAATATATATATATATATATATATATATATATATATGTATATATATGTATATTATTATTTTTCTAAAATGGACAGTTTGTTCCGAGATCCCGTCTCGGAATCAACTGCACTATTCTTTTAAAATTTCTAATTGATTTCAAGATCCTGTCTCAGAACTGTAACTTTTTAGAGTCGCTAGTACATTCGAAGATCTCATCTCGTAAGCAAGTGCACTTTTTTACATGGACTGATCTACTGCATTTTTTTTATATAAAAAAAAAACTTATTTCTTTTTATAGTTTCTGTTTCAAAATAAAAAACGATTTTAAAATAAATGTGGTTGATAACAACACCTGCATTTTCTTAGGTGTATATCATCTCACTCATTGGCAAACTATTGTAATTGTTGAATGGAAGTCAAACCCATTCAAAAAAACAAAATTCTGAAACCAAATACAAGAGACTAATCTAGAAAGATAAATCCAAAAAAAATTCGTCTCTCTTTTGAAATTCAAGAGATTAATCTCGGAAGATAAATCAAGAAAATTTTCATCTGTCTTTAGAAGATATATTCATGGCGATTGTTTGTATGATTACAAAACAAGTAAAAGGCAATAATATATAAATTGAATATTAACTTAAAGGTAACAAAGTAAAATCCACTTATATAAAAAAAAATTTCAAAATGTTTGTATGAAAGAAATAACAAATACTATAAGATAATAGCTACACCCATAGGGTCCCAGGAACCCACCTGACTCTTAAAATTCTATCTCTAGTACTCACGTAACCAAACACTTCGTTACTCTCGTTGGTTAAGGCCATGGTCAGGAACCCACGGTGTGTGGGTTCCACGCTCTATGTTAATTTATTCTAGTTGTATTTGTAATTTATATTATTTTTATTATATATATAATCTCTATATTATTTTAATATATGTAATAAAAATATATGTATTATTTTAATTTCTAATTAAAAATATTTATATTATTTTAATATATAATATAAATCTATATTATTTTAATATATAGATATTTTAAAACAACTCCTAAATATAAAGAAGCAAATACAAATATATATATATATATATATATATATATATATATATATATATATAATTTAATTATTAAAGTTAACCGTAGATAGACAGAAGATAAAAAAGACTTGAGGAAATTTCTAGGATTATTGTGATTAAAATTGAGGAAATTTCTGAGATTATTGTGATTAGAAAAAAAACATAAAATCTTTAATTGGATTTATAAGCTTTCGAAGTTGGCGTTGCTTTTACCCGTAGCAACGACGAGTGTTGAGCGATGTTTCTCATGTTTGAATTATGTGAAGAATAAATTGAAAAATATAATTAGCAGTCCATAACTTGATGATTGTTTGGTGATATTTGTAAAAAAACCTTTATTTACCATGATTAGTAACACAACTTCAATATTTTGAAAGTATAAGTAAAATTAACTTAGATTTATATTTTTATTTTAGTTTTTTAATCGTATTTTAGTTATTGTGTATATATTATATTATAACACCATTTTGAAATTTTATTATAAACCATAGTTGTAACCATTTATTTATTTTGATAAAAAATATATGTTGATTTGATAACGATCAGAAGATCCAGGACATCATTATAGCCACTCACTACACCCTTAATTTTTTTAAACAATCATAAGAGCTTGCCTTGTTGCGGGAGAAAGTGAAAAGGCGTGCATGGACCTCATTTTACCGTTCAAAAATAAAACCCACGGACCACGTATCAACAGCTGGTCCATACTTTGGTGGCCTGAAATTTAAATGTAGTTAGTATCAATTTCGATATACATTATTAGTATTACCAAGTAGCAACCACGATACATCTGAGCAGAACACACATTACAAATAAGTAGATAAGACTCTTTATATTCGTTAAGAAATAGCATACCTCTGTTTCCGATTGGATTTTTTAATTTTTTCGATCCTACAATGGTTGGTTAAGAGTGTGTATATATATATGGTTCAATAATGGGGGCGATTGTAATTCATTGAAATTGGTTTAGATTTTTTTTAAATTGGTTTAGATTTTTTTTAAATGGGTTGGTTATTAAGTTAGATGGGTTATTGAATGGGTTGGTTATTAAGTTAGGTGGGTTATTGAATGGGTTCATTTATTAAGTAGGCCGGATTTGAACATAAACCTATTTAAAAAATAAATATTAATATTTTAATTAATTGCCATGTGAAGAAAATGATTAGAATAAAAAAAAAGTTGTTTATTATATTTTTTGTAATGTTAGGGATTTGTTTATCAGACAATGATCCGTTTGTTAGACAAATAAATGATAAAAACTAACCCGAAACAAATCCCAATCACGAAGTCATGTGTTTTTAGCCTTACAGAGACAAACCTTTGTTTTTGTTTTATAATAAGACCACATGTGCCAATTCTGTCATCTTATGTAGTAATATTTGGTTCTTCGATAGATTATAATACTACCTTCAAGTTTACATAACAAGATGTATTCACAAATCAGAAATAATAAAAATAGAAAATGAAATAAAATAGAGATGCAAGATTTTAATCTCTCAGTGATCCTTACATTCAGAGATTATTACTCTGCAACATAAGAACAGTTCGTAACTAAACAGAAACGACATTGTCTATAATATATATCACTTCGTTATGTTATTTCGTCTATAAATGTATAAGAAACTTGAGAACAATTGTTTATTTTTACTCAAATTTTGTTATTATATGCAGAAAGGATCTCTCTATGGGATATAATACATAGGATTAGGAAGCTTGAAGGAGCGGTGAGAGATGGAAGAACCCAAAAGGTCACTCCATTGATCACCCGAGTTACCGATAATCCTGTACCCTTCCTTTACCATCTCATCCCTCTTCTCCGACTTGTACTCTGTAGCTGATTTCCTGTGATTGTCTGAGCTTCTGCAAAGGGGTAAAAATATCTCCATTGAGTATAAAAGCGACAAACAATTCTGAAATTAAAATAGTTGTATTCGTACTAGTGTATTTAAAAGTAAACCAGATCCCATAGATATATGTTGAGTACTTTTTGTTCAGAAAAATACACGCAAAATATCATTCTCTTGTTCATATCCATTTCGGATTCTATCCGATTAAGATTTTTGAAGAATCACCAAAAGTAGTTCAATTTGAAATTGTTTATAGCAAGACTTCAAAATTATCTTGTATCTCATATCTGTTTTTACTACCAGAATGGCTTAAAAATGAAAAGAAATGTAGGTTCGTAAACACAAATTGCAGATTGGCAGGCATGCAATAAACTCTTGTGAATCATTGAGCAACATGAAATTAGAAATATTTTCAAAAATAAACATAGATCCCTGGGATACTGTATTATATTCTATGAGGGTACCTATTGTAGACAATAGGATACTGTATTTATAAGATAGTGATTTGTGCAGACCTTAATATAAGCTTGTCCCAGTTGTGAAACCCGACATCAATCAAGTTCTTGACAGTAACAAGTCTATGACTTTCAGTGCGGCCAGTAAGCAAAATAATTTTGAAGCCAAGTTCCACAACCTTCTTATACAGTTTCAAGCTCGCCTCTATAGCCGGTGCCGATCCCTTCTCAACCCACTTGCCAAACTCCGAAGGATCAAATATTTCTAACCTGCAAATTCCAAATCATATATCAAAACCATGAATTTCTACCATACAATCCATAGTATGTAACAAAGTTCAAGCAAAAATATGTATTTTTGAACCAAACTTTAGGTTTATATTAAACATGGTTGTCCAAAACAAGTTACATTCTATTGGTGTTCTACATTATAAGGGATAGGACTTCCTACAATCATTCATAAACCTGATCATAGTTGCTGCTATTGGTGTTCTACATTACATTCCTTACTTTCTCAGCAAGCAACTAAATAACACAACTGGACTTTTTTCTCAACACCTAAACCGATTTCAACATAATAAAAAGAATTCAATCTTTTACTTAAGAAAACAAATAATTGAAACTTACCCATAACCATGCGCGTGGTAATAGGGAAGATTAGATAACAAAGTCTCGTCAATGTCGAAAATCCAAACATCTTTTCCATCACCAGCCAGTTCGAAAGAGCTAGCGAATTGTCCAGCCTCACACAAAACTCTCTCAAGATCCGAACCATAAGCCCGACCGGTTATATAATGTTTGATATAATCCACACATTCCTCCGGAATCGTCTTCCATGGACTCAGATTGTTGGTCTCCGCTGCAAATCTCCAGCTACTACACTGCAGTCCAACTTCATCTAATTCCTTAAATTGGGTATCGATGTTTTCAGCATATTCGACGATTAAAGGTCCGTTGGAAAAACGGGGATCGAATGTTTCGTGAGAATATGCAATTGAGAAAAGTAAAAACAGATAGAAAAACCTTGTGGGACTCATAATAATCCACGAGGGTTTTAGAAAAAAAAATATAAAAAGACAAATTCTTTTCAGAAGAAAAAAGGATCGATTTAGATATGAGTATAAGAAATCGAAATCGAAATCGAATTCGAATAAAGATAAACAGCAGAGTGATTTTTCGAAAGGTAGAAGACGTTTGTGGATAAAGAATAGACAAAGAAGAACAGCCTGATGAAAAAGTGATCTCTTCCTTCGGGGTTTTATTAGGAAATAGGAAGGGAGAATCTGAAGAAGATTGGTCGGTGGCGTGTAAGGAAAGATATTTAGTGTTGCAGATTTTAGAGATATTAAAGATGTCAGAGGAAGAAAAAACGAGTCTTTTTCTTTTTTATTGGTATCGGCTATAGACAGGAAAGTTTCAGTTCCAAGATTTTACAAGGCGGAAGAGTTGAAGTAAACAAAGAAAGGGATATAAGTAGGGCCCACGAAGACGTGTTGTCTTCTTTCTTGCTGATATGGCAAGACCTTACCTTATTGGACGGTTCATGATCCAACTTTATTAAATTGGCCAATCGTACTCTAGTATTTAAATATAATAAAAATATTACGTGTATGTATAATACATCTGTAACACGTTCTTTTTTCATAATTAAAATAAGGAAGTACTTGATTTTATATTTGAGTGTGTTTTGGACGAAGCTATTTTTTTCCTACGATTTATTATTATTTTCATTTCAAATTTTTTAAAAAATATTCAGCATTTGATTTTATATTTTTACTTTTTATTTAATTTTCGATTTATAATTTGATGTAATTATCCACTATTAAACTCTTATTCCAACAAACATGTCATTAAAACAAGTTTGGTAACGTTTTTAGTAAAGTTAAAAGAGACTGAAAAAGATATTGACTCTTCATATTTTGAATAATACTAACGTTTCTAAGCGTAATCTTAACAAAGCTATAAGTATGCATCTTCAGACTTTAAGGAATGAGGAGGATTTCTGGAAACAAAAATGCTACAACTCTTGGCTCAAAGATGGTGATCGCAATACCAAAACGTATCATGCTTATGTAACAAAAAGAAGAAGGAAGAACATCATTCATAACATAAAAGTGGATAACAATTGGATCTATGACACTGTGAGCATTGGAAAGACTGCTGAGGAATACTTCAACAAGATTCTTTCTTCTAAGCCTTATAAGGACAGAAATGAAGAGAAGATTATTATGCAGGATGAGATTTTCAGAGCTATCCCCAAGATAGTCACCGAGGAGGATAATGCTTCTCTTATGAAGAGTACTAATGAGAAGGAACTTTGGGACACCATCAACATCATGAGCCAAGAAAGTGCAGCTGACATAGATGGATACAATATCATTTTCTATAAGTATTGCTGGACTATCATAAAATCTGATCTTTGTGTGCTATAAATTCTTACCTTAGTGGCCTCAGTATGCCTAGTGGTATATTTTCCACTGGCCTTTGTGTGATTCTTAAGGTCTTTAACCCTGTTTACTGGAGCAACTATATGCCAATAAGTCTTTTTCCAATGCTAAACAGTATATTTTCCAGACTTTTAAATAATAGACTTGCTGTTATATTGCCTAAAATCATCTCTAACAATCACGCAGCTTTTGTAAAAAATAGATCAATTCATGAAAATATTCTGATTGCTAGAGAATTCATTCATGAAATCAATAGGGAACCTAGGAAAGGAAACATGCTAATTCAGGTGGACATGTCAAAAGCTTTTGAAAGAATGTCATTTTCTTTTATTTCCAAAGTTTTATCCTCTTTTGGTTTCTCTAAAAGCTTTGTTAGTTTGATTCACAACATTATCAGTAATGTCAATATGTCTATGCTTGTCAATGGTAATGTAATTGGTTTCTTCAAGAATGAAAGAGGCTTAAGAAAAGGTGATCCCTTGTCCTCAAGCCTCTTCATTATTTGGGAAGAGGTTTTACTAAGAGGCTTGAATAATCTGTTTGCTTCGAATAAAGATATGTTGTATGCATCTAGAACTGATATAATTGTTCCATGTATTGCTTTTGTTGATGACATCTTGATATTCTCTAATGGATTACACTCATCTATCAATAATCTAATCTATTTTTTAGACAACTATTAGGTGGTATTTGTCCAATCTATAAATAAGAAGAAGACCAAGATAATCATATCCAACAGGGCTAACCAAAACAGAATCAGCAATCTTGCAGTTCAAACTGGTTTTGCAGTTGAAAACCTCCCTACCACTTATCTGAGATCATCCTCAATAGCAATAACAAATCTAAGAATTTAAACTCAATGATGGACAAGATTAATGCCAAAATTAAAGACTGGGACAATAAATTCCTTTCTTAAAGGGAAAGGCTTTCTCTTCTATCATCGGTACTTATGACTATTGATGCAAAACACTCTTCTACCAAAATGTGTTATTAATAGACTTGAAAAGATCTTTAATAAATGTTTGTGGAGATTCAAGCTCAATGAACCTAATATTCATTGGTCTTCTTGGCAGAAACTTTGTAAGCCTTTTGCTCAAGGAGGCTTAAATATCAGAAAACTCTCTGATATTCAAGATACTTACTCCTATAGTTTTGGTTCATATACAGGAAGAATTCCTGTCTTTGTCTAATATTATGCACAATATCTATAATAAAAATACTCATTCTCTTCAATTTAATAAGTTTCCTGGTTCTCTAGTTTGGAATCGTCTTACATGCGTCAAGGCTCAGGCTGAGAGCAATGTCAGGTAGATTCTTGGAAAGGGGAACATAAATTTTTGGATAGAAGATTGGCACAGCTACAATCCTATCATTGACTGCAATAATCAAGTTGAATACAACTGGTTCATTGAGGCCAAAGTTAACATTTTTTGGAGGAATGAAGATTGGGTGATTGAGGACAACTTTGTGATCTTCTAACTGAGGATAGACTAAACCAGATAAAGCTCTATAAAATAGACAAGAACAAAGATGATAAATTGATTTGGAAGTTGTCTCTTGATCTCAATTTCAGCACCAAGCTAACATGAGATAGTTTAAGGAAACATTCTTATAAGTCTGGTCTGTTCAAAAAGATATGGAACTTTATCACTCCCAGGAAGATCTCATTTCTCTTTTGGAAAATCTTAAAAGGTTACATTCCTATTGACTCTGTCTTGAAAAATCAATCTATTTCTATGGTTTCAAAATGCCAAATTTGTGATTGATGTGAGGACATCAACCATTTGTTTGTTACATGTAATTTTGCATGGACTATATGGCAGCATTTCAGTAGTCTCTTTAATATCAGAATTGATAAATACATGGTGTTAACTCATATTTTATGAACCTGGTTTTGGTTTTCTAAGCAGGAGGTGCACATTACTCATGTTATTCTAGCTCTATTCTTCTGGGTTATTTGGAGAAACAGAAATAACAATAAGTTTAAGAACTATAAAATGATTTGTTCTTCTGCTATTAATGTAATAAATAGAGTCATTATTGGCCTTGATGCCTCTGGAATATTTTCTAACAAGCATTATAAAAATGTTGTATCTATTAGTTCCTCTATTGGTTTTGCTTCTTTAACATATAGAAAGAAGAATGTGACTTACCTTAAGTGGTTTGCTCCTGCAAGAGGAAGACTAAAACTTAATGTTGATGCTGCTTGTTTGAATAATAGAGAAGTTGGTGGTGTCGTTGTTTTTAGATATTGCAAAGGCGAAGTGGTGGAAGGCTTGGGCAAAACTTTCGGGAGGCTTACTTCATTAACATCTGAAATCAGAGCTCTGCTTGAAGAGCTTCTTCACTGCAAAAAGATGAACTGGTGCAATGTTGATATAGAATCAGATTGTCTCTCCCTTATCAACATGTTAGGTTAAGGGAAGTATTCTTGGTTTCTTTCTTCTATATTATCTATTTGCAGACAGTTAATCTCTCCTTCAATGACCATCAAGTTTATTTCTCGTCTTCAAAATCAGGTTGCTGATTGGACTGCAAAATGAACTCTGATCAATAAGGAAATTTTTCAGTTTAATAACACAAATACTCCTAAAAATATTCAAGCTATAATTAATCTCGAGAACATAGGGTCGGGATATATAAACTTGCCTTATATCTAATTCTTATATGTTGTTTTCTCAGTTAATGCTAATCTTATCGAGTCGCTATTGGAGTTGGTTTTGGAAATTTCAAGATGAAGCAGTTGGAAATTGCTAAAGATGAATGTTGAGAGTGCTGCTATGTTATTTTCGAGCTGCTGGCTGTCTCTGCAAATGAAGCTCTGCTGATCAAACTTCTTGTTGTTGATTGGATCCGCTATTACTAGTCTGCATCGTCAGTTGGAAGTAAGCTTATGGTGGTGAAGCCGTTGATTGGTCTTGTTGTAAGCTCTGGTTCATTCTCGGTTATCTTCTTGCTGAGAATTGGCTTTTCTATTGAAGTTCTGGTCTGCATCGTCTTGATGAAGACTTGGTTTTTGATAAGGAAAAGCTGCTGATGGGTGTTTGTTTTGGAGCCGCTATTTCAAAATCGTGTGCTTAAATTTTGATTTTCAATTAAAGAGGGAAAAGTTGGCGCTTTTTGAATTATTTTGTTTGTATTTAACCTTTAGGCTTTTATTTTGCTCTTGCAGCCTTTGAAGCCTATTATTTTGTAAAACTTTCATTATGGTAATAAAAAAAGCTAACTAAAAAAAACTATTAAAATTAAATCATAAAAACAAAAACAAAAAAAACTCAATTTTTTTAAAGATCACTCATTGAAGAGGAAGACACTCAAAGCAAAGATTCAACACCGGAGAACATCACCCAATCAACTAACAATGTAATTTAATCTAGTATTTTAGTTTTACATTCATCTAACATGAAATCCATTTTCATAAAAACTAATTCCAAAAATCATGATTTTGCAGGTTAAATGCTCAAACACCTAATTTTGAGTCATCATATCGGAATTATGTGCTTTTTGTAAAAAAAACGCATCTAATTCCTAGCCAGCATCTCAGAATTATGTGCTTTTCTATAATAAAAAAACACATCTAATTCCTAGCCATTCTCTTAGAATTAGGTGCAAACACCTAATTATTTCACTTTGGTATGTTTTTTATGATATATTCGATGCAAACACCAAAGTTTGAATCATCAGAGAAACATAATAAAATTTTAGCAACAAGCTTATCCGTTATTGTGTGAGGGATATGACCTGAGTAATTGTGCTAAAAAATTCTTGAATTTTCGGACTTATAGTTTATTTTTTAGATACTTGTATGTTCATTACTTCTTTGTGATACTTAAAGTATTTAATAAATACAACCTATCATTCATTATTAAATATACAATCTCTACCATATTATCATGTAAAGAAAATCCATCTTATTATTCTAAAAAATATATGAATATGCAAAGGTTCCTAATACAGGAAAATAAACCAACTTCCTCGTAAAATAAATTACATATAAAATATATTTAAAAAATAAGAAATTTTCACTCGAAAATAACAACCTATAAATCACAAATGAGAAAAACTCAGCACAAATAACCTTGTGATGTATAGATAGATATTTCACCATAGAGGTTTAGACTTTTTTATCGTACCATGCAGAGAAATACAAACATGGATGGTTACAACCGTATCAATCCATTATGTGTTTCTCCCAACTGAAACTAAAAAAACCTTCTCAGCATATCAAAGTTGTGAGATTGCATTTTTCTTTCATATTAGCTTGGTACTTTTCACCCTCCATTTTGAGATGTCTCATTTTTTTTGGAAAAAACACCGACCTGTAACATGAGTTTTTTTAGATTATTTAGCTCATAAACCATAAATGTTATCAATTGTTTAATCATATTTTCTTTTATTCGCTTTCCGTGAGAACTAACCATATGCACCTCCGGACATTCTGGTTTTAGCTATTCCTCTATTTGAGTAACATGAGAAATCAATCCACTAATTTACCACTTCCCATGTTGGTAGTTATAATAAGTTTAAAAGTAATTTAACCCATTAAGGAAAATATTGAAACGCATATCCCATCATAACTTTCTTAAGGATTATTAAACTTAAGTTCTTTTAACTTTCAAATGTTCAATGCATCTTAATAACATATTTCCTTATTGTATTGGTGGACATTTACAATTGTAGCATATGAGTGATCTCAGAACAACCCAATTTCCCCGCAATGCTGAAGATTTCTATATTTCATGATTTCCAAGTACAACCCTATTTGACTATTCCCAGTCTCATATTCTTTTGTCTCCTCATCAGAATTATGTTCAGTGAAGAGACTGTGAATTTTGGTCCTTAATGTCATGTCAAATTTATGATAGTTCGAGTACAACTTTATGTCATTTGATTGAGAAACAAATATGACTATCTAAAATAGGAAATCTATTTCCCATTAGGTTAAAGGTATTTACTACTGTTGGATTACTCACAATAATACATAGGCATACCATTCATTGATATATAAATTTAAAATAATGTTAAAAATGGATTCAACGTGTAAAACATAATGTTGCATAACTAATAAGATACCTTAAGACAAACATATCAACCTACACTTTTATGAGCTTGAGAAAAATCACTATTAATTCAATTATCGACTTAATATGAAAAATCATCAATGAGAATGATTTTTACATTTCGATCAATGATTAAAAAATAATTCATAGTTGACAATCTTATATTCATTATCAATTATATAATGATTCAAGTTTACAAAATTGGCCAATTATATTGTAGTTTTTAATAAAATAAAAATAAAACGTGTATATTCAAGGTGCTCTTCGCTTCAACCACCGTAAAAGAGTCTTTACTGTAGAGTATGCTGTCCATAGAGTGTTCCTACACATTTGAAAAAGAGCTAAGAAGGATGATTATTTGATCATCTTCCTTCACATGTACACCAACTGCATTCATGTCGAGTATGATTATGCTATAGTTGTCAAGGTTCCTTCAGATCTCATTGAAATTATTTATATACAACATGTACAACTGTTTCTTGAGATACAATATGTTTACTATGTAAGTATTAACCTTAATTATCCAAAGGTTAAAGCCATTCGATTAGTAGAATTTATCTAGGTTAAGCTTCATGGAACTCATCTTTCGTCAATATTTGGTTTTAAAATGAGATACTTCTCTCTAATATTCAGATTGCCAATCGATCTGATGTTTGTCTTCCCGTTGATGCACGCTCACTTCACCACTTATTAGCAAATTATTTTTCCTACGATAGAACTTTCAACCTGTTCGATGAAAACAACAAATAAAAAGGAAAATATAAAGAAAACTAAACATACAAGATAATATTGAATGTGGTTTCGTATGTGGGAATAATTCTACATCCACGGACAATGAATAATCTATTTTTTATTATTAAGGAGGTGACAGAAAAACTTCCCAAACATAAAGCACTTAATCATTATTTGTTAAAAAAACTCTCATAGTTAAAAAGATAACATGATTTACAAAACTTTCTCTCTATTACATATCGCTTACCTTAATTCACTTTCCACGAGACCAACCTATGTTATGTTTACGTATAGAATAAATAGACATAAAAATTGACACTCTGTCGTGAATCTTCATGTTGTTGTCTTAGCATTATATTGTTTCTTTTATTTATATTCTTCTAAAAAAAATTCATAGATTCAGGTCCTGCCAGACGGATCAAATAAAACCCTAATCATTAAGATTATCCAAATTAAATTACTTTAGTTAAGGACTATAATAAAATCCTAAAACAATATATGTTTTAGATTAAATCCATTTAATAGACAACTATAACAAAGGCCTAATATAAAGCTTCATGTTAAATCTTTTAATCAAGGACTGAGACTAGAATCTTACTTAGAAACCCATATGAAGAAGTCTAATTTCAACCAATAACAAAACTTAACAGTATTAAAGGTTTGGCTCATGAACCTTCGGCAAACTAGTTTGGCCTAGCTCTATGGTAACATCATATAGCTCAGGTTAATGGACACATGATGTGGCCCAATATACATCTATATATTGACCATATTCTTTACTTAAATAATCTTCAGCACAGTTAACACATTGGTCCTATAATATCAGGCTACAACTATGGCACAGTCTTTTCTCCTTTAGCTCAATAGCCACAAGTCTTGGAAAATTATCTCAGTCCTTATATTATATTCATATTCGCATCTAAGTCACGACCCAAGCACCACCCTGACAGTTTCATCAATTCTTGCCAGTACAAGTCTCGGCTAATCCATCATTTGCCCTTGTAGTCCCGATTGTACTTCTGATGATAAATTACTTCGACCTACGCTTAACATATAAAAATAGTACTCTTTATCTAATAATATAAATTTATATAGTTTTATAAATAACAATTATTTATATATAACATGAATATTGGTTGATTCTAGACCACACTGGTATCTTATTTACTATAGATTTCAAATATAAATGATATTGGTTTATTCTAAGGGTTACTTTCTTTAATATACAAAAATAAATATCTAATATGTTTTGTCCACCTTTAGATGTTTAATATCTAATAGGATTTAATAAAAAAAATTATTTTATTTAAATACCGAATAGCTTCGAAATATCACATATACCCTTATCTATTTTTAACCCTAGTTTCATATTTTCACTCTGATAAGGAAGAATAAAAGACAAGGAGAAAAGTGTAAAGAAGAAACTTGACAGGAGAAAATAGCAAAGGAAAAGTGTGATAGGAGGAAAACGCATAGAAATAACTGTGTAAGGACTGAATTGTACAAACTATATGAAGAGATAGCCAAAATAGGAAGAAAGTAAAATGTAGGGACCAAAAGATGTAATTAGTCCAAGTTAAGGCGTGTGGGGTCCGCAATTGTACTATAAAAGGACCACACACGCTTCACAAATCCCGAGATGAATAGTACGAGACTTTATCTCTCTACTTAACCTAATAATCTATATTTTCTCTCTCTAAAACTAACACTAAGATATTTCTGTATCGCAAAATCGTCTCTCAGCAATCCTTGTGTCGCATAATCACCCCTGGACCATCTTAAAACTCTTCAGTGGCGCCGTCTGTGGGAAGCGAGGAGCGCTCTAACGGCAATCGCTTCCTGGAAATAATCCCTGTTCCGAGGAGAACTATGGAAGGGGACGATGTGATCAACAATTGCGAGGAGAACTTGATAGGCGATGATTACCGGAATGATATGGAATACGAGGGAGAAGGAGGTCAGCGAGTCGAAAATGCTTTTGATGACTCAGATCTCCTGGCTCGGAGGAATGAATTGCTGCTAGAAATCGAAAGGTTGAAAGCATAAAGGGAAGCCGCACATGAAAATCTTCGATCCGAGATAAGGAGATAGGCTGTCATTGAAAAGGAGGAACGTGAAACTGAATTTCGTCCAAAAAATAGGGACGACAGGTATCGGGGGCGCGAACGGCGATCTCCGAGGAGAAGAGAGGGGCGCCGTTCGGATTCGGCCGCCTCAAGAGACTACTCGCGATACAGCACTTCGGAATCGTCTCCTCGGAGATACCACAGGAGGAAAAAACGTGATCATAGGCGAACCGATTTCCGAAGAGGAAGAAGTTCGGAGAGAAAATCCTCGAGGGAAAAAAGTCGCCATGACCGAGGTGGTGATCGGTCTCATGAACAGGCAAAGTGTCCTGGCAAGAAAGAGGATATGGGCCCTTGAAATTCAGAATGGCAGCAGCAATACACTTTACCTTTCGAGGAGGGTTTGTACTTTTCGAATAACGACAATTTGAGATCCAACGTTTATCGTACAGGTCACAATTGGAGAGCCTCTCCCCTATCCTCGGAGATCTTAGTGGGAAACCTCCCGAAGCACTTTGATATTTCGAAGCTAGAGAAATTCGATGGGACACAGGATCCGGATAATTACATTGAGCAATTCAAGAATTTTATGATCAATTTCGACGACGATGATAAGTTGCTGTGTAGAGCATTCTCTCAGACTTTCAAGGGAGTAGCATCTAAGTGGTACAACAGGCTACCTCAGGGCTCGATAAAGAATTTTGATATGTTCTGGAACATCTTCAGGCAACACTTCGTGGGGAGCAAGAAATTCCGAGCCAACGGAGACACAATCATCTATTGTCGACAGAAGGTGGGGGAGAGCCTTAAAAATTACACTAATCGCTTTGTCAAGACCAAAACGGATATGGAATACTACAAGGACTCAGTGGCGCTTGCAGCTTTCAGGATGGGTCTGCTCCCCGGGTTGTTGAAGGATACGGTGGCGGAAAGTCAGGCGATGACCTTTGGAGCATTGCTAGATCAAGTTGAGAAGAGAATCTTGGTAGAAGAAACCCAAGCCTCGGAAAAAGGGTCAGGGGATCAGCTGGACCATAATCAATTTCAAAGGACTGAGTCAAGCACCCAGGGCCCTCGATCGAACGTTCAGACTAAAAGTACGGGTCAATATCCTCCGAGGCAAAAGTCGAACCCGCAGTACTATGGCAATCAACAAAACTATAATCAAGGGGGAAGACTCATGTCAAACAAATGGGTTCGACCCGATTATTTCGCGGAGTTGACATAAAATGTTGCTGCGATATTTGATAAAGCTAAATCTACGGTCCCGTTCAAGAAGCCTTTTCCCATACAGACTCCGAGGGAAAGCAGAAGCGTCAACAAACATTGCAAGTATCATGAGGATATTGGACACGACACCAAGGATTGCATAGCTTTGAAGAAGGAGGTGCAAGCCCTAATTGAGAATGGAATGTTGTTGGAGTTCGTCAAAAAACACTCCCAGAAAAATGTCGTGGTAAAAGTTGTCTCAAAGAACACTGACACAGCCATGGTGATTTCCGAGAGGGTCGAAGATTTTGACATCGAGCAAGAGTATTTGGACCCCAAGGTGGGGAGGAACAATGTGAACCTAGTAGAGGAAGAAATTCCGAGGGGGAGAGTGGACAACCTTTGTGCATTCTTCGATTCCTTGGCGATTTTTGGGGGAGACACAATTGCGGGAAATTCCAACAGCTCCCGAAAAAGGCACATGGTCAACCTGACCACCCAGATTGAAGCGGGAGTCTCTGCACAAATGCACCGCTCGCCTTCCCCAATTATTTGTTTCGATGATGATGATATGCGGAATGTTGCAGGCCCTCATGAGGACGCTGTAGTGATTGCGGCAGGTATCGCTGGGGATCAAATTTAGAAAATACTCATCGACACAGAGAGTTCTGCGAATATATTGTTTATGAGCACTTACCGACGCATCTTTGACCCGACGGTTATCCGAAGATCCGACATGACTATAGTGGGCTTTACTGGTGCCACAGTAGTGGTGGTTGGAGAGTTTCAGTGTGTGGTCGAGTTGGGCCGTGGACCATTTAAGAAAGAGGTGGAGGTACTTTTCATTGTGGTCTACGCACCAACCTCGTATAATGCTATCCTGGGTCGCTCTTGGTTGTCCCGGATGCATGGCATAATCTCCACAGTGCATCAATGCTTAAAGTATGTGGTCGGAAACAATATTGGGACAGTCCGAAGTAGCCAGAAGATGGCACGTGAATGTTACCAGATAGCCATGTCCTCTAAGGGGGTTCGGGGGGAGACTTCCGACCCAGCATAGCAATTAAAGCCCCCCCCCCCCCCCTCGAAATCATCCCCTGTGATGATCCGAGGGAGGCCCCCGGATTTCAGGTCCCAGAAGAAGATTCTGCGACACACGAATTTGCGAGTGGCAAAGTTCTGAAAATTGGGGTCCACCTCTCTCCAGAGTTTAAGGAGAAGTTAATTGCTTTTTTATCTGATAAACTTGATATGTTTGCTTGGTGTGCACAGGATGTCACTGGAGTGCCGTCGAAAATCATGTGTCATAAACTCGCGATACGATTAGATGTTCGACCCATAGTCCAGAAAAGAAGGCGTGTCTCCCCGGAAAAGGCCTCAGAAATTCTGTTGGAGGTCGAAAGACTACTGAGCATATGCCATATTCGCGAGTCGCATTATCCCGTATGGGCGTCGAATCTAGTGGTAGTGCGAAAGAAAAACGGCAAGTGGAGAATGTGTATTGACTTTACAGACTTAAACAGGGCTTGTCCTAAGGATCCGTTTCATGTGCCTCGCATCGATCAATTAGTGGATTCGACCTCCGGAAATCGATTTTTATCATTTATGGACGCTTACTCGGGGTACAACCAATTCGACTGGCCGCTAAGGATGAGGAAAGCACTTCTTTTATTATTGGGCGAGGTTTATACTGCTATAAGGTCATGCCATTCGAATTAAAAACGCGGGGGCAACCTATCAGCGCCTGATCAATAAAACTTTTGAGGGGCAGATTGGGCGGAACATGGAAGCCTATATCGACGATATGTTAGTCAAAAGTGAGCGAGACGAAGACTATTTCGCTGACCTGGCAGACGCATTTCGAAATTTGAGCAGATTCAATCTCAAATTTAATCCGGAGAAGTGCATCTTCGGGGTGAGGTCAGGCAAATTTCTTGGTTACATGATCAGCGAAAAAGGCATCGAGGCTGATCCCGAGCAGCTAAAAGCTCTGATCACCACGACCCCCCCCCCCCCCCCCCCCGAAATATTAAGGAAGTACAAATTCTGACAAGAAGGTTGGCCGCTTTGAATAGATTTATTTCGAGGTCTTCGGATAAATGTGCTCCATTTTTTAAAGTATTACGGAATGCGAAGCAGTTTTGTTGGACCGAAGAATGTTCGACCGCTTTTCGTCAAATCCAAGACTATTTGACGTCTCCGGAAGTCTTATCCAAACCTTTGGTAGGGGAAACATTAATTGTCTATGTAGCAGTATCAGACGGTGCGGTCACTGCCGTTCTCCTCCGCGAAGATGACTCTATTCTGAAGCCAATTTATTATGTCAGTAAGAGTTTGCTGGACGCGGAGAAGCGGTATCTCACATTGGAGAAGGTAGCTTTAGCATTGGTAACGGCAGCTCGAAAGATGAGACATTACTTCCAGGCCCACCCAATCGTTGTTCGGACGACTTTTCCCCTGAAGAGTTTATTACAAAGACCAGACATCTCTGGCAGGATGACTAAATGGTCAGTAGAGCTGGGAGACTTCGACATAACGTTTGAGCCTCGAACGGCGATAAAAGCACAAGTTTTAGCCGATTTCTTGGTCGAGTTCCATTCAGATAGAGGAGAACAGGAGGTACACGACGTGGTTGACAAAGAGGAATGGGTGATACGGACGGATGGCGGGTCGAACATTTCAGGAAGTGGGGAAGGTGTCCAATTGATTTCCCCGAAAGGGGTAGCTATGTTCCAAGCCATTCGTTTCGGTTTTAAGGCTACTAATAATGAAGCTGAGTATGAAGCTGCTCTAGCAGGCTTGCGGTTGGCTCAAATATGCGGGGTTCAAAGGATAAAATTGATTAGTGACTCTCAGTTGGTGATAAATCAAGCCTCAGGGGAGTCCGAGGCCAGAAAAGAAACGCTGATACAGTATTTGAAGCTGATGAAAGACTTGGTATCTGAATTTGAGGGAGTCAAGTTCGAGCATGTTCGAAGAGAGTTAAATGTTGTCCTGGATTCTCTTGCTTCCGCTTCACGGACGGAAGGTTACCCGTGGGTTTTGGTTCAGGAGTGCCCTTCGATCTCGATTGGCGAAGAGCACGCGATGAACATCTCGGAGGAAAGCAACGTGGTTTCGCACGATTGGAGAACGGTTATCATTGATTTTTTGGCCCATGACATTTTACCGGTCGAAAAGCATGAAGCCAAAAAAGTTAGATTCAAGTCTCACGACTACATTCTGCTGGGAGGATTATTGTATAAAAGATCTCTGAGTCAGCCATTATTGAGGTTTTTGAGTGGGCCCGAGTCACAAATTATCCTCTCCGAGTTGCACGACGGTGAAGGATCTGCCCATTGTGGATACAAGGCTTTAATCCGAAGGGTATTCCTGGCTGGATATTATTGGCCCACTATCGCGGCCGACGCAAAAGATTTAGTCAAACGATGCGACACGTGCCAGCGCTACGCTAATGCGATTCACAAACCTGGGGTGTTGATGGAAAGCATTTCAGAGGCAGTCTCGTTTGACAGATGGGGCATTGATCTAGTTGGGCCTCTACCAATGGCGTATGGGGGCAGACATACGATAATTGTGGCAGTCGACTATTTCTCTAAGTGGGTGGAGGCTGAACCACTCGAAGGGATGAAGGCCAAAGACGTGATCAAGTTTTTCATATCTAACATTTGTTGTCGTTTTGGTGTACCATTGCAGATCACCACAGACAATAGGCCTCAATTTGATAACAAGGACTTCCAGAGCTTCTGTATATCGAGGGGCATACGACAATGTTTTTCAGCACCATTTCACCCTCAGGCTAATGGTCAGGTGAAAGTGACTAATCGCACGATCCTCGATGGTCTGAAGAAGAACTTGGAAGGCAAAGCAGGGAAATGGCCCGACTATCTACAGGAGGTGTTGTGGGCATACCGAATGACTCCCCAAACGGCCACTGTTGTGTCCCTATTTGCCTTAGTTTATGGGATGGATGACGTTGTCCCTCCGGAGATCCTTTTCCCCTCACATCGAATAGCAACATATGTCTCGGATACAAATGACCAGAGCAGAGCATTGGCTTTAGACTTGGTTGAGGAAAAGAGACAGCAAGCACAGTTGACATCCCTTCATTATCAAACTCTCATGAGGAGTCGGTATGCGTCCAAGGTAAAGCATAGAGATTTTCAGGTGGGAGACAAGGTTTTACGCAAAGTTTTCTTGCACACTAAAGACAAGAGCTTGGGGACGTTGGGACCTAACTGGGAAGGCCCCTACGAGGTCACCGAAAAGATAAAACCGGGCACATATCGGTTAAAAGATAAAGAAGGGCGATACCTCCGTCTACCTTGGAATATTGAGCATTTAAAATTGTATCTTGATTAAAAGAGCTAGCTGACATTGTATTTCTTTTTTCCTTTCTCTGTATCCCCCAGGACAAACTTTGGTGAGGGCACACTCTTTCCTATCCTGTTAGGGACAGGAAGGTTTTAATGAGGTGTTTTGATGAGCCCCTTAAATACAAAGAGTTCTTTGCCTTAACTATTTTTTGGGTCACAGTAACATGTGCCTCGAATTGTTGTCCCTTCGAATTATTTTTTGGGTCACAGTAACATGTGCCTCGAATTTTTGTCCCTTCGAATTATTTTTTGGGTCACAGTAACATGTGCCTCGAATTGTTGTCCCTTCGAATTATTTTTTGGGTCACAGTAACATGTGCCTTGAATTATTGTCCCTTCGTATTATTTTTTGGGTCACAGTAACATGTGCCTCGAATTGTTGTCCCTCCAAACTATTATTTGGGTCACACTAATGTGTGCCTCAAGTTTTATTATTAATTTATCAATACTTGGGTCACATTAATGTGTGCCTCAAGTTTTATTGTTACTTGGATCACACTAAGGTGTGCCTCAATTTTTGGGACCTTCAAACTATTCTTTGGGTCACACTAATGTGTACCTCAAGTTTTGGGACCTTCGAACTATTCTTCGGGTCACACTAATGTGTGCCTTAAGTTTCATTTTTACTTTATCAATATTTGGGTCACACTAAGGTGTGCCTCGAATCCAATATCACTTTATCATTATTTGATCACAATAATGCGACTCAAGATATCATCTCCTTAAATTTTCAAGTAGGTCATAATCATAGTTCGAAGGACTTGCCTCTTCGGATTTTTTTGTTGAAAATATAACATATGTAAACTTATAGTAATAATTGTTCATTGATCTTAAAAAAATCGACCTGTCTCATACAAATTAGCACAAGTACAACATGTTCAAGTCATATTACAAAAAGAGGCCCTATTGGGCCACACACAAAACATTAACTCCTTCAGCATCTTTCCTCAGTCTGAATTTTTCGAAGAGTCACTCCCCTCAGCCTCTGAATCTTCACTCTCACTTACAATTATATGGGGGGGGGGGGCGAAGTTCCGAGGGAACAAGCTTCCAAAAAGGCCCCAGGTTATATTCAGGATGCTCAGCATGAATTTGGGTTAGCAAACCAGCTCGAGTAGTGGCATCCCGGGCCTGCAGCTTACTTGTACATGTTGCTGCATAAGCATCCACAGCTTTGTCTTTCTCTTCCTCGACTTGTCCAGGAAAACTTTCGACCCGTCTCCGTAGCTGATCTCGGTCTGCTGTCACCGTTCGAAGGGCCTCAGTACATTGTGTGAATCCATCGCAAGCCAAGTGATGCCCCTTTTTATACTCAGCTATCATTAGCTCTTGAGCATCAGTCTTCTTCTTGTACAAGTCCCTCTCCTCTTGACAACACCTCTCCAGCATTGTCACATAATTTTCGGAGGTATAGAGACGCTCGTATAAGGCATCAGCTTGGCCCTCGATCACCGAATGTTGTTTCTTGGCCTCCTCGAGCTGAGAAGCAGTCAGCAGCGATTTGAACTTGTAATGATTCTTGTGTTTCTCAAGATGACGCATCTTCCTTCCCCTATTCACCGAGGTATGCAGAAATCTTCGAAGGGATAGTGAGAATTCATCATCCAAAGGCACTTCGAAAGAGCTCGAATGAGACCCTAATGCTGCAGAGTCAAACTCAGAAAATCCGCCTCCCAGAGTGTCTGGGTCAATAAGCTGGGGAGGGTTGCTTCGCAGAATCGGGATAGGAGCTAATCTTGGGCTGTTTTCCAGGGGGCTGGGTGAGAAGCCTCAGTAAGAGGCGAATGTGAGGATTGATGAGGAATTTCCCTGGGAGAATGGCCACCTCTATTCTCAGGCTCACTTGCGCTTTCATGGACCTCTTCCTCAAGGCCAGCCTCTTGATTGTTGTCGGGTGTTTCACCGCCCTCAGATTGTTCTTGGATAGGTTCGAGGAGGATAACTTTACCCTTCCTGTCTCTTATCTTGGCATCCTTTCTTGAAGGTAGGATGGGAGCAGGAGGAGGAGGAGCGGAGTCCACTGACCCAATATTGTTGGGTGGAGGGGAAGGATTTGACGCCCCAGCATCGTTCGAAGAGGGAGGCATTTGAGTACTAACAGGCCCTTTGGGATTTAGCTGTTGGGTTGATAACACTTCATCTTCTGGAGGTTCCCCAAGATGGCTCTGCGAACGGGAGCGCTTGGGAAAGTATACTACTACGTCTTTTTGACTGCACCGCTCCATCACTTCTCGCTCCGAGGGAGGAGTCATCAATCCTCTCATACTAATGCGATCGAGGGGATTGAGCCTCCATAATCGACTCCTGACAAGATTGTTGTCTGTAAAGCAGAGACGAAATCGGTTGTCCCACTGTTCCTTTGCCCACAAGCGAAGGTCGGTAAACACAGTTGCAGCACCCTCGACATAATCAGAGTAGGGTTTGGATATCCCAGTCATAGCTGCAACAAGTAGCCAACATCAAAACCAATCACAAGTAAAAGTTCGAGGGAGCATAAATATTCGAGGGCGCATAAGTTTTCGAGGGAGCATAAATATTCGAGGGAGCATAAATATTCGAGGGAATATAAAATTCGAGGAGTCACAAAAGTTGAGGGGGTACTTACATTTCATAGTCCACATTAGAGAAAGCTTGTGAGGATTTGAAGGAGTGGCCTCTGACCCGGTCTCCCAGCAACCAGAGAAAAAGAGAAACTGCTGCCTCCATTTCTTATCAGCCTCCAGTAGATCTTTCAAGACTTTTTTGCCCTCGATTGAAAGTCAGCAAATAAAAGGGAAAGTAAGGATTTCTGGCCAAACCAGCAAGGCCAATGAGTTGCTCTAACGAAAATTCGTGACCTGAGAGCCTCGAGGCCATGATGCAGGCCATCAAAGTAAACCACATGTTGGGCCCAACCTGCGAGGGGCAAAGGTCTATCTTCGACAAATATTCGATGAAGAAGGGGTCTAAGGGATACCTTAACCCCCAGTTCATGATTTCTATGTATACCACCAACTCATTGTCCCTCACTGATAAGGGTGTCTCTCCTTCTGAGGGGAATCTGATGGTAACGTAGGAGGGGATGCACCATCGAGTCCTTAGCATCGTCTCTTCCTCCTTCGAAAAATACTTGTATCTGATATTGGCAAGGGCCACCATATGCTTATTTTCGATGCCCCGAATGTTGTGACCAGCAATGCTGTCCAGCTCCAAGGGCAACACAATGTCCCCTTTTGATTTTGGAGCAATCCGACGAGCTTGCTCTTTGGGTATTATTTGGGATGAAGACGTTGCAAGGTTCGCAGGACCTATGGAGGGGATGGTTGGCACTTTTGGTTCGAGGGGCTTTTTGAGAGGTTTTTTCCCCTTAGCATCTCAATTTTCATCGCGTCTATTGAGCATATCCTCCTCGGTAATAAGTGTTTTCGAGGGGGAGAATTGAGTTCCATGAAAGGTCATGGATGGAGTGGAAGGAAGACTCGACACATCGACTTCGTTTCTTCGAGGAGGGCTGTTCGAAGTCCGTCGAGGGCTTGTGGATGTCCTTGTGGATATTCGCGGAGGACTGACAGAAGTTCGAGGAGGGCTGTTTGATGTCCGTCGAGGGCTCGCAGATCTTTGAGTGAGATTCTCGAGGGTTGTTGGTAAAGTCGGTTCTCGAATAACTAAGGGCGCCTCCCTGACCCATTTTCACTCATGAGAGCCTTTCCTATCTTTATGGGACTTCTTTCTCTTCCCGGACGAGTGCTTGTGTTGCCTATCTTTACCCATCTTTCCGAGGGGGGCCGAATCACTGTGCAAGCTTTGTCGAGCGATTTCGCAGGGGATAATTGCAGTTGAATCTGCCGACGGAGGCCAGGCACCAAAGAAAGTAGTAGTCGATGGTGGGGGATGAGGCCTCACGCCTTCACCAGCGGAAATCCTCTCTTCGAACCTCTTATTAATCAACAACCACTCAGGAATTCGACGGTGCTTATTCGCCAGCTTTATCTCTTTAGAAATAATTGAACAGAAGTTGAGTTAATGAAGAGAGAAGGTTGATATTTATAGACACAGATGGGCTTTTCCTAACAGATCAGGCCTGGGGACCTTTTTATGGTGTTTGCCTAGGGACATTATGGTCCATGTAGGTGCGAATTGTTCTGACACTAGCCGCAGGGGAAGATGAAGGATTTTTGTGTCAGAAAATGTTAGGGGAAGAGGAAGAGTTTTCTGACAAAAATGTCAGAATAATTGGTAACGTCTCCCAAAGAGTTATGCTGACACAGGTGTTCGTTAGATTACGTCATGACCAAGATCAATCCTGGCACCCCTTTTAGCTTGAGTATGAAATCATTCGGGGGCTGATCTACCTAAAATGGTGCAAGGATTGGGGGGGGGGGCTACTCGGTTAATAGGAGAAATTCGAAGAGCGATTTCTCGGAGAGCTGTTTTGTGGCCTTGATGTTTCGAAGAGCGATTTCTCGAAGAGTTGGTTTGTGGTTTCGATGGTTCGAGGAGCTTTGTAGACATTCGAAGAGCGATTTCTAGAAGAGTTGGTTTGTGGCCTCGATGGTTCGAGGAGTTTTGTAAAAATTTGAAGAGTGAAATTCGGGGAGGAAATGGTTTTTGCCTGTCAAGAGAGTTATTCAGTCCCAGTAAAATAATTTTTACTAAGACTGGGGGGTACTGATAAGGAAGAATAAAAGACAAGGAGAAAAGTGTAAAGAAGAAACTTGACAAGAGAAAATAGCAAAAAAAAAGTGTGATAGGAGGAAAACGCATAGAAATAAATGTGTAAGGACTGAATTGTACAAACTATATGAAGAGATAGCCAAAATAGGAAGAAAGTAAAATGTAGGGACCAAAAGATGTAATTAGTCCAAGTTAAGGCGTGTGGGGTCCGCAATTATACTATAAAAGGACCACACACGCTTCACAAATCTCGAGATGAATAGTACGAGACTTTATCTCTCTACTTAACCTAATAATCTAGATTTTCTCTCTCTAAAACTAACACTAAGATATTTCTGTATCGCAAAATCGTCTCTCGGCAATCCTCGTATCGCATAATCACCCCTGGACCATCTTAAAACTCTTCACACTCGACAATCATTTTTATTCTCTTTCTCCCAGATAACTTATTCAACATCTTAAAAGGTAGCTAATTAGAAAGATCAAATGGAGAGTAACTCTGTGGTACCTTTTGAATAAGAAGCTCAAGTATTAGTATACATTAATTTTAAATTACGTTTGTCATTATTTCATCAATAATTAGTCAATCGAGGCTCATCCTTGTCCAATCTTAATGTCCAAACCATCGTCTGCCCCTAGATCTATAATCCACTAGTTTTTTTTTATGTTCATGCTTAATCAGGGATGTACAAAGCTTATATTCTTCTAGATTTATAATTTACTCAGTTTATGTATGTTCATGTCAAATCCCAATGCACAAACCATCTTCTGCCACTAGCTTTTTAATCCACGCAGTTCCTGAAAGCCTTCTTCTCTTAAGTGTAGACTTTTTTATACTTTGTGTGTATGTTGGTTGAGTTAGTTCATTTAAGAGTGCAACATGACTAAGAGGCACATGAATGTTATGGGTTTTTTTGTAGTGGACATTGTATGTTTTTTATGCATTGTCAATGCTGTTATTTTTAAAGCTTGTTAGCAATAACTTCATTTAAAGTAACTTTTAGAGAATATCATGGGGCATACATGTTAACTGATTTAGAAAAGAACTCTTTAAAATATCATTGGAATGTTCAAGGCCATAAATGTATAATTTTTCATTGTAAATAAGGTTGATGTATTCTTTTCCCCTCGTGTCGCGGGTATTTTATTGTTTTTATTCCGACCAAATGTCAAATATAATGATTTCAAAGGTAAACAAAACATAAGGTTACATCTTAAAAATAAAATTGTCTAAAAATTACATTATTCAAATATTGACATCCGTTATATAAAATAACGAATATATACTTATTAAGATCAATATATAATATAAAAGAACAATCACACATGTTGATATCTCGAGGATAAAATTACTAAAAAATACGATAACCCTCGAATAAGAAGGATATTAGTGAGATATGATTTAAGTTAAAATAACTATATCAAATCACAGACATGGCTACAAATAAAGCCTTATAGGCTACACAATTGCCCACATTGTGGTCTGAATATTATGTCATATCGTGAACATAACATAAGCCAAGCCTTAGAGGCTACGGAATTGCGCATATTGTTGCGCTGACTACCATGTCAAATGTGAACCTGGTCATAAGCCAAACTCATGAAGCTACGTAATTTTCTATATCGTGGCATGGTTATAAGTCAAACACAAACATGTCTATAAGATAATCTCCCGAGGTTACGTAATTGCCAATATTATGTCATGACTACTATATCAAATCACAAACATAGCTACAAACCAAACCCTAGAGGCTACGCAATTGTTCTGACTATGGCCTGACTACTATGCCATACACTTTTAATCATAAGAATGCGTTGATAAACCAAAATTGGTAAACCAGATAAGTGATTCAATCATTTTATTGTTTGAAAACAATACCCATTATTTTAGGATATATTGATATTAAATTATTTAAGGCTACGCAATTGCTTATAATGTGACTTGATTATTATGTCAGATGTTGATAACTTTGATAAGAACATGATTTATCTAAACTATTGGTCAAACTAGTAGAATATTGGGCTAATTGGGTCAGATATATGTCTGGTAAAGTAAGTCCAATAAATGTGTAACATTGAGGGTATTTAATGTAATAAGAATTAAATATTTTTAAGATTTGTAAAATAATGGGGTGGAATAGGAAACAATTGACCAATCGTGTTATCTTTGGGTCCACCACCATTACTTTTTTTCCCAAGAATATATTTATTTATTGATGTTGAAATAAAGTGTTACATATGTTTAAGTATTACGATTTATGAGCTTTGATAGCTCTGAGTATCAGTTGTTCAATGACTTCTATATTTCTTCTTCTTCTTCTTCTTATTCTTCTGTTTTCCATCTTCTTTTGCAGCATCTCCTTCCTCTTGTATTACTCCATGTCGTCTTGTGTCTTTAGTTCTCTTGTGTCCTGCAAGCAAAGGAAAACAAGTGGTCAGGTTTTTTACAAACCTGCCAAGTCATTTGGTTAGTCAAAGAACCTAAAATTCCCTAATTTTAATGAATCCAGTAATGTGATATCAGATAGTTCATTGAAAGAATGGTTAGTTGAGATTTTAAATTCCGTCTGTTTTTTAACTGCATGCTTAGCTAACCAATCTGTAATAATATTTTGCTCTCTCTATATATATGTTTCAGATTCATTTGAGGCATGGTTAAGTTCCTACAGCAAATGATAATTTGTTCTAAGTGCCATGAGTATTTACCTGAGGATAACATATTGAACAATCCTAGAGAATCTATCTCTATATCTATCATGTTAACGTTTTTCTCTTTGCAACTTAATAGACCATTTAACAAAGCATAGATTTCAGCAATCATTTGGGAACATTTACCTATTACATTTCCTTTAACTAGGATTAAGTTACCTAGTTCATCTCTCAAGATAAAAACATAACTAGAATCTTCATTCATTAAGGTTGAACCATCACAGTTTAACTTATATCGATTATGTAATGGATGGTTCCATTTGATATACATGAAAGGTTTTGAGTTCTTAGTGTGATTAAAACAGCTAAGGTCTTTTGCTATATGTGAATCACCTTTCTAGTGTTTTCTATTGAATGTTGATGCAGAGTCTAAAGAGATAAGCATAAAGGATATCCGATTAATAATCATTTTGTGTGAAGTGACAATGTTCTGATACTTATACTTGTTTCTTGAAATCCATATGTTACGGGTAATCAATGCAGGTAATATAGTACGTATATGAGTTGCTTAAGGAGTAGATAATAACCAAAGGTTAATGATATGATTGATTGTCATATGTTTGCCTATTTTAATGTTGAATTTTTCAGAAAAATGAGACCAGATAGCCCAGGAAGATTCAAAAGTAATAAAAGCATGGTTAAGTGATTCAATATTCTGACATTTTAGACATTTTGAAGCAAGTTGAAATCATTTTTTCTGCAATATTGTGTCTATACTAATGGAATTTTTTAATACTCTCCAAAGGGTGAAAGAATACTTCTTTGGAGAGATATTATTCCATATCTTCCCTTTGATCAGTGAAGTTATATCTTTTGTCTAATTACGTTGACTGTGTCTTTTAATTTAAAGGTTCCATCAGTGGAGAGCTTCCAAATGATGGAGCCTTCTATGTTTAAGTTAATGCGTATTTTTGTAATTCTGTTTATGTAAGTAGATGGTAGGTATGAGTGTAATTTAGGTAAATCCCAGTTGTCAGTGTTCCAGAATTCAGTTACCTTTGTTAAAGAGTAATGTTGTGAATTGATTTCTGTTAGGGTTATTAAAGGTTTATTATGGTGCCAACTATCTAACCAGAAGTCTACTTCTTTCTTGCCTAATCTCCATTTTATATATTTCTTAGCTTCTTCTTTAATCTCAAACATCATTTTCTAAGTTTTAGAATCTGTTGATCTTAAAGAGGATTGTAAAGGGTGAATGTTTTGACAGTACTTAGAATGCATTAATTTGGACCATATGGTTTTATTGTTTCTAAAGTTAAACTAAAGCTTAAATGAATATGCTTTTTGAATATCCTTTAGGTTTCTTATATTGAGTCCATTTTAAATGTGAGGTTTACATGTATTGTTCTATTTCCACCATAATATAGAATTATTATTTTCGCTATAACCCCATAAATATTTATTCAAAAACTTGTTAATTCTAGATATTACTTTCAAAGGTAAGTTAATTGACTGTAAGTAATAGTTTGGGTAAGATAATAGGACAGACTTAATCAATGTTATTCTACCACCAAAATAGATGTTTTTAGAATTTCATTTCATTAATTTTTTTCTTATCTTATCTATTAAATCCTCAAAGTTAATAGAAAAGTTGTTTGTATGAATTGGGATACCTAAATATATAAGAAGTAACTTAGTTTGTTTGAAGCCTAAAAGGTTTTCTAGGACATTTATCCTGGTTTTACTCATGGGCGTGGAGGCTATAAAAGTTGTTTTTGTATATTTATTTGTTGGCCAGATAACATTTGGTATGTATCCAAGAATTTTGAAAGTTTCTTTATGTTTGTTAATGAACCATTTAGGAAGAGAACTATATCATCAGCATATGCTAAACAGTTAATATTTAAAGGACCTTTCATGTTATATGTCATTAGTTTATGTTGGCCAATTAATTTGTTTAAACCTCTTATTAAGAACTCTTCTGCTATAATAAATAGGCTTGGGGATAGAGGGTCCCATTGCCTTAAACCATTACTAGAATTAAAGTAGCTATTAGTTTTACCATTAATTATCACTGAGTATGAAATGTGTTCAATACTTTTCTTAACTAGCTCTATTACTTGTTGATTGAATCCAAAGGAAAACAAAACCTCATATATAAACCTAAATTCAAGCTTATCAAAAGCTTTTGACATATCTAAGCTAATTATTAAGTTGTTCCCTCTGGTTTTTCAGTTAAGGTCTCTAATCATTTCTTGGGTTATTAACCTGTATTGTTCTTTTTTCAATGTAGGCACCTTGTTCATTTGAAATGATAAGAGGGAGTAACTTAGGTAGTCTATTATTCAGTATTTTAGATAAAATTATATTAAGGACTGAGCATAGCCTTATAGGTCTAAATTGTAGCCAAGTTTTAGGTGATTTGACCTTAGGTATTAAGCAGATGAGGGTTACAAATAGGCCTTTAGGGATTTCAGTTTTAGTGAAGTAATCTATGACAGCTTTGAGAAGATCATCTTTTATTATTAACCAGCATGATAAGTAGAATCTGGAGTTGAATCCATCAACTCCAGAAGCACTATTAAGATTCAGTTTTTTATTACATTGTATAATTCATCCATTGATGGCATTTTCATTATGTCTTCATTGTTTTGATCTGTTATGACATTAGGAATAATTTCCTTTATCATAGAAAGGTTATTCTAAGTCTGTGTCTTGTTTAAAAGTGTTTTAAAGTATTCTACAACAGATAAACCAATTCTATCCTCATCATCAATCCAATTATCTTCAATTAAAATACCATTGATTCTGTTTTTAGAACTTCTCTTTTTAACATAATTGTGAAATGTTGCTAATTTATTGTCACCATCTTTTAACCATTTTACGTAACTTTTTTGTTGCCAATATATTTCCTTTTTTCAAGTAATGTTATAAGTTTAGCATTAAGGTTACATAAATTAGTTTGGTTCTCAAGATTGTTTGTTTCTTCTAGCTTAGTTTCTGCAATTTTTATTTCCTCTTGAGTTTTGTTTAGACAATAAAAATGTTACCATATACATCATTGTTCCAGTTTTTAGATGTTTCTAAAGTCTTTTCAACTTTGACCAAAATATGTAAATATGAGAAGTATCAGTCAGCTTTTTCGTTTT
The DNA here is from genome assembly GCA_036936605.1 of Limnanthes douglasii subsp. nivea. Classification (NCBI taxonomy): domain Eukaryota; kingdom Viridiplantae; phylum Streptophyta; class Magnoliopsida; order Brassicales; family Limnanthaceae; genus Limnanthes; species Limnanthes douglasii. The sequence continues at coordinate 174,983,765 of JAUPFV010000003.1, forward strand.
CTACAGTTTTAAGAAAATCCTCATGTTTTAACCACATGTTTTGGAATCTAAATGAAGGTTTATGGTTTGCAGATTTTAGTATGATAGATATTATTAAGGGTGAATGGTCATAACATGTTATGGCCAGGTGATTCACCCTTGTAATTTGAAATGTTTCTCTCCATTTATCATTATGCAAGGATTTGTCTAAACGTTTCCATTTGTGTTTGTTTGTCCATGTAAAGTTTGTGCCTGTGTAACGAGGGTCTTCTAATGTGCAATCTAAAATCATATTATTAAAATCATTCATATTTTTGGAACAAAGTATGGAACAATGTAGTTGTTCATTTGTGTTGGGGATTGTGTTAAAATCTCCAATAACAAGCCAAGGCAAATCAGTGTCAAAAATGGATCTTAAATGATCCCATAGAGGCACTCTATGGGATCCAGTACATTTTGCATAAACTATGGTAAGCAGAACTACTTTATTAGTAGCATGATGACTTACCATATAGTTAACATGTTGATCAGAATTGTCTAGGATATTAATATTATAGCCATTTTTCCAGAAAATCCAAATTTTATTATTAATATTTGCAAAATGAGATTCAAAACCTAGTTTATTACATGTAAATTGCAAGTTATCAACTGGTATCATAGGTTATTGTAGAGCTATGATATCAGTTGAGAATTTTCCAAACAATATTTTTAATTCTTTTCAATGTTTTTTGATTTCCTAGCCCTCTAACATTCAAGTTGAGTATGGTTCTGTTCATTTTAAGATTTGTTATGAGGATCTTAATGATCCTTTAGAAGTTATGGGTTTTATCAATATCTTGCCTCTTGAGGATCTTCTTGTAGGAGTTTTAGTAGAGCTTTTTTTAAGTTGTTTAAGTTCAGGTGATTGAGGTAAGCTCAAACTAATCCTAGTAAGTTTTTTATTCTTGTTCTAGTTCTGTTAGTTCATCTAATTCTTCAATATTAAGTGTTTTGATGTAGCAAAGACCGCGAACACGCTGGTTTCTCGCTCAGGAATCGGAATTGGGTCAAATAGGTACACAAATCGAAGATTTCGACGAGCCTGTTAGAAACCTGTTTTAGCATTAATTTTATTTATTAATTTTATTTTAAAACATTTATTTAATTTCCCTTATTTGGAATTAGGGTTTTGGTTAGTGCTATATAAAGCATCATATACCCTATTTTACCGTTAGACTTTGATTAATTAAATTTTGGGAATTATTTCTTTAAGTCTCCGTATTTCTCTAACATAGGGTTAGGGTTTTATCATTGATTTATCTTCTTATCTTCCACCACGCCATCAGTTAGTATCAGAGCCCAGCAATTCCTGCTACGCAGATACAAGAATCATGTTCCGAGTACCTCTTGATTTGAAGGCTAGAATAGAGAACGACATCTTCCAGCCTAACTGCACAATTGGAGGAAGAATTTGCAAGTTTGTAATTGATTCAGATATCTATGAGAATCTTATTTCAGAGGAGGCTGTTCAGAAACTGGAGTTGAAGACTGAAGCTCTTCCATACCCGTACATACTGTCAGGATTGATAGAGTACATCGAGATAACAGTTTCTAAACGCTATCAAATTGCCTTTTCTGTTGGTAATTACAAAAATACAGCATGGTGTGACATATTTACAATGGACGTTTGTCATCTAGTTTTAGGTCCATGGCAATTTAAGAGAAATTATACTTATCATATTAGAACAAATCGATACAGTTTTGTTAAAGATGGTATTAAGTTTATATTAGTGTCATCTAGAGTGGTGTCTCCAAAACCACCACCAGTTAAAGAGTGTCATGCTCAAATTGCACCAGCTGCCGATATTAGTTGTGATGTTAAAACTGTGTCTAACTGCGTGTTTGACAAGCCAGTCTATGATAAAAATATTTTTGAAGATGTATCTGAGTTGGTATTTGACAAACCAGTCTACGATGCGTATGATGATGATTGGGATGATGAAGATCTAATTAATATTGAGGAAAAACTTGTAGATCAAGATATTGTCTCAGGCTTCAATACACCAAACTACATTGCTTCCGAAGTTCTATTGAAGAAATACTGCAAAGTAGCAGCTTTTATTGTGGAGATGCATCTTCCAGGTATTTTATGTTATCTTAAAATCAAACCTTTGATTCAGTTTTATGTGGATACATGTTGTCGTATTTGAAAAATAGAAGATGATAGAACTTGGATAAAAGATTATGTTTTGTAATAGAACTTGGAGAAGTTTTGGGTGATGGTTGGGGAAATAAAAGAAAGAGTTACAAGTTAAAAGTAGAAAATTGCAGTATTTTGAATCTGCTGGCAGAAATATACTCTGCAGAACTTGAGAAGCCATATACTATTCAACAAAGAGGAATTGTTCCTTTCTGCAAGGGTTTTGATGTGATACAACAAGCACAGTCTAAAACTGGAAAGAAACAACTTTTTACACGCACAAGGGTGCTGTTGTGCTTAGTAAATGGGTTGAAAAATCATACATAGAAGAAGTGGGTGGAGTATATCTTGTTACTGCTGACTATAGTAATGTCGATGACATAGTAAATAGGGACAAAGTTGAGAAACCACTTCTTGACAAGATCTGCAACATTCAGATTCTCACCTCTCACACCCTTATGCTGCTACCAGTTGAAATCAGTGGTGAACACGCCAATGTTTTTGCAGTTTTGTCAATGTTTCAGCGTTCCGAATTCGAGGTCGAATTCTTCCCAACCGGGGAAGAATGATGTAGCGAAGACCGCAAACACACTGGTTTCTCGCCCAAGTATTTGAATTGGGTCAAACATGTACTCAAATCGAATATTTCGACGAGTCCTTCCCAACCATGGAAGGATGATGTTGCGAAGATATCAAACACACTGGTTTCTCGCTCAGGTATTGAAATTTGACACCCAAATTCGACATGTAAAGCCTTCGAAAACCAGTTTTAATATTTTAGCATTAATTTTATTTATTAATTTTATTTTAAAACAGTTATGTAATTTCCCTTATTTGGAATTAGGGTTTTGGGTAGTGCTATATAAAGCATCTTATACCTTATTTTACCGTTAGCCTTTGATTAATTAAATTTTGAGATTATTTCTCTGAGTCTCCATATTTCTCTAACCTAGGGTTAGGGTTTTATCATTTATTTCTCTTCTAATATTCCACCACGCCATTAGTTTTAAATGAGTTACTTAGTTGAATGGTATGTATGGCTTCAGTTATGTCATTTTCGGTAACTTCAGATGGTTCATTAAGTTGATTGAAAATTAGAATTCCTTCATTTTGCTCTGCATTGTTTGTTACTCTTAAGTCCTTATTCTTTTTATTATTGGTTATCAATTCAGGTGGTTTATCAGGTTGTAATGTTAAGGTGGTCTTTTCTGTTTTATCAATTTTTCATTATCTATGTATTTACCATTTGTTTCCTCTGTTTCATTTGTTTGGTTAGATTCTATAACATTCTCAGATGTTATCGTATCTAATTCAAAGTTCATAGTTAACAGTGGTTCTATTTGTGGTTCTTTGTTAATTCACTTGAATGTTTTTGGAATCCAAACTTCTATTGAGGGAATTTTGGACTGGTTGTTTTTAGTATTATTTTTTGTTCAGTTTTTTATCATTATTTTCTCAACTTCATCTTTTTTGCATTGTCTTTCTTGGTGTCCTATGTGTCTACATTGTTTACAGTAAAAAGGCTTGTTTAAGTATGAAATGTCTTGCCAGTAACCGTCCTTGTCCCCAAAGCATACCCAGATTCTTTGGAGAAGATGATTAGAAATATCAGCATATGTCCATGCTTTACATTTGTTATAGCTCGCAATGTTGTTTTTAGGTACCCATACTGCTAAGGGAAATCCAATTGCCTTAGCAATATGAGTAACAGAATCAGGGTTATATAAAATTTCAGGAATTTTGGGCAAGGAAATTTAAAAAGGAGTCAACGGAGACTCCTTTTTGGGGTGAAATTCAGGTGTCTATTTAAGTATTCTAAAGGATAGCCTGCATATGGTTCTAACAAGTGCACCCTAAAATATTTTTGCATCTTCTAAGAGGTCTAATTCTAAGAAAAATTGCTTATAATCCCATTTATATATGTTACATACACCTAAGAATCTAAGTGATGAAATGTATGCCTTGAACTCACTGAGAGTAGGAATCCCAAATGAGAACTTGGCAATGAGAGTACTTTTAGCAATAGTGGTTAGAGAGTACTTATCTGCAAGCTGGAAATGCACTGAAGTGTAGTTCTCGTGCTCCTCATGAACGACTTCTTTGTGAAAGAACTCCTTTTTTGGTACTCCTCATCCTACCATATCTGCGTACGTTCTTATCTTTGGCTCGTCTTATTAGGTATGAAACTTTCGAACACTGGATTTGAAAACATCTGAGGTATCTCCTTCTCCATTGTTGAGGTGGTCTTCTTGAGTGGTGGAAATTCATCGTCTTTGTGGATGGATTCTCGTTATGCATGTTCTTTGATTGGCTCCATGGAGAATAGTCGTCTGATGATGACTTGAAATCTGCGAACTGCTTGTGTTTCTTGATAAGATTGTGGTTTAATTTGTTCCCTTGAGGATCAATTCCATAGAGATTGATCTTCAGTACTCATTTTGGCCGACGATTTGATGATTTTGAAGGTAGGGTTTTTAAATTTGGGAAAAGTGAGGAGAGAGGTCTAAGAGATCAGTTTGGGTTTGATCTTTCCTCGAGATGAGGAAGCGAACTCAGAGAGAGTGGTTTTGTCAGTGCAAGTGGGTGCTGCTTCTTGGTCTTTCTTGGAAACCCGGTGAGTTTCTTGGAGCGACCCTATCTTCAACTGTTCCTCAAGATATTATAGATTTATCGGTCTCACCACCATTTCTAAATAAAACAATGTACCATTTTTTGGAAAAAGGTTAGTAAGCATTATTTTATTACCACTTTTTGCAACTTATCTCTCTAGATTTTAGGCGTTCCTCTCTCTAAATATATGTGTGACCTACGAAATATTCTTATACCACTTTTTCTATTCAAATATTTCTAGTAGCTATCAAACTTAGGTAAGTTTCATCAAAAGAATAATAAAAAAATTCAAGTACTCGAACATCCAATAATAAGGATTTAACCATAAATTTGGTTAAATGGTTTGTATAATAAAGATGAATAAATTATAGAGAAGTATGGTTAGTAACAAGCAAACAATGACAACCTAAATATAATGAGATAAAAAAAATAGAGACTAAAGGTTAAATATGGACAAAAGAAGCATCATAAGATATAATAAACCACTGAAAGGGTATAAAGTAAAGGTTAAATATTGTCTAAATATAATGAGATAAGAAAATATAAACTAAAGTTTAAATATTGGCTAAATGTTTTTTGATGGAATGATATTTTGGAAAAATAAGTGATAATAATAGATTTCTTCTTTGGAAGAGCATGATATTTAATTTTTGGATAGAGTACAAATTGATTTTAATTTTTTTCTTTTGTTAAAGCCTTAATTTTTTTGACGGGGTTGATTTTACATCCTCATGAGAGTTTTTTAAGCTTCGTCTTATGAGGGACTAGTTAATCCAGTAAGATCATCACTACTTATTTTTCTAAAAAGAGCTTCACTAATATCGTCTTCGTTAACAATGGTTCTAAGCTTATCGACGATAATGTTACCTTCTGTTGACATAATGAGTCATTTAAACTACCAAAAGATAGATAAAAAAATTAATTTAATGCACAGATGATGGTGTTCGTTTTTCCAACAATTATATGAGACTTATGATAAACGTTTTAAACATAGTTCATCACCGTCAGAGGAAGGAAAATGCTTTGTTATACGGGAAGCTGGTGCAATAAAAATGTAAGTAGAAATTAGTAAACGACTAAGGGAGAATATGATAAATTATTTTTATATGGTTTATGACACTGGTTCCTATCTTACATGTTTGCATCAAATATTTTTTAATTTGATCAAATTCGTATTCTGATTCCAACGACCATAATTTAAAGGATTTTGAAAGAAACATACATCGTCATCTTTCACATGGGGGGGGGGGGGGCTCTCCATTTTTAGGAAGTCTAATATAAACTTATTCAGGAATTTCTCATTTATAATGCACCTCTTCTTTTTCAAAGTCTTCAATAATTGGTTTATTCATCGAATAGAAAACATTATCTAAAAGTTCAAAATTTTCAACAGCATTGTGAAACTTAGTAGTTGACGGGCATAAAATCTCATGTTGATTAGATGACCAGATTGTGATTGTGTTAAACATTTCAAGTGTAGAACATCAGTAGTTTCTTATTAGAGGGCTAATTTATCTTCTAAAATAGGAAAATATTATCTTATTTTTCAAGATTTTTTTGGTTTGTATTCTACAACTTTGTTTTCAACATATACAGAATCACTTTCAAAAGATACAGAACTACTAAAGCTTAAACTACCAAACAAACCACTTTGACGATCATATTGGGAATATGAGTGGCAAATGCTTTTAAAAATTATGTATGAATCTCAAAGTATTTGTAACGAGTTACGACTCTTACCATCAACCCATATATCAAAATTTAAACAAGCACGTGATGATTATGGAAAGTGTACTTATGTTGTTTACAAATAAGGGAATTAAAGAGTGAAGTTAAGACAAGGTGAGGTAAAAGTAGGGTTGTAATATAGATTCATTAAGGAAGATTGTAGAGAGATAAAATTTTAAATATGGGATGTCAGAGAGATGAATCATAAAAAGATGTTAGGAATATATATGGAAATTTCATGATGATGCTGATGATCGACGGTTAATAATCTACGTTCATAAAAGAAGATGTATGAAGTTGTACAGTTAAGATATATAATTATTTGAAATAATATTTTATGTTATGTTTGATAGATCTTCTATAACAAAATGGTAATATGGAAATTTTATAAGTTGATATTTTTTCATCCAAAGTTGAGAGGTAAGGTTCATAATGAGGTCATATTCCATTAGGAGTATTATATCCTTATTCAAGAGGTAAAGGTTCATAAGGAAAATATGATCGCGTTAATAAGGAGGGTCGTAATATGAAAGACGATCCAAGTAATTCAGAACTAAGATGAGACATGATGAGATGAAGAAATGGAATAAAGCCATGAAATGTAGAAGATACGACAAGTGAATAATAAGACATGAACGTCGAAGAAGTGAATAAGAGGAAGAATAGTCTACAAGGTAAAAGATGACCCAAATACATTAGAATAAGGAAGTCATAGTAAGATTAGTAAAGGAATAAGAGTACCTAAATGCATAAGAAGTGAATGAAAAGAAATATATTTTACAAGGTAAAAGACAATACTGATGCAAGATACGGAGGAAATAAAAGTAAGCTAAATGGCCAGATGAGTGGAACTTATGTGGCAAGAAGAATAATGAAAACGACTTCTAAGTAACTATCAAATATTATTACAACATATTAGCCAGTTAGATGATAGTCTCGTAATGTATGTAATAATCTTTGTAGTAGATGAATGTCACATAACCATAAAAATACGTGTCATTTATCGATAGAGCCAATTCTAAATAGTATTATAAATATGGGCTTCGAACTTATTTGTAAATGATATGATCTTTTTGACATAAAGAAGAAATAATACATTTGAAATATTTTTCCTTGTTTCCATAATTATTTAGCCTTTTTATATTTGGAAGTATTTTTTAAGGATTTTTTTATCATAAAGAAAAATAGAATACTCATACGAAAGATAATATAATTCATTAGAAAACTAATGTATTAATTTGTCTTTATAAAAAACATATAACTAAAAATAATGGTCAAATTTCCCCAGAATAAATATTAAAGATTTAAAAGAATTTTTAGAAGTTCCATTAAAAAGTTGTAACAAAGTTTGCGGAAACTAAAAATGGCTAAAATATAAAATAAAATATTACTTTTAAATAATAAAAATCATTAGTGTTTCGGACAATTATATTACTTTATAAACTCTAGATCAGTTTATAATACTATTATGAATATTACCTTTCTAAGAGTCAGTTTATAATACTATTATGAATATTACCTTTCTAAGAGACTATAAAGCTATTAATTTATAGTAGTTTAATGATTATAATATAACAATATTGAACAAAGTTATAATCATAATATAAAATAAAAATACGATAAAAAAGTATAAAATAAAGTTGTTACCTTGATTTAAATCTTTAAATATAATCGGAAAGTAGAATTTCCTTATATACACTTGTTAAAAATGTCTTATCTAAATATATAATACGTATGCATCCTTGGAATTCTTTAAGATAAGCACCGATTGTCGTAAAATATCGAACAAACATAGTTGTATCTCCATTATATTTTAGTTAAAAATCACTACTTGGATCAATATTTTTCATTGCATCAAAATAGCATTTTATACGACCATAAAATGTAGAACTATCTTCATACACTTTAGCCTTTACTTTTTCTAAAGACCTCAAAGCTAATTTATTGTTAATATCCAAATCATATATATTTTTAAACATATCTTTTATAGAAATAGAAATAAATTTTTTAGTAGACTTAATCTCCAATAAGATTTTGTTAACAACAACATTAGACGAAAAATGTTTATTTATTTTGTTTTTCAAAAAATTATTGTATTTGTGCTTACTTTCATATTTTCTAATAACCATGGAACAAATTTTTATTAGTAGTAACATATATCCTTCATGGAAATTTTTTAGATTCTTTGAATTCAAAAGAAACACCAATTCTGTATTTTGTATTACGATTATACTCAAATGCAAAACCATTTTTTTGCCAACTTCGAAAGTGAACGCCTAAATTCATCATAAACACCTGTAAATACTTGACCAATACCATTTATTTTGTTATCCCGAGACTTTGTCGTTAAAGCTAGAACTAAAAATAATAATATCTGAAGTCCCATCACTATAAGTTAAGATCAATACATTATTAATTCTACGTGTAGCAAATATGGTCAGCACCAATAAACTCAACAAGTATGTCTAGAAAAAACAGGCCAAATTGTCAAGACATAGAATTTATCAAAGTAAAATCATCTTTATTTTACAATATGCGGTTTCAAATATTGTCAATACTAAAATTAATTCTAATATTATCTTTATTCATCTTCAACCATCTACTTAACACGAAAATCAGACATACTGCCCAAATTATCGAAAGAAACTAATGGTCGACCAATAGTTTCTCCATTAAACTTTAAATTGTAAACATAGTTGACATGTTAACGTGCGAAATTCAACTGAAGAAACATATTAAATTTCATTGAAACACGAAGCCTTATACTTGAACAAAACAGAAAAGATCAAAAGTTTACTAGTCAACATACAAAACTCTTAGAATATTCAGTATATTAAGTTTCCTTGTATAGGCCTCTAAGTTCTCTATATATTGAGAGCCTTACTTGGGTTTGCATTATAAAAAAATAGTTCAATACAAAAATAAACATTCTCTAATAAACACAAAACCCTAACCGCTTCCTGGCGGCTACTTCTCTCTTTGTTTTTTAACATGGTGTCAGAGCACGTTTGATTCTGGGAATTCTGAACATCCTCAACAAAGATGGCTGGCAATAAAGTCGTGGTTAGTCAAATCCCTGATGAATTAACAATGCAGATTGCTGCCATTTTGAGAAATGGTCTTGGAACAGAACAACAAACAACTAACCCCGAGAATTTATCCCTAGGGATTAAACTCGGTGGTGACAACTATGCCCTATGGGAAAACCTGATGAAGAAAGCAATTGGGGGAAGGGGGAGAGGTTCTCACATTATAGGGGAGCCGACACCTCCATCCAAAACTGACAACACATATACAAGGTGGGAACAAGATGATCAATGTGTTTTCACATATTTTATCTAGAATCTTGAATCCAGCTTGGTGAATAATGTCTCGCAATATCCTACTACAAAAGACCTCTGGGATGGGTTAGCCACGACATACGGTTCTGGTACAGATTCGTTACATGTGTGTGACCTTCATAAGAGGGCTAATTTATTAAGGCAAGGGTGCGATACACTATAAGACTTGTGGAATAAACTGCAGAACATCTGGATATCTATAGATAGACGAGATCTGAACCCTATGAAAGACCCAGAATACATTCAGATCTACAATAAGAAGACTCAAGAACAAAGACTCTATCAATTGCTAATGGCGATTAATGACAAGCTTGAACCAGTCAAGAGAGATATCCTGAAAAAGGATCCTCTTCCTTCCGTGGAAACAGCATATGCTACAATACGAAGGGAAGTCGCCAGGCTTAATATACTTAAATCAAGTTCTTCTGATAGGGACTCGATTGAAATTGGAATGGGTTTGGCTGCTAAACATTATGCAGAGAGGTTTAAATTCCGATCCAAAGAGAAAGAAGATAAATCCAAGTTGTATTGCACTCATTGTGGGATGAAGAAACACACTAAAGAGACATCTTTCCAGCTGGTTGGCTATCCAGAATGGTGGGAGGACGGTCATAAGGAGAAAAATAATCAGCGTTTCTGATCTAATGTCAAACGGGCATCGTCTACAAGTGGCGGTGAAGATCCGACTAAAAATGAGCAAGGAAGTGGCACTGGTTTTGGAGGAATGGCGGCGAACTCCTATGAAAAACTTGAAGGTAAAGGGTTTAAGAAATCAATGAATTGGATCTTTGATTGCGGGACTACGGACACCATGTATTATGATCCTAAAGACTTTGGTGACATGTCATCTCCAAAGAAGTCCCATATTGAGACTGTTAGTGGAGAAATTTGTGAAGTCAAAGGGGGGGGGGGGGGTTCAATTATTTTTTCGGAAAAAATAGAAATTAAAAACTGCCTCTACATTCCTTCACTATCCTTAAAGTTATTATCTGTTAGTCAAGTGACAAAACAACTCAACTGTGTGGTTCTTATGTATCCATTTTTTTGCATTTTACAGGAAATTCATACGAAGAAGATCATTGGGCGTGGTACTGAACAAGGAGGTCTCTATTATGTTGATGAGGTAGTTCATAAGGGACATGCCATGCTTGCTCACGGAACAACTGAAAGGAAACTTTGGTTATGGCACCGACGACTTGGTCATCATTCTTTTAGATATCTTAAAAGTTTGTTTCCTAGTCTTTTTTTTGAATAATTCCATTCATGATAAATGTGAAACCTGCATTCTTGCAAAACATCGTAGGGTCTTATTTAATCAAAGTAATACTATAGTTGATTATGCTTCTTCGCTAATCCATTCTGATGTTTGAGATCCAACACCGAATTCCACTAACAATCAAATCAGATACTTTATTTTATTTGTGGATGATTTCTCAAGAATGACTTGGATATACTTCATGAAACATAAATCGGAAGTACCAGAAATATTTTTTTGTTTTTACAAAATGATTTTGACTCAATTTGAAAAAAATATACAGATTATCGTTCTGATAATGGAACAGAGTTTGTCAACCAAACAATGCATAATTTATTCAAAACAAATGGTCTTATCCATCAAACCACTTGTTCAAACACACCTCAATAAAATGGTACTTCAGAACGAAAAAATCGTACTTTACTTGAAAAAACTCGTGCTATTATGATTGAATCTAGAGTTCCTCATTCTCTTTGGCCAGAAGCTCTTGTTACAGCCACGTATCTTACAAATCGTCTACCAACCCGATGTCTAGGAAATAAAACTCCATTACAAGTGCTTGCCACCCAAGTTACAATTACATCTGTTATGACCTTACCACCTCGTGTCTTTGGTTGTTCGGTGTTTGTTCATATCCCTAAAACTAGTCGAAACAAACTTGATCTGTGTGCTGAAAAGTGTGTATTCGTTGGGTATGGTGTCCATCAAATGGGTTATCGGTGTTACAATCCGGTTACTCGTCGAGTCCATGTCACCATAGACTGTGACTTCTTAGAATCCGATTATTTTTTTGACCACCAATCTCGTGCTCAGGGGGAGAAAGTAAGTGAATCACTCGACTGGTTGCTATATGAAAGTTACTTTGAGGATGTGCCAACAAAGTCGGTAGATGGCACCACCGAACACGCCTCTTCCAACATAAAGGAGACTGACGAGGCAGTTCTTACCACCAATGATTCTCCCGAAGACAATGTCCAACAAGAAATAAATGCCATGGATATCACCAGCAAATCAGCCGAAGAAAATGTCCATCAAGAGGTAAACAATTTACAATTTCATAATTCACAAAATGCTACTGACTATGACATTTCAGGAAGTTCATTCGTTGAAACTCAAACTATGGTTCTTCCCCCAAGAAAAAATAGAGGGGTTCCTCCTGACCGGTATTCACCAGAACACGTTCCTCGTGTTTCTACATATCCGGTAAAAACGGACAGGTGTAGATGGGTGTTTAATATAAAATATAAATCTGATGGCACCATTGAGCGACACAAGGCAAGATTGGTTGCCAAAGGATATACACAAACATATGGTATAGACTACTCTGAAACGTTCTCTCCGGTTGCAAAGATTGACACTATCAGAGTTTTACTTTCAATAGCCGCGAATAAAGATTGGCCTTTTCATCAATTTGATGTAAAGAATGCTTTCTTACATGGATACTTGGAAGAAGAGGTATATATGGAACCCCCACCAGGGTTCTCTGATGGTTTTCAAGAAAATGAGGTATGTAAATTGAAAAAGGCATTATATGGGCTCAAACAGTCTCCTCGTGCTTGGTTTGGGAGATTTACAATGGCAATAAGCAGTATAGCTACAAACAGAGTAATGGGGATTATACCTTGTTTTACAAAAGGAGAGGAGAATTAGTCACTTGCCTTATAATATATGTCGACGATATGATTATAACGCGGAATGACGAAGAAGAAATTAGCTCTCTTAGGAAAAACCTCTTCAAGGAATTTGAAATGAAAGACTTTGGGGGATTGAAGTATTTCCTAGGAATCGAGGTTCTTAGGTCAATAGGAGGAGTTTATATCTCCCAACGGAAATATATATTGGATTTATTAGCTGAAGTTGGCATGGTGGATTGCAAACCAAATGACACTCCTATGGTTGTGAATCACAAACTAAAGATAATTGAAGGGGCCAGACCAGTGAGTAAAGAAATGTACCAAAGGTTGGTGGAAAAATTGATTTACCTGGCTCACACTCGACCCGACATTGCATACGCGGTGGGAGTAGTTAGCCAGTTCATGCATCATCCTTAGGAACACCATATGGAGGCAGTAATGAGGATTATTCGATATCTCAAAGGCACACCAAGAAGAGGCATAATGTTTAAGAAAAATGGACACCTTGATGTTGAAGTATTCACAGATGTTGATTGGGGAGGGAATCCTAACGACAAGTGATCAACTGATGGCTACTTCTTGGAGGTAACTTGGTGACTTGGAGGAGTAAGAAACAGAAAATAGTATCACTGTCAAGTGCTGAATCAGAATTTAGAGGAATCGTTAAGGGGATTACCGAGATACTTTGGTTAAAGAAGATAATGAAAGAAATCGGATCCCCTCTGAAGTGTCCAACTCAGTTAATGTGCAATAATAAAGGTGCGATTAAGATTTCAGAGAACCCGGTACAACACGATAGAACAAAGCACGTTGAAATAGATAGGCACTTCATAAAAGAAAAGATTGAAGATGGGACAGTCGAACTTTCGTTTGTTAGATCTGAAGACCAACTGGCAGACATCTTGACAAAAGCGGTTGCTGCAAGAACATTCGAATCAGTTTTATCCAAGTTGGGTATTGATGATCCCACTACACAACTTGAGGGGGAGTGTTAGAATATTCAGTATATTAAGTTTTCTTGTATAGGCCTCTAAGTTCTCTATATATTGAGAGTCTTACTTGGGTTTGCATTATAAAAAAAGAGTTCAATACAAAAAGGAACATTCTCTAATAAACACAAAACCCTAGCCGCTTCCTGGCGGCTACTTCTCTATTTGTTTTTTAACAAAAACAAGTGTAAATTTATTAGGTGGCATATGAAAACAATTATAAATTTATATTAAACAGACAACAATCCAAACAAATAGAAATATTGATTGATGATTAGATTAACATGCAGTTGAACAAATATGGAAAAGACTAAATTAATTCATGGAAGAAAGAAAGGTAAAGAACATGTTTGAATATCATATATGGAATAAGATGTACTATCTTTACATCATTGAACAGGGAGAAAACTATTGTTAAGGTGAAACTACACAATTAATATGAAATTAATGTTAGTAATATACCAACCAATAGTACACGTTAAAATATAAAGAAATTGAATATGAACCACAATACTTGTACATTAGTAAAAGATACAAGGGTTAAACAACATTCAACCATAGCATATCTGGAATAAGAGAAACTCTTAACATCAATTTTGGTACAACAAATTAGAACAATGGCTCAACAATGAAAATCTTTTAAAAATAGTCATTGACAATGCATAAAAACAACCAAATAACAACGCATTTAAGATTGACTTTAACATTTAAGAGTAACTCTGACTAACAACGCATTTAAGAGCAACTATGACTAACAGCCAAATAACAATGGGTCTAAGAGCACCAACTTTGGCACAACAAATCAGAACAATGACCCAACACTGAAAAGATTCCAAAACAAAGTCATTGACAATGCATAAAAATAGGTGTCTCCACAACAAAACAGCCATAGCAATTCATATACCCTTTAATTATATTGCACTCAAAAACCAAAAGAAAAAGAGCTACACCTAAGAAAAGAAGACTTTCATGAATTGAATGAAGTATATAGCTATGGGCAAACAATTTAGGATTGAGAATTGACATAAAAAGCTCGATGGATTAGAATTACAGATAGACAAGGGTTTGTACATCTGGATGAGACACAAATGAACTTCAAATAACTAATATCGGATAAAAGAATGACAGAAGAAAATAATTAGTAAACATGAACTTCTTATTAAACGTTACAAAAAATTATCGAAATTCTTCTTTTTGAACGGTAAAATTAAGTATCTCTTGAGACTTAAAACGACGGTATAGAAAAAAATTAAAATTAAAAAACTATATATATAATTTTAAAAATACTTAATATCAAAATAAAATGAAATAAATTTATTACATTTTATTAAATTAAATATCAATAATCGGTGGAAAAAAATACTAATTATTTTAGCACGGTAGATAGATAAAACAACCCTAAAATATACATTATAGATATATTAGAATAAATTTAATATAATTACTTTTATAACTAAAGATACAAGTTAGGTCGCCTTAAATCAACTGTAAGATAGATCGTATATGAAAAACATATTTCCTTGGTAAATCTTAAACTTTAAAGCAAATCCATCCGATATCTAAATTAAAAAGGAAAATCAAGCTAACCTCCATTTTAGTTTCCAAAATAGCAGTCATATGATATTATATGTAATATATTATTTTGAGGTTCTATTATTTTAAAATTCTTAGAAAACTACGCGTGGATCAGCTGTTTATCGTTAAGTTGTCACGCCTTCGGCCTGCCCTATCTAGGCCCATTAAGTAAATTTTAACATACGATACAACAGATCAATTTAACTAGCATATAGCCAAATCTTTTATATATATATATATATATATATATATATATATATATATATATTAATTATTGATCATAAATGTTTACCCGGTGCATATTCATACTCATGTCTTTTAAATAAAATATAAAATAATATTATATTTTAAAACTGTAGGTATATATTTTATAAATATTTTTATTATAAATATAATAGATGTAAATAAGTAGTCTTTGGAAAAAAATCCATAAAGGTGAATGAGGCTCTTCACTCATGGTTTTTTCTTCAAGAAAGCTCTTCTTAAATAACAAGAAATAGGCAAACCAACATAACTTTTATTGTCTTCTCCTAATTCTCATTGTCTCATCTCTTCATTCTGTGTTCATTTCAATTGTTGAAGAATGGATGAATTCTCTGTTCTCAATTCTTCAAATCTGCAAAACAGAGTATCAAATGGTGAAACTCTCCATCACCAAAGAACGTATTCTCAAGTTGTTCATCAACCTAACCTCACCAAAACCACAAGAATCAAACCTTCTTATACACTGCATAAAGATGATCACATGTCTATACAATTCGAAGAACAAATTCAAGATGATCTACTGGAGTCTACATCATACACATTGATAGGAAAATTTACTAAAGGTTTGCCTAAGAAAGCTGTCCTAGATAAAAAACAAATTGAAGCGAGAAAGTTCAGTGGTGACGTTACTTACACAAACTGGGATTCAAGACATTTGTTTCTTGAATTTTCACTCAAAGAAGATATAGGAAAAATTTGGTCCTGTGGAGTTTGGACAATTGGTGGATACTCCATGAGAATTCTAAAATGGCTACCTTCAATTAATGTTAAGAATGAATTCTTTATTGTTCCCATATGGGTGAGGATCGAAAAACTACATGAGCACATGTATCATGAATATATCGTCAACTCTATTGTTTCTTCAATCCGTAATCCTCTCAAGTTCAGGATACCACCTAAGAATAATGCAACTTACAATGTGTGTTATGCATGGGTGGAAATTGACATTTCAAGAAAACTTCAGAATCACATATGGCTTGGCTTTGGTAGTAACAAGGGAGCTTGGATCTCATTAAGCTACAAAGAGGTGCCACGATATTGTGACTCTTATTTTCATATTGGACACAATTGTTCTACCTGTAAAACTGATCAGAGTTCCAAAACCCAATAATCTCTTCTGCAAGAGAACACATCTGGCCAAATGAACATCAAAGATATTGTTGCTGCTAACCTTTCCACAAATAAGAATCAAAATCCTGAGCCAGTAACCTGTGACACAAATATTGAAAACCAAGTCATAATATCTGTAGAGAACAATGAAGAAACAATCAAGGATCCTCAAGTAAAGCCACATAATAAAATGCTAGACAGCATATCTGAAGAAAAGTCTGCGAAAACTGACGAATTCAATCAGCGTGAAGATGACATAATAAATGTTATCAAATCTCTTGATAATGTCATGGACTTTCCTCAGCCGGGTGAAGCTACACCTCCTATTATTAACACAACTCCTACAAAATATAGGAATTCGTCCCTCATCTCATGCTCTAAAAATGCAGAAAGTTGACCCTAGTTTCCAAAAAATACTTGACCAAAAGCTCAAACAAACTAGAAGAAGTAAAAGGAAAAAACCACTGGTGATAAAGTCTCTTCAGTTTGAAGATACTCAAAGATTCTCACTCAACAGCCCAAGATGATAAAGATCTTCAGCTGGAACATAAGGGGAGTGGGAAATCAATCCTCTGTTAGAAGACTTAAATCCATTGTTAAGAAAAAAATGTATTAAAATATTGTTATTACAAGAGCCTATGATAAGTTGTGATCAAATTATTACCCTCTCTACTAAGCTTAATCTTCCTCACACCTTTTCCAATGTTTCAAACAAAATCTGGGTGATATGGCATGATGATTTGGAGATTAAGATACTGGTTAATGATATTCAGTGCAATCACTTGGAAATCAAACATTTTTTGTTAAGAAATAATGTTAACATCACATGTGTCTATGAAAAATGTCAAATAAGTTGTAGAATAGATATTTGGAATGATATCAGATCCTTTGAGCCATCTACAAAGAAGTGGCTTCTTCTAGGTGATTTTAACTCGATAATTTCTCATTCTGAGTAATCTGGTTGTTCTAATTTCTGCCAGCAAAGTGCAAATGATTTCCTCGACATGATTAAAGACTACCATCTGGAGGATGCAAGATTTGTGGGAACCAGATTCACGTGGACAAATGAGACCAGGTGAAGGAGATTAGACAGGGTCCCATTTAATCAGGAATGGTTTGAATATTTTACAAAAACTAAAGTTATTCATCTAGCTCATACATGTTCAGATCATACTCCATTTTGCATAATAATAGCTAAAGATAATAAGAAACAGAGTCACTCATTCAGGTTCCTGAACATCTGGTCTATGAACAAAGCTTTCTTAAGTTTTATTGAAACTAATTGGTATATTCCAATGATGGGGTACCCTGTACATGTTTGAAAAGGTTGAAGGCTTCTCTAAAAGTATGGAACAAAAACCATTTTGGGAATCTATTTGACAAGATTAAAGAAGCTGAAGATAATCTACTAATTTGTGAAGACAACTATACAAGATCATGCAGCATTCAAGATAGAAACAACCTCAAGAAAGTTATTGCTGAACACTTGTTAGCTCTATTCATAGAAGAGGAATATTGGAGACAAAAAACTCATGCCAACTGGTTAAAGGATGGAGATAGGAATAAAAAGATCTACCACAACTATGTGATGAAGAAAAGAAGAAAACACAGAATTAATGGAATCAAAACCAACAATGCATGGAATGTAGATGAAGATGTCATCAACTCATCAGCTGAAGCATACTTTACATATATTCTTTCCTCTCTTTCCTTCTCTAATAGAAATGATTAGACTAAAAACATGAATACCAATGTATTTAATGTCATACCTAAACTAGTAGATGATTCTGATAATAAGCTAATGCTAGATGAACCTACTGAGACTGAAATTTGGTGTATTATTCAGAACTTGAATCCAACTGGAGCTGCTAGGATAGATGGATTCAATAAATGTTTTTTTACTACTTGATGGCATATCATAAAAAGTGATCTTTGTAATGCTCTTAACTAATAGACCCATTAGTCTATGTACTCTAACTAATATAATTATGTCAAATCTGGTTAATAATAGACTCTCTACTTTTATGCCTAAGCTAATATCTGAAGTGCAAGGAGCTTACGTTTAAAGAAGATCAATACATGATAATGTACTGATTGCAAAAGAGTTAATCCATGATATAGGCACGAAAAAAGGCAGGAAATCTGGTTATCAAGGTCGACATGTCCAAAGCTTTTGACAACTTATCACACAGTTTTATAATAAAGGTTCTGCAGAGGTTTGGTTTTAATCATCAAGTTATTAAGCTGATTAATAACATCATTAGATCAATCAATATCTCCATGATCATAAATGGGAAAACAGTAGGCTATTTCAAAGCTAAAAAGGGTGTGAGACAAGGTGATCCCTTATCTCCCAGCCTCTTTATATTAGCTGAAGAAGGGCTGATTAGAGGAATGAACAACATGTTTGTTTCTAATAAAAAGCTAAAATATTCAAGTAGAGGCAATATAACTATACCAATCTTAGCCTTTGTTGATGATGTATTAATATTTACTAATGACTCTAATGTTTCCCTAGAGAAAGTAGCTCAGTTTTTGCAGGTTTATCAAGACAGTTCAGGGAAATCAATCAACAAAAAGAAAACAAAGATCATAACAGCATATAGTATGCCTCTTGAAAGAGGAATTGTCTTAGTATTCAGACCAGTTTCAACATAACTCTCCTCCCCACAACATACTTGGGTGTAATACTCAGTCCTCACAACAAATCATCTAATTTCACACCATTACTTGAGAAGATCAGATACAAAATCTCAAACTAGGAGGGAAAAATGCTTTCATTTGGAGGACGTCTGACTCTGGTGAACTCAGTCCTTATGGATATACCTCTTTACTGGGTCCAAGGCTGATGGCTTCCTACTTTAATAATATCAAAAATTGAGAAATTAATGAATAGATTTTTGTGGGGATCCAACAGTGAAGCTAACAAAACTCACTGGACTACATGGGCAGCCATTTGCAAGCCTCTTGAGGAAGGTGGGCTTACTGTTAGTAGCTTAATGTATATCCAGAATGCATTTTCGTGCAAGCTAAGGGTAAGATTTAGAGAAAACAACTCTCTCTGGTCTAGACTACTTCACAATATCTACTGCAAGGATAAACATCCTCTTCAAGTTGATTCCAATCAAGGCTCTCAAACGTGGAAAAGGTTGGCCAAAATTAGAGAATTTGTTGAGGCCCATATAACATGAAAGTTTGGTTGTGGCTATATGGATATATGGTTGGACAATTGGTTTCGTAAGACTCCTCTCATCAATATTTGTTCTAATCAAAACAATAGTTGGTTTAAAGGCAGAAAGGTATGTTCTTTGTGGGATAATAATGGTTAAAACATGAATAAGCCTATGCCTATTTTAAGTGACTATAATATTAACTTAGTTACTAAACTAATAATTAATACTCTAGCTAATGATACTATCACATGAACTTTAGTTAAAGATGGCTATTTTAATATTAAAGACACTGTCAAAGCAACCAGAACCCATTATAGTAGTTCCTTCTTATTTCGTAATTTGTGGAACCAAATCTCTCCTAAGAAGTGTTCCTTCCTGGCTTGGAGGCTTATATTAAACAAGCTACCAACTGATTCTATACTGCAATTTAAACATTTAACACTAGCATCAAAATGTCAGTTTTGTTTTAACTCTGAAACCACAAATCATCGCTTTGTATCCTGCACTTTTTCTTGGGAAATTTGTTCATATTTTGCACGTGTTCTAACGGTGGATATACAAAAGTTCATGACTCTTAAACACATATACTTAACCTGGTTCTGGTCTGCCCCAAGAAAAATCCACATCAAAACAACACTACCAACTATAACTAGCTGGGTCATATGGCAGCAGAGAAACAAAAAGAAGATGAACTCATACAATCCTTCCACAAAGACAACAATAAAATATATCACTAACATGCTGCAAACTCTGGACTACTCAAAATTATCGAAAATAAAACACTGGAAGCACTGTGAAAGAGCTACTGTTAATCTTGGATGAACTAATCATTTGTGCATCAAAAGGAAGATCACTTACCTTACTTGGACTCCTCCATGTCCTAGTAGATACAAATTAAACTCCGATGCAAGCTGCTCTATCTCGGGTGAAGCCAACGGTACAGTTAACATCAGAGACCATCAAGGATATCTGATTATCGGCTATGGTAAAAACTATGGAAAATTAACTCCTCTCCAAGCTAAAGCTCGTGTTATCCATGATGTACTACAACTGTGCAGAATAAAAGGATTAACGGAAGTCGACTTAGAGACTGATTCTGAAATAATCGTATCTCTGCTTTCTGCTGGAAATTTTCTTTTAAGCTTAAGTTATTTTCTTAATAGTATCAAATCTCTTATATCTGGTAAAATTACGATTCATCACATCTTTAGAGAGCAAAATTGAGGAGCCGATTGGCTGGCTCGATAGACTCAAAGATGCAAGATGAAATTAGATACAAGGACTTTAAAACTCCAACTATGTTGGATGCTATACTATTGTTAGAAAGTCTAAACGTAGACTACATCAGAATAGAAGACTAATTACCTTTCGTTGATTTTCAGGGAAACTGAATTTGGCTCTGTTATCTGAAGCAATCAAGGTTTGAAAGGTTGTTCTTCGCAAAACAGAGTGGGTCTGCTGGATGATTTCTTCAAAAATAAGTTCAATGACGTGAATAATCAAGAAATCACCATAGTTGATGGATGAATGGGTGAAGAAGCTGATGAATTGAAAAATAGAATAGAAATCATGTTCTGAGAAGAAAAAACTCAAAAATGGAATCGAAATCATGTTATGAGAAAAAGAAGGGATACTCAAATTTTCTAGCCAAAAAATGGTGGTGAATTTTAACTTTTAGGTCATTTGTTGTTATTTCTAAACATTTTAAGGACTTCTAATTAAGGCTTCCATCTTTGTAACCTTATAAATTATATCCTAATAAAATTTTAGACTAAAAAAACGGTACTTGATGTTTTATCATGTATAATTACATATACTTTCAATACACAAAAATAAAAATAATTACTGGTGAGTTCGGATTTTGTCACCACTCTTTATGAGAACCGGACCGGGGAAATTCGGACAACATCCACCTAACCTAACAGGGGAAATTCGGACAACCTCCACTTACTGAACTGTCCAAACTGGACTAAAGTATTAAAAACTTAATCACTTCATGACTAAGCTAATTACTTGCCTACTTAAAACTAATGGGTCTTTAAACTCGACCTGAATCCATTTAACACAACCCGAAAGCCCATGTGGCCCAAGGATAAGGGTATAAATACCCAACCACTTTCATTAAATAAGGGTAATGAAAATTAAATACAACCAGGCAACTCAATTCTCCCTCTACACTCCATCCAAACATTAAATACCTTTGAAACACCACAAAACTCTGGACAAAAGTATCCTCAAACAAAAATAAACCACACCAAATTGGTGACCACAGTGGGAGTACGATGGTGCCTGAATCTAGCATTCAAAAGCATCAGGAAAAACCAGTTCGGATGAATCTGGACATGCAAGAAGTACCACCAGCTTTGGCCGAAGTGGTGGGAGAAAATGATGAATATACCATTGAGGAGCGAGATAGGTTAAAAGTTGAAATAGAAGCTCTGAGAGCTGCCAAGAGGGCAGAGATGGGCACAAAAGAGAATTCTAAGGCGTCAGTTCATCGTACTGACAATCCAAGGGAGCATGAGCCTTCATAAACCCATATGAGCACGAAAAAGACTCATGCTAGCTCAAAAAAGTATCACCGGTCTAAACCGGTGGAGAGCTCTGATTCAGACTCAGAATCTTCCAGCAGCTCCTCAGGCGAAGATAGAGTCGAAGAATCCCTGTCATCCAGCAGTGATGAGGGACGTTCTAAAAAGAAACAAAAGTTAGTCAAAAAATACTCAAGAAAAAGGGATAGGCATGGAAAGTTAAAGAAGCATATAGGCAAAGGATCGTCTCATAGCCGGAGACACGTAGATCGGATGGTGATGGATCTTTTTGCCTTCCATGATGAACCATGTATCTTTGCAACTCCTAATGAGGATACTGTTTTCAGTCGTGACTGGAATTGGAGACAATCTCCATTGTCCTCCAAGATCCTGTCCGGAAACCTTCCTAAGAGGTTTGACAGTACAAAAATGGAAAAATACGATGGTAGTAAAGACCCAGATAACCACTTGGAACAGTTCAAAAATTTCGTGATGAATTTTGATGATGAAGACAAGTTGCTTTGTAGAGCATTCTCCCAATCATTTACGGGGAATGCTCTGAAGTGGTACAACAGTTTGCCCAAAGGCTGCATCAGAAATTTCGATACTTTTTGGGTGGCTTTTCGAAGACAGTTTGTTGGAAGTAAGGAGGTAAAGGGCAATGGAGACACAATTATCCATTGTTCCCAAGAACTGAACGAATCTCTAAAAGAATACATAAGTCACTTTGTAAACACCAAAAATGGGTTGGCTGATTGCTTTGAACAAGTAGCAATAGCTTCTCTGAGGCAGGGCTTAAACCCTGGAAACCTGGCTGATTCAGTAACCAGAAAAAAGGCCATGACATGGGGAGGTCTGCTGAATCAGGTTGAAAGCAGATTAATGTAGATGAAACAAATAAAGCTAGGGTGCACAGGCAGGTGAGGTCTGCTCCGGCTGCACCAAATCCAAACCAAAACCAGTCCGGAAACAAGGCTAGGGAGGCCGGGCAGAGTCATAACAGAGTCAAAGCTCAGTCTCAGCCAGCTGCACCAGCCTAGAGTCAACAATCTAGAAATAAACGAGGGCCTTGGGTTCAACCGGAGTGGTTTGCTGAGTTGAAAGAAAACGTAGCCACCATTTATGACAAAACAAAAGACTAAGTACACTATAGGAGGCCGGCTGCATTACAGTCTCCTAGGGAGAGCCGCAATAATTCTTTCTGTCAGTATCACAATGATACTGGCCACACCATTGAGGATTTTATTGCTTGGTGCAATAATGATGTTACCGGAGTACCAGCAGATATTATATCACACTAACTGTCCATCCGAAGGGACATAGCACCTGTGATACAAAAGAGAAGAGCTTTTTCTAAGGAAAAGTTTAATGTCATAGTTCAAGAGGTCGACCGACTTACTAAAATGGGGCACATAAAGGAGTCTCAATACCTTTTATGGACAGCCAATCCGGTATTGGTAAAAAATAAAAATGGAAAATGGCGTATGTGCATCGATTTTACAGATCTCAACAGAGCTTGCCCAAAGGATTTATACTCGGTCCCCCGGATTGATCAGTTGGTGGATTCCGCGTCTGGAAACAAGTTGCTATCTTTTATGGATGCTTTCTCCGGGTATAATCAGATTCAAGTGGATCTGAAGGATCAGGAACATACTACGTTTGTTACCGATAGGGGCCTTCATTGTTACAAGGTGATGCCATTTGGGTTAAAAAATGTTGGGGCTACTTATCAGAGGTTGGTAAACAAGGCTTTTGCTGATCAAGCCTGATCTGGACCAACTTAATGCTTTACTACGAATGGAGCCTCCTCGGAATGTTAAAGAAGTACAATGATTGACTGGGAGGTTGGCTGCATTAAATCGATTCATTTCAAGGTCTTCGGACAGGTGTGCCCCGTTTTTTCAAACTTTGAAAGGTGCAAAGGACTTTGATTGGTCCTCACAGTTTGATGAGGCCTTCGATGAAATCAAGAAGCATTTGTCCTCCCCTAAGACTTTTTTAAACTCGTTGATGAAGAGACTCTTTTCATATACTTGGCCGTCTCCAGTTGTGCCATAAGTGCAGTATTGGTAAGGGAGGTAGATAATTATCCGCGTCCGGTGTATTACATTAGCAAGAGTTTGATTGATGCAGAAAAACGCTATTTGAAGCTTGAAAAACTAGCACTAGCCCTGGTGATTGCTGCGAGGAAGATGAGACCTTATTTTCAGGCTCATCCCATTATTGTCTGGACGTCTTTTCCCTTAAAAAGAGTTCTCCAAAAGGCTCACATTTCGAGTAGAATGACTAAGTGGTCAGTGGAATTGGGGGACTACGATATTTATTTTTCCCCTCAGACAGCAGTCAAAGCCCAAGCAGTGGCAGATTTCTTAGTTGAATTTCACTCAGATTGGGATACTAAGCAAACAACTGGTGTGAAAGATAAAAAAGTATGGGTCGTCCGGACTGATGGTGGATCAAGTACCATGGGATATGGTGTTGGGGTATGTTTGACCTCTCCGTACGGTGACAGAATGTACCAAGCTATATGTTTTTCTTTCAGGGCTTCTAATAATGAGTCTGAATATGAAGCTGCTATAGCTGGTTTGAAATTAGCTCTTATTTGTGGAGCCAAAATGGTCAAGTTGATGAGTGATTCTCAGCTTCTTATCCATCATGCACAAGTCAATCTGAAGCAAAAAAGGAGAAGCTGGTTAAATACTTACTTCGTCTCAAAGAAGTGGCACTTAATTTCAAGAGCATCACCTATGAACACATACCCTGAACAGAAAATATACTGGCAGACTCCTTGGCAACCATAGCCTATACTGAGTCCTACCCTTGGATTCATGTGCTGGAGTGCCCATCCATTCAAATCAGTCTGGATAAGGAAGAAGAAAGTCTTAATATACAGATAAAACAGCCTCAAGATTGGAGATTTCCTCTCCTCCAATATCTCTCAGATGGAATCTTGCCTCCGGAAA
The DNA here is from genome assembly GCA_036936605.1 of Limnanthes douglasii subsp. nivea. NCBI lineage: Eukaryota > Viridiplantae > Streptophyta > Magnoliopsida > Brassicales > Limnanthaceae > Limnanthes > Limnanthes douglasii. The sequence continues at coordinate 175,009,096 of JAUPFV010000003.1, forward strand.
AATCAATAGCAAGAAAAGTAAAGTACAAGGCTCGTGGTTTTGTCATCCTAAGAGATATTCTTTATAAGAAGTCTTATAGTAAACCCCTCTTACGATGTATGGGGGTCGACGAGTCTCAAATAGTACTCTTCGAGTTACATGACGGTGAGGGATCAGCTTACTGCGGATTCAGGGCTCTAACAAGAAGAGTTTTGTTAGTTGGGTACTATTGGCCCTCCATAATGCAAGATGCTAGGGAGTTGGTTAGAAAGTGTGGCCCATGCCAGAGATATAGCATTGAAATTCATATCCCAACTATCCTTTTAGAGTCAATTTCTGAGCCAATACCTTTTGCTCGATGGGGGTTGGATTTAGTGGGACCTCTATCCATGGCATCCGGGAGGCGCAGAACTATAATCGTTGCTATTGATTACTTTTCGAAGTGGATCGAAGCAGCTCCATTGGCAGGTACAACATCAAAAGCTGTTATAAAATTCATTTTATCCAATATCTGTTGCAGATTTGAAATTCCACAAAAGATAACAACAGACAATGGACCATAGTTCGACAACAAAGAAATGGAGAGTTTATGTGCCTCTAGAGGCATACAACACTGCTTCTCTTCCCCTTTCCACCCACAAGCAAATGGTCAGGTCGAAGTGGCCAACAGGACAATACTGTCTGGTTTGAAGAAGAATTTTGAAGAGGCTGCTGGGAAATGGCCAAGTTATTTGCAAGAAGTTTTGTGGGCTTACCGGACCACTCCCGGGGCTGCAACCCAAGAGTATCCTTTTGCCTTAGTATATGGGATAGATGCCATTGCTCCCATAGAAGCTACTCTCCCTTCATTTCGAGTTCATAACTTTTTCGATCACGCTAACGAAGTGGCAATCAGAGGCCAGCTTGACTTAATAGAGGAAAGAAAAGTTAAGGCTCGCCTTAGAGCTGTACACTATCAAGGTTTGATGAGAAGAAGGTTCGCTTCTAAAATTAAGAGAAGGGATTTTTTCAATCGGGGGATAAGGTATTGAGAAAAGTTTTCCTACATACTAAAGAGAAGCAGTTCGGTAAGTTGGCTCCAACTTGGGAAGGGCCCTATATGGTCATTGAAAAGCTTAAGCCTGGGACTTACCGGCTCCAAGACAAAGATGGGAAGATTTTGAATCACCCCTGGAACATTGAACACCTCCGGTTGTACTTGGAATAGAAACTATGTAAATATTTACTTGTTTAAAAGTTCATGTAAATATTTGGGGGCATACTCTTTCCTACCCTGGTGGCGCGGGGAGGTTTTAATGAGGTCTCCGGGCTTTTTTTATAAAATTAATTTGATGCCTTCTTAAAAATCCGGAGTGTTTTCACTTAATAGTTTTTGGTGAAATTTTTATTTGAACAGACCGGATTAAATTGGAGGAGTGATGACTACTTAAACATTTGTCATCGGAGAATTTAAACACTCTCACTTTAAAATACTTATGAAATAGCTAAGGGCTGTTTAAACATTAGCCACCAAAATTGAAAAACTATGAAAGAATGCAAGAGTTGTGTAAATAAAACTACCCATTAAAACATACGAAGTGCCTTGTTCACCCAAGGACTTTGAGTTTTCAAATAAAAAGGTTTATCCGAACAGGAGCCGGACACAATTACAAAAAATGCATTGGCCATCCAAGGACTTTGGTTCAATCACAAAAAATAAAAAGAGATATTCAACACTTCAAGACTGAGCTTTCTGAGATGGCTCAGCCTCACTAGTCTTCTTCGTCTTGGGATCGTCATTTTCCTCATCTGGACTTTCCCCGGTTTTCTCTTCTTCATCAGTAGTATCGTCCCAGCCACTAGAGTAGTCATGTTTATCATAATCAGTCATAGTATGGTGGGGAAGGTCTTCATACTCTACAAAAGTCCATAACTCTCCCAGTGTCCTCTTCGGGAATTTCTCATGAAAGAGCAAGACCATGTCCGACTTCACTTTGGCAAACTTTTCTTCCTGAGTATCTATCACTTGGTTGGGATAAGCATCAATCCTAGCTTAGATATTTGCCTCTTACTCCCTTAGAAAATCAGCTTTTTCTTGTGCAGCCTTGGACACCGAGTCCTCGAGCGAGATCTTGTCATTGGTTAAAGTATGAATGACCCTGTCCCTAGCCTTCACCTCTTCTCTAGAGGAAGAGAGATCTATCTCCAACTCGGATTGCTTTGTTCGGAGTTCTTTGATAGTATCTTCCAAAGTGGCTACCTTTGTGGCCCAATCCTCCTGGTTTTTCTTCAACTCCTCATTTTCCCTCTTCAAAACATCAGCATTCTGATTGGCAGTGAGGAGGTCGCCAGACAATTTCTCTTTGTCAGAATTAAGGGCATTAATGATGGCTGACTGACCTCATACTTGCTTCTCCAAATTAAGCACTGCTGAATATTACTTAATATAGAGTGAGTTATGACATCTCTTTCACTTGAGACAGAGAAAGACTTACCATTGAAGGTAACGATGTTCGAAGAACTCGGGGGAGGTAAGGCCCACCAAAATCATCCTTAGGGAGGTTTTCGAAGTAAAGACCAATCTCTTCAAGACCACTAATATCAACACCATAAATGTTGGGTACTATTGGCCCTCCATAATGCAAGATGCTAGGGATTTGGTTAGAAAGGGTGACCCATGCCAGAGATATAACAATGAAATTCATATCCCAGCTATCCCCTTAGAGTCAATTTCTGAGCCAATACCTTTTGCTCGATGGGGGTTGGATTTAGTGGGACCTTTACCCATGGCATCTGGGGGGCGCAGAACTATAATCGTTGCTATTGATTACTTTCCGAAGTGGATCGAAGCAGCTCCATTGGCAGGTACAACATTAAAAGTTGTTATAAAATTCATTTTATCCAATATCTGTTGCAGATTTGGAATTCCACAAAAGATAACAACAGACAATGGGCCACACTTTCTAACCAACTCCCTAGCATCTTGCATTATGGAGGGCCAATAGTACCCAAATAACAAAACTTTTCTTGTCAGAGCCCTGAATCCCCAGTGAGCTGATCCCTCACCGTCATGTAACTCGGAGAGTACTATTTGAGACTCGTCGACCCCCAAACATTGTAAGAGGGGTTTACTATAAGACTTCTTATAAAGAATATCTCTTAGGATGACAAAACCACGAGCCTTGTACTTTACTTCTCTTACTATTGATTTTTCTGGAGGCAAGATGCCATCTGAGAATTATTGGAGGAGAGGAAATCTCCAATCTTGAGGCTGTTTTATCTATATATTGAGACTTTCTTCTTCCTTATCCGGACTGATTTGAATGGATGGGCACTCCAGCACATGAATCCAAGGGTAGGACTCAGTATAGGCTATGGTTGCCAATGAGTTTGCCAGTATATTTTCTGTTCGGGGTATGTGTTCACAGGTGATGCTCTTGAAATTAAGTGCCACTTCTTTGAGAAGAAGTAAGTATTTAACCAGCTGCTCCTTTTTGGCTTCAGATTGAACTTGTGCATGATGGATAAGAAGCTGAGAATCGCTCATCAACTTGACCCTTTTGGCTCCACAAATAAGAGCTAATTTCAAACTAACTATAGCAGCGTCATATTCGGACTCATTATTAGAAGCCCTGAAAGCAAAACATATAGCTTGGTACATTATGTCACCGTACGGAGAGGTCAAACATACCCCAGCACCACATCACATGGTACTTGATCCACCATCAGTCCGACGACCCAGACTTTTTTATCTTTCACACAAGTTGTTTGCTTAGTATCCCTATCTGAGTGAAATACAACTAAGAAATCTGCCACCGCTTGGGCTTTGACTGCTGTCCGAGGGGCAAAATCAATATCGTAGTCTCCCAATTCCAGTGACCACTTAGTCATTCTACTCAAAATTTCGGCCTTTTGGAGAACACTTTTTAAGGGAAAAGACGTCCGGACAATAATGGGATGAGCCTGAAAATAAGGTCTCATATTCCTCGCAGCAATCACCAGGTCTAGTGCTAATTTTTCAAGCTTCAAATAGCATTTTTCTGCATCAAACAAACTCTTGCTAATGTAATACACCGGACGGGGATAATTATCTACCTCCCTTACCAATACTGCACTTATGGCACAACTAGAAACTGCCAAGTATATGAAAAGAGTCTCTTCATCAACGGGTTTAAACAAAGTCTTGGGAGAGGACAAATGCTTCTTGATTTCATCGAAGGCCTCATCACACTGTGAGGACCAATCAAAGTCCTTTGCACCTTTCAAAGTTTGAAAAAACGGGGCACACCTGTCCGAAGACCTTGAAATGAATCGATTTAATGCAGCCAACCTCCCAGTCAATCGTTGTACTTCTTTAACATTCCGAGGAGGCTCCATTCGTAGTAAAGCATTAAGTTGGTCCAGATCAGGCTGTATCCCTTGCTCACTTATTACATACCCCGAGAATTTCCCGGACTGCACTCCAAACACACACTTTTCCGGGTTTAATTTCAAATTTACTTTTACTAAGTTAACAAAAGTTTCTTGGAGGTCTGCCAAGTGTAGCTCTTCGTCCACACTTTTCACCATCATGTCATCGATGTAAACTTCCACGTTTTTTCCAATTTGATCAGCAAAAGCCTTGTTTACCAACCTCTGATAAGTAGCCCCAGCATTTTTTAACCCAAATGGTATCACCTTGTAACAATGAAGGCCCCTATAAGTAACAAACGTAGTATATTCCTGATCCTTCGGATCCACTTGAATCTGATTATACCCGGAGAAAGCATCCATAAAAGATATTAGCTTGTTTCTAGACGTGTAATCCACCAACTGATCAATCCGGGGGACCGGGTATAAATCCTTTGGGCAAGCTCTGTTGAGATCTGTAAAATTGATGCACATACGCCAATTGCCATTTTTCTTTTTTACCAATACCGGATTGGCTTTCCATAAAGGGTATTGAGCCTCCTTTATGTGCCCCATTTTAGTAAGCCGGTCGACCTCTTGAACTATGACATCAGTCTTTGCTTAGAAAAAAACTCTTCTCTTTTGTATCACAAGTGTTATGTCCCTTCGGATGGACAGTTGGTGTGATATAATATCTGCTAGTACTCCGGTAACATCAGCATTGCACCAAGCAAAAACATGCTGATGGTCTTTTAGGAACTTTAACATTTTACTCTTTAATTCCGATGTCATCTTGGACCTTATCTTGACATTTTTTCCTTCAGCCAAAGAATGTGTTTCAACTTCTTCAATTGGTATTAAAACTCCAGGAGTCTCTCTGGGGTCATCATTTTCACCCTCTCCCCCAGAAAGCCCCTCAAACTGCTATTCGCCATTGATCCAAACTGCCCCCGACGTCCGAGGAGCCAGTGCTGATGCATAACACTCTCTTGCTACCTTTTGGCTGCTCCGAACAACTCCCACTTGTCCTTGCACAGCATATTTCAAACATTGGTGGACTGTTGAGGCCACGGCATGCATCATAGAGAGCCAAGACCTCCCCAGAATAGCATTATAACAAGTGGGGCAATCTACCACGACGAATAGTATTCTAACCATCTTTTTAAAAGGGCCTTTTACCAATAAAACCTCCTCCTCGAATTCTCCGATTACGTCTGCTGAGCTTCCTGTGAAACCCACAATCGACCTGTTGGAACGTTGAATTATTGCTGGATTTTTCATCTTTTTGTAGGAAGTTAAAAAGAGAATATTGGTCGAACATCCGGTATCCACCAAAATTCTCCTTATATCATTGCCTCCAATGGATGCTCCTATGACCACAGCATCTTCATGTGGACCGGAAATATCCCTTAGATCATCCTCGTCAAAAACAATAAAAGGGAAAGGAATTTGCGATTGATATGAGGTTTTGCCTCCTTCAAGCTGGGTAGCTAAAGTATGAACGTGCCTCTTTCTTGATGAAGCAGTTTGTGCAGTCATGGTGTCCCCTCCGAATATTGTAAGTGATTCAAAAAAGTTAATAAGTCCGGACACCGTCTTGCAACGTTCCACAATAACACCCACTTTATTCCGGGTCGGATCAGGGTCCAAATATTCTGACTCTACATCGAACCTCTCGATTATTACCATAGCCCCTTCCGGAGCCGATGTGCCTGCATTGTTTGGACCATCCCGATGAGCGTTATCATGCCTATTTCCACCTCTTCTTTTAACATATGCTCCCAACTTTCCTCTCTCAATCAAATTCTGGACTTATTGCTTCAAAGCAATAAAATCCTCAGTGGTGTGGCCAGTATCATTGTGATACTGACAGAAACAATTATTGCGGCTCTCCCTAGGAGACTGTAACGCAGCCGGCCTCCTATAGTACTTCATCTTTTGTTTTGTCATAAATGGTGGCTACGTTTTCTTTCAACTCAGCAAACCACTCCGGTTGAACCCAAGGCCCTCGTTTATTTCTAGATTGTTGACTCTGGGCTAGTGCAGCTGGCTGAGACTGAACTTTGACTCTGTTATGACTCTGGCCAGCCTCCCTAGCCTTGTTTCCGGACTGGTTTTGGTTTGAATTTGGTGCAGCCGGAGCAGACCTCACCTGCATATGCACCCTAGTTTTCTTTGTTTCATCTACATTAATCTGCTTTCCAACCTGATTCAGCAGACCTCCCCATGTCATGGCCTTTTTTCTGGTTACTGAATCAGCCAGGTTTCCAGGGTTTAAGCCATGCCTCAGAGAAGCTATTGCTACTTGTTCAAAGCAATCAGCCAACCCATTTTTAGCGAAATCCTCATTTTCCCTCTTCAAAACATCAGCATTCTGATTGGCAGTGAGGAGGTCGCCAGACAATTTCTCTTTGTCAGAATTAAGGGCATTAATGATGGTTGACTGACCTCGTACTTGCTTCTCCAAATTAAGCATTGGCTGAATATTACTTAGTATAGAGTGAGTTATGACATATCTTTCACTTGAGACAGAGAAAGACTTACCATTGAAGGTAACGATGCTCGAAGAACTCGGGGGGAGGTAAGGCCCAGCAAAATCATCCTTAGGGAGGTTTTCGAAGTAAAGACCAATCTCTTCAAGACCACTAATATCAACACCATCAATGCTGATATCCCCTCCTACACCCCCTCCGGTTTAAAAGTCACCAGGGATGCCTTTTGCTTGAGTAGGGTCAGTAGGGTCAACAGGAGAAAGAGGCTCCGGAGGCTGGAGGGAAATTTCATCACCTTTGGAGGTTTTCTTCTTCTTGGCCTGCCTGTCCTTGCCTTCTACTCCTCGTTTCCTATCTTTCTTAGGAGCCTTTGAGGATTTTGGAGATCCTACCACTTCTCTAGTACTTTCATGCTCCACTACTTGTAGAAGAGCGACATAAATCTGTCCTTGATCTGGCCCCTCTTGGTTTGTCGGGGCAGCTTCATCCACTTCGGTAGGATTGGCTTCAACTGTACTCTGCTTGCCTTTACCTTTCTTGCCCTTCATTTTGCTTGGGGCTTTAGCTCTACCAGACAGATACAACAACCCATCCGGTGCATCTGTTCTCCTGAGGGTTACTTCCGAAGGGGGTGGGGTGGTTAGTTCCTCCCAGGATAAGTCCCTCAGGTCAGTTGTATTCCAAAGGTAGGACCTTGTTAGATTGCCTCCGGTAAAGGCATTATGGAAGCGATTTCCCCACTTCTTAGCAGCCCAAGCATTTGGCTTGGAGCAAGTGGTCTGCCCAGCCTTCAAGTGGTCACTAAAGTCTTTAGGCAACACTACAAAAAAAAAAGACAAGTTAGATAAAAATATTTGTGATAAATAAAGAAGGAAATGTGAGATGAGATTCTTACCATCGCTTCGCCATCTGCTGGTAAGCAGACTCGGGTTGACACTGGTTTTAATCTTCCTCTCATTCTCCCAGGCGCCACTAATAAACAAGAATTGAGTCTTCCAATTCCTTTCCGACTCAAACAGGTCGTCCACTACTTTGTAATTATCACCCATGCTGAAGTGATAGAAGGAAATAAGGTGGTTCCTACAGAGGCTGGCCATAGCTACAAACTGCTCCATTGGAAGAGGAATTCAGGAGAGCCTAGAGGCCATAATACCGGCCATAAGAGTATACCATGAATTGGGGCTCAATTGGCTTGGGCAGAGTTTGATGAGGTGGAAGTATTTGACTATCTCTGGGTCTAGGGGAAACCTTAGTCCCTAGTTGAAGAGCTTAGTGAAGAAAACTATTTCACTGAGCTTGTAATCCATCGGTGTCTTCGGATCCACCAGAATCCTCACCTTGACATTCTCCGGGATCCCTCATTTTGTTCACATCCGACCCAGTTCGGTTGTGTGGATGAAAGCATTATTAAGTTTTTGCAAAGCTAGCAGGTATTTGACACTTCCCTTGTGCAAGCAAGGTCCCACTTTTCCCACAAGACTCTCCGGCAAATCCGGATGTTTTAAGCATAGCTTCTCATTGTCTTTTTCCTTCTTGGCAGCAGCACGCTCACTTGTTTGCCTAGAGACTTCGGACTCAAAAGGAGCTTCTTCAATAAAATCCTCCAACACTTCTTCCATTACCATGGAAGGGTTATCAGTTGTTTTTGGGTGAGGGGAGCTAGTGGTTGGTTCAGTAGGCCCTCCGGATGGTTGGGCATTACTGGCTTCTTGTAGTCTAGACTCCGGTTGGGGCTCAGATGCAGTGGTTTCTTTCCGGAGACTTGAGCTAGATGCCTCCGGGCCGGACAGCTTGTCCTTAGGAGTCTTAATGGGTGCTTCTGACCCTGTATTGGTATTTTTAGCCCCTGATTTGGAAGGCGTAGCGTTTGGAGCTTGCCCTTTCACCAAACGGCCTCTTCTCCGATCCACTAACTTCTCTGGAGAGGCGTCAGCATCCGATCCCATCGCTATGAATGAGGAAGGTTTCTTAAGGCTTGTGACTGTCTGCCCTGGTTCAACAACAGGCTCTGATTCCTGGACCGATGAGCCCGAAACGATTGGTGAAAGGTTGGACTGGAACAACCTCCTAGTTTTAGCACTCTTAGTTGAAGAAGAACCCCGATCAGGCTCTGAGATTGGTGTTTCCGATTTATCAACATGGGAAACAGGGAGGCCTGCAGCAATGCGCCTTTCTCGTTAAACCTTTTGAGCTTTTTCCAAATCTGACAAATTGAGCCACCCACATTTTACTAAAGCGTTTCTTGCTATGAACATAAACTCACACCAGAATAAAGTGTTTGTTTTTTAGAGATGAAAGCTTTGAAGTTTAATAGAGCAAGGATGATGAAGATGGTAAAACAGTAGAAAATGGACTAATTTATAGAAAAGGTACAAAGATGCTTCGATACCTAGGAGAATTTGAAAGGATTGCAATGATTAAAAACGGCGCTGATGTCATCCACATTAAATGAAGAGGTTGCTTTTTGGAGTAAGTGGGAGCGCCGTTCTAGGGAAAAAAGGCTGATGTGGAGAATCAGAGAAAGACACGTGTCACACGATCTCTGGCAAAAAACCGTTTAGTTTCTAAGAACTTTTTCAGTCCGGATAAAGCCATTACACAGTTTGAAAATTTTTCCGGACATGGCTGTGACCAGATACAGGCTATTTTTAGGTCTTGCCAAAGGCCTTTGAACACAACCTAAAAAAGGGGCTACTGGTGAGTCCAGATTTTGTCACCACTCTTTATGAGAACCGGACAGGGGCAATTCAGACAACATCCACCTAATTTGATAGGGGCAATTCGGACAACCTCCACTTACTAAACTGTCCAAACTGGACTAAAGTATTAAAAACTTAATCACTTCATGACTAAGCTAGTTACTTGCGTACTTAAAACTAATGGGTCTTTAAACTCGACCCGAATCCATTTAACACAACCCGAAAGCCCATGTGGCCCAAGGATAAGGGTATAAATACCCAACCACTTTCATTAAATGAGGGTAATGAAAATTAAATGACCAAAGCTATTTCTCACATCAGAATTTTTATTTCCTCCATAATTTGAAATCTCTAAAACATTTGAAACATGATATTACTAGTTTACCCTTATTTTGTTTTCAAATTTAATATTACGTGCCATTAGTGAAATAGATTGCCCTAATGTGTAAAAACATATCATTAAACCCTTTTTAATCCTACATATGTGATTTTTGCAACTAAAATTAACCCTAAACCCAAAAAACAATAGTTTTCTTGAAGATTGAATGCAGATTGACCATGGAAAATGAAGGTTCTCATTACGAAACAATAAAATTAGACATATAAACTGAAGGTTCTCATTACGAAACAATCAAATTGAAGATTGAAGGTTCTCTATTATTGTGTAATTCATAGCATCTTGTTCTTATCCAACCAACAAAATTATTTTAAGTGTTTATACATTAAGAAACAGTCAAATTAGACATATAAACTGGGTTTTTGCACTTGATTCCGAGATGGCCACTCGGAATCAGGTGCAGCGCTTTTTTTCCAACATCACTGTTCTGCTGTTTTTTTAACAGAGAGCATGTGATTCCGAGTGGCCATCTCGGAATCACATGCTCTCTATTAAAAAAACAACAGAACAGTGATGTCGAAACCAATTTGAAACACCAGAAATCAAAACCCTAATCGAATATAACAGCAAAAAAACAGCAGAACAACCAAGGCGAACCCTAATCTAATCAAATTGAAAAATGAAAAAACAAACAAACTGAAGAAATCTTACCTTCTCCAAGGGTTGCGCTCTCTCTCTCTTCGTTAGGATTTTATAAGGTACTGAAAAAACAAAATGTAGAAACTGAGGGTGTTGGGTCTTCGTTAGGTTTTTTTTTTCTTTTAATTTGTTAATGGGTAGGGATAATAAAATGGGTGAAAGAAGGTAGAATAATGGCGTTCCTGAAAATGAAAGAGGTAGAATAAATGAGTAAAAGGGCAAATGTGTAACTTCCTTTATGGAGGAAATAACAACATGGAGGTTTTTTCAAATTATGGAGGAAATAAAAATTCTCATGGAGGAAATAGCTTTGGCCAAATTAAATACAACCATGCAGCTCAATTCTCCCTCTACACTCCCTCCAAACATTAAATACCTTTGAAACACCACAAAACTCTGGACAAAATTACCCTCAAACGAAAATAAACCACACCAATTACAAATAATATTTATTAACACGAGTAGTTTACATCTGATCGTACATGTTAAAAATATTACATATGACAAAACGAATAAAAATCCATAATTTGCATATTAATTTATAAATATTGCTACTTTATCTAACATATAATTTAAAATTTAAAATTGACTATTTTTTTAAAATGTTTAATTAAATTTAAAATTTATTATTTTATTGTTAAGCTTAAAAAATATACAATTTATGGGTTTTTAAAGATATATCAAAAAATTAAAGTATTTATTTACGATTTTTTAATGTGTGTAATTTATACTAATTACGTTAAAATCTTTAATTATTCCAGTTAAATATGTTTGAACTTTTAAAGTCCAAAATACCACTGATTCTTGATTAAACTCTATTCTATGAATCCAAGATACGGTTATTTCTTCAATCGACCTAACTTCTTCTCATATGAGTTCTCTTTGAAAATGTAACTTTTTTCGACGATTGATGAAACCTTATTCTATTATTTTCGATGATTGATTAAACCTTAATCTATTAATCTAAGATATGGTTCTTTCTTCAACCGAGCTTCTTCTCAGTTGAGTCGTAATACTTTTTCGTGCATTATAAGTCTGATTTCTACTAAGTCACAGCTCTCTCAACTCTACATCAGGTTTGTTGTATTGTTCTTTAATAAATCCTTAAATTTCAGGATTGTATTCTTTTTCCTAACTGCGTAATGACTAGGTTCCTGAACATTAGAACAACAGTGACAAATCATGATGACCGACCCAGACACACAATGAAAAAGAAAACGATGAGGAAGATGATGAAGATAACAGTATGAAGTCTCCAACCAGTTAGCAAAAACCTTATAATTCTCTTACCGATACCGTATCTGTATTTAGTTTTTTTGATATTTTTGTCTCAATTGATGAACTTATTCTTTATTATTGTCGTGCAATTCTGTATTTGTTTCAAAATTTCTATCTAAACCTAATCACAAGTTAATATCCCTCTGTTGTAGCTAATGGTAGGTGTGTGATTACTCTAAGTTATTTCGGCTTGAAGATTGTAGGGTTATAGGATTTTCACTATTTTATCAATTGTGTTGTTGATTTTCAAATTAAAAGATTTCAATAGGTGTTAAACAGAAATGAACTAATTAATGTAAACATGTCTCTAAAATTTGGTCAAAATCTTAATAAACTACCTACCTAGTCCTCCATAGTTATCCCTTTTGGTATATAGTAGAATTGATAAAAAAATCCAGGTTTAGTGAACTACTTTGGTATTTTATATGATTAAGAAAGTGGAAAGTTTAGTGATTGAGTGAGATTTATGGTACACAAGCAAGTTAAATAGAACTTAAATTGAGTTATATATATATAAACTTCATTTATATGAATCAATTTTCATTTGTATTTACAAATGAGGTTAAACTAAGAAATCATCAAAACATCAAATTTATACATTGGATTAAATATCGTATCATGATTAATTTATAATTTTTCTATAACAGTTTTCGATAATGATAAATTAAACAACACTATCAAGAAAGAATTCTGCGATTATGATATTGACGAGAATAATGAATCGTGGATGTACAAAAAAGAGAGGAGGTCAAACTTTTGGTGTGAGCTACTTAAGGTTTAATATTCTTTAGTAAGATTTTGGATGAAGATTTTTAACAAATCTGGGATCATCTATCTATTAAGGAAAAGAGAGGTAACCAGTTGACTAAATTGTTTTTTTATACATGAACTTCGAACTATTTATATTATTTATCATATTTTGAAATTTTAACGTGCATGTTTGATTATTCTATTTGCTTTCCATGTATAAAAATTGTTAAATAAAGAACAAAAGAAAAAAAACAGAGAATGAGCCGTTTAGAAAGAGATAAGGTTTTTGTATTATTTAGAAAGTGTGTTTATTATATAGTTTATATGATCTTATTTATAGATATAATAAAGGTTAACGGGCTTTGGACTTATATCTTTAAAACAATCCATCAACTCACAATGCAACAACAATAAGCATTGAGAGTTTGTCATAAAGAAAATGAAACCACGGTGTTCACTGAGCCTTCGTGAAAATATTAGCAACTTGTAAACCTGATGGAACATATGGAAGCGAGATGGTGCCGAGTGAAGTGACAATATATTTCAATGTGCTTCGTCCTCTCATGAAAAACAGAATTATTTTCTATCTGCATGGCGCTTTTGTTATCACAATGTAAGGAAGTGGGTTTAGTAACGTTAACCTCCATATCTACAAGAAGCCATCGTAACCAAAAAATCTCATATGTGGTGACGGCCATAGCACGATACTCAGCTTCAGTAGACGATCTAGAGACAATATCTTCTTTTTTGCTTGTCCATGATATTAATAAATATTCAAGAAAAATACAGAAACTAGTAGTAGATTCGATCACGAGGATCACAATCTCAATCAACATCGCTATAAGCACGTAGTTCAAGTGAAGAGGTCGAGAGAAATAAAATTATCTGGAACTGAATGCCATGAAAATATCTCTAATTCGAAGAACGACTCCCCAATGGACGGATGTGGAAGCAGTAACAAACTGACTAACCATATGAACAACATAAGCTATATTTGACCGAGTAACTATAAGATAGACCAAGCTTCCTACAAGAGTTCAATATAGAGTTGGGTCTGACAAAGGAACATCATGAGTCGAAGAATACCAAACATTGGTTTCAAGAGGGGTATCTACCGCCTGGTTATTAGAAAGTCGCGCTCGCTCGAATAAATCAGATATATATTTTGTGTGAGAGATAATATAACCTTTTGGAGAGTGAGTCACCTCAATACCTAAAAAATAATGTAATAGTCCCAAGCCTTTCATCGCAAAAAGTTGAGCACGTCACGTTATGAGTGCCTCAATGCCATCAATAGGATCACCTTGTAATGATCATATCATCTACATATAGGGATAAATAATTCGTCATGCACTCGTACATCTGATAAACAAGGCTGGAACATGATTACTAGCAAGGAAACCAAGTGAAGTAATAACTATAGAGAATTTTTCAACCATGCACGAGGAGCGTGTTTGAGACCATATAAAGCTTTCCTAAGTTGGCGAACTTCACATGTTGGTGAGCAACACCGTAAGGAGGAATCATGTAAACCTCTTCATGATGATCATCATTCAAAAATGCATTTGCGACATCTAGTTGAGAGATCTTCCACTGGTGAACGGATGCCACCGTAACAAGAGTATGAATTGTCGTTATTTTTACCATTGGGGAAAATGTCTCATTATAATCCATACCATACTTCTGTGAATAAATTTTTGATACAAAACGAGCCTTATATCTTTCAACATACCCATTAGACTTTGTTTTAATTTCAAAAACCCATCGAGATTCGATTATATGCTTACGGGGTGACTATATCTCATGTATGAGTCTGATACAGAACATTAAGCTCTTCGACTAATGCACTTTGCCAACGAGGATCATAAACAACTTCTTTAAATGCCTGAGGTTCATATAAATTTTGTGTGTTTGCTATGAAAGAGGCGAAAGGAGCTGAGTAAGAATAATACACAAAATCTGGTAATTTAGTAGACTTACTTGTACAAGTAGATCTTCTGGGGGTGAAGCTGGTGGTTCACTAAAAGAAAGAGCTAGCTCAGGCCTTGATAGATCAGAAGTAATATCAGTTGTAGTCGATGTCTCATGAGCTGGCATATCAATAATAATGGGTGTGTCGCTATTATTTTCAAAAGGATCAATAGTCTGAAGTTTGGTACTTGTTATATAATGTGATTTCACTAGAATCGAATAAAAATAGATATGCTCAAGAAATGTAACATGACGAGAGACATAAAATTCTGACTAGTGGGATCAAAACAACGATAACCTTTATGTCTAACACCATAACTCAAGAAAACATATATTACGGATTTAGGGCCCAATTTATTGCGTGTTCCATGAAGACAAAGGACAAAATATGTACATCCAAACACTCGTAAGGACGAATAATATGGAAGTTGTTTGTATAACATCTGGAAAGGAGACATCCCCACATTATGAGCAGTGGGAATTTGATTAATCACATATAAAACAGTATGAATTATTTATCCCCAAAAAATAGTAGGAACCTCAGCATATAAAAGCAAAGAATGAGCAGTCTCAACAAGGTGACGATGCTTTCTTTCTGCAACACAATTCGGCTGAGGGGTGTCAGTGCAAGAATACTGATGTATGGTACCATCAAATGCAAGTAACTGAGTAAAATCATTGGATGTATATTCACTCCCTAACATGGGCGGATCCAGGATTAGAATTTAGGGTGTGCCAAAAATATCATTGAATTAAAAGAAGTCTGAGTAATATATAGTCAAAATATATTAATATGCTATTGCAACTAAATATGAAAATATATTTCTAGTCTAAACATAATTGCATTCTTCTCTTACTCATTCCTTGAAGGCGCTTGATAATATCTCAATCATTGATTGTAGCAAACACTTTTTTCTCCACAAATGTCACTAAGTTATCATTAAGCCATGGATTGGACATTCGATTTTTCAACTCATTCTTCACATATTTCATACTAGAAAATACTCGTTCAACACTTGTGTGGCCACCGGTAATGACAAAGCTAGCTTTAAAAGCTTGTACACAAATCCAAACGTTTTGTGCTTTTTTGTACGCACAAGAGTCCTACAAAGATCCGAGATACTCTTAAAATCGGAAAAATTATCGTCCATCTTCATACACTCAATATAAGTCTCAAGTTGGCTAGACAACTCTTTATCACTAACATCCACAATGTCATTTGGGTATAATCTTGCAAACCTCACAAGTGAGTTAGTGTCAAAACCTTGAAATGAAGAACAAGAATTCAAACATGCCACACAATTCAACAACTCAACATTTTTTGGTGTAAATCGATCATTGAACTCTTGCATTACACAATCTATGACATGTAAAAAACAATCATTCTTTAAATGATTGTGATTTGTCAAAAACATAGCAGGTCTTTTGGATTTATTACCTTGCACATACCTTGACTCCATGTCGGGCACATCAAATTCAAGATTACCACAAGAACCCACAACTTTTTCATAAAATGGTTCCCATCCATTATCTCTCTGATTTTCAAAAGCTGTGAAATTCACTTTCTAAATCAAAATATTTTTCATGATTCTTGTTAAGTCAATTAGATAAATAAATTAAACAATTCTAACAATTCTAAATCAATTTATCAAATTGATTTCTTAACATATTTTGTAGGAAATACTAAAAGCACATTAATATACCCGATTCTCAAATTGATTTCTTAACATAGTAGAGAATACTAAAAGCACATTGACATACCTAAAATAAAAAGATTCCACTGCTTCAGTGCTACGGTTTTTTATGTTTGTAAGAGAAAATAGGTGATTTTGATTGAGGAGGAGAGGGTAGAGGAGGCTGATGTGTTTCAGGAGAAAGTGAGAGAGAAGCGGATTACACTGCTTTAGTGCTGCATTTTTTATGTTTGTAAAAGAAAATATGTGATTTTGATTGAGGAGGAGAGGGTAGAGGAGACTGTTGCGTTTGAGGAGAGAGAAAGAGAGAAACGACTGCGTTTGGAGGGATATAGAGATAGGAGTTGCTGCATTTGGGGAGAGAGACAAAAGAGGGTTGCTGCGTATTTTGTATTTGTGTAGATTTAGGGTTTAGTTGGGGTAAATAAGGAAGGAAAAGAAAAAAAAGAAAAAAAAAATTAAGAAAAAAATAAGGAAGAAAAATTAAAAAAAAAAAAGATTTTTTATATTTGTGTAGATTTTGGGTTTAGTTGAGGCAAAATAAGAAAGGAAAAAAAAGAACAATTTAGGGTGGTCCAAGGTTTGAACTCTTGACCTCAAGGTTAAAAACTAAACACTCTTACCACTACACTAAACTTATTTTTAGAATTTAGGGTGGTCCATGGCATACCCCCTGGATCCGCCCCTGAAGTATGTTATTACAGCAGAATGTTGAGTCTTAACAAGTGCCCGAAATTCTCTATAAATTCCAAAGAAATCTAATCTTCGTTTCATAAGGTAAACCCAAGTATATCGAGTATAACCATCGATCAAAGACATATAGTAGGACGAACCACCCTTTGTGGAGACAGAAGATAGACCCCATACATCATAATGAATGATATCAAACAAAGCAATAGAAGAAATAACACTTTCATTAAACAGTAACACCAAAAAAAATTCAAGTTTACAACCACTACAATTCGTAATATTACAAGTGTTTAACTAACCTAAAGCACTTGTAGAGAATAAAAAATTTAAACACGATGCAGATACATATCCCAGACAAGAATGTCTAAGATAAAACTCAGACGATGAAGGATTTAAACGAAATGAAGACAAATCAACACCAGAGGCGACAATATCAGTCAAGTATGTTTTTCACCTTTAAACATCATAGACATCCACATCTGTTACTTCGTGTTTCTCTAAAACATAGAGTTCCCTTATATTACGACCTGTCCCAATCACTTTATGAGTCTGTTGATTTTGTATAACAAAAACGGAATCAGAAAACAAGACACAATAACAGATTTACACGATTGGCTAACCGAAACAAGATTCAAAGCAAGGGTGAGAACATAGTAAACATCGGATAACGATATATGAGGGGTACAAATAGAGCCAATACCCTCTACTAGTATTGGTGTAGCACTAGCAGACAAAACAAAATGGGTGAAACATTAGACAACGAAACAAAGTTCTACATATGAGGTTATATATGATAAGACGCATCTGAATCCATAATCCACAATATTGAATCAAACCTGAAGTGGAAGACGAAGACGTACCTGAATGGTATGCAGATGTAGACATAACAAAGTTCTTCTTATATAGTTTATTACTAGTATATTGTAGAAAATCATTTTTCTATCATATTCGCAATAAGATCCACAATCTCTAGTCGAACAAAATCAAACAATCAAGTACCAAATCCAAATCGGAAATATCAATCATTTTTTTAATCAAATCCAAGATCCAAAATCAAACCAAGTCCAAATTCAAAATCTCAGTGTTCCAGCAAAATCAAATCAAATACTAAACTAAATTCAAATAGCAAGTTCCAATTTCCAATTTCCAATCAAAATCAAATTGAATTCACGCTTTTACCAACAAATTTGTTGCACTATTCGAGTAGTGATCTCCCTTGAATCGTAGCATTGAATCATAATCCAACCAATCAGATTTAAGGAGTGGATATCTTGAACACGCTCTCCAAAATTCAGAAAAAATAAACACCAATTACCTTTCGATCGTACCGTTGGATTGGGACTGCACACATAAGATCCGAAAACCAAAAACTGTATCTCTTCTAATGATTTTGTGATCCGATTATTGTACAAACAAATATCAATTTGAAGCACAATAGTAACATCAAAATAATTGGAAACTACAGAAAAGCACATCCAAAACAAAACCAAAATCCAATTGAAATCATAATCGAAATCTAAATAAAAAAACCAATGCGGTCTTACAACCAACGTCTTTTCTCTTTACGATAAACAAAGATTTTTCCTATGAATTAAATATAAGTGTAATATTATTTAATTACAAAATAACCATAAACACCGAATCAATTAGTTCCAAATCACTATCTTCCCATCAATTCACTACGCGAATCAATTAGTTCCAAATCACTATCTTCCCATCAATTCACTGTAATAATAATTGCAATTTCAATGCTCGTCAAATCACCGTAACATTCTCTACAATTTCACCAATTAATTTCACCGATTAATTCTTTAATATTTAATTAAATAATTTCACCGATTATTCCTTACCATTTCATTAATTAAATCTCTGTGATTTCCTCAATTAATTCTTTGCGGTTAATGTACTATGCAATTTCACCGATTAATTCTTTGCAATTTCACCAATTAATTCATGGTACTAATGGAATTTTAGCAATTAATTCACGGTACTAATGCAATTTTAGCAATTATTTATTTGCAATTTCACCCATTAATTATATTGCAAAAAAATGTTTCCCAATCACTAAACGTTTACCAATTAATTCACTTGCAATTTCACCAATTAATTTAATACCAAATTACATTAATATTATTTGTCAAGTCAAAGCAGTAAGCATTGTCATATTAATTATATTACAAAATACATTAGAAAATAATTCTTTAATTCAATATACTTGTGCCTCTTCTTTATATTTTTATCGAATAATAACCCAAATAACTCCAAATCAAAATAATGATATAACCCTCTATCAAATTTTAACATACTAGGTTAAGATCAATACAAATAAACAATCCAGTACTAATACGAAATCGAATACCATGTTAAATAAAGTAGAAAAGAGAAAAGAAAAGAGGAAGAGTTTAGAAGCGGCTAGGCTTATTGTATTATTTAAAAAGTGTGTCGATTACATGATGTATATGATCTTATTTATAGATATAATAAAGGACTAATGGGCTCGAATCTTATATCTTTAACATAAATATGTAAATGTATGAATTATTGGTTACACGAATATGATATCAAAAGGAATACCAATATGTTATTTATAAAGTCTTTATTGCTCTATTTTAGAATTTTGGTTGTTGCTGGTTTAGACCAACTATAACACAAGCCAGTGACCATATTTTTATTTTCTAGATAAAAAAACATGTTCTAGTTGTCGTGTTATTTTGTCTGAGGTTTTGGCAATGTTTGATATTTTTTGTTCTTATTCTTTTTAGTAATAACATTATTCTTTTTAGTAATAACATTATTCTTTTTAGAAATCGTGCATAAGTAATGAACCTATTGTCTGTGAAATCTTCGCCCGAACATGGTCATTTCGGGCAAAAAACAACAAATATTTAAGATGTATTTAAAACATAATGTTGGAATATATTTATTTAATATATTTATAGACTAATAATAATTTGGACCGATATGCTAAATAAACATATTCGGTTATTGTCTTAAGGAAGTCCAAATTAAAAGTAGTCGAGTTAATTATTTAATTAACTAAATTGGACTTATGGGTAAAAAGGCGTTATGGGCTCAAGTGTGGTAACCGGGTTGAATTTGGGCACTGTGATGAAGAGGGCCCAAATCTCAACACTTAAGCCTGAATTAATAAATCAGGGATATAAATTGAATTATCAATTTATTGGGTTATGGTCCCGGACACAAGGAAGTAACATAGGATGGGCTTTACAATGTTGGGCTTCATATTGTAAAATCTATAAATAAGGGGCTAGGTTTAGGTATTTCATCACTCTAAACCCTAATCAGAAATACGGCCGCTTCCTTAGTGTCTGGAAACTTTTCCTTCTTCTCTAATCTGATTCTGCAGGTCTCTTAGTTTCATAAACGGAATCGCCAGAGAACGTGGAATCGCTAAAGAACGCAAAAGAACGCTAGAGAATACTAGATGGATAGCAGCAGGCAAACCCGTAAGTATTCTTGATTTTCTGTTTCTTCTATAGATGAATCTAGTAAAGGGTTTTATTATTTTTTCCGCGATTTGTTATATATTATTTGATGCGATTTTGGATAATATATAACACATAAGCCAAATCATGAGGAAAAATACATGTCGCTGCAATTATAAGGCCTTTACTCTACCATCATCGTATGTTAGAAACACTAAAAGCGACAAAGAACAAGTGAAACATAACAACCCGTGCTTCGACAAAACTTCTAAAAAAACTTACAAATCATAACAGGAAAAACGTTCTAACAAAAATCAAGCACATGCAAACTAATATATTATTCTGAACTCGATTATAACCCTAGATTTAACTAATGAAAAGCTAGCAAAAATCAATACAAAACTAAAAAGCCAAATCAAACCATAAAACATAAAATAACTTATATTTTAATTTGCGAGGTATTTTTGTTGTTTGGAGAAGAAGTGAGACATTTGTTTACTCAAAATTTTCTACTAACATATATGTCCTCTGGAAAATGTGAAACGCGATAAGAATATAAAAACACTTAATTTGGGTCCACTTAATATATTGTTCGGAAGAATTTAGTTTTTTAAACGATGATGGTTTTAATATAAAAAATAACAACTTAGTTTTATTTTGAAACCAAAAGAATCTTTTAAAATTTCAAGATCAATTAAATAGACAAACTTTTAAATCAATCTAAAAAAAATTATTAGTTCATCGAAAATAAATTTGTCAAAATTATTAATCATATATTTATGTGAGAATCATATTTATATTTTTTTTAACATTAGTTTTAATTACAAAATTTATAATTGAAAAAAATATCAGCGCATTAACATAATTTTTCCTTTATATATTTTTAAAAAATATGTATTTTATTTTATTTTATAATGCTGATAACATTATTACTATTATTATTGTAACTGTAACGAGTTATTTAAGATCTTACTAGTGTTTTTATATAAAATTGATATTAAGGTTGATTTTGATTAATAAAATTAACACTAGTCTAAGCCATTAATTAAATACACAGACTATATTGAATAAGATATAATCAATAATCTTTAAGTTTTCATATAAAATTCAAAATAAAAGTGGTAAGCTCAATAATTTATATTAAATTTTATTTTAAAGATATTTTGAAAATTTGAAGAAATTTTAAATAACAAATGGAAAATATGAAAAACAAAATTATTTATATACTTTTAGAGTTTGGAATAAAAAAATTGAATAATAATTTTATATGATATAGTAATTATCATTCAACGCAATATAAAATTATTAGATTGATTAAAAAAATTGATATTTTGTAAAAACAAATATCGCAAAAAATAATTATAATTTAGAAAAAATATTTCTAAAATTGGTATTAAATTAATATCTTCACTTTTAAACAAACAAATTTTTAATTAATAAAAGGATGAGCTATAGTAATCCAATTTTATTAGAAAAGAAAAGAAATTTCAGTCCTGATAGTATAATTTATTTCCCTCGCTTTTCTTATTATACATTGAAATTTTGCGCTCGGAATTGCGCTAACTTTCTCTTAAATACTGAAAACGTGGGTCTTTTTATCTACCCATCCCATCCTGTCATAAACCCATTTTTGTTCGTTAACTTTCTCCTCCCAATTTAGTATATCAGCCGAGTTTCAATGAAGAGAGAAGGATTCGTAGCTAGAGAATCTAATAGAAAGTGAGCATTTTGCGTTGATTCCTAGTTGGAGAAAGAGAACCTAATAGAAAAGTGAGCATTTTGCTGCAGATCGACGACATCAATTCTCTCTAGTAAGTGAGAGAAATGCATGTTTAAAGTTAATTTCTTTTTCAGATTGTTTGCTAATTTGCAATTGAACAACATAATTTTATAGCCTTAGAAGTTTTTACTTTAAGAGCTTCAGGCCTTATAAAACACTTACTGTCAGGATCGGATGAGCCTCGTTAGATTCTGTAGAAAGTAAATAATGTTAATATAATCCTCTATCAACGGAGTTGGAAAATAGGAGTAAATTATTAAAGTATTGTTTACTAAGGATAATTAACCTTTATTTGATAGAACTGTGCTAGGACTTTCCATTTTTGCATTTTTGCAGCATTGCAAGGGTCCTTTTTTCACCTCAATAGGCCTGTCTCTGGCCAGTATCCTTTACTAAGGATAATTAACCTTTATTTGATAGAACTGTGCTAGGACTTTCCATTTTTGCAGCATTGCAAGGGTCCTTTTTCACCTCAATAGGCCTGTCTCTAGCCACATCTACGGGTCTGTAAATCCATTAAGCTTTGTAACTTTTGTCCATCTACGGGTCTGCAAAATTCTATAATGTTATATGACAAAATTATATGCCAATGGCTTCTCATTTTGCTTTCGTGTGAAAAATAATGTTAGGTGTGATTTTGGTAATTTGAATCCCTATAGATTTCTTGTGTCTGAGTGTACCTTCTCATAAGTTCTATTTGAATCTTATTATGTGACTGTAAGTTGGGCTCAGCACCTACTCTGATAACCGGTATCAACATTTGTGCTCTGTTTCAATCTCCAGAAAACACCAGAAAATGCAATGAAATTCCAAGTAAAAAGATTAAGTTTTTTAGTTGTTCACAGTTTCCAACTTCAGCAGGATTATAAGACAAAAACATTCTTTAATTTTTGGTCTGACAGAGTTACAACAGATTTCTCAAGGTAATAAGCTTTTCTGTGTGAAAATTTTCGTTCATCTTTATGTTTTGCAAGCAACTTTGTTTTTTGGTAGTGTTGTAGCTTGTTAGTATGGCAGAATTCCAGATAAGTCAACTTTGGGTGAGACAAAGAGTCTATCAAATCCAGTCCTAATTTTAGAAACATTAGTGCATCCCTACGATAGTCTCCATACGTTCATATTAGTAGGTTGAGGTTCATATCAGTATATATATATATATATATATATATAAGTAGGTTCATATTAGTAGGTTGAGGTTCATATCAGTATATATATATATATATATAAGTAGGTTCATATTAGTACAGTAGGTTCAGTTTCGTAGCAGTAGGTTTATATGGTGAATTATCCTTAGTAAACAATACTTTAATACTTTACTCCTGTTTTCCAACTCCGTTGATAGGATTATATTAACAGTATTTACGTTGTACAGAATCTAACGAGGCTCATCCGATCCCTGACAGTAAGTGTTTTATAAGGCCTGAAGCTCTTAAAGTTGAAGTAAAAACTTCTAAGCCTATAACATTATGTTGTTCAATTGCAAATAAGCAAACAATCTGAAAAAGAAATCAACTTTAAACATGCATTTGTCTCACTTACTAGAGAGAATTTATGTCGTCGATCTGCAGCAAAATGCTCACTTTTCTATTAGGTTCTCTTTCTCCAACTAGGAATCAACGCAAAATGCTCACTTTCTATTAGGTTCTCCAGCTATGAATCCTTCTCTCTCTTCGTTGAAAATCGGCTGTTATACTAAATTGGGAGGAGAAAGTTAACGAACAAAAATTGGGGGGAAAATGAAGAAAAGAGGTTTATGAGGGGATGGGTTTCTGAAAAGATGGATAGATAAAAAAACCCACGTTTGCAGTAAAGGGGGGTTTATGAGAGGATGGGGATGGGTAGATAAAAAGACCCACGTTTTCAGTATTGAATGAAAACAGAAACTAATTTCAATGGTTAGCTCAATTCTGAGCACAAAATTTCAATGTATAATAAGAAAAGCGAGGGAAATAAATTATACTATCAGGACTGAAATTTCTTTTCTTTTCTAATAAAATTGGATTACTATAGTTCATCCTTTTATTAATTAAAAATTTGTTTGTTTAAAAGTGAAGAGATTAATTTAATACCAATTTTAGAAATATTTTTTTAAAATTATAATTATTTTTTGCAATTTTTTTTTACAAAATATCAATTTTTTTAATCTTTCTAATAATTTTATATTGCGTTGAATGATAATTACTATATTATATAAAAGTATTATTCAATTTTTTTT
Organism: Limnanthes douglasii subsp. nivea; assembly: GCA_036936605.1. Taxonomy (NCBI): domain Eukaryota; kingdom Viridiplantae; phylum Streptophyta; class Magnoliopsida; order Brassicales; family Limnanthaceae; genus Limnanthes; species Limnanthes douglasii. The sequence goes on from JAUPFV010000003.1 coordinate 175,033,494, forward strand.
ATTCCAAACTCTAAAAGTATATAAATAATTTTGTTTTTCATCTTTTCCATTCGTTATTTAAAATTTCTTCAAATTTTCAAAATATCTTTAAAATAAAATTTAATATAAATTATTGAGCTTACCACTTTTATTTTGAATTTTATATGAAAACTTAAAGATTATTGATTATATCTTTTTCAATATAGTCTAATGGCTTAGACTAGTGTTAATTTTATTTATCAAAATCAACCTTAATATCAATTTTATATAAAAATTATGTTAATAAAATAAAATAAAATACATATTTTTTAAAAATATATAAAGGAAAAATTATGTTAATGCGCTGATATTGTTTTCAATTATAAATTTTGTAATTAAAACTAATTTACTAATTTCATTTAAAAAAAATATAAATATGATTCTCACATAAATATATGATTAATAATTTTGACAAATTTATTTTCGATGAAATAATAATTTTTTTTAAGATTGATTTAAAAGTTTGTCTATTTAATTGATCTTGAAATTTTAAAAGATTCTTTTGGTTTCAAAATACAACTAAGTTGTTATTTTTTATATTAAAATCAGCATCGTTTAAAAAACTAAATTCTTCCGAACAATATATTAAGTGGACCTAAATTCAAGTGTTTTTATATTCTTATCGAGTTTCACATTTTCCATCCCACATTTTCCATCCCCATTTTTCGAGGACATATATGTTAGTAGAAAATTTTGAGTAAACAAATCTCTCATTTCTTCTTCTAGTTTTGTATTGATTTTTGCTAGCTTTTCATTAGTTAAATCTAGGGTTATAATCGAGTTCAGAATAATATATTACTTTGCATGTGCTTGATTTTTGTTAGAACGTTTTTCCTGTTATGATTTGTAAGTTTTTTTAGAAGTTTTGTCGAAGCACGGGTTGTTATGTTTCACTTGTACTTTGTCGCTTTTAGTGTTTCTAACATACGACGATGGTAGAGTAAAGGCCTTACAATTGCAGCGACATGTATTTTTCCTCATGATTTGGCTTATGTTTTAAATACATCTTAAATATATGTTGTTTTTTGTTGTAGTAAACAGATACAAACGAGACAAGGTCAAAAGCCCGAAATGACGATGTTCGGGCGAAGAAGGCGGAAAAAAATCTTCACAGTAGGTTCATTACTCATGTTTAATCATTCTTTTTAGGAATAACATGATTAATTTGTGTTTTTTTAAGGAATAACAAAATTTATTTTCGTCAATCTAAACAACTAAATTGATTTTCATTAATCAAAATACTTAAGAATAAAAATAACATAAAATTAATACAACTCATATGATTAACATGGCAGGAATAACAAAAAAATTAAAACAAAATGGTTTTAACATTGTGTTTGGACATATCACTTAACATGTTTTTAATTTAACACTGTTTATTTGACATGTTTGTTTTTGTTTTTGTTTTCGTAAATGATAAAAATATTACATTTAAAATAACAATCTAATTATTGTTAATCCTGATTAGCGTAACATAATTAACTTTTGTGTTTTTACATGAATAATATGATTTATTTTCATTAATGTAAACAACTTAAATGAAATCCTTTATAAAAAATATACATAACATGATTGGTTTCTAATCAAAATTTTATTCTTCGTATTTGCTCTCAGTTTCTCTTTAGTCATAAAGGTTGTGCAAGTCTATATCATCACACCACAATCAAGTGACTTAGCTTTCTTTTGTGGACATTCTCGCTGACTTATAAGATTTTAATGTCCTTTTAGGAACACGTCATTTCTTTCTAAGAATTTTTATTTCCATTGACAAAAATAAAATATTTAAAACAAATATATATTATTAAGAGTAACAGTGAACCATTTTTAAGAAGAACACCAAATCATTTTGAGGTGTGAATTCAAATGTTCCGTTTTGGACAAATTTTATAACTAAATATAACTCTTCAATTAGATCTAAGGATCTCAAGATAGCTCCAAATAAAGAAGTGGGGAGACTAGAGAGTGAATAGATAAATTCTAGGTTGGTCGCAACTAAAGTGAAGCTGGTCGAACGATAAAAATTCATTTTAATATACTATTAATCCTAACGACTATAATTGTGATAAACATGAATATTAAAAAAACTTAATAACCGTTTCAAACTCTGGTAGGATTGACCCAATGAGCTTATTACTGATGGATTCCAAAACGTTATTACACAAGACACAAGTGGAAACTTATTATATCCCAATCAAGTAGTTTGTCTATAATAGTGAGCTTCCTAATGATAGTCAACCACACAATAAAATGCTGTCCAAAATGTTATACTTGTTCCGGACCATATTGGCCCAAGGTACTTGGGCCGCAGAAGGTCGAACAAAATTATAAATATGACTAATTGTGAAGTTATTATTCTGGTTAGCGATCTAGATCTTGACATTCTCCCTAATCGAGGATGGAATGAGGAGATTGGTATTATTACCATTTTTTAGCAAGTTGGATTGATTAGATTGTCTGCCAAAGCGAATCTGATTGGGCAAGTTACAAGATTCGTTGGATATAATGCCAAAAACTATATTATTGTTGCGCAATCTAACATAACGAATAATACTCTAACTGTAACGATAAACAAGAGAATTTGGAAAAAAACTAAAGATTATGCCAGAGGGAAGTCGATGAACCATTATCTATGTCACCCTTGTAAAGTTTGGTGACAATAGTTCTAAGATTGATTATTTTTCTTCACTCCTTACTAAGAGAGGAGTCGATGGGGATTTCCAAATGATTTTATCTTTCACTTTTTAAGTGAAGAACTAGTTACACCAAATTTAGAAAGTTTTCCACTCAAGATGGACCAGTAATGTTAGTGGGAGGCCGCTTGATTTTAAGCCGTTAGGTCTAGAATCTCAAGGCATTACGACGAGGGCAAAGTGAGCTTAGACCAAGCCACTTTAAAGCCTGAGATTTTTATATTAGGTCTCAACATAATAATTGATAAAAGAGTTAGGAGAGTTCCTTAAGTGTACAAACATGAATGATGAAGACCGATGACCAGTATACCTGACTAACGAAAAGAACAGTTTCAATAAGATGTAACCTACCCGCATATGCAAGATGTTTGGAGGTTCACGAGTTTATATGGATGGTAATTTTCACAAATAGATGCCTATAGTCATTATAGGAGAGACAAAACGTAATGAGAGGAACGCCAAGATAATTGCACATAAATGATGCCTTTCTCGAACTCTAAAGACGAGACAATGGATTGGCGAATCAAATCGGATACCCTAGACAGGTACACGTGACTCTTAGTTGGGTTGAGGTGGAGGCCTAAGAGGTCGAAGAATTCCTTAAGACCTTCTTTGATGAGATTAATAGAATTTCTGTTGCCACAATAAAAGATAATTAAGTCAACTGCAAAATATAGATTAATTATTTTTAGCTTGTAACAATTCTAGTGGTAGCCAAATGAGGAGTTTTGACTCTTCTCTTTGAGAATGGTAGAGAGAGATTCCATGATAAGGACGAAAAAAAAGAAAAAGGGATCATCATGTCTAACTTCTCTTTTAGCATGAAAATAACTAAAAGTTTTACCATTAATGTTGATCGAATATGATGGAGTGGAGATACACTGAATAATCTATCCAATCATACGATTGGGGAAATCCATAGAAATAGAAAATTCAACAGGAAGTGCGAACCAAACATTGTCGAAGACTTTAACCAGGTCAATCTTAAGGGCTACACAGAGGCATTTATGGTTGGTATGATAATCATGATGCAGATCCTAGGAGAGGAGGATATTATCAAGAATAGTACAGCCATGACAGAAGGCCGATTGATAAGGATCGATGAGGAAGGAAGTGAATCTTTAATCTTGTTGGTGAGGATTTTGGATATGAATTTGTAAATAATAATGCAACATATAATTGGCCTAAAGTAGAAAGGAGGATAGTGATTGTCCAACCTAGGAAAAAGAGAAATAAAAATCTTATTCCGCCAAAGGTCACTATGTTTATAAAGAAAAAAATGAAGGACACTTTTGGTAAAATCCAGAGTAATAGTGTCCCAATAAGACTTAGAGAAACTGTCATTATAGCCATTTGATTTAGGTATTTTGTTACGGTAAATACTAGAAATGGATTTTTTATCTCACCGTCGAAAACTGATCAGCTCATGTGAGTTTTGTCGGCTATGTTAAGTCTGGTCGGGATAAGGCCTTTGATTCTATCTAGGTCATGATAATTGAGAGAGTTTTTAACTCTAAAAAGGTTAGAAAAATGGTTGACAAAAATATCAGTTAGCCCCTTAGGAGTGGAGCAAGTGAGATCATGAGGTTCATTGATAGAAATAATTTTATTTTTAGAGATACGGGTCTTGATGTTATTGTTGATGAACTTTGAGTTACAATCCCCTAACTTAAGTCACGTCTTGCAAGAATTCTTCTAAAAGAAATAATTTTCCCATATGTTGAAGAAGACATAAATCTTCCAGGTATAAATCTCAGCCTCAATAAGAGGGGTTGGCATAGTCATTCACCGGGTTTTGCTAGGCTTGAAGGAGAAGAAGTTGGGCGTTAGAGACACATTAAGTAATGTTACTGAATTCTCTTTTTTCATGTAGGAGATATAAATTTGGAGATACCTCATCTTGGAAGAGATGATGGACATAATAAAGCCATCAATGGTGAGATTCCAACTGTTGGTTATGATTGAACAGAACTCGAGGTGTGATTGCAACATATTGAAAACCCTGAGATGATTATAGGAAAAATTTATAGGACTATTAATGAATATAATGATAGGCGTATGGTCAAAGGTTATATGGTAATCAAAATGAGCTACAGAGGTAGAGAAATGATTGTCCCAATGATTGTTAACTAGAACATGATCAATTGTTAGCTCGAAATGATAGGGAAAAACTTGAGTGGCTCAATAACAATTACGACAACCAAACATACCATAATGAGGGGATTTTCAAGCCATGGATCATGAAGTTACTTAAGGAGATGATCAAATTTGCACGAAAGGAGTTGATAGAGGCGAGAGAGCGTGGCCATCGGGCGTTACCGATGTCATGCAAACCAAGAGACAAACAACCAGCTTGAAATAGAAGTAAAACGATCAAGCTAGGTATAGGGGTACCAGAATCAACTTCATAAGGATCCTCATCATCGTCAAGTTACGTATCAATATGAGATGAGTAGAAATACGAGGACCTCCGACAGTTATCCATCAAACTGTGGACCCCGCTAGTGAAAGTCTACATGCACGATCATAATCAAAGAAGTCACACTTCAAGCTAGAGAAAGGAGAGGTTGTATGTAAAGCGAGAGTGAGGGTATAAATAGTCACCAAAAGGTTGGTGTTGACCGACATCATAAGGCTGGGTTAAGAATGTGTAGAATTGGGTGATGGTTCAGTTTAAAGTGATAAGGATGTATCACATGAGCCTTAGAGTAGGAGAGGAGACACCATGAGAATGAGCTCGCATTAAACATGTTAGTCCGCTCGCTAGCATTGAAAGGGAGATTGATTTTCCTCCTAGGGCCTATTTTCTTAAAGGAGGTGGAGCGTTTACCCTTCCTCGACTTTGATCCCTTTCTTATGTCAACCATAATGAACCATAAAAAAGTGGATAGAGAAATACAAATGTTATTATTTTGAAAAGAAGATTTTTAAAATTGAGAAAAATGATAGAATTATACTTTTGGAGAGTATAGAAAAAAAAAGTTAAGATGTTGTACTATTCAGAGCGAGTACTGATCTTTCATATCAAATTTATCTGATAAATTATTATTGGCAGTATGTAGCAAATCCTTACCGTTTATGGCCCCCAATATGTCATCAACATAGAACTCCAGAAATATGAAAGTACCCTCACTAAACTTATGATACACATAAACCTCAACCAAGTTTATCTCGAAATCAAAGGAAACTATAACTTCGAGGAACTTATGGTACGATTTTCGAAAATTTCTTTGAATCATTTAAGTTTTTATACCATAAATTTGAATCATCGATTACAAAGCTCTCAACATGCACCATATAAATTATTTTCTCAATGTCATCATTATGAGAAAGAGTCTTTATGTATATTTAATAAAGTTTTAGGTCACATTATACAACTATTCTCATGGTAGTCCTAAAAGAATCATTCGATGAAACCCAAGAAAATGTCTCTTAAAATTAAATTATTTCACCTTCGGTATAATATTTTCCATAAGTTACACTTTATGTCTCTCCATAATTACCCTTGAAATCTAATTGGTTTTGTAAATCCACTTATAACCAATCAACTTCATTCTTTGAGATAATAAGACAAGCTCCCAAATCGTGTTATTTTGCATTAACTTATACTATTTTTTTATTGAGTTATTCCCTAACTAAGAATTATAACTCTTAATGACTTCACAAAAATACGATGGATCTATTACCATTACACTATTTAAATCTTTATCTCCTTTTCTTTAATGAAACTTCTTAAGGGTATTACTTTAGTTTTCACTTCATGAGGTTGATCTTCTTAAAAAATATCATTGTGTCCCCTACATGAAAGAAAACTATCATCTTGAGTATCTTTATGTTTAAATGGGAATTAAATGGTTAGAAATGAAACCAAATCATCTAATACCAAAATATCTTCTTTTGAAGCTTTATGAATCTCTATAGATTTTTCCACAAAATCAACATTTGTTCTTAAATCTCTCCCCCCCCCAACTTAATATTCGTAAAGAACCTTGTTGTTTCCGTATCAAATACTTTTTTAGTGAAAATATCAAAATTTAAAACCTTTTGTATGCTCCGAATATTCAATGAAATACAACTAACCATTTACGGTCCAGTATTTTTTTCATTCGGCTCTCTATAGATTCTTCATCAAAATGAATATTTGTTCCATAAATTTTTTCTTCCAAACTCAACATGATAAAGGAACCCTGTTGTTCTTGTCTTAAATAAATTTTTAGTGAATATTAACATTTAAAACCTCTTTTATACTATGAGTATTCAATGAAATAACAATTAACCGTTTACATTTTAATATTTTTTCATTCACCCTATAATGCTTCACTATTGATGGACATCTCAAAACATGCAGACTATTAAACTAGGATTACGCTAAGTTCAAGGCATATGTGAGGTATTAATGCATGCTTTTATGTATATTGAAAATATATGAAACATATTTAATTGGGTCACCCCATAGCAATCTTTATAGATTTCAATGACTAACCATATTTCTCATCATATCCTTAAACGTATAGTTTTGTCTCTCATACATTCGATTCATCTTGAACAAAACCTAAATTTTATACTGATGATCTATACCACCTTCCTTTATAATTTGCGAATGGTCCATGACGTTATTCACATGAACTATTATATTTATCATAATATTTACCACTAGGGTCTGATCTAACGCACTTAATGCTCTTACCAAGTTTTTTTTTCAACTTTGATATGAAAATCTAAGAACTTCTGTAAGATTCTAATTGTATGAATAATAAATATATACCCATATCAATAGAGGTCATCTATAAATGATATAAAATATCATTGAACATTCAATGAAGCCTCACAGAACGTTTTCACATTTCAGTATATATCAACTCCAAAACTTCTTTCACTTTGTATCCACCAAATCTTTTCACTTTGGTATGTTTTCCCATTATATATTCAATGCAAGCACTAAATATTGAATCATCAAAGAAACCTAATAAACCTTCATCAACAAGCTTATCCATTTTACCTTACAAATATGACATAAGCATTTGTGTTAATAAATTCTGAATTTTCCAACTTATAATTTAGCTTGTTAGATACTTGTATGGTCATTGCTTATTCGTGATGCTTAATAGTATTTGGTAAATAAAAATTATTAGTAATGATTAAGTATCAAATGTCTACCACATTATCATGTAAATAAAGTTCATTTGACTATTCTAAAAATACATGAATATATAAAGGTTCCTAACAGGAAAAATAGATTCAATTCCTTATAAAAGAAAGTATATATATGGTCTATTTCAGATTTAAGAAATTTTCACTAAAATAACAATTGAATTAACAAAAATGGAAAAAACTAAACACGAACTGTCATGTGTTGTATATATTAGTTTTTCACAATCACTAAAGCTTCAACTTTTTATTGTACCTTGCAGATAAATACAAACATGAGTGGTTTTACATATATTAACTAACTAGGTGTTTCTTGCAACTGAAACTAAAATGATTATTAAACATATTAGAGTTATGATATTACATTTTGTTTTCATATAAACTTGGTAATTTTTACCCTCCCTTTGGAGATGTCTTGTCTTCTTCCAAAATAAACATCTACTTCTAGTAAGAGATTCTTTAGGTTCATTTTCTCTCGAATCGGAAGTCTTATCGCCTTATTCATCATATTATTTAGGTTCATGAGAACTCACTATATGCACCTCTGAAAGTTCTGGTTTTAGTTTTTTAGGTGCATGAGAAATCAATTCACTAACTGACTATTTCTCATGCTGGAAAGTATAAGAAGTTTAAATTCTCTTTAAACAACTGAGAAAAATATTGAAATACAAATCCTACCACAACATTCTTTGAAAGGTTAATCTTAGGTGCCTTTAACTTTGAGGCAATCATTTCTATCTCGAGAATATTTTTCCTTATTGTCTATTTTCTATAAAACTTCATGATGAAGAGTTGGAACATTAGCATAGAAATCTCAACCTTATAATTCTTTGTAAAGATTTTCTCAAATTATGTGAGACCATCAATTGCATGGGTGATCTAATTCGAGACAACCAACCTCCCCTGAATCGCCAATAATATTACCAGTTTTATGACTATTAAAGACAACTTATTTGACTATTATCATGTGTAGAATTATTTCTTCTCCTCGTGAGAGCTATCATATTTAATGTCATGTCAAAATCATAACATTTTAAATACAATTACATATACTCTTTCTATTGGAAAAATGTGATTCATCTAAAATAGGAGGGCTATTGCTCGTTAGGTTAAAGGTATTTATTTTTGCTGGTTTAATCTTAGCATATAAACATGAAATGTTTTGATATATAAACTTAGGGAAATGTTAATTATGAATTCAACATAGAGCATTGTTAATAAGATACCTTAGGACAAACATATTAACATGCATTTGTAAAATTTTGAAAAAAAAATCATATTGATTTAACTTTAATCGACATTCGATAATAGCCTCATTATGGCTGGTTTTCCTACTTCGATCAAATACTTAATAACGAATTCACAGTTGACATTTTTGTGTTCATGATTAATTTTGTCAAACATTAACTTTTTTGGGAATATTAATATATGCAGTATCTTCATTAATGAACTCGTCAAAACCCTAAATAAATAAATTCGATAACATCGATCATGTGGGTGATATACACGTGGTTATCTTTTGTTTGACTTATGACTTAGTGCTCGATAATACATTTGGGATAAACTTGAATTTTGGACAAGCATCGGGTCTTGGCATGAAGTCCAAATGTTTGACCTGACCCTTTGTACTTCGAGTCTTACTTCCTACAACCATTAAAGTCTTAGCTAGTTTCTGTATCTTCGATCCAACCAGTTCATCTTATCCATTTACACAAAATTCACCATTGATTTTCTATGTTCCATTATTATTTTTATTCTACCATTCCCCTTCAAACTGAGCGGAGGAATTCGAAGTCCTAGTTTGGATTGTAAGAATAAAAAATGAGTGTGAGAGAAAGGTTTGGTAAATTAATCATTTACTTGTTTATTTGAAAAAATGAATCTCTAGTGGGCGTCGCAGAATTTGGTTACGAATAAAGTGGTTATCGATTTCGATATGCTTTGTCCGTGCGTGAAATAAATGATTGGATGTTATAGACACCATACACATATGGTCGCACCACACAACTTGAGGTATGATTAAAGGGATTTTGAGCTCACTGAGAACAGACTGAAACCAAATATGCTCATAAGATATAGTGGCTAAGGACATTACTATGACTCATTTCTCGAGCGTGCAACAACCTGTAGCTTTTTCCAAAACCACGAGATCACGGGCCAAGGAAAGCACAATAGCCCTAAAAAAAATGAAGATCATCAACAAAACTCGCCTAGATAAGCACCTTAGAAACTAGAAAGGATAATATGGGGTGAGGTTTTCAAGTGGATTCCAAGACCTTTAGTTTCAGATAAGTACCTTAAAATACATATAGTATTTTGTCAATATATATTAGTTTGTACTTTGACAAAGTGTGATAACTTATTGACTGCAAAAGAAATATCATGCCTTGTTTCAACAAGTACTGGAGTGATCATATGAGGATGCGTTATATAGTAGGATCAGGAAGCAGAATCATCATAGAGGGACAAGGATTTCCCAGTAGCCATTGAGATATTACAAGATTTGGAGTTTCTTATGCTAGTAGATTCTAGTAAGTTTTCAACATACTGTCTTTGAGTAATATAAAATCTTGTACTATCTCGGGTAACTTACATACCTAAGAAGATGTGAAGATTGACCATGTCTTTTAAAGAAAACATGGCATTGAGTGACTAATAAAACTTTTGAGGGCTTTGGGCTTGTTCCCGATGACAATAATGCCATCTTCATAGAATAAAATGATTAGGGTAACCTACTTGGTAATAAGAAAGAATATAGAATTATTAGATTTGGAATTCTGAAAACCCCAAATGATTAGGACATCCTTGAGCTTAGAAAACCAAGCTCTTTAAGTTTTTTTTATCCCTTAAGAACTTTATGCAACCGGAAAACGTGTTGTGGCTTCAGGGTCCTTAAAACCTCAAATTATTAGGACATCCCTCTAAGCTTATAAAATCATGCTTTTAAGTTTTTTTATCCCTTAAAGAGCTTTGTGGAACCTGAAAACATGTTGTGGCTTCAAGATCCTCAAAATCATATGGTTGTGATATGTAGACAACTTCATGTAAGTTATCATTTATGAAAACATTGTTGATGTCTAACTGATGTATAGTCTAGTTTTTAGGCACAACAATGTTTGAGACCACCAGTCTTATTGTAGTCGTTTTAGTAATTGGACTAAAAATTTCCCCAAAATCAAAGAAATTGATGAAACCTTTTAGCTACTAAACATCCCTACTATCTTTGCAAGAGTCAGCAGCCCCATATTTGAGTCTATAGACCCATTTACTGCCAACAACATTCCTGTTAAAACACCAAGATGTCAATGCCCAAATATCATTTGTTCTTTAAATAAATCTACGTTAGTGTTAATAAAACTATTGTATATGTGTTTTGGTTTGAAAATACCAACATTAGCTTTAGTATATACGGAGTGAGTGTCCCCCTGTAAGAGTTACCATGTTTATAGCATCTAGAAGAGTAAACTCTCTTGAAGCAACCTTAGAAATAGTCTAAGAAAATAATTAAATTAGATATTATATATACAAAGTTGTTTTATATATCTCAAGAGAATATTAAATCTAATTTTCTTATTTTGTTAAAATTTATTTATTGGATGATATTTGGGAACGGGTCTTCTCTAAATTTCAGATTAAATACAATTAACATTTTAGCTTACACACCTAATCAACATCCACGGAAAAGAGCGTAGTCCAGTACTTAGAATGAAACCACCGCCCCCGGATTTTAGAACATGTCTAGTGGCACAATTTTAGAACTCATACAAACTAATGAGTTTACGCATAAAATCATAAGAAATAAGCGTTCCTAATGAACTTTCAACCTTGGGATTAAGCATGACTACATATAAGTCCAATATCCATAATATATTTATAAAAATATACGGATTAATTTTAGTTTAGAAGCAAGATAGGAGCCGTGCCCTCTTGGTCTGCAATCAATCGTTAAAACTAAGCTTAAATAGACTGTAATGTTTATAACAATAGAACTGGATCTCAAATGAAAAATGTAACTGAAGCTACACATAAAAATTTCAGGTAGCTTTATTAAAAATAAAAAGTAAAGTTTTAGGGCCCAACCGGGTTCGAACCGGTGACCTCTTGATCTGCAGTCAAATGCTCTACCACTGAGCTATGGACCCAACTTTGAGCATTTACAGAATTGAATAGTAATATATCTTTCCACTGACTTGTAATAATGTAAATAGAAGGCATATGTGAATTCGTCACTTAACAATAGCGCCAACACACATAAAAATAGATTCCTGTCTACACTAGACACAGATTGAATAAGAAGAATTATAAAAAATGGATAAAAAGAAAAGATGCGGAACCCAACCAGTGATTATTTGATCGCAGTCAAATGCTATGTATCCCATGGTGACTATACAACTTTCTGGTTATACGTAATAAAAACATGTGCTTCGAACTTGGAAATAACATACGGTCAAAATTTCGGTCGAGGTTATTGTAACCCTATTCTGGAAAAATAAAATAATATATATCATGTGTATAGAGAAATCATAAATTTCTGTTATAAAGAGACATGTGAGAAGCATACGTATTTAGACGAAAATCACTTGTGGATCGGTAGTCTCGCGGAAGCCTCTCCTACTCTTTCCGACTTCATCTGCATATTAAGTAAAATGTACAGATTTAGAAACCGACAAATGCATGATAAAAACATCTTTTAGTTATTCATCATTAGCATTTCAACTGATGAAGAACTAATGGCATAATGCAGCAAGTGCTTGACTGCATAGTAACAGCGGTAGATCGAAATCACCATCACAAATCCTATCAAGCACAAAACTCAACGGAAACCTCAAACTAACATATAAATTGTTTTATTTGTCTTATTACCTCTGGAGTTCCTCAGCTTTTACGGACACGTTTAAAGCTCTAGTCCTATTTATAAAGATATGTCTAAGAGCCAAAAGGCCTAGTGGCTCCCTACAACCCCCAAGTAGGATGTAGAATCTTATAACTTCCGCGAAATTCTTCTGTTTAAGCACCAAAACATTTTTAGAGGATCCCTACAGAAATAAGCTTTCACAGAAATTTATTTCATTAGTCAACATGTAAATCACCCAACGTTTTCTATAAATAGAACAAATAAAAAATCAATCATAAGTATACAATCCAAGTGACTCATAACACTACCATCATAAATATGGCTACAAACATGCACATTTGATTATTCCGTTTAACTTATAAAATAATAATGGAGATTACTGCCGAGCTATGGAGCCAACACTGGACATATAATTCTGGGTTTAAATAAACATATATGATTCAAACTACTCATAAGCATACTGTCAAAAAGAATACTATGTGAATTTGAATGTTAATATTTCTTGAGACACAAGTAACAAAATGGCTATTACTGACACTAGACAGAGATTGTGTAGTCAAACGTTCCACCACTAAGCCATGGACCCAATCGTTGCTATAGAACTTCTCAGTTTGCGCACAGAAAATCGTGTTTCAAGCGTGCAAATTAACATATGCTCAAGATAAAATAAATAAAGATTGGATAGTAACAGAAATTCAAGATCACTTGCCAATAAAAAGCACCCAAATCATTATGACAAGGATCACAAACATGAGCATAATAGCAAAGCAAAAGCTACCATACTATTTAGTAGAAAGGAGGTGACGAAATAACTTACTTGTTTAAGGTTAAGCAAAGCAAAAGCTACCATACTATTTAGTAGAAAGGAGGTGACGAAATACCTTACTTGTTTAAGGTTAAACAAAGCAAGACCTATTCAATTTCAAAGCAGAAAAAGACAACAAACAATCGCACATAGACTTACATAGTAAAATGTCTAGAGAAATCATAAACTTTTGTTATGACAGAGACAAGTGAAAAGCATACGTATTTAGAGAAAGGTCGTTCGTGCATCCTTAGGGGGCCGTAGCCTCTCCTTGCGCTCTTTTCTCCTTCATCTGCGTAGTAAGTAGAAAGAGGAATCTTTCAGGAGATGAAGAAGTAATGCAACAGGTGCGAGATCAGCAGAGGCGACAGCAGTTATCAAGATTCTACCACAATGCAGGGATGTAACTCACACTGCAATAGATCAAATTTCACAAATCATAGCTCATACATAAGAATTAACTTCATAAATCATGAATCTGAAACAAAAATGGAAACATATGTATATGTGAAAAACTATGTGGTTAAGCAGCAGCAGACTAGCAACCAAATCACAAAAGTCTAAGTTTCAGTAAACCTTACAATACGATCTATCTACGTTCCCCTTTATTGAATGATACAGCTCACAATACTATAGATAAAACGAGAAGTATTAAACATCCAAAAATCTAATGAGCACCAAGAAACCTAACATTATTCTTTGAAATGAAGCTAATTTCAAGTTCAGTAGCAAGAGGTAATAGACGGCCTAATTGCGAGCTTTGCAGATTCCTGATGCAAACTCGAAGTCAAAGAGATTAAATGATGAACTAAAATGGAACACTAAAGACTAAACCAGTAAGCTTATCAAGCAACCATTAAGAATAATGGCATGACGTGTAGGCCTTAAAACTTTTCATCCTATAAACAATTATAAATACTACATTTTATTTCTACTTTTACAAATCTTACTCAAAATATGTAGTTAGTTTACCACGCTCTATAAACAAATTATATTTTTTCTAACATTACATAATACAACAAAATTAACTTGAGCCGAAAGAAACATCAAGTTTACGTTAATTTGGTGGTTTAAATAAGAGTATAGCCCTTTCACTATTGTTAAATGGTATGAGTAGCTCGATTTCTAATTTTATTTTTATTTTTTCATTTTAATATATTTTTAATATTTTTTGCTTTTTAATATCTTTAATACTTTTTATTTTTTTATTTATTTATTTTTCTAATAAAAATAGAGTATTGCAAATTAAATATATTTTTTTAATATTTTATCCTTGATTTTTATTTATTATTTATTTTAATTTTATTTATTATTTATTTTTTTGCCATATTTTCTTCTTTTTAAGAATAAAAAGTAAAGAAAAAAACAAAAAATATTAAAATATATATTAAATTTAAAAAGTAAAAATGGAATTGAGATTTTATGAACTATTCGTAAGACTCGCACCATTTAACTATGGGGACACGTGACTGAATAAGGTAAAAATCCAGCATGCAGATATTAAATTTATAGATTTTTAATAGTCGAGAGACCATGACCGGTTATTTTTTATTGGAATGACTAAACGAAAGAAAACGTGATAGTCGATGATCTATACTCTGATTTAAACCTTAATTTGGTTATTTTGGGTGTGCGAATCCCGTTTTAAAATATATTAAATTGATTATTTGGTGAGTCTCTACATATGTAAAATTTTAAAATATATTAAATTAGTTGTAAAATTGATATAAGTCTACCAAAACAATGTGGAGCTATTACCTCCATCAAATTTTTTATTTCTCCCATAAATAAAAAAAAAACTCCACTTTGTTATTTCCTCTATAAAGGAAATAACATATTTACCATTTTCTTTATTTTAATTCCAAACTCATTGATTCTCCAGCAACTCCATCGATTTCTACCACCATCCCAACTATCTACATCATATTAACTTATACACACCCAACCAGTCCTATTAGCTTCTCACATCAATCCCCCTATAAACCCTAACCCTAGCCTAGTCACTATAAAGACGATCTCCTCTTCAAAATTTCTCTTCTAATCTTGAAAAACAACAAACCATGGCTAACTACTCGATTTCTCTTTTAATCTTGACAAAAAAAACGGGAGTCTCTCTCGAATTCGTCTAAGGTAGAAATCATTCGTTATTTTAAAAAACAACAACACTTAAAAATGCACCATTGTTTATTAAAACAGATGAAATGCACCTAATTCTAAGACGGCATCTCGGAATCAAGTGTTTTTTTCTTGAAAAAAGCAACTGATTCCTAACTGCCGTCTCAGAATTAGTTGTTTTCCGCTAAAAACTACACAAATCGGGATTTTCGAAAAACAATTTTAACAGAGATTCTCAAGTTACATGAATGTAAAACTAAAAAACAAGATTAAATTATCTTGTTGGTTGATTGGGTGATGTTATCCGGTGTTAAATCTTTAGTTTGGGTGTTTTTCTCTTCCATGAGCAATCTTTAAGAAATTTGAAGTTTTTTATTTTATTTTTAAGGTTTAGTTTTAAAAGTTAAATCATATATGTTGGATTTAATTTCGCTAAATCATGTGTTTGTTGATATAAGGGTTTCATAATGGTTAATGGCATCAAGTTATAAATTAGAAAGTAAAATGAGGACAAGATAGTAAAAGCAAGTGATAAGTTTTTTTTCATTTTGAAATATGGAAGAAATAAAAAATGTGATTGAGGAAATAGCTTCACTCCAAAAAAAATCTTTCATTTTAGTTTATTTTTATTAACGAAATTACCTTTTAACTTTTATTTAATGACAAAATTATCGTTACGTGCCATTATTCAAATAGAAAGTCCTATAGTGAAAAAAAAACACATATTAACCCATTTTTAATCATACCTATTTGAAATAGAAAGTCCTATAGTGAAAAAAACACACATTATTAACCCATTTTTAATCATACCTATTTGATTTTTGCCTCTAAAATTAACCCTAAAACAAAAAAAATCAGTTTTATTGAAGATTGATCATGGAAAATCAAGAAACCCATACCAAACCGGAGAACAACACTCAAGCAACGAACAAGGTAATTTAATCATGTTTGAGATTATCACTTCGAAAATGTTGATTTTTATTATAATCATGTTTGTATACATGTTACTCGGAATTCCATGCTATCTGTTTTTTTAACGAAAGCATGTGTTTCCGAGAGGCCATCTCGGAATCACATGTTTTTTTAACTGAAAAACATGTGATTCTGAGACATCATCCTATAATTACATGTTTTTCAGTTAAAAAAGCATGTGATTCCGAGATGGCCTCTCGGAAACGCATGCTTTTGTTAAAAAAAACAAAACAGAATAAAATCAGCCAAATGGTGACAAAATCGAACCAAAATCGAAAACAAATCAAACCAAAATTAAAAACCCTAATCGAACCCTAATGTTTGCAGCCCTAAAAACCATAATCGAACCCTAATGTTCTACCAGTTAAGAACCCTAACCTAACCAAACAGCCGTAGCCAACTTACCTCAGTCCTTCCTTGCTTCAATCCTTGATTCCCCAACCGAAAAAGAAGTATAACCTCAGTCGTCTGAAAACCGAAAAAGAAGCCTTAGTCCCCTGAAAACCGAAAAGGAGTATAACCTCAGTCGATAAGAAAACGTGGGATAAGAAAAAGGAGATAATAAAACGTACCTCAGTCCTTGGCTCTCTCTCAAATTAGGGTTTAGACCTCAAAACAAAAAACAGGAGATAAGTAGGTTTTTTTTCCTTTGGAATTGTTACTAGGTAGGTTAATAGAGGGGAAGAATAAGGTACGAGTAATTTAGAAGGTGGTGTGGTTAGGGTTAATTTAATGGGGTTAGTTTGGTTGATGAAAGATAGGAAAGTGAGAGTTAATGGATCGATGGAAGAGTTAATGGTGTTCTTGAAAATGAAAAAGGTAGAATAAATGAGTAGAAGGACATCATGGAGGAAATTAAAAATATGATGGGGAAATAGCTTCACCCATACATAAATGGTTAGTAAATAAATACAAGAATCATTGAAAAATAATTTTTTTGATTAATTCTAAAATAATAAATGTTATATGGTAAAAAAATTAAATAAAATTAATTTACACGTAAAAATAAGATCAATTACATGAATATAATTTTTGGAAAATATAATTTTAAAAAAAATATACTTTAAAAAAAACCAAAAAAAATTAGGTTGAGCACCATAAGTGCACTAAACATGCATCGATGGGTACAGGTATTATGTACCGATAGGGTGTCTGAACGCACCCCATTGGTCTGACCATTTTCCAAACAATTTCAGTGAGGAAAATAGTCAAAATTAATCTCCAAAAGTTGAAAAATTGCTAAAATTGTATTTCACAAGATTCTAGAGAGACTTAAAGAGAAGTTAGAGAGAAGTGAAGGAGAAAAAAAAGTTAGAAAGAAAATGAAGTGGAGGTGGTTAGTAACAAAAATCAGCTTAAATACCCTTAAAAGGGTATTTTCGTCTAAAATTGGGTAAACTTATATCAAATGTGGGTAAATCAAAACTGAGTAAACTTAGATCGTTTTTGGAAATGTATAACACGACCTTTAGTTATTTTATGTCCATGATTTTTATTCACAGAGGTTTCATGTTTAACAGAATTATTGTCATGGTTCAAAATGGTTGTGAATCTGGTCGTTACTTTTTTTAAAAATTATTAGAATTGTTGTAACATGTTTTGTCTAGTAATAGATAATTACAAATAAAATCTTGGTCAATTCTTTTTATTCGAAAAAAAATTAACTACATAAAGAATTATGTTATGCAATTTCTCAAAAGTCCTCCTCATCGACATTTATGTTGGGAGAGTTTAATAAAAGTGCACTGAAATCTTTGCAGGATTTCAAAATCAACTACGTAGTATTTGCGAGATAATTGTGCAATATTTAACAAAGAATTTCTAAAACGATAGTTAACACAATTTAGCGATAGTTAATGCAACTTGTCGATTCAAAGAAGGTCAAAGTACTTGTTGAGTCTGTCCATCATGACAGTTTCGTGCACTTTGGTGTTCGAGTTATACTTGAGTCGTTAATGTGGTTCGAGCACGATTTTTTTTGGTTTCGTCTGAAAATTGTGTTTCATAAATTCTATCAACTTTTAATCATCTTCTAAACCTTCTCTTGATTATTTTGACGTTGTAAAAATATTGTTTTTCATTTCTTCTAATTTTTGTGGCTACAAAATATTATTTACACTTTGAAATACTTAGTTACAAAAACCAAATCACCATCGACGATTAGGTAATACTCTTTATTTTTATTTTTTCTATCAATTATTTTGAAGATTAAAGATATTAGTATGTGATATAAAACTTTACTCTAAGTATTATTATAGCAATTCTATGATCTCAAATTTTAATTTTTGTTTACGTTGCATGACCTTAAAAATCTACTTTAGAACCATCTACTATGATGAATATGATTTGAATTTTCTTCTTCTAAATTTATTTTGAGGGAGAATTTGAGTGTTAGTTTGTCAAGTACTGAAATCTCAGCTTCATTGAAACCCGTACATATCCGTTATAAGGGTGAGAGCGGTGTTATATCTCTGATTCGGTCATAACGTTTCTTATATAAGATGTTCATAGGATTGTCAGTGTCAAGCATGATGCGTCTGATTTTGGCTCAAAATATCTCGGTGATAAGAGATTTTCTTCTCAAATATAAAGTAAATATGATAAAAAGAATTATCGATAAAGAATGTTACTCTAAATATATTATTTTTTCTAATTTAAGTGTAGTCTATCTCCAAACAGAGACTTAGGTCCTTATTTATATTATTAACAAGATATTATCTACCAACTATAAGCTTACACGTGGTATCTTGTTATAATTGTCCAACTATCGCTCTTAATAACCTATAAAATGATGATACGTGTCATTCTATTATAACCTCTTAAAACCTCTCTTTATGATCGTCTCATTTCTTTTGATGACACTCGTCTCATGCTTCTTAATGACCTCTGTCGGATATCTTTTTATGACCATCATCTCATACCTCTTTATGAGCCCCGTCTAATATCTTCTTGATAAACCTCGTTTTATGCCTCATCATGACCTTTTTATAATATCTTATTTATGCTCCTCGTCTTATATTCTTATGATCCTCATCTTTTATGTGTTATACATCATGATCAATTTATCATTTATTTCATGCATCTTATTCTTTTGGTAGCCATGGACATATACTTATCTCGTCGTCATAAGAAATATATACTTTCTATAAGATATAGTTTTATCACTCAATGGACTTGACTACAAAATCTTAGTGTTGTTCTACTACCCTATTTAATTCATCATCTTCAAATATTATTGGAGGGAGGGAAGGCAGATAAATATGGAACAAAGTCTGATTTACTTGTTGAACATTGAGGTCAGAGATATTACATTTTTTCGAAATTTTAGTGATGCATGTGAGGGTGTCTACTCCAACAACATTATCCATAATATACTTCTTCAGGTCGAGAACATGGATCTGAGGTATTCTTCAAATAAATCCACAGTTTGTCATATCAAGAGAGGCATATCTTTTGGTGTTATCGCATGGGCTCGACCCTTGAAAAATTCTTGAAGCTTAACTATGTTGTCAAGAACTAACCCTCGTCATTTATGACTCACTAGTCTTGTGTATGATGACCATTAGCATTGTGATACTTATAAAACTAGTTCAAGTTTTAAGACCTTTTGGGGATCTACATCTTCTTAGGTTTTCAGAATGACTAAATATCATGCTCAGACATAGATTGTGACTATGTTTTTGGCGAGCTTGGTATATTGGGTACTCCCGCACTTGGGGTAGTGAAAATCTTGACCTCTGACGAGTTATCGATCGTCAATTTTAAAGTTCATGTTTTTAAAATAATAGTATTATTAATCAGGTTTCTAAACGTACATGATTGGACGTGAGCCACATAATCAATTGCGAATTGAAAATAGGTCAGATGATATGACATATACACATTCGTTCATCCTGCTATTTATGTACACATCGTCTTTAAAACCTTGAATTTTTTCTCAACTTGCACTAGGAGCTCTCTAAACTTTAGAGCGTTACATTTCTCAATATACTTGGCTAAAATACCATGCAATTGTTTTAAAAAAAATAATGCAGTCCACGAAGTTATGGAAATTTTGTGTATGTTTTTTACGCTAAAAAACCTCTGAGTTTAAGTATGATGGCTTTCATTTAGTTCTTTCTTATAATCAATAATGTAGTCTTCGTCTCTTCAAATTACTTTGCTTCCGATGAAATAGTCTTGGAAGGCGGACCAAAGTGCTTTGAAAGTGTGAATATACCTCTATAGAAAATAATAAAACCATTTAGAACTCTCGGTATAACATCATATTATCACCATTAAATATGTTAATTATGTTTACGAACTACTAGATGTGATTCTTAAAATATCATGTCCCATCAAACCTTTCCATCTTGAATGGATCGAACCGTTGCGATAAGCTTCCCGGAATTAGCTCAAGTAAAACCGGTGATAATTACATCTGATACATTGAATCATACTTCTTGTATGATTCGTTTGGTTATTTTATATCACGTCTGACTAATAAAGAGCACTACATCACATAGAGAATGGTTCAGTAAGATTGAGCTAACACTCAGTTGGCTATTTCTCACTCAAATATCTGGATTGGCTTTAGGAGAAGCATGATTTTTAATGATATACAAAAGACCATCTATGTGAATGAACCTGATAATGTATGGGATGACGAAAGTCACGATTATCAATCGGTCCTTCTTCATATTGCGCCAGTGCGCATTTTTCTTGGAGATATTTCTCTCACATGTGATCCTCTTTCCGTTCACAAGATAAAAAATGGAAGATGTATGGCAAGTGGTCAATTGGTGTTTGGTAATGCCTGATTGAAACAGATGAGGCGACGTGACCTTACTCAAAAATGTCCCTTGTCATCGGGATACCTGATTTTTGATTTTGGCATAGCCTGTCTACAATCACTGCAATAGATCCTGCTTGTATTAGTTTTATAATGACAATGATGAATCATTTTTATGGCTAAAAAGTCTCTCGTGTAATTTTGGTGCATATAATGTACTTTTTGTTACAGTGTGGTGGTAGATTTCGCTCTATATATGGTGGCTTCGTGTGATTCCTAAATGGTGGGATTTCGAACGACTGCGATGACGGGATGTCATGTTGCAAATACATGGATGAGTTTTTCACTACGACGGTAGCAATAAATTTTATTTTTTGCTAGATGAAAAAGTTTTCATTGTAGAGACCGCAATATGATTTTGAAAAGTGGTTAGCTGGATCTTCATAGAGACAGTCATAATAGGGTTTTTTTTACAGCGGTGAAGGAATTCGTCACAATCTGCACGACAGAGGCAGAACTTCAAAGATTTAATAGTCCCAACATTTTAAAAAGTATATTTTTTTTCTCCGATCATGGTCATAAATATATTTTAATATCTTTATTTCTTAGAGAAGGTGTCAATTATGTGGTAGTATTTTGTTTGAGCTAGTGGAATAGATTCTTAACAAGGATTACAAGTATTTTAAGCTAGGTATTGTGTAAAAATTTATGTGATTTGTAGAAGATATTATATTTAAAGAATAAAGTTTAGCGAAAGAAGATGAACTATTCTTAGACTATAATGTATCTGAGTTAATAATAACTTTTAAGTGGGCAATCATGCAAGAATTCCGAGCTCCTCGTATGAAGTTATATTTATAAATGTTACAATATATTATACGTTTTACATAGGTAAGTAGCCATCACGTCACATATTAACGGAGGGTTATTGTTGTTTGTTGTCTAAGCTCGTTCTCAAATCATTTATAAACTAAGGATCAGTCACTAGGAAATATATATATGCTTTATGGAGCTCTTTTATAATATTAGGGCTCAGTAAAATTACATGTCGAGCTCAACATATGCTTAGGTTCGGGTATGGTGCAAATCTAACATGTATCAATATAAAAAAATTGTCAGAAGGAATAAAATGTGTAAATCAACCCCAATGTCAAAGAATAAAACCATGTTAGAGTGCTACCTCAGATGGTCATGGAGAAAGATAGGTATAAAATCCTATAATCATTATTCGTAGGTCAATGTTTTGTCGTATTTATCCATTTTGAATGAATAAAATCATTAGGAAATATTGCTTACCGTTATCTATTGGACCAACAAAAATGTTGTCGAACGGTATTTTAGGTTAGGTTTCCTTTGCCTAGGCTTTTTATTAGTCCCAAACCATGGATGACTGATAGGAGGTTCCCCATGAAAACAAGTGATTGGATTTATGAGTGGGCTCAATAATTCTTAGATATGACAGTGTTTGTGATCTTTTTCCAGGATTGCGCCTAAGAACATCTTTCTCATAAATTTTTATCATACAGACGATATTCTTTGTGGTTATAAAAATGTTGTTATTTGGTTTTTGAAAAAAATATTTAGGCAAGTTTTGGTTCGCACACTTTGTCAATGATGTGTTTGGATTCAGTTCGAACTATTGAAATGGGTTTCAAACAAGGATTACAAACGCTTTAAGCTAGTTAGTGGAAATAAATGTAAATTGATATTAAGAGAATAAATATACATAGGTTAATGGATAATTCGTAGTATGATCATCATAATATAAATGCGTAAAGAAGTGATCATCATGAGCTCATAGTTTAGAGTTTCATTTATAGTTTGGTTATAGTTATAATAGCAATATTAATTACACATATTCTAGCCATTATGTCACATGTTGACTAGCATTAATAGTTTGTTTGATGTTCAAGAATATTCTTGAACTCTTTATTAACTAAGGTTCAATCACGCTACATGCGATATTGCTTATAATACTAGGACTTGGTAGATTACATGTTGAACTTGGTGACAAATCATATATGGTACAAATATAACTTGTACCACCTGCAAAATATGTTATTATGAGGGGTTCGTATAACTTTTGAGGCTCAGATTATTACCAAAGGCTCAACATTCACCAATTTTTAAAAATAAAATTAATCCCAACAAGGAGGAACCATCTTCTTCTGGTTGCTTTCGATAGAAGCCTAATTATATCTGATCCTCATTTGTAAAAAACGGTTTTGGAAATCAATTTTATTTTATTAAGTTTGTGAATTATTGTCTTATTGGTATTTATCACAGTGTTGTACGAATTCTATAATTTCCTCTTGGATCGTATGATGGTTGATGTGGTTGAAATATATTAAAATGGTAATTCTGGTAAGATGGAAATATCGTCAAGGTTATTTCAGATAGTTGGATGAAAGTGTTAAATACTTTTGTAGTGAGTAGTGAGATAATTTATATGGTATGAAACTTAGGTGTAATCTATGTCCTCATCCTCATTAATGACGTTTCTTATGGTACTTATAGTTAGAATTAAAGTTATGAGTTGGGTCAAGGTTTTAAGTGTTAACGACCCATTTTGGTTATGGGCCAACTCCAAGTTTAAGAAATTATCAGCCCATGATAGTGGACATATTTCTTAGTCACACGAAAATAAAGAAATTTTATTTTTCATTCCAAAAATCCCTTAAAAAATGCACTTCGAATGATAATTTAAACTACCCTTCGAATGATAGTCTGAATTTCATTTCAAATTATTATGACACTAAGCTTAACTTAGTTCCAAAGATATCCAACCATCATATAGCCCCCATTAGTCCTCACAAAGGTTTCTTCGAGGACTAATAACGATGTAAAACCAATTTGGAGTTTTCATATTCGAAGTTTATTGTATTTAAGTAATAAAATTTTGAACCTGTTGTGAAGTCTAGAAAGTTACCGTTTTTCTCCGCCGCATTGTTTACATGTGTCAGTAGCTTAGTGGAATTTGAATTTACTCTGGCCTAGATAATGTAAGCTAATTAATGAGTGACGTTTACACTCCTCTAGAGATTTCAGTAGTGGGCACGCCTCCACCTAGTTAATAGGTTACTCAAAAGGTCTAAAGTCTCAGTAATAGAGTTCAAGGAGCTACCAATTTCGATGGTCGGATGTGTTAGTCCTAACTTCAAAAGAATTAGATGTTGGTTAGGTTGTTCGTACCAAATGGGGAATTCTCGATATGATTAGAATCAGTTTACCCAAGGTTGGGGAAACTTCGATAAACTGTCGTTCAAACGAGTTAGTAGTTTTTACATAAGTGTTGAATTGGGGTCTTAGGTTTCCCCTGGATCCCAAAATCGTTAGGTATTTTCAATTGGTTAGGTTGTTTCCGACCCATGCTAGTTTGAAAGCCTGGTTAACTTTACTTGCTTGTATTATAACATCAAGGCTTTCCAAGACGCTTATGTCAATGGAGCATATGGAAGCTATCGTAGGATTATGGCATTTTAAGATAACCTTCTATCATTTAAATATGATGAATGGGTATAAAGTAGTTAATTATACTAGAATCAGATATGATATAAAATATGCGGATTTTGTTTATAAGCATACTGTAGGAAAAAAACCATACAAACTATTCCTCAAAATGAATTAAGCAAACTCACTAGATTCCGGAAGAGTCCAGGTAATCTTGTTTTAAAAATTATTTGGTATTTTGTCTGTCTTCTTCTGTTTTGGATTTTAATTTATCTTTCTTTCCTCGCTATTACTTC
This sequence comes from Limnanthes douglasii subsp. nivea, assembly GCA_036936605.1. Classification (NCBI taxonomy): domain Eukaryota; kingdom Viridiplantae; phylum Streptophyta; class Magnoliopsida; order Brassicales; family Limnanthaceae; genus Limnanthes; species Limnanthes douglasii. The sequence continues at coordinate 175,058,614 of JAUPFV010000003.1, forward strand.
AAATTTCTTCACACATCATCTGGAAAGTGCACAAGTTAATTTTCGGAAGCTGCACGACTAGGCAAAGAGAAAGTGGGGCAACGATTTCCATGAATGTTTTACTTCAGCAAATCTGACCCGTAATCATCTTTGGAGGACTGGTTCTAAAACTGAATTTTTGTGGAAGGAATTTATCATTCCTCTGTCGTTCACTGCCCTCCTACAAACAAATTGAGACTGCTAATGAGAAGTTTCATCCTCCGATGAGAAAAAAATCCCCCGGTCATATGGATAAACAAAAGAAAAAAAGGACTTCGCAAAGTGTTGCTGAAAACAATACCGAAGGACAATCACAAGGGATTGCTGCATCATTGTTGGATGCAGTTTTTACTACTTTAGAGGGAGGTTTTATGCCCACAAATGTATTTGAGCTTAAAAATAAGGATAAAAAAGACACAAAAAGGTAGTACTGAGAGAAGAAAAAAGAAAAACAAAACTTCAACCAGTTCGGATTTCGCGTTGCATCGGGATATTCAAGTTCCTATTATTCCTGCACCAAATTCCCTTTTTTATTTCCAAATTTTTAGGGTGAAGGCACAACCGGGGTAAATAACCTGATAGATGAGTTGATATGGTTTGATTACAAGGCTTTTGACAATACATTTCCAAGTTCAACTCATAACATGATATATGACGGTATTTCCTTTGAAGTCTCAAAATAAAACGACACAATAAGATACTCGATAATGGGTTGTGTAAGATCCGTTTTCGAATTGGAAAGGGAGGTAAAATCTCAACGATAAACCATTTCGATTCTTCAAGAGGACAACAAGAAACTTCAAAACTCCCTTGAAAAAGAGAAGGCTAAAGGTAATAGCGCGATTAAGGAGGCTGATACACTCAGATCGAAGGTCGGAAATGTCAAGTAAGAGGTGTCAAAAGTTCAAAAATAGCTTAAGAATTTTCAAACTTATACTTCTAAATAGACATCCAAATTACAAGATCATTAGAAGAGTCTATGAAGTGAAAAAAAAAAGCCTTAGAGAAGACTACAGGAGAGTTAGAGGAATACATCAACTCTCTAAAAGATAATTATATTCAAGAAGTTGATGATGCATTGGAAGCAAATGCCGATGTCACTATAGACAAACTTAATGATCGTGATGCTTCGGTCAAATTGGATATGGTTTTAATGTTCCAAAAAGTAAATTCCAAACTTAAGTCTTGGATCATTGTGGGGCTAGGTTCTAGAGAAATATATCACCGAATATATTATTGGCAGATGAGATGGCTGCTTCTAAAGAGTCATTAGATGAAAGCATTGAAGGAAATGATGAAGTGAAGTCCAAAAAAGGAAGTTCGGATGGGAAATGGGAGAAATCCAAAGGGATAAGTCCATGGATTAAATTTTCTTATCTTAAAGTTTGTTTAAGCCCTTTAAAAGTGCAAGGCAATTTTTTCGTTTTGTTCGAATTGATTTTTGATAAGTCTTTGGGATTGCCAAGTCATTTTGTAATGTTATGTGAAACCTTTTGTTAGTATTCAAAATATAATTTCTCTTAATTTTAAAAAATCTTGTTCCTTTTTTGCAATATCCTTGTTTCAAATTTATAGTTTACTTTGAATAATTTATTATAAGATGAGTAAAACATTTATGAATAGTTAAAACTTCAAACACAGATCATTTTGAAATAATTCCTTCGAAGTTATATAAAATTTCAAACACAAGAAATTTTAAGATAATTCATTCGAAGGCATATAAAAATTGAAACATAAGTCATTCAAAAGCAATCCATTCGAAGGCATATAAAAATTATAACATAAGTCATTCGAAAAGAATCCATTCGAAGGCATATAAAATTTATAACACAAGACATTTGAAGGTAATCCATTCGAAGACATAAAATTTATAACACAAGGCATTCAAGGGTAATTCATTCGAATGCATATAAAATTTATAACACAAAGTCATACGAAGGTAATCCATTTGAAGGCAAGTAAAATTTATAACACAAGTCATTCGAAGGTAATTCATTTGAAGGCATTTAATTTTACTTGAAATCAAGATATTTAAATACCAAAGGTGGTAAATTGATAAGATGGGCACCTCGTTAAAACCACCAGGGTAGGAAAGAGTATGCCCCTTAAATATTTACATTAATCAAGGTTAAAGTAAATATTTACAAGCTTTTAATCAAGGTACATCCTTATATGCTCCATATTCCATGGGTGCCTCAATAGAACGCCTTTTTATCAACTAATCGGTATGTCCAACACTTGATTCTTTCCACAATGGTGTATGGGCCTTCCCAATTTAGAGTCATTTTTCCTAACCTCTTGACTTTAGTATGTACAAATACTTTCCTGAGAAGTTTATCTTCAACCCCAAATTCTCTTTTTCGTATCTTGGACGCGTATATGCTTCTGATTAAACTCTGATATTGAACCATTCTTAGATGAGCTTTGAGTCTCGTTTCCTCACTCAAATCTAGCTAATCTCTTACTGCAATCTCATTATTCTGTTCGGAATAATTTTGAATTCTAAAAGAGGGTAGAGTGGACTCTATTGGGGCTATCGCATCTATTTTGTATACCAAGGAAAAATGTGATTCCTGGGTTGTGGTGTGTGGATTCGTTATGTACGCCCATAATACTTCCTGTAAATAGTTTGGCCATTTTCCTACCGCCCCCTCCAATTTATATTTTAGACCTTTTAAAATAGTTTGATTCATCACTTCTACTTGTCTGTTGGCTTGGGGGTGGAAAGGTGAAGAGAAATAATGTTGAATTCCCCTTGAGGTACAAAAAATTTATATCTCTTTGTTATCAGGCTGAGGACCATAATCCATTTTAATACCCATGTGTATTCCGAACCGGCAACATATATTGGATATTTATTTTAATACTATTTTGGAAGAGTTCAAGAAATAGATGCAGATTCCGTCCACTTCGTAAAATAATCCACTGCTTAAAAATAGTATGACAACTTCTAGAAGTAATGAGAAGTGGTCCTACCAAATCAATCCCCCACCTATCAAAACGCACTACCTCAAATATGTTTTCCATCGGAATAGCTGAAACATGAATTGCATTTCCAATCTTTTTGGTAGGGATCACATCTTCTAGCAAGCTCATTGGCATCTGCTATGATGGTAGGCCAGTATTATCCTGCTAGTGAAATCCTTCTAGTTAAAGCTTTATAACCGCATTGGGATAATCCTTACCCATCATGCAATTCAGACAAAATAACTTGAGATTCTTCAGACCCAAGGCATCAGTGTAATGGCTTGCTAAAATATTTTTTATACAAAACTTATCCCAAGACTAAAAACCTATGTGCTTTAAACTTTAATTTTTTAGCTAAGTTTTTGTCTTCAGGAAGGATGCCCTTAGTAATAAAGGTTTGGATTCCATACCTCCAATCTGAGTTTGCAATAGTTGAAAGACGACAATTTTCTTCCACAATCGAATTGTCTTTTCGAGAAGCTATTGTTATTGAAGGATATTTCTCTATTACGATCCATGTGTAGGCTTCAGCATACGCAATAGTGGCTTAAGAATCGACCAACGAATTTTTAGCCCTGGGTACATGCTCATAATTCACATTTTCAAAGTATGTTGATACCTCTTTTAATACTTGGAGATATTTAACTAATTGTTCCTTTCTTGTTTTAGAAAAACCTTAAACCTGATATATTAGCAACTCCAACTCGTTTATTAATCATACTATTTTTACCCCACAAACTTGAGGAAGTCTTAAACCAGCGATAGCCGCTTCATAATCGTCCTCATTATTCGATAATTTGAAACTGAAACGAATAGTATGGCACATTGAATCCCCAAAAGCGGAAACTAAACATATTCCAGCCTCACATCCCATCATACTAGATCCCCCATCTATCCAAACCACCCATTCATTTTCTGGTGGATTGGTAAGGTCTTCTAAATTTAGTCGATTTGAATGGAACTCAACCAAAAAGTCTTATATCAGTTGCCATTTGATTGTTGTTGAGGAGCGAAGTCAACATCGAAATATCCCAATTCAATAGACCACTTCGTCATCTGACCCGATATATTTGGTCTTTGTAGTATACTTATAAGAGGAAAAGAAGTTCGAACTGTGATGGAATGTCCCTGAAAATAGGGTCGTATCTTTTTTGTTGCAATAACTAAAGCCAATGCTATTTTTTCCAGTTTTAAGTACCTTTTCTATGCATTTAGCAAGGTTTTGCTAGCGTATTACACTGGGCGAGAGTAACTATCAACTGCTCGGACTAACACAACACTTAGAATATAATCCAAACCAGCAAAATATATATAGAGTTTTCTCCTTCCAATGGCTTAAAAAAAATGGGGCAACATAAATGTTTCTTTATTTCAATAAATGCTCGGTTGCAGTTCGAAGACCAGTTGAATTCCTTGGCATTTCTTAACACTTGAAATATTTTTTCACATTTATCTGATGATCTTAACACAAATCGATACAAAGCTGCTAATCTCCCTATTAATACTTTCATTTCCTTTGTAGACCTAGGGGTCCATGGCTACCCAGGCATTTAATTGTGACGGGTCCATTTGAAACCCTTTTTTTATTGATAATATAGCCCAATAATTTTACAGATCATATGCCAAAAGTGCATTTTCTGGATTTAATTTTAAGTCAATGGCCTCAAGGTTAGAAAAGATTTCTCTGAGATCGTAAAAATGATCATATTCTTTGATGTTTTTAACCATCGTATCATCTATGTACATTTCTACGTTTCTACCAATTTGTTTGGAAAATGTCTTATTTACCAAACGTTGATAAGTGGCTCCAACATTCTTCAACCCGAAATGCATTACTTTGTAGCACTACAACCATCGATCAGTGATGAACGTAGTATATCCTTGATCCTTCGGATCCATCTGAATTTGGTTATATCCAGCAAAAACATCCATAAAGGATAATAATTTAAAATTGAACATGGAAACTATCAGCTGATCTATCCGCGGTATTGGAAAATGGTCTTTGGGACAAGTCATATTAAGATCGATAAAGTCGATGCACATTCACTATTGGTCGTTTTTCTTCTTTACACTCACCAGGTTTGCAATCTATAAAAGGAATTGTGACTCCATAATGTGGCCTACTTTGGTTAATCGATCTACCTTTTTACAAATCGCTTCAAATTTTTCTTTGAAAATACCCTTCTTCTTTGAATCACATGGCCTGCATCAGATAGTACTAATAACTTATGACAAAAACATTGACTGACGCACGTGTTACATATTCACCACACCAAGCAAACACATGTTAATATTTAAACAAGAAAGTCAATAATTTTTTTTTCAAGTTTATCGATAGCTTTGACCCAATTCTAACATTATTCACATTGACCATACTATGAATTTCTACTTCTTTAACTGGAATAACAAAAGTAGGGGTCTCTATTGGATCATCATTATGAACATATTCCAAAGAGGACTCTAGTAATTGATATTCTAGTTTAGCAGTTGAATGGTTAAGAGTTTTCAGGGCCAGTGTTGTGATATAACATTCTCTGGCTACCTTCTGGTTGCTTTGAACTACTCTGACATGAGTCCCACAAACATACTTTAAACACCGATGAACGATGGATGCAACATCATGCATCCTTGAGAGCTAAGACATGCCAAAAATAGCATTATAAGAAGTTGGACAATGTACCATGACAAACAATATTATGACCATTTTCTTGAAAGGTCCCTTGCCAAGGGTTTCCTCTCCTTTGAATTGTCCAATTTCATTTTCAGAATTCTTCGTAAATCCTATGATAGTTTGGTTCGAAGGTTGAATCACCGGTGGGTTCTTCATTTTTTATAGGCTGATAGAAATAATATATTGGCTGAGCTACTGGTATCGATGAGAATCGTCTGAATTTATGTACCTTCAATTAACGCCCCAATTACCACAACATCTTCATGTAACCCAACAATGTCTCTCAAATCATCATCATAAAAAATTATGAATGGTGAGGGGGTTTGGTATAAGTGAGTCGATATATTTCTTTTAATTGAACATCTAAAGCGTTCACATGCCTCATCTAGAGAAAATCGAAGGCGTTGTTGTTGTATCTTATCCGAATATTGTTAATGATTTGAAGAATTTACATAAACGGGAAACCCTCCCATTACTTTCACTCACCATATTTACAAGACCTCGGTCAGGATCTGGATCCAGATATTTAGAATCTATATCGAATGGTTCTTCGATATGTTCCATGATTACCATGCCTTGTTCATCTTTAGAAACTTTTGTAGCCAGTATTCGAACATTTGATACGGCTGCTTGCTCTTTGCCAGTATTAGATCCTAGGTTATTTTAATTTTGGGCTCTATTCATTCCTTGCGCTATTACGAAGGTTGTTAACTTCGCATTCTTGATTAACAAATGAATCTCTTGTTTTAAAGCTATACAGTCTTTAGTGTTGTGCCCTGTATCCTCATGGTATCTACAAAAGCGATTATATAGGATTTCTCTTGGAGTTTGGATAGGTAAGAGTTTTCGAAATTGTATATGAACTTTGGACTTATCATAGATTGTTTCCATATTTTCGATTAACTCCACAAAATAACTCGGTTTAACCCATTGAATTCCTCTTGGCCTAGACTACTGAGAATGGTTCGACCTGGATCCGTTGGATCCCTAAAAGGTTTCTCGAGGATGAACATTGGAGGAAACATGGGACTGGCTACCAACTTGTTGGTGTGAAGCAATTTCAATTGGGTTTATTATGTCGAGGTTGTGTTAACAACTTAGTTTCTCTTACATTAATTTGTTTCCCAACCTGATTTAATAATCCACCCCAAGTATCTGCATTTTTCCTTGTATTTATATTAGTTAAATCTCCATCTAATAACCCTTTTCTAAGGGAAGCTATGACCACATGTTCATAACAATCAGCCAACATGTTCTTGGTATTTACGAACTGAATGTTATATTCCTTTAAACTTTCCGAAACTAGTTGATGACAATGAATTATTGTGTGTTACCATTTCCTTTGAACTCCTTACTTCCCATAAACTGCCTTCGAAAGGCCAAAACATGTCAAAATATTTAATTGATCCTCCTCGAAGTTTGTTATACCATTTTAAGGCAATATCTTTAAACGCTTGGGAGAACACCCGACAAAAAATCTTATCATCGTCGTTGAATTTATCATGAAATTTTTTATTTTTCTATGTGATTGTTCGGATCCTTACTTCCATCGTATTTCTCTATTATAGAGATATCCAGTCTTCTAGGGAGGTGTCTGGATAAAATCTTTGTTGATAGTGATGACTGCCTTCAATTATGACCCTGACTAAATTGATGGATCTCGCCAAAATCAGCAAATAAACATGGTTCGAATCAGACTGTAAATTAGTCACTCAATAATTGGTATATGCTATGATCTGCTTACCACTTGGTTTTTACCTGATAATTGGCCTTTTTATCCTTTCAAAGCTTCTTTCCCGAAGTATCCCGATCTTTCAACTTTTTATCTCGACTAGCAATTTTCTTACCCCGACGCTTATCTCAATGTTTGTATTTTTTCTTTTTCTGATAGAAATCACTACTTGATGAGGAATAAACCATATATGTCGATGAAACAAACTTTTACTAGACTCTGAAGAGCTAGAGTCGTTTTCAACATGAGGTTCTTTTCTAGAAATTTAATGGTTTTTAGGTGAATTATCCATCAAAGATTATTTTGGATAGCCAAATGGTTTATCTCTTTGCTCCACCAAATCCTTTTAATCTTGTCTATGTATTTTCATTGCCTCAATTTCTTTTTGTAATCTTAAAAGCTCATCTCGTAATTGGTTTATTTCCTCATGTTCATCATTTTCAGACGAAGCTCTTACATGTCTTTCTCCGACCTGGCCCTCTTCAATCACTAAGGGCAAATCGACTTGCATTTCATTAACCATTGACAAATAGAGTTTTTAAATCTTTGGAAGCTTTAGATATAAGTAATCTCGGTGCCCCAGCTCTCACTATGGTCGCAAAACTGATTTGATATATTGAAAGGGTAAATATGGTAATCAATATCCTCCTCCTCACTATGGCCCTCTTCAATCAAAAGTGTTAAATGATTTTGTAGCAAGTAGTGAGATAATTTAGTTGGTATGAAACTTAGGTGTAATCAATATCCTCCTCCTCATTAATGAGGTTCCTTGTGGTACTTATAGTCAGAATTTGGGTCATGGGTCGGGTCAAGGTTCTAAGTGTTAATGATCCATTTAGGTTATGGACCAACTCAAAGTTTAAGAAATTATCAGCCCATGATAGTACACAAGGAAATAAAGCAATTTTATTTTTCAGTCCAAAAATCCCTTCAAAAATTCCCTTCGAACGATAGTCTAAACTACCCTTCAAATGATAATCTGAATTTCCCTTTGAATTATTCTGACACAGAGCTTAACTTAGTTCCAAAGATATTCGACCCATCAATGGTAGTAGTTTGATAACAAGATTTTATTATAGAGGGATTTATGCCAGAAGTGGGAACCTCATTCTTCTTCGTGGAGTAGTTTGAGTACAAAGGCGGATTTGTCCAAGCCCAAGCAGTGAAGTAGGGGGTTGCGAGATACCTTGGTGATATAATATTTTCAAATAAAGTGCATAAAAATATCGTATTTTAAAACTTATAGCCTCGAATTTGTCTTATGAGAGCACCTCTTGCATAAAGTAAGCTCATATTGAAGTTTTCTAATCAGGTGGCTAGTCGATAGCCATGTCCTGGGAGGCTTTTTCAGCGGTATTAGCCCTTGTGATTTGGTTAACAAAGTGTATTTCCTAGGTGATGACCTAAAGTTCAGATTTAGTTCTTTTTACAGAATAAAGTGCACATGCTATTTTGTTTTCAGCCTGTGATATTTTTTAAACTCCACTTATTTGAGTTTTGAAGCCTTAGCCCATAACTTTGCTATATAGAGGATAAGTAATTCTTTTTTTTTACTTTGGCTTGTCTTAAATCATGATTAACTACAAGTTAAGAGTCGATATGAAGTTTTATGCGTTATGCCTCACACATATGGGTAAGCCAAATTATTGATATAATTACTTCATACTCAGCCTCATTGTTCAAGATGGGGAATCCAAATCGAATGAATTGATGGAAAGCATCTCATATAGAATAAATGGGATGAATATCATTGTAAAATTATTTAAGATTGGATCCCCATTTTATACAGATTATCCCTAGTATTTCGGGACTAGTGTTTGATGGGGTAGGTCGTTTAGCTAGAAATTGGTGAAGAACTCTGTTAAAGTTTGGCCTTTGATAGCGGTTCATGGTTTGAAATTGATGTAAAAATCTACCAGTTATATATACTACTAAGTTAGTTTGTCCAAAGTTGCACTAGTAGAACTAGTATTAGATTATTCAGTTGTACATACCAAGTTTCGACAACAAGAAGTAATTGCTAACATAGTATATAGCTCGATAGCTGGTTTCTTTTTCTTTGCCAAAAATTAAAATTACAGCATAGTGATTTACATAAAAATATAAGTAAATAGTATCACTTGGGTTCGGTTGCATGAGCAATTTGGGGAAAGTCATGTATTTTTGGTGTTTTCAAATGTCTCGTTGCATTCAAGCATCTAATTGAACTGGTGTACGCCTTTGAGTTCTGAATAAAAGTGTGCATTTTTTAGAAAATTGAAAGATGAACCTATTGAGGATAGTCAACCTTCCGATGATGATTTATATTTTTTTTATAGAATGCGGTGGTTTTGTTACTGCTACATTCACTAACTAAACTGGAATTGGGTCGATCCCTCTTTCTATTACTAACACAAGAAATTCTTGGAGGACTCCAAATATTCATTTCTCTTTAATCTTTAATCATTTTGAAATTGGTAGGGTTTCCTAGCTTGTAACTTCTAAAAACTATAAATATCTTTCATAAATATGGGTGGTAATGAACAGATTCAATAATGTCTCAAATTCAATGGTAGTTAATTTAACTAGCAAAACAAAATCTGTTTTTAAAACTTTAAATTATTAAAAGTTTGTTCGAATATATACTGTACTTGAAATGTATTTTAGAATTGTGTGATTCACGCTAGATTAAACATTAAAATCCTACATCCACAAATATTTTTTTCAAGGTTTTGGATAAGTTTGTTTGTTTAATCACTTCTCGGAAAAACTCGTGGGTTATTAGACAACAAAATATAGAAGATGTTTATAATCGACAAAACGGAAGACATTTTTTCCTTTTTTTACAGCTTTAATAACCAACCACACAGAGTTGCAATTCTTCACACCTGAAACATCTAGTATTTCTTATCCAATAAAGGTAAACTGCACAGAGAATTCTTACTTAGGTGCTTTGAGGTAACGTAAACCTCAAGCAAGCAGATAGCCACTATGTTCTAGACTTCCACTCCGAAATTGCAGAATATAGCGAGTAGTTAGCTAAAAGGTTCTTATTTGGCATCGGTAGTTTTGTCATCGGTGACGTGTCATTTGTTTCAAGCCATTCCTCGATTGCCTTCCTGTCGTATGTGTATCCGTCCGAAGCAACACAAGGTTCGTTCATCACATCCTGTGCAATTCAGTCACATCATCGTAAGTAGATGACTTCTTAGGATTATAAGCTAAAAGTTCGCTCTTTTATTTGTTTAGACTCTATGAAGAAACATTTATAGTGTGATTTCAGAACCCCAAGATAGATGTACCCTAGAAAGACTCATTTTTTAACTTATTTATAAACTATGCACCAAAAACCCCCACTCCTAATATAGCGATAAGAAAACAGTATATAGGAGCATACCTGAAGTATAGGGCAGATAAAATGGCCAGGAGTTGAAACTTGAACTCTAGAAAATGAACCTCTTGCAAACTCGGCCAGCTTTTTGAATTTCTCCAGTGCAGGAAGAATCTGATCTTCTAAATCCGGCCTATCTCTACGTCGAAGTTCAGTGCAGCACAATCCCAATGATGCCAATTCCAGTGTCTCCTCAACTGGCCAATCCCCTGCCTTGGAATCCAAAACACCGAACAAATTATTCTCTTTAACAGCTCTCTCCACTACATGAGTCACCGCCAAAGCTGGTTTTGCAGTTAGCAACTGCAAAATGATCATCCCAAATGAATACACATCGGACTTAGGAGTAACTACCCCGGTTCTTTGATATTCTGGATCGATATAACAAAGTGTCCCGACCGGACTTGTCTCCTTGTAGATTGTCATATTAGAGGTGGGGTCGAGTTGAAGCATTGTTGAAAGACCAACATCGCCAACTTTGCTCACAAAATTATGGTCAAGTAAAATGTTTGCTGGTTTTAAATCGCGGTGGATGATTGGTTTTGGTTTTGATCTGTGAAGGAAAACGAGAGCAGAAGCTACTTCCCAAGCGATCCGGAATCTTTCAAACCATGGAATAGGAGGGGTGTTGTTAAGTTGAAGCAACCTGTCCTCCAAGCTACCGTTCTCCATGTACTCGTAAACTAGGCAGCCGCGTTCAGGACATGCACCGATGAGGAGAAGTAAATGTGGGTGACGGATTTTGCTCAAAATTTCAAGCTGATGAAAACATAAGAAAGCAAATATCAGGCATCTGATCATGAGCTATGGTAAAACTTGAACTATTTTCTTATTATGCACCGAACAAACTACGATATTTTTTATAACAATAATTGAAAGAAAAAAGTATTCGCCTTGTTTAGCCAATGCATTTTCTTTTAAGTTGTGTCGGGAAATAACCCTTAAACGATATTCTAGTTTCCGTGGGAATCACGTACCTCCTGCTGGAAATGCTTAGGCACACTAGTTTCGCTGGAGTGCAGAACTTTGACAGCTGCTGTTGTATGATGCATAATGCACTTGTAAACAATTCCATATGCACCAGCTCCAATCCTAAGATCTTCAGAGAAAGACGACGTAGCCACCGCTATCTCTTCCCATGTAAACTGCTCATATTGAACTGAAGAACCTTCAAAATTCTGAGCGTCACCCTCGTTTTTCCTCCATGTTTCTTCTTGTCTTCGAGAAACTACCTTTTGAGCATGTTCCCTCGCATTCTCTGATTTCTTTCGAGCTGCAACATAATTCTCCTTCTCTTTTCTTGCCAACATTTTTGCTTCCTTTTCCTTCAACTTCAGCTGCTCAAGTCTCAGTGCTTCCTCCAATTGCCGATGATTTAGCTCATTCAGCTGAGAAAGACAGATAATAAGACGGAATGGAGATAAAGATTCATTATTTATCGTGACAAATCGACCTACAACCTTTCAAATTATTCTATTGATTAATGTGTATTATTAATATCACCGTCGTATCAAACAATGATATGTCAATCGATTTAACAGTCTTTTTAAAAACAACCTAAAGGACAAAATATGTTTTCAGGCATTCATAATTTATCACTACAAGTATGCCTACGAACCTTTCGAGAAGCATCCATTGTTTCAGTTTGAGCCAATGCATAGATTTCTTGAACATGTTTGAGATCAGATTTCAGCTTTTCAATCTCAAAGCTCAAATTTACCTGCACAAAAACCGAATTTACCAATCGATAAAAAACAAATCCTAGTTAGCCGAAATGCTACCTGAACTTCTGACGAAGAATTCTCAGTGAGGGCATCAGAGAAATTAGAAGTTTGATGAGAGACACGTGACTGGTTATCCGTAAGCATACTCGTCCAACTAGAAGAGCGACGAACTCCCTGTCCGAAGTCAGGATTACTCGAAGTAGAGCTCCTAGCTTCTCTCCTTTCATCGAAGTCTCTCCATGTAGAAGCCATACTCACTTGATGTCCAACTCCGTAACTCTCTGGATAACTAAAAGCATCGTTTCTCTCGTCAGAATCAAGAGACATACTACCAGAATTGTTCGTGCCGACTGAACTAGTGTCCATTGAGGTCATAGATTTGTTTATTGTTCGACGTTTGTCCAACATCTTTGGTGCGAGAGGCGGAGCCGAGGGGTGAAACTCGTCAGAAACTGAAGCTACGTCAGCAAATTCTACACCATAAAAAACTACTATTTATTACAACGTAATGAATGAATACGTCTATATTAGTGCCTTTAAAAGTTATTACCTGGAGAACAGTTGGTAGAACTACTTGTCTCGCTGTTGTTGTCTTCTTTAATGCTTTCTACTGAAGATGGGTCTGTATCTGACGGACGGATGCGTAGCAGTTTCCCTTTGGAAACGACATAGACTGTGCAAAAGTTTGATGTTGATGCCGAGATTATGGAGGACATATCATTTTTCCTGGAAACCAACCGAAGTGAATTTTGTTTTTCTTTCCTATAATCTGATTTGCTTACAAAATAAAGGAAAACAAATTCTGAACATTTGATACCTAGAGAGGAAGCCACGAGATGAAGCGCCAATTACAAGCTTGTTAATAGCATACCTAGTTATCTCTTCAGCTATGGCGCGTGCAACATCACTAGATTCAATCATTATAACATCTATTTCAACCTTCATTGGGAAAACTATAAATGTTATAATTCCCCCTTTCTAAACACAGAAGATAACTCACACAAAGTGTTACCTTTCTTCGTATAAACATTCTCTTAAAAGGATGAATCATCTCATTCGCTTTCCAATCCATTTCCTGCTTGTACGTAGCCGCAATATTATCCCTTACTTCACTTATAGGAATCACTCCCACTGCAAACAAAATTATATCTTAAACAGACACTTATTTATCTTACTACTCAATCATTGCTTTACTAGTCGGACATGTCTTACTTGGTGTAGGAATGGTAGTGATCCTTGGACGGATATGAAGTAACTTGAACCGGACGTTCTCTTCAAGAACAAACTTTTCCAATGCCCACAGGATAATACTACCGCTTTTCTTTTTCCCATTAATGGCAACAGCAACAGTCAAACCATGATGTGAAGGTGGCTCCATTGAATCTCAAACGAATTTCTTCACTGAATCGTCGCCTCACCGCCTAATCTTGAGGTCCATTCCGCAAGAACATGGTAACATGATGTCTTGTTCATAAAAAAAACAACAAAACATGAGTTTGCCGCTAAAACAACCTCACAAGAAAACGATTATATAGACAATGAAAGTAATAGTATATGAAGAAAGCGTAAGAAACAAGTAAATGAAAGAAATTCCATGTATCTTCAGGTGATTTATCATTTATACTTTTAAATGGAATGGATAGAGACATTTACTTGAAAATCAAGCAAAATCTTGAAGTTTTCAATAATAAACCATATGAAGCTTCCTTGTTGCTCAAGTAATCTAAGAGGCTAGGTCTATGCATTACTCATTTTCGTTTAGCTTTCAGCCAACCACTTCTAGAATTAAAAATTCAATCATCATGTAACACCCATTGTTAGAATTAAGAATTCAATCATCACCTAACAAAAACACATTCAGTTTTAAAACTTTAAGCTCTGAAAAGGCGCAAAACATGGATCAGAACACGCAAAATGGTGGGATTATAGAAGAAAACGACGTACGAGCAGATTTTCGGCACCAAAAAACAGAATCTCACTTCAAAACAGCATTAGTTGATGAAAAAAAACAGGTAAGTCAAAAGGAAACAGAGAGACGGAAATGAAAGTGCGAAGGAAGCACGTCGTTAGTGGCATATGATGATACGTTAGGGTTTATATATAAAAACATATGGCTGACTTTTGAAACTTACGGCTTTGGAATCCCCGAAAGGAACATTTGGTATATACCCTTTTCTCCCAAGTTATCTGAGAGACCAGGTTATGAAAGAGAAAGTTAATGTTCTTTGTTCACTACCAGGTGACAACCAGATTTTTTAATCAGTTTTTGTATAATTAGTTTGGTTTGGGTTTTGGTTTTTGTATACCCACCTGCTTAGTAGCCTACATGACTTTCTTTTTTAATTTTTTATGTATTCTCATAGTTGTTGCACGTCTTCTGTTTCTGAAAAGTGAAGCGAATCTAGCAAGTCGGATCTAAGTTCGAGTTCTGTTTTTTATTATGTTATTGTTCTTACTGAAACTGTTAGCACATTCAACTTGATGATACTAGACTAAGGAAATCATAATCACATTTGTTATTGCTTTAATTTACTTAGTAAAGTGGACTCGAATCGGACTTTAACGGTTGATTACGCTCCGAGACAAGATGGATTTAACTTAACTTAGTAACGGTTGTTTAGGCTAGGAGACAAGATGGGTTAACTTATCACGACGAAAGAATAATCTTAAGTCTCCTTCTCGGACAACTCATATAAAGAGGACTCTAATTTCCATAAAATGATTGCATGAAAATTAAATTAAAAAAAAAATCGTATCAACGATCTTATGGGTTCAATCCTGTATCAGATTGAGTGTTTTATTAATTTTATCGGTTCGATTTTAATCGGTTTGATTTCAAATTAGTTCTACCGGTTTATCAGTTTGTTTTTAGCCGAATTGGTTCTACCTATTTATCGATTTTTTCGGCTCCATCCTTATCGGTCTCAATTTTTTCAATTCCATTCTTACCAGTCTCGATTTTTGTATCAAACAAACTGTAAACCGGATAGTTAAAGTTCTTCGATCTGGTTCCGATTCTCCAAAACCATCAACAGCACTAAATCAAACTAAGAGAAAGTTGAACTATATTACTACTAATAATAGCAAGCTACATAACTAATTCTTCGATTCTAATCAAGGTACATAATATCAGGTAGAAATAAGCGAAAGACAGATGGGCAGGTTTTAGTTGTGAAAAACTGTATAAAATTGATTTTTAGACTTGAAGGAATACCACAGAGTACGTCAAGATCTCTATCAAATTTCAGGTTCCATTTCTAAACTTAATGAATTTCTAATTCCTCGATATCAACCACTTACACACGTGTGGATGATGATACAGATGTAATAATATGACGTGAACCAAACAATATATATCTATAGCCAGATTTATTGTACATATATAACATAAATATTGACAATCATGATCATCTTCTTGGATTAAACTTCAGGACCAGATGCAAATACACAGATAAGTCCCCGGAATACTTGAGCTGACAATTTGTGAGCTTCAAAGAGCTCACCATCCAAATTCCACACACTCTTGTTCCCCAAAGAGGTAAATGCAAAAGCTCTGGTCTGTATAAGATGCGCTAAAATGTTAAAAGGAAACTGTAGGGAAACACGAGCAAATTTAACAGGAAATTTCGATGAAGTTATACCTTGTGATATTCAACAAAGTCAAAATTCAAAGGTGTTCCACCTCTTTTGGCAAGCTGGGTAAGGTGCCTGAAGAGAATAGTCAAAACCTGTTAATACTTTTCCAACAAATCTCGAGGATTTACAATTTTATAACTTATTATAAGTCGAGGCTGAAAACTCCTCAATAAGCTTTATTCGAACACTTTGTGAAAAAAAACACTGCTATATGTAATCATCTTCACTGAAAAATACCAAGTTTTGTAAAACAGTTATTTTAATGAACCAAACAGGTTGTCTATTTTTCTACAACTGAACATGAGAATAGCTTACTGAAGATATAACATAAAATGTTTTAGGAAACAAATGCAGCAGCCGAAATTGCAACAAGATAGAAGAAAGCAGAAGAAAAGGGAAAAAGAAAATGAATTTTTAATGTGTGTGGTCGAACAAGTATTGATAAACTAATATCATTTGATTTCTTCTTAGTAAGAAGAAATCTAAAGGAAAACTTTGAAATGTTGTAAGCTTTCAGGTTACCATAAATACATAGCGCGAGGGCAGTCTTTGATCAATATCAGATGTAAAAAACCATCCGAAAGGTGTGCATCAGCCACTAAACCATCAGGTGCTTTTTCATTACGGTTTGACATAACAGCTGCACCCACACTAAGAAAAGACCCTTTGCTTTTCGACCACCTTACTTCTTCTGGACACGAAGTAGGTGAAGTATCGACTTGTTCTGCTATACAAATGCTGCAATTAGTCCGGCAAATAACTCTGTTGGGTTTACTTAAATCCCGCATTGGCAGAATTCGGCTATACACAGGACCTCCTTCAGGCGTTGAATTCCCTTTCTCTGGTCCACTTTCAAGGTACGATACTTCCGCCTCGTATGACCTGAGGAGAACATAATATGAACAAGCACTAACAATAGTGACAACTGCTAAAAAAGCATCAAAAAAGGTCATATGCACGCCAAATAAAGCATCGATCGTGAGATACTATAATACATACAAGCTACGGGAGATCATATGCACAGTTTGCTACTGAACTATGCTTCTTTTCAAGGCTGCTACAGTTGGAAGTAAAATTATGCCCTTTAAGTTTTATGAAGTACATCAAAACTCGCTAAGTTTTAAAGACACTTCATGAAGTACAATTAGAGAAATACCTGTGTTTTAGAAAAACTTTAGTTCCCACATAATCGTAACGTTTGGGGCCCATCCATCGGTATTTTTCACTCTCTGAAATTACGTCTCCATAGAACCCATACCTATAAATTTTAGACGGGTGAAAAGCTAAGAAATAACTTCAGAAAATGAGGCATGCATGCATCTATTCAAAGAAACCAACAAAGTTAATAAAATGGCAATAATGCAATGGCTGATATGCTAGACTTCATTGATGACAAAAGGTTGATAAAAAAAAATAGAATTGCTGCCATGAATGCAAGGATCAGATTTTGAAATTAATGCTCAAGGAAAATGTAATAAAAAAAGGTCAGATTATAGAAGTGACAAAATAAGTATTAAAAGAAGTAAACTTATAAACCATCTCTACTGTAACACCTAGGATTTATAAGAATTTGTTCCAAAGATAGAATCAATAGCTAGAACCTGATCTCTCTCTGTGTATATACTAATGCAAGAGCGAAGAAGTACCAAACTAGTCGTCCTGAATGGATCCACATTTAGTTCATAAGTTACGTTATCCAAGAGTGACAGTGAGAAATTACCCAGCAAAAGAAGCCGCATAGCGAACAGATGGTTCAACATTTGCTGATGGTGTTGTTTTCCATCTTACAACTTGGGCTATGTCAAGGCTTAACCTTCTGCCAAGAACAATGTTCAGGGCAGATGTTATAGGATCTCGAGCTCCAGTGGTGCTGCAAAACATTGAATATAGAACCTTTCACAATCTTTATGAGCATCCGAACAATGATATTTCTGTCAGCGTTACGCCGTTAATTCTTCAAAAAGATGCATAGTCCAATTCACTTTATTATCATAACAAATGCTGAAAATAGAAAAGAAAACCTGTATTTCTTGTCGAATATATTCAGTCAGAATCTTTATATAAAATAAAAATTCATCTGAAATATGAAAGTGAGATTAAAAAATACATCAAAGGGACTTCGACACAAAGAAGCATTTGTAGCAACAGTTTAGCACAATTATTTTTCAAAATTTATAACGTTGCTTCATGTTATGGACTTCACTTTGAAAGGCAAGCCTCTTGAGAATATGTCCCTTTAGAAGACGATTTACATACATACAAAACAACATGATCTCCTAAAACCAAATAAATAAACCTCACATGTGCAGCTTCTGACCTTATACGGATCGTTTGATAAAATTAGTCTATTCAAAACTAGGGATGCGTCCGGAAAAGATAAATGAGAAACTAACTACAAATCCCAAGAACGTACCACATCACTATGGCATCAGTTGAGCCTGAAGGAATGAGTCCGAATCTAAATCGTCCATTACCAAAAAGAAAGTCAGGATCTTGATCTACTGAATTGTCAAAGCAATGAAAAATATGGAGTCAAGCATTCATGAAGAAGGATATCTACTAAAAGATCATCAAGGAAAAGGGAACAACTATAATAAACGTATATATACTTCACTTTCATCACTTACACTGTAAATGAATAGAAGTAACTAACCTATGTTACCTAAGCTACCATCACTTCCTGCATTCCAGAACACATACATATCATATCAGAAAATCTATACATGAGAATCAGAAATGACATCTACAGCAAGATATACCAAGAAATATGGATGATATGATACATACTGAAATCTGAGATTTGCGATGAAATTTGATTTGAACCAGGGAGAAGACGAATGCCTTCGTTTTGGTGAGCCTGGGGATCTGTTTCAGTTGGTTCTGAAACAGATGACTTCCCGCCATTCTGAAGCGAATGCAAAAAGTCTGGAGGAGTTGGTGGCAAAGGAGCTTTATGCCTTGAAGAGAGAAATCCATTAAGGATCTCATTGAAGAACCCATCACCACCCTGGTAAGTGATCATTTAATACAGTTTGAGTAAGATAGAAAAGTATTACTGGATCCTAGTAAATTGGACAAGCTCGTTGAGCTGTAAAGAAATGTTATCGCCTCTCGAAAAGCAAAGTCATTACCAAACTTGATTAGTATTTTATGAACTCATTACCAAATCACTTATGTTATCAGAACTAGTAGCAGAGATCTAGACCTGAAGGTAAGGAAAGGAGATTACATATAAATATTAAATCACTTACAACAGCCACAACACCATCATATGAACTGAGCTCTTTGTTTTTGGTAGATGCCATCACATCCCATGCGTGTCCGGCCCTTTGTGTGACAATCACCTGATAAGGATGAATAACTAAAACTATTGGACACTAATCAAGTATGCTCGAATTGGTATTGATTTGCCATTAGCTTGATTAAAACTCCAGCATAAAGATGATACAGAATAAAATACACTTAAACAAGCAACTATAACATGGCTAAGTTGTCTTATGGTGAGTAATTTAGTAGCTTAACTTTCGCAGGGGAACCTTACGGTCAATTGATGCATTGTAACTGAGGAGATCGATTGATCATGGTAAGCCTTCATCGCACCAAATATAGGCTTCCTAGGACTGAATAAAATCTGAAGATCAGTATCACCTAGATCTCCATCCAGAATCAGACAGAAAATTTTCTATAATTTCAAACTACTTCATTAGAAGCTAGCGAAAAAGATCTGGCCAAAGTCTATGTGATACTTCATAATATCACTAAATTTCACAACACATAAAAGACACAAAGCTAGCCTCATAATATAGAGTTCATAGAAACAAAACTGAATGTGCAATAAAGCAAAAAAAAAAACACTGAAGGCACTGTATCATCATAATATATAGACACAGAATGCTCAAATGTACAGAATCTTATTGCCAAGTGATTAAGAATATCAACGATTTACCTTTGTTTTTACTTTAGCATGCAAGAAAACTGGGGCCACAGTTTCCCAGACCTTACAGCCATTCGCCTTCCCACTCAATGGATGGACGAAAACCTAATAAATGAGCAACAAATGCTCAGTAAGATTATATCGTAAATTTGCTTCTTCATTGGAGAGGTATCTAGAAAGAAAAGGAGGAAAAAATCAACTACTGATAGATTTACCAGAAGACTCTTCGGTCTTCCTAATTCTTTGTTAAGTAGAGCCTTTAAGTTATTCAACCACAAGTGGCATTTCTGCAAATCCGTGTGGCCAAAAGTATAAAGACCCAGGCTCCAAAGGCAAGGCTGCGTCTTTGATCTTTGAGCACAGTGCACAGCAAAGCGGTACATCTGCACCTGTCAATAGAAGAAAGAAGATAAGTATAAACGAAGCAGAAGGAAAATTAGCAGACGCAGGATTTAGAACAAACATAAGGAGTAGCAGACCCACGGCCTGAGAAACATTTTTTTGGATTTCCCAGAAGCGGTCCATGCATCACACCATAGTTTACAAACTCCACAGCATATATGTCACAGAATTTGATCTCGGTAGCAAACTTTGGGGCAAGTTTCATGCCCAAACAGGTTGATCCATCCTGTTTCAGTAAAAATTAGCACCCACAGTTGAATTCGAATTCAAATTACTCTGGTTCACATTTAACTCATAAAATAAATAAACATTCCTACTGCCATGGAGAAGAATGTAGATTAATGAAACATCCATACATTTTTACTAGAAAAACCCATTCCACATCCATCTTGCAGCAGTAACTAGTTTCTTACAAATCCAAAAACTAAATAATTCACACAGCATCACAATGTATTGACTAACAAAGAACAATACCACTGAGAAGAGTGGTAATCGCCAAACTAGACCCAAAAGGCAGGGAGATAGTAGGTAGGCAAAAGTAAACTAAACGTTAGCAATCAAAACCCAGATCCTAGAACCATCACTAACCTTAACATGGTGAGATTGAGCAAAACTAGACTGAGAAAGTTCATTTTTCTTAGGTTTAAGTGTCTAATTTGTCAAACATTATACTGAATAATGAATATGAAGAATTAAACGAAAACACCATCTCCCAGAAATCAACATCATAAAACCCAACTAAACCCCTGTGTCATAAACCTCGACTTTCGTCAATAAGATTTAGACCAGAATACAAACATTTCTCCTGGCAAATGAACCAATCCGCTACAATCAATATTTTCGTGAATTATCAAAAACTATGACCAAAACAGCACCATGTTTTTTTTTTCTTTTTTCTGGAGTTGATCAAGGGACTTACAGCATCTGAAGAATCAAGCGATTGCCATGACAACCCGTCTAAGCCATAAGTAAGAACGACTTCCCCGACATGATCCAAGAACAGATTCTCTTTCATAACCAAAGCTTCACCGTCGATATTGGAATCATCTCGGTTTCCTTCCATTTATACGATTATAAAAACTGGAAAATGAAGAATGATCAATCAACCGGTTGATAATGATAAAGAATTGGGGTTGAAATGCGAGATTCCGATACAAATTTTTCTTAAGAACAATTGAATTTCGCATAAAAAATTGAAGAGGCGCGTGGTGGAAGGAATCTTCTGGTTTTTGGATCCGCTTAGAAATGACGGGTCGGATTGATTTAGATGTAGAGCGAAAGATCCGCGCAAAGGATTTGACAGGTAATAAATTAGGTAGTTTTTTCTCGTTCCTGATTAAGTCACCAAACGTTTACTTTTGGACATAAAAAAATACAAATCAGATAGATAATTTCGGCTCCGAAGAAATCTAAGGTGTGTTATACTTATTTCATATTAATGCACAGGGTTAGCGGGGTTTATAGTTTCCGACAGGATCCGGATAGCAACCGAACCCATAAAAATCCGGAAAGGATAAAAACCGAACCAATAAAAATCGGATATAATTGGATTGTGAATATTCTAATGTTTTTTTAGAATATTCTAACGGTGTGGTTTGTGGTTATATTCATAAAGAAAAAAATCGATAAAATTGGTTTGGAACGGAATCGATAAGATCAATAAAATTAATTTTGAAACCGGATAAATTGGTTGAACCGATGTGAAACCGAACCGATAAACTAATAAACAAATCGTGTAGCAGAAAGGGGTAACCGAGTTGGTTGAGTATGGGATGCTTGTGACCAAAGGTCATGAGTTCGAGTCCATCTACATACGCTTTCTCGGCTGAGCCTTTGTGTGGTTTACCTTCTGGCGGTGGTTTGCAGGCTATCGCGTCAGACTGAGGGTTTACCATGTGCGCACTTATTGCACTCTAAATAGCGGCTGCGGTTTCCCTCCGAAAAAAATTTAAAAAAAATCGTGTACCAGAAGAACTTTAAAACTCATTGTCTTTTTTTTTTAATTTACCTTTTGTAAGCTATATTTCCGGGATGGTTATATAAAAACCAAAAATTAAAAAATAATAATTTTTATGTTATGTATATTAAAAAAAATTAAAAATCAAATTACAATTGAAGAAATAGGATCCAAGTGAATCTGAACCGGATAGAGAAAAATCAAAAATTTAATATTTGGCTAAAAAAATATTAAAAACTTAACAACATGTACAATGTACGGTGTACATGATGTTAAAGGATGCGTTAAATATATTGTTTGTTAGTGCGTTTCTAAATTCACTCCATATTTTTTTTTTAATCAAAAGATACCATTTATTTAAATAAAGAAAGAATTACAAATGAAAAGGGCAAAAGTCACAATTCCCCACATAGTTTCTCACCTAGAATTTCCCTCCCAAATAAAGCCAAATTTCAGATTCAATTTTCGCTCCAAAATCACAAACCCTCAAATAAACACCCATCCTCATCAATCCTCATTTATGCTAATCAAAGATATCAACAAAACCCATTTCTTCTCTTCAACATTCAAAAAGAACTCTCGAATCAGATCAGCTTCAGATAATCAACAGATTCGAAATTTTCCAAGCAAAAGAGGCGGAGCTATTTTACCTCCATGAGCAGCTTCCATTTATGATATCAACTCATTTCTTCTCATATGTTCGCAATAATAGTCCTAGAATCGGATTCGCTTCAGATTAGCTTAACAGCAGACCAAAGCATTCGAAATTCTCAAGCGAAAGAGGGAGAGAAAATTCAGCTCCATAAGCAGCATCGATCAATGATTTGAGTCTTCCTGCATATAATGAAACCACGACAGTATTCTGGAAATAATTTACTCAAGTTTGATGTATCCCATCCCAAGGAATTCAAGAACAACAATGGCCAGAAGCTTTGGAGAAGCATCATAATGTAAAAAGGTACTCTTCTGCTTGCACTTGAGAGTCCATTTAGCCAACCAGTATGCTGCTTGGTTTTGGACTCTCGAGATGTGCATGATATTCATTTTAGATCCTATTAGATTTCTACAAATATTTAGACTAGAGTTATTAGTCCAAGAGTTAGTGTTGTATGCAATCTGATTGACAATTATAAGAGAGTCTGATTCAATATCAATGTCTCTCCAATTGTTTTTGTAGCAGATAAGGAGACATTCAATAAGAGCCTTATATTCAGCCTGAATTGGAGAGAGCTTACCAAACACTAGACCAGTGGCATTTACAATGTTTCCCTCACTGTTTCTGATCACAATACCACCAGCAGATTCACCATTTCGAGCACAAGCGCCATCCACATTCATCTTAAGTCTACCATTTGCAGGAGAACTCCATTTCAAGTAAAGAGTCTTGGTGTTTTTCTCAACTGAGTTGCAACCAAGTAAGTATCCTGCATTTTTACAATTAATCCAATGCTTATAGTTAAGTCTATTAGACACATCTATACCTTTAATAATATTTGAAACAAGATCAATAGAGTTTTTAATGTTAGGCTGCTTATCCTTGTATTTAATACTATTCCCGGTCTTCCATATAACCCAATATATAATCTGAGGCATGATGTGGGTTATGTGAGACTATCTATTGGAAAACCAGAGCCAACACCTTAGAATATGAGAAACAGACATAAAACGGGCTATCTTGATTTTGAATAAGCAAGCAAAGTGGTTCCAAAGCTGCCAAGCAAAGTTGCAGCTGACAAAAAGGTGGTTTTTGTCCTCACAGTTTTTGCATAGCTGACACTTTGAAACAATACTAAAATGCCTTTTCATTAAGATCGAGTCAATAGAAATGTAATTATTTAGTAATTTCCAGGTTAAGAAAGAGAACTTCCTGGGAATGCATGAGCTCCAGATTTTCTTGAAAATAAATTACTAGATTATGCTTTGTTCGAAGATGGTTCCAAGTGTCCTTCATATTGAACTTGCTTTTATTTGAAGGATTCCAAATTATAGTATCCTCATTTTCATGATTTAGCTTGATCTTGTTTATGGCTTCCATTCTTTCATTTGACAAACTCCCCTGCATTGCATTGTAGTCCCAACCACCATTCTTCCAGAAGGTTTGGACTTTAACAGAAAGTAACCATTCTCTATTGTTGTTACTGGCTATAGGTGGCATGCCATGCCAATCATCCATCCAAAATTCAACATCACCTTTACCTAAAGTCCAGTGAATGTTCTTCTCTGCTTGACACCTGATATTAACCAACCTTTTCCAAACTAAAGATCCATTATTGTTAGCAGCTTTTAAAGGATGAGCAATTTTATAGTAGATATTTTTCATTAAGTTTGACCAAAGGCAGTTAGTCTTTCTTAAGAGGTAAGCTATTTGTGAAAATCAATATGTCATCAGCGAAAACAATACAAGGAAATAGATAGCTAGTTCTAGCATTGTATTTCATGTTTTTATTGTTGCTAAACATCTTATACATGCCTCTAACAAGCACCTCTTCACTTAGGATAAAAAGGCTAGGGGATAAAGGATCCCCCTGCCTTAAACCCATCATCATATGAAAATAGTCAAAAACCTCTCCATTTATAAGCATTGAAACATGAGCATTAGTTATCATTCTTTTAATTAGGGCTATGCAAGCAGTTGAGAAACCAAATAAAATAAGAACTTTTAGAATGAAATCATGAGAAACCCTGTCGAAAGCCTTGGACATGTCAAGCTGGATCATTATATTTCCAGTCTTTGGCTTTCTATTGATGTCATGCAACAATTCCTTTGCAATAAGAATGTTGTCCTGAATCAATCTGTCTTTCACAAAAGCAGTCTGTAAGTTAGAGACAATTTTAGGTAAAATATTAGATAACCTATGATTGATAAGGCTAGTCACTATTCTATTGATCATAGTGCATAAACTGATTGGTCTGTAGCTACTCCAATCAGTGGGATTGTTATTCTTTGGGATTAAGCAAATCCTAGTAGCAAAAACACCGGTAGGGATATTACTGCCACTGAGAATAGCATTAATCATATTGCACAGGTCAATCCTAATGATGTCCCAACAGCTTTTAAAGAAGAATATATTAAAGCCATCAATTCCCGGTGCACTGTCAGACTTCATACTGCTGATTATCTTCCACACCTCCTCATCATTGGTGCTATTAAGAAGAGAGTCATTCTCTTCTTTAGAAACAAGAGAAAGGATACACTCAAAGATATTTTCATGGGGCCTGTTGAGATCTTTACTATAAGGAGAAGTCAGAATGTTTTTGAAATATCTTGTTGCTGAGTTGCCAATGTCCTTTTAATTGGTCATCCAGGTATCACCATCTTTGATACTTTTGATCTCATTTTTAATTTTCTTCTTAGAAACATAGGCATAGTAAAGCTTTGTACAACCATCCCCATATTTTAACCAACTATTGAAGCATTTTTACTTCCAGAAAATTTCTTCATTTCTGAGAGCATTAATGTGGAGACTATTAGCCCTCGAAAGATTAGACTTAGACTCTTGATTGCTGTTATTTAAGTAGAGTAACTCCATTCTCTTAACATTGTCTTCAGTAGCCTTGACATTCAACACATTTCTAAAATAATTAGTATTCCATGCTTTCAGACAAAGCTTTAATCTTCTGAGCTTATACCAGAAGATATGACTAGAATCCACCTGAATAGGTCTTGACCAGTCCTGCTCAACAATACTCATGAACATTTCATCATTAGTCCATGCATTTAGAAATCTAAATGATTTTATTTTTTGAGTTAAATAACTAGTATTTGAATGATAAGTTGTTATTAATAGGGGAGCATGGTCAGAACAAGTTCTGACCATGTGAAAAACCTGGGTTTTGAAAAGTTTCAACCAGATGTCATTGATAAGGACTCGGTCGAGTCTCTTCCACTTGTTGCTTCTGGACCATGTATATTTTGACCCTCCATAACCACCATCCTCCAGGTTCCAATCTTTAATGGTCTCATTGAAATTTTCCATGCTAGTTTGACAATTTGAAGTACATCCTAACTGCTCATCATGAGAGGATATAGTGTTGTAGTCACCAGCACACATCCAAGCTTTGTTTGAGTTTTTAAAAGACAGCAAGCTATCCCAAAGCCCGATTCTTTGAATACGCTGACATTTTGCATAGATAGAGGTAAGAAGAAAACTATCCTCCATACCATGATAAGTAACCTCCATGTGAAGACACTGATCCAAGTTATGAATGATATTTATATTAATATCCTCCATCCAAAAGGTCCAAATCTTGTTTGAAATATTCGAATTGTGAAAACTGAAACCAAGAGATTTAGAAATCTCTTTAATTTTTTCAATCTTAGTCATTAGTTCCTTGATTGTAAGAATCTTAATGTGCTCATTCTTGACCATAGAAACAAGTCTCCTCCTGGTGGGCTTGTTGTTGAGTCCCATTGCATTCCAACTAAGTATTCTGATCATTATCAGAATGGTATGTTTGCAGTTTGTCCTCCAAGTTTGGGGACTTAATTTTCAGTTTACTTACAGATATTTTCCTTCTTTTTGCAGTCTTTCACTTACTCTATATTATTTCATTAAAAGTTTGGCCAGTAAAAGAGGTTGGAGATACTGAACAGCTGCCAATATTTTCTGGGTCAAGAGATGAATTATCCATATCAGAATTACTTTGGTGAATGCACTCATTTTCAAGTCTTTTCAGGGCCTCAATGTACTCAGAACTGTCTTTAGTAGGAGAATTCTTGCTGGTTGATTGAAGATATGTCTCCACATTTGATTGTTGAAGTTTTTCCTTAACTTGTTCATGAAAGGACTGTTGTTGATTACATTCATTAACAGATTGGTTGTTACTTTATTCCTGAGAATCTTGATCTTTTTTCCTTACAATAGATTTGATTTTCCTTGTGTAAACTTTGATAATGTTATTTCTTGAATCATGATTGAATGTTTTAGTATTCTTTTCAGATTCTTTTTCCGATTCTTTTTCCTGGGCATCATTGTTTTCCATATTCTCAATCTCTTCTTTCTTCTCTTTTCTTTCCTCAACAATCTTGGACAATTTTTTGCAATTAGTGCGGTTATGCTCAATGTGAAAACAATAAACACAATATGAAGGGATACTCTTATAACTGATAGAAATCTAGTGCCCATCATTTTTACCAAAACCAATCCACATTTTTCTCTTCAGTTGTTTGGAGATATCAATCTCAATCTGCGCATAACAAGCATTCCCATGAGCTCTATTTTCTTCAGGAACAACTATTCTGTATGTAGTTCCTAAATTTGTGGCAAGATCATTCACCATTTTCTTATTATAAAGGTACCCTGGTAGGTTTTCGAATCTAACCCAGGATAAAACAGTTGAGTTTTCACGATTTTTACTAAAATCAGGATTCCATCTAAGGATCCTCATTACAAAATCATCGAACCTCCACACATTCTTCGACCAGATAAGACACACATCCTCTTTCAAATTGAATTCCATGAATATATGATGTGAATCCCAACCCTTATATTTGTAACTTCCTCTGAATTTCAGAGAGTTCAAGAAACTGTCGAGCTTGATTTTCTTTGGCTCTCCATTGCTAAATTTTCCAATCAAAGTGGTTTTTGATTGTTCTAGCAAATGGGTTTTGACCTTTTTGAAAAATTGGATCGAGAAATGGTCTTTTGATTCCTTGGTCCACTCCGGATTCAATGAAACAGAGTCATTATTTGGTTTAAAAAGATTAGCAAAGCTTCTTGTATTCTCATTCTCCTGAATTTGTTTTTGAAGAACAGGGAATTCTTCAGTATATTGTTGTTTACTTTGAGTTTCCATGAGAAGAGAAGAGCAGAGATTAGGTGAAAAAGATGATATCTTCAAGAATAAAGGGACGTTCTTGGAGCGTTTTCATTTTTCCAAAATTCACTCCATATGTTTTAACTAAAAAGGCTTTAAAAAGTTAAGTGATTTGTATATCAATAATGACTTAACAAAACCACGTAAGCCCACCTCATTTTTTATTCTTTTTTTATTATCATTTTTATGTTTTTTTTTCAATTTTTTTCTTTTTTTTTGTTTTCAATTTTTTCTTTTTATTTTTAGTGTTTATTAATAAATATAAAAATAATAGTTTTTTATAAAAATACTTTTAGATTTTAATATATTATTATTGAAAAAAATGTCGAAAAAAATATGATATAAGAAAATCGAATTTAATATTTTAAAATATTTCTAAAAATATATGGAAACAAAATCAAATTTGTTATATTAAAAAATATGGTTAAAAAATAGAAGAAAATAAATTTAAATATGTATTTCTTTATTTTTCTTAAATTCTCAGTTTTAAATCAAACAAATGTTATATTTTATTTTTATTTTTTTAGCACGAAAATACCGATTTATTATTGAAATAATAAAATTATTACATCATTACAAATTTGGAACTGAAAATAAATTTCACCCAAAAAACAACCAAACATTGGGAAATTCAATAGACAGAAAAAAAATTCTTCTCTTCGACTTCTCTGCAACCTTTAATCAATGCTCCAACTTCGAAATAAGCTTTATCAACCAAAACAAATTTCTTTAGTAGCAGCTAGACATTTCTTCCTGTATTCTTCTCGTAAATCTGGTTATGGATTATTTCATTTCGACTGAGAATCCTTAACACACACGAGAGACCCATCGATTTGGGGCTTTTTATCTTTAGAGAGGCACCCAAAGGATTCCTTATGCGCTGAACTTGATTTCGAAAGTAATAGCTTTCCTTCTTCTTTAGTTTGTATATTCAGAGAAATTGCTGAATGGCTTTT
Source organism: Limnanthes douglasii subsp. nivea (assembly GCA_036936605.1). Classification (NCBI taxonomy): domain Eukaryota; kingdom Viridiplantae; phylum Streptophyta; class Magnoliopsida; order Brassicales; family Limnanthaceae; genus Limnanthes; species Limnanthes douglasii. The sequence goes on from JAUPFV010000003.1 coordinate 175,087,798, forward strand.
AATTTTTGCAGCAATTTCACTGTTGATGTGAAACAATTATGGATCTTCTTCAAGTGGTGGTCGACGCTTACCCTGAAGTATCCTTTCTTCATGCTTCGATTGCCTTTTTGTTGGAACCGGGGGGTGAACCTAATTGCAGAAGGTTGATGAAGGATCAGGCGAAGTAGCTGATCGGAGAGTAGAAATAGATGATAAAAGCTTGAAAACAACCAAACAGAGCCCCAATAGGTAATTAGCATTCTTCTTAATCCATTCCTTAGAACTTCTGATTCTTCGCAAGAGTAGTGACATGCTTTCTCTACAGGTTTACTCCATGTTTACAAGAAAGCTCCAGATCTACCCACGACTCTTTCCTCTTTGAAATTTGACACTCGGCATATACTTGGCTTTGTTGTTGATACTTTGAAAATTCCAATTTAGATGTTTAACATCTTGAACTGGATTTTGAAAATTCCAACTTAGATGTTTAACATCCTGAACTAGATTTTGTAATCTTTTTTGTCCCTGAGAAGATCAGACATTTAGAAGCCTCCTTTCTTTGTCTGATTCTATTGGAGCTTCTAGCAGCTTTCAGCTTTTTGTGTAACACTATATGAAAGTCTTCATCCTCTTGATCTTTATTGCAGGTGGGAGTAGTTTGAAGGCTTCCTATATTTTCATCTTCACGAGGTAAGATCTTCTTCAAGTGATGGTCGACGCTTACCCTAAAGTACCCTTTTTTCTTGCTTCGATTGGCTTTTCGTTGGAACAGGGGGAGTGCACGTAATTGAAGAAGATTGATGAAGGATCAGGCGAAGTAGCTGATCGGAGAGTAAAAACAGATAATAAAAGCTTGAAAACAACCAAGCAGAGCCCCAATAGGTAATTAACATTCTTCGTAATCCATTCCTTAGAACTTCTGATTCTTCGCAAGAGTATTGACATGTTTTCTCTACAGGTTTACTCCATCTTTACAAGAAAGCTCCATATCTACCCACGGCTCTTTCGAATTTGAAATTTGACACTCGGCATATACCTGCTTTGTTGTTGATACTTTGCAAATTCCAATTTAGATGTTTAACAACTTGAACTGGATTTTGAAAATTCCATTTAGATGTTTAACATCTTGAACTGGATTTTGTAATATTTTTTGTCCCTGAGAAGATCACACATTTAAAATCCTCCTTTCTTTGTCTGATTCTATTGGAGTTTCTTGCAGCTTTTAGCTTTTTGTTTAACACTATATGAAAGTCCTCATCCTCTTCATCTTTATTGCAGGTAGGAATAGTTTGAAGGCTTCCTATATTTTCATCTTCTTGAGGTAAGATCTTCTTCAAGTGATGGTCGACGCTTACCCTAAAGTACCCTTTCTTCCTGCTTCGATTGGCCTTTTGTTGGAACCGGGGGAGTGCACCTAATTGCAGAAGGTTGATGAAGGATCAGGCGAAGTAGCTTATCGGAGAGTAGAAACAGATGATAAAAGATTGAAAACAACCAAACAGAGCCCCAATAGGTAATTAACATTCTTCTTAATCCATTCTTTAGAACTTATGATTCTTCGCAAGAGTAGTGACATGCTTTCTCTACAGGTTTACTCCATCTTTACAAGAAAGCTCCAGATCTACCCACGACACTTTCCTATTTGAAATTTGACACTCGACATATACTTGATTTGTTGTTGATACTTTGAAAATTCCAATTTAGATGTTTAACATCTTGAACTGGATTTTGTAATCTTTTTTGTCCCTAAGAAGATCACACATTTAGAAGCCTCCTTTCTTTGTCTGATTCTATTGGAGCTTCTAGCAGCTTTTAACTTTTTGTTTAACACTATATGAAAGTCCTCATCCTCTTCATCTTTATTGCAGGTGAGAGTAGTTTGAAGGCTTCCTATATTTTAATCTTCTTGAGGTAAGATCTTCTTCAAGTGATGGTCGACGCTTACCCTGAAGTACCCTTTCTTCCTGCTTCCATTAGCTTTTCGTTGGAACCGGGGCAGTGCACCTAATTGCAGTAGGTTGATGAAGGATCAGGCGAAGTAGATGATCGGAGAGTAGAAACAGATGATAAAAGCTTGAAAACAACCAAGCAGAGCCCCAATAGGTAATTAACATTCTTCTTAATCCATTCCTTAGAACTTTTGATTCTTCGCAATAGTAGTGACATGCTTTCTCTACAGGTTTACTCCATCTTTACAAGAAAGATCTAGATCTACCCACGGCTCTTTCGTATTTGAAATTTGACACTCGGCATATACTTGGCTTTGTTGTTGATACTTTGAAAATTCCAATTTAGATGTTCAACATCTTGAACTGGATTTTGAAAATTCCAATTTATATGTTTAACATCTTGAACTGGATTTTGTAATCTTTTTTATCCCTAAGAAGATCAGACATTTAGAAGCCTCCTTTCTTTGTCTAATTCTATTGGAGCTTCTAGCAGCTTTTAGATTTTTGTTTGAAACTATATGAAAGTCCTCATCCTCTTCATCTTTATTGCAGGTGGGAGTAGTTTGAAGGCTTCCTATATTTTCATCTTCCTGAGGTAAGACCTTACAACTATTTTCACATTCTTTTTTATGCCCTTCATCTAGAAGCTTTTTGGCTTTTGTAATATTATTTTCTTTTGGTGTGGGGGGGGGGGGGGGGGTCGTCTTCTTGAATATTTGGATTTTGAGGCTTATGGACTCTACTCACTGTATTGATAAAGTCAGCATCATCATTTCTTTTATCCACATTGTTAGCTTCATTGTTATTAGCAGTCACATGATTATTGATGTTGTTTTCATTGTTGTCAATGTTGATTATTTCATAATTCTCTTGGGTTTTTTTATTTTTCTTAAGTTTTGTTGCACGACTTCTCATCATGACCTATATGAATGCAGATTCTGCAATATTTTGGAAGATCCTTATAGCTCGCCGTAATTCAGCACCCGTCATTCTCCCCAAACCCGATCCAGATGTCTTTGTGAATCTTTCTTGTTAAATCAAGCTCAACTAATACAAGAGACGAGTTATGATAAGCCCGATTTTTGTCTGGAATTTTTATTTGAAGAGGATTTCCTACAGACTTAGGTATAGAAAGAATCATTCTTTCATTATACAAAAAATCAGGAAGATTGCCTAATTTAATCCATACTGGACATACAAGACATTCTCTTTTGACATTGAATTGTGGCGTCCATTTAAGAAGACGCATTGTTAAGGATTGAACCTGCCAAACACTACTCCTCCACAAACAGCACAAGTTCTCTTTACAGTTAAATTCAAGGAGCAAATATCGTGAGTCCCATATACTCATACTACACTGCATTTTCAGATTCATCTTTTGCAATAAGTCCTCCATTGTCTGTCTTTTAGGGATTCTTTGACTAAACTTGGCAACAAGAGTATGTTTTCTTTGCTTTTCAAGGCTTTCTTTGATTTGTTTCTCGAATTGAAGGGAAATGTGGTCTGTTTTATGGAAGTATTCCATTGGAAGACATTCTAACTCTTCTTTGTTTTCTTTGACAGCTGCAGCGTAGGACTTGCGAGGCAGCTCAGATGATTTAAGATTTTTCCATCAACACTGCAGCATAGGACTTGCGAGGCGGCTTAGATGATATGGGATTTTCCATCAAGATTTTCAGAGGAAAATCAAGGATCTCAAAGGGAGATTAATAAGAGGAAAATAGTTGAAGGGATGAAGATACTGTAGAACAACACAACACTATTCAGACAATGGTCCACTTTTTCAGATCAGCAGAATACTCGGAGACTCGCCGATCACTCAACAATTCAGATGATTAATCTTGTATTAGGAAGCTGATTGAATCCAAACAGTGGATTCAATCTTATTGCGTAGAGATTCTCATGCTTTCAATCTTGGAGGGTTTGTTGATTCAGTCTTAGATTAATCTTAGAGAGCCCCGCCATATCATCTTTATATTATAAATGTTATATTTTAATATTTTGACTCATTTTTCTTAATTTCACCGTTGCAATATTTTTTAAGAATTCTCAAATTCTAAAAGAAAAGATTTTAATTTATTTTTTTCAATACAAAAAATAATGAAACAAAATATTTAAAATTATATACGGTAATAACATTAAGTTGATTATTTAAAAATATTTTAACTAGTGCTTCAAAAATGTAATATAAACGACTTTAAAAATATAATATAATAAAATAAAGAATTAAATAAAAAATTAACTGATAATTTAACAAATACAACGTGGCACTCACTAACGCACAAATTCAACCGGAACCATAGTTGTCAGTGGCGAGGCGAGCCGCGCGACGATGGCCACATGTCCTGCGGCGACCCCTTACCTGAATAATTTTTTATAGCACATAACCGTAATTTAAATAGTACTATTTAGACATTTAAACTAACAATAATAACTTAAACATCCAATTGCATATTCTTAGAACATCTGAGTCAAATGACAAACACATAGATTAAAAGATCAAATTATAAAACATCAAATTACATAATTCTCAAAACATATGAGTTAAATGACAAACATAGACTAAAACACATCATCTTCTGAGACAACATTTTCACATCCAACCCATCCGGTTGTGTACACGACAGATAATATTATAGTCAGCGCATTATCTTCTCGTTGAAAATACTAAAATGCAGAAGATAGTGATGCATTAGTATGAACCAAATAGTAATACCCCCTTCTAAGCCTTTTGTCAATCAAAATTCCTCTTGGAAATTCTGTTTGAAAACAATTTTCACTTTATAGCCTAAAACAGTTCTATATACTGTTTGACAGTTTGTATATTCATCTATCTAAGAGACTAACAAAACCCAGTATTAATTCAATAAATATTTGGAGCTGGGATACAGTTAATATAACGAGTGTGATGATATGAACGATAGGATATGGAAGCTTACCCTTAGAACAAAAGCATTCCAGATACGTGTGCAGGGAATAGTTTCGGACAAATTACCATAAAAACAGGACCGAAACGGAGGTCTCTACGTCGCCATCGGGTTTGTGGCTGCTTGATTGAGGGAAGAATAAAAGATGCTAGAAGTAGAATAAAGAACGTGGATCTATTAAGTTATTAGGTTTTTATTATTTAATTAATATATATATATATATATATATATATGGGTCTTAGTGTGGCGCGCCATGGCGAGCGCCTCGCCACACCATTTGTGGCGACCGTGGCGCGCCATGGCGACCGCCACGCTAAGACCGTCGCCACGTCCCATCCTGTGGCGCCGGAGGCTCGTCACGCCTCGCCACACCACCGTGGCGACCACCACAGCACCATTTGACAACTATGACCGGAACGTATAACGTCCTATCCTACATTTGGTAAAAAAATATCAGGAAAAAGAAAAGAATTTTGTCCATTTTCAACGATTAACTTTCATAAAGATTAGACAAATTCACTATACCAATTTAAGATTAAATATCATATAGTTTAGCCATTTATACAATATACCGAATTTAGATACATGGATCCAAAAGTATTATAATAATATCCTCGAATATAGGAGCATATAATCTAAACAAGACGCTGCATTTTCTTTCCATTTTCTGCCACCTTGGATATATAGTACTGACATATATGAGAACAACCCACGCTTAAGGCTGTACCGTGTAAACTTGGACATCATCCATATCAGGGCTTCTCACAGAATATTGAAACGTCCATCCATGGCAAGCACCGGCGTGCGACCCATTTTTATTAACGGCAACAACAGCTCCCACGAAACCCGGAAACTTTCTTGCAATTCGTGACATTGCATCCTGAGTGGCAAATTTAGGTTCCATTCCTGATCTCATGCTCTCTACTACTTGATAGCTGAATGCATATTAAGGAAATAGCATCAGCCTTGAGAAATTTGAATACATATTCTGACTTTTTTGTTTCTGGTATTACCAACTCTACACTCAATTGTTCAGTCTTTCTTAAGTTTTCAATGGAAATCAAGATTGTTAGTCTCTTTGTTCCAAACCCGGTTAGAATAAATGGTATTTCTTTAATTGGAGGTAGAATTCGAATTGCTAGTTTATTACCATGGAAGAAAGCGCATCATAATGTCACCATCTCCAGTCGCACCACAAGCACCAACCTCATCATCAGCATATGCAGAAGATCCAACGATAGGTCCATCGCCCACCCTGTAGTTATGTAAGAAGCGGCGTTAGCCGAGCTTTGAACCATTGTGTTTTTACATGTCACTCAATGGGCTCCTGGTTCATTTGCAGAAAATAAGAGAAGCAAAACTACTTAACTTTGCAAAAGCTAAGATATACAGCTAAGCTGTACAAATGTAGAGTGAAAACTAATTCCGAGTTTCACGTCAATCAACAGTCTCTCAAAAGCAAAAAGCCACGTTTGTAATGTGCCTTAACAGAGACAAAACTTGCAAAACTAATGAGTGGCAGTTAAGACAGAGCAACCAGCGATTTTTGTAAGCATAAAGGAAAGCGGGTTTAATTACCACTAAGAGGCAATCCTATGAATTATTTTTGTTAAATACCTAAACGGCAACCCTATAAAAGGAAAAATTGTTCGATATGTTTCAGTGAAGTATTAACATGAACACCATATAAGGCACATAGTTACTCCGCACCTGCCTGGAATCTTATAAGTGGCTCCATTAGTTGATGTTCCAACAGCGATATGCCCCATCTACAAAGAAGAGCTTAATATAAAAAACGAAAAAACAAAGAGACATTACTTATGTGTTTTGAATCAGCTTACTTTATCAATAACAGCCATTGATATAGTGTCATGGTTGTGAGGGCCAACAAGTGATGTCCTGTAGCCACTATTTCCGAACCCATTGGATTTAGCACAACCCTCTTTAATAAAAGCACTATAGTCCACTGGCTTATAAGGCCCACATTTCTTAGCAGGGATAACATTTTTCCAAAAATTAGGTTGACAGTCTTTTTCTTTCCATGTTGTCCACTTCTCCAAAGATTCTGGTGAAGTGAGGTTTGTTGGTCCTGGAAGACCCATTGAGATTGCAAAAAACGAGGCTTGTTCCCCAACAAGCAGAGTATGTTCGGTATGTTCCATAACTAGTCTCGCAGCTTTAATACCATCTTTCACATACCTCATGGCAGCAACAGCTCCGACCTCCATTGTCACCTATGCATGTCCTTACCAAACAAATGACGGGTTGTTACTTTGATATGACGATACAATACATGTGGGACTAATATGGATGAGAAGGCATGTTAACAATGATTACCCCATCCATGACCATTGCATCAATTGTCGTTTCTCCATTCTCATCTGGACTTCCACCTGGCCCCACTGTTCATCAAAAACCCAAACTTTGTTAATCACATTTTCTGTTTAATATACTACAGAGGTAATCCGGGCAGTCAATGTCAGTTCTAAGAATGGTAAGATTAGTAAAATCCAAAACTACATAGGTACTCGGAGGCATTCAATAATGTCAGTTCTACGAATGGTAAGATTAGTAAAATCCAATACTGCAGAGAGACTGTATACTGTAGTATTCATATATCAAAAAAATGTATTGTTGTGGAAGGTAGACAGGTTCTTAACCCCCAACTAGAAATCATAGTTTCGGAGCAGCTGTCTGCTTCATTGATTTTTTTAGAGCATAGTCTGTTGTAAGGAGACCATAGTGCAATTCAAGCATTTAATCAAGACCTTAACTTTAGTACTACAAAATATTCAACAAAAAACCCAATATAAGTTCCATGTAACGAAAGTTACTACTGTCAAATACACAAACTAATAAGATTACATTTGAAAATCATATCAAACCTTATACAATGACCACTCTCTATTAGCATCCTAATCAAATTAAGCTTCATACAGCTTAATAAAACAGCCTACAAAATGATATACACAATATAAAGAGGAATAAAATTCTTCAGAACACAAACACGAACACGAACCTGTACCATCACACCTCAATACCTCGCACACTGAACAACCCTCGACCACAGCGTCAACAGCAGACAACCCAGCATCCACCTTTCTCCAAGCTACTCTAACAGCTTCTAAGAAAGGCCAAGTACTCACCACCATTGGGTACTTCATTGAATTCCCAACTTCCAATCCCAACCCCTGACAGCCACTCAATCAATCGATCAATTAATATATTTTGTTACTAAAACTAAGGAAGCAAAATTTCGTCATTTGTTATCAACGAAATTTCCTAATCAGTCTGGCTGTGAAATGTAAGGGAAACTAAATCCACCTAGCATCGAAAACCTTGCAGAAATAGTAAAAAACTGTAAGGTATTACGATCCGCCATTAACAAACAACTCGAAATATCTAATTCGTCATTTGTTATCACCGATTTATTATAGTTTCTTAGCAACCGTGCAATATTTCAGTAAGAAAGAATAAAGATGAATGTTTAGTTAACAATTACCATAGAGAAGAAGTAAAGAAAGAGGACTCCGATGACTTGTTTCCCGTGAGACATACCGACGACGAGTGTGGAACACTGACAGAGTAACTGTCGAGCCCCAGATACGACGGAATCGACCCAGTCAAGCTATTTCCTCGCCTAAAAATCACAGTTAGTCCCCACGTTTGTTATTCTTTTTTTTATTTTTGACTTTCACTCATGATCTTCGTTCTCAAAATTTGCAAATTTGATCCCTCCCTAGCAGAGAGATGGTAATTTTTTCCGAACACGCGGCTTTCCCACCCAAACCGATCCGATAGGATGGATTATGAGATTTAAAAAATTTCTCCGAATAAATCGTGGGTTTTTTTTTTTTTTTTTTTAAGCAAATCAATCTTATTTAATATCAAAACCAGATCCAATACATTAGAGCCCAAGAACATAAGGCCTTATTATGATTAAACAGAGCCCAATTACTAGACTACCCGGCTACTAGTTTACCCGGTTTGAATTCAAACACTCTAATGAACTGAAATCGATCCCAAATTAGGGAAACCCTAATTTCTAGCACAGCACCTTCTCTCCTTCTTCTTCTCTTAATACCACCATGTACTAACTCTATCCTGGATCAATATATCCAATGCCCAGACTTTCAAGCGTCAAAATCGCAAGTAGCGAGTTTGGCACTTGATTTTCGTTAAAAAACCAATTTCTTCGCATTTTCAACACATGCTTTGAAACCCAGTCTGCCGCCGTGTTTTCCGTTCTGGATACATGGTTGAGTTTCATGGTCGGAGCCATCAAACCTTTGCACATTTCGATTCCTTGACAGACCGATTCTCCCGATGAAATCTTGCTCACCAGGGACAGACAATCGACATCAATGTCGACATTTGTCCATCCTCTCTAGTAGCACAGCAACAGTGCCTCCATCAGAGCACGCCTCTCTGCCTGGAATGGAGTAAGCTTCCCAAAGATGAAGCCAGCACCTTCTATACAACGGCCCATGTGATCACGAACAAGTATCCCACCAGTCGCCTCTCCAGTGAAGTCACAGCCACCGTCGGAGTTTATCTTGAGACGTCCCCGAGCAGGAGCATTCCAGCACCGGTAAGTCACCTTTCTTTTGCATATAGATGAAGCTCCTAGTGTAAGACCTGCATCTTCAACACGTACCCAATGCTTAGCTCTTAGATTCATGTCAATGGCTAGGATAAATCTGTTAATTCTATTAACAGCATTTTGAAAACAATCAATAGTTTTTCCAAATTTACAGTGATTTCTATTATGCCAAATGGTCCATGTTATCAACTGAGGCACAATATGTGTAATATGTAGTTTACTCTTAGCAGACTTGAACCAAACCAGAAGCATGTGCCTTAGACTCATAAATCTTCTTACTGGAATTCTAAATAACAGCCCATAGTAGTTCCATAATTGCCAAGCGAAACTGCAATTGATGAAGAGGTGAGAAGTATCTTCACAATTGCAGCAGAACTGGCATTTTGAAACTATGATGAAGTGTCTTTTTAAGAGAATACTGTCCACAGGGATGAAATTCTTAAGTAACTTCCAGCTTAAAAAAGAAATTTTTTTTGGTATAAAAGCATGCCAAATCCTTTTAAAGAAAATTGAGCTACTGTTTTTTATTCTTATGTTGTCCCAAGTGTTCTTGATACTGAAACACTTATCTTTTGATAAACTCCAGTTTATTTTATCCTCCATATCAGGGGAGATAACAACACTTTGTATATGTTGCTGTCTCTCACTAGATAGAGTGGATAATAAGTTTAAATCCCAACTTCCATTTAACCAGAATGTTTTTACTTGAGCTGGAAGGTACCATAAGTTTTCAGCATTTATTATTGGAGACAACTCATGCCATGAGTCTCTCCAAAAATCTACTTTACCACATCCTATTTTCCATTTAATATACTGGTCTGCCCTTTCTCTAACAGAACATAATCCTTTCCATACAATAGAGTCATTAACTCCACACTTTGCATTAGTAGGATGCCTCTCCAAACAATATGTTTTTGAGATTAGCTCAGACCATAGTGAACCCCCTTTTCTAAACCAAAACCAAAGTTTGTAAGTAAAAGAGAGTTGAATGTCAGACAGCAGTTTGACATTCAATCCACCCTCTTCAAATGGCTTACAAAGGTATTTCCAGCTTGCCCAATGCATTGCACCTTCATTTACCTTTGATCTCCACAGAAATTTATTGAAATATGTTTCAATTTTACACAAAACATTCTTTGGTATTATACAACATTGCATCCAAAAGTAAATGATTGGGTAAAGGACATGTCTTATAAGTGACAATCTGCCACTATAGGACAGGTTCTTTAAGTCCCATTCATTTATCTTATTTAATAGCTTTTCTAAGAGAAGAGAGTAATGCTTCCCTTTGTTGTTAGGTGCAATTGTAATTCCTAGATAGTTGAAAGGAGCATCCTCTATCTTGAATCCCATAGTTGCTTTTATTCTTGCAGTGTGAGCCCTAGCACAACGTTTTGAGGTAATGACTTTTGTTTTTTCAATGTTTATTAATTGCCCAGACTCACTCTGGTATTTTGATAGCAGATCACTTAGGCATTGTATTGACAGAGGAGAGCTGTTGGAGAAAATCACCACATCATCTGCAAAAGCTAGACACGATAAAATATATCCATTCTTTATATGAAATTGCATAGAGTTGTTAGAATCATATAGGTTTGACAGCCCTCTCAGTAGGGCTTCCTCAGCAAGTATGAATAGGCAGGGAGATAATGGATCTCCCTGTCTTAATCCAACCTTCTGAGGAAAGTATCATGAACTAGCCCCATTAAGAAACACTGATATCATTACATTTGAAATAAGTTTATGTATCATATTCACAATTGCATCAGAGAACCCAAAACACTTCAGTGTTCTTATGACAAAGGTGTGAGACAACCTGTCAAACGCCTTTGTCATATCCAGTTGTATAATTATGTTGCCTTTTGATGGTCTTCTACCTATATTGTGAAGCATCTCTTTAGTGACTAAGATGTTCTCATGTATAAGCCATTCTTTTACAAAGGCAGACTGCCCTCTAGATATAATTCTAGGAAGTATATGGGATATTCTCCTATTGATAATAGCAGAACTTAGTCTATTGACAATGGAGCACATACTTAATGGCCTAAAATTATTCCAGGTTATAGGATTTGCTACTTTGGGGACCAGGACAATCCCAGTAGCAAAAATCCCTTTAGGGATAGGAGCACCAGAAAGGTATGCATTTATAGACTTGCATAAATCTTCTTTAATTATTTCCCAACAGTGCTTCAGGAAAAAGGTATTATAACCATCTATTCCTGGAGCACTATCTTTCTTCATTCCATTTAAGATTGCTCTAATTTCTTCATAGGATGCTGGCTTTACAATGTCAGCATTATCAGAATCCCTAACAATATTTGGGATATTATTTAATATTGTGTCACTTTCATTCATAGAGCTATCATCAACAGGAACATTGGAGAGTATCTCTTTGAAATGTGCAACTGTATGCTTAAGATGTTAAGCATATATTGATTAGTCAATACCCAATCTAATCTTTTCCAGTTTGTGTTGTTGCTCCATGTATAACGTGAGCCACAATGAGCAGGCACCTCTAAGTCACAATTCCTTATGAAGTCATTGAATTCCTCTGCACTTGCCCCATCATAATTCACACAGTGGAGCTGGTCATCAGGGCATCTAGTAGTATTAAAATCCCCAGCGAGCAACCAATTCTCATTACAGGTAATGTTACTAAGAAACTCCCAAAGCAGTCTTCTCTGAGCTCTTAAGTTACTTGCATATACAGAAGTGAAACAACCTTTAAAAGAAGCATAATTGATATTAACATGTAAAAACTGTTCCTGATCTTCAATAACATCAACCCCAACATCATTAGACCAGAATATCCATATTTTGTTAGATATATTAGCAACGTAGTTCTCAAGGCCAATCCTCCTTGCCACCATTTCCACCTTATCAACCCTTGCCATCGGTTCCTGAATAGTCACTAATTTCACCTTCTCTTTATTAATAATGTACTTAAGCCTAGCTATTGTAGGGTTATTGTGTATCCCTCGTGCATTCCAGCTAATGAGATTAATCATTATCTGATGCATAGCTTTTAGGTACCTTGTCTCTTTTCTTAAGAGAGTTTACTTTCAGACTTCTTGAGCTACTATTCTTCTGCGCTGATCTTATTTTCCTTGATATTACAGTTTCAAAATCATGCTCATCACTTGATCTTGGAGAAGGATTATGACTTCCAAGCTTTCTGATACGAAGAGAAGATTGTTCTTCCATTTCAAGGTTTTGCTGCAAGCCCTCAAGACAGTTCTCCTCCACCTCAAGATTCTGGAGAGCACTGATTACGGGCTCATTTGTGGACACCAGACTATCTTTCACAGGGCTGGCAACACTAGTTGAGGGACAGGAAACATAAGAGTGATCTTTCTTTGTAACAATAGACTTTAACCTTCTTCTATATACCTGTGTAAACGTTTGTGCTTTAGTAGTATTTGCCTCTTTTGCAATTTCATTCACTTCTTGTACAGACTCTTGTAAACCATTGTTACCTTCTCGTTCAAGGATTCTTGAACAGAGTTCTTTTTGCACTCAACATCATTATGACCCACATTATGGCATTTCTTGCAATAGCTTGGCGCATTTTTGTAACTCACACTTATTAAGAACTCTTTACAATCACCAAACCCCACAGTCAGCTTTCTTTTAAGTATACAAGAAACATCGACTTCGACCAACGCAAAACAAGCGTTCCAATTTGCCCTGTTTACATCAGGGATAACAACATGATGAACAACACCAATAGATGAAGCCAGGGCATGAATTACGTCACAGTTGTACATAAACTCTTCTAACTTCTCAAAACGCACCCACAAGAGAGCCAGTGGGCACTCAAAGTTTCTTGAACTTTGTGGGCACCATTTAATGACCCTCATTAGTTTGCCGTCCACCTTCCAAAAACGAGAAACCCACATTCTACCAGCATCCTCCAAAGCCGTAAATTCTATCTGTATTTGCCTAGAATCAATTGTAAAGTACGTAAACTGCCCCTTGAACTTAAAGGATTCAAGAAACGTCTGGAAGGCTTGCCTCTTGGGTATACCATCATTAAACTTAGCAATAAGAGTTGTTCTTGACAGATTTCGAAGATCTGACAAAGCCTGACTTGCGAACGTAATCTTGTTGTGATCAGCAAGCGTTGTAGTGCTTATTGGTTTAAATTCCGCAGTCGAAACCTTAGCCTTTACCACATCAGCATACTTTCTGTTCGTTACAATTTCTTGTGGCACAGCAGCCATACCCCTCAACTGAGGAAACTCATCTTTATCCTTCAAATCCATAATCTTGTGACAGAATCAGCAAACTACAAGCCTACAACTCAGAAGAACTGAGCTTCTAAAACTAATGTGAAAGAATTCTGATTCTTAGAGACTAAGAAATCCTATTCTTGACGCTTTCTTGAGAGAGAAGGCACCATGTTTCGAAAACTTCATCAATGGTTATTTCTCTCCGGATAAATCGTGGGTTTAAAAATTCACTACCCGTCGGGTTTGGGATGGATTATGAATTTTAAAAATTTCCGACGAAAAATCCGAACCCGAACTACATAACATATTCTAATATATTAAAATTTATATATCATATATAATTATTTTATAAATTATAACATTATATTATAATATAATTTAATTTATGTATTTATTATTTTGTTTTTGATAAGTTTATCATTATTTATAATTTATCATATTTAGAATTATACTTAACAAATATAAAAATTTAGATTGAATCAATTTTAAAAAACAAATTATAATTTTTATAATAAATCTATATTATTGAATTTTTTTATTAAAAATATAAATAAATATAAATTGGGTCTCCTAAATATGCTTTATAAATTTGATATTAAATTTTTAGATTTCTTGTTAAATTTAAAATTTTATATTCCGTATATTATTACTATTATTATTACTACTATCTTAATATTTTGTTTTTGTTTTTTTTTTAAATTTTTATTGGATAGTTAATTAAGAGCATATATTTTATAGATAAATAAATTATTAATGGGTTTCCGCGGGTGGTTACACGAACCCGACGGGTTTGGGCGTGGGAAACAAAATCTTTTACCCGAACGGTACCCGAACCCGACGGTTTTTAAAAAATTAAGACGGGATGGGTCACATGTTTAACAATACCCGCACCCAACCCGACCAATTGCCATCCCTATTCCGCAGAAGCTGCAATGTGTCCCATACTTTTGTTACAAATTCGGTCCTCAAAAATTGGGTCAATAATACCCATATACATGTCACATCATCTACCATGTAAGCAGCCACGTCACATTTACCATTTACTCTAAAATTTAACTATTTACCATTTACTTTCACCTTTTACCCTAACTGGACCGGGTCAACCCTAAATAAAGCTAACCCAACCCAACTCAATATAATATAACCCCAACCCGAGACCCGTTTCATTACCCAAATACCCAATTAAATCACCCAGTCCCCAATTAACCCTAATTGGATCGAGACAGCATGTTCGTCCTCATTTCTTCTCTCATTTCTTCTCTATTTCTTCTCCCTTATCTCTATCTATATTCTGTTCATTTACCAAATTTCGTAAACCCTAATTCCAAGTCTCCATCTCAGTTCTTCTTTCTTCCATCACCAAACCCTATTGTTTTACTCCAACCACTCGAAGCCCTAAAATTAAAATATCTTCCTCCACCGTTTTAAGAGCCTCTGATAAATCTTGTGGTGATGGTATTTGTAAATGCGGGTTACCTTGTGTCACCCACACTGCTTCGACCGATCCAAATCGAGGAAGAAGATTCACTAGGTGTAGCAATTTTGGGGTAAGTTTGTTATTCATATACCTTTTACACGTTAGTAAATATCTTCCTTAGTAAGTAAATATATTACTGTGATTCTGTAGAGAGGAGGACATTGTCATTATTTTCGCTGGATTGATCCCCCAGTTAACCATTGGGTCACAACTTGTTATCAATGGATTGTTGAAGAGGGTTTCAAGAATAAAAGCAGCTTATGAAAGGATGAAGAAGATTATTGATTTTCTGTTTGTATTGGTAGGGAGTATAATTGTATATTGATTGATTTCTTATGCTTAGTTAGCCACTTTAATTGTTATGTAATTGTTATCAGTTGGTTTAAGTCTTGTAACAGGGTTAAGAAACAAATATTTGTAATTGTTGGATGTTTGTTTCTTATTTCAATGATAATGTATGATTCTACAAGTCTTGTTGATCTTGTGTTTTTGTCCTATATGGCTTCAACAAATGGTTTGTTGATGCCTGTATCTGTGACATATAAGTG
Source organism: Limnanthes douglasii subsp. nivea (assembly GCA_036936605.1). Classification (NCBI taxonomy): domain Eukaryota; kingdom Viridiplantae; phylum Streptophyta; class Magnoliopsida; order Brassicales; family Limnanthaceae; genus Limnanthes; species Limnanthes douglasii. The sequence continues at coordinate 175,103,513 of JAUPFV010000003.1, forward strand.
TATTCGTTACCTCTGATTTGTTAAGACTTGTAATTTTAAATATGACTTGTAATCTACAAAATCATTGTAACCAGCTTTAATATCATGTGAACCAGCTTGAAAATCTACATATATTTGGCTAAAGACCTTAATATGTTTTCTACAACTTGACCAAATCCAAAAATCTATAAAAATCTACAAAATCATGTGAACCAGAATGAATGCATTACTTATATCAGAAATTACAAAAAAAAATTACATTTTATATTGCATTACATTAAACCATCCAATGTTTACAAAAAAAAACCTGCACTAGTCTAACCCTTCACATGATTTAAAAATAGTACCTACATTGGATTAAACATTCACATGACTACAAAAAACACCACGTAATAGTCTAACCATTTCAAATGTTTACAAAAAAACAGCACCATAATAATTTAACCATCCATTAACGACTAAAAATACGACTACGGTAGCTTTATCTTCTTATGATTGGACGGAGCTTGTTGTGCATCTTTAAATTTCTTTATTTCACATGTTCTCTTCCTAGAAGTGTGAGGTGAGGTTATGATGTTCTGGGAAGAAAATATACCACTTCTTTCCTATTATGTATATTACAAATCAATTTAGCCATTGGACATCTTTATAAAACTATATACATATAACCATTTCTGCCTCCACTTTTAATACTATATACAAATAAACTTTAATAAAGCTAGGTTGAGAATCTTACAGTTTGGACAACTTTTTGTTTCTCCAAATGTCTACCATGTGAGTGGTCTCTTCTATCAACACGTTATATGACAGTGCCCTGCAATCATTCAACAAGACTTTATTAATACATGGACCAGCAACCAACAACTAATGGGACCATACACCAACTAATGGGACCAGCAACCAACAATAAGTAGGTGGAACATTCAATAAGCCCAGCTCTATATGTGTACAATACATACAGTCTATATTGAAGCCCATAACTATTCTTTAAAACAGTGCTACATCCCAAGGCAATCACAATACTCAAAGCAAGGCAAATAACAAATTTACAATTATAAGGCAGTGATACAACACTTTCAGCAAGGCCATTCAACAACAATTATTAACCATCATTCATAACACTAATAGAAACTAAAATTAACAAGCCCATAAAGCAGCTAAATTAGCAATTGTTTATTACAAGCCCAATAAAGCAGCAGTACATTACAATCAGCATCCAAGATTAAACAAACAGAACTATGCAGCCACTATCAAGAAGTAATATAAACATAAATTGAACTACACTTACATCATCTATGATTGTTTGATTCCTAACTCCACCCCTTCTCACCTGTTGTAAAAAGGACTCTAACTTAGTTATTTACACCAATGATAAAATATACTTGGTAATAGATACTGTAGTTAGAGAGTACTTACAGTTATTACATTGTATTTTGACCCTCCAGCTGACTGAGTGTTGGAGGGAGCTGCTGTAATGTTATTTGTAGTTGGAGGAGAGTTCGTTGAAGGTGGTGGAGTATGGGTTGGAGATGGTGTAGGAATGTTGCTTGGAGCTGTTTGTGACCCACAAGAAGCTGATTCATTGTTGGTTTGAGCTGATGGGGTTACTGTTGGACACTTACAGTGATTATGTCCAATAATCTTGCAAATAACGCATCTGCTGGTGTTATGTTTCTTCGATAGCCTCGTTCTACTTGGTTCAACAGCCGATGGTGGTTAGACTCTTTCTGAAGGGTAACTGTGATCGGTTCATAGGGGGTTGAAGGCCAGAGCATAGGCTCGTTGATAGGGTTAATGGTATGCGAATAAATTCTCTTATGCGTTGCAACATGATAACAATCAGCCACGTAATCAATTGGATCTTGCTTAGCTTAAAATATTGTTGCAACAGCATGGCAGCAAGGAATTCCCGAGAGCTACCACTTTCTACATGCACATTCCCGCGTTTCCAAATCCACCACAAATTGGTTCGCTCCTTCTCTAACATGGTACTTTTCTCCACCAATTTCTCCTACGTAACAGTTACCGGCGATGTTTGTAATCTTGTAAAGTTTCTTTTGGATTACCGGACAGAGCTTCTAATCTCACTTTGCTAACTGTTTCCGTTTTTTCACTATGCGGGAAACTATTTGTTCTCTAATCCCCTCCAACAGACTAATCACCCATTTTCCTCTGTAATCTAAGATAACAGAAGTAAAAGTTTCAGCCAGATTAACAGTTTGCATCTAACATTTGTTTTTTGTATCATAGTGTGCTCTTGTCCATTTTGATGGAGGTTTCTCAAACAGCCAATTGTATGTTGCTTGGTTGCATCTTTTCATTTCCTCCATATGGTACTCAAACTCTTTCACAAATATTGACCTAGCACATGCCCAGAATAGGTGGTGTTCTTCTTTGCCGGGGAACGTCTTTTTCAGATTAGCGTATAAGTGTTTGGCACAGAACCTGTGTTCTGAATTAGGGAACATGGCAACTAACGCAGGAACAAGACCTTTCTGTTTGTCAGACAGCCAGGTGAAGCTGCCTCCATTTTGGATATTCAGATTCTCTCCAATTAGTTGGAGGAACCATTCCCAACTCGATCTATTTTTAGATTCCACTATAGCCCAAGCCATGGGATACATTTGATCATTAGCGTCCACCGCAACCACAACCAGCAACTGTCCTCCAAAAGGACCTTTCAAGAAACAGCCATCCAACACGAGAACAGGCCTGCATCCAGAACTGAATCCCTTTTTACACGCATCTAAACAGACATACACCCGTTCGAATACTGACTGGTGACATTTGATTACAATCGTCGACCCTGGGTTGCTCCTTAGTATCTCATGGCTGTATTGAAGTAATTTTCGGTACTGGATCAAGTCATCTCCCATAATGAGATTAAGTGCCCTTGATCTTTCCCTGTAAGCTTACATCTACCAGTCTTCACCAAGTATTCTTTGTTTACATCTGCGATTAAACCCTTTATCGACCAATCTGGGTTTGCCTGCTACCTACTCATGTATTGTTTTTCCAGCCACTGACTTTTAATATTCCTATTCATGTTAGTTGGCCCACATTGGTGTTCATCCAGGAATGTTTTGATCATCCATACTGGTTCACAGCCTCTGTTATTTGCATAAATGTACCAATTACAGCAAGTCTGAGTGCATTTGAATGAGCAACATTGTTTGTCATTCTTGTACATCTTGATGTTGCGTCTCTATTTGATTCTATACTGCCTAACACTATCTTTAAACTTCCGCGATGAACCAAACTCAACTCCCACATCCAACTCAAGAAACCTAATTTCCATCGGCATCTTGAAACTTCTCAGCCTTTGTTTCATTTTCCTAGATCTCCTAGACTCATTTGCAGAACCTTTAGTACTTGTCAAATTATCGTTGCTGACATACTCTTCCTCCGAGCTAATGTCGTTATTCAAATCATTTCTTGCATCAAATCCATCAACATCAGTCTCAATTTCGATGTATGGTTCTAGAGTGTAACTATTGTCTTCACTCATACTGTCATCATAATCGGGATCACTTTGTCTCGTGTGAGGTTACTCGGTAACATCAAATTGCGACATGTCAATGTCAGCAAAGAACGAGTCATCGATGCCGTCAACACCAACATTGTCTCTCCCAACACAGTCTCTAGCATCCTCATCACCATTAACAGCAGCTTCAACACCTTTTGTACCTTCCCATCTCCCTGCACACCTTATGTACCTTCTTGAGCTGCATGCACAACTTCTGTACCTTCCCATTTGCATGCAAACTATTTGTACAGTCCCCATTTTCCTGCAAACCATCTGTAGAATCCCCATCTGTCTGCAAACCATTTATACAATCCCCATCTTCCTGCACACCTATACTATCAACAACAGCCTCAACAGCTTCGGTCCCATCCCCTTCTACCTCTACATTTTCCCTAACACCATCCTCATTTGGTGTAACATCACCCTCAACACTGTCACACACTATACCATCACCCATTGCACTATCTACCACAACAACAGTAGGAGCACCCACTGAACTGTCTACCACTTCAACAGTTGGAGCACCCACTGCACTGTCTACCACATCAACAGTTGGACTACCGGTAGCATCTTCATTTTCAGTATCTAGACCACCAGAAACATTTCTATTTTCAGTATCTAGACCGTCAATAACATCACCATCTACATTTTCAATATCAAGACCACGAGCAACATTTTCATTTTCAGTGTGAACATATAATGATCATCAAACATTCTTAAACTATCAGCTATAACTAGACTGCTATCACCTTCAACATCGACAGTTGGAATGAAATTTGTGTTCCTAAGTTTGGTTGGAGATATCATTTCTAGAAGGAGTATCCTATCAGAAAAGAGTCACTACCCTATCACTACCAATCATTTTTGTTACCTCATAGCAGGCTGCATCTGTCTCTAGTATTTTGAGAGAAGTGCTTGAACCCGACAACGAGTAAGCGAACAAAAAATGTCCCCTCTTCCTGATGCTTCTGTTAAATCGTGGATAGATAGTAGCTCCAAAATCGAAGATTTGTCGCAACTAATGAAGTCTACGAATTCCGACCTGCCCCCAATGTACTTCAATTTCTTTTTTCCAATTAATTTGCCATCGAAGTGGTAATTCACAGCAAACAGTTTGTCATTCACACCTGCGATAAACAAATAAAATCATACACTTGTTAACAGTAGCCTCAACACCATTACAAACACCATTAAACACCAACATTAAACCAAGAACAACACCATTAAACCTAGAACAACCCAGAACAATAAATTAAACCCAGAACAGTAACATTAAACCAGAACAAAAAAATTAACCCAGAAAAACACATTTATACCCAGCATAAGACCCTTAACAACACCACAACACCATTAACAACACAACTATACCCAGAACAACACAATTATACACATCACAACATCATAACACCATTAACAACACAACTATACCCAGAACAACACAATTATACACAACACAACACCATTAGCAACACCATAACACCATTAACAACACAATTATACCCATAACAACACAATTATACACAGCACAACACCATTAACAACACCATAACACCATTAACAACACAACTATACCTAGAACAACAAAATTATACACAACATAACACCATTAACAACACCATAACACCATTAACAACACAACTATACCCAGAACAACACAACACCATTAACAACACCATAATACCATTAACAACACAATAACACCCAGAACAACATCAAATAACTCTCTTTTTATACTAACTGAAGTTAAATATCTATATAGCTATAAAAATACAACTAAAATCAAATAACTCACCTCTGTAAAAATATTTTTCCATGTTGAAAGAGCTTCGAATGGCGACTTAGGATTTTTGGGAAAGTGGATGGATTTTGCTTAGGATGAAGAACTTGATATGTCGATACACTTAGGGTTTACGAATTTTGGCTGCAAAACCCTATAGGTTATGATGAAGAATCATCAGTGGCTGAAATCGATTAATGATTAGGAACTGGATAAGTCGATGGTTTAGGATTAGGGTTTTGATTCTGTTTTTGCGATTCACTAGAGAATAAGAGAAAGGAAAAGGGAGAAAAATTGAAGTTGTCGCGTTTGGGGGTTCTAATTTGGGGTTTCTGGTTAGAAATTTGAGGTTCACTTTTTGGAGGGAGAAATTAGGGAAATTAGGTTTTTTTTGTTTCCAATTAGGGCTAATTGGGGGCTGGGTGATTAATTGGGTATTTGGGTAATGAAACGGGTCTCGGCTTAGGGTTATATTATATTTGGGTTGGGCTGGATTGGGTTATATTAGAATGGGCTAGGTTGGGTTAGGTTTATTTAAGGTCGACCCAGTCCAGTTAGGGTAAAGGTGAAAGTAAATGGTAAATGGTTAAATTTTAGAGTAAATGATAAAATTTTAAAGTAAAAGGTAAATGTGATGTGGCTGCTTACATGGCAGATGATGTGACATGGGCAGGGGCCTTATTGGCCCAATTTTTGGGGGACCAAACTTGCAATAAAAGTAAGGGACACGTGGCAGTTTCTCATGCTTCACATGTGCGGGGGGGGGGGGGGGCAAATTTGCAAATGTTTGAAACGAAGAGGACGAGTGAAAGTCAAAAATGAAGGAAGGGGAGTAAGTTGATACAAAGGGAAAACATGGGGGACTAACAGTGATTTTTAGCCTATTTCCTCAGTCATACTTATTACTATTTCTTGTTTTTATCTACTTTCTAATTTATGAATGGGTGTAGCTCTTATCTCGCATTTGATATTATTTCTATATAATTTTAAAAAAAATTACAAGAGTGCATTTTAATTTTTTACCTTTGATAAATATTCAATTTATATTTTATTATACTTTATATGTTTTGTAATCAGGTAAGAACCGCTGTTTTCAAAGGATACAAAAAAATTTGAATTTAAATTTTCGAGATAAGCCTTTTGTATTTAAGGAATGGGTTTAGCTTTCCTTCAACAATTACAGTAGATTGCAAATGAATGAGATAATAATGACCTAAAAAAGTGCAGGTGTTTGTATCAACTGCATTGTATTCCAAAATCCAATCAATCACGGTTTTGGAAAAAAAATGCATCTGATTACGAGATAGGATTTCAGAATCGACTATCAATTTTGTTTAGAATGCAGTTGATTCCGAGATGGGATCTCAGAATCTACTGGCGATTTTGAAAAAAAAAATGCAGTTAATTCCGAGACGGGATCTCGAAGTTAACTCTCAAATTTGGGAAAAAATAATATAGAAAGAAGTTTGCGCCCTTTATAGCAAAGAGATGTTTGTGTTAATCGAAACAAAGGTATGCTCGTACATTTATTAGTTTCATACTATTGTATTATATATCAGGATTCGATTCAACAATTAATGGCATCCTCATATCAGAAGTGTTATTTATTTCTTTATCATGGTGGTAGACAAGTCGTAATTTTTTAAAATCTTATGAAAAAATAACTGGAAAGAATACACTACTTGATGGTATTTGGTAAACTGTTAAGTCCTTTTCTTTCTAACAAAAATAAAGACTATAGAAAAAAGAAAAAAAAAGTGATTTTTAGGAAGAGAAAAAAAGGAGTGGGGAGAAAAAACAAGAGAAAGAAGTGAGTTGAAGGAAGGAAGAGAGAGAAAAAGTATAGAGATAAAAGTTTCTTTCTAACAAAGAATTAAAAAATATGCTTAAATTAGATTAAAACCCTTATATTTACATAAGGGTAAAAACAAAATTTTCTAAACGGAAAAATTAGAAGATAGTTCGAAATATGGAGGAAATAAAAATATTAACATAGAAAATAAATGTACCCCAAATAAATTTGACGCCTAAAATTAATTAACATAAATTATAGCCAACATATACGATTTAACTTCTAAAATTAAGCTCTAAAATAAAAAACTCAATTTTTTTTATAGATTACTCATGAAAGATGAAGAAATCAAAATCAAATATTCAACACCTCATAACATCACTCAATCAACCAACAAAGTAATTTAATCTTGTATTTTAGTTCTATATCCATCTAACATCAACATCCTATTATAAAAAACCATCTCAAATATTCTGAATTTGAAAATTAAATTTCGAAACACCAGCTCGGAATCAGTTGTTTTAACAGAAAAAAATTTGATTCCAAGACAACATCTCGGAATCAGCTGTTTATGCACATAGTAGAAAACAACTGATTCTGAGACAACATCTGAGGATCAACTGTTTATGCACATAACGGCTGAGTCTGAGATTATGTCTCGTAGTCACTTGTTTGTGTTTAGATTTTTTTGGATTATTTGTTATTTTTATTATATTATTAACATATTACTTATTGATAATGTAGGAACCTGAAATTACTTACCTTTCTCATATTACTCCTGATGATATTATATATCTGAATCTCACTGACACATTCACCACCCAAACGCACTACACTAGATCTGAACTTACAGAATGGGTATTGAGTGTCGGTCGAGAGTTGAAATATTCTTTGATGGAAAGTAGGTATGATTTTAAGATACACGGGAATACTCCTCGGTTTTTTTATTCATGCGAGAAATATAGAAAGTTTAGATTAAGACAAAAGGAATCTAATGTGAAGAGGAGAAAGTCAAACACAAAAAATAGATTGTCCGTTTACACTAAAACTCATCTTCTCGACAATGGTCTATGGTATATGGTAGTTTCATATGGTAGTCATAACCACTCGTTATCCAAATATTTAGAAGGTTGTCCTCAAGAAAGAAAACTTACTCTGACCGAAGAATATTTCGTGAAGAATTTATCTATACATGGTGTCACTCGTCGTCACACTTTACCCGCCTTAAAAGATATTAATCCTCATAATATCTCTAACATGCATAACATTTATAATGCTAGACAAAAACACCATACATTGAAAAAGTGCGGTCAATCACAACTTCAATATATTTTGGGTAAGATGAAGGAGAAAAATTACATTGAATGGTACGGAAAAGGGACGTTAAAGGTCTCAAATAATCACCAAATTATTTTTTTCACACCCGGCGTCTATTAATATTCTTAGGAAATTTATGGTGGTCTTTATTATGGATAATGCATACAAGAAGACGACATACAAGACGTCATTGTTCGATATCGTTGATGTTACGTCAACCAACATCACATTTGCGATCGTTTTCGTTTTTATTAGTCACGAAAAGTTTAAAAATTACATGTGGCCATTGTAACGTTTACGTTGCTCGTGGAGGAAAACCATTATACTTTACCTAATATTATAGTGATGGATAGGGAATTGGTATTAATGAAAGCAATTGACATTATATTTCCGAAAGTGACACACATGTTATGCATATGGCACATAGAAAAAAAATATCTTAGTGAAGACTAAGAAATTTTTTACCAGCAAAAATGTATTCCGTGGATTTCAAGCGTCTTGGAATAAAATTGTTTATTCGGACACCATAAGGAAGTTGAACTCAACCATCGAGTGTAAGAAAGAATAATAGAAGGCGTACCCGGAGCCCTAGATTACACTGGAACATGGTTGAAATCTCCTTATGGTGAAAATTTTATTTATGCCTACACTAACAAGTTCAAACATTTCTGCAATAACACAACGAATAAGCCAAAATATTTATAATGTAATGCAATTATTATACTATTTATGCATTTTAAATCAACATTTGTTGTCATGAATAATAAGGCGTAAAGTTCGCATTCCACCTTAAAATGTTACCTTGGGACGAGTTTGCTTCCATATGATGATTTTGGAGAAGAGTTGATTCTTTACTAGAGATGCAACACACAAATATAAAAGTATTGTTTGAAAAAAGTACGTTTCTCTCAGTTTGAGTATGATGCTTGGATATTCAAGGTTATTATACGTTATACGTCAGAATTTTTTTTCAAAATTATGAAAGATAAATACGAAAGGGCTAAACAAATAGGGAATGATAAAGCAGAATGCAGATGTGTTATTAGAAGCACTCACGGTTTTTCATGCACATGCAAGGTTGGTTTATTAGTAATGCAGCACCATCTTTGATGCAATTATGTTTGAAAATAGGTGGACAAGGTTAAGGATTATGAAGCACGGCACACATAAAGAAGATGATTATGTTGAGGAAGAAATAACAGTGATTCGTTCTCTAATACGTGGGTACTATCGCGAGCGTTGACTACATATCATAAAGAAAAACTGTGAAGTACTTGAACCTAGAAGATACGAAGCCATTCCAGCCGTAGAGAAAGCTAATATTAATGGTAGAGATAGTAAACATGCTAACGATAATTCAACAAATATGGAAATATCGGGATACAAATATATAGAGTTATGCAATAGTGCCAATATACTGTCGTACGTAAGTCGTATTTTCTCGTCTCAACCGAAAGCACCATTAAATCATTACTTAGCCAAACAAAAGCTACACCTAATGTTCCTAAGAAAACTACACTAAATGTACCAAAATTACTAAGACTCGTAATACTCTTAAGATTATCAAGCCCCCAAAAGGTAAAAATTCCAAACGATACGTCAATATTTTTACAACAACTCTCCAAATATTTGCGTCCATTCATATCTGAGTGCAAGAATGTGGGTTCAGATGGTCATTGTGGTTTCAGAGTCATCGCCCACATAATTTATTATGACGAAAGCGTATGGGCGCATGTTAGGACCGCACTAAAAGAAGAATTCTTATCCGACCTACTTTTGTATGAGAAACTTTGTGGTGGTCGTGAAAGGGTTGATGCTGAACTACGTTGTATAGACTTTTATACCCTAATTTCCCCTTTAAGAAACTGGATGGCAATTCCAGACATATGTCAAGTGATTGCTAATGATTTTAGATGCATTGTATATACAATTTCTGACAATATTAGATCTACGTTTTTATCACTAAAAGGTGTTCCACCCCCTATAAACGAACGGAAAAAGATTGCTTCTCTCACGTTTATGGCAATCACTATATCAGTGTACGAGTACATTTCTACCACTAGACTTATTATACTATTTCATACTAGTATATTAATTCATTTATTGTAACAGGTCACCATATCTCTGGGTGGACTATTGGCGTTAGGTTATCAATCATATATCCAATACATTTCTGAAGAAGCGAAAGGGTGGTTTCCTCATTTGCAAGGAAGGATTTTGTCATTTTTTGGTATTCAATCTATGAAACCTCAAACTACTCGAGATCCACAAATGGTGGATTTAACGATTGATTAAAAGTGGGAACAAGTTTTCTATGTTAACTTCATATCAAGTTTTTTTAACGTTTACTTTATGTGATAATAACTTCGAAATGTTTGTTAGTGACATTACTTATTTTCGTCTTTTTTTTCTTATTTTACCTTATTCTACAATATTACGTAATTTGTTAATAATTAAAATAACTTGTTAACAAATATATAGGTTACACAAATGGCATTGTAAAAATTAAACAAGTACGACGATAATATAAAAGACTAAACCTAAAACATAGATAAGATAACAATGTGTAAATTCAAATCAACTAGAAATTTTGATAAAAATATACATTCTGACCCACATTCTCTATTTGTCCAGCCAAATATATTTTCACACCCTTTTTTTGCTTCCTCAAAATCCTCACTAAAGGGTTTCTCGTACATAGCTACATCTTTATTGGTTGTGACGTGGTCACGAACGTTATTCAGTTGGTCTTCGGTTATTTCATCGGTCATAAGACTATTGTACAACTCAATCGTAGCTTCTCGTTCTTTCGGTCGAATGTCGAAAACCTTGTGTGTTCTTAGAGACCTTAAATATTTCCATATTTGTTAGATCTCTGTCATACCGCGTGAAAAAGGATATATAACGTAGGAAAACTATTAGGAATATGTGTTAGCTGAAAGCTATCACAACGCAACAAAAGGAAAAAGAGAATTCTAAAATTATTATTTTATTGCAAATTGTTCATAAAATATGAAAATGATTTCTTTAAGATAATTCTAAGAGAATATGCATGAGCACAACAAAAAATGATTATTTTTCTAACTAGGGTTCGTCTTATTGGAGTTGAATTATAGTTTTGGATGTTTTATGCGGAAAACACAATCTAACACATGCGAACTCATTAGAATTATACTTCAGAGCAAGAATATAAAAAAAGTACAAGGAAAAAAATTTCCTCATCGAGTGTCCATTTTTTAGAAAGTTTTAGTTGGCTTGGAAATTGAAGAACTTAATAACGTATTCAACGTATGTAATATTTAATGCAAAGCATAAACTTCATACGTTGGAGTGCGGTTAATCGCATATGTAATATTCGTTGGGAAAAATAAAGAAAAATAATTACGTCGAATATCATAGGACTGCATCTGAAAGTACTCAAGTTATCTCTCTCTCTCACACACACACACATATATATAACACGTGACATGCTAAAAACCATGGCAGGTCTCTTATGTTTGCGACTTGTCTCACGTCAATCCACATTATTTACATCTCTAATAAACAAGTCCCCAACTTTTTAAAAACACAACAAACTAATCTTGTTTTTATCCAACCCATATTTTATTTATTTTTTACCCTTTAACCATTGGATGCTAACGTGAACACAATTATTTTTTTAAAAAATTACTTTTATTTTTTTATTTACCTATATATATAACCGAAACACAACCCAAATTTATTAAAAATCCAACCCAAACTTAACACTATAAATAAAACCCAAACTTTTGTTTTATATCTTCTTCTTCGTGTTCCTCTCTCTATATTCCTCTTTATGTTGGTAACACTTATTTATTTTTTCTATTTCCAAAGAATTTATTTGTTCTTCCACAAGTTTCTCTTTATTTTTAGGATCTTGATTCAGAATATGAAAATGGGAGACGATGAAGATGAATATGATATGATTTACCCACAAAACCTTACTCTCTCAACCGACAAAAACTCCTGGTGCATACTCGTCAAATCGCCAAAAGACATGCATTTTACCAAGAACATGAGGACAATGATGAAATCAGAGATTATTCATAGCGAATTGAAGAATAAAATGTCAATCGATAAGGAGAAAAACCAAGTGGGTATTATTATAATATTGAAATAAACGCAGGTTTCAGAATATACCTAAAACGATAAAAATATGAACTTTAGGACCTCAGTATAATTTTTTTGGACTTAGTGAGGTGAAATAGAGTAATGAAAGGACTGAGGATGAATCGTTTGTATTGTTAGAATTTTGGAGAGACATGTGTTTGCAATTAGGGAAAAAGAGCTTAAGAACGGAGGATTGGGTCGATTTGATGAGAAAACAATAGAGGAATTGAGGTTGAGAAATTAGAAACTCAGTGTATAAAAATGATTTATAACTTGAAAATAAAGTACAAGAAAGAAATGGCGAAATCGGAGAAACTATTATCGAATTCTAGCAAATGAGGTTTTTTATAAAAGATGTATATGTTACTTGGTTCACCGTCAAGGTAAAATTTTGGTTTAGTTTGTGGTCTCGATTCGGGATAGTTTGTGTTCATGAACACTAGGGGGTTAGGTGGATAGATTTAATGGTTTTGATAAAATGATGATTATTTTGCTGATTAAAAAATAGAAAGTGATGATAAAGATGGAGATGGAGATACAAGAGGAGGTTCTTATAAGTTGTTAGGATTTATTTATTGTATTAGGTTTGGGTTCTATTTATATTATTAGGTTTGGGTTGGGTTGGGTTTTTAATAGATTTGGACCGGATTTTGGTTATATAAATAGGTAAAAAATAATAATAATTGTAATATATATATATAACATTAACCGTGTCCACGTCAGTGTCCTATGTGGACGCTGATGTGGATGGTTAAAAGGTAAAAATATAATAAAATATGGTGTGGATTGTAAAAAAAAACTAGCTTATTGTGTTTTTTAAAATGTTGGGGACCTGTTTAAAATGTTGGAGGACATGCCATATTTTTTAGCCCACCCGACATCTATTGACCTATTAAGGATATTTCTACATTATAGATAGTTCATACAAGACTGCAAGGTATCAAATGTCATTGTTTGAAATTGTTGGGGTTACATTAAGGAGTATAACATTTTTCATTGCATTTGTTTTATGGGTGCGTGAAAATTATCCAACTATACTTGGGGGATGGATCGTCTTAGGTTGTATTACATTCGTTTTATGGGTGTGTATTATTGAATCTTATGTTGACATATAAGAAATTTATATTGATGGGTGCAATCAAAAATATATTTTTATACGCGACACATTTGTTATGCAAGTGACATTTAAATAGAAATATTAAAGTCAATACAAATAATTTTTTGGAATAATGAAATATATACAACGTGTTTCTTGTTTTTTAGAGTGTGGTCGTGTATTTGGAAATTGAATTATGAGTTGCAATCAAACATAACAACTACGAATAAGATATATATATATATAATTTATCCAAAATAATTAAAGTATGTTAAAACAACTTGGCTCAAACCGTATGATGAAAAATTATATGCATACTTCAGCACAATTAAACATTACAAAAACTCACTAACAAATCACTAAACTCATTCATCATTATATAATAAAATAAGATATTAGCATAAAATAATTGAACTAATTTTTTTATTATTATTGAAGGTGCACATTCATCATTGACGCAATTTATTGAAATGCGTCAATTAAACCTATAGCTATTTTTTAGGCACAATGACCATTGTGGTTTTAGGGTTGTTACTCACTTTTATTTATGAAGTGAAGATTATTTTTCGCATTTGAGATAATAACTAATTAATAAATTTTGATTGGACTATCCTTTGTATGACCTAGTTTATAGTAAACGTAAAAATATATATGCAAATCTTGTTATGCTTGATTTATTCTCTCTAGTTGTAAGTAAAGAGAACTTGATGATGATGTCCAATATTTATTTCATCCTTGCAAGATTTTTAAATACATCATACATATAGCTTTTCTAATTGGCTCAATAATTTATTTACATATTAAAAATTGTTATGCCCCCTCACATATAATTTTTTTATTACTCGCGTAGATGAGAATCAATTTGTTAATGTAAGTAAAATTTTGAATTAATTTATCTATTTCTTTAATAATAAAACTTCATTCTATAGTCATATCATATTTATTTGGATGGATCGTCATGCATTCGAATAAACCGTTACCAACCATTTATCATATGAGGATGAATTTTGTTTCTCCAAAGATGAGGATGGATCACTAGATTATTTAAGTGTGTTGTTATTTAACTCAAATATAGCCTCTTAAACAACATGTTTGTAGGGTGAAAACATTACTGAAGACAAATTAATCTGTATTTTGTAACCTAAATTCTTGTAACCTATTGTGTTTGTAACTTAAATGTATTGTAACTCAAAACAATAGTAATTTAAACTATATTTTTTACTCATTGTTACTTCTATTAGTGAACTTTGTTAGCAATGAATTTGAAAGAGTACATGAAGATATAACAAAAATAACAAGGTAGAGTCAACTAGAAGTCATAAATAATATATATTTTTTGAAATTAAAATTTTATTAAGTAAATTAACCATGATAATATTTTGTATTCATTTTTAAAGTACACGAGATATGATAATAAAAAAATAAAAAAATAATATTAAAGTCAAACCACGTCAACGTTATTGATGATTAGTGTGAAGGATAATTTCATATGTACTCGTTTTATTTCCGTTGATACTTATTATGTTAAAAGTTGAAAGTTTTTATTTGGCAAGGTCATACCTAATATTATTCAGCTACTCGTCGTTGATTTCGTCAACTTAATGCAGTGAGTATTTCTTCAATGTCATTTCCCGATCTTCATGTGTAAGGTCAAACACCCAATAAATACAGAGTATCTTATGATAATCTCACCTAGCACGAACTTCATTACGACTATGTATTGCCGATGGTGGGATTGCTTGATTTTTTCCCTTAAATATAGTGCATTTTTCGTACCACGATAAAAACAAAATACCATATATATTCCTTGTTGTCGATATTTTTTTTTAGTTCTTTGTTAAACATGCATATTCGTTGGTACACCAAAGTATATTTTAGATTTAGATTTCATGATGCTTCAGTATACATATTGATAATATATGGATAGCAAAATTTAGCCATGAATCGGTTTTTGATACGTATCAGATGAAGTAATTTATGGTTCCGAATTATGCTTGACACGTGTCAGATAAGGATTACGTAATACAATTTATATGTATATAGTGATGCATCATTTACCTCTTTTTTCTATTATAAAGTTAAATAATATATTTTTTGCTAATGTCGGATAGAGTTGTTGTAACTTAACTATCTATAATTTAGATTTTTTGCTAATTCAAACTATATCTTTTTACTTGTTAGTTATTCTATTAATGACAATCTTCAAGTTTGAAATATTGTACTATATGTTTTTTGTTAACATTGAATTAAAAACAAAAAGATGAAAGCATAATAAAAATAACAATATAGTTTCAGAGGATAATAAAAACGAAACAAAATTATAATAAAGTAACATCTTAAGAACAGTTTCATTCATATGATTCTTCCATGTAGTCGTACTCATCAGCGTGTATTTTTTGTCTCACTTATCACCAAGATTATCATTTATATTATTCTAATGAAGTTCAGTAATTGTGTCAGTAATACCTAAATAAAACATCTCATACAATTCTTATTTGGCATCACATGTGAGGTTGAAAAATCAATTCGTTGGAATCAATTTCAGATACTCCCACCTGATAAAGAATTCTTCAGGTTCATATGTAGGTGACATTAGGGTTACGCGATTCATATCATACATATATTACATTTTGTAGATTGTTTTGTAAAAAACTTATTTTCTTTCATCTGCTTTTGTTTTCTTCACCATGCCGATGATTTTAAGCAATAATGAATCTATAATTTTAGTTCACTATATTTTATAGATCTTACAGATTTTAATTTTTGATAAAGTTTTTAGTTATAAATTTGGTTAAATTCATTGGTATACATAGATAAAACAATAGAAAAACAAGTTAAACTAATTAGAGTAAGATTTTGAAGATAAGATTAATTGAAAAAACCAATATCGTACCAACACATGTTAAATATATTATTGTTAATTTATGTTAATATGTTAAAAAATATAAATTATATATGTTTAATTTTAGTTGTCTTTTCGTTTATAAAAAATACAACTAATTTCGACCGCCTAAGTTGAAATTCATTACAAAATATAAAACACAGGAACCTAATTTCGACCGATTGAGATCGAATTTAGTTATATTTATCTTATTGAAAATGCAACTAATTTCAGCCATATTGGCGGATATAAATTCCAAAATGAAAACCATAAATAACAACTAATTTTTGGGTCAAAATTAATTATCTTTTAAATATTAATTTTCATATACGAGCTAGTCAAACTTTATTTTTATTTTTTACTTAATGATTAATTTCTTTTGTTCATATCTTAACAAATGTTTATTTTATTTTTTGTTGTTGTTAATATATTAGTTTATTAGATAAACATATAACATAACTTCGAATGAAATTGATTAAAATATTTGTATCAAAATCGATGATAACATAATAACTAAAAATAACAAAAGTTCAAATACATCATGTATGTCACCCGTCCATATACGTATCACATATCGAAATTTTATCCCATAATGCATTCCTTATTTCCTAGAGTGGCATACTTAAATGTTAATCATTGTACTTGCAACCATTCTTATATACAACATATCTGATTCACCCGGTGGATCTTTTTTGGCCAAAATAGGCGACACAAAACATAAAAAATTATATATAAAACCATCATAATTTGGTTCCATAATATGAATACTAACACCTTTGACCACTCATGTACACTTTTGGTCTGTTTCTAAAGATATTTGGCTTAACTCATTATAATCAAATCGCTACATCTTTAAATATATAAGCTATATTGCCTTTTGTAACAATTTTCTTCTTTGAATGATGCCATACGCATTAAACATAACAGAAATATCTGAACTACGCAACCTGATATGTATAACTTTATATTGTTCGTGTCTAATATCTGAACTACGCAACCTAAAATATCTGAAACATTAAGAAATTGTGATACCATTGCAACATTTACATTTTCAATTTTGTTGTCACATGGGTCTCCCAACTGTCCATCGATTACTAGACTTGTAATATTGGCCACATCATTTTATGTGATATTCATCTCCTTGCATGAAGAATGGGAAATATTGGTTTGGGATGCTATTTTTTAACAAATGCGCATATTAATGGACTAGTCGTATTTTAATCACGTATGCATCTAACGCCGTTCTACATAATTTAATTTTTACAGCTTTGTAGATAGATTTATGGCTGCTCAACTCCAAACTAAGCAACAAAGTGTGCGCGTTATAATAGCAAAAATATTTATCTCTTTTACAAACCAATAAATAGATATTTATCATAGAATACAATATGAAAAATATTCATAAATAAAATTTTAAAAACATTTATATACTTATCCTAGAGTGATAAACATGGTAGATTGTGTGGTTCAAGAAATTATTGTAGTAATTCAAAATATGGTGGAATATTGATTCAAAATCCAAGATTTGTGGGTATATGGTCTATGTTGGCTCATCTTCCTCCTAAGATGAACCACTAGGATCTTGCTCTGGTATATGGCGTGGTCAAGGTTCCCTAGCAGTATGTCATTTGTATACTTTATTTAACCAACCTCGTAATAAATTCGATTGGTTTCATCCATTCGACTAGTTTGGGTTTAATCTTTAAAAATTATTATAATAATATGAACATAAATCAATAACTATTATTCATACAACAAAACCTTGACTATATCGATAAAGGAGGTTCAAATAGAGTTAAGCTACAATTACAACATATGTTGATCCATAAAATTGGTATCCTACCTACAATAATACCCCAACAGTGGAAATAATAAATCTTAAACTAAAACACCTTAAATCTATGGGAAAAAACTAATGTTAAATTATAGATTAGACATCGAGTTTTAAAATTAAAAGAACGGTAATCTACCAATAACCACCTCGAATCAAAATTATTTAGCTATAACAAACTAGGGTTTGAAAAAGTACTGATAACCACTTGGTTTTCAAACTAAATTACTAATAACGGCCTATTTTGTTTAATACCCATCATACCCATATTTTGATCTGTTTGTTTTATTTATTTTTACTCGATCAATCTATTTTTCGATCTGAGATCAGTTTTTCTTTCTTCCTTAGATCAATATCTTCTGAAATTTTCGATTATTTTGGTTTTCTTTTGTTCTTCTATATTTGAAAAGGAGTGATTTTTGGGTTAACATATTTGAGTACAAAATTATGTGTTAACTGGTTGTGAAAATACGTTATAGGTGATTGTGTAAAAGGATTGTAAAATTATGTTATAGATAGTTACGTAAAAGGGTTGCAAAATTACGTTATATGTGGTTGGATAAAGAGGTTGTGATTACGTTGTATTTGGCATTATATTGGGTTGTGAAATTAAGAATCTTTCCTAGTTGTGTAACTAGAAAGTGCATTTGTTTTGTGATATTATGTGTAGTTGGGTTGCGTAATAACTTGTATTTTAGGTTTAGGTTGTGGATTTTATGTGAAAGTTCGGTGCGAAAATAAAAACAAAAGATTTTACAATTGAAACATAAAAATTAAAAAAAATAACAACAAAAGACGTACAAAACGAAAAAACTAAAAACAAAATTTGAAGTTATTTATTCAAATATCACAAGAAGAGTATTCTTCTTCCTCCTCATCTTCTTCATCTTGCTTTTTTATTACTCTTCTACTTCCACTTGACTAAATTTTCTCTTGTTTATCCACGAGCATGCCGAAAATATTCATTTGGACCCTCTTTATCTCCATAATATTTAAAACATTCTAGAGAAAAATCTTCATTAGCAAAAGAAAAAAATTTCATCATCATAAGAAGATGAAGAGTATTCTTTTGTGGTTGTCATTATCTAGTTTTCTTTTCATTTTTGTGAGCTATCAACTGTTGATATATTATGATAGTTATTAAAATTGGAGTCATCGGCAGATGAGATAATAGTTATAAGAGCCATTTTGAAATATCAAAAGTTTTTTTTAGTATAAAAGCCTAATAAATTGACTAAATTTATAGACAACAAGTTTAGAACCGTACACTGAGCAATTAAAGTTTATCTTTTTTATGAGCTAACCGTTGTAGTTATTTCCAAGAGAATGATGATTTATTTACTTTTATAAAATCCAAAAATTAATTACTCAATCAAAAATTAACAAGTTTAGATATCGATATAATAAAATATATGAGAAGATAATAATTTATATTTATATTAACATTTTGGAATTAAACATTTTTTTAGCTATGAAAATAAACATTTATTTAGTTGAGTGTGAAATTACGTTATAATATGGTGTGAAATAGAGAGTTGTTAAAAAAACACTAGTGTAATTAGTTTCGAAATTACGTTATAATGGGTTGCATGATTACGTTTTAATTGGTTGTGGAATAACAACTTTTGTTGCGTAAATAAATATTTCTTATGAAAATATACAATTGTAATTGGATTGTAAAATTACTATTTAATTGGTTGTTGTATTATTTTATAAATAGTTACAATTGTGAAATAATAATATATAAACAAAGGATAAAATAAATTTAATACTAATTTTTTTTAGTTTAGAGACATACAACGTTTACTTAAAAAATATAGTTAAGAAATAAACTAAATGTTTTATGTTTTTCTCTTTGATGTAAAATCTTCTTCTGTTTGACGCAAATGTCATTTTAAATGGTTTATAATAACTTGATTTTCCTTCATTAGTTTTTTCAACATGATTTTAGGACTAATATAATTTGTTTTTTTATTTTTGTTTCCATTTCTACAAGTTTAATAACATCTTTGTTTAAATCCATATATTATGACTGCAAAAAAAAAGGTTTTATCAAACTGTAGTTGTGTAATTACGTTCAATCAAGTTGTGATTTTTTTTTTGATGAGTTAAACTTGGTTGCATAATTGTGAGTAACTTGGGTGTGTAATTGTGAGTAACTTGGATGGGAAAAATGAATGAAGTTACATGTTGTAATAGATTCTTCAAATCGTTTAATTCTTTATGAGCATTCTTTATTCATTATGTTATCTAAGATGTATTTATAATTCCCGATGTGGAGAATACTAATTTTATCGACATTTTTTTATCTACATTACAAACTAAAAATACATGTAGATTTGTATTGAAAATAACATTTTTTTGCTTGCGTTAATACGTACAACTCAGTTGTGAAAATAGAAAAACAATTATCCAAAACCTTTAAACGGGTGGACAATTAGTTCACAAGTTACTAAGTGTATTTTTTTGTATAAAAATGTATAAAAGTCATCAAAACCAAACACGAACGCGTTTTAGGTCAAGCATATAATTACGAACCCAACAATTAAAAAATTCAAAACGAAAGATTTCATCGTGAAAACTTTGTATTAGTAGTTGTTTTGTGCTAAAATGCTTCAGAATTTACTTAAATTTGCTGCTAGAATATATAATTTGAATGTTTTTAGTGTTTGATTTTATAGAGAGATAATCGCAAACTAAAAAAGAAGATTAGAGTTTTTTTTATCCGAAAGATGATTTTTGGTAAATCTAATATATCAAATTGTTTTCCGTAAATTTGAAAATATAAATTGTTTGTGATAGTTTTAATCTTTTCGGGTGTTTCATTGATAACTTAATTTTAGAAAAAAAACTATATTTCTAAAAGTAAATAAATTGATGGTTGTGTAAGTATTTGGGCCTAACAAATAAAAGAATAACACGCTAGGGAATGATACAGAATTGAATTACGCCTAATTCATAAAATATATGATTTATTCCGAATAATAGATTTTTAGATATTGTACATTAAGTTAATTACATGCAATAAACTTAAACATTAAGTCCTTGTACTTCGTCATGGTTACCATGACCAGTTACCACTCTTGGTAAGCATATATTCAAACATTACATAATAAGTTTTAGTTAATGACTAGCTAAAATGTTTCTTTTTTGCATAGGCTATGAATACACACATGTAGTAAAATTAATAGTAATGATATTCATAATGGTTTTTTGTCTATTTTGACATAATTTTTTATCCTAATTTATTTGGTAACATGACTGCATTGATGGTAAAAAGATAAAAGACCAAAAGATTTATAAATTGTTAATCTGGGAGTTATAGCAATCTGGGAGTTATAGCTTCCATGACAGGTGGTTTTACTGGTAATTGTTTTTGGATATATTTTGAAACCACTTAATGTGAGAGAGGATATATATAACAATGCATAGAAATGGAAATTCATAAAAAAGAATAATCACCAAATGCACGATAAACTAGCAAAATAGACAAATTAATCTAAGAATATTGATTTTAATATGATTCGGCAGCATATCTTTACGATTAGGAAGACAAAATAGCTTCCATGCCCGGTGGTTTTACTGGTAATTGTTTTTTGATATATTTTGAAACCACTTAATGTGAGAGAGGATATATATAACAATGCATAGAAATGGAAATTCATAAAAAAGAGTAATCTCACCAAATATACGATAAACTAGCAAAATAGACAAATTAATCTAAGAATATTGATTTTAATATGATTCGGCAGCATATCTTTACGATTAGGAAGACAAAATAGCTTCCATGACCGGTGGTTTTACTGGTATTTTTTTGGATATATTTTGAAACCACTTAATGTGAGAGATGATATATATAATACAGCATAGAAATGGAAATTCACAAAAAAGAATAATCTCACCAAATACACGATAAACTAGCAAAATAAATAAATTAATCTAAAAATATTGATTTAAATATGATTCGGCAGCATATCTCCACGATTAGGAAGACAAAACTCTAATAAGATATTACCAAATCATTCAATAATCAAGAAGATAAACCATTCAATAACAAAAAAACTTAGGGGATCTATTGAAAAAAGAAGAAAAATATATATAATTTAAAATTAAAAGAGGTCCGGCTGAAAAGTAATCAGAATTGTATTGAAATTGGCAAAAACTTACAGTTTCATAGAAGACCGAGGCTTAAAAAAGTATGGGTGAGAAAAATGAAAAATATGTCAAAAAACGTATTTGGTTCATAAATTAACCCAAAAAAACGTGTTTGATTCAAAAGTTTAATATAAATTAGATTTATTTTTGTCAATAAACAAAACTTTATATAATAAACAAACATTTAAATTTAAATGCATTGGACCAAACTGAAACCTGTTGGATGAATATTTCTTACAAATATGTGTCCCTTAATGAGAAAAAAAATTCTATAATATGAACTGAATGTTTTTATTATTTTTTAAATTAAAATATCTATTCAATGACATATTGAATATTATATTAATATTAATATATATATAAAAAAAAGGGTGGTTGACGTATTTAAAATCATATTCTACCGCACTCGGTTCCTTATAAAAGACATGGTTGCCATAAATTAATTGTATCCTTAATTTTTCTACGCTAATCTAAAAATAAACCCCTGGTGTACGGGGTACCCACCACACCCCACATTCAATACACTCATTCCTGCCCATAGTTTGTTTTTTCTTTTTACATAAAATCAAAAGCTTATGTAATTTAAGCAACCAATTTTCTATAGACGCAAATGTATGGATGGTAACTGCTTTTCGCGATGTAGATCTAAAGTTTAATGCTGGATTGAAACAACAGATATTTTACATATGCATTACGTTATAAAAAACAAACTTTATGTGCAAGGATAGCTGTTGTTGGGTTGACATAATTATTTTCTACGGTCTAGAACTAGGATGACACTACCATCATCACACCATGCTCTCTTTTTCTTATTATTTAATGCTTATAACAAAAATTAAAAGTGGTAAAATAGATGCAAAATACGTTGTATTATAAATTCACTAATAAATTTTTATTACAAATATGTTTTATAATATCAATTCATTTCATCCTCACGTCTCAAAAAAAATCTTTTTCAATATTTTTAAAATCATCAAAGATATCTTTTTGTTTCTCTTTCATTTCATATTCTTTGTTTTGTATTCTATGGACCGCTGTAGACCATTCCTTGACTGCAACACATACTTCAAGTGCATCACTAGTCAGTATTGACCATTTAGTCGTTTATTGCGGCATGACCTAACTAAACGCACATTCATTTGTCACTATAAACATAAGTATTGAAAAAACCTCACTGACTAGCCTTGAAAGAACTAGAAGTTGGTCTTCTTTGGACTTCCAACACCTTAAAATATCAAAAGGGTTTTTTACATCATACTGTTCTAAATCATACTTAGTGTTCATGTATACGACCAGTTTATCAAAAGCTCCGAGAGATACTTTTGTAACCATTTTACTTACCAGTGCAGCTTCCACATAGTTATTATGATTTTTGGCTATCCCTTCATTACTACTACTACCCGCTATATTTGAAGGTCTAGCATGCATATCTCTCATGTATCATAAAATAAGAGTCAATTTTTTGAATATATTCTTTATAATTACATGGTCCATTAGAAACTTTGATACTTTCATAAAATAGCTCAACTAACAAGATAACCCAACCCCTCCCCGTTTTCCAAAAGGATAAAAAATTACACCAAAAGGTATAAACGTATGAGATGGGATGAAAAAAAAATTCAATCAAATTTTGTTTACACACCGGGAACCATTTCACGACATATATTCTTATCCTAATATGTATGTATATGCAAAAAAAGATAAGTAATATTAAAACTGGTCAAATAAATGTTAGGAGTATATTGTGTAGCAAAATTTTTAGTTGTATATTTTAGACGACTTTAAGAAACGTAATAATGAAACACAATAATGGTAATGTAACTTATCAACAGGATAAATAGAAATTATATGTATTATGAAGTTGAGTTATCTCGTCCTTATGCATATAAGCACGCCCAAGAATATAATATGTAGAGTTTTAAATGGATTCGACATCAAATACTAAAATTATGATTATTTTTTCACTAGTCAAAATAATGTTTTTCCAATCTTGTTGTTTACGACCCAAGGTCCAGCATAGTAAGGCTGGATTTTTAATAGCCTCGATAAAATCGGTAAATATTTTACTTATTCCATCTTTTTCAACCAATTAAAATATATGACATAAACATCTAGTGTGAAACATTTTGTGAAAATAAGGTTTTCAATCATGTCTAACTATTTCAACAGTGACATCATTCGCATATATATTATCAAAAAAAGTTGACATGATTTTATTTGTAATATTAAAATCATGCATACATTTCAACATACTATATCTAATTACATTTAAAAAATATATAATTATCATTTAGAGTATCCAATAAGGATCCATCTAATGTAAAATAACACACATAATATCAAATTCATAAAATATTGTTATATCACTAGTCACAACAAAATTCCATGGCAAAGTTAACATTGTATCCCTAATAAAAAAAATTGGTTTCTAAAATATTCCATAGTTTTTAATCGAGCTACATGGGATGGGTTTGGATCTTAGGTTGCCCATATTTATCATCAAGTCTTGTATCTTCAAGACTCGGAAAAATAAAAAAGATGTTCACTACTAATGACACATATCATGGTTTTGATTGTATATGTATTTTATTGAAAATATGCATATTGGTATTCGCATATATGGCTAGATTTGTTTTTTCAAGAATTTTAGAATGATCTTTAATTCTGTGTTTAGCTAAGTGTCTCGTCAAACCCTTAGTGCCACTATTTGTCTTTCCATCGTTATAACTATATAATTTTTTTATAATGTTTACACATACTTGTATCATTTTCAGGTTTCACAAGAAAGTGGTCATATATTTCAAGATGTTTTCTTCATAGAATTCGTACCACTTCTACTAACGATAACAATAGAATGGGAAGAATGTATTTCGAAGGTTGAATTTTCTAGACCATTATTTCAAAAGATCATGCATACATTGATTATTATTATTATAATCAAAATAATTTAGGTCTCGATTAGCCATTAGTTGATGTGGGATATTTTGTCACTTTCTATTTGATATCATTTATAGAATTTTGAAAAAAAATGAAACAACTAGTAAATAAAATTAATCCAATAATAGCACAATTAAAATAAATAAATAATATACCAAGCACTTTAAGAACCAATGATCCTACACCGTTAAAGAAACTTCAGTATGTCGAGTATGAAATTGGGTAAAACATTATTTAATAAGATTATAGAAGAGGAACTTGGTTTGCGAGATTATATTAGTTGTTTTAAGAGCTTTAGGAATAAGAATATTGTTTGAGAGATGAATGGTAAATTGAGTAGTTTCTTTTCCATTTACGAAGAAGAAACTCCAAAACAAATTGCCTTTCTCGGAAAGTGGACGTTTGCTTGGTCGTAACAGACATCTATTAGCTGAAACTGCTAATTGTTTTAAAAACAATCAAAACGACGGACGTCCGTTATTGGACGAACGTCTGTTTGGTTCTGATGAACGGATATTCGTTTTACCTAATCATTTTTTTGCTATAAATATGATCTTTCTACTCCAATTTTCTCCTATCATCATTCTACTACTTATAATCTTAAAATCATCCTTCAAATATTATTGTCTCAAATCATAATTATAGTCGATTTAGATTGAATAACTCTGGGGAAAGGTAAACAAGAATTGATACCATCGAATGATCCACATCGAGAAGAAGAGCTATAACGACGTCAGCAAAATATATACCGACCGATGTATCCAAATATATAGAAAATAAATAAAGTAAAGATATTCAAAATGGTATCGACGACAACGTTCATGTTTTTCTGATCAAACGTGAGTATGTTTTTAGACTATGATAAGCTTAACAGTATCGTAGGTTTCGAAGTGTTATTTAATCATCTTTAGAATGAGGTGGATAAGTTTGAGTTTTCCAGATTTCGTTAGGAATGATATATATAATAATAATTTTGTGTCACTGCAAGAATAATTTTGAATTATACATCTAATTTTGGGATGAGTTGCATAATTAATGATATGCGGTATAACTTTTATGAACCTAACCTAAAATATCAATTTAGTTTGCCACGACTAGACCATTTATGGAATTATTTAGGATTCTTAAGTTATCTTTATAAGAATTGGCCTACTAATTGGCATATACCGTTGAAGGAAGTAGTCGCAATAGTAAATAATGGTACACCTCAACCAACGGTTGATAGTAAGCCTAGATATGCTAGTAGTCATAATTTGAATGGATTTCATAAATTAGCTCTTAGATTGGTTAATAATTGTTTCATTCTTGATAATAATAATGCTTCAATCTTATTAAATCTTCAATAATTTAAACTATGACTATAATGTTGTGATGTATAACAAATTTACCAATTTTGATCATTATGCAAATGATTGATTCATGAGGTAAACAATATCTACCTATGGCATGATACTAACTTAGTTTCTTAGTAATAAGAGAGAAGATGATGTTAGTGGGTGACTTGAGCATCCAATTTGGAAGGGTTCTAGATTAGAAAAGTTATCTCTAAAAGGTCAAGAGTTATATTCTAGGAATATACAATTCTGGTAAAAAAGAGAAGTCTTTCAAAATTTTAAGGAAAGTTTGGAGTGAGTCTGAGAGGTCAATCAGTGTGGTCCACCTAATATGCCTAAATGACGATGAAGTCAATCAGGTATTTCCAATGTCAACATTTCTTCTCATCAACCACCACCTAAAAAAAATATTTTCCGACTGCACATATATTGAGTATATGTTTGGGGAAACCCAAACTCATTATACTCAAACCCATACTCAGATTTTGAAAATATAAACTCAGTTAGGTGAAGCTTACATCATCAAAAAATCATATGCATAATGATTTACAACGACAACAAGAGTACTTACGACAAATAATTAAAATGAGGCACTTGGAATTGATTTATCAACAAGTTTTTACGATAAAAATCCTCTAGTACCGTCATTTTTTCCAATCAAGATCCTCCAGCAGCACAATTATGATGACTGATTATATATATATATATATTTTATTGTATTAAATATATTTTTTATTTTTCTATCTTTATTTTATTTATTGTATTAAACATCGTTATTATTTTGTTTACTTAATCTATTGTATGGTTCCATTTATATGAATATTAATTAAACATTTTTTTCTTAATTCAATATATTTTACATTTGTACAAATTGTGTATGAATATATAAAAAAATTCAACCTCTCTAAATTATTGTATAAGTACAAAATTCTAACAATTTTAAAAATATAGTTTTCTCTCGTTCAACTATATTTAATCACAATTGTTTTTAAACAATATATAAAATATCTAATAAATTATTTTAAATATCTGAATAAAATTAAAAAAATATATCAAATAAATATCGCAAATATTTTATTTATGATATACATATTTTAGTTTATTTTATTCGACTAAATTTACTCATACAAATTATTTTTTAATAAATATATTTAAAATTTTGGTAAATTGTTAAAAAGATAAGACTGGCTAGTTAATAGATGATTACTGTCACGATGTGAATCTGTCATTACAGAATAATAGTCATAGTGCAGCTGTTTTAAACGGGACGAGATTAGTTTTAAGCGAGACATGATTGTCACCTCTACTGACACAACGTAAAAAAACACTTCATAAGCTTATAAAATATCAACTTATTATTTTATTTAAAACTTTAAAATAATAATAATTATTATTATTATGGAAGATCTCTTCATATTTAATATCAATATTACATAAACATTCTAAAGACAAATACAACAATGATGAATCTATGAATAAAATTGGCGGAAAATAGTGTCTGAAACAAGTACAAATACAATTATAGACAATATGTACTAATGTTTAGCAATTCTAGTTGGAAATTCACAAAACAAAAAGATATATCATGGATCAAATACGAACAAAACTATTCAAAATCAGCAATCGTACAATTTCAATCAATTGTGAACTTTGTGCGATAAAGAGCCTCTATTGAGGAAATAAACTTGGTCAACAACAATAATAAGATTACAATAACAACAACAAAATGATAAAAAAAATTAATTAATCGAGAAGATCGAAGATAAAATCTTCGTTCGATTAATTAGATCGTATACGTTATCCATAAATGACAGAAAACCCTATATCTAGGTCTAGAACAACTTTGAAGGCTTTGAACAGTAACTCATCCCTGGACTATCGACTTTGGTGACAGATAGTCCCTGGACTTTCAAAAGTCCGTTGGTAGTCCCGGGAATATCTATTTTGGTGACATATAGTCCCTGGACTTTCAAAAGTCCGTTGATAGTCCCTGGACTATCCAGTTTGGATAAAGTTAGTCTCATGCGTATGTTTATTAAAGGGACTAACTTTATCAAAAATAGAAAATCAAAGGACTAAATTTATCGAAAATGAATAGTTGAAGGACTATATGTCACAAAAATTGATAGTCAACACATGCAAGAGGATTAATTTTATCCAAACTAGATAGCCCAAGGACTACGAACGGAATTTTGAAAGTCCAGGGACTATCTGTCACCAAATGCGATTGTCCAGGGACGAGTTACTGTTCAAAGCCCAACTTTGAAGTACACAAAGTATATACTCTCGCTCGCTCGCTCGCTCACTCACTCTCTATCTTCCTATTTAGAAACAAAATTGGACAAATGTTACTTTTTTGGCAATCAAACAAAAATAAAAATAAAAATAAAAAAAGACGATATGTTACTATAAGTGGCGAGTCAATCATAAACTATATTTTCCTTCGTTTAGCATGAACATGATAATCATGACTAAAACTTCACTTTCAAGCTTCATAACTGTGACTAAAACTTTGCTTTCAAGCTTCAAAACGACTGGACCTCCATCCTCAGTTTACACACTATCTTCCATTTTGTGACAGAGAAAGTTATCTTGATCCAAATATAACCATATTATGAATTAGCTAATATATTAAAAGTGCAAAAAAATTATGGATTGGGAAGAAAAATAAAATGTATTTGACTGATTTCTCGGAAAGTGAAAAAAATAAAGGTTTGGTTGAGAGAGAGAGTTGAGACGACCATCATCTAATATTTAGCATATTATTTACTAAACTTTAGGGTAGACAATATATTTATTTTTTTATTTTTTTATTTACAACTATTCATATCATTTTACATTAAAAACATATATTGTGGATCTCGATTCAAATTTTTAAACCTATGGTTATATATATATATATATATATATATATATATATATATATATATATATATATATATATATTATGTATTAATTTATTAATATAAATATAATATTTTAATATTTATGATTGTGTATATATTACTTTGGTTTCATCTAACCAAAGGTAAGTGATCGGAGAAGGTAGTTAAGAGTTAGAACTCCAAAAATGAGGCAGTAGAGATGTAGTAAATCATAGTGGAGAAGTGAATAAGTTTAAAGTAAGCAAAACGTAAGAAAGTGAAAAACAAAAGTAGAAGGTGAGTTTGAAAACAAATTTACCCTTTTAAAGTGAAGGTGATATTTCTATAATATTTACAGACATTTCAAATAAGTATCTAGTTTTTATGGGTTGTGGGTCTTAAATATAAATGTTCGACTATAAATTAGTTAAGCTAAAAAAGCCATATTCACTAATTTCATCTGTATATGCTAGGATTTTACCATTTATATCCTCATTAGTAGATCTCATAGTCATTAGAAAACTGAGGATATGAAGTAATTCATTTATGGAAGGCGACCAGACCATGTTATTATAATTGTTATTTTTATATGAGTGTTATGATATATTGGTCAAATCATTGCAAGTCTGATTAATGGAAACTTATGTGTGAATTAAATGTTGAACCTTGTTCAACATAATTTAACTGAACCTTTACAACTTGGTCGATGTTTGTTTTGGGTTTTTGTCTAAACTTGTGATGTGACAAGAAAGAACCCAACTGAACCACGCATTATTTGTTGAACTAAACTACTGAATTATTATATGTGGAATTTTAAGGGTATTGATGTTTACTATCTTCATTCTTGCCTCGTTCCAATCTTCGTCGGCCAAAACCTCATTTGAGAAAAAAAAATCTATTTTACCAGGGAAAAAAATACAAAGATGAATACTTTTTTTTATTTCTCGGAGTTGGTTTCTCATAAGGAAAAATTATAATCGAGTTCAAATTGAAGAAGTTTCCAGAGTATGATGAGGTTATTGATGGGGTTGATGTTTATACACCTACTAACGTGAGGGGTTTAAAATGTCTAGACCCTATTGTGATAGTATATTATAGATCCACCTGGACTATTTTCACCTATCTTGGTTAGAGGGACGAAGGGAACTTATGATTATTAGGGGTCTGAAGCTCTGTTAACATGATAATATAATGGTAGATTTATGTTGATGCCATGGTTTTACTACGTATAATAAGATAGAAAATTATCGACGCGCTGACATATGGAGTAGTATTCTTTACATTTTTGGTTGAAATCAGGGTATGATTACCTTTGCATACTTTCAACTTAACAATATATGTATCTAATCGGACTATTTATTAACGGTTTGAGGCTATTAGTTGTATTGATAGTGGTATCGAACAAGGTGTATTATCCCTTTAATATAGATGAATTTAACTAGTATTAGTTCGACCAGTAAAATATCTTACTTTTACTTGTCACTGGAAAACTGTCACAAAGTTGTTACCGATCTTCATGTTTTCAAAAAATTGTATAAGTGCTCTTCTGTATTTCTAAGATGAAATTGGGACATTGATCATCTACTTGGTCAATATGCGATGCCGCAATATTGGTCTTTTAAAATCAATAACATAGTTTTTTAATTTTTTATGAGAATTATCGTAAAGTTATGGTTGATGGTAATTTATGTTCGTATATGATTGCATAGTTCATTCGTCAGTTCCCAAGTTTTTGAAATCAACAAAGGAAACGTTTAATGCACTCGAAGACTACCCCAAAGAGAATTCAGAAAAATAATATAATTTTTTACTAACTTCCGAAAATTTAATTTATTATGTTTATTGGCAATGATCAGTTATACCAAACTGTGATGGGTATATACAATCTTGGTTAAACTTTCAGAATCAACAAGTGAAACCCTAAATACACCTACTATGATATTTTCCCCAATACCAAGTAGGTATACCCGGTGATACACTCTCCTCCACTGGTTTTGTAAAAGATGATTGTTATTTGGCAAGACAGTTTCAAAGCGATAAAATAAAAGTTTTCATTTGTAGGAAAAAACAAGAATAAAATGGATGAAGGTGACTTTACGTGAAAACAGTGACACACACTATCTAGGTGGCTCAAGGAATAAATGAAGAAAATGATGAATAATCATGAAGATCAAAGTAAAAAAATAATTCATGAGACCCCAATAGAGGACTATCATCTAAACGACTGAACAAGATTGGAACCACTAAGGCTTCGAAGGCACCAGACCTGGTAATTCAAATTGTAGTGGAAATAATTTTATTTTTGTTGGCACCTGAATATAAAGATAGCCGAGTTCAACCTGCATCCCCAACAGTGGTGACCAAACTCATGAGAACAATAAAAAAACGAGTCCATAATACATGAGTCGACTCAAATATATACCATATACCTATTGCAAAAATATGACTGATAATTTCTAATATTATCCCTTTGTCTTGCACTCGATTCGTGG
This sequence comes from Limnanthes douglasii subsp. nivea, assembly GCA_036936605.1. Classification (NCBI taxonomy): domain Eukaryota; kingdom Viridiplantae; phylum Streptophyta; class Magnoliopsida; order Brassicales; family Limnanthaceae; genus Limnanthes; species Limnanthes douglasii. The sequence goes on from JAUPFV010000003.1 coordinate 175,135,622, forward strand.
TCGTTGATCCAAATAAATTTTATTAGCCTACTAATAAAATAGATGTAAATGTAAGTTTTCTTTATGTTTTTTGGTTAATTATTGTAAATTAACCTTGTCATTTTTGTGCAGGCCATAGTCAATACTTTTTTATGTTAAACAAATCCAGGAAGAATAATCCTATTGTCTTACCGGAATTCATACCTTGTTTAGAATTGTAGCCGACCTTTTGGAAAATGGTTGCCAGGTTCGAGCAAAAAAAGTTAAAACTTACCATTAGATAGTTGCGCAAATTAAGACAATTGAAAAAAATTGAAGGAATTTAGCTTATATGGAAGAAAACTAAACTTTGGTCCAAATAACGTTGAGTTAACTCAACGACTAGCTATAAAGTAAAAAAATATCATATGAAGCTTGTAGGGTTGCGATATTGTTTTCTGTTAGAAAGTTTAGGATCATGATCTTATGCATACCACGAAGGAATAACTTGAATTTGAACGTCAGAGCCAAGAGACACAAACTTCTAAATTTAGAAAAAATATGACAAATAATGGTTTGAGGGACGATATGAAGTCTAAAGGACAATCTAGTTTTCAACATTCATGAAATATTTTGTAATATGGATCTTGAATGATTTTTTTTTCTTATGTTCCTCCGGCTCGGTGACCTGAAGGAAATGATCGCACCCAAAAGTTTCCTTGACCCGAAGCCAATGTTGAAGATAGGAATGAGAAAAGGAAAAAAAAACAAATATTATTCCCCAAAGCAAAATAAAGAAGACGGATGAGTAATTATATTTCTAATAAACACACCTCAGTTACAAAGATAAAAAATAAAAATAAAAATATAAATAAAAACATACATCAAATTAGATATTTAAGAAGGGTATAACTTCAAGTGTTCTATGATCCATGAATGATAAAGTGGTCGATCGTCTTCATCAAACACTTTGTAGGTTTATAGTTTGACCCTGGATGATATAATATAGAGTTCTTCTCAGTATGAACCTAGTTTTTTGCGTACCTTATCATTTTTATTGAGGAACCCACGTCCAAGTACTTGATCGTCTATCTCGAGACTACAAAAGTAGACTTCATAGTCATATGTGCTTCTCATTAATGTTTTGTAGTGCTTCATGCATATGTGAGCTTTATTCTATATTTCTTTTATTATGTCAAGTTTGAACCTACGATTTTTCAAATTTATTTCCTCATCATAATTGAATATTGTTTCTGAAAATGTAGTGTTATTTTTATTGGGACTACTGCTTCAAATTTATATACTAACAAGACAACTATTTCAGTTATTGTGCTCCGTACAATGGTTCGGTGCCTATAAAAAATAGTGAAGAAAGTCTAGCCATCTCATAGTCACATCTTCAATATTGTGACATATGCATTATAAGATGGTTTAATTTGTCATCTCCACTTATTTATTTTCCCAATGATGGAAATATGATGATATATGATGTCTCATATCTCGAATTTGGTAAAAACATGACCAATCATTTTATAATTGTAACCTTTGTCAATTGTAATAACCCAAGATACCCCATAACTACACTATATATTGATCTTGGGGAAAATTATGAATTAAGTTTAATGGATTTTAGCCAAAATTTATGTCTCCACCAATTTAGAGAAGTAGTCTACCGTTACTAAAATATTGTGTTAATTACCTGAAACCTTTAGTAAAGGTATTCCTAAGTATGAACTGTACCTATTAAATAAGATGGATTTTGATATCAACTCGAGGGGAATTACTGGGATTTGGAATGTGTCGGCGAAGCATTGGTATGTATCACAACGTTTAACCAAGTTTTTGGCATATGCTGGAATAATTGACCAAAATGAATGGTTGATGTAACATTTTGTAGCCATATATTGCACCACCTTCCTTCCTCACGAAGTTCCCAAAATGAAGAGTGATTCATCCATAACCAAACCATGTTTGATGGGTCTGGTGTACCTTGTATAATATCTATACTAACCATACATACCTTGCCGAACAATTTGTGATGCTTTGGGTTTCTGCTTTATCGAACAAATGTAGGATTTTGGTCACATCTAACAAATCGTCTTATCGAACAAAGTATTACTTAGTTTCATCTCAATTAACTTTCATCCGCTCACTCTAATCAGGTTGTGCACCACCTAAACCATAGAGGCACTACAATTTTTTAATTTCTCACTCTAATCAGACCATCCTGTTTGAGTCGTAGAACTTTACGAGTCTGGTTGGTCTATCTTATATAATATTGGAAGATTGCACACACACGCTACTCTGACTGAAACTATAGCTCTGGCACCATTTGTTGAGAATATGTGTAGCACATATTTCGTCTCTATATATAAATATGAACAATATGGCCTCGTACTAGTATAATATTGTATACTTTAGATCTGAAGGTTCACACGATTTGTTTTATTCCATTTCAAAAAAATCTCATACTATGTTATACAACTGATCTGTAGAGGATATCATCGAGTTTGAACACGACTATACGTCCATCATATTTAACATTTTTTCACGAAAAAATCTTTGGTATGAATCTAAAATTTTAATTATTTATTTATATATTATTCATCATTTTTATTTGTATGTTTAACCGAAATAAAATTAGGGTAAATCTAATAACTTTTTAAGCAATTAAATAATCTAACTAATTTGAAAAAAGAAATACTTGGTGTTGGTACTTGGTCTCTAAGGCAACACACGCCGGTGCATCAGGCAGCAAAGTAATGAGATTTTGACCTTAATTTATTGAGAACATAACTATCATAACTATCATAACTATAAACTACTAATTTTATAACCTCTTGTCAATAGTTTTCTATCACTATTCACTTGTCCAATTGTACATTACAATAACTCATCACTTTCTTTATGTTTACTTGATTGAAATAACCCAAGCACTAACTTTTAAGTAGAAATATGCAAGTAGTTCGCTAACTGTTTGCCAAATGATTTTATAAAAGGAAATGGTTTATAAGGTGATGTGTAACACACAAAAGAAAACCTAATGCAAATTTGTTTTCCATAAATAATCCTATACACACTTAAAAAGTCTCAGACAAAATGATGTCCTAGATCACACTTTTACTAATCCTATATGGTTACTACTAATTGCAAATTGTAATACACTAGTAATAATCTTAAAAACACCTACCTCTTAGCGACCCCTTAAATCCAAACTCACCTAACTTATTCTGCTCATTAGATCCTCAAATCTTTAGCTAAAAATGTCAAAAGTTTTTGAAACTCAAGCACAACTTCCAATATTTGATATCTCCAAGCCTTTAGATCCTTTAAGTCTCTCTTCTCTTTACGAAACATGTCAAGAATTCGGGTTTTTCCGTATTATCAACCATGGAGTGTCTAAAAATCTTTATACAAAACTATTCTCTACTTCAAACAATCTTTTTAATCGTCCTTATGAATCTAAACTCAAAATCGGTCCCTTTTCTTCTCTCAAATCTTATACTCCTCATTTCATCGCCTCTCCTTTCTTTGAGAGCATTCGCGTTGATGGACCCGACTTTTTTGCCTCTGCCCACAACTCTTTTCAAGCTCTCTTTGATGATCATCCAGATTCCGAATTCAGGTAAACTTTCATAACATTTTTGTTATATATATTGCTTTAGGATGTAAATGGGTTTGTTGTTATGTTATTTTTTTAGCGATGTACTGAAAGAATACGGAAACAAAATGACCGAACTATCGGAGAAGATCATGAAAACTCTTTTGATGAGCTTAGGAGACAATTTTGAAAACCGGTTCTATGATTCAGAATTCAAAAACTGCCATGGCTACTTAAGAATCAACAATTACTCACCACCGGATAGCATTCTTACACAAAGTAAGGGCCAAGTGGAAGGACTAGGAACACATACGGACATGAGTTGTGTCACAATTGTGAACCAAGACGAAATCGGAGGGCTTCAAGTGAAACTAAAGAATGGTGAGTATTTTGATATAAACCCTTGTGAAGAAACACTTGTGGTCAACATTGGAGATTTATTGCATGCATGGAGTAATGGGAAACTAAGATCATCAGAACATAGGGTTGTTTTGAAACCAAGTGTTGGTAGGTTTTCTGTTGCTTTCTTTTGGTGTTTGGAAGATGATAAAGTTGTGTTTGCTCCTACTGAAGTTGTGGGTGAAGAGGGTTTAAGGGTTTTTAAGCCCTTTGTGTGTGGTGATTATTTGAGGTTTAGGGAGAGCAATGAGAAAGGAAAGTTTGAAAAAGTTGGATACAATGTTGAAGATTTTGCAGGAATTTGAGGTCATGTTTAATTACTAATAAATGGTAGTTGAAGAACACAATCTTTTGTTTATGATTTGTTATTTGTGTGTATGTCACTATTTATTAAGTGAAATGCAATGAGAACTTTGTTGCTTTTTAAAACATTGATGTGAAGTTTATTTTGATTATAATTGTAATCTATGCTTTAGTTTTATATAACTAATCTCTTGAATTTTATAAAGTGAAAATAATCATAGGTTTATGTGGTTATGCTATGCCATAAAGGCCTTTTGAATTATTAAGTTAGAAGTTAGGTTTATATAATAAAGTCAAAAGGTTATATAATTATGTTGGACAGCTAGTGGGTTTTTTTTTGTATAGTTTGACTTTTTAGTTATTATATATTTTTTCTTTTGCTAATATATTTTATAGTAGGAAGGAAAATACTTGTGATTAAAATGATTGTGGTTCTAAATTGAGAATAAATATTTTTATAAGAGATAATAATAAAGAGGTTGGATTACAAATATTCGGAATAATAATTCAATGGAATATTTTTTTTAAAATATATTAGTAAAAAAAACAGTAAAAAACAAAAGTAAGGTGCAAAGCAACCATAAACAAAAATAACGTTAATTGGTTGGGGTTAACGTCAAAGAACTTGCAATATACACTAAATAAAAAGAATAATAATGGACAAATAATTTTTATGTACTGAAATCTATAATGGAGGCCAGAAAAAATCTAATGACAAATGACTGACTCGAGCAAAAGGGAATCAAAGAATATCTGAACGTTCCTCTCATACCATAAATGGTACCACCACACACTGAAGAACGCACATAAAATGTGTAAAAAAACAAAAGGAGAAAAAATCCAAAAACTCGTTGCATGTAGTCTAAGAACTCGCAGCATGTAGTTAGTTAGACCAATTAATGAACAAGCGAGTGAACTTTAGTTTTCAGAACAACCCTCCCAAATGTGTTGCGAAAAGGACAATCCATTAAAAGGTGAATAGTAGACTCTAGAGAAATGTTATAGAGGACACAATCAGAAACTAAACTGTGACCTTAGGCGATGAGCTTGTCACGCGTGGTAAGTTTTTCTGGATAGAGAACTAGAAAACTAAATAATGTTTGTGTACTTGTTCCAAACAAGATTGGTCCAAGGGACTTTAGACCGAACATGACTAATATTATGATATGTAGTGTTGATGGTGAAGGTATTTCAATCATGATTAAAAATCCAAAATTTGATATTGATAACGTTACCAATTTCAAACATATGGACTTGGTATCACCGGCTACATCACCAGATATGATTCGGTCAGTTCCATGAACCATTGTTCATGACGTCAGAAACTATGTTGTTGCTGCTCAGCCTACCATAACAAATAATACTAGTACCATAACGGTCAATGAGAATATTAGATAAAAAAAAACTAAGGATGATAATAAAGAGAAAGATAGAGAGAGAGAGAGCGCAAAATGGGACATGAGTTACTAATATGATATATGCTAGAGCTTAAAATTTTGAAAGTACTCTTACCTTTTCCACATAGATGTTGCTTAAGGGCTATACATTTATAGAATGACCATGAGTTGGTATCCGACCAGTTTATTCGGATCTGGTTTTTTATTTGAATTCTACTTCAGTCTGTTTTGGACCTAGCATTTTTAAACATGAATTAAATTTGTTCATGTCAGTAATCATTACTGGTCTAGTCTATAAATACCAATTTTTATATCTTATATATATAGGACACCGTAAATTTTCTATATTCAAAATTCAATTTTGTTCCTTTACGGATCATAATTTTAATATTAATATCCGATCAAGTTCGGACTACTTTTGTCAATCGTGGATTTATATTAATAAATTGTTTTATGACATTTAATTTTATGAATATTTATAAACTATTTTTTTTTATAGTTTTTCTATTTAATTTTCGAAAATCCTTCATAAATTTATTCTTATTGACTCTATAATGCAGAAGAGACATATTGTAACTGTTTCTAAATGTCAATTTTACGATAATACTAAAACTCCTAACCATTTTTTTTTGTTTCTTGTAACAATGCATGGGCAATTTGGTTTTACTTTGTAGTTATTTTCAAACTCAATATAGGTAGATTCATGAAAATTGCACACATGACAATGACCTGGCTGTGGTCTACTTAAAAGGAAGTCCACACTAGAACTATATTGCCTTCTATCGTCAACTGGGTCATTTGGAAATCTATAAATAAATCCAAGTTCAAGGGTATTTTTTTTGCTCTAATAGGTCTTCTATTAACTATATAAAATATATTATGAGTTGTCTTGATCATTCTAACCTCTTTAAGATAAAACATTGGTTTAATTTGATAATGTAGTTATGAAATCAAGTTGTTTCAATCATTTAAAGGACAACAAGAAGCCTACTCAATTGAGGTGGTCTATCCCTAATCCTGGCAGACGTAAGCTCAACTCTGATGGATTCTATCTACCCACGGTGAGGCCAGTGGTGGAGTCATCATTAGAGACAGAACTGGTGGAGTCATTATTAGAGATAACACTGGTGAAATTCTCCGATTATAGATGAGATCTGAACCCTCTTTGATGGCTTTCAAATCTGCAAAAACAAAGGTTGGTTTAACGTTAATATATAAACATATTAATTAATATTAATTAATCTATTATCAACTGGTAAAACCCCTTGGCATGTTGATCCTATCCTTAAGTGTTGCAGAATCCTTATCTTCGCTACAATGGTAATCTCTCATATTTTTAGAGACCAAAACAATATTACCGACTGGCTAGCAAAGTGGACTAAAAAATGAAAAAGATGAAATTTATTAATTTTCAGGCTCCCTTTCAGTTGAGTGTCATTACTCTGCTCCAAAATCTTAGCTTGGGTTATATAAGAAACAATAAGTTATTCTATAAAATTTCATTTCTGCAATCGTTTAAATTCTCATCAAGAGTCTTCAGCTATGTTATAGTTTTAAACTATTTTGACTATAATGCAAGCTTTGTTCTTTAAAAGTCTTACACATATAAAAAGCTTTGATTCAATCTAAGGAGCAAACTTACCAGTTAAAACAGAGTCAAAAGAACATCTTCCTTTAATCTTTCACCAGTCTTAAGCCTCTTGGATCAGCAAAAAATAAAGGTACTGCCATGTCATTTCATCGAGCAGATGTTCCGTCATTCCTTTGGGTGTGGAATTTTTTACTTTTAGTTGAAGAAGCTCCGTGAAATCTTCAATAATCACCTCAAGAGATAATCCTTCATAAATCATTGCTAATAGTTCTCTGAATCAAGATGTTCTTGAATCAACAAATCTAAAAATTGTTGGATTGGTAATCAAGAAGCATTATCAACTTCTTTTTGGGAATCAACTTGAGTCTCGAAGTCTTCAATTTAACATGCTCTTCTCTTCACTACTTTGATGAAATAGATTCCTCGAGAAGAAGATGATCATTTCGACTACTATGTTCGAAGCTCAGAATCCATTAGGCTTGCTAATCTACAAAAATTGCAAAATGAGAATTTTAATTTAGTTTAATTTCGTTTTAGCGCTTCAATTTTTTGTTTGGCAACTCTGTGTAATTCAAATACGTTTTAACTAATTTGAGTTGTACCAATCCCTCATTTTCAGTAAGAATTTTTCATTTGTTTTAAAAAAAATATTTTATTTATTTTATTATTTTTTCCCTTATGTATTTTTTTAGTTTAACGGACTTTTATTTAATTTGAAATAGTTTTGGCCCAAGAGGCTTACATAATTTCAAAATTTCCCAAGGCCCAACCTCTATATCTGAACATATCTCGAGCTTACAATCAAAAAAGGAAAACCCCTAATTTATGTCGGCTCCTTCACAGCCTCTCCTCTCTCACAACTCCTCCCTCAAAGTCTCTTATCTCTCACAGAGCTCTCTCTCTCTCTCTCTCTCTCTCTCTCTCTCTCTCTCTCTCTCTCTCTCTCTCTCTCTCTCTCTCTCCATAGATCTCCTCTCTTTTCCTTTTAGTATAATTTTTTAGAATTGGAAATCCCTAGCTTTGTTTGAATGTTGATATATCAGAGCTTCTTTGTACAAGTAAATCGTCTTTCCTATTCTAAGAGTTAATCGAATACAATTAAGAAAAGGATTAACTCTTGCTTTTTGATTTGTATCCAAGGTTGTACACAGGAGCTCATGACTAGGGAAAAATTCACCCTCAGTGAAATCAGTCTTTAAAGAAGACTGATTTACTAGTTTGGTTGCCTCATGGTATCACGATAGAACATTACTTAGTACTGATCTCACTTTCATAGTTGCTCTCTAATCATGTATTTCCTTATCTATTCTCTGAAATAGTCATTTCAAAGGCCTGGAAGATTCATGATGGGCTATAACTTTGCTATTTGATGTAGGTCCAGAACTGTGTAATGATACTTTACGCACACAGAGATCTTCCCACTCAAGAGAATGTCAAATAGAAGTGATCTTCACTGGTACTGGCTTCAATGATCATACATTATCTTCACACTAGCTTTAGTTACCAGAGATGGCTTAATTTCTGTCAGTGTAAGGATTTCTTATAGAAACTTTGAATTGACTTTGAGATAACTCAATAGTATAGCTCTTCGAACTGATTTTATCATTAATGTCTGATACTCCATGATTACAAGATTCAGAATGTCGCGAGACAGTTCGGTCCATATTCGGTGTGGGCGTTACAACATTGAGAGGACCTTTCCCTAGTACGAGAGGACCGAGAATGACGCACCTCCAATGTACCGGTTATCGTGCCCACACGGTTATCGTGCCCACAGTAAACGCTGGGTAGGTTCAGAGCCAGACCAACTACTCCAAGAGCACTCATCCATAAACCAGTTTTTGGTACAAATAACGTAAAGAAATATTAACAACGTTTATTGGAAAAAGAAACCTCAAATATTTAGGACCAAAAGCGGTTAGCGGTGACCATTGAATCAGCTAGCAATTCCTTCTAGCATCTTCTCATATTCCATCAGCAAGTCACGGCTTACCATCTACAAACAATTTCCTTTAAGCATCTTCCTTAATTTGAGAAACCAATACCCCGTATATTCCAGCATAGAGCATTGATCATTGAGGGTTCTTGAAGTATTTTATTTTGACCTATGAATATTGTAGAGATTTAACAACAAGAGGTTTAGATCTTTTACTTTTCCTGGCCATTTTTAGCTTCTTATTCAATATCCTTTGAAATTCAGTTCTATTTCTTTCTTTCTGAAAATTGCGGTTGACGGAAGGCTCCATGTTATCTTTGTTAGGTGTTTGGCATCCAGAAGAAGGAGACTCTGAGCAGATTGGTGAAGAGAGATTATAATCAGCATCCAGAGATATACTGACATCAATGATCTCTTCTTCAGAGGTATCAATTCCCACTAAACTATTGTCTATTTTATTTTTTTCCTTTATATACTTATGTGCCTTGATCAGAATCTTTATTATGCTTTATCATTGTTGTTTTACTTCGAGGATTATTGGTTTCCAGTCAATCTTGATCTAAATTTCTTGTGCTAACGTCTTCGTAATTTAGTATAACCTCCTCCATTTTATCCTTTTCCATTTCTTTGTTAACATCAGAGCTTTCTTCAACATTTGAGATTATTATGATAGACTTAAGTCTATTGTTCTGATCCTGAGTATCATGTAAATTTATAGGCTTTGAACAGTATATCGTCCCTCGACTATCGCGTTTGGTGGCAGATAGTCCCTTGACTTTCAAATGTCCGTCGACAGTCCCTGGACTATCACGTTTGGATAAAGTTAGTCCACCAGATGCTCTGATTCATGAGAGGCTGCCACCTGTCACCATAGTCCCCATATTTTTGTATCACCACTAGTCCCTTGAGTTTAGTTATCCGTAATATTCTACATTTTGGGTTTGACATAAACTCAAGGGACTAATGGTGATACAAAAATCTGGGGACTATAGTGACAGGTGGCAGCCTATCATGGATCAGAGGATCTGGTGGACTAACTTTATTCAAACACAATAGTCCAGGGACTGTCAACGGACATTTGAAAGTCAAAGGACTATCTGCCATCAAACGCGATAGTCGAGGGACGATTTACTGTTCAATGCCTAAATTTATATGACTAACAACTGATATGCTAACTTCCTTTATTGTAGAATCATTTACATCATCTTGATCTTGATTAGTATTGCTAATAATAGATGGTTTTCTAGTTTTCTTACATTCACTACTATCATGACCCACATGAAAACACTGTTGCAGTATTTGATAACATTTTTATAACTTACATGAATCCATGACCCATCATTGCTGCCAAAGCCTGTCCACACATGCTGTTGAAGTTATTCTGAGATGTCAAAGATCTATCCATGCGTAAAGATTATTATTAAAAATTAACAGTTCTTTTTTAAAAATAGTTTTTTATATTTTTGATAAGTAATAACTCATAAAGACTAATCCATATAAAAGCAAATAAAAGTTAACAAAAATATAATAATTAATATGTTATAGTAACTAAATATTTATCAAAACTAAATAACTTAAATAATTTCATAATTTGAGAGATATAAATATTTATTTATAAATTTAAAATAATATCAGATTTATTTATAATTTTTAATTAAAACATTTAACAAAAACCTATTAAAAATTAAAACAATAATAACCAAATAATCAGCCAAACTGAAAAATACCATTTTCATACATGGATCACTTTTCATATTCCAAACCTACATGTCATGATTTATAAGAAAAAGAAAATAAAACAATAAAAAATAAAAATAAAAGTAGACAAGAAATTATGATAAAACTAAAACCAACCTTTTGATATTAGAGAACGAAGTGTTTTAAAATTAAATAATATTAGGGAAATTTTAATATTGGAAAACGACCTGTATTAAGAAATTTATACAATTTAGTAAAACATCATTTGTCAACGAATGGAAAGGATATGATATTCGGTGAATTTCATAATTTTTAATAAAAGATAGACACCTACCCAACTTTATCACATTTATAAACTACGAAATTTTCATGTGTCTTGAATATCCTTCTTCTTTTTTCGGCTAAAAGTCGTCATTGGTTTCTCATGTATATCCCGTATATCAGAGTAGTCTTTCATCTTCACTTTTGTCTCCTACCCTTCTTTCATGTTTGAGAAATTTGCACGTTTATTCCCCCTCATATATGAAACCTGAAAAATTGACACGTAGCACTAAGTTTTGTAACGCTTTTGGTCCCCCAGAATTTTTCTTAATAATACTCTTGCCTATGCCAAGTCACATGCCACGTCAGATTTATTTTTTACTATTAAATTTTAACCATTTACCTAAAAAATTACCTAACTTAAAGGCTAATGGGCTGGATTGGTTAAAAAAAATTAAACCTAACCCAAACTTTATTTATCCAACCAAACCCAACCACTATAACCCAGACCCGATACCCATTTAATAACCCGAGTACCCATTTACTAACCTAAATCCCCAATTAACTAAATCAGAAACTAAAGAACCCTAATTAGCCATTGACTTCTTCACCGACTTCTTCCTCCAAAACATAAAATATTCTAAACTACTTTCTATTTTTTTCTGACCCAAACACACCAGAAAAAATTTCACTACTGCAACCCGGGAAAATCACAAGGATTATATATAAACTTCTTTAGGCTTTGCTTCTCCTTTAATCCGGTCTACTTCCAATAGGGTGCAGATAAAAAAACTAAGCTTTTATCACTTTCCATATCTTTCTATAAACAGATTCTGCACTTCAATAAATAGCAGTTAAACCATTAGAAAAATTTAAATTGTTTCCTTTCGAGATAAACAAATTACCAACGGGACTCATTAGACCGTGAAGCATAGAGTCTTATACCGACACCCTAAAACTTTTAAGATAAAAAATAGATTCCCTTGGATGATAGAGAAATCATAAAGAGAATAAAAGGGACCCAAACTATACAAAAAAGGCTTAAACAGTTTTTTCTATTTTTTGCTGCAGATTTGAAACAATGATGAGTCACCAATGATAAGGTAATGGGATGAAGACTGCAAAAACAAAACATGTTGCAGATCCAAGAAGACTGTTGTTCTATTTCTCTAAGTGTATCTCAATGTTTATTTTTCTTTAAAGAACAAAATAGAGAAGGAAAGGACAGCCACAAAATATTGGGAGAAGAAGTGAAGAAGTCGATAGCTAATTAGGGTTCTTTAGTTTCTGATTTAGTTAATTGGGGATTTAGGTTAGTAAATGAGTATCAAATTTGGTTTATAGTAGGTTGGGTTTGGTTAGGTAAATAAAGTTTGGTTTGGTTTAATCTTTTTGACCCAATCCAGCCCATTAGCCTTTAAGTTAGGTAATTGTTTTAGGTAAATGGTAAATGGTTAAATTTAATAGTAAAAAGTGAAACTGACTGGGCATAGGCAAGAGTATTATTGAGAAAAATTCTGGGGGACCAAAAGCGCTACAAAACTTAGTGTCACGTGTAAATTTTTCAGGTTTCAGGTTTCATATATGTAGGGAGACTAAACGTTTAAATTTCTCAAACATGAAGAATGGATGAGAGACAAAAGTAAAGATGTAGGACTACTTTAATACATGGGGTATATATGGGGGACCAATGACGGCGATTTGTAGCCTCATTTTTCTCTTTTCATATTTAGGGATTAGAAAATCCCTAATATAAGTATTTGAATTTCGAATATTCTTTTTTATTTTTAGATATTCAATCGCTCTGAATCGGGTAGCTTCGTATCCTGATTAGTGGCGATAGGTTCAATGTAATTATTCGTTCTTTGATTTTATGAAAATCATTGAAGCTAGAGCTAGTACGATTTTTTTTCAATAATAATAATTAAGTATTTGGTTTCGGTTGTGGCACCAATATAATATTTTGGCGGACTCCAAAATGTTTGGAGCTATTCTTTAATTTTAGTTCTTTTGTTATTAGGTATCTCCAATACTATAACTTTAGCCCTTTTCCAATAAGAAGTAGTTTTTGTTGTAAGAAAAATCTTATTTATAAACTTGTGTGAAAATAATTTACAAAGTGAGCAAATTTTATTTAGTCGATTTATCTATTCAATATATCCATATAGGGGTATAAATGGTTTTTTTAAGAGAATCAGTTTATATTTTATACATAAAGTTTTTATTAGTATAAATTTAATTTATAATTTGTATATGATTAATTGTCAATTTAAAATTGAACAACCATCCAATTAATAATTCTTTCAATAATTTATTAATCGTTCTATGTTAATCGAAAAAATATAATATGATTATTTTTGCAGGATAATGATATTGATTTATATCACTAAATCTTTTTTCAGCCGAAACATTTTTTGAGAAAAAAATTACATTTTCCACAAAAAAGAGAGTACAAATAAACAGACTTCCACATCTGAGTCGTGGCTCAACCAACGATAGTTGTATGATAATTTGAAGCATTTAAGGATTGAAAGTGTAGGTTCCTAAACATGGACTTGTCCATTAATGTCTCGGGTTTGGTTTAGTCACGAATTTTGAGCTACCAACTATAAACTTGATCACATGCTCCTTCGAGAGTTCCTAGATTTGTAAGGATTTCTTGGAATTTAAGTGTCGGATCATATGTGGATTCATAGTATCCAAGTCTATTGTTATACAACTCTGATATTTATAAATAATGAACCTGTAGTTTATTGGCCCCATAAATAAATAAAAAAGATAGGTATGATATTTATAGTGTGAATACTGATATGGAAGTATGAATTTAAGGACTGAAATGTAAATAATATTAGTTTAGTAGAACAATTGTGACTATGTAATATCATTGGGACTAAGGGTAATTTTTCCCCTTTTATGTAGTCGTTTTCAGTTTGAAGCTGAGTCTTAGCACTCTATAAAAAGGGTAAGGCTGAACTAATAAAGGGGTTGGACATTTTTTGTTCTAACTCATTGGTGCTCTGACTTTATCTCTCTAAAAACTCTCTCTCTCTAGAATTCACATATTACTTTTTCCTAAGGTAACATTCTTAGTAATTGAACTCACCAAATTGACGACTCCACTGGGGACGATTAAGAATCAGTGGCTTGCCTGTTCGAATTTTAGTATAATCTTCTTGTTTTTCGTCTGAATTCCATATAATAAATCTTGAAAACAATCCATCACTTTGATCGGCGATGGAAACATTAAAAGATGATTAGCAAAGAAATGAAAACAAGCTGGATGGATCAACTCCAATCCAAACTCAATCAGACATTGAGATGTGCATGAATCAACTTTTAGACAAAATAAACATGCTCTTCGAAAGATGAACCGAATAGAGAGCAGCCGAGGAAGCATAAAAAGGAGGAAAAATCTAAAAGGGACAATGTTTCTCGTTCTACGTGGTGCGAAGGGAACACTTCGAATCAGTCTGTTGAGAGTGATAGAAATTTGTATGCAGTAATGGGAACTGATGATCAGTTTGTGCAAGGTGTCGATTGGAGAAACTCTTCATTGACAAGTGAGATTTGATCTATAATGCTTCCGAAGATTTTCAACATTGCTAAGGTGGAAACGTTCGATGGGATGCAAGATCTCGATGATCACGTCGAACAATTTAAGAACTATATGATTAACTTTGAAGATAACGATCGGCTGGTTTGTCGTGCATTGTGGCAGACTTTTAAAGGAACAACTTTAAAGTGGTATAACCAGATTACGAGTGGATCCATCTCAAACTTCAGGGATTTTTACACTATTTTTTAAGGCAGTTATTGGATAGTAAGGAAATGAGAGCGAATGAGGATACAATTATCCAATGCAAACAACCAGATGGAGAGAAATTGAAAAATTATATAAAGAGGTTTGTTTTTACTAAAGCAAGTTTGGACAATTGTGAAGAGAATGTGGCGATAACAGCTTTTCGGCAAGGTTTATTGCCAGGGGATCTGGCCAATGAAACTACCAAAAGGAGAGCTATAACTTTTGGGGCCTTGATGGCTAAAGTTGAAGATCATATTAAGGTTGAGGAGTCAACCAGGGTCTGAGGAGGACCGATTAGTACTCCAAAGAATTCGAGTCAGGTGGCCAATAACCAAGGGAAACTCTCGAATGGTAATCAATAGACATGACAGCAGAACACCAATTTGCCACCTCGAACTGGTGGTTATTCAAATCATGCTCCCTCTTATAACTATAACTGGCCAAGGCCAAATCAATAGGTTAGGCTATAATACTATGTTTATTTGACAGAGAATGTGGCTGCAATTTTTTATAAGAACAAAAGTTTCGTAAATTTTAGGAAGGCAGCTCTGATAAGTAGGACAAGGGAGGAGTGAAATAATAAATACTGCAGGTATCATGAAGATATCGGACATGATACCAATGATTGCATTACGTTGAAAAAGGAGTTTCAGATTCTGATTGAAAATGGGAAGCTCTTGACTTATGTGAAGTCACAAGGGAGCGGTTTGAAAAATATAGCATCAACTTCAAAGGCTAATCCAGGTGCACCAGCTGAGAATTTGATGATTTTAGATTCAAAATCTGAAGAATTTGATGCTTCTTCGGAATATGCGGAGAATGATCTGAACAGGTTGATTTTGATGGCAGTTGAAGAGCCAATCGAAAAGGGGCATGTACGAGATTTATGCAAAAAAATTGAGTCGTTAGCCATTTTTGGAGGCGATTCAATGAGCGACAACTTTGATAGCTCAAGGAAGAGACACGTTGTCGATTTGACAACTCAAATTTAAGGGAAAATCTCCACACATTTGTGTGGAAAAAAGGCTATTCCTTTAATCCTATTCAATGAGGATGATCTGCGAGGAACAGCAGGGCCGCATGAAGACGTGGTGGTTATCGGTGCAGAGTTGGCTGACATCGAAATTCGACTTGTGCTTATTGACACTGGCAATTCTGCTAATGTCCTTTTAAAATCAACTTATGATGGGAATGATAAATCCACCTCGAATTTCTCTGTCAGAACAAACAATTATAGGATTTATGGGCGCAACAGCTCGTCTGATTGGGGAATTTGAGGTAGAATTCAGTTCGGGTAAAGGACCGTTTAAGAATAAGGTCCATGTGCTTTTTGTGGTTGTGGACTGGCCCACGAGCTACAACACTATTTTTGGAAGGTCATGGCTTTCTAGAATGTATGGGATAGTGTCAACAGTTCACCAATGTTTCAAGTATGTAGTAGAGGATCGAGTTGGGGTCTTTCGAGGCGACCATAAGGTAGCTAGAGAATGCTATGCCACTGTGCTTCAAATTCGAGGAGCCAACAGTGGATATTTAATGCATGAATAGCAGTCAGAGGGGTTAACCTAGGCTGTTGAAGAAAGAGTTGACAATCCGAGAGAAACCTCGGGGTCTTTAACACTAAGTGAAAAAATAGAAGAGTTTACTTTTTTGGAAGCTTCGCGTCAGAATCTTATTGACCCCACTTTTACATCAACAACTGGTGGAATTTTTATCTGCTAACTTGGACATTTTCGGTTTGAAAACGAAGGATGTAATAGGAGTACCAATCGAGGTGATTCGTCATAGTTTGGCTATCGATCTGAAGGTGAAGCCAGTAATTCAGAAAAGAAGGGTTTTTTCTTCGGATAAAGTAGAAGCAATTGTTTTTGAAGTAGATCGGTTATCCAGGGTCGGACACATAAGGGAATCACAATATCCTTTGCGAACAGCAAATCCGGTGGTGGTCAAAAAGAAGAATGAGAAGTGAAGAATGTGTGTGGATTTTATAGACTTGAATCGAGCCTGTCCTAAAGACCTATTTCATGTTCCTTGAATAGATTAACTGATTGATTCTACCTTGAGAAATGAAATACTAATATCCATGGACGCTTTTGCAGGATACAATCAGATTCACATTGATCCAAAATATCAGGAATGTATGACTTTTATAGGTGATAGAGGGTTGCATTTATATAAGGTTATGCCCTTTGGATTGAAGAATGTTGGAGCCACTTATCAAAGATTGATGAATACTGCTTTTGCTACTTAGATCGGAAAAAATATGAAAGTATATATAGACGATATGGTGGTAAAAAGTTTGAAGGATAGTGTGCATCTTAAAGATTTAGAGGAAGCATTTTTTAATTTGAGGGCAATCAGGTTAAAGCTGAATCCTGAAAAGTGCACATTCGGAGTTCGGTCATGGAAGGTTCTGGGTTATGTCATCAATGAAAGAGGAATAGAAGTTGATCCAGAACAGTTGAAATCCTGATAGCGATGAATTCACCTCGATCTGTTAAAGAAGTGCAAATTATAACACGAATGTCAGTAGCACTTAACCGATTTATTTCTAGATTTTCTGACAAATGCTTTCATTTCTTTCAAGTTTTACAAGAACGAAACTGATTAAAATGGACATCAGAGTGTGAGGCAGCATTCACAAATAAAAAAATTATTATTATCATCACCAAAAATATTGTCAAAGCCTTGAAATGGAGAGAAGCTATTTTTGTACATTGTGATATCAGATTTTGCACTAAGCGTGGTGCTGATAAGTGAAGATTCAGGTATTCTGAAGCCAGTGTACTATTTCAGTAAAAGTCTAGTGGCAGCAGAAAAAAGGTATTTGAATCTAGAAAAGTTAGTATTAGCATTGGTGATTGCTGCTAGGAAAATGCGCCCATATTTTCAAGCTCACACTATTGAAGTTTGAACTTCATTCCCTTTAAAAAATGTTTTACAACGACCTGATATTTGAGGGAGAATGACCAAGTGGTCAGTCGAGTTGGGGGATTATGATATTCTGTTCACACCTCGAACTGCAATAAAAGCCCAAGCAGTGGCAGATTTCTTTGTTGAATTCCATTCGAGTAGATTAGATATGGAAGAAAGTAAAGATAATGCACCAGCTCATTCGAGGTGGATTGTTCGAACAGATGGAGGGTCTAGTGTTTCAAGGTGTAGTGTTGGGGTTCAGTTGATAGCTCTAACTAGAGAAACGATGATTCAATCTATTAACTTTGGTTTTCACACTTCGAATAATAAAGCTGAATACGAAGTTGCTTTGGCAGGTTTAAGATTGGAAAAAATATGTAGAGCAACTTCAATACTCTTGGAAACGGTTATTAACAAATCAGGTATCTGGATTTTACTAGGCAAGGAAGGATCGTTTGATTTTATATCTTCAGGAAATTCGGAATTTAATGTTGTTATTCGATGATGTTGTTGTTGAATATATTGGTCGAGGGAGTAATATGGTGGCTAATTCTTTAGCAAATATTGCCTATAAGGAGGAATATCCTTGGATTTTGCTACAAGAAAATTCTGCAATTGCTACTCAGTCCAGTCAGTGTGGATGTATAGAGGAGTTCTTTATCACATCCGATGCAATTCGAGGAGATTGGCGAACGAATATTCTTAATTTTTTTAACGCAATGAACATTACCAGATTATGTGAGGCTGGCTAAGAAATTGAGAGGTAAAGCCTTGAGATACATAGTGTTAGATGGAATATTGTATAAGAAGGCATTAAGCAGGCCATTGTTACGATGTCTAGACAAACACGTATCACATGAGCTATTATCGGAATTGCATGATGGAGAAGGGTCAGCACATTGTGGGTTTAAAGATTTATCACGACGAGTTTTACTTGCGGGATTTTATTGGCCTAAAATCACGCATGATACTAAAAATTTAATTCAAAATTGTGATAATTTTTAAAAAATTGCTAATACTATTCACAGGCCAGTAGTACCACTCATCTCTATAACCGAGGCTATACCATTTGATAGATGGGGAATAGATTTAGTAGGACCTTTGCCGATGGCTTATGAAGGAAGGCAAATAATAATTGTAGCAACCGATTATTTTACAAAATAGGCCAAGGCAGAACCTCTATCTGGAACAAAGGCAAATGATGTGATCAAGTTTATTGTGAATAATATCTGTTGTCGTTTTGGTGTTCCTCGAATAATTACAACAAATAATGGTACTCAGTTTAATAATAAAGAAATTTCTTCATTTTGTACGTTGAAATGAATCCAACAATTGTCTTCGACGCCTTTTCATCCTCAAGCTAATAGACAAGTCGAGGTGACAAACAGAACAATTTTAGATGGTTTGAAGAAGAACTTGACACGGGTAGCAGGAAAATGGCCAAATTATTTGCAAGAGATGCTTTGGGCTTATCAGACAACTCCCAGGGAGGCTACAAAAGAAACTCCATTTGCCTTAGCATATGGAATGAATGCAGTCAGCCTCATAGAATCTACGATGTCATCTTTTAAAATAAATCAATATTTTGAAAGATCGATGATGAAGCTAAAAGGGAAAATTTAGATTTGATTGAGGAGAAAATAGTTTGATCTCATTTAAATGTAATCCATTACCAAACTCTTATGAGGAATAGATATGATTCAAAATTGAAAAGAAGGGAATTTAAAGAAAACGATAAAGTGTTTATAAAATTTTTCTTCATACAAAGGAGAAGAGCTTTGGAAAAATGGCTCCGAATTGGGAAGGGATTTATATGGGTTCTGAGAGGATAAAACCAGGGTCTTATTGCCTTTGCTATTTTCAAGGGAGGATGCTTCAACACCCGTGGAATATACAACATTTGAAGCTGTATTGGGAATAGATTTGTCTCTGTTTTTTGGATTTTTTGCTATTGAATGGCACACTCTTTCCTACTCTGTTGGCCCAAGATGGTTTTAATGAGGCGTTATGTACATATTCAATATTATCAATAAAGATGCATTTTTGGCCAATGGTTGTTTACAACTGTTTATTAAAAACTATCTTAACAACTTATCAAAGACTGATCATCTTTGAGGTAGGTTAAGAGTAGAATGTTTCGACGTGTTTATTACACTTTTCGAAGAAACAACCATTTTCGAAGTGCTATGTTCATTAAGTACACTGTGATTTTATCAAAGTGCAATGGACTGTGTTTTTTCGAGGTTCAACATTTACCAGATGTGCTATGATTTTTCAAAGTGAAAAGTTCAATAAATACACTACGGTAGTCTATGTAATATATGTGGAATTTGTAGTTATATAATTTGTTAATTTCAAAGTACATTGTTAAGAAAAAATTATTATTATTTTAGTTATTTTAGGATTGTTAACATTGAATAATTCATATGAATGATAAATATGAGAAATAAACAAATATTTGTCAATTAGATTAATTCGATGAAGCACAATAATTCCAAGGTTCTAGTTTCACAATTAGAAAAAAAAGGACAACAAAATATTAAAGAACAATAAAGTTATTCAGATGACTAGTCCTCGGACGATTCTTCTTCTGATAATGATGAGTCTGGGATAGGATCGAAGGCTTCACTAGGACGTCGTTCGATGAGAATATTGTTCCAGAAACTTGAGAGGTTAATTTTTGGATAAGTTGCATGAAGTTCTCGGAGAAGAGTGATGGTTGTCTTTTATTTGCCACTGTTAATGGCAGCCAACATATCTTTCGAACATTGAGCTTCTGCAGTAGCAACAACGTCAGTTTTTTCTTTCTCAAAATTGACCTTCAGTTTGGATTTTTCATCAGTCAACTCTTTATTTTTTACTTCGCTCGAAGAAAGAGAAGTGTGGAGACCTTTGGATTTGACTTTTTCAGTAGTTAGGTCATCAGCATGTTTTGATTTGAGCTTATCCATCTCCTCTTGATAAGAGGCAGTTAATTTTTCTTTTTCAGCGAAGTGTTGTGTTCACAGATGATTCTTCATGAAGAGTGTTCCTCGGATAAGCTCAGATCTTGTTGCCTCAAACATATGGAATTTCTCGACCATCCTGCCTTGAAAATTTCCCCTTAATTGCTTTTCTCATTCTGCAGTTCCTTTGTAACGCACCATGTCTTTGGCCAGTTGTTTCAAATGATCTTGAGAATCCTCGACTTGTGAAGCAAGCGCCTTTACTGCAGCGTAGAGATCAGCAAATGGTTGGAGTGCAGCAAGGACTTCAGGAGTGGGTGGAGGAGGAGGAAAATATGTTGGGCTAGGACAAGGGATCATGTCCAAAGTTGTAGTTGAAATAGAAGGACATAAGATTTATGGAGATGCTTCGACAGTTGTCTTTCTTCCGAAGTGATGTGTGTGAGTCTGAATATCTTAGAGGACATGATCGTCTTCTCTAGCAAGCTCATGTGACTTGTTGAAATTAATAAAGCTTTTGGGGTCGAAGTGGTCAGTGTTTTTATTGTCATTATGAGCATTATCCTCGATGATGATTGGAGTATCATTATTGGTTGTTTGCTATTCGAGGGAATGATTTTGTTGATTTCCAACATTTGTGGTTTCTTCCTCATCGGCCAAGGTGTATTCAATGATTTTGGATTGTTTCTTTTTCTTCCCTTGAGGATTGGAGGAAGATTTCTTTTTCTTTGAAGAAGGTTCTTGTTCTTTTCCTTCTTCAATGGGTGAAAGAGTCCGCTCTCCTGCTTTTCTCTTGAGATTTTTAAGCTCTGATGGTGTTGAAGGGCTAGCACCAGATGTGCTAGCTGCCTTTTACTTTTCTTCTCTTTTTTGTCTTTCTTTCTTTTTCTTGGGTAGATGACTTTCTGATCTATTGCGGATGGGAAGGAATACCTTGCAATCAGGTTGAACTATTACAAGTGAGATGAGGATTGGGTTCATTCATAAGATTTTGAGGAGGCAATGCTCCCTCCGTGATAAAAAAAGATGATTGTTAAGAAAGTTGATCCTTGGATGCTGACCGACATATAGCATATCGCCTCAGAATTTCAAAAATAATCATACAAGTAAATAATTAATGAGGAAGACAGCAAATGAGATCTATCTTAAATTATATAATTTTCGAAGTACTTACGGTTACTTCTCCAGATGAGATTTAATTTTGATGGGTTGGCATCGGATATCTCTTTGCCGTTCTCTCATGCTCATGAGATAAAGATAAAGTTTTGTTTCCAGAGTTTATCAGCTTCCATGAGATCATCGGTGATCTTTAAATTATCTACTAAAGTAAGGTAGTAGAAGAGGAGCTTCGGACCTTTTGATAATTGGGTTAAGGAGATGAAATCCTTGATGCTGATCAGAATCTTGGACAACTAAGATGCCATAATTATAGACATAAGAGTGAAATATTGATTCGGTATCACTTGAGTAGGGCATAGGTTGAGAAGTTCGAAGTACTCTATGATCATAGGATCCAGTGGGAACCGAAGACCACAATTGATGATTTCGGGATAAACCACCAATGCATTGTCTTTGCAGTCTAAGGGAGTTTCTCCTTTCTTAGGAAGTCGAACAGTGATGTTCTCTCCCATTCCCTGCTGCTTGTTTAAGTATGATGCTTGACTCTCTTGGTAATATATATATATATATATATATATATATATATATATATATATATATGTAACCTTTTTCAGCTCGATAATATAGTCCGCGTCAAAACCTCTCAAATTTCTATCAATAGCAACCCTCTCTTCGTCGGAAACAAAGCCTGATTCTTTCTTTTTTGAGGCTTGTGACCTTTTTTTTCTGTGGTAGTTTATGAGTTCCTCTCATCGGATTCAGCTTCATTATCAGTTCCGGTAGCCTCAGAATCAGCCTCATCGACTTCTGATGTTTCATCTCTTATTTGGGGAGGATTTTGTTGAGGCAATGAAGCTTCAACTTCTGGTAAAGGATCCTTTGTTTGGGGAGAATTTCTAGATGGATTTTGCTGGGATAATGAAGCTTCTTTGATTACTTCTCTCCAAGGATGAGATTGAGTGGTTGGATTCGAGGAGGGGAAAGTTGGAGTAACGTATGAATCATCTCCCATGACTATGAATTTTTTTTCTCTTTTGAGCTGATTAAGGATAAGTTGAGAAATGAGTAATTGAGATTTGTTTTGAGGAAAGTTTGTTTGATTCTTCACTAATTAGAGGTGACGCTTTGATTTGAGAAAAAGAAGCTCGAGGCGTTTTAGGTGTTTGAACTTTAGAAGGAAAGATGTTCTTCGGTTATAGAGGGAGAAAAAGCAGGTAGTTTAGTTGGATCGAAGTTACCGTAATAAGTAGTTTTAGTGGTTGTTCCAACATGAGCGTTGTTGATTAATCCGGCAACCTTATACTCCTCTGCTTTTTCAATAATGCAAAATTAGTCGTATGATCCGAAGATCATATTACCGTTAGGCTTTGGAGATTTCGGTTTTTTGGGTATGCTAGCGTTGGATATTTTGTTTTTTGGATTTTTTTCTCATAAACTGGATGGAGGTTAATCGAAGAGTATAGATTTTGATCGGAAAGTTTGAATTTTCTGATAGAAATGCTGAGAAACTTGAAGAACACGTTGAAGGTAGCCAAGAGTATGCTTTTTGTCTCTCAAGGAATTTGTATTACGAGAATGAAAAATGAGGTTATTAATGAATTTATAGAAGGATAGGAAGACGTGTAGAAGTAGAAAGAACTTTATAATGATAGAGCATAATACAAAACGGTGAAAAGCTTATGAGTTCGACATCTGTTAGACTAGCTAGCTAGCTATGAATCTAGTAGCTAGCCATTCATGATGAATCTGAACGGTTAAATTTGTGGGTAATTTTGACAAGATTTGAATATTACTATTCTCTAATTTAAGTTCGATGAGTGTATTCTGAGATTTCTTTCATAATTGTTTGAGGAGAAAGAAAAAGAAGTTACTGAGTTTTTGACTTCGAATATTCTACTAAGTCTTTTACTTCGATTTTTTTATTGAGTTTTTGACTTCGAAGATTATTTTTTATTGATATGGCTTTTGTAAGGATTCGAAGACATTTAGTTCTCATTCATTTACTGACATGAGAACTAGGAGGGCTACTGATATGGAAGTAGAAATTTAAGGACTGAAATATAAAAAATATTAGTTTAGTAGAACAATTGTGACTATGTAATACTATTGATGACTAAAGGTATTTTTCCCCTTTTATGCAACCGTTTTCAGTTTGAAGTTGAGTCTTAGTACCTCTATATAAAGGGCAGGCTGAACTAATAAAGGGGTTGAACATTTTTTTATCTAACTCATTGGTGCTCTGATTTTCTCTCTCTAAAAACTCACTCTCTCTAGAATTCACATATTACTTTTTCCTAAGGCAATATTCTTAGTAATTGAACTCACTAGATACCACTCGAGTTGATGTTGATTTAGGAGGAGGATCCCTTATTATGGTATTTAAGATATTACACATTACAAATCCAATCAGGTTATGATCCTCTGCATATAGAAGGACATCAAGTTATAACAATTTAGAACTAAACTGGTGGTTTTATAAGAAAATAGAGTTAACAGGTTTTTAATAAAACATCGAGTAATATGTAGGGATTTATATTTAATTTAAAGTATTTCAACCTCTTTATATAAATGGAAACATAAACCTAAAATTCATAACACGACTTATTATTAGATTTTTCAACCAGTCTCTATTCTCTAAAACCAAATTTATTTTTTCATAGAGATATATCAATCTAGGGTTGTTTCTCAAAGAGAACATCAAAACATTTTACTTATTGTTGGATTATCCATAATTGTCTCAACATCTAAGTTTTCTACAGCAAGAGAAGAAGAACAACATTAAGATCATAAATACTAGTAAACTTTTTTTTATTCTTTATACCATACCCTGAAAAATTGTACTTCATGCGCTTTAGGGTTGCTGAACCCGTAACATCAATAATTGGTATCAAATCTAATCTTTAATGATTTGGAATCGAATATACTCTTTATTATTTCTCCCATATCAAATTTATCAATTGATTCAGATTGAAACCTACAAATTTTAGTTGTGTAGAGATCCATTAAGCATGTTTCGGGTTTAAAGCATTTAGAATTCATGTTTAAGACTTGTTTGTACAATCAAGAGAAAAAATTGGTTATTAATATACATGATTAAAGATTTAGGTTTTAGATTCAACTAATTATTTTTAAACTCTTAATTTTATACACAAAATGGTTTTTGATATTTGAAATCATAGAATTTCCATAGAAATTTGGTTTGTTGTTGCAACAACCCCTTCAACAGTCGTGTTGCCATGATAAATGCTTATGTTCGCAAAAACTCAGCGTAGTAAGCTTTTTCGTCATAGGAACCACTATTTCTTGTCGTTGAAACTAGCTTAGATCCATAGGTTAACCTTCAAACTTCTTTGTTTTTCTTGATTGCGCGTGAGCTTTCTTCCCCAAATCGTTCTTCATACATGCAACAAACCAATTCAGTTTTTTTTGTAATTTAATTTAGTTTGCATGTTTTTTAGTACAACAATTTTGCTTAAACTAACATGTATGGGTTGACATGTTTAGATGTGTTGTTATGTATGTTTGAAATGTTAGGTATTTAATGGTTTATAATTATGTAGCCCCGTCTATATGAGCAGTAAGAAAGCATGCAGCAGTGAGAATATACAGCTATCAAGATAAAAATTGATTACCCATTAACGTTGAGAACTTGCACTCTGGGATGTACGAGGTAATGCCCTGCATGCCCAAAGATTGTATATTATTTAGGTTTAGAATTTTGAATAAGATTAATCTCCCTTCAGATATATGAAGTTTTGACGGAATATTTACATCCTAGAGATTATTCTATATTTTCAAGGTGTAATGAAATACAACGCAAAATATTTATTCAGTTATATATATAATTTAGTTTCCTTTGCAAGATTTACAAAATTAACACGACATATGACCATTTCCCAAAATCGTATAGATTGACCTGTCATGACACTCACGTGGCCTATGACAAGCGAGTCATATAGGAAAATGTTTTGAGGGTTCATAGCTAAGGAGAAAATATTGTGAGTGATACACCGGGCCTACGACAGACTACCTCATATTTCTTACAATGGTGATCGCCCAACTGCATGATGTAATTGTTGCATTCATACGCACCATACACATACATAACTGTATTTAGAGTTGAAATATTTTTGTTATGTATACCATAAAATAGTTAAGTATGGCCCCCATAAAATATTTGATTGTATTCAAATATGATCGTAAACTAACACTATCTCTTTTATAAAGCTAATCTGCAGAAGTAATGTATAATACATTGGTATGTACCATTTCCATTGAAGATTATGATGATTAGGTTCATGTGAATGTTTATTAAAACTTAAAACTTGATAAAATTAAGTTATATATGTCAAACATGTGGTAATTAAATTAAGTGATGCATTAAGTACACTTAGATTATACTTATACGTTCTAAGTAAATAAATTCCAAATCATAAAATTAATTTAGTATATGGAATCATGATATGTTTGTTTATTATAAATACTGGGATATCTATTAGACTATGGTAGTGGACTACTCTTCATTTTACTCCAAAATTTAAGCAGGGTATAACATGACTGCATAAAAAAGTTTAACATCCAACTATATGAAATGATGATACCTCATGAGATATTCTTTAAGCTTATGATAATATATTTTCTAAAGGGATGACTAAGAAATTCGTAAATGTCATTGCAAAGAATAAGATTTTTAGTGATTCAATTTTTTAGATTTTTTTAGGCTAGCTGAATCTAGAAATGGTGGAGATTAATGTTTCATTTCAAAATTTTAGTCTTTTATTACTTCAGTTTTCCAGATTTTTTGAAGTAAGTTAATCTGGGAATGGTGGAGATTAAGATTTCATTATTAATTTTTTTTAAGTATTTTAATTTTCCAATTTATTAGAGTTAGTTAAATCTGGAACACCAGTAAGAACTCATATTAATCAGATATATAGGTTTAACGTTTAAGACATATTGTAAGAGTATGTCACGATGTTATGGTAGGGAATCACCAAGTTTATAGATTCCATTGAAATGGAATGAGAAAAATCATATTAATTTGGAATGTTTCAAGATAAATTTAGAAATCCATGAGACATTTCATATTTCATACGGCTTGACACTTGAAAATTTGATATATGCTCACTTTTGTTTAGTATATGATATATTTCTTTCTAAAATTAAAAAAATTAAACTTTTGTTTAGATTCCATTGAAATGGAATGAGAAAAATCATATCAATTTATGAATGTTTTGGTTTTACTTTCAAGGATTTTTAGTTTCTAAAACTAAAAATCCTTGAAAGTAAAACAAAAAACATTCATAAATTAATGCACGCATCTGGTTATTTTAACAGTTTGGTAATGGGTTCTTTCCAAGACGATTATGTGGAGGCTTGGTAATGGTTATTCAGTTTTTTTCCATATTCTTGAGTAGGCTCGTGGATATACTTACAAGCTCTTTAAATATGATTTAATATACACTTTAGTTTTAGTTTTAATCTATTCTTTGATTTTAGTTTTAAAGATTTTTAGTTTTAAAGATTAATTGGTTTTAGGTTTAGTTTATTGATTAATTGAATTGATTCTTATAAATTTTAGAAAAAACAATATGGGTTTTAGATATTTTGGCATAGTGGAATTAAGAAACTTGATGATGAGAAGAGAAGGAAAAAGGTGGAAAATATAGAAGAGAAATACTCTGTTTTGGAAAAATGAATAATAAAATATTGATTTTAAATGGTGAAAATTGAATTAAAATTGAGGGACTATTTGTGAGACTCGAACCATTTAACTATGCGGACATGTGGCTGAACTAGGAAAAAGACCACGCGCGATGACTAAATTTATCGATTTTGAATAGTCTAAGGACCATGTCTCGTGATTTTTTAGTCGATGGAGTAAATGAAAGAAAACACGATAGTCGAGGGATTATATTATGATTTAAGCATCTTTCATAGTTGATTATTAACTATCATGTGAAATGATAAGGCAAATTTGAGTTATCTGTAAAACAATAATATTATGTAGTACATATTTTTGTGGATACAATTTGATACATGTGATGATCCAAATGAAAGATTCGTAAGAAACTTTGATAATCTTAAATGGAAACATAAACCTTAAATTCATAACACAACTAATTATTTTATTTTCGAGCAGCTCTATATTATCTATTCTCTCTAAAACAAAATATAGTTCTTCATATCGATAGATTCATACATAAGTTGTTTTTTTCCTCAAATACCACGTCAAGACGTATTGCATATTATGAGATTATCAGTAACCGTCTCAACATTTATGTCTTTCACTACATGAAAAGAAAAACATGGTTAATATCTTGAATATTAGTAAGTATTTGTGTATTATTATTTATACAAGATTTGTCTAATTATAATGATATTGTTTCATATGAGCTTTATATTTTTTAGCATTATAATATCGTTTCAGTCTGATTAACCAAGTGAGACCACTCGTATTATAAAACATGTCAATCTAATCTAAAATCGTGATTGTTGGTTTCATTTGAAGTCGAGCTAATTTATAAAGATTAATAATTAATTTAAACTTCTGTTTATTTATATGTTACATTAAAATTAAAAATGTAATTACATTAAAATCTTTTAAAAAATCTGTTTATTTATGACAAGACAAAAATGTAATTAAAATACAATTTATAAATAATAATAATTAATTTAAACTTATGTTCATTTATATGTTTCATTTGAAGTCGAGCTAATTTAAAAAATCTTCATGACAAGATAAAAATATAATTAAATTAAAGTTTTAAACCCAATTAATATTTTCATAGTTAATTTTGAGAAGGGTAGTGTTCACAATTTTAAAAATTAAAATTATATTTATATTTTAAATGGTAACGACGTAGCTTTAAATATATAATATTTTATTAAAAATTATTTTGAAATTATTAATAACTTAGACTAATGCAAATTTGAGCTTTAATTTTTGTTACGTAGAGACCAATAATAATTTCTTTTAATTACCAAAAAGGATGTATACAAATTCTTGAAGAAAATATAAATATAATTTTAATTTGGAGTTCAATTTTTACATATCCAATTTCTATAATTGAATAAATAAATAATTATAGTAGGTGTAGGTCTATCTTATGTCATTAAGCCATTTTAATCATTACTTGAACAAGTTTCCGGCAAAGGTTCACAATTGTCTCGATGGATCTTTTCTTCCGGTGAATTTTTTTCTTTCCATATTTGTTAGGCGCTTTGTTGGTCGTTGCGGCATATGCATATACATTCTGCAAATTTGTCGTTCAGGTGATGTTCTTCCCGTTCGCCGTAAACCGCATAGAATTCTATATGGATGGCCAAGCTATATCGGGGTGACCTCCCTTATGTCGGGCTTGTACGGGAGGTCTGTTCGGTGATTCGATGTCGTCTTATCACCGGACTTTCAGAGGCGTGAATCAAAACAGGCATGTTGGTCTGTTCAAGGCGACCATTTTGGCCGCTAATCGGATTTTCTTCAAAGAGACTCTAGTGATTCTTAGGGAGTTACCTCCTCTAGAGATTGGTCATGTGTTGGTCTCACCCAAACATCTCCCCCAACCCGATTAAGCGCATCATCACTCTACTTCCGATGACTTATCCAATTTGGCACAAGTGACGGTGAAAGCTCTCAAGTTCCATATGCACCGTGTATCCCTCGATCTCTTGGTGAATTCTACCGCTGATTCGAGGCCAGTAATTTAGGGCCTGCTCACTTCTCTCTCTCTCTCACATTTATTAGTGTGGGCCCTATCTTTTGGTTTTTTACAAGAAACAACTAAGCATTAAATGAAGGGTGACTTACAAGCAACCTCCTTTCATTTAATGCAAATGGGTTTCTTGCAAGTAACCATTAGCTTAATTTGGAAGCATAAGTGACTTCCTTTGTAAGCTTTGTTTTGCTATAAATAGGACCATGAGTTGGTCTTGGATAGTATCACTTGAATCACTTGAAACACTTCACTAGAGTGTAACATTTATGTAATATTGTGTGTGACACAATTTAAAGAGAAACACTTTGAGTGAGAGAGAAATACGGGTAGTGTTTAAGAGAATTTGTTTGAGTAATCTATGAGATTACTAATCTCTTTGGGTATAATAGTTGGGGTGAGAAAAGTGAGTGTATAACTCTTGAGTGTATGGAGTGAGACTCCAATCCTTGTAATAGTTTTGAGTTATATTGATTCTTACTTTTCTCCCGTGGACGTAGGCCAATTAGCCGAACCACGTTAAATTCTTTTTCTCTTGTTTGTTCTTATTTCCGCATTCGTGGGATTATTTTTCCCTACAACTGGTATCAGAGCCAACTTGCAGGTCCATATCCTTCTTCTTCTTACAAAAATGGAGGAATGTACGAATATTGGTGGCAATTCCATGATCATACTCATGGAAACAAATTATTTCATTTGGAAAACCATGATGGAAGATTTGTTGTACTGTATAGACTTGTTTGATCCCATTGAACTAAAAGGGGTCAAACAAGGTGCAACAAGTGAAGCAGATTGGAAGAAATTCAACCGTAAAGCTGTTAGTGTGATTCGACAGTGGGTTGAAACAAGGGCGATTCGCGACACCGCAAAAGAAACTAATGCTTTCAAATTATTGAAGCATTTAGAAGCAATGTATGAGCCAAAAAATGCTCAAAATAAAGCTTTCATCATAAGGAGACTTGTGAACCTGAAAATTTATGATGGGCAAAGTGTATCTGACCACTTGGCGAAATTTGACGAGATTCTCGACAATTTGACGAACATGGAGATGGCCATAGCTGAAGAAATTCAAGCGTTGATTTTGTTAAGTTCTTTGCCGGATAGCTGGGAAACACTTGTGGTAGCTCTTAGCAATTCAGCACCACAAGGAAAGGTGACGTTAAGCATGGTAAAGGAAAGTATCAACAGAGAAGACAAAAGAAGAGTGGAGCAAAGCTCTTTCAGCCACCCTCAAGGACAAGCACTAGTCACGGAGAGAGGAAGAACTAGAAACAAACATTTCTCCAGAGACAGGAGAAACAAAAGCAAGTTCAGAGGCAGATCAAAGTCAAGAGGCGACTTCACTTGCAAATACTGTCATAAACCTGGAAATTTCAAAAAGAATTGTTGGAAGATGAGAGAAAAGAAGGCTAAGGAAAATAATGAAGACAATAGAGGAAATGCAGCTGTCATATCCAACGATGGTGAAACATACCTAATTTTTTATGATGGACGTGTCAACCTCGCATGCCAAGACACATGGATGATTGATTCTGGAGTATCATTCCATGTAACAGCCGATAGAAGCCTTTTGACCACTTACACAAGTGGTGAGTTCGGTTTTTTCAAGATGGGAAATGAGGCAAGATGTGAAATTGTTGGTCGAGGTGATGCAACACTGGAAACTAGCAGCGGTTGCAAGCTGTTATTAAAAGATGTTCGACATGTTCCAGACATCCGTATCAATTTGATCTCTACTGGTCAACTTGACGATATAGGATACGAAAACATATTTGGCAATGGATTTTGGAAGCTTAAGAAAGGAAATCTGGTCGTGGCCAGAGGTAAGAAGATTGATCGTTTGTATTATATGCAAACAAAACAATCAAGTGGAGTAGAAGCGAATGCGATCAAGTATGCAGACTCGAAAAATTTATGGCACCCCAGACTTGGTCATATGAGTGAGAAAGGACTTAAAATTCTCACGAAAGAAAATCTTCTACCGAATTTTCCAAATATTCTTTTAAAGCAATGCACTCATTGTTTGGCAGGAAAACAACACAGATTCGCATTTCGAGCAGGACGGCCACATTGAAAGAATAATATTCTTGATCTAATACATACAAATGTATGTTCAATGGGTGACAGAAGTATCGGCAGATCATTATACTTTGTCACATTCATTGACGATCATTCTAGAAAGGTGTGGGCTTATCCTTTGAAGACCAAAGATCAAGTGTTAGAAGTATTCAAGAAGTTTCATGCCAACGTTGAAAGGCAAACTGGAAAACTTTTGAAATGTATTCGATCCGACAATGGTGGTGAATACATTGGACCATTCAATGGTGGTGAATACAGGGCATGCTCACTTCTCTCTCTCACACACACATTTATTAGTGTGGGCCCTACCTTTTGGTTTCTTACAAGAAACAACTAAGCATTAAATGAAGGGTGACTTACAAGAAACCTCCTTTCATTTAATACAAATGGGTTTCTTGCAAGTAACCATTAGCTTCATTTGGAAGCATAAGTGGCTTCTTTTGTAAGCTTTGTTTTGCTATAAATAGGACCATGAGTTGGTCTTAGATAGTATCACTTGAATCACTTGAAACACTTCACTAGAGTGTAACATTTATGTAATATTGTGTGTGACACAATTTAGAGAGAAACACTTTGAGTGAGAGAGAAATACGGGCAGTGTTTAGGAGAATTTGTTTGAGTAATCCGTGAGATTACTATTCTCTTTGGGTATAATATTTGGGGTGAGAAAAGTGAGTGTATAACTCTTGAGTGTATGGAGTGAGACTTCAATCCTTGTAATAGTTTTGAGTTATAGTGATTCTTATTTTTCTCCCGTGGACGTAGGCAAATTAGCCGAACCACGTTAAATTCTTTTTCTTTTGTTTGTTCTTATTTCCGCATTCGTGGGATTATTTTTCCCTACAAGTACCCTACCTATCTACATTTCGGATACTGCATACCATCAATCTCTATCGTGCTTCAAAACCTTCAAAGTTAATCATTCTCTCATCGAAGTCTTTGTCGATTCTAATTACACCAACTGGCGATCATAATCTGGATTTAATTCCCATGGATACATTACCCTAACAGGTTGGATATGTGGTTTCTTTCTTTGGGAGGGATGTCTGTTGTTTGTTCAGGTTGAATCAGCGTAACTTCATCGGCCTGAATCGGCCTTTTTGGTCCACGGTGAATTACGTGGTGGCCTTGCCGCTCCTTTTGAACCTGTTAGCAGTCACTGTGATTGGCTACTTTGGTATGGTTACAGAAGTAGGTGAAGAAAGAGTCTGATGTCCATGCTTTGTCCTTGAATGGTCCTTACCTCCCTCTTAATTCCACGGTTCTTTTTACTCCATTGATGTCGCCTCTGTCCCTAACATGGAAATGCACGGAAATAGAATGTCAAATCACTTTGCTAAGGTAAATTTTGCAAATGTGGATAAGATACAATTTGCCAAAATTTGCACTGAGGTTCCTTCAATCTCAGTATTTAATAATTTGGTTATCTTTTTTTATCAAACCTTCATTATATCCTTTAGTTTTTCATTATTAATTGAATTGGCGACCTTCTTAGGAAACCATCAACCACCAAAATCACCTCGCCACATACGCAAACCGACAAGACTATTCGACGGTTAGGTCAAGTATGTTTGGCAATACCCTTCATATGTCTGAGTTTTTTTTTCAAACTTTTATCTAATCAAATACTTTAATTATGCGCCTCGCTTTGGAATGCAATGGTTTTAAATAACCCTGTCCGTCAAAATGACATCTGCGAATTTATTTTTTCCAATAGTATTAATGTTGTCTGCTTCCTAGAAACAAAAGTGAAAATCGAAAACGTAAACCTTATTATAATAAATATGCTACTTTAGTGGCACTTTAAAACTAACCATGAGAACCACCATTATGGTAGAATATGGATTGCATGTAACCCAAGCGTCTGCAATATCGTTGTGTATTTCACCTCTCCTCAAATCATGAATTTTTATGTTACTTGGATTACTAAGAACTTAACATTTAGTCTCATCGATGTTTATGGCTTCAATGAGCCCTCGGATTGCCAACCTCTTTGGAGGGAGATTGCGAATATCGCCTAATCCAATACCTCGAACCCTTGGATTATGGCTGGTTATTTTAATGCTATCCGTGACCCCATAGAGCCTTTCAACTCCGAAAACCACAAGAACGACTGTATTTCCATTTTAATGACGATTGTCGCACTAGTGGCCTTGAAGACCTTGAAATCCTCTAGGTTCCAATATTCATGGTCCAACCGCCAGTTTGACAATCATATTTCCTTTAGGATTGATAGGGCCCTAGTCAACGCATTCTGGAATGTCGCTTTCCCGAATTATTTTGCTTATTTTGACCTCCCCGTACATTGGACCACATCCCCATCATCGTTCATGTTACCTCCCCCTTCGTCACGAGCCCTAAGCCGTTTAATTTTTTTAATATATGGCGTTTCTACCATCAATTTTGAAGCCTTGCATGTGCCAACTAGAGCCCCTTTGTGATAAAGACCCTATGAAATCTATTTCTATAAAATTAGCTCGGCTCACCCATACCCTCTCCTCTCTCAACAAGCGTGACTTTAACAACATTAACAAAATTGATGAAGAGGTCTAAGTTTTCCTTGCTCGTGCCCAGCAAAACATTGCCTCCAACCTCTTAGATTAGTTTCCTTATTCTAGTAGAGCGTAAGGCTTCCAAATCCTATATTTACTACAGTTGTGCCGATGAGTCCTTCCTGAAGAAGAAATATAAGAAAACCTGGCTCAAGCTTGGGGACATGAAATCTAAATATTTTCATAATATCATAAGGGCTCGTCGTGCTAGTAATAAAATCCTCTCGATTAACAACCCTGGTGGCTCATCTAGCTCCAACCCTAGATTGATATCATATGTCTTCCTTAAGCACTTCGAAGACCTCTTTGTCACCCCTACCCCTCGTAATTACCATGACCTCGATAGGATTATGGCCCTCATCAAATCCTCGATTTTCCTTTCGGATAAGTCTGACATTACTAAACCTATTTTGGAAGACAAAATCATGAAAGCCTTTTTTATATTGATATTGATAAAGCCCCGGGTCCATATGGCTTTAGTGCGGGATTTTTCAAATCGTGTTGGCCCACTGTTAGGCCTGACATCTGTTAGGGGGTCAAGTACTTTTTCCGCAAAGGAAAAATGAACCTGAGATGGTATAAAACCCTCATCGTCCTCATTCCCAAAGTTGATTCTCCATTCCACCCTCAGATTTTAGGCCCATTGTCTATTTGCCAAATCATTTATAAAATTATCTCGAAAGTTCTAGACAATAGAATCAAACCCTCCCTTCACTCCCTTATAGACCCCTCCTAATCGATTTTTGTTCCTGGCCGTTCTATATTCGATAACGTCCTCCTCACATAGGACCTTATGCATGGCTACCACACCAATCGCCCCCAGATGTATCATCAAAATTGACCTTAAAAAGGCCTTCGACAATGTCCGTTGGAGATTGATCTTGGACGTCCTTTATGTTATGGACTTCCCTGCTGAGATGATCAATTGGATCATCCAATATATCACCACTCCTTTTTTCTGTTTGTATTAATAATACACCCACTAGTACCTTATTGAGTATGAAAGACCTTAGCGAAGGAGATCCCCTCACCTCGTATGTTTTTGTTATTTTCATACAAGTTCCATCCACAAGCTCAAGATCATCAATACCTGTTTTGCGGACGATCTTATGATCTTCTGTCGTGCTAATGTTTCCTCGATCAATCTCATTAAGAAGGGTCTAAATGAATTTTCTCTCCTCTTTGGCCTCCATTTTAACCCGATTAAAAGTTAATTTTTTTTATTTAGGACCTCAGACGTCATGAAAGATTTAATCTTGGACACCCTCGCTTCAGTGAGGGGGTACTCCCTGTCAGATATCTTGGAGTTCCCCTAATCACCTCCAAACGCTTATATAACGATTACAGACCCCTATTTCTTAAAATTATGAACTGTATCAACTTTTGGACTTCCAAGCACCTATCTTATGATGGAAGAATTTAGCTGATCAAATCAGTGCTCTTCAGAAGTTAGGTCTACTGGTTACCGATCTTTATCCTCCCGGTGAGACTTCTAAACAAACTCTCCTAATTATTCCACAGATTCTTGTGGTTTGGATTAGAAATAAAGATTTATGAGGCTAAGATTGTCTAGGATAAGCTCAGCAGGCCTGCAGACTATGGTGGCCTTGGGATTCCCAATCTCATGATTTGGAATCAGACGGTTTCCCTCAAGTCATTCTGGTCCATTATGAATAAAAACCAAAACTCCAAATGGACCAAATGGATCTTCAATGAAAATATCAAGAATAAAGGCATATGGACTCTCTCTCTAACCTTCTATGCCAGCTAGATTTGGAGGAAGATACTCATTCTCTGAAGCCAAGTCGTGGGGCTCTACAAGGTTATCATTGGAAATGACACTTCCACGTCTATCTGATACGACCGTGGCTATTCCCAACATCTCTTGTAATTTATTTTGGCCCCAACATCACAAATTTGACTCGCTACGCGTGACAAGCTTATCAGCTGGGGTCTTAACTCCCCTTCGGACTGCGTCCTCTGTCCAAACTTCCCGGAGACTCTAGAGCATATCCTTATTAACTGAACTTACTGCTCCCCCATATAGAAGTCCATAACTCATAAATTAAATATAAATTCAGTCCCCATCTCTGCTACTGGCTTTGGCCATTTATGACGCACTGTCTTCTGCTCAGTTATTCACTACATCCGGTATGAGTGTGACACCATAATCTTCAGGAACATATATTTCCAGAGCTCGGGGATCACCCACAATGTTATCTCTTATCTTCGCTATCATTTCTTCGACACCAAGATTTCTTGGCCAATCTAGCTCAATGTTATCTTTGATTTGTATTTTATGTTTTTATTTTATTTTATGTAATCTTACTCATGTACTTTGGACCAATCTTGCTCCTGCTAACTAGGCCTACTCATCTAGTTTGATCATGTAAACATTTCCTTCATATTTATATATATTTCACAAATTTTTATACTAAAAATTGTTTTAGAACTTGAGTTTGTATAAGAACGTCAAAAGGTTATATAATTATGTTGGAAAGGTAATGGTTTTATATTAATGTAGTTTGACTCTTATAATTACTATATTTTTATTATTTTTATTTTAATAATATGTTTTATTATTCGAAGGAAAATAGTTGTAAATTTATTGTGATTTTGATGCATCATGAATTACTCAAATAATATATATTAGAACACATAGAAAGTACAACATTCGATGAATTTCATAAGAATCTTATATTTTTGTTAAAAAATAAATATATAATATCAATCATTACGTGATGTTCCGCTATATTCCGATTTTATGATGAAATCCCGACCGGATTAATACTACATAAAAATAAATAATATTATAAGGACAATATGTATTTTAATAATTATAATCTTATTTTTTATATTAAATAAATAAAGACTATCTATAGCTATATAAATAGGTTTTTAGATCCTGAATCGAATATGATTATTAATGAACCAATAAGTATATATGCTATTTGTTTATAACTACATGTCCGTTTAACCATTAATTTAAACTCGTATAATAGTTTGACTAATAATTTATTAATCATAGTCTTTGTGTATTAATTGGAGTATGACTATGTTGAAGAAGAGAGAAGTCGATCATGTTTGATCCTAATTTGGTGATAACAAGGATTGTTGGCACGATCGGCTAAAAGTCAATAATCACTTTGATTGGAAAGTTGATTTGCTACGCTACTTGTTGTTGTGCCGATAAGGCCGGTAAGATTTATATATCGCTCCCGATGGCTGAAGCCCCGTAAGAGGTGCGAAGCTTCAATGTTTTAGACTTGGTCGTGCTCCAATGCTAATCTTCTTGTGGATACGTGTCGTAGTTAGGTTATGATGTCCGAAATACCGACAAAAGATATTAGTGTGTGACTCTCTAAATTTTCTGTTGGAAACAATAATTACAAGTTTGATAGGGATAAGTCAGAGCTCGCTCATATAAACCATTTTATTTTTCCTTTCCAATCTTTGTTTTCAGATAGATGACCTAGTTTTTTAGTGATTCAACTGTATTCTTTGTTGTGAATTCTTTTCTGGTGAACGTCCCGTTGCACGCGCTATCATCAGTTGTAATCCATTGGTCTTTTGGATACATTCGAACATTCAAACAATTTGACATATCCCGCATTTCTATTGATTGGACTCTTGAATGAGGTATGAAACTCAGGTAATAAGTTTTTTTTTCTTTAATGGTTGCGATATTCAGTAATGCAAAAATGTAAAACCTGAATAAGATTAAGGCTCTTTTGTAGTGGTAGATATGTAATAGTATCTTCGGTGGAGGACCTTAATAACATTAATTCCCTTATGAATGATTATGATGAAGGTGATGCTCAAATATTTGAAAACGATATGTTCACTACTAGGTTCACTACTAATACTAAAACTAATAGTTAACTTTTATTAAGCATTATCTTGATAAAGATACAACACATAAAATGAGAAAAATGTGAAGAAGTTCTAATGTATTGTGTATTTTATTCACTCGTAGTAGTGTTGTGTTTTGTGTTTTATTTATATGATAAATTATGAGTTCTTTTTTTAATTATCATCAAATAAAATAAAAAAATTATCTTATTCTTTTAAATTAAATAATAGAATGAGTATAGGCACATATTATGTGTTTTGTGTTTTATTTGTGTTTCTGGGACTATAGGCACATATTTATTGAGTTTAATGAGTTTGGTGATTTCATGAGATTATGGTCAAGAAATGTGTGGGTTCTGGGAAACAAAACCATGCGTTTGTTGAAATGGACACCTGAGTTTGATCCTAATCTTGAATGCCCTTTCACTCCGGTCTGGATTTCTCTTCCTGGGTTGCCAGAGTTTCTGTTTAATGAGTCCACGATTTCTGAAGTTGGTAAAGTGTTAGGAACTCCATTGAAGGTATGGGTTCCATCTGTGAATCGCGCTAGACAGAATTGTTGTAGGTTATGGGTCGAAATTGATGTGTCAAAGCCTTTGATCGATAAGATTCAATTAAAGTTTGGAGCTACTGAAGGCTACTGGGTTAATTTGGTTTATGACAATATTCCAAGGTATTGCAGTTATTGTGCCCACATTGGGCATTCAAACGAAAATTGCAAGAAGTTGATTCTTGCTGATAAATTGGCTAAGAATGCTCAGGATAGAGATGTCTCTGACCATCTGTCTTGTTCTCACAAGGAAGTTGAAAATATTCAGAATCCTAATTTGGATCAGGTGCCTTTTTCTGAGGATGGTAAGACTCTTGTTGATCCTCTTATAACTAATGTGGATCAGGTGACTTGTAAGTTAAAGTCTATAGTTGTGGATAAGTCTGCTGATTCATTTGATATGGAATCTGATAACTTTACTCTTAAGAAAGATGTCAATGGTGAGAATAATGATCTGCCTGTTAATGAGGAGGATGTGATTGATGCTTTAAAGACTTTAGAAAGGAAAAATATGTTTGAAGACTTGAGCAACGATGTTCATTCATCTCCAAAGCATGATGGTAGTTTGGTTTCTTCTCCTGTTAGGGATAAGATTGATAAAGAAAAGGTTAGAAGACATGATAGTCTGAAGTCTAAAAAGGTTTCTAAGATTTGGAGCTCAAAGGGTCCAGTTTCATCTAAAATCATGAAGCTCAAAAGAGCCCAGAGGCCGCCTTCTGATCAATGACTGTTACAATGATCTGCTGGAATGTAAGAGGGCTTGCTAACAAGGAGTCAGTGCAAAGATTGAAGTCTTTGGTTAACTCTGAGAAGGCCAGCTTTGTTGCTATTCAGGAGCCCTTTGTGAGGGCTGATAAGATGAATATTATTGCTAGGAAATTGAAGTTAAATGGGTTCTGTGGTAATGTGAATAACAAGATATGGGTCTTTTGGCATCTGGATTACAAGGTTGAGGTTGTTCTGGATAGTGAGCAGCTGTTACACTTGAAGGTCTGTCATGTTTCATTGAGTAGAGAGTTTTATGTTTCAGTAGTGTATACTAAGTGTAGGACGGATCAGAGGTTGCTTCTGTGGGATTTGATTAGAAGTCTGGATGTGGGCAGCTGTGAATGGTTATTATTTGGTGATTTCAATATTATTTCTAACATTCAGGAGCAATTGGCTTGTTCAACTGTTAATCAAAGAGGAATGGATGACTTCAATAGCTTGATTATGGATTGTAGTTTCACTGATGCTGGCTTTTCTGGGTGTCCATATACCTGGTCTAATGGTTATAAGTGGAGGAGGCTTGATAGAGTTCTTTATAATTCTTCATGGTTGAATTATTTTGATTGTACTTCTGTTTGCCATCTTGCTAGAAGCTGCTCTGATCACTTCCATTGATTGTCAGGGTTGCTTCTAGTCTTGAAAGACCTAAAGCTTCTTTTAGGTTCTTAAACATGTGGGTTTCTCACCCTGATTTCATGAAGACTATTACTGATAGTTGGTCTGTTAATATTGATGGTGTTGTGAATAATCCTGTTATGATGTTTTGGCTCAAGCAGCAGAGGTTAAAGGGTGTTCTTAAGAATTGGAATAGGAGTATTTTTGGTAATGTCTTTGATGCTCTTAAAAAGTCTGAGGATAGTATCATTGTCAAGGAAGCTCTTCTTCAAAGTGACTATAGTGAAGAGCATAAAGCTGCTTTGGATGAGGCTAGACAGAATCATCTTGTGTTGCTTGATAGGGAGGAGAGTTTTTGGAAGCAAAAGGCTCATGTGGCCTGGTTAAAGGACTCTGATAGAAACACTAAAGCCTATCACAATTATGTGAAAAAGAGAATTAAAAGGAATCGGATTCATAGAATTAAAGTTGATGATCAGTGGATTTCGTCTAAGGATGGTATCAGTACTTCTGCTGTTGATTATTTCAAGTCCTTGTTAGCTCCAACTGATAGGGATGTATCTGATTCTGACTTGTTGGAGGTTATTCCTTCATTGGTTTCTGTTGAAGACAATTTAAATATTGCTAAAGCTCCTTCCTCTGTAGAGATCTTTGAAGTTGTTAAGTCTTTAAGTTCTGAGTCTGCAGCTGGCCCTGATGGCTTCAACGGTGAATTCTACAAGAAATGCTGGTCTGTGGTGGGTTGTGATTTTTGTAGTGCAGTTAAGGGAGTTTTTAGTGGTTTTACAATGCCTAAGGGAGTGAAAGCTACACTGATTTGTTTGATTCCTAAAGTTGACAATCCAAACAGATGGAAGGATTTTCGTCCCATTAGTCTAACCACTGTGTTCTCTAGAGTGGTTGGAAAGATCATTAACAACAGATTGTCTTTGATTCTGCCTAAGCTCATTTCTATGGAGCAAGGTGGATTTGTTAAAGGAAGGGATATTCAACACTCTATTCTTTTGGCTCAGGAATTGAGTTTGGACATTAATAAAAATAAGCAGTTTGGCAATGTTATTGTTAAAACTGATATGACCAAAGCTTTTGATAAGCTGAGTCATATGTTTTTGTTCAAAGTGTTGAGGCTTTTTGGATTTGATTCTGGTGTGACTGATCTTATTGGCAGATGCATTGGCAGGGTCTGTTCTTCTGTTTTGGTGAATGGAGAGCCTGTGGGATACTTTGTTAATACTCAAGGCCTTAGACAAGGGGATCCACTGTCCCCAAGTCTATTTATTCTGGCTGAAGAGTACCTGATTCGTTCTATCAAGTTTATCTCTAATGGTAACAGGTTGTTCAGATATAAGACTAGAAGTGATTACAATATTTCTTGTCTTGCTTTCGCAGATGATTTTATGCTTTTTGCTAATGGAAGAATTGAAACCATGGAGGCTATGAAAAAGGTTATTCAGCATTATCAAGAAGTCTCAGGGCAAGAAATCAATACAGCCAAATCAAAGCTAATTGTCTCTGATAAAATGAGTCAGTCTCAGATTAATGTCATTGAAGTTCTATGGAATATTCAACATACAAATCTACCTTTTAATTATCTTGGTTCTATTATTGCTACTAATACAAGACTTGTTCATTTTGAAAGTTTGATTTACAAGGTAAGAAGTAGAATTTTGGAATGGGACAAGCTACACTTATCCTTTGCTGGAAGATTGTTGCTGATTCAAACTGTGTTGCTTGCTTTCCCTCTTTATCTCCTCCAGCATACCCTTTTGCCTGTCAGCATCATCAATAGGCTTGAAATTTTGATGAATATGTTCCTGTGGGGAAATAAAAGTGATAAAAGAGTTATAAGCTGGGCCAGGTGGGATAGATTATGTAAGCCTGTTAATGAGGGTGGTCTTAACATAAAGCAGCTTAGGGATGTTCAGTTGGTCTATTCAATGAAACTGTGGTTCAATTTTAGACTACAGAATTCTTTTTGGGCTACCTATTTACTGTCTATTTATTGTAGCTCTAACATTCATCCTGTTTTGGCTATTTCTCCTAGTCAAAGTTCTAAAGTATGGAAAAGGGTTATCTGTGCTAGAGAGAAGGCTGAAGAGTTTATTTTTTGGCTTCCTGGTCAGGGCAATGTAAGTTTTTGGTATGATAGATGGTGTTCTATCAATCCATTTATCAAAGTTTCAAGAGACAGTGACAGAATGCTTCTTTGGGACTCTTCTAATGACTTGGTTAAGGACTTTTGGTCTGATGGTGCATGGGATATTGATAAGCTTAGTGGTAAAGTATCTGTTATTGAGATTGATAAGATCAAAGAGGTATCTCTTTCTAGTTCTCAAGATAGTATGCTTTGGTCTTTGTCTAAGGATGGAAAATTCAATTTCAAAGATACATACAACCAAATCAGGATCAAAGGTACTGTCTCTAACATATATACAAAAACCTGGAATTCTGTTACTCCTAAAAAGTGTTCTTTTTTGGTTTGGAGGGTGCTTCATAAGTGGGTAGCTACTGATGACATTTTGCAGACTAGAAATGTATCCATGGCTTCTAAATGCATACATTGTAATGAAACAGAATCTACTAACCATGTTTTTGTAAAATGTCCTGTGGCCTGGGCTGTGTGGCTCCATTTCAGCACTATTTTTAAAGTTCATATTCAGTGTCATATGACCTTCTCGCACATATTGATGAGATGGTACTGGTCTTCAAAGAGTACTTGTGACATTTTTGTCATCCTTCCTGCCATTATTGCCTGGTCCATTTGGTCTGGGAGAAACAAAAGAAAGATTGGAAATGTTAATGCTAATGCAAGAACTATTATTCAGCATATCATTTTCATTCTAACTAGTCTGGACAATGCTGGTGTCCTTAAAGCAAAGCACTGGAACATCTATGCTAAAGATGGTTATAATCTGGGTTGTGTGAATCAAACAAAAGGCCTTCGTAAACCTCTCTTTCTCAAATGGAAGAATCCGAAATTTGGAAGATACAAACTGAATGTAGATGGTGGTTGTACCTATTCTCAAGAAGCTGCTGGAGGTGTTCTGATTCGCGATTGGAATGGTGGGATTGTCAAGGGTTGTGGTAAGCTTTATGGCAAAGGAACTCCTCTGATTGCTGAGTGTCGAGCATTGCTTGATGGATTGAAGCTTTGTAGAGATCTGGGGCTTCACGATGTTGATGTGGAAGTTGATTCTAAGGTTCTGGTTCATCTTCTGGCTTTTGGTAAGTCGCCTTGGTACCTTGCTCCATTGTTGAACTGCTGTAGGAGGCTTTTCAGATCAGAGATGGTGGTGAGGCATATCTTCCGGGAGCAGAATCATGGTGCTGATTGGGTGGTGAAGGAGACGTTGAGAAGTCGATTGGAGATGGCTTTCAGTTCTAATGATGCTCCCCCAAAAATCAATGCAATTGCATTCTTGGAAAGTCTAAACATGGGCTATTTGAGAATGGTGGATTGATTTCATAAATGTGAATTAGGGTTTTTTTTACAGATTTGGGATTTTGGGTTGGGGAAGAAGATGTCTTCCCGCCTCTGTAGGGTTTAAATTGAATTTGGTGTAATTGCCTTTTGAGGCTTCTTTTCTTTTAATCTTCAATATAAGTCCTTTATCAAAAAAAAAATTAAATAATAGAATACTATGATTAATTGAGAAAAGTACCCCTAAATACCTTCTCAAGTATCAAATACCAAGATGGTACCCGTTTTTGGACTAGTTTCATAAACTACCTAAAGCCACATTTTGGACAATTATACCCTCTAGGGTATAAAAGGGGTTTTTTCCTTGAAACCCACTTATTTTCACCTTCTAATCTGACTTTTAGGTTCCAATTTCCCCCCACTTTCACATTTCCAAATTTTAGGAGAGAGAAACACGTTTTACGAGAGCGAAACCAAAAGCCATTTTTAGAAGGTTACGTACCGGCGAACCACGACTGAACCTGTTTCTCTTCCGATTTTGTTGCCCCCTACCGGAGAACCACCGGCGACTAGCAAGCAGCATTCAGGTATGCCTCCTCCGATGATTCTGACATCGGCCGGCAAAAAACCGGCGACAAATAACCAGTTTTTTTGTCTCTGTTCCTTGTATCAGGCAACTACAGGCGCACCACAACTGTCTCTTTCTCTGGTTCGATATTTGGAAACACAACCGGCGAGAATCCAACTGCGACGAAGTGTCCGTCGAACGGAACAGTCGCCGTCAAACGAAATCAGGTATGTGTTCGATTCTTATGCGTTTCTGTTGAGGTTTTCGAACACAAGGATAGTCGATGCTGTATTATGTGTAACACTCCGGTAGAATCGTAAGGTCATTTGTTGCTGTTGCTGGACTGGACAACGTTACTTGATAGTTGTATTGGTAGTGAGGATGGTTTGTTGTAATCATTGTGAGTCTGGGGTTTTAAGCATTGTCATGCTGATGTTTTTAGCATTGTGAGGTTGATGTTT
The DNA here is from genome assembly GCA_036936605.1 of Limnanthes douglasii subsp. nivea. Lineage (NCBI taxonomy): Eukaryota > Viridiplantae > Streptophyta > Magnoliopsida > Brassicales > Limnanthaceae > Limnanthes > Limnanthes douglasii. The sequence continues at coordinate 175,180,129 of JAUPFV010000003.1, forward strand.
TAAGCACTGTGAGTTTGGGAAGTGTTGGTGTATGTCTAGCAATATGGGCTCTATTATCTATCAGTACAACTATCAGGTTTATGACGCTGATCGTTAACGTTATAGATCTTGTGTAACAGCTATATGGATGCTGTTCCAAATGTTGTTAGTGTATGCAGGTATCGTCATACAGGTAGCAATGTATATTGTATTATATATCAGGGTGTGGTAGTAGTTTACATGTAAGACAGCAGGTCTAGGGGATAAGTATAAGTTTCAGGTCACTTATACGAATCTTCATAATGTAGTGGCTGCTTAGTATTATTGTTTTAGTTACCATGTTGATTACTAACTACCTTATTATGTGAACGTTGACAGGTTAAAATGACAGGAGTATTCTACCGCTCTGGATTGGTTGGCATAATCAACGTCCTCAGACGAGATATCATCAAAGTCGAACACATCGAGGCTGCTCGCGGAACACCTTTTTACACATTCCTCAAAACCTCATACGACTTGAGGAACGAAACTCTGAAGCTTAAAAAGTTCCACCACCTTATAGAGGCGATCTGTGGTTTATACGACGTCAGATGGAAGGCTTTCAAGATTGGACAAAAGCGTGTAAGGCTGACGTAGAAAGACGTTCAGGCAATCTTTGGCCTGAAACACGGTAACGAAGAGATGCCGATGAGTAAATCAGGTGGATTTATCGCTCGTTACGCCGAGGGAGCAGAATTAGATTCGACTTTGATGAAGAAATATTTCTTGAGTCCAAGGACGAAGAGAAGCGGGCCAACGAACGACAAATCAGTGTCAAACGCGTTAATAAAGGTAAATACAGTATGTTTGAATGTAGTTGTTTTGTAGTTCATACTGCAGGGTGTTCTGGTTCATGAAATCCAGGGACATTTTCACATAACTATAAATAGATTGCTGTTAATAGCAAAGTATGAACACTAACATATCACAGATATGTTAACATTTAAAGGAACTGTCCAGTTAGACCTAATTTATATGATGTTAAGATACATAGCAATTTGGATTGTAATAAATATCAGAGGGTAGCAATATAGGTAGCAATGTAAACGTGTATAGATATCAGAGTATGTTTACAAACAGCTATGGTATGTATGCAATCATATATCTAATGTCTTATTAGTTGTGGATGCCTTTAATTGTTCTGTATGTACTGTTGTTATGATTTTGGATGTTTTTGTAGGAAGCAATCGAGAAAGCAGTTAGAGAAGGAGGGGAGGATGAAGCGAGCGATGTGGCTAGGCTACTGATACTTTTCATATGCTCGACACTTTTCTTTTCAGTGTCGGGCGATGTAATCGGTTGGACAGCAATCTTCTACGTGGAGAATCTTGACAAGATAAACGACTATGACTGGTCTGGAGCAATCTTGGATAAGCTTCACAAATCGTTGGACAAATGTATTAAGGCCGGGCATCCTTCAAGAGTTATCGGATGCGTTGCTTTGCTTTTTGTAAGTATAGCTAGTTATGATCAGCCTGTCTGTTAGGAAAATGTTTTTTTTAATAGTTAGTTATGTTCTGTGCAGCCGTTTCTTATGGAGCATATTTCTATAAATGTCGACATACCAAGGCCTTCCATAATACCTAGATGTTACAAGTGGTGGGGGCTAGAGGGCAAGGAGTCCACATTCGAAATGATCCAGATGGTCGGTGAGCTCAGGGACGACGAGGTATGTTGTGGTATAGTAGATATATCGTAGTAGTATGATACATATATCGGTGATGATTATAATATTTTGCTGCTAAATGAACATTATAATGTATCTCATAGGTTGTCGGCGGGGAGTTGGTGTTTACAGCATCAGAATGTTTTGTTTATGGAGTAAATGATTCGCGGTTAAGGTGGGAAGGGGCTGGGGAACCAAGCGAAGAGAGGAGTAGGAAAAGAAAGAAATCTGTTGCGAACAGAAGTTTGATAAGCAAGGAAGATGACGGAGCTGGTAGTAAGAAGACAAGACATTCAATGATTTAGGTTGAAGATGATGTTACGTTGGGGGAGTTCATTGTGGAGAGGAAGGCAAGAGTTGGTAAAAACAAAGGGGAGAGGCTGAGGAACCGGAAAAAACGTAGGTCTAGTATGATTCCTAGTTTTGGAGTGCTGTCGCAGTCGGTACTGCGCGACAGCAAAAAACTGAAAAAAGGAGCCGGTTGCGGCGGTTGAAAGTTGAGAACAAGAGGCTTAAAACATGCCTTGATGAAAGAAACGAAGAGGTTAGTGCTACCATGCCTTCTAAGTACTACTAACATCTGTATGGTTGTTGAAATGAACTTGTCTATCAATAAAGTATTCTGTAACTATCAGTGCTGTAAATAATGTAACAATTCCGTATGGTCGTTTGAATCAGGTTGAAAGATTGAAGAAAGATTTGGAGCACCTTAAAGAAAAGCTGGAGATGGTCGACTCAAGAGAGGATGGCGAGGATCAACAACTGCTGTTGACCTTATCATCGCCATTTTGCCGCTATGATGAGGATGCTACTGAAACCTTAGATGCACGGGCTGCTGAGAAGGTGGTTAAGGAAACACTGGTTTACAAAAGAACTCGGAGGCATGTAGTAACTGAGTCGGACAAAGCAATGGAAGAAGACGGCGTTGATGGGGAGGATAAAACAGAAGAACAAGAGGAGATTGACAAAGCAAAGCAAAAAGAAAAACATTGGTCGGAGGAGTACAAAGAAGAAGTTGATGGAGGGGGTGTTCAATCCGAAAACCGTGTTGAACCAATGGAAGAGAGTACTACGCATGATGCTGTTGCTGTCGATGTGTTTAGGAAGCCAAAAGGGACTACCACAAGTGTTTGTGACGCTGGTAATGGGGAAGGGGATGTGGCAGAAGGAATACCACCCCTAACTCATGCTGCCGGTGCGCAGAATATAGTTTTGGTACCTGCACAGGGACCTGGAGTCGGAAACGACGAGGTTGAACAACAGCAGCTGGTGGTGGATAGAAATGATTTGATGGACGAAGAATCCAACGATATAACGAAAACAATGGAACGACAGTTGAACGAGTCGCCAAAAGCCGTCGATGAAGGAAAGAAGGCAGTGATCATCGGTGAGGACAAAGGAGAAGATGACATAGTAGTAGCAACTACATTGTTGGAGATAGCAGCAACCGAACCAGTGGTTTCGGAACATGTCTCTCACAATGTAAGTGGATGTTAACGTTGTATTTGAATATCATACATGATTGATAGTTAATCTCGCAATGAATGGTTTTCAATCGTATGTTTTTAGGAAGTCGAAACAGCGGAGCCTGAAGACACACGAAACTCTAGCTTAGTTCTATTCACTGGCACCGGAACAGCTGCAAAGTGCGAACAGCTATCGCAAGCTCTGTCTCCATTAAAGGTGATAGAAATTTCCAACAGAGTAGATCATTCCGCAGAGAAGATCGAGAAAGTGTCACAGGTTGAGCCATCTTCGTACGCAACACCAGAACAACAGAAAGCAGCATCGAAGGGTCTTATTGTCAAGTCGGTTACAGCGTTGGTTGACGATAGCTTCATAGACTGCACCCAATCATTTTACGCTGAAGTTGACAAGGCTGTTGAAACTTCAAACGAGAAGAGACGTACACTGGACTCCATCGAGGAAGAACAAACGGACGTTGAGGTAAGTAGATATTTGGTATTCTCCATAAACTTTTAAACTGTATTGTTAACAGTTTACCACCATGCTGCTTTTTTTTTAGGTACCCATTGATGACATGCCTGGGTTCAACTTACTTACTCCGACGCAGGTTCAACGACAGCAAACTGAAGTTGTAGCTTGGCCGTTCCAGACACAGACAACAGAACTTATCGATCTAAGTGAGTACGAGAAAGTGCTGAAATTGAAACAGGTAGAGACCCAGGAAGATCCAGAAGTGTGGTACTTGCCAACATCAGAGTTCTCTTACAGGCTTTCCGTAAGTGTGACAGAGTTAATGGAACTTCCTAACGAAACTCAACTGGACTTCAAGGTAAAAATATATTAGGATCTATATATCATAGTGTAATTCTACGTCTACCAACTTGTCTATATACATCTATCATTAGTAATTGAAGAAACTATCATTGTGTCATCCAATAAGCTGTTGGTTGCTCAACTGACTTGGGATTGTAATTGTGTTCTGATAGGTAATAGATGCTTGGATATATAAGCTGTTAAAGGATTCAGATTTCAAAGTCCCTATGAAAGGGTTTGATAATAAGTATTCATTTCCTGCCAACGCCATTCAAATATCTGGGATTGCAACTGTAAGTTCCCATGGGATTATTGGTTTTATATTAGGTACATCTACTTCCTGTATTAATGTCTCAAATTTACAGGGGACACTGGCTAACAAGGGAGATATGTCTGCCATTGTGGACAATGTTTTTGAGACAATGCCGAGCGACACATATGTTGCATTCGTCCCCCTCTGTACTGTAAACACGGATGGCGTGAACCACTGGACGCTCCTAGTCATAGACATGGAGAATGGGGCTGCAAGAAGCTACAACCCAATGCTGCCGTGGAGCAAATTCATTCCCGATAAGACAAGAAACACAGCCGATGGTCTGGTAAGGAATCTAAATTCCAAGTAAACTATGTTGATTGCAGATCTAGCTATTTGGAACATTATATCTAGCAAACAGTATAGTAATGCATATCAATGACTGCTACTGTATCTATCAATGCAGCTGGCCTATTGCATGAAGAAGAAATATATACCGCATGTTAAAGGTGGGTACAAAATTAAGACCATGTTAAACATCCCACAGCAAAAGAGGGGCAGCTACGACTGCGGTGTTTTTGTTTGCAAATACGTAGAAGATATAATTACAAACGGGTTTGTTGGACGGCAATATGGTGATGAAATGCCGGCAGTAACAAGAGCTAAAATATTCAAACATTTTTTGAATGATTGTAACACAAACAGACGTTGGTAGTATGTAACTGGCATTTTGGTACCAATTTGTATATTTCGCATAAATTAGCATCTATGATTTATGTTTGTAGACTGAAATTTACATGTAAAAGCACTTTTTACTTGATGCAGTAGGCTGTGAAAAAGTTATCAAAGGAAAGTCTGTTTAAATTAAGCTATCTGAAATAGCCTCCAAAGCTAGCAATCAGGAATACCTGAAATACCATAGTATATAATACAAAATATCAGACAGTCTGATTTGATCGCAAAATATGTATACATATTAGTCAGTCCAATATGTATATTGAAACGTATTAGCAATGACAATTGCTTCAATCTATAGCCACTCCAGAAAGCACCACGCAAGCATCTGTACACAAAATCAACATTAATAATGATCCACTGTTCAAAAATATCAATATTGCAAATATAAGATAAACTATCAATGTTCACCAAAATGTCTATCTGGGGTTAAGGAAAAATCTATCTGGGGTGGTTCAATAAAATATCGCAGTACGAAACATATCATAATTTATGAAATTTTTTGTTACGAACCATAAAGTATAGTTTCAGATATCGTTCAGAAAAAATAGATATACCATTAAGGTTTTAAATTTTTAATATCATTTATCTACCATTCAGAATTACTCGCAAATATCACATAACAGGTTGGTGATGCACAAAATTAAAATATATGGACTGCACAACATGGTTATTGGTAGATAAATGCAATTAATTTGTTGAAAGGACTGTTAACCACACACATTACTCAGTACTACATTAATGTGTTCAAACCATTGGTTAGTTTGAAATTGAAAAGACATTGGGTAGATGAAGAAGAATGATTACATTCATTTAATGAACGTGTGCCATTAAAGTTGTGAAAGAAAATATGGTTGCTTAAGGGGACTCAGCATTGGAAGCTGGGTTTTGCTATAAATAGAGGGGCATATGACAACCTATTACTCACAAACTCACAAGTAAAGGAAAAAAAAAACCCAGAAAGTATACCCTAAGTTGAAACGCCTGCTCCTCCAACCATGGCTCCTTCATCACCCTTCTCCCCACACCACAGCAGCGACGACGCCTGGTCCTCTGACTACTACTCATGCGAGAAGGCCTACAAGCACACGACGACGTCGGAGTACTCCTCCGACGAAGAAGATGCATGGTCTGTCTGGTCTGACGAACAGGAAGACCCGTATGGTTCATGGGACTCTTGGTCCATAGAAGACTGGTATCTTTCTGACGATGAGAAGGTGCCAAAAAGGAAGAGGTGTAAGAGCATTAACCCATTTTGGGATGAGGAAGACGATGATGAAGATGAAGAGGCAGACGATGAGGCCTCTGACGATGATGATGAAGTTGAAGATGAAGAAGAAGAAGGAGAAGACGAAGAAGAAGAAGAGGATGAGGGCTCTAATGGAGACGACTCCGATTAGGTTATAAGGTTTCTAGATGTAGTTTCATGTCCCTGTTTGTTTCTGTTTTGGTGTTTTTAACGTATGTTTATCTTTTTTTGTGGACTGTAACTTGCACCAACCCTGTGCAGAAGTGTTATTTTTTGGGGGGGCTGGGGTATTTGGACTATATGTAGCCAGTCACTGTTTTTAATGTTAGCGTTTGAATGAATTTTCAGTTCTATGGCTTTTCTCAGTATGATATAATAAGATATGTTGCAGTTGAGGAAAGCAGTTTTAACTGCAGTTATATAACAAAATCGCAATGTATGACTAGTAACATATCGGACGTAAGAAAACATAAAATTATGTATCTGTCAGATGTAGAAGCGACGATATATCACTGCTTCATATTCTGTCTATCATAGTACAACATCGTGTATAGCAATGTAGCCGTTAATAGATATCACAGTCTGAACCAAACAGACAGGTTACATGTCAATATTAAAAGTGTAAAAAAACATAAGTCGAAAGGTACCGTTAGATGGATGTACATCGAAAGAAATGTAAGTAACATACTTTGATGTATCTGTTAGATGTAAAGGCATGTCAGATGGATTTATCTTTGAGATGAACATGTCAATTCTTTCAGGGGACTAAACATAAGTGGAAATAGAAGAAGTGCTTATATTTGAGATGAACATGGCATGAATAATTTGAAGTACAAGTATAACTAATGTGAGCAAAGCATCAGATGGATGTAAACCGAAACAAAAAACATAGGTTTGATGTATCTGTCAGATGCAATATCTAGAATCTATCAATGGTTATAAGAGTCGCTATCGTAGTATATCACCAAAGATAGCAATGTACATGTGAATAGATATCATAGGGGATAACAAACATAAATGGAACATGTAAATGTTAAAATTGTACAAAACAGACGTCAAAAGATAAGGAGTGCTTATCTTTGATATGTAAAATGTTACGAAAAAGTAGGTTAATAATGTTTAGAACGGAGCATCACATGACCTCCTATTATGGCCAGATTTGAAACAGCGACCACAACGGGACTGGCTGCTGGAAATTTCGCCTCTTGATGGAATACGCTTCTTCCTCGGACGACCGGGTCGTCTTTTCACGTTAGGGGGCAGCACCAAGGGCTCTCCATCACAATCTGCGCTACTGGATTCACCAAACTCCGTTATAGCGGGTATGTTAAATGAATAGCTGGACAGGAAATTTTGTGTAGTGAAAAACGGCTCGACCAACGTCATAGGATCCTCGTTTATAGATGCAATTACAGCCAACGCATGAGCGCAAGGGAAACATTCTTGCTGCCAAGAGCCGCATGTGCATTTGAAATCCAGTATGTTGACAACCATGACTGGGTCCGATAAAACCTCAAAATAAGCCGCAGAAGACTTGCGAACTAACCATGTCCGACCGGATTGTACATTATCTTTGAACATCTTGTCAAACTCGGGGCACAATTGGGTGTTCCAACTTTGGCCTTCTCCTAAACGTCGAGACATTTGAGTCATCAGAAGAGCTCTAATCCGGTCGATTAATTCGACTATAGGCAGATGGCACAACTTCTTAATCTGGCCATTGAACGATTCAACAGCTGTTGATGCCATAGCCCCATACCGTTTGCCTTTCACATATGCCTGAGCCCATTTTTCTGGGGCAAGATTCCTGACGAAGTTTTCAATACGATTACCGCCTTGGCGCAACCACTGACCATAACGTTCATTAAAAAGATCAACCGTAGGGGCATAAGCACAGTTCTTAAACATCGCTAGCATGTCTTGTTTGTAGACTCTGTTAGTGTGTTCAAGAGCTTTATTCAAGTTCTGAACAAGATGGAAGATGCAATAAGCGTGGTAGTCAGTAGGATAAAGAATTGCGACAGCGCTAATAATACCAGCATGGCGGTCTGAAATGAAAGTTATCTGGCGCCCTAGCAGATGAGGTTTTAAAGTTTCCAGAAACCAGAACCAGTTGTCCGAGTCTTCACTACCACATATACCAAAAGCAACGGGGAAAAGACCTGGGATGGAAAATACGTTTAAAAACAGAACTACATTAACAGAACGATGTTTTGTTCGATTGTGAAATAGTTAACAAATCGCAGTCTGTGTAACCAAATCTAGCAAACAATGCCTACCAAGATAGCAATCAGTAATAACTAAAATATCAAAGCATGTAATACAAACTATCAGACAGTGTTATTAAATCGCAAACTATGTATGCTTATTTATCAGATCAAACGTATATTGAGACATATACTGACCGTTGTTTCCATCTTTTGCCACTGCTGAAAGCAACACGCCCCCGTGCTTCCCTGTCAGGTGGGTTCCGTCAACATACAGCAAAGGGCGGCACGAATGGAAACCCTGAAGACACGCCCCAAATGCTATAAAACAGCGACGGAAAACATTGTCGGGAGCCAAATCCAGACGACAGTCCGTAGTGATGTCACGACTCTGTAGCCTCTTGAAGTATGGTTTTAGCAATCCGAAAGAGGTATTGCTATCTCCAAACACAGCGCGACGGGCCTTCTCCAACGCATTCCAAGATAGACGATATGAAACGTCTAAACCGTAGTCTTGCTTGATGGTGGACTGTATAGTCTTAGCTGTTAAAGAATGGCTGTTTCGTAGAGAATCGTGAATTTCATCAGCAATCAAATCGGAGGACAGATGCCGGCTTTTCTTCTTAGTGAATACGGGACTGCACGTGTGGGTACTGAAAAATCTTTTAATTGTCATCAAACCGGTCTTACAATCGACAGAAGCGTAAAGCCTCCATTTGCAGCCATCCGAATCTTTGTTTACACAATAAACGGTGATCTTGTTAAAGGTATTGTGCATGTACCTAAACGCAAAACCGTTCTCTAATGCATAACGGGATAAGGATAACCTCAGACCTTGAGCACCGTCTGGAAATGACTGTCCAACACCGATGATAGCTTCAGCCCATCCCGCTGTAGCTAGATGTCTTTTTTTCGGGGTTGTAATGGCCAAACAGGTACTGCTTTCACCGCTGGTTCGTTGTATGTGATCGGATTCTTCGAACAGTTGAACGGGTTGTTTACGTTTAACGGCGGAGCCTTTATCAGCAACATGTTCTTGGATAAGAAATGACACACTCTTCAAACGCTCAACATCGAGGTAACATTCCAACCCGATGAAATCGGTCTCCTTATTAAAAATACAATTACTCTGACCACCGCAAGAGTACGTTATGCTGTAGTTGCCTCTAACAAGCCCTTGCCATGTTTGCTCAACGTACTGTTGAAATGACTCGAAGTCTACAAATTCGGACAGCGGAACAATACTTGTCTCCGTAGCAAGTTTGAAAATGCAAACTTTTGGTTTAGACATTGTGTACCCTGAATTATAGGACTTTTCGTTAGTTTGTTTAATGTTGGTGTAGAACTACTGAATCTGTTACTGATAGTATAACAGATATAGCAATATCCTATGTCTAACATATCATGGAATATCGGTGGTGGTCAATTTTAAGGACAAATAGCAAACTGGCATACCTAAACTATCAGGGTATGTCGGTCGTGGTCACTTTTCAGCACAAATAGCAAACTGGCATATATAAGCTATCAGGGTATATGGACTAATAATCTGTTTTCAAACACATATATGAACATGTTATATGTAAGATAGCAGCAAGAGGAGATGGTTGGAAACATATAGCAATATCAAGTACCTAAACTATAAGGGTATATGGAGCCATGGTTTATTTATCAACACATATAGCAACCTGACAAAACTAAGATAGCATGGTGTATGCAGTCAGGTTTAATGTACTAACAAATCTAACATATCAGGGTGTATGTAGTAATCTAGCAACCTGAAGCATAGAATTGCAGGCGTAAAATCGCAAGGAGCAACCATATAAATATCAGGGTTCAAACAGAGGTGTGGGAATGAAAATTCTCACCGGAATGTGATCGGAGCCGGTTTGGATACTTTGGATTGAGCAGAAGCAGATGGAAATAAGTTTCCTAGCATTAACGCACGTTATATTAGAGGTTATAATCGATTTCGAAAAGGAAAAACGATTTCGAAACTGAAAACTCGACTCTGTTACTCACCTGTAAAATGTAACGACAGGCTACGAGTTCGAAACTATCAACCGGAGCTAGGAGGCTGTGTACGGTGGTCTAGGAGGCTGAGACACGGTGCAAGATCGGAGCTAGGAGGATATAACGGTGCAAAACAGTACTCAGGAGGCTGACGACGTTAAAATTGTTTTCTGAAAGTCGCCGGTGATCGGAACACTCCGATAAGGCTACTAGATGGGTCGCCGGTGGTAACGTAAGGTCGCCGGTGATTCTAGTGTGTCGCCGGAGGTGGTATGATCAGCCGTAGTTTTTAGAATACGAAGAAACGTTCTTGAAAATGGGTTGTTTGAAAGGTTAGGAGAGAGGAGAGAGAAAGGAGGCTAATAAATTCAAAATTCAAAATTCAAAAGTGATTAAGAAGATGCTGGAGCTAAAAGGGGTCCTTTTTTTCACAAATCAACCTTATATACTAGGTTGAGGGTAATCTTGGTATTAAAAAAAGAAAAGGTATTGGAAGTGGATATGTTTAATGAGATGGGTATTTAGTAAGCATTAATCCATTAAAGGGCACTAGGTTGTAATAGGTTTGTCAAAAGGGTACTTAGTGTGTCATTTCCCTTAATTTAATAAGAAATTATTTTTTTCTTGTATAATTCTGTTTTTATTGCCATTTTTTACAAAGTTTTTTGTTTTTTTTATCATTTTCAAAAAAAAATTAACCCTTTATTTTTATTTTTTATATATCATACTAATAAACATAAAATAATTATATGAGATTATTTTATTTATAAATAAATAAAACTAACAATTAAATTATTAAAAAAATAAATATCATTTGATTAAAATATCTAACACTTATTTGTTAGTCTCGAAAAAAATTAAATATCACAATTGAAAAGTATGATAAAATGATATTATGTTGTGGTATAAATCAAGACAAAAAAAAATCTAATTACAAAACAAGTTAATGAAACAAGTGAAAATTTATAATCACATGTTAGAGATAAAAAAAATTAAAGAAGTAAAAAAAATGGATTTGTTATTTTAAAAAAAAAACTTTCATTATATACTATTAACCTAAATGTTTTAAATATTTTCGTTAATAAACAAAAATGGTATCAATTTTTATTTGATTTTAGATTAACAATTATTAATCTCTAATATAATTAATTTTAATAAACTCTAGACAAAATCAAATAAAAATCTAAACATAAAATTATTAACTCAAAATTAATTCACTCATTTTAATTAAGTGTTAAGTTCCTAAAATATAATATAAATAATACTAAATGATCTTAGAAAATCAATTTGTTTGTGATATTTTCTCAATACTCACATATCTTATACTCTACATTTAAGATCTAATATTGTCCCAAATATTAGAAAAAATAAATAAGTGAGGAACCGTAGTACCTGATGATTATATGTGAGTTTAAAATTGTAAAGTTGAATTGTAAGAGCTTTTGGTTCCGTCATAAGATAAATTCAAGTAAAATAAAAAGAAAACTCATGGATAAAAATGAGAACATCACAAAATATAGACAGATATTTAAACAAAATAGTTCATAAGATATAAAAAGTACCTAAAAGGAAGAAAAAAAAAGAACAAAATAATATAAAAGAAAAAGAGTGAAAAATGAAAAACTCATCACTCTTCGACATCATCTCACTCGTTTTCCTCATCAACTCACGGCTCTGCATCTTGATAAGTATATTGTCGCGATTATGGTGTAAAACAATCCAAATACCCAATGTGAAGTAAACTAACCCGCTGCATATTTAACTATATCACCTCCAACTGGTTTGACAGCCTCGAGATGTTGATGGTATGGATCATCAGCCAATCGGGAAGCCCCTTCAACACCTCGACACTGACCATGTTGTCCTTCTCTTGGTAGGCTTAGGCTCATCTTTAAAATGCACTAAATTAAATACATGTTGAGATTTCATATTTTTTTCAGTATCTGCAATAGGAACTTTGTAGGCTTTATATAATTTTGTTATTACATAGGATGAGTGAAGGATTTCTCTAAATGTTGCATAGTACCATAGATAATACGTCACAGATTTATTAGTTTTTGGTGATAATTTCATAGATCAAAAGTACTAGATCCCTCGTGATATGGTTCATATTGGATTTTGACAACAATCGAGTGCAAATAAAGTGTACGGGATATGAGCCTAAGATCTCATCTTATAATCCTAGTTGGATGATCTAAGGGACCGTCCCAAACTGTCCTCATATACTACTAATACTCGGAGAACCTCAACATAGTCAATTTATCTCAACTCTAAATACCAATTAAAAACAAGAACTCTAAACATAAGGACATAATTTATATAATTAAACATAAGTGTAACAAGCATACCTATAACAATAACTACAATAAAATCATTGATGAGAAGGACTAACTTCACACAAAATTTGCAATGCAATGGTCTATAATAGTCACAAGGCTTGCGGAAAAAAGTTATCCCGCTGCATGACCTCAATTTGAGCTCTAAAATCCAGAGGAGTAAAAAAGTAAATCGTTTTTCAAACAATATTGGTTTTAACATAATTTTTTTATAAAAAAGATTCAGCCCTCTTATGTACAAACGTATTAGGCGTAACAACCTTTCATTTACCCCTCTTACTCTGACTAGATCTTGTTTATATACTCACCTTCATAAATATCACATAACTACCCAAATAAAATTTTATTCAACAACAATAATCTAACTAACCAATACTCAAATCAACCAAAATTCAGAACCAAAGATCTAATTTAAATTATACTTCATAATACTCAAAACAACACAACTCAAATAAAAAATCCAATTCAAATTATACTTTCAAACACATGATTATATGAAATAAAATCAGAAGTTACCTTAATTTCAAGCCGAATTTGAAGAACCCTCTAATTCAAAACCCTAATTTTGAATCTCAAAATTTATCGTAGAATCAACCCAAAATTGTTGGAAAAAGTACGAAATTTCAAAAAGAATTGATTTCAGATTTTATTGTGGGCACTATATTCAAATTTTTTAGGATTCAAAAAATTTAAATGATTTTTAGGATGAAATTGGTGGTGGTTATGGTATAATAGGTGATGGATAGTAGTTTGAAGATGGTAGGCTATGATGAGCTTATATGTAAAGCTTGAATTTGAAAAAAAAAGGTTTATGGAGAGAAAAATAATGTTCGGGAAATAAGAACGGAGAATATTGAAGAATGAAGTTTGTTGTGATTCTGCTCATGTTTTTGTATTCATTTTTTTGGTAGTCCTTTATTTTAAAATAATTAAATCGTTTGAAAATATATTTTTAAAATTTCTATAGTTTGTCACAACCACGAAGGACATGATCGTAGCAAGCACGAGACATAAACATTTTATATTGCTTCCACCTTACTTCAACACGATCACAAATTCCTTGGTAACGATAAAATTCTAATTGAAAAAAAATTTAAGACCCGTCATTAAGGACTTCTCACCGCGACTAGCAAGATCCTTGGTCTCAATGAACTAAAAAGTTTTCATAAAAAATAAAGTATATATATATAACTTTAAACAAATAAAATTAAAATTAACATTAAATTTAAAAATTACATAGGGTTATCTCTCAATCAACTCTTTATTTAAATCACCACTTTGACTTGTGAGAGTGTTAGTTTGGAGCTTGGAGATGGATTGAGATCTGATTATTGTCAACAATCTCTTCAAATTATGGTTTTAGACAATGTCCATTTACTTTAAAAATCATGATTCTGGATGTGAACTCTTGATTGCTCCATTGGGAGAAACTTCGGTTATCTTAATAGGTCCATGTCATATCGATCGTAATTTACCCGAGAAGAGTCTCAAAAGTGAGTTATATAGCAATATTTTATGCCTATGTAAAAGTTTTGTGGAAATATCTTTCTATCATGCCACAACTTCACCATCTCTTTATATATTCTAGAGTTCTCATATGCTTAATTATAAAACTTCTCTAACTCATTCAATAACAATAGTCTTATATTCTCGATGACTTCTTGCTCAAAATTCAACAGTTCATGGTCTTATATGATCGAAGTTCTAGCTCTACAAAGAGGTGACATGCTTTTCCATGGACCAGTTTATAAGATGACATGCCAATTGGGGTGTTATAAGTAGCTTATAGACCCATAATGCATCATCAATATTCAAAAACTACATCTTTTTTTCTTATCAAAATATCTATCAAAATTATATAAAATACCTTTGTTTCAAATAAAATTTTAGATGTTAGGTATAAAAAAATAGATTAAAGTTTCGTTTAGCCCATTACTTTGATAAAAACTACCTAAAATTTTTAGGAATTAAGATAATAAAAATAAATATGGGTATGGCTATATATACCCAAAACTGGTTTAAGTTTATCCAAAAAATGCAGTTGACTTTAGTTTGACTTTTTATGACAAAAATACCCTCAAACATCCATTTAATTACAGAATTGACATTAAGTAAAAAAACACTAAATATATCCTAAATATACCCAAATCACAAAATAACATATTTTACTATCTTTAAAAAAAACACTTTGATTTAGTAGATCAAACCCATGTTACTACAATTTGGTGAAGTTATTCAAAGTGTTCTTGAACATTCAAAGTTATCTAAAGAATATTCAAACTCACTTTAAAAAAATTTAAACTTTTTTCTAATAAAAATATGAAATCAAACATGAATCAATCCGAACTAAGGTAAAAAAAAATGTGCGAAGGCGTACTGAGGCCCAACACCATCGATTCTGGGCCTGTGCACCTGTGGTACTGGTGGTCATGTACCACAGGTTCAGAGCCCCTGAGCCGGTGGTTCATATCGGTACTGAGGCCCAACACCACTGGTTCTGGGCCTGTGCACCTGTGGTACTGGTGGTCATGTACCACAGGTTCAGAGCCCCTGAGCCGGTGGTTCATGGCCATAATGTTTTTTCCTTTTTTGTCCTCCAAATTTCTATTTCAACGTGTTTAAGTAAAAAAAATCTTTTTATTTAGTTTGATTTTTTAAATGAAATTATATTGCCCGAATGATACCGATGGATATGCTCAAGATTTCACGCTCGAAAATGGAAATATAATAAAACTTTATTAATTGATCTTAATATTTATTATTTGTATTCATAGATTTTTTATTCGATTTAAAAAATTAAAACTAATTTAAAAAAATATATATATTGATCTTGTTGTTTTTATTAATTAAATAGTGATATATATACCAATATATAAAGTTTAAATATAATTATATTTTAAATATAATTATATTTTAAATATTATTTGTATATACAATATCTGTAACGTTACTATATATATTTATTGAATTTTAATCAAATTTTATTAATTAAAATTTAAATATAATTATATTTTAGATATTATATGTAAGTACTATTTATTTATTCAATTTCTACCAGATTTTATTAATTAAAGTTTAAATATAATTATATTTTAGATTATATATATACAAAATTTTGTATCTTACTATATATTTTTATTAAATTCATATGATATTTTATTAATTAAAGTTTAAATATAGTTATATTTTAGATACTTTTAATATATATATATATATATATATATATATATATATATATATATATATATATATATATATAAAACTTGGTACGTTACTATATATATTTCTTTCTGTATTTATTAAATAGTGAAGTTAAAATTCAATTTAAAAATATCACATTAATTAATTTTTAAATACATAAACTGCTAATAAATAATTGAATTAAAATTATAAGTTATATACATAAATAGATATTTAGAAAAAAAAGCTAAAAACGGTTTTGGAATACCTAAAATAAAAAAAGATTAAAGTTAGTCACAAAAATTATAAAAACAATTAACATAGATTATTTATAACGATTAAATATATAAAAACTAAAACAATTTTTTTAAAAAAATTAATAAATTTAAGGACGATAGTTTATAAAAAATTAAGGACTTAATTATATAAAAAAAAATTAAAAAAAATTAAAAAAAATTGTGCGTTGGACTTGCACCATCGGTACACACAAGACCTGCACCGATGGTGCAGGCCCAACGCACCGGTTGGCTACGTCGTCGGGCGCATCGTAAGCCCAGTATCGTATTGGACTTACGTGGACCCGGAAAATAGGCAAAAAAACAAATTATTATTTTTTTTCTAATTTAATCTTAAATCTAATTTTGAAATTAAATCTAATTCTAGTCTATATTTTCATTAAAAAATTTAACAAAATTATAGCAATTAAGTATAAACAATAAAAAATTATTAATCAAATAAAAAATTAAATCTAAAAAATATTTGGAAAAGAAATAAGATATATGCGAGAGATAAGTCAGAACGAATATATCTCGTTCTGTTTTTGTAGGAGTAACCCTTATATATTTTTATTTTAATCAAAATATAGAATTGGCTAAGTGATTGATCTACACGTAACTACGGGAGTACATCTTCTCTCTCTTTTTCCCGATCGAAAGCGGATAGATTCTCTACGAAATCTGATCAACACCCTATATCTAGGGTTTCAGATTTTTGTCAATTGGGAGATTTTCTTCTTCGATTTTCCCAGTTCACATTAGAAGAAGATACAATGCTATCGCAAAAGCTTCACGAAGCCTTCAAGGGTACGGTAGAGAGAATGACAGGTCCACGCACGGTCTCAGCTTTCAAAGAAAAAGGAGTTCTTAGCGTCACCGAATTTGTCGTAGCTGGTGATAATCTCGTCTCTAAATGCCCAACCTGGTCTTGGTAACTCACCTCTTTTCTTCTTTCTTACGATCAATATATTATTCTCTGATGCTGTATTGAGGTTTGAATCCTCTCCTCCTTGATTGTTTTCTGTGAAATCTAGCTGAAAAATGTTTCTTTTCTTAAATTCTTGTAAGTTGTTAATTCATATGTTATCCGCAATATAGGGATATGAGTAGATATGGTGTCGAATTGTGTTTGCTTCTATGCTCCCTTTTTTTGGTAATTAAGCTATTTCGATCAATCAGTTAGTACTCTCTTTTGGAGTTTTTGTGGTTGCTAGAGACCGATTCATGTTATAAATGGTAGTAAGAGATTAAAAGACTTGAATTTACTGGAGTGGTGTGACTACATTGAACTTGGTTCATAATTTTGACAGCTATAAGTTTGGGTTTTGTTACTATACTTTCACAAGAACAATGTAGCTATTTATGTATAATCAAAAGTACTCTTTGGCTAGATAAGATTGTCATATTAGGCTCAACTGTTTTTTGGGTACTTAATCAGGCTCCTATATAGTATAACCATCGGATTTTAAATTGTTTATTTTCTATGTCTATAGGGAATCAGGTGAACCAAGCAAAAGGAAGTCTTATTTGCCCTCAAATAAACAGTTTTTGATTACTAGGAATGGTAAACTTCTTACGTTTGAGTTCTGATCTTGTTTATTTAATATCTTCTTTGATTAACTCTTATAGGTAAGAGTCTAAGTTGCTGAAACATCTTTCTCCTTTTATATTAGTTCCTTGTCTACGTAGAGCTGCTTCTGTGGAAGAAGAATATGAAGCTGCTGGAGGTGAAGTTCTGATTGACGATGAAGATAATGATGGCTGGCTAGCAACTCATGGTTTTCCAAAAGGTAATTATTAGTTTGGTAGCTGGAATCTCAAATTTATGTTTTTTTTTTCTGCTGACTCTTGGCATCTAATCTCAAATAGATAAAGATAATGAAGAGGAAGACTTGCCCTCCATGGATGCCTTAGAAATCAGCAAAAAGAGTACAGTTCAATCAATCCCTACATATTTTGGAGATGAAGAGGATGATATTCCAGACATGGCAGATTTTGAAGAAGCGGACAATGTCATTGACGACCCTGTAAGTGGTAGTACTAGTGCTACTTTATTGCTTCTTAGTGATGCTTTTAGTATTAGAAACTTTTCCTGTTCAGTCCCGTTATGATCTGAAAATATTATCTGGGAATGACTAATGGAGAAATTTAAATTACTACAAAGTTTAAATTTTTCCCGGATGGTCTTAAAAGATAAGTACCAATACCATATAAAGTATTCTTAATGATATAATATCGACTGAGTGTGAAAAAAGAAGGTTAGTGGGGATTAAGATCGAAAATTTTCATGTGGAACTGATCTCTCCTATATTTGATGATTAGTTATTCTTTTTCTTTTGTCATCCTGTATTAAAATTCAAAAAAATTTGTTCTTTTTTTTACTTTCACAGGCAACACTACAGCCTACCTACCTTGTAGCTCATGAACCTGAAGATGATAATATCCTGCGAACTCGGACATATGATATCAGTATTACGTAAGAATAAAAGGATAATTCCTTCTGATCTCTTGCAATTTATTTCATATATAGGTTTCCTTAATTAGAGGCCTTTCATGAGGTCTATTTCATGAAGTCATATGGTTTCTTGAGTGCTTTTATTCTTGAACTGAGGACATTTCTCTAAAGAAGCAATGCTCTTTCGTAAACATAGACAATCCATGTATTTACTAGTGGCAATTGTACTACGATACACAGACTGTTACGTCGGACATGATCTAAAAACCCCTTGGGTTTCCTCAACCATTATGATATTTTTTTTCTTTCCATTGGTTTCAGGTATGATAAGTATTATCAAACTCCTCGTGTGTGGCTCACTGGATATGATGAGGTTTGTTACTTCCCAAAGATGTATTAATTGTATATCATTATTATAGTTCCCATCATATATATAGGTCGAAGATCAGGTTAGGGATCCCCTATGTTGAATTTTTCAGCCCCAGCCTTCTAAGATTTGATATAATAAGATCTTTTTATCTCATGCTTAGATCTCCCTCTTTTTTGTCCTTTTTTCTCGGTCTTAAATTAATAGCTGAAAGAAAACCTATTTACTATTTCTATTTGTAATGAATCTTAACTTGAATATATATATATATATACACTTTCTAATACATTTATATATGTTTGTTAAACTAAATTTGTGTGCAATTCTTGAGAATCTTTTGGTGTTTGGTGGCAGTCAAGAATGTTACTGCAGCCTGAACTTGTTCTTGAGGATGTCAGTCAAGATCATGCACGCAAAACGGTAAGATGTGAATACTTTTTGTATCTAATTTTGGTCTGCTCTTTTAGACCCTTACATTTTTCACTCTCAGTTCTGAGTAATGACATAGACCGCGTGGCTATACAACGACTGCATAGTTTCTTCTCATGTGTTGTGACAAAATATATGTTTCCCAATATTTGATAGAATGTGGTTCTGTGGTGTGTCATTGATCATTACTAAACATGTTTTATCCGATGAATGTGCTGAAACTTCTTTTTGCATTACAAAGACTTATTTTTATCATCTTCTTCTGATGCAAGATCTATAAGAATTATATTTTCATCAACTTGGCTCTTTTTAAATCAGGTAACAATTGAAGATCATCCTCACTTGCCTGGGAAGCATGCATCTGTACATCCATGCCGGCATGGAGCTGTCATGAAGAAAATTATCGATGTTTTGATGTCAAGAGGAGTGGAGCCTGAAGTAGACAAGTAATTTTTTTATGCATCCCTTCTAATTCCGGCGTTACCATTCTTTTCTCATAATTGCTCTTCCTTATCGATGTTTATCACTTGTTTTGTAGGTACCTTTTCTTGTTCTTGAAATTCATGGCTTCTGTAATTCCAACTATTGAATATGATTACACTATGGACTTTGATCTTGGTAGCTCGAGCAGTTGATTCCAGGTATTTTCAACCGTCAATATACTAAACTGTTCCCATAGTAAAACCTAACCTATGAAAGCTGTACTAGATTTACCTTCAGTATGAAACATACAAACATGGTTCCGTTTTCAATGTATTTTTTTCCTCAAATTACTTGGTTGTGATTTATTCTCTCTTCTTTTCTCTCTGGCCAGATTGAATTTGCAGCAGACTTCAACGTAGCTTACATTTCAGGTGTTTATTCTGCAGAACTGTTGCTCCCTTCAGCTAAGCAGGCATCTTGTACATAAGATACGAATGGGATACTGTTAATTTCTGGAATTGTCAACCTTGTTTGTTCCTAAGCGCGTTTGTGTATAGTTGAAAGGTTCATTCAGGTGCTATATTTGATATTTGATATGATCAAATTGATAAAAAAAAAAACAAGAACAAAAAAATATGACACTGTCTTGCACGGTTTTTCATAATGTCTGCATACAGTAAGCCATCAATTGTCCGTTATGAACTTACGTCATGCACTACAAACAATAATAGAGTGATAGTTTGAAAGATTATACTCCCTTATCCCAAAATATTTGTCATTCTAGGAAATTGTTTTTGTCTCAAAATATTTATTTTTTATTTTTTATTAATTTCCACCAATTGGGTGGATTTTTTTTTAGCATTTCTTAATACTCGTGCATAACCTTAAAACGACAAATATAATGGGACGGAGGAAGTACTTATTTCTTTGTGGAAACAAAGAATAGTCTTGAAGACTGTCATGCAGTTGTGTTGTGTTTTTCATATAGGTAGGGGATTTTGTCGAGATTGTTGACGAAAAAATAATAAAGGAAAATGCTTTGACTTTTGAGGCCTTGCTAGTTAAGGTTGAATCAAAGATCAATGTAGATAAAACAACACGTCTAGAGTCATACCAAATCGACAACCCTTTGTATATTAAAACCTTACTTGAATGACAATAATATTACCATATCATCCATTTTCTACTCTCATCAACATCCATATTATCCTTACCCAATCCCATAACTTAATATGACTCAAGCACTTACTAAACAAAACTATTATCCTTACCCAATCCCATAACTTAATATGACTCAAGCACTTACTAAACAAAACCCTCGGGTCCCAAACATGGATACTTTTTTGGAAGAGAGTCAAAGAAGTAACTATACCAACATTTGGAAAGTAAGCCCATTGAGTGGATTTAAAGTATAAGATCTATCCACGATAAAGCCAAATACTATTTCATAAGGCCTTAACCTAGAAGAATCAGAATAACTTCTACAAATATCATAACTGTGTTAGATATACCATGAGAGCATGTATTTATGAGATAAAAAAAACTTAAAATCTTATAGAGGACGAGAAGCTGATTAAGATCGTCAAAAGCCAAGATTTTGAAAGGGAAAAAAGAGGTCAAAGTTAAACCCAAATGACCCGAGCAAAGATCAGATGCAATGAGAAATAAACTTATTGTATCTTAATCGATACAAGAGCACGCCCTGGTTATTCTAGAAAAATCCAAAGATCGGACCAATGACTACTTAGACCCTCACCATAACTGTGATATAGTCAAGAACCATCACTAGAAGAGATTTATTGTCAAGAGTCACTAATACCTTAAGCAAGAGGCATACTTTAAATTTTGAGTTCTGGTACCAAGGCCATACCTCTTGTAATATATACCAAAATTTATATCTACCA
The DNA here is from genome assembly GCA_036936605.1 of Limnanthes douglasii subsp. nivea. Lineage (NCBI taxonomy): Eukaryota > Viridiplantae > Streptophyta > Magnoliopsida > Brassicales > Limnanthaceae > Limnanthes > Limnanthes douglasii. The sequence goes on from JAUPFV010000003.1 coordinate 175,201,916, forward strand.
ATGATCTTTGCTTATGATGACCTTTGAGGTATATTCAGTCTTCATGAGGATGAAAGGCTCATAACTGATTGCATCAACGAGGCCAAAGTCACAATAGTCCTTATTGACACAAGTTGTTTGGTGAAAATATATTTAAAGGAACACTTGATAAAATCAATACCCCATACGATTGGGAATCCAAAAGCATAATTATTTGGTTCACCTCGGTTATGTGGGAGTTCAAAGAATACTATGCGTGTTTTGTTTATGGTGGTTGACTCCCTTATTTTTATAATGCTATTCAAAGATGATCATGGTTTGTTATGATGCATGATATTGACTCTATCAAACCCCAATGTTTTTGCTATATAATGAGAAACAATATTAAAATTATAAAGAAGAATCAGAAGGTCACTCATGGGTGATATGAGACCTCTTTCTCTTTAAAGAAATAAAAATCAGGAATTTTTTTACTTGAAATGAAGGGAGATGACGACCCTCACGAGTCCCCGAGCTTAATAGTTACGGGGAGGAAATAAATGTACTTGAGATTGCCAAGGTTATCTGAAGTTTGGAACAACTATTTTAGGTATCCTCTAAGCTTATTTATTACTATTTCTTAGTAACAACTTAGATGATTTTGTTTGGAAGTCTGGAGATGTGACAAGAATGCCTTATGTAATCATTTTTTATAAATTATAACAACCTAATTGTTTGGCCAGTATCAGATAAAAGATGCGAGTTTTTTCTTTAAACAAATCATAAGTAATAGGGCCCAAGTTTGACAAGTTATTAAGTATCAGGTATATCCATGAGTTTAGAAATCCTATATTGATTGAAAACCCAGTTCTAGTTTGGAAGAAGAATGATAATTAGTGAATGTGTGTAGAATTTACTAATCTTAAAAATATTTGACCAATGATCCCTTCCCATTGTCGGGGATTGATCAGTTGGTAAATTCAACTTTGGGTGACAAGCTATTGTCATTCATGGATACATATTCAGTGTATTATTGAATCCAAAGTCAACCGGCAGATCAATAGTGGACTGCTTTTATCACTAACCGAGGCATGCATTGCTATCATTCATTCCATTCAGATTGAAGAATGCATGAGCTATTTAATAAAGACTTATCAAAAAATCTTTTGCTAACCAAATAGGCCAAAAAATGAAGGTGTATATTAATGACATGATTTTGAAAATTTCCAATGATGTTGATTATATCAATGAGCTGATGGAGACATTCAAGAACATAAAGGCTATTAACGTGAAGCAGAATCTAGATAAATATTTTTTTAGGGTTCGACCATGCAAGTTATCGGGTAATCTAGTAAGTGAAAAGGGTATGAATACATACCCATTTCAGTCGGAATCTTTCGCATCTATGCACCCTCTTCTATCAGTCAACGAATTTCAAGTGTTGTCTTGGAGGTTAGCCGTCTTGAATATGTTTATATTTCGGTTTTCAGAATAATGTATCCATTTCCAATATGTTTATATCTCATGTTTTTGGCTAGCTCGAGTATGTGGGGCCTAATGGATGAAGTTACTCAATAATTCTCAGCATATGGTAAATCATGACCTTGAACAAGAGAGGCTCATAAAAATGGTATCATACAACATATAAAGGTTTTGAAGTAAATAGCAAGTGAGTTTGAGGCAGTTCACTTTTAACACGTTCCTAGAACCGAAAACTCTACGACGAAGCTTTGGCTTTGTTTTCTTGTTTAGATATATCCCCATGGGTAATAGTACATGAGCATAAATAAAAAACAAAAGAAATCGATCCCCCAAACAAAAATATGGGTGAATTCAATGCCATCAATTCTGAGGTAGAATGGTAAACACCAATTCGAGACTATCTTTTATCAGGACCTCCCAAGATGACAAAACCAAAGCTCACAATCTACATATATAAAGTCTAACATGTTTGTTTTGTGGGGAGATACAATGTATCACGAAAGTCATTCCAAACCCTTCTTTCAGTGCTTAGGATCAGATAAATCATATTTTGTGTTAGATGAATTTCATGATAGAGTGGGTTCGGGTTATTGTGGGCACAAAAAATTGGTTAGAATATTCCTCTTAAATTGTTATCATTAGCATACTTTGAATGCTAAGGCCAAATATATGGTTAAAAAGTGTTACACATGTCAGCATTTCACTAATGTGATACATATACCAAACGATATACGAATCTCTTGCTTTTGACCACCAAAGACTAGACTTTGTTAGGTTTATCCTTAAAGCTTCGAGAGGACAAAAATATGTTTTTGTAGGCGTAAAATACTTTCAAAATGAGTTAAGGCAGATACCCTAGCAAGGATGAGGGTAACATAGGTGATCAAGCTTATAAAGAATAACATTGTTGCAGGTTAATAGATAAATGTCACAAACCAAAACTTTATTAAAAGGTTGTGTAAAATATTAGAGCGTTCGACTACTAAATGGTATAAATTCTAATAAGAGATTATTTTGGGGTTACCGAACTACCCTACAGATGGCAATAGGAGAAATATAAATTTTCTTATTCTCTGGGATGAACGCGTTTGTCTCAACAGAGACAATGTTTCATTCCTTTAGGATTGAAAATAACACAAAAGATACTTATACTAAGTGAAATAGAGTTTAGCTAGATGTAGTAGAAGATAAATAGTATGCCACTTATCAAACCATTAAGAGACGCTCTCTTGTCAAACATGGAGAGCTCGGCAAGGCGACCTTCATGGCTCAAACTTAAGAGATTCCTAATGGACATAAATAATAAAACATGTAAGGGTCATTAAAACGAACCCATTATAAAAGAAATAATCAAACATGTATATTTAACCTTTCTAACTGAGATTGATCACATTTTGGAACAGCCGAAACCTTGTAGTCAAAGGAAACATGTAAAAATAGAGTAACACTACTATGAAAATTATGATGATAAAATCTCTAATATTCAAAATAACCGTATATGTAACACGATAAGTCGGAACCCTTAGTACTTATATTAAAACACAAAAATAAAACAAGATCTGCCTTGGTTTTATACGGAATTGGGGTCAAACATGATGAGTTCAGATATTACAATCACAACCAACCCATGAATCCGAACAAAGGTAATTCGGACCATATCACACCACTATAAATCTGAATAGGACAAATGTAAAATAACTTTTGACTAAGCTATTTGCTAATCTACTTAAAAATAATGGGCCTTTGAATTCGACTCGGTTTCACAACTTGACCCGGTAAGCCCATGGGTCAATAATTAAGGTATAAATACCCCAACCACTCTCATTAATGAGGGTGATCAGAATTTAATACTAGCAGACTACTTAATTATCTCACTACTCCTCACATTAAACACAAAACACCTCAAACTTATTAAAACAGTTTACAAAACTACCCTCAGCCAAAAAATAAACCAAAGCAAATTGGCGACCACAATGGGAGCACGACGGTTCTTGAATTTTATATTCAAAACCAGTGAAAAACAGTTCGGATGGTTCCGAATGAGCAAGGTACTCCACCTCCCGAGGTGGAAATAGTGAAGGAGAATAAGGAATACACTGTTGAGGAGAGAGATCAGCTGAGGACAGAGATAAAGGCACTAAGGGCCATAAAACAAGCAGAGAAATGTATCAAAGAGAAATCTGGAGCGTTAGTTCTTCACCATACTGAAAATCCTGGGGAGAATGAGCCATCACTAAAGACTCATCTCAGTTCAAAAAAGACTCATCTCAGTTTAAAGAAGACACATCGGTCCAAGCCTGTTGAAAGTTCTGGGTCTGAGTCCTCTAGTAGCTCTTCGAATGAGGCTGACCTTAAAGAATATTTGTCATCGAGCAGTGAAGAGGGAAGATCTAGAAAAAAGATAAAATTGACCAGAAAACACTCAAAAAAGAGGGACAAGCATGGTAGGCTTAAAAGGAATCTTGGCAATGATCGTCCCATAGGCATGCTGATCAGTTGCTGATAGATCCTTTTGCTTTTCAGTCCGAACCAGGTATTTTTGCAACTCCTAATGAAGATACAGTCTTTAGTCGCAATAAAAACTGGAGGCAGTCATCTTTGTCTGCAAAAATACTGTCCGGACACCTTCCCAAAAGGTTTGATAGCTCCAAAATGGAGAAATATGATGGAAGTCGAGATCCGGACAACCATCTGGAGCATTTCAAGAAATTCATGATTATTTTTTATGACGATGATAAACTCTTGTGTAGAGCCTTCTCCTAAACGTTTACGGGGAGTGCTCTTAAATAGTATAATAGCTTACCTCAGGGGTGTATTAGAAACTTTGATACATTTTGGGTTGCCTTCCGGAGGCAATTCGTTGGGAGTAAAGAATTGAAGGGTAATGGGGATACCATTATCCATTGTGCCCAAGAACCAAAAGAATCTTTAAAAGACTACAAAAGTTGATTTTTGAATACAAAGAAGGGGTTAGTAGATTGTTTTGAGCAGGTGGCAATTATTTCTCTAAGGCAGGGGTTGAATCCTGGGAACTTAGCTGATTATGTAACCCAGAAGAAAGCTATGACCTGGGGTGGCTTGTTAAACCAAGTGGGAAAGCAGATTAATGTGGAGGAAACAAAGAAAATTAGGGTGCACCGTCAAGTGAGGTCCACCATAACAGCTCTTCCAGCCCTTAACCAGTCCAGATACAAGGCTAAGGAGAGCAAACAAAGATCTAACCGGTCTAAGCAAACTCAATCCAACGAGAACCAGACCCAGAGCCAACAATCAAGGGGTAAGAGGGGTCCTTGGGTCCAGCATGAGTGGTTCGCAGAGTTAAGATAAAATGTAGCTACAATCTATGATAAAACTAAGGATGAAGTACACTTCCGAAATCCGGCGGTGTTGCAGTGTGCCCAGGGAAAACCGAAACACTTATTTTTGCTAGTATCACAATGATATAGGCTATAATACTCAAGAAAAACATAGCATTGAAACAAGAAGTTCAGAATCTTATTGAAAGGGGTAAACTGGGAGCATATGTTAAAAGAAGAAGTGGAAACAGACCTGGCAATGCTCCTCGAACAGGTCCTACAAATAATCCTGGAATGTCTGCTCAAGAAGGGGTAATGGTAATCTTTGAAAGGTTCGATGTGGACTCTGAGTATATGGATCCGGATCCAACTCGGAATAATGTGGGAGTGATAACAAAATAAACCAAGATAGTATCCGGACTGATCAGTTTCTTTGAGTCATTAACTATCTTTGGAGGGGATATTGTAACTGCACCTACCCCTTCATCAAAGAAGAGGCATGTCCATAATTTGGCTACTCAATTGGAAGGGGAAATGTCTTCTCATCAGTTCCAGTTGATGATGATGATCTGAGGGATATTGTTGGACCCCATGAGGATGCGATGGTTATAGGAACATCCATAGGGGGGAATGATATACGCCGAATTCTGATTGATTTAGGTAGTTTGGCAAATATCATGTTCTTAAGCTCTTACAAACAGATGACGAATCCGGCCATTATTCAACATTCGAACAGAACTATTGTGGGTTTCACAGGTAATTATGCAGATATAATTGGAGAGTTTGAAGAAGAAGTTTTGTTGGGCAAATGGCCTTTGAAAAGATGGTGAGGGTGCTTTTTGTTGTGGTAGATTGCCCCACCCCATACAACGCAATTTTTGGGAGGTCTTAGCTTTCCATAATACATGTTGTGGCCTCAACAGTCCATCAGCGTTTAAAGTATGCTGTTCAGGGACAAGTAGGCGTTGTCCGAAGTAGTCAGAAGATAGTTAGAGAGTGCTATGCAACAACGTTTGCTCCTAAGACATTGGGGGCAGTTTGAATTAATGAAGATTAACAGTTACTGGGGCCTTCTGCTGGGGAAAGTGAGATTGATGATCCCATAGAGGCTCCCAGTGTCATAATACCCATTGAAAAATTTGAAACTCACCCCTTTGCAGAGGGTAAGAATGTCAAGATTGGTTCCAAGATGACGCCGGAGTTAAAGAAGAAGTTGTTGTCTTTTTTGCTAAACAATCAATGTGTGTTTGATTGGCGCAATAGTAATGTAACTGGAGTACCAACTAGTGTTATTTCACACAAGTTATCCATCCGAAGCGATGTTGCACCTGTTGTACAGAAAAGAAGAGCTTTTTCTAAGGAAAAAGTAGATGTGACAGTTCAAGAGGTTGACCGGCTGACCTAGATGGGGCACATTAAAGAGTCCCAATATTCTCTATGGACTGCCAGTCTAGTGTTAGTCAAGAACAAGAACGGAAAATGGCGTATGTGTATTGATTTCACTGACCTTAACAGAGCTTGCCCAAAGGATCTTTATCCTGTCCCTCGGATAGATCATTTGGTGGACTCTACATCTAGAAATAAGTTGATATCCTTCATGGATGCCTTCTCGGGGTATAATCAGATACAAGTGGATCCAAAGGATCAAGATCACACTACTTTTATTACGGATAGAGGTCTCCATTTCTACAAGGTAATGCATTTTGGGTTAAAGAATGCTGGGGCTACTTATCAGAGATTGGTGAACAAAACATTTGCTAATCAGATCGACAGAAATAGGGAAGTTTACATAGAGGACATGATGATTAAAAGCCTGGAGGAGGATTTGCATGTAACTGATCTTCAAGAAACATTTGCTAATTTAACAGTTGTGAATTTGAAATTGAATCTAGAGAAATGTGTCTTTGGGGTCCGATCTAGAAAGTTTATGTGTTACATAATAAGTGAGAAAAGTATCCAGCCCGATCCGGATCAGCTTAATGCGTTATTAAAAAGGGATCCTCCTCGAAATGTTAAAGAAGTTGAGAGGGTCACCGGAAGGTTGGCTGCATGAAATGGATTTATTTCAAGGTCATCGGACAAGTGTGCTCCCTTTTTTCAAATATTAAAAAATACTAAAGACTTCAATTGGTCCCCACAATGTAAACAGGCCTTTGTTGAAATAAATAAACATTTATCCTCACCAAACACTCTTTTCAAACCTGTTCAAGGAGAAAAGCTTTATGTATACTTGGTTGTATCAGAATGCGCAATAAGTGTTGTCTTGGTAAGAGAAGTGGACAATTATTGTCGTCCGGTGTACTATATCAGTAAGAGTTTGTTGGATGTTGAAAGAAGATATTTAAAGTTGGAAAAGTTGGCACTAGCCTTAGTGATTGCAGCAAGAAAGATGAGACCGTATTTCCAATCTCATTCTATTATTGTCTGAACATCTTTTCCACTAAAGAATGTTCTTCAAAAGGCAGATATATCAAGAAGAATGACCAAGTGGTCAGTAAAGTTGGGTGACTATGATATTGATTTTACCCCCTGGACAATAATTAAATCTCAATTAGTGGCTGATTTCTTGGTAGAATTCCATGTATACAGATGCTCTAAGCAACCTTCAGAAGATAATTTCAAGAAAGAATGGGTGGTCCGAACGGATGGTGGATCAAGTACTATGGGATGTGGAGCTGGAATTTTCTTAACCACTCCGTATGGTGACAAAATATATCAGGCTATATGCTTTGGATTCAGGGCTTCAACAACGAGTCCAAATATGAAGCAGCTATAACTGGTCTTAAATTAGCTCTCCTCTGTGGAGCCAAGAGGGAACAACTGGTTAATTAGTGACTCTCAATTGCTTATCCACCATGCTCAAGGTCAGTTTGAGGCCAAGAAGGAACAACTGGTTAAGTACTTACTCATTTTGAAAGAAGTGACAGCAAACTTTAAAAGTGTTTGCTATGCACATATTCCTAGAATCGGAGAATACACTGGCAGACTCTCTAGTGATTATAGCATATTCTGAGTCCTACCCTTGGATTCTCATACAAGAATTCCCATCCATACAGTTAGATCAGAAATAAGAAAATAAGGAAAGTATGAGCATATATATGATCCAACCTAAGGACTGAAGATATACCCTCCTTCAGTTTATTTATGATGGGACATTGCCTTCGGATAAAGCTGTGGCAAAAAAGTTTAAATACAAGGCACGTGGTTTTTTTATAATAAGGGGAATTCTTTACAAAAAATATTTCAGTAGACCTCTCCTATACTGTTTGGGGTTTGAAGAATCCCAAGTTGTTTTATCCGAATTGGATGATGGGGAGGGCTCAGCACACTGTAGGTACAGGGCACTAACCTGGAGAGTCCTATTGGTTGGATACTATTGGCCAACCATAATGCCAGATGCTAAAGAAATGGTAAAGAAATTTGATATATGTCAAAGGTATGGGAATGAAATTCATGTGCATGCAGTACCTATGGAGTCTATTTCTGAGCCAATACATTTTTCTAGATGGGGGATGGATTTAGTTGGACCTCTACCCATGGCCTCCGGGGGGTGCATAACTATTATGGTCGCTATTGACTATTTCTCAAAGTGGATAGAAGCAGCTCCCTTGGCTGGAACCACATCGAAGGCTGTCATTAAATTTATCTTATCTAATATATGCTGAAGATTTAGAGTCCCCCAAAATATTACTACAGACAATGGGCCACAGTTTGATAACAAATACATGAAGGATTTATGTGCCTCTAGAGGCATCCAACATTGTTTTTCTTCTCCTTTTACCTTGGTGTATAGGATGGATGCAAGTACCCTCATAGAGGCTACTTTACCATCATACAGGGTCCATAACTATTACGAACAAGCTAATGAGATAGCGATCATGAATCAGTTGAACTTAGTAGAGGAGAGAAGGGTTAAAGCACACTTAAGAACATCGCATTACCAAGTTTTGATGAAGATCAAATTTTCCTCTAAAGTCAAAAGAATAGATTTTCAACCAGGGGATAAGGTATTAAGAAAAGTCTTCTTGCATACCAATGAGAAGCAGTTCGGTAAACTGGCTCCAAACTGGGAAGGCCCTTATGAGGTCTATGAGAAAGTCAAACCTGGGACATATGGGCTTCAAGATAAAGAAGGAAGAGCTTTGAAGCACCCATGGAATGTTGAGCATCTCAGGTTATATTTAGTGTAAAGATTTTATGTAAATATTTACTTGCTAAATACCAATGTAAATATTAGGGGGCACCCTCTTTTCTAACCTGGTAGCGCGGGGAGGTTTTAATGAGGTGTCTGATTTTTTCTTTAATAAAACATGATGTCTTTTTAAAAAATTCTGTGTGATTTTAATTCAATTCCATTCAAGTATAAATAACTTATTCAACACCTCGAAAAAGCTTAGTGATTGATCGTGATTATTAAATACATGTGATTGGAGAGGCTACTTAAACATTAACCATGAAAGATTTAATACTTTTCAATTCAATACTTCTGAAATTTAATACTTCTAAAATTCTAGGGGCTACTTAAATGTTAGCCATACAAATTTTATAGCAAAGTATTAAACGAGAAGGAAATTGGATAAATTAAACTTGTTTGGACTTAAACCGAACAGTAGTACAAAACATGCCTTGGCCGTCCAAGGACTTTAGTTTTTCAAAGACATAAAAATAATACATGATAAAACCTTAGGGCTTGTTCCCTTCAGATTTTTCTTCACCGCCATCTTTTCTGGGATTTTTGAGTTTAGCACTTGAACTCTCACCCGTTCCTTCTTGATCATCAGTAGAATCAGCTCCATTAGCATAGTTGTGCTTGTCACCATTTGTCATTGTATGGAAAGGGATGTCATCATACTCCACATACTTCCATAAGGTACCAAGGGTTCTCTTGGGGAAGGTCTCATGGAACAGCATCACCATGTCAGATTTAATCCCATCATCTCTCTTTTTAAAGGAGTCTACTACTCCATTGGCATATTCTTCAATACCTGCTTTGATAGCTTGCTCTTGTCGGCGCTCCAGGGCCTCCGATTATTTAGTCATCTCCGAAACGGTGCTTTCCAACTTAGTCTTCTCGTTGGTTAGGGTTTGGATAACACCATCCTTAGTTTTCAACTGCTCCTTCAAAGTTGTGAGGTTTTGTGAGGAAGAAGTCTCTAGACGGAGTACTTAGTTTGGAGCTTAGTTTTGGCTGCTCTCGATGCGTTTAGCTTGGCTTCCAAATCCTTCCTTTCCTTCTTCAACACCTCTATGCTTTGCTGAGCACTTAGTAGACTGTCTGACAGAGATTGCTTGTCAGAAGTGAGAGAGTATATAACATTGGTTCGAATTTTTACCTGCCTCTCCAGATCAAATACTGGCCGGATATAACCAAGGAGAGCATGACTTAAGGTATCTTGTTCTCCGGATATGGAAAAATATTTCCCATTGTAGGTTACCATGTTAGAGGAGCTGGAGGGACGGTAAGGACCTGCAAAATCATCTTTATCAAAGTCATTAAAGTACAGACCAATATTTTGAAGGGCATAAAAGTCCACTTTGTCGTTCCTCCACCAGTAATCTGTCAGGACTGGAGATCTGTTGGGATTTCCTCTTGCATAGTAGGGTCAGCTGGAGCTAGGGGTGGGTTTTCCGAGGGGCGAAGGATTATCTCTTCCCCGAGGGTAACCTTCTTCTTCTTGGCAGCTTTTTCATCACTCTTGGCCTTGCGCTTTCGCTCCTTTTTAGGAGGCCTTGGTGGGTTCTTTGACCCTCCAGCTTCCCTTACAGTCTCGACCTCTACCGCCTTGAGAAAGGCCACATCAATACCACCTTGGTTCCCCAAACTAGTCCCATCCGTAGTTGTTTGAGCCAGGTCTGTTGTAGCCTTCTTTTTCTCGTTCTTCATTTTGCTTTGGGCTTTAGCCCTGGAAGGCAAATACAGCTTGACATCTTTGGCTTCTGTCCTTTTCAAAATTATATCATCATGATGAGGGGTGGTTAGCTCTTTCCATGTAAGGTCTCTTCTGCTTGTGGTGTTCCACAAGTGAGACCTCACAAAATTTCTTGAATTGAAGCAATTGTGGAAGGCATTCCCCCAATTTTCTGAAGCCCATGCATTGAGTTTTGCACAAGTATTTTTCCCTTCTTCAAGGTAGTTGGTGAACTCCTTCGGTAGAACTGAAGAGATATAATGAATTAGTCAGAATAGGAAAAGTTGCAGTTTAAGAAGTAAAAAGGGAAAGAAATAAAAACTTACCAGTGCTTTTCCATTTGCTGGTCAGCAAGCTAGGGTTTGTGTTGGCCTTGATCTTCCTACCATTCTCCCATGTCCCACTGATAAAAAGGAACTGTATCTTCTAAGGTTTTTTGGACTCTAGCAGGTCGTCCACAACCTTGAAATCATTCCCCATGTTGTAGTGGTAAAATGGAATTTGGTGGTTCTTGCACAGACTTGCTACAGCAGCAAACTGCTCCATTGGAAGAGGGATCTTTGACAGTCTAGACGTCATGATACAAGCTAAGAGTGTATACCAGGCATTGGGGTTAGTTGACTGGGATAAAGTTTTACCAGATGCAAGTACTTGACAATTTATGGGTCTAAAGGGAACCGAAGTCCCAGTTCAGCACTTCGGTGTATACTACCACCTCGTTCAACTTGCAGTCCGTGGGGGTTTCTAGATTAATTGGTATCCTCACTTTTACAGACTCCGAAATCCCTCATTTGGTCCGGATTCGACCTAACTCGGCAGTGTGAGTGTAGCCATAGTTAATATTTTGTAAAGCCAACAAATACTTGATGTTGACATGTTTAAAACAATGGCCTACTTTACCCTCTAGACTCTCCGGAAGAGCGTCCGGATGAGTCATACCAACTTTAACTTTACCTTTCCTTTCTGAGGCAGCATCCCCTGTCTGACCTGACACCTCGGTCTCAAAAGGGGCCTCTTCAATGTTGTCCTCCATATTCTCTTCCATCACTGTGGAAGGTTTTTCAGTTGTCTTTGAAGAAGGTTGCTCTGGTTCCTTCATCGGAAAACTTTCGGGTGGTTGTGCACTTGTTGCCTCTGATGGCCTAATGTCTGGTAGAGATTGTTATCCGGAGGGCTTGGCATGTGGAGCAATTTTAGCCACCTCCAATCCGGAGGGTTTTGAAGATGATGGTGTTGACTGGGTTTTTGGTTGGCTAGTCGTCCGACGAGGATTTATCCTCTCTGGTGACCTTTCTGTATCGGAGCCCATCTCTATAAACGGTGAGGGTTTTCTAATGCTTGAAATAGCTTTTTCCTTGGATATAAGGTGTTGAGATTCTTGTACGGAAGAATTAGAAGAGAGGGGTGAGAGATTGGGTATGAATGAAAGTTTTCTCGGTCTAGGGTTTCTTGAGGAAGATGACCCCTAATCGGCGTCCCGGTTTGGCTGATGACTTTTCTCGCCTGGAGAAACAAGGACACCGGCGACAATACAGCTTTCTTTTTCTACTTTCCTTGCTCTCTCTAACTCAAATAAGTTTAACCAACCTCCTTTAACTAAGGCGTTTCTGGCTGTGAACATATATCTCTCAAGAACAGTTTGAATATGAAGATGAAATAGAATTTTTTTTCTCTAAAAAGGTTTTGAGTGTGGAAGACAATGGAATAGTGAATATATATATATATATAAACAATAAAAAGCAACAATTACCAAAGAGAAGGTGAACAAGGTTTTTTCACACTGATTAAGGGCTGCACAATGTGTGAAACATCAAAACCTAGGTAACTTTCTAGACCTAGTGGGTGCGACGATCTAAGGGAAATAAAGGCTGGGAGGTCAAACCAGATGTTGACACGTGTTCCACGATTCAAGAAAAAACTCTTAGAATTCTAGAAAGAAAAATCAGTCCTGATAAAACTCGAACTGGGTTATTTGTGAAAAGAAACTTTTCAATTCGGACGACGCAAAAAGATCGGACAAAATTGATGTTGACTTGGTAAATTTTTTAACCCTTCCAAAGATACTTTGCAAGGCCTAAAAAAGGGGCTACTGATGAGTTCGGATATTACAGTCACAGCAAACTCATGAATCCGAACAGGTGTAATTCGGACCATATCAAACCACTATAAATCCGAACAGGACAAACGTAAAATAACTTTTGACTAATCTATTTGCTAATCTACTTAAAATCTAATGGGCCTTTGAATTCGACTCGGTTTCACAACTTGTCCCGGTAAGACCATGGGTCAATAATTAATGTATAAATACCCCCAACCACTCTCATTAATGAGGGTGATCACAATTTAATAATAGAAGACTGCTTAATTATATCACTACTCATCACCGTAAACACAAAACACCTTAAATTTATTAAAACATTTTACAAAACTACCCTTAGCCTAAAATAAACCAAACCAAAAACATATAAACAATAATACTTTAACATCTAAGTCTAATTATTCCAGACGTTTTTCGAGAATGTGATTGTTAAAAAAATTAATCATATGTTGTTCATTGGAATCAGAAATGCGCAAGAAAAATATCATATGTGTTGCTTCCCTAGCACCCTGTGGGAAGTAAAAAACCTGAATAGCTGGAGCCGAATTCAAATAATTGTGCCCGGTTATAATTTCTTCACGACTTCGTAGAGGCTGACGGGGTGGTCAATCATGCCCATACTTGTAAGATATTCTACAAATAATTTTATTAAAAAAGCTTGGCGATATTATGTTATGACCAATTTTTCTTAACATATTTGGTGGTTTTCATTCCATTCTGTATCGTACAAATTAAAGTTTTGATTATTTATGATATTGAGTAAATGAGGAAATACACTACATTGGTAAAGCTATTTATAACGAAATTTTTGTTGAGAGGAAAATGCACATGAAAGAAAACTGTATTTGGCGAGAAATTTATAATGGTGGAAAATTTTATTTGGCATGATACCGTGCATTAAACATATTCTTTTGATTTTTTTGTATTTAAGTTTGGAACAACTAGTGTTTAACAATAATATTCATTTATGTTGAGAATGTTACTGAAATAAAAGTTTAACACAAACTATATAAACACGATTTTTTTATTCATATATTATATACAAATTGATAAGGGTGTAAATTATCTGGGCCCAAGTGGATTGGCAAGTCCAAGAGTATTTAAGAATTGGAATAATAGTTTGTTATAAGAATGACAAAGTAAGAAATAATAAGAAATTATCTTTTAATAAGAAGTGTATGAGTAGATTTAGAGTAAATAAGGTATGGAAGATACTAAATTTGGTCACTCGTGTAGGTTTGGACCCACTACATTTACTATATAAAACAAGATTCTCTTTATATGGGGTAGTGAACAATTAATATACAATACCTACTTTTTGGAATTTTCTCTCTCTACTTCCCGTGTTGCTCTATTTAGACACTGCTCGAGCGTTATCTCGTAGCGACTTAGGGTCCGAATATTTTTTGAACCATCATTGGCGCCGTCTGTGCGAACCGTAGAGTGATACCCGGAGACAGATTTCCAAAATCATTATTCCTAAATCACAAATTTGAAAAGGGAGATGAACGCAGATTCCATATAAGGACGAGTTGCTGGATTGGAAGGCGTCAGGGTCGTATCTTGCTCCGAGGACCACCGATTCGAAAAACAAAAAGTCGAAGAGAAGCAATAGGACGATGATTAGCATGTCCGGCGACGAAGCAAGCTGTCAACTCTTATTATAACCATGCAGCAGCTATTGGACGATATCGCTAAGCTGAGCGTCGAAAAAGAAGCAGCTATGGCCGACAAGAAAATTAAAACAGAAATCTGGAAAGAGCAATGGCCTGACAATGATAAGAAAGAAAAGAAAAATTGGGATCATGATCCAGATGAAGAAGGGAATCAGACTCAGGGTCAAGACGATGAGTTGTGTCGGGTTGTTATTCGTCAAAAAAAGAAAAAAAAAGACGTCGGTATAATTCAAAGCCTAACGATTCTTCAATTTATGACTCAAATGAGTTTTCATCTCCTAACCATGAATATCCACACAATATAAAGGAAAATAAAAGTTTAAAGAAATGAGAAGACTAACGTCATGCACCCCGCTAATCGAAAATGTTAAAAAAAACATGAACAATACCGATAAGAGAACTCTTGGTTCTGTGAATAAAGACAAAACAATTGTTGTTAATAGAAGAGAAAAGGCGGTCATGCACGTTCAATTTCTATCGGGAAATCATAGCCTCAGATACAGGGTGAGCATAAATTCGTTAACCAGTTCGAGGAGGGCTTGTATGCGACCCCCGCAAAGGGACTTGGGGCTGGTACATTCAGGATCCAACATAATTGGAGATCGTCCCCTCTCTCTAATGAGATCCTTTCAGAGAATTTTCCAAAATATTGTGATATTTACCGACTAGAAAAGTATGACGGGAAGAAGGACACGAACAACCATTTGGAATTATTTTAAAATTCGGTAATGACGACAAGCTACTTTTCCGAGCATTTTCACAAACATTCAAAGATAGGGCTTCGAAGTGCTATAATCGATTATCTCCGGGTTGCATCAATTTTTTTTATGTTTTGGGTTATGTTCAAGCATCAATTTATGGGGAGCAAGCACTTACAAGCTAACCGGGACATGATTTTTAATTGTTGGTAAATGGACATGGAAAGTTTAGGGACTACACGAGACACTTCGTGGAAGCCTAAAACAATCTAGACCATTGTGAGGGGACTGTAGCGCTAATAAGATTCATATCGGGTCTGCTGCCCGAGCCTATGAAGAAAGACGTCACTAAGAAATATGCCTTCACTTTTGGGGCACCGTTAGCTTGGGTCAAAAATCGAATTCTGATTAAGGAAACTTAAGCATCCAAACTGGTTGCTCAGTTGCAGCAAAATACACAATCCTCGGTCGTGGTATACCATCAGGTTTCATACAGGCAGCCTCCTCGGGCAAAATACACAATACCGGCAGCCTCCTCGGGCAAGGACCAGTCATCAGATAGTTAATATTCAAGCAACTCCCCAAACCATATCTAACAAATTGATCTGACCAGCCCATTTTGTTGATTTGACCGAGTGCATGTTAACTATCTTCAAAAACTCAAGGAAACTCATCCATTTTCGGAATCCGTTCCTTATACATATCCCTCAGGAAACTCAAAGCAGCAGACATTGTAAATACCATGATGATGTCACACATGATATGAAGGATTACATTTCGTTAAAAAAATAAATACAAGTGCTAATAGAGAACGGAAAATTAACGATTTTTGTTAAAAAGAAATCCCAACATAATACATATGGAAGAGAGATCGTGATATCTTTGAAGCGAGAAAGTACCTTGGCCATTTAGTAGATCATCGATTATTTTGACATATTTTCAGAGTATTTGGATCCAAAAGAGGATTCAAACATAATCAACATCGTGGAAGAGATACTGCCGAGCCTAGAGAAAAGGATAGCAATTTGTGTAATTTTTTTGAATCACTAACTATATTTGGAGTTTATTCTATCGCAGGCATAAAGAATTTTTCTTGTAAAAAGCATATTGTAAGCTTGGCCACGCAGTTGGAAGCAGGGCCACCGCCCTACATATATAGAAATTCGTCTGCGATACTATGTTTTGATAACGATGATATGAGAGAAGTTATCGGACCACATGAAGATGCAGTGGTAATGGTAGCAGAGATTGCTAGAGATGAAGTTCGCAGGGTATTGATAGACAGTGACAGTTTCGCCAACATCATTTTCATGGCAACTTATGAGAAGTTCAAGTGGCCACCAGTCATCCTCCAATATGAGTGGACTATATAGTGGGTTTTACCAGGTCAATTACAAAAGTGGTAGGGGAATTCAAATGAGTGATAGAACTGGGCCGGGGACCTTTAGAAAAAATGTATCAATGCTCTTTATTGTGGTATATACTAGGACCTCATACAACATAATTTTTGGTAGGTCTTGGTTATCTAGAATGCACGTTGTGGCATCAAAGCTCCACAAAATTTTAAATTATATGGTCGGTAATAATGTGGGGACTGTGCGGATCATCCAAAAGACAGCCAGAGAGTGCTACCAAACATCTTTAGCATCAAATACCAATAAGAAAACTTAACCAAGAAGAGATTAGCAGTCAGCGGGTCCAACGTTATGATTTGATCTGGTGGATGATCCAAGGGAGGCCCTTAGGTTTCTGGTATCCGATGAGAACTATGAGAGTCACACTTTTCTCGAAAGAAATATATTGAAAATAAAAAATAATTTATCTTCGGAGGTTCAAGAAAAAATGATTTTCTTATTGTCAAAGAGATTACATTATTCTGAATATGTGACGTAGGTCCTTAAGAGCATGATTTGTCACAGCCTTGGAATACGTTAAAACGTCTGACCGGTTATTCAGAAGTGATGGTTTTTTTCTTATGAGAATGCCGAGGCAATTATCGCAGAAGTGAATATGTTGAAAAAAGTAGGACATATCCATGAATATCGGTACCCTTTATGGATAACAAACCCCGTCCTGGTAAAAAATGGAAACTGGAGAATGTGCGTGGATTTCACCGGTCTTAATAGGGCGTGCCCAAAACATCCATCTCAATACCGCGAATTGATAAATTGGTGGATTCCACATCGGAAAATAAATTATTATCATTCATGAATGCGTACGGGGGGTATAACCAGATCAGGTTAGACCCAAAAGATCAAGATAACACTTCGTTTATAATAGAGAAAGGCATGCATTGTTATAAAGTTATGTATTTTGGACTCAAGAACGTAAGAGCCACATATCAAAGGTTAGTAAACAAATAATTCGAGGGGCATACCGAAAGTAATTTTGAAGTGTACATTGACGATATTTTAGTCGAAAGTACAAGGGACGACAACCAGTTTGTAGACTTTGAGGAAAAGTTTGATAACTTGAAAAGAATAAATCTGAAACTAAATCTAGAAAAGTTTATGTTTGGAGTACGATTAGTAAAAATCTTGGGTTATCTAATCAGCGAGAAAGGAATAGAGGTTGACCCGATACAGTTGAATGCCTTGAGTACAATGGCTCAACCTCTGAATTTTAAGGAAGTCAAGATTTTAACAGGGCGCTTGACGACTTTAAACAGGTTAATATCTCACTCCTCGGATAAATGTGCTCCATTTTTTCAGGTACTAAGACGAGCCAAGGAATTCGATTGGAGCCCAATATGTACCGAGGCTTTCCTTGGTTTAAAAGAATATTTATCATCTAACGTTGTGCTAATCAAGCCATCACCGGGCGAAAATTTATTTTTCTATGTATCAGGTCACGTAGTTAGCACAACACTTGTTCGTGAGACAGACCATTGTCCTTGACCTGTATACTATGTGAGTAAGAGTCTTTTGGATGCTGAGAAAAGGTATATAAAGTTAGAAAAGCTAGCTCTAGCATTGGTAACTGTGATTAGCAAAATGTGACCATATTTCCATCCTCATTCTGTAGTGGTTCAAACATATTTCCCGTTGAAAAACGTTCTGCAACGCTCCTACATTTCGGGTTGAATGATTAAATGGTATATCGAGTTAGGCGACTTCGATATCAACTTTGAGCCGAGGACGGCGATTGAAGGTCAGATATTGGTTGACTTTTTGGTTGAATTTCACTATGAGCGACCGACATAGATGTCAATCCAAAGAAAGAACCAACATAATGAATTATCCAAATTAAAGTGGGGCAAAACGTTAACGGGTGTGGAACGAGTGTCCAAGTAACCACTATTTTTGGAATAACAATGCATTAGGTCATACAGTTTGGTTTCGTAGCCTCGAACAATGAGGTCAAAGATGAAGCGGTGCTAGCAAGATTAAGACTTGCACAGGTTTGTGGGGCTAGGAGAGTTCGGTTAATAAGAGATTCCCAACTGTTGATTAATCATGCTACATGACAGTCCGAGGAGCGGAATGAGCATCTCGTTCAATATTTGGCAGCGTTCAGATTTTTGGTTGCGGCATTCGAGAAGGTTATATACGAACACGTCCATAGAGTAGAGAATGTAATAACTGATTCATTAGAAACCACATCTTACACCGGAGACTACCCATGGATCATAACGCATAAATGCTCGTCGATAAGTAAATCTATTTAACTGGCTTCCCGCCCCGAGATAACTTGTCAGATATCGACAATTACCAAAAACGATTGGAGGTATGAAATTAAGGAGTTCTTGGTTAACAACACTTTACATGTGGATAAGGTAACGACAAAGAAT
Organism: Limnanthes douglasii subsp. nivea; assembly: GCA_036936605.1. Lineage (NCBI taxonomy): Eukaryota > Viridiplantae > Streptophyta > Magnoliopsida > Brassicales > Limnanthaceae > Limnanthes > Limnanthes douglasii. The sequence continues at coordinate 175,220,823 of JAUPFV010000003.1, forward strand.
GTGCGGTTAAAGCCCATGGATTTGTGGTCCTTGGTGTATACTTTACAAAACGTCATTAAGCAGACCTTTGTTACGGTACCTCGGTAATAATGAATCGCATATGGTATTGTATGAACTCCATGATGGAGAAGGGTCGGCTCGTTTTGGGTTTAATCCTCTTATTAGAAGGGTTTTGTTGGCCGGATTGTATTGGCCCACGATAGCAGCCGATGCTAAAGACTTGGTCAAGAGATGTGACACTTATCAACTGTTCGCAAATTCGATTCATATGCCCACTTATCAACTGTTCGCAAATTCGATTCATATGCCCACTGCTCAGTTCGACTTATTATCGAATGACTACCGTTCGATCATTAGGGGATTACTTTAGTAGGGCCGCTGCCCATGGTTACGAGCGGAAGACGAATGATAGTGGTGGTAGTGGACTATTTCTCTAAATGGGCTGAAGGCTAGCCCCTCTTTGGGACAAGGTCAAAACATGTAATCAAGCTAATTTGGTTAAATATTTGTTTTCGTTTGGGTATCGCGAGGAGGTTAACTATGGATAATGGCCCACAATTCGACGGGTTGTGAAATGAGGGCCTTTTGCTCTTGCCGAGGAATCCAACAATATTTTCAGCTCCTTTTCACCCACAAGCAAACGGCCTTCGGTTGATCAACAAATTATTTTCTTAGTTTAGACCTGAGAGGTCTTTCAACTTCGGTTGAGACACATATTATTTTCTTAGTTTGGATTTGAGGGATCTTTCAACTTCGGTTGATCAACATATTATTTTCTTAGTTTGGACCTGAGAGGTCTTTCAACTTCGGTTGATCAACATGTTATTTTCTTAGTTTGGACGTGATGAGTCTTTCAACTTCGGTTGATCAACATATTATTTTCTTAGTTTGGACATGAGGGATCTTTCAACTTCGGTTGATCAACATATTATTATCTTAGTTTGGACCCGAGGGGTCTTATAACTTTGGTTGGTCTATAGATCGATTTTTTTACTGAGTTTATCTCCATATCGGAAATTGATCACTTTCGATTAATATGTTAAAAACTTATAAAAAAACTTATCAAAATAACAATTTGGCCAAAGTAGTAATATAATAGTAAATGCTCCGAAGAAAGGTGAATTGACAAAGAGCACAAAATTACACGACCCGAACGAGTCAGAGATACAAAAATATGCAACCCTAGGGGGTCAAGGATACAAAATTTGCGACCTTAATGGTAGGAGATACACCACAAAATAACAAAAACACCATGACAAAATTTACTACTCATGTCCCGAGGCATTGCCTCTGGACGAATCCTCCGATGATTATGCCAACGACGCATCATCTTCCCCATATTCCTTTTGCTCAAAATGTTCTTCACAAACAACCTCTTGGGCAAGGTTCATTTTAGGTACTTCTGGCCAAAAATACCCAAGTGTTAGCTTGGCAAATCTCTGATGAAGATCCAAAATCAGTGCGGCCTTTGCGCTGATTACTTGAGTATCCATGGTCTTTAGCTAATTTGCGGCAAACGTATTATTCATTGTTTTGTTTTCGTTTGTCAATTAGGCATGAAGATCTAGAAGATCTCTAAGATCTTTAGCATGACAATAGTGGATTTGAATATTAAAAGCGACCAATCCCCGAACAACCTTATCACACTGATTTTCGACCATTTTTTCCTAGCGTACAAAGCATTAATGGTCTTTCATAATTTCCCTTTTTTGTCATTTCGTCTTTTTTCCCCAAAGATCTTACTCCACTGATTTGGCCCATGCAGTGGCACAGTCAGCACATTCCCGGGCATCTAGCTCCGGCTTTTTCGCAGAAAGATCTTGCTTATTGATTTGACCATCTAGTTCATATATCCCGCACTGATCCTCTGATAATATATTCAATAACCTATTTTCTTTCCTCTACTTTATGGCTAGCGGGACAAACATGTGATACAAGGAGTAGGCAATCGTATCTGGTTGCCTTAGATTGAAAGAACCTAGCGAGGGAAGAATCATCCGACAAGTCTTGATCAGTTAGACTATCATTTTCGGGAATGGGAAGTATGGGTAACGAATCGTCCAATACTATAGCATTATTCAGGGGCGTTGCATCGACTTTTGGGGACAGTAAGGTATTAGGGAGTCTCGATGGGCCGGAGGGTTGTGAATCTTCAACAGTGGGATTGTCGGTCGTTTTTTATGTGTCGTCTGCACCAAGATCATCCTTGAGTTGTGTGACCCCGGTGTCGTTTCTAACGGGGCTCCTTTTTTTACGGTGCTTTCTTTATTTTTTGTCAACGTCGTATCTTGAAACAATGTTCTATTCCTTTGAGTAGCCGACCCACCGTATTATTCGAACATGGTCGGAATGGTGGTTTGCTCGATTGTAGGGTCGTATGAAAGGGCATTCGCAATTTTGGCTTTCTTTTTCTTGATCACTTGTGTCTTTTTTACTCCACATTTGTGTCATTTTTCGTTCCTCCCCCGAGGTTCACATTTTTCTTCACCCCCGCCTGCATTGGCATCCACATTGTCAACATTGTCGGCAGCCAAAACTGTTGTTTTTGGATTTACAGGTCCCACAACCTCAGATACCTCAAGGTCGGTGAGTTTTATTTTTTGGGCGATGTTTGGGTGCCCTTTTGCGTTTGGGAACCATGACCTTAACATCGGGGGCCTACAATCTTGTGACTAAGTCAGTCGGCTCAGAAGCTGTCATCATTTACTCTACGATCAGGCGGTCCTCCGAGCAGTGCTAAAGGTGGCTATTGATTAGATTCGCGGGGATGAAGCATCGGTGAAAATCCTTTCCCCAGTTCTTTCGAGCCTAACGACTCAAACGGACAAATATTTGTTTAGTCGAGGCTAGATGTTCCATCTTCAGAGCTTGTAGCTTTGTTTTAGGAGCTAAAAAAATGGTCAAAAAATGTATATATACCATCGTGAATCCATTTAAAGGTGAAATGCCTCAGATTATTTTTGGAGTGAGGTCGGTCATTTTCCTATGCCCTTCTGTTAAACACAAAGCGGTGTTTCCAAGCTTTTTCGGCCTCCAACAGGTAGTTCACTATTTTTATATCATTAATAAGAGAATTATATAAAAATGGTAGCTTTGGTACTTTTGACATGTCATTAATTGCAACAAAATCCTCCATCGGCATCCTTATCCCCGCCAAGCGCGAGACCATTATACATGACATCAGCGTGAATCAAGCGTTCGGGCTGAATTGGATATGACAAAGCTCGACCAGCTCAAATACCTTACTATTTCTGAATCCAGTGGAAATTGGATCCCACGGCTCACCATATCATAGAATATTGCTAGCTCCCTCTCCCCTACCGATAAGGGTGTTTCCTCAGTAGTTGGAAAACGAAAATCAACGCACTCTAAGATTTCACTATTGTTATAGTAAAGATATTTGTGGATGTATAGGGCGATTTTATGCAGCCTTATCGAGAGACTATGAGAACCGGTTAGTACTTTGAATATTTCTAGAGGCAATGACTCATCTTGCTCTATGTTTTTAGCAATATCATTATTTTCTGAAGCTGGTTGCTTGCCCTCCTTATGACTGATGGCATTCAAATCAACATCGGGTACGGGGATGACGTTAGTTTTCTTGAAGGCCTGGGTCTTAACAATATCAAGCGCTACTTTTTGTTTAGTTTTTACAGACAAGCCCCCTTTGGAGATGGTCAATTCCTTGATGGCGGTGTTAGGGGTGGTTTAACTTGCATTTAGTTCGGGTCGGTTATCCAAAGGAATTTCCCCGTATTTGGGTTTGGCAGCAGCAGCGAAAACGACATCTTTGCGAGTTTTTTTTGTGTCCATAAGTGACTTGCGTTGTACTACATATTTAGTCATGGCAGCAGTATTACGTCCAGTTCGAACACCGACGATGTTCAAACTTTTGTTTACATATTCAGGTGTGTTGGACAACGAATCAGAGCTTGAGTCCCCATGCCAAAATATGAGAACGGGGATGGGTTTTTAGTGAATCTATTTTCTTTGAGTTGGAAGTTTGGCCAAGACCAGAGGGTCAACTTTGTGCAGTTCGAAGATTTGGATTAGAATGTCGAGTTGGGATAGAAATAGTAAGAGGCGGTTGCGAGGAAGGATGTTGGTTTCCAAGTGAACGATTCACATCAGGTTGAAGGTCCCGTATGAGGTCGTATGGGGGGATTGCCTCAGAAGATTGTCAACTACCCCTGACGCTCAGTTTTTGTTAGCTCTATTAGAAATGTTGAAATAGTCATGAAAACTAAAAATTAGTTTTTTATCGAGTTTTGGTTTTTTCATAAACCGACGCGATAGTATACTTTATATGTCTAGAAAAAATGAGCACTAAGCTTCTCTCTCTTTGTACAAATTATGTGAAAGTGGTAAATGAGACAATGAGGAGTATTTATAGAGGAACTACCCACTCAACGGCTATATTCATAGGGAAGCGCAATCGATCAAGCCTTGAGATGTCCAAGATTCACTTTTTTAAACTACGAGTGACACACACCAAATAACCATGGGATATATATTCTATCGCGATACAATCTTCACCTCTGTAGAGCTAGTGGGCTTGGGCTAGTCAAATAGGATCATTAGGCCCAATAACCGCATGCCCTAAGAAATATCTTCGGCACCTCAGATAGTTGAGCATGCGTTAAAATTCTGACCCTAGAAAGATGATCATCAAATTTGTGGTAGCCCGACCCCAAGGGAAATAGCACAGTCCTTGCAACAGTCGATGAGGGGAGCAAAATAAGTCATCATAACTTGCTCTTTCACCTTGCTCTAACTGGTAAGATCCCATGCATGATGGGTACTGTAGATAGCATAGCACCGCATGGGTCGACAAACCTACACAGTTTTAAGTAAAGACAACACATAAAATAACATGTACTACACGTTAAACCAATCCTAACTTACCTCGTCCTTAAATACGCTATATGCCTCGTGAAGTCAGTAATCCTGATAAATATCCGGGACATGGGGATTCACTCTCTAGAATTTTTGATCTAAAGTCCCACGCGTAAAAGAAACTACATGCGCATGAATGTTGGTGTGACGTTGATGCCTAACTGACCGTGAAGTAGGCTCACACTGCTCGGTATTCGTGCCATCAGAGTCGGATCCTGATTCACGAATAGGAGTTCGCTCTGTACAAGGCATGCTGAAAAAGAAAACAATATATTGTTATATACCAAAACAAACCCAAAACAATTACCAAACACTCTTCTATATATTTAGATGGAAAGAAAAAACTTGCGCAATGAATAACCAAGTCAATTTTGGGTCTATCATGTTTAATTTAATGAAACAGGTTAAATCGCTAAAACAATGTGCCAAGAGGATACAAAATCGCGAATACATTGTTCGCAATTCGGGGGTACAAAACAAGTAAAATTGTGAATATAAGATGCCCACTGTTGGCAAAATCGCGAATATGGCGCTCACGATTTCGTGAACACTAGGCACCCAGTATTCGAGAAATTGCTCGAAACAAAAACCTGCAAATCTCGAAACCCATGAACCCAAATCCTTCAAAACTCAACCAAATTCACAAAAAAAATATACCAAAACTTCGAAAATGACTTAACTAACATAAACCTACAAGTAGCTTTCCAAAACAACAACAACAATCATAAGAAAATTCGAGTTTTCAGGCAGAAACTAAAACTCTAAATATCACTACAAGTACCTAACTAAATTTGAAAATATTTACACCGATAAGTAGAGAATTTATACCTTAACGTGTTTGAAAGTTTGGATTTGAGAAATCTTGCGTTGGTTCAAGGAATTTGAGATATTTTAGGTTAGAGAAGAGAGAAAAGAAAATAGTGGCTGGAAAATGGTTTGTATAAAGGTATTTCAGTAAAATGTCAAGGTCTCATTATAATAAAAACGGGTCTCAATATAGCCTTGCCCATTAATTTTAGAAGAAAACAGCCTCCATGTCTAACTTTGAAAATAAAAACTATGTTTTAGCTAGATGTGTCAAACGGGACATGACACGGCAGGATTTGACGTGTTCATGACAATCTGTCACGGTAAGTACGACAGTCTGTCACGACAAATACAACAGACTACGGCGTGACTCACTAGCATGACTGTCACGGTCACAGCAGACACGACACACGATAGATACGGTATCGGCAGACACGGTAAAACTATTGTCACGACAGTGTATTATATAAGTTATTAATATAATTTTATTATTATTATATGGTTATGGGCTAATTTTTATTTATTAATCATTTTAATTAATATAATATATTAGTTTTGTAACAAATATAGGTGTAAGATGGTTTTATTATTATTATGTTATTATTATAATTATATTATTATTATTAGTTTATTTGTTAAAAAATCAAAATTGTTTTTACCAAATAGGATATCTGATCTATCAAATATGATATCTAATTTATTGGGAAAACCCCCTAAAAATATGATTTTTATTTTATATTTTCAGCTCTAAAATTACTTGAATTTCGTTTTATTTTTCATTCATCTTAAAATGAAGATATAAAAAACAATAACACTTCAAGAAGACTATTGTATAATGTTTTGAGAATCTTAGTAGTATTTTTAGAATTATGTTTTGAGAGATTTATGAAAACTATTTTTGTTTAAGAGATGATCTGGGAGATAAATGAGAATTAGATTATTTATAGTGTATGCGTAGATTAAAAAAATTGTTTTTACAAAATAAGATATCTGATTGATGAAATAGGATATCCGATTTACAAATAAGATATCCGATTTGCTTGGAAAAAAACCATATAAATATAGGGATTTTCATTTTGTTTTTTTTCAGTAACTCTCAAATTACTTGAATTTCCTTTTATTTGTCATTCATCTAAAAAGGAAGACATAAAAAAATAATAACACATCAAGAAAACTATTGTATAATATTTTGAGATATTGTAATAGTATTTGTAGAATTATGTTTTGAGAGATTTAGGAAACTATTTTTGTTCGAGAGATGATTTTAGAGATGAATGAGAATTAGATTAGTTTGTAGGGTATTTCTATATAAAAAAATTATTAGGGTGGCGACCAAAGTCCCACATCCCATGCAAGTGCAGTTGGTAGTATCATGTATGCTATGGTATGCACACGTCTTGATATTTCACATGCGGTTAGTGTAGTTAGCAGGTACATGGGATGTCCTGGGAAAGAACACTGGCAGGCAGTGAAATGGGTACTTCGGTATCTGAAGAATACTGTGAACGTTGGCTTAACTTTTAACAAAACCGATATTGGTGAATCGCTGAATGATGTTGCAGGATCATTGGTTGGTTTTGTTGATTCTGATTTTGCAGGTGATATGGATAAAAGAAGATCTCTGACAGGATATGTATTTACTCTAGCTGGGAGTGCGATCAGTTGGAAAGCACAGTTGCAAGCTACTGTAGCTTTGTCTACAACAGAGGCAGAGTACATGGCGGTAACAGAAGCAGTTAAAGAGGCAATATGGTTGCAAGGTTTGGTGGCAGATTTGGGTTTGGATAGGACTACTACAAAAGTGTTTTGTGACAGTCAAAGCGCCATACACCTTACAGGGAACCAGATGTACCATGAGCGTACAAAGCACATAGATGTCAGGTATCATTTTATTCGTGATATAATATCAAAGGGAATTGTTGATGTGAAGAAAGTGTCTACACACGATAATCCAGCAGATATAATGACCAAGGCAGTATCAGTTCGAAAGTTTAGGGAATGCCTAAACTGGATCGGTGTTCGCAGTATAGAGTGAATGCCTTAAGGGCATTTGGTGAGTCAGAAGAAGAGAAGATTCTTTGTTGATAGTGAATAAAGGATATTCGCCTCAAGGGGAAGATTTGTTATGAATGAGTCGAATAGTGCCTTGACAGTGTACTGTGTCCGGCAGTTCGAATATTGCCTTGACAGTGTACTGTGTCCGGCAGGACAGTTTTGTGTTGTGATAATGATATTGTCCAATCACTTCAAAAGAGCCAGTCTTGTGGTATGAGCCCATTAGGCCCATAGTCTAGTAAGTCTATTAATTCCCTATAAATAGATTACTAGGGCGACACAAAACACAATCTGAAATCTGTAACCTTTTCTATCATAGTGAAACTCTTTTCTCTGGCGGCGCCCGTGGACGTAGACAATTGTCGAACCACGTTAAATCCTGTGTTTCATTTAAATCTTTCATTCGCATAGTCCACGTAGACAATTGTCGAACCACGTTAAATCCTGTGTTTCATTTAAATCTTTCATTCGCATATATTCTGTGCTTGAGCCATTTTGTGATAATTGCATAGTATTTTATAACAAAATTGGTATCAGAGCCACGTGGTGAAATTAGGGCTTTTGCAATTAGGGTTTCACAATGGCGTCTACAGCAACAAAATACATGATTGAAAAATTGTATGAGGCCTTTTGGTAGTGGACCAAATGCAAAGCCGTGAGGGCCTTCGGGTGCCAAAGCGGACAATATCATACTAGTGTTGAGACCGTTTGTGTTCTTACTTATATACGGAAGCGGAATATGCGGAACCCCATATTCACAACACCCATATTCCCTACAAAAATCATAAAAAAAATTATTTTTACCGAATAGGATATCTGATTGATGAAATAGGATATGCGATTTGTCAAACAGAATATAAAAAAAATAAAAAATAACTCCTATAAATATGGGTATTTTCATTTTATTTTTTTCAGTCGCTCTCAAATTACTGGAATTTTCTTTTATTTGTTTTTAAACATCAAGAACAAGAACACATTAAGAAGACTATTGTAGAATGTTTTGAGATATTATAGTAGTATTTGTAGAATTGTGTTATGAGAGATTTAGGGAAAAAATTGTTTTGAGAGATGAATGAGAATTAGATTAGTTTGTAGTGTATTCTTAGATTAAAACAAATCCAAAACTAAAAAATAAAATTTTGTTTTTACCAAATAGGATATCGGATATGTTCGATAAAAAATAAAATAAAATAAATAACTCCTATAAATATGGATATTTTCATTTTATTTTTTCAATAACTCTCAAATTACTTGAATTTTATTTTATTTGTCATTCATTAAAAAAGACATTAAGAACACTCTCAAATTACTTGAATTTTATTTTTTCAATAACTCTCAAATTACTTGAATTTTATTTTATTTGTCATTCATTAAAAAAGACATTAAGAACAAGAACGCATCAAGAAGACTATTGTAGAATAGTTTTAGATATTGTAGTAGTATTTGTAGAATTATGTTTGGAGGGATTTAGGAAAACTATTTTTGTTTAAAAGATAATGTAGAGATGAATGCGAATTAGATTAGTTTGTAGTGTATTCGTAGATAAAAAATTCCAAAAAAAAAAATTTGTTTTTACCAAATATGATATCTGATTTATAAAATAGGATATCCTATTAGTCAAATAGGATATCTAATTTGCTGAAGAAAAAAAATCCATGTAAATATGGGTATTCGCATTTTATTTGTTCAGTAACTCTCAAATTACTTAAATTTCATTTTATTTGTCATTCATCTAAAAAATAAGACATCAAGAACAAGAACACATCAAGAAGACTACTGTAAAGTGTTTTGAGATATTGTAGTAGTATTTGTCGAATTATGTTTTAAGAGATTTAGGAAAACTATTTTTGTTTGAGAGATGATTTGAGAGATGAATGAGTATTTTATTAGTTTGTAGTGTATTTATAGATAAAAGTATCCAAACATAAGAAATAAAATTATATTTTCACCAAATAGGATATCTCATTTAGGAAATATGATATCTGATTTGCTGGCAAATAAATAAATAAAATAAAAATATAGCACATATAAATATAGGTATTCTCATTTTATTTTTTCAGTAACTCTCAAATTACTTAAATTTCTTTTTATTAGTCATTTATCTAAAAAGAAGACAAACAAGAACACGTAAAAAAAGACTATTGTGGAATATTTTGAGATATTGTAGTAGTATTTGTCGAATTATGTTTTGAGAGATTTAGGAAAACTATTTTTGTTCGAGAGATGAATGAGAATTAGATTAGTTTGTAGTGTATTCGTAAATAAAAAATCCAAACATAACAATTAAATTTATGTTTTCAAAAAAGTGAAAAAAATAACTCAGGTAAATAGGGATATTCTCATTTTATTTTTTTCGTAACTCTCAAATTATTTATTCATTTAGAGTTTGGCTAAATTCGGACCGAAAAATGTTAACCAGCCCCCAAAAAAGGCGTTTTTGAACTTTTATTATTTTGTCCTTACTCCGTCGGTTCAACCTTTCTTAACCGTCGGACCAAGTTTCCCCGCCGGATCAAGTTTCGCTGCCGGTTGAGAGGGTCTCAACCGACGGGATAAAAGGGCAATTTTAGTATGCTTTTAAATTTTGGAGCTGGTTATCGAAGGGAGGCCTAATTTAACCAAAACCTTCTTTTTATTTGTCATTCATATAAAAAAGAAGACATCAAAAATAAGAACCCATCAAAAAGACTATTGTAGAATGTTTTGAGATATTGTAGTAGTATTTGTCGAATTATGTTATGAGACATTTTAGAAAACTATTTTTTAAGAGATGATTCTTAGTTAAAATATCTAATATTTAAAAGATATTAATATCCCAATTATCCTAACAATTTAAAAGATATAATGTAAATATCTAATAATAAATTTATTAATTCTAAAATTTAATATATTAATTTAAATATTTAATAAACCATTTAACATTATTTTTCAAGATTTAAACTATTTAAAATATTTAATAATTAAAAATATAAATATATAAAAATTGCAAACATACTTCTTAACTACTAAACATCTATTTTAAATATCTAATATAGCTATTGTTGAAAATATTTAAAACTCTCAACCAGATTCTAAAATTCGATAAATTAATCATAATAATAAAGTATTCATATATTTATATAAAAGAATATGAAATAATAACTTCAATAATTACATTTGTGGTATACGCTTTTGTAATTTATTTACTTCGACGAATACAAATTAATTTTAAATAAAAATATTTTAAAAATTGTGGGCGTTTGAAATTGACTTTGATTAATAACAGAATATTGTAAATTCTATTCGTATAAGTTGTGTGTGTGAGCTGGTTTGTACCTTAACCTCCCCATTTTGGTCGCAAGTTCGATACCTTCAGATCTCCCATTTCTAACTCTCAACTTTTTTTTTTCCTTTGTCTTCTTCCTCGACCTGTGAAGTATCAACGATGGCTCCGAAGGTAATAAATCATATCTCTTTTTTTACCCTCTCTCTCTCTCTCTTTTATTCATTTCTCAATATGATTTCAGATCTGAACCAAAATTCAAAATTTTGGTCTTTACAATTTGTGTTTTCAGTCTGTGAAGTATCGGTTCATTCCAAAACCTCCACAAAAACAGAGACAAGCTCCTCCAACGTAATTCTTTATGTTTACTCTCTGAATTTTGCTTTCTTTTCTCTTTCCTTGTCTTTTGCCCAAGGTTCGCTGACCATTTTCTTAAGCTTTTTTTGCTTTTACTGTTTCTTTGTTGAAATATTGCAGTGATCACGATGGTGATGAACAGAGAGAAGCTGCTCAGGCCCGACTTCTTGAGCAAGTTACTGTATGTTTTATAATTTTATTAAGAGCGTGTATATGAATTATGGTTTGTGTTTTAACCTTTATCTGATGTTATTCAACTGTTATTTCGACTTTAATATTGACTACTCTAGGGCTTGTTTGGTTCTTGAGTTAATTTAGTGTTTGGCACACAAATTGCTATTTTCAGACGAAAATGGCTCAATACCTTACTATTTTTGTCGCCGTTTCCGAATTTTCTTATATATTGTCATTTTACCTCCACCCGCAAAATCGATTGAAGTGAAGATTGATTTGTTTATTGCTGCATTCGCAGGCAAACCTGCGCCGAGGAGGACGTAAAGTTGAAAAGAAATGTAATGTGTAATTTCTGCGATTTCTTCTGTCTATATATAGATGCATGTTTTTGCTGTGTTTGTTGTAGTTTGCTATATTGAATGGCTGAGATTCTAGCTTTTAAAAACATTAATGGCCTCATGATGGCATCTATGGATTCTGTCAATCGGACATATTCTTGATAATCATCAATGATTATCGACTGTGTGGTTTATTACGATTTACAAAGTGCCGGATGTAATAAAACTGCTGTGACCGGATTGCCTGGACTTCGATGCACTTACCTAAAGACTAGCCTAGATTCTTTTATGATGTATCTGGTATCTCTACTTATGTTTAGAGTTCGAACTTGCAGCTTCTTCTCAAGTTGCGTTTGGATATGGAGGTGCCTCCTCCTCTTCAACCTCCATAAGGTCGTCTGGTGTCGTTAGGGTATACATATTGTGTTGTAAATCTCTCTCTCTTTCCAGCTCTCTCTTTCCTTCTCTCTCTCACACTAAAAGTCGGGTTTTGTCATGGCAAAACAGCATATGAAACCCAATGACCCTATTAGTCTTCCTCTAAGAGAACCTAATTCCGGGGACCCAGGTAGGCTACTACTCACATCTGGGAGTCTTGCTTGACTGGTCCTTTGCTCTGAAAAAATATATAGTAATAAATACTGTTTTTCCCTGTTCTTAGAACTACAAAATGAGGTAGAGTTTGGGGCAGCTGCAAAAAGCCAAGACTATAACAAGAATGATGCTGGGGTGAAACTTGGTCTACAAGTTAGTACTTTTTATAATAGTTATATGCACTGTTCTTACTTCTTATACGTTTTTATCAGTCGCAATAGATTTGCTAATGCAAAAAATTGTTCTCAGTGGCAAGAGAGAAGTGAAGACGAAAAACTTTATGTGTTTGATCTTCCTCCTATTATGCCTTTTAAAACATCATCAGCCGGTGCCAAAGGAAAAAGAAAGACAGAAAACTTAATGACAGAGAGTGACTTTAACAAAAGTTGCAATTTCGCGGCGTTCCCAGACGGGAAAATAGGCACATTACAGGTTACTAAAAAGGGAAAAGTCAGGTGGAAGATAGAAGATATATTGCTCAATGTAAGCTTTGCTAACAAAAACACAATCTTCGGTCAATAGTACATGCATCCGTACATGCATCCCTCTACAAGTATCAATCATAATCAAATGCAGCATACATATAGTAGTATTTTATGCGACTTGCTAGTTTTTTACACTAATGATGCTGGTGATGATCAATACAAATAGTATTTTATGCGGCTTGCTAGTATTTTTATACTAATGATGCTGGTGATAATTTTGCTCGAAACATGATAAATTTGGCAAACATATACATGCAGGTAAATGCTGGATCTGAATGTACATTTCTTGAACATGCAGTAGCAATTGACACTACAGAGCAAAAGTATGGTGTACTTGGAAGACTAGAGAACACACATGTTGTTGTTAGTCCTGATGTTAGTTCATTGTTAGACTTTGAAAAGAGAAGGGAGGCAGAACGTAATGTGCTGTAAAGCAAGTATAGTACTTGAGAAACTTCAGATCGGATCTAATGGTGTAATAGTTGATTGAGAAACTTCAGCCAAAATCTAATGGTGTAATACTTGAGAAACTTCAGATCGAGATCTATAATGGTTGCGACTGTATTGTTTACATCCTCCACTAATTCCAAGTGTACTAGTTTACGAACACTTTGTTATGTAAAAAACTTCAGTGACCAATGTTTGTGGATGGAAACTATATCATCACTTCGTTAGGTACAAAAACTCCAACAATTTTACGGTAACCACTTGACAAATATCAACCCAGATCCTATCCGACCTGTACTAGATCTTTGTTCATCTTGGATTTTAATATTCATATTTTGGCCAATGTGGTGATGTTAAAGTAAAATTATAGATATTTCGCATGGTAAATAATTGCACCCTAAAACAATTACATCATCGCTGCAAATACAAATCATAAATACAAGTATCCAAGCAAGAGCACAGATTATAACTTGATACCACACAGTATCTTCACTTGTTTATGCACAAAAAAACATCAATCAGAATTTAAGAACATTAAGTTGAGGGCTTAAGTGCAACACAGGCGAAGCAAGACTTGTTTAAAAGAGAAACAACAAAAACCTTGACATTAGTGTTCAACTGGCAGCAACATTGCAATAAAGTTGTGATATCGGCAAATTATGACTAGGCTCTGGTGGCTCGAGTGACAACCACTACCAACAGGACCATGATTGATAGTAAGAAGGAGGTTCGCAGCTTATCTTCAAATGGATTCGAGGTTGCTGCTGCACTCTTCTCATCATCTTTATCAGACTTAAAGAGCCCGTCGAAGCTCTGTGTTAGCTTCTCAATTACTTCCATAAATTTTGCTTTGGTGCTCTCAAATATCCACTTAAGAAAATTTGTTCCCGAATTCGAGTCCTCGCTTATCTCGACTGAACTTTCTGGATATTGTTTGTCATTGCAAACATCAATTTTATGCACATGCCAAGTAAATAATAGCCAACCATTGAATACATTTCTATAAAAATCATTTTTTGATATTTAAAAATACATAGATAATATAGTTGCGAAAAGTTCAACCAATATGTTACTTCCTTACCTGATTGATAAGACTCCCGGAGTTCGCGTACCGCCTCATTGTTCAGAACGGCATCCCATACAGCCTTGTCAGATGACAAGGAAACAACCATTTTCTACATGAATTTGTCACAGCCATTAAGTTATATTAACAGAAACTTATGAAACAAGAAACCATATAGGTCAATCTAAACTACAATTACATAGAACAATATACACATACAAAAGCTTTAATAATAGCTAATAGGGACTTTCATGTTTAGATACACTAGGATGCATTTCTCGATTTAAGCAAGCATGATTAAAATGTAGTTTGTCTCAGTTTTATTACTTAGGTCATGTTTTAACTCGTGATCCACACATGATGCATGCGCTCCAATCCATATAATTATAATCATGGTCTGAATAAAGAGCTTCCTCTATTATTGCTTTTCGGAAAGCGAGTAGGTATGCATCTTTTTCTATGATCACCTGTACTGTCGGCTCAGTCCTTAGCAGATTGAAAGCATCGTAAACTCTTCCATATCCATACGCTTGCATCATTCTTGAGTCAAAGGGAGAAGGCTCCATCCAGTCTAACTCGGAGGCAACTGGAGACACTTGATTAACACCACTAGCTGGACTTAGAGTTCGGTCTGAAACATCTGTGTCCGAATAGTAAGCAAACTTGTCTCTAACCAGCTCCACATCAAATACCCTGTAAACAACCACCAGGACAATAAAAGTTAAATGTATGTAGGAAACTCCCCTATTGCTTAGAAACTGATTAAACGTCTAGAAACAGTGACATAACAATTTAAGAATGCATAACAGTTTGGTCACTGATCATGTCCAATCAATCAAGCCTGTATATACTTTCTCATTATGTAGTCAAATGTTTAATTACTCAGTTCCACAACTGATAACAGATGTAGAAAGTAGACAAAACTCATTATGTCATGTAGTGGTAAAAACTAAAAGTAGTCATTCAAAACATTTCCATGTCTTAATCCCATAAACAGAAAACATGAAACTCTAGTTTTTAACACAAACACCGAAAACCAACCAATCAATTGAATAATCAGAAAAATCCAAAAACATACAAAAGTAGCACCACAAACAAATATAGAAACCAAAAAAAATAGACTTTGAAAAAGAAAATACTGTTTAATGGCTGAGACAGCATGTTGGACTTCATCAAGTGAAGGAACAGGTCCAAGAACAACTTCATCTTCGGTACCATCAACAGAAACCCACTCAAAATCATCACAAACCACAGAATCAGAACCAAACGCACCCCAACTGGGTATCCCAGAATTAGCAGAAATCGGGAGATTGTGAGAAGAAAATGGAGACCCGTGTGCTGAAATAGAGAGATTATGTGGATTTGAAGAGTTGGGCTTGTGGGTATGTCTCGAACTCGAAGAAGAAGAATATGGTTCTTGAAGATTGGTAGGGTTAGTAACAGTAGCAGCCCTACTAGCTGCTCTGCTTACTGTCTTTAATATGCCTCCCCCTCCTCTTGCGGCTCCACCTCCCATGATTTTGCCTTTACCAAACATCGAAATTTTCAATCTGTTCTGTGTTTTTATCCAAAAAACAGACGAGAGAGAGGAGATCCTGTCTTATCTTGCGTATGGTTTAAAACTTATGGATATGGCATTTGGTTTTTGACTTTTTAAAGTTCGGATATTTTCTAACACGCTTCGTGGATTACTAATATTCCGTAGAAAATGCTATTTAAAAGGAAAGGTTATAGAAAAAGCTAGGCTATAAGAAAAGGATCTACTTAAATTTTTTTGTTACATTATACATTGAGTTCACAAATTTTGTTCATAATTATATTTTGTCCATTCGCATTCATTACCATCTCTATCTTTAGAATATTAGACTCTAAAAACATATTTTATGATATAAAAAATTTTATATAAAATAAGCTCATACAAAAAAACTAGTTAAATAGTTGGGCATGGCTATAATGAGACCCCAAATTCAGAATTTTTTTTCTTGAATATGAAATGTCCATTTTACCTTTCATTTATAAGTCCAAGTTTTGAACCAAAAACCAATTTTTCTCCAACTACTCTCTAGAGCTTTCTCTCTCTAAACTAACTAAAATCTCTAAAAAATCATGGATTTGAGTGATTGGAGTGAAGGTTTCAGCTGCAACCTTGATGATTTCGCATCAGAGGAAGAAGAGCCGTTGACGGACCACTTGAAAACCCAAAACGAGGTATTTTCCGAATTTTTTCAAGTGAGTGCGAATATAGCGGTACCACCGCTATATAATGGACGAACTGCGTGCTGGGTACTCGCAATTCATGCAAAATTGCGAACGGTCCATTCGCACAATTCCCAGATGGACGAACGGACCGTTCGCAGAAAAACCGGATGCTCGAACGGTCCCTTCGCGAAAATCCCTGATGCACGAACAGGTTGTTCGCAATTTTGCATTAATTACGAGTTCCCAATTCGCGATTCGGCCAAATAAACGAGTGCACTGCTCACAATTTGGTTGAAGTTTCGAATTTGTTGTTCGCGAAAATGACCTGTTTTGGAATTTAAATGATCATCTAGATATAAATATGTTCTCATATAATTGCATGAATGAAATATGTAGGAACCCGGTCTACCGCCATGTTCGATGGTCGATTACACGAAAGTGTTTAGTACGGACACTTATTACACCAAAGCCGATTTGGTTGATTGGGTCGAGTCCGAAAGCATAAAACTAGGATTCATTTTGGTCCGGAGTAAAAACGACGACGGTACCAAAAGCATGAAAACTCCTAGGATATATTTTAGGTGCGAGAGGCACGGGGTTTACAAACCTAACCCCAAACCGGGGTATGTTAAGAAGCGCCGAGAATGTTCATCGAAAAAATGCGGGTGTCCGTTCTATTTAAGAGGGAGTCCGGTCTCAGAGCTACCGGGTTATTGGAAAGTGGTTGTGCTAAACGGGAAACACAACCACGATCCATTTTTGCACTTGGATGGTCACTCACGAGCCGCTAGACTAAAAGTGGAAGAACAATTGTTCGTTCGTAGTCAAACGGAAGTCGGTTCTCGACCGAGAGAGATATATCGCGGTTTGAAGATTAAAGACCCGCAAAATGTATCAAGCATGCGCACGATATACAACATGCGGCAAAAACATGATTTGGTTGATAAAGCGGGCAAGACCCAAATGCAATACTTGTTTGCTAAGTTAAAAGAACACGAGTACTATGTTTGGGAGCGAAGTTGTGAAGCAACGGACGAGATCCTCGAGTTGTTTTTTGCACACCCTAAAAGTATCGATTTCATGCGCACTTTTCCCCAAGTTCTTATAATGGATAGTATGTACAAGACTACAAGGTATAAGATGCCTTTACTTGAAATAGTGGGCCAAAAGAAGACATTTTGTGTTGCTTTTGTTTTTTTGAGCTCCGAGAAACAAGAGAACTACACTTGGGGGTTGAGTGTTCTAAAGATGGTGTTGACGAACAATAAGTGCCCATTACCTAACATTATCGTCACCGATAGGGAGTTGGCTTTAATGAATGCTATCGACGATATATTTCCGGACGCAACTCATATGCTATGCACTTGGCATATTGGTAAGAACGTCACCTCTTACGCTAGAAAAGTTTTACCGAATGTGGAAATGGCCGAAGAGTTCGGGGAATATTACCAAAGGGTAGCCTATTCGGCCACGCTCGAAGACTATAACAAAAAGCTTGCCGATATGCACCACACGTTCGCATTTTGTCCATTGGCTATCGACTACATTATGAAGCAATGGATTGACGAATATGGACACAAATTCCTCAATATTCACACGAACAAATTTAAACATTTTGGCAACCAAACTAGCAACCGGTGAGTTATATTTCCATCTCCACACAATATTTTTTAATATAAAGTGTTAGAAATCTAATGTATTTTATCTCATATTATAGGGCGGAGAGTGCTCACTCTAGCCTCAAGCGGGAAATTGGTAGTAGTCTATGCACGTTTGAACAATTTTGGAAACATGTTCATGCGCACCTATCCGCTCAACACTCTAACATTTTCGAGTCATTCGAGCGTAGTAGGTATCGTCCAAGAAACTCAACTAGGGGGCCTAACAAAACCATCTACAAGGATGTCAAAGGTGAGCTTTCATCTCAAGCTATAGAATTAATAGAGACAAATCTCGCAACGGCCTTGAAAATATGGTTCACACCCGGAATGTGTGGGTGTGTTATTAGGACAACTCATAATTTACCATGTGCATGCGAATTAGCTTTGATTTATAAAGAAGGAAGGCCGGTTAGAAAAGATGAGTGTGATGTCTATTGGAGTACGTTAAGGATCAAACCTAATGAGGAGTTTGATACCGAAGACGAGCTCACTAGAAAAATCTCCTTAATAGGTAGCACCATCCGCGGTTACGGGAAACACATCCAAGACCACATTATAAATAGGATGATGCAAATCCTAGATCCCGCTAGAAGTCATGTTTTGGAACCTAAGGAGCCGGTTGTTACTAAGGGTAGGAAAAAAGCCGGTCGGGACAAATCAACTCAACGGGACCCTAGCGAGTGGGAATACGATGGTAGTCTAGGCGCTAACACTCCTGGCACGATTGGTAGCACGGCCGCCTCCATAGGTAATAGAACATTTCTACCGCCAAAAAACAAGACGAAAGAAAAAGCGAAAACCAAGGCTCAACCGAAGAAAGATAAAGTGCCTCGACCGAAAAAATCATCAAAGAGCCAAGATTTTAGCGGGTACGAGAGTTGGTTTCCTAGCTATTTGCATGACTACATTTCTAGCGTCGAAGACGTCTCTCCCGACGGTAATTGCGGATTCCGGGCCGTTGCTTTGACGGTATACGGTAAATCCGATTCATGGGACCAAGTTAGACGGGATTTGATCGGCGAATTGCAAAATGAACGTGAGCTATGGGAGAGAGTGTTTAATGGTTCACAAGGTGTAGATAACCTTGTGAGAAGGTTGAACGTTTTCGAGTTATATGGTTCCGGTACTAGGCATTGGATGACGTTACCCGATTTAGGGCTAGTGATAGCCACTAGATACCAATGTATCGTATACCACATTTCACTCCACCAATCGTACACTTATCTACCTCTACGTGGTGTGCCTCCTCGATCGTGTCCTAACCTCGAAGTTGGTATAGGTTTCGTTCACGGTAACCATTTCGTCAAAGTAAGTATACAAATGTGTGTTTCAATTTTATATATTATTTTTGTCACCAAATATTTATCTACCTTTTATTTGTGTAGGTGGTGTTGAATAGGCCACTTCCGGAAATATATCCTACTTGGTTTCCGTTTCGTACGGATCATGACGTCACCGGTTGGGAAATACCGCTCGACAAGAGATTGAGCAAACATAACCAAATCAAGTCCGCGCAACCATCGACCGCACACGAAGAGCCACCACGTGTCTTCGATTTGAATGAAGACTGATAATTTGATTATGCATTACTTGTTTTTATCCCGTTGTGTTTACGAATACTTTTTTTTACTTTCACCTCGGTTTGTAATCGATACTCCCACGTTTTATTTATTTTGAAAATTCCATTTCATATAATTATTGTAAAAACAAGTTGCACAAAACAATTAAATTGCATGTCCCCCCAAAAATTACAATTTCATCAAAAAAAGTGTGAAAAAAATTAAAAATTCAGCTCAGTGGCGAATTTGCGAATTGTGAACGCTTGATTTTGCACAAATTGCGAACTCCCACCTCTATGATTTCGCAAAATCGCGAGGGGGCTGTTCGCGATTTTGTCCAATTACATGCGCCTGCATTCGCGAATCCGGCGTTTTACAACCGTCTGTGTTCGCGAAACCCTCTGTAAATTTTGTTTTTTTAACTTTTTTTGACCTTCCCGACTCCAAAACTGATTTTTCTTTTTACCAACATCAAACATTAGTCAATTGGCCCTATTGATTCGAATTTTGTGGGAAAAAAGAAAAGAAAACTCAAAAAAGTTAAAAAAAAACTACTTCAAAGTAGCCTAAAATGGTCACATTTTGTGACCTTCCCGACTCCAAAACTGATTTTTATTTTTACCAACATCAAACATTAGTCAATTGGCCCTAATGATTCGAATTTTGTGGGAAAAAAGAAAAAAAAACTCAAAAAACTTAAAAAAAACTACTTCAAAGTAGCCTAAAATGGTCACATTTTGTGACCTTCCCGACTCCAAAACTGATTTTTCTTTTTACCAACATCAAACATTAGTCAATTGGCCCTAATGATTCGAATTTTGTGGGAAAAAAAGAAAAGAAAAACTCAAAAAGTAACCTAAAATGGTCACATTTTGTGACATTTTCACGTTTATTTACTTTTTTAATTTGATTTTTTTAACCATTATTATTAGTTGTGATTTGTAGTATAAGATATATGAACCGACTAATGTGATGACACATAATAACATCCTAAAAACTACTTAAAAGTAGGATAGCGTTGTCAGACATGTAAGGATAACGTAATCTGGATGGGCGACTAATGTGGTGACACATAATATATACAAAAATGCACACATATCGAAGATAATTATTACAACCCACGTGGTTTATATCAGGGTCTCATTATAGCCAAAGACAACATTGCATTCGAAATAGTATGAATTGCGCTATAATGAGACCTTATCCAAATATTAAACGCCCACCAAAATTGACTCGCCCCCTATAAAATAGGACATAAAAGCTAAAAAAATACGACACTTTCGCAACCTGCAGCACTGACGAAAATATAAAACTCGTAAACGTTTACATGTGGAGTTTACGGCGGATGAAGATTACCACATGCTTCGAGCTGTGAAGATTGCACGCGAGATACTGGGGGAAGATACAAGCGATCAATTTTTCGAGCGTGTCCTATGTACGATGTATATGAACTACGGCCGTTTAGGTACAAGAGGTGTCGTTGTGCGTACTCGTGAGCAGATCAAAAGCAGATACAATTTTTGCAAGCCAATACAGCATTTGTGTTTCTTGCCATCGCTTTTTAAGCGAGAAGCAGCCTCCGTTTGGAACCTAACCTTGATAGACTACATCACAAGGGATATGGTAGCATTTCTAGAGGACAAAATTATTGCAAGGGGTGGAGTGGATGATGTGGAATACAAACTTAGATACGACTAAGCATTCCACTTATGCAGTGTTACGTATTACTGGTTGTTGTTTGAAGTTGTCATTTTTCTTATCAGTTGTTGTTTGAAGTTGTGATTTTCGTATTACTGGTTGTTGTTTGAAGTTGTCATTTTTCTTATGAGTTGTTGTTTGAAGTTGTCAATTTTCTTATCAGTTGTTGTTTGAAGTTGTGATTTTCGTATTACTGGTTGTTATTTTAAGTTGTGATTTTTTTATTAGTTGTTTTTTGAGGGTGTGGGTACCAAATAATGTGGGAAAAACAAGGTAATGAAAACTTGAACAAGTTATAGCATTAACTAAAACAAACAGACAATACAGACACTACCAGATGGAAACTATTTAAAACATATCACAATGCTCAATCGTCGAAGTCGTATCCCAAGTTGTCGTCAGACTCAATCCCCTCTTCCCTCTCAGTAATCCTATTCTCAAGATACGCTACCATATCCTTCGTGATGTAGTCTACCACAATCATGTTCCAGACGGTAGCTGCTTCTTGCTTAATTTTAAAGGGTAGAAACAACAAACGATCTATTGGTTTGCAAAAAATCTACCTCTCCTTGATTTGGTCACAGTTACGCACGACAAAACCTTCAGTTCCTAAACGGCCGTAGTTGTAGTACATATTATACAAGACCAGCTCGAAAAACGCGTCGCTACTATCTTCTCCCAACTCTCGGTGGGCAAGTTTCACTGCCTCGAGCAAATGGTAATCTTCATTAGGGGTACACTCCATTGGTTATACTGTTATTGTTCGAATAGTGCTTCGCGTCTATTTATATACTCGTGGTTGTTTGGGCGGGAACTGCATTAAAAGCAGATGTTTTTTGCGGCAACCTTTTTAGGTGTCTCGTTATAGCGGAAAACCTGGTGATGGAAGTTTTGTTATAATGAGACCCCTACAATTATTACACTGCAAAGTTATTGTACTTTTGTAAATATTAGGTGTCGCATACTCATTCGTCAGTTTGGATTGCGGTATCCTATTCTTACAGGTGTTGTTTATCGATAGGTCAACTTGGCTAATGTTATCTTAACCATAAAAGTGGTACAGAAAGACGTAATTTTAGACACAACAAATAATAGCCAATATACCAATTGCAAAAAATGTGTCCATGGACTGAGTTGGAAGATCAATATCTGATGATGGCATCAGCTGAACTTGGTAATGAGACCATGATAGAGGGGGGTAGAAAGTACTGGGAGGCGTTGCAATGCAAGATATACTTCCTCTATGGAAGGGATGGTGTACAGCCGCCTAGAATTTCAAGGCGTGTTGATGAGGTGAAATGTAGGTGGTCAGTCCTAGTCACATTCTGCCAACATCCAGTTTCTGGCCTCACCGAGTTGGAACGTCGTGCTGCATGTAAGCGGTTCAACTGTAGAGTCACGGATTACTTAACACAGGACCAGCTGGAATCCGTCCGCGATGACATTATCGACATCCGGCTAGATGAAATGCGTGACTAGTGAGATGCGATAGAATAAAGGAAGTTGCAGACTATGTTTTAGCCTGTGTTTTATTTTATGTTTCAGTTTGTGTTAGAGTTTTTGATTCCGTTAATGTTTGAATTTATGTTTCAGTTTCTGATTTCGTTCATGTTTGAGCATATGTTTGTGTCCGATTAAGTAGTTCTTAAAGAACAGATCAGGAAGGCTCTGAATATAGGAACAAAGAAACATGTTCAAAAATAAGTTAGTTGTCCGATATCGACTCTAAGATGTATAAAAATAATAATAATATTTTTCTGATTTGATTTTGTGGGTGTTTGTGGTGGTCAGAGTTAAATGGTACTCCTAAGTAAAAGGAAGTAGATTCAACCTAATTTATTGGTTGCAGGATATAATATTAATTTAATTGTTAATGGGTTTTAACCTAATTTATTTTTGTTTTAAAATAGTATATAAAAACAAATTAAATAAAAAGTTAATCTATGATGATGGATTTGTTATCCATATATTAGTTAATTTAGTATGATGATGGACTACAATGTGATTACATTTAAAGAGTAGTTCATGTTTGAGCATATGCTTGACTTTATAAAAACATAATAACAAGACTACATAAAAAAATCTAAACATATAGTAGTTCATATGAGGGAATAAAGTGAAGGTTTCCCGCTTAAAAGAGATTTAAGCGGGAACAAAGACAACCTTTCCCGCTAATAATTTTCGAGCTGAACCACCCAGTTCGAGTCTATAAATACTATAATCAAACTAAGAAACTAAACATTTAAGGTATAACAATGTGTGATTCGGGCTGGAACGTACACGAAGATGCAAGCCTCCTAAACGCATTTGACATCGTGAGAGGTACGATGCAAGAGTAGGTTCCTGGCTTCATCGATGCGGTCTTGTGCAGAATGTTCTTCAACCACGGTAGGGAGGCTTCCTGCCCAGGATGTATGATGCCCCGACCACGCAGACGCGAAGAAGTGTTCGAAAGGTTAACTTACCTTAAAACAGTGACTTTACAAATCGAGTTACTTCTTTGGGAAGTCCGAACCAACCTCCGAAAGGTATTCGACATGGGATCGGAAAGTACAATTACGCCGGAGATGGTGTCATATGCGACACAGTCGGAAGAGCAACAAATAGCCGACGCAATAGCGAGCGTCGTTGAAACGTATTCAACTCCCGAAGGAAGTAGTGATTCAGATGGGTATGGAATGAACTATCCGACTCTATAGAACTAAGTGTGAAATGCTAACTGAGGGTTAGTTTATCTACCGTTTGCTTTAATTTATTTGCTTATGTATTTCTAATTACGCAATGTTTTTGATTCATGTGTCTGATTTCCTTATATATTTCTAATTATGCGAGAAATCTAGGTGTTATTGTTTAAGTGTTGTTGTTTTTAAGATACACATCATATAAGCGAAAGCAACAACTTAAGCAAAACTGAAGATTTTATCCGAACAAAAGCGACAAATAAAGAACCAAAAGCAATTCCATACAACCATATCAACTAAAGCAACAACTAAAGCAAATAAACAAGGTAGTATCAAACAACCGTCATGGTAGTCATATAATACAAATGTACTCAAACTCAATCGACCTGGCGGTACTGGATCCCCAAAAGCGAACACTCGTGTATCTCCCGACGCAAGTCCTCCACACTCATCGAGTCAGCTCTAGAATCAACATCAGTCACACGATCGGAAAGGTGATACAGTCGTGCCTGATATGTCATCGCACTAGGGGGCTCTGGAACATGTGAAGCAGATGGACCGAGAATATTAGGATCAATCAGAACGTACCATATGTGGTCACTGATCCATACATCATACAAAGCGGTCGTGCCATGATCGCCTATAGCGTATGTGTCACCGCGAATCCTCGGGTCAACAACATGTGACCCCCATGATATCCACGTGGCCTCATCCCACAAGAAGCGCGTGTTCATACGCCTCCGCCTATCTGTTGGTAAAACAGTCTGCATCGCCGGTGGTATGTCCTGAACGTGCCCTAGCTGTCGAGCCACCCGAAATGGATAGTACGCCTCAACTACGTCGAACGCCTTCAATGTGTGGTCAATTCAAGCCACAAGCTGAAGAGGGAAATGAGCACGATGCGTCTCGTAAGGCATGAACCAAACCTGTGTCATATGTTAGTTAATTATTTTCAAAAAAATATAAGTAATAATAAATTAACGTTATGGAAATAAATATAACAAATCATTGTAACTCACATGGTTCTCCGTCAACGAAATCAGTCCCTGTCGGATGTTAATCCGAGTCTCATCATCCGCACGAAACGGTGTCGGTATATATCGGCACATAGTCGGCATAGAACAGTCGTAGAGAGTGTTCATCGTAGGCAAACAGGTGGAGAAGTGATCGTATATCCACGTCTCCAACAAGGCAATACAACCCCCAATCCCTGAAGTCGTGTGCAGCGACGACTTTCCTAGGTGGTGGTACAGCTAAGCTAGTATATGCTGTCCCCAGTTATATCTAACGGATGAGGTATAATGCTCTACAAACTGGAGGTAATCTAAAGATATACTGTTCCCCGTCTTGTTCACCAGAACACAACAACCCAGCATGTGCAGCAGATAACCCCTAGTGGCACACTTTACATCACTATCAGACAGCTCATCATCCTTATAACAGGGCTGCATGTACTGCTCGCGTAAAAACTGTAAACGAACAGATCTACCATTACCCCCATGTTACGCCCTAACTCAAACTTAAGTTCATCCACATCTATCCCTAATGCACTAGAATACCAAGCTAAACGCTGTCCATCACTAGGAAATGTCTGAACAACGAAATCATCACCTGTGACCGGGAGACCAGTGATGACGTGGACATCGTCTAACGTAACCGTCATCTCACCGAAGCTGAAGTGAAAGGTGTTCGTCTCCGAATGCCACCTCTCCAGAAAAGCATCTACAAGATGAACGTTGGTACTCCAACGCTCCAACACATCTACCAGAGGACCGAAACAAGTCATCATAACCTGCTCTCTGATCCTGTTCTGCCCAAAAAGACCCCATGCACGGTGGGTACCGTACATAGAGTAGCACCGCGAGTGCCGACGAGCCTACATAAAACATAAACAACTTAGAAATAATACAAAAGAACATATAAATGTACTTTAAAACACGTCATTACTTACCTCTCCTGCAAACACGTGGTAGGCCTCGTGCTGTGTATACTCTGGATATAGACCAGGCACATGAGGATTCACCCTCCTCAATAACTGGTCGAGCGTCCCAAACCCATGGGATAGAACAGGGGCCGGAGTGGAAGCGTTAGGCCTACACCTAACGGACCGTGACCATAACACACGGTCCTCGTGCTCTCCATCATCGCTCGAGCCTGACTGTCGAACGGGTGTATGCTGCTATCTGCGAGGCATGCTGAAATACAACATATAAATTATTAATAAATTTGGGGATACAAACTATTTCATAAAAGAAAATAAAAAATCAACATTTCTAGCAACATTGCGAAATTGCGAACACTGGGTTTGCAATTTCGCAATTTTGCAGTTTGCTGGAACTGCAAAATTGCGAACGGGTTCTTCGCAACCCGTGCAAAATTGCGAATGACCCGTTCGCAATTTTGCACGGGTTGCGAACAACCAGTTCGCAATCCTGCAGTTCCAGAAACTCGAACCCTAATCCCCAAAACTCAACCCAAATTCATCATCCATGGTACCAAAACAATCCTAATGAATCAAATAACATGAATCTGAAGCTATTTTTCCAAAAAAACAACTAAATATACATGAAAATCCGACTTTTTATCAAGAACACTAAACTCTAAAAATCACTAAAAATACTAAACTAAAATGCATAAAAATTACATGGATATGTAAAGGATTCGTACCTTAAGCTGTTTGTGATGTTGGATTTGAGAAATCTTGCTGTTTTGATTTCGAGAGTTTTAGTGAGTTTGAGAGAGAGAAGAGAGAAAAGAGAGAAAATAGGCTGAAAATAAGGGTTTTATATCAGGGGTAAATGTATCTTTTTCGGGTCTCATTATAGCCAAATGGGGTCTCAATTTAGCATTGCCCTAAATAGTTATATCAAGTCATTATCTAGAAACAATATATCACTATTAAATATTGGAAGACGAAAATAATAAATAATATAAAAAAATCACATGATAAGGTCAGACGAGTAAATACAGAAAATCAAACAAAAATAATAGCAGCGAGCACTACAAGCAACTTACTTACACAGACGAATAAATCGTACGAAGCAAACACAATAAGCATTCGAGCCGTTTCCATAAAATAAGACATGTCGACACACTAAGAAGTGATGTGTTTTAACACCCATTAAAAACCGCGATTAGTGATCCAATTTAAATATATAATAAGTAGATATTTAATATGAAGAGATAAATGGCTCCACAAAAATTATAAAAGAAAGAAAAATCATAACAATAGTTATTTGAAGACAAATAATATACATATAACTACATCTTTTATTTAGAAAGCTATATTTCTTTCATGAATCCATATTAGTTATTTTGGAATCGTACTTTAGAAGGAAATTCTTTAACAAATTTGATACCGTTTGTGGGAATCTTTTTATATTATCCTAATAGTGTTAACTAACCAATGGTAACAAGGTGATCAGAAATCGAAAAGGACAACAAGAACACCCGTGTGGGTTGAGAAAACTCCGTTAACAATCTAAAAACAATGGCAAGGCAGCCTACTGGCCGACGAGGTTAATTTTGAGCAAGATCAGCCATTAGGCGCTATGTCGGGCCAACATCAGGTGACTAGGGATGTCGGGATCACTGCCATCGACCGGTTGGCCATGGTAACATTTAAAATTCATTATAGAATAGGCTAACCCTAAGACAACCTCATAGACCCAGTTGTTGTTACGTATGCGACCCTGTATCAATTCATGGAGATAATCCCCCCAAACAAGGTATGTCTTCAACACCATCTAATATCCAACTATTATAATTACAGATTAAGGAAATGAGATGAGAAAAAAATCAAGGCATGGAAAGTTGTGGGTCAAGAGAGACCACAAGGCTCGGGCGAGAATGTAAAAAATGACCGAGGCACTTCAATTGTTGACGAAAAGATCCTGTTAGAGGACAAGGAGAATACAAATTTGGAACGCGAGGTCAGTAAATCCATTCGCATAGTTAAAGAGATATATAACAACAAGTAGCACAATAGCGAAAGTGAGAGAGATAAACAGACAAGAAAGAAACACAAAGGGCCCAAACGCGAGAAGTAATTAAGAAATTCTATCTCCATAAAAATAAAATGAAATAATAAAACTGAGTACAATGGCGAATGACCAAATATGGTGGCTTGCATTTTACAAGGGTCTTCCTTTATGAGGAATATCCTAGAGGGTAATTTATCCAGGAAACAGGATTCATACCGAAGGGAATCTTACGAAGGCTCAGGGAGAATCCGAGTATCATCTAGAACAGTTCAGGAACATGATGATGACATTCGACGTAGATGATATCCTACTATGTCGAGCCTTCTCTATGACGTTCAAAGAAATTGATTTCCACTGGTTCAACGGTCTGCCGAAAGAAAGAATCTGTGATTTTGAGGTTCTATGGAGCGCTCTGAGGAATCAGTTTGTATGTCATAAAGATCATAAAAAGGATGGGTCATCCATCATGAATATGTAGCAACGGTTGTGAGAGACAACTAAAAGTTATGTGAAGATACTTTTACATGAGATGAATACGTTGTCTAAATGCAATGAAGATGTAGTAGTAGCCTTATTCCAGAAAGTGTTAGACACTCAGAGGCCTATGTACGATGACCTTGTATGATTCCTGGTCAATACTATGGGTGGCATCCTTACAAAGTCAGGCCACTTCATCCGAGTAGACGACTCAAATAGGGGAGCATCTTCTTACCCAATGCCCTAATCACCAAAGGCATCAACACCGGACAAGAAAAAGAACATGAGACCAGATGCCATGACGTTAAGCGTGACGAGCTCGCTTGTATCCCACCCAAGCAGGTCAAGCGTATCGTACATTGATAAAATTGTACAACATTCTACACCACTGATATAGAGTATCGTCGTTATTTAAGACAAAACTAAATGAAAAACAATATAATAACCACCTTCCCATATGTTGGTTTTGAGCAATGATCAGTCTTATATATACTATTGTACTTACCATAAAAACCTTGGGCACTCCACTATCGACTATTGGCAGCTACAGGACGAAATTCAGCAACTCAGTAATAACGGGGGGATCTCATCCAACTCGTAAAGCATAAGGAGGGCGACCGCCATGATGATTAAAATGTTGAAGAACCAGCGGACGAGGCGACATGATCATTGACAATATGATAAAGTCAAACAACAATGGTTATATACCATCTCTGGGGGGTACATATTGTATGGATCGACGATAAACACTTTGAACAGGCATAAGAAAGATCTAGAGGTCCACATGGTGAAAAAATCCTTCCATCACCGTTAGCGCAATCCGATCGTCAACCTAACCTTTAACAATAATTTTCTAAGGGGCATGGTCACCCCCATAAGGATGCATTGATCGTTAATCTAGACATAGAAGATGGGGTCGTAGTACCATGCATTCCGATTGATAACGACAGCTTGGCCAACGTAATCTTCAATTCCAATTACAATAAGATGCTGGGAGTCCTGTTATACAAGCCAATTGATAAAATTTGGTTATCTACGAGGACATGTCATCTATGTACATGTGAGAGGTTGAAACTTTGGTGAGTATTGGAAAAAGAGACAATGAGAAAACCATATGGACGTTATTCATGATAGCTAATAGACCAGGTTCATACAACGCTACAACAACCTTTCCTGCACATATTGGACGTTGAGGCCTCCTCTTGCCGGTAATGCATCAAGTATCACGTTGGTGATCGAGTCAGAATAATACGAAGAAGTCAAATAAGCGCTCAAAGATATTATGCGTCATCATTAGCTCAAGTGAAGCCGACCTAATAGCAGTTAATGAAACAGGGTGATCGTTAACTTGCCGATAATAGTCATATAGGAAAAGAGGTCGATTACCCGCGAGATAAAAGCATGTATGAAGACCCCACGTGTGATGTAACTAATGAGACATTCGCGAAAAGGAATATAATTTGAATGGGGAACCAATTATACCTCATTTTCAAAGAGAAATTATTGGAATTATTATAGTAGAACTTGGATGTTTTTTCATGGAGCGCTCACAATATCTCAAGAGTCAGTTCATCCATCATTTACCATGAATTATCAATCGATACAAGATTACAACCGATTTGACAAAAGTAACAAACTTTTTCCTTAGAAAAAATTAAAGTCATCGCTAAAGAAGTTGAGAAATTACTCAAGTTAGGCCACATAACAGAAGGAAAGTATCCATCGTGGGTTGTCAATCATGTGTTAGTAAAAAAGAAGAAGGGGTAATGGAAGATGTTTATCTTATTCACCAACCTCGATAAAGTATGCTCAAAGGATGTTTTCTTTTTGCATCACATTGATCAGCTTTTAGATATAGCCTCGGGTAATGAGCTACTCTCCTTCATGGATGCATCCACATAACAAGGAGCACACTTCCTTCTAAACTTAGCGAGGTTTAATACCCCTCTAAACTTATAATAGGCTCGTCATCTAGATGTTCGACAAGTAGATGAGAACAAATATGGAGGCCTAAATTGACTATATGATCTTCAAGAGCGCCACTGAGGATAGACGTCTTGATGTTATGTCTAACATCCTGACCATCCAACGCATATTCAGCTTGAAGTTAAATCCTTTGAGATGCTCATTTGGTGTTTGAAACGGCAAGTTTTTGTGATCTATAGTCAACAAGAATGAAATCAAGGCCGATCTCGAGCACCTAAGTGCATTACTCACCATGGATCCACCGTGAAACATCAAGGAGGTTCAAAAACTCACAGGTTGTCTAGCGACCCTATCATGATTTATCTCATAAATATCTGACAAAATCCATCATTTCTTCAAATTCTAAAACAAATAAAGCAGTTTAGGTGGAACGAGAAATGTGACATAGCCTTTTGTGCCTTCAAAGAATACCAAGCTTTACTAGAAATTTTATTTGCCCCAATACGAGGCAAATCTTTGTACTTATATTTATTTGTCTCCGAATATGCCATTTTTGTCAAAAAACAAGACAAAACGCATATGTCGATCTATCACTTTAGCAAGAGCAAAATCTAAGCAGAGACACGGTATTTGAACCTTGAAAAGTTAGCGTTGGGAGTCGTTGTTGATAAGGAAAGATATTCCTTAGGGACATAAGTGTAATTAATAGGGACTAAAGTGATAAGTTCTGTAATTATAGGATTAAATTAGGCTTTAGGAGAAACCGAAGGGTTAAATTGTAAATAGACCAATATGTAACCGTTTCTCTAACTAACTCACCTTGCCTATTTAAAGAGGCTGAAGGAGTTATTTTGACCTAGGAGATATTCAGAAGTACTTTTCACTACTTTAAATTCTCTCTGTAGACTTTCTGTTCTTAATTCACTCACTACAACTTTAATTCACACCAAATTGGCGCTAGAATGAGGGGGTCGAGGATACCTTGATCAACAGATCAAAAATCGACGTTCGAGTTTCGTTTTTCAAAGTTTGTCGTTCGAATTTTCATATTTTGTTTGATTTTTCGCTGATTGAAGATGAATCCAGAGGAAGGTGACAATCCATCCGTTCGCAAGGCGATGGAAACGCTGAAATCCGATCTGCAAGAGGCAGGTAAATCTATTCCAATTCAATCAGTCCAATTTGATTTTGAAGGAAAAATGAATGAGATGATTAGGAAGGTGGCTGAGCTTGACGAATTGGTAAAAAAGAAGGGAAATAATGATGGTGCTAGGCTTAGGTCTAAGATAGCAGGGGGCGATCAGAATGATCAGTCGGATCAGTCGATGGACGATGGCGATGATCATTATGAGCAACGTAAAACACGTTCTGAGCAAAAAAAAGAGTATAGCGGGACAAAGAGGAAAGAAAAGTTGCAAAGGCGACTGTATGAAAACTCTAGTGATGAGGAGGATTTTGAAGATTCCGAATCTGATGAAACACCGAGGTACGAACGCTCTCGAGGCCGTTCAAGAGGAACAGAGCGTGAGCTCCGGCCAGCTAAGGCGTATAAGGAAGGAAGGAAAAAGAAAGAGAGGCGAGTATACTCACCTCGGAAATATTCGCCTCGGAGGTGTTCGCCTCGGAAATATGAAGGTGAGTCCAGCTTATACGCAACTGTGGGGATGAGAAATGAGGACCAGTATGTTCAGGGGGTTGATTGGAGGGACTCACCACTGGTCAAGGAGATCAGATCTGTGCCGCTACCGAGGCGGTTTGATATTTCTAAAGTTGATAAGTTTGATGGGACTCAAGATCCCGATGACCACATAGAACAATTTAAAAACTACATGACTAATTTCGAAGATGACGATAAATTGGTGTGTAGAGATTTTTCTCAAACGTTTAAGGGAACTGCGCTGAAATGGTTCAATAAGATTCCTAAGGAGTCAATTGCAAACTTTAGAGGTTTTTACACCGCTTTCCAAAGACAGTTTGTGGGAAGCAAGGAAATGAGAGCCAATGGAGACACAATAATACAATGCAAACAGGCTGTGGGAGAGAAGTTAAAGGATTATACCAAGAGGTTTGTGTCAACAAAGGCTGAATTGGATGACTGTGAAGAAAGTGTGGCTATGGCGGCGTTCAGGCAAGGGCTGTTGCCTGGGGATTTAGCCGATGAGACTACGAGGCGCAGGGCGTTAACATTTGGAGCTCTTATGGCTCAGGTTGAGGACCAGATTAAGGTCGAAGAATCGACGAGGGTTCGAGGAGGTGCTAGTACTGTTCAGAATGGGAGTGGACAATCTAACGTCTCGAACAACAATCCCTCGCGTCCGAAGAACAATCAAAACGTTTCTAGCCGAGGAACCTCGAACTCGTATCAAGGGGGATATAATCAGCATAATTCTAACAATCAGCAGCAGTTTAGGTCCAGGTCGAATGTGTGGGTAAGGCCAGACTACTATGCGGATTTAACTGAGAGTGTGGCTTCAATATATGAAAAAACAAGAGGAACAATCAATTTCAGAAAGCCACCAGCTATCAACAGGCCAAGAGAGGAGCGCAATAATAAATTCTGTAGGTATCATGAAGACATTGGCCATGATACAAATGATTGCATTGCTCTGAAGAAAGAGATGCAAATTCTCATCGAAAATGGAAAATTGTTGGAATATGTCAGGAAGAATGCCAAGGCAACAACTCCAAAAGGTGGTAATCCTAATTCTAAGCAGGAAACTGCGTTAATGATTTTAGATGCTGCAGGTGAAGGGGATGGTTTCGATGTAGCCTCGGAATATGTCGAACCAGACCCCAGTCGACTTTTGTTAATGTCAATAGATGAGCCGATGCGTCAGGGACGTGTTCGAGATTTGTGTGCCTTTTTCGAATCACTCACAATCTTTGGAGGGGATTCGATGACCAACAACATTAATAATTCGAGGAAGAGGCATATAGTAAACTTAACACGACAAATTGAGGGAGGCGCATCGACGCACCTAAGCAGCCGAAAGGATGTACCCTTTATAATTTTCGACGGGGATGATTTGAGGGGGATTACTGGGCCACATGAAGATGCAGTGGTCATTGGAGCAGAAGTATGCGGGGTGGAGATTCGACGAGTGCTAATTGATACAGGAAGCTCTGCTAATGTGCTTTTCAAGTCAACGTATGAGAGATTGACTGCTCCGCCTCGAATAGAAAGATCAGAAAGGACTATCATAGGGTTTACTGGCGCAACAGCAAATGTGATAGGAGAGTTCGAGGGTGAAGTTTCTTTGGGAAAGGGGCCTTTCAAGAAGAAAGTACAAGTACTTTTTGTGGTGGTAGATTGTCCATCAAGTTACAATGCTATTTTTGGGAGGTCGTGGTTGGCAAAGATGTATGCTGTAGTTTCCACAGTTCATCAGTGTTTGAAGTATGTAATTGAGGACCGGGTCGGTGTAGTTCGAAGTGATCAAAAGGTAGCAAGAGAATGTTATGCTGCTGCATTTAGACTACGGGGCAAAAGTTCTGATGATCTGATGGAGAATTAGCAATTTGGGGGGTTGTCTTCTGATGGAACAGATGAGGGAATTGATGATCCGAGGTCAACCCCGAGTTCTGTGGTGGTCAATGAAGAAATAGAGGAATATATTTTCAATAATGGCAGGGTACTTCGAATTGGCACTCTGTTATCTTTGTCGATGCGAGAAAAGTTGTTGACTTTTTTGTCTGAAAATTTGGATGTGTTTGCGTGGAGATCCGAAGACGTAGTGGGGGTCCCAAGTAACATCATATGTCATAGCCTAGCGGTGGATCCGAAGGTCAAATCGATTATCCAAAAAAGAAGGGCTTTTTCGTTGGAGAAATCCGAGGCCATAGTTGCCGAAGTGGATCGGTTATACAAGATGGGGCACATTAGGGAGGCCAATTATCCGAGGTGGACGGCTAATCCGGTGGTAGTAAAAAAGAAGAACGGAAAATGGCGGATGTGTGTGGACTTCACAGATTTGAATAGAGCCTGTCCAAAAGATCCTTTTCCGGTGCCTCGAATAGATCAGTTAGTGGATTCCACTTCGGGAAATAAAATTTTGACTTTCATGGATGCATTTTCGGGGTATAATCAACTTCGAATGAATCCAGATGATGAAGAAAGCACGACTTTTATTACTGACAGAGGTTTGCATTGCTATAAAGTAATGCCGTTTGGATTGAAAAATGCTGGGTCAACATATCAGAGGCTGATGAATAAGGCGTTTGCTTCACAGATTGGGAGAAATATTGAAGTGTACATCGATGACATGCTTGTTAAAAGCAAAAGTGATGATGAACATATTGATGATTTAGAAGAAACGTTTTTGAATCTTAGAGCCATTCAATTGAAGTTGAACCCAGAAAAATGCACATTTGGAGTCCGATCTGGCAAATTTTTGGGGTATATGATTAGTGAAAGAGGAATCGAGGTGGATCCAGAACAGTTGAAGGCTCTGATATCGATGTCTTCACCTCGGAATATCAAAGAAGTGCAAATGTTAACGGGCAGGTTAGCAGCTCTGAACAGATTCATTTCTCGTTTTTCAGATAAGTGCTTGCCTTTTTTCCAGGTGCTGCGTAAACCCAATAATTTCGAGTGGACTTCGGATTGTGAAGAAGCCTTTTTGAAGATAAAAAATCTTTTGTCCTCTCCTGAAATATTATCAAAGCCTCGGAAAGGTGAGCAGTTATTTTTGTATATAGCAGTGTCAGATTATGCAGTAAGCGCAGTTTTGATCAGTGAGGACACAAAAATTTCGAAGCCTGTTTACTATGTCAGCAAAAGTTTGGTTGATGCTGAGAAACGCTACTTGAAGCTCGAAAAATTGGCACTGTGTATAGTAGTGGCAGCAAGAAAAATGCGCCCTTACTTCCAGGCACATACGATTGTAGTTCGAACTTCATATCCATTAAAAATGTTTTGCAAAAACCAGACATTTCAGGAAGAATGACCAAGTGGTCTGTGGAATTGGGAGATTTCGATGGGCTATTTTCTCCTCGAACAGCTATCAAAGCTCAAGCTTTAGCAGATTTTCTGGTGGAGTTTCACTCAAGCAGATCCGAAGAGAAAGATGCTGAAAAGGTGAATGAGAACCCGACGTGGACAATACGAACTGATGGGGGATCCAGTAGTAAAGGGTCAAGTGCAGGAGTTGAGTTGGTGGCACCAACAGGGGAATTTATGTTTCAAGCTATAAAATTTGGCTTTCATGCTTCAAATAACGAAGCTGAATATGAGGCTGTGCTAGCAGGATTGCGGTTGGCGAAGATTTGTGGAGCAATGTTTGTACGCTTGGAAACAGATTCACAGTTGGTAGTTAACCACGTTAAAGGGGTGTCAGAAGCTAAAAAGGAGCGTTTGGTTTTGTATCTACAAGAACTTCAGGGGATGATGGCGCAGTTTGAAAATGTCGAAGTGGAGCATATTCGAAGAGGAAATAACACTATGGCTGATTCTTTGGCAACAATGGCTTACTCAGAAGAATACCCATGGATTGTAACACAACCATCGCCTTCGATCATATCGAATTCTGAGCAATGTGAAGTTGTTGATGAGGTGGTAAATAATCCGACGTGCGCTCGAGGAGATTGGAGGTTTGACTTGTTAAACTTTATTTCAAATGGAATATTACCTATGGATAAACACTTGCTCAAGAAAATAAAGTACAAATCCCTTGGCTATGTGGTACTGGATGGAGTATTGTACAAAAGGTCTGCTTCGAAACCTTTACTACGATGTTTAAGCAAGCATGAGTCTCAGAACATTCTGTCCGAACTGCATGATGGGGATGGGTCAGCTCATTGTGGGTTTAGAGCTTTAACGCGTAGGGTATTGTTGGCAGGATATTATTGGCCTACCATTTTGCAAGATGCCAAGTCGTTAGTTCGAAGTTGTGACACTTGCCAAAGGTATGCAAATTTAATACACAAACCAGCTGTACCCCTAATGACGATTTCAGAGGCGGTTCCTTTCGATAGGTGGGGAATTGATTTAGTGGGACCATTACCTATGGCTTCTGGTGGAAGACAAATGATTATTGTTGCGGTTGATTATTTTTCGAAGTAGGCAGAAGCAGAACCCTTAGCTGGGACAAAAGCTAAGGATGTAATCAAGTTTATTCAAAGTAACATTTGCTACCGTTTTGGAGTACCTTGGAAAATAACAACTGATAATGGTCCTCAATTTAATAACAAGGAAATGGACTCTTTTTGCTCTTCGAAAGGGATACAGCAATGTTTTTCCACTCCTTTTCACCCCCAGGCAAATGGACAGGTAGAAGTTACAAATAGATCTATTTTGGATGGCTTGAAGAAAAATTTGGCAGGAGCAGCAGGGAAATGGCCAAATTTTCTTCAAGAAGTATTATGGGCATATAGAACAACCCCTAGAGAGGCTACAAAAGAGACCCCTTTTTCATTAGTATATGGGATGGACGCTGTGTGCCCTGCTGAATCTACATTGCCCTCCTATAGACTACTACAATATTCCGATGCAGATAACGATGAGGCTAGAAGGGTGGAACTTGATTTGTTGGAAGAAAAAAGGGTCAAGGCACATTTGAATGTGATCCATTATCAAACATTAATGAGAAGTAGGTACGATGCTAAAGTTAAGAGAAGGGAATTCAAAATTGGCGATCTAGTGTTACGAAAAGTATTTCTTCACACCAAGGATAAACACCTCGGAAAATTGGCCCCGAATTGGGAAGGTCCTTACGAAGTTAAAATGAGGGTCAAACCAGGTTCCTACAGGTTATCAGATCGAGAAGGGAGGATGCTCAAGCACCCTTGGAACATAGAGCACTTGAAATTGTACTGTGAGTAAAACTGAACTTCGAATTTTTGTAACACAGACATACTCTTTCCTTATCTGTTGGCCCAGAAAGGTTTTAACGAGGTGTCTGATTAATATTGAATTTTTTAATAAAATTTCTTTTGGCCATTGGTTGTTTGTTATGATGTGTGATTTATTATTTTGGTAATTTGGCAAAGACTGATCATCTTTGAAAGTTGACCAAGAATAATTTTCCGAAGCGATAGCTTTGAAGAAACAACCAAATTTTCGAGGTGCCACGTCTTATGAGTGCATCTATTTTTCGAGGTGCCACGTCTTATGAGTGCATCTATTTTTCGAGGTGCCACGTCTTATGAGGGCATCTATTTTTCGAGGTGCCACGTCTTATGAGTGCATCTATTTTTCGAGGTGTCACGTCTTATGAGTGCATCTATTTTTCGAGGTGCCATGACTTATGAATGCATTTATGTTTAGGAATAACCAGTTCAAACAAGTATACCAGAAATTTAAGATATATAAAAAAAAGATAAGTGGTTTCCTCGTGGAATAAAATACGAAGTTTACAAAAAAAAAGGGGAGTACTTAATCACATACACAAAAAACAAAAACAAATTGCCTAGCCTATTAGGCATCATTTTCTTCCCCTTCTGATGATTCATCTTCGGAACTATTTCCTTCTTCTGAGGAGGAGCTTGGTGGCGCTTCGAAAGCTTCCTTGGGGCGTTGTTCTTCTGGAACTCGTTTCCAAAGGTCTGATAAGTCTAGTCTTGGACAAGCAGCATGAACTTCTCGAAGAAGCTGAATAGATGTATCAATTTGAGTTTTCTTCATGCCTTCGAGCATCACAGAACTAACTTTGGTTTCAGCCTTTTTGACTGCAGCTTTCTTTTCTTCTTCGAATCCTGTTCGAAGTGTAGTAATCTCATTCTGGCTTTTTTCCAGTTTCTCTTTCATTTCCTTAACAAGTGCCGTAGCATCGGAAATAGCAGTAGAATGTTCAGCCTTTAGATCTTCAAGAGCCTGCAGATGAGTAGTTTTAAGAGCTTCGACTTTTTCCTTGTGTTCTTTAAGAAGCTGTTCTTTCTCAGCTTCGAATTTCTGGAGTGCTTCGTTTTTCGAAGTCTTTTCAGAGGCTGTTTCTTTTCTACTCTTAGCTAACTCTTGGGCGAGGCGCTCCAATTGGCTTTGAGATTTGCTCACCTCTTCGTATAACTTTGTGACTGCAGCAATTAAATTTGGAAAAGGTTGGAAATTGGTGTTACCTCATCGGATTTTTCTGAGTGAGGAAAGACTAATGGCTGATGAACAGGAGCGATGGTGTTAGATGTCGAAGTTGTTCCAGCCCCAGTAAAAATTGGTGGAACAACATTGGTAGTTTGAGAGCCAGAAAACACAAAATCTCCACTTGAGTTAAAGTCTTCGAAGTTCAGATAATCATCTATCTGTTTATCTCCAAGTGTTATTTCTCCTTCAGGGTTTTCCTCAACAAAAGTTTTACCCTGCGCCTCGGAAGCTAGCACAGCCTCTAGCATATCAGCTTCGTTCTTTTCATTTGGCTTGCTAGACTTATTCTTTTTCTTTTTTGGAGAAGTGTATTTTTTCTTTTTCAGGGCAGGTTGATCTTCTTCGGATATAGTGGGAAGTGAAGGTGCAGATGTTTTTCTTTTCCCTGCACTCTTCGAAGTCTTGGAAGGCTTAGCCCTGCTTGTGCTGGCTTTCTTCTGGGTCAGTTTTCTTTTCTTTTTCAAAGGAAGATGGCTGTCACTTCGATTCCGAAGCGGAAGATAGCATTTCCCATCTGGTGCAAGTATCCTCTCAACTGCTAGAAGGGGATCTGGTAGCGTCATCGGATCCTGAGGGAAGTCGGCCCCTAAAGATATACGCCAGAGATGGCTATTAACAAAGTTAATGGGCTCGAATGCTGAATGAAAGCCATTTCCCCAAGATTTTTCAGCCCACTCAGCCATCTTTTGGAAGATAAGCTTGGCTTATTTTCGACGACCCTTAAACCGCCTCGGAATTTCTAAAGAGAGATAAATAGTTAGCTAAATAAATTGATTCAAAAACAATTAGATAAATAAGGGAAGGTATCACTTACTACTGTCTCTCCAAGTAAGGGTGAGTTTGGAAGGATTGGCATCGGAAATTTCTTTGCCATTTTCCCAGGCACCTGACAGAAAGACGAACCTTTGTTTCCAGAACTTATCGGCTTCGAGGAGGTCGTCGATAATTTTCAAATCATCTTCAAGGGTTAAGTAATAAAACGGCAGAACAGGGCCATTTGAGACTTTGGTTACTGAGATGAAGTCCTCGATTTCGAGGGGAATGCCTCTAAGCCTCGATACCATAATTGCTGAGAACAAAGTGAAGAGCAAGTTGGGGGTGACTTGTGTTGGGCACGGTCTGTGGATTTCGAAGAACTTTACTATCATCGGATCAAGGGGAAACCGAAGTCCCCAGTTGAAGAGCTCAGGGTACACAACTAGCTCATCTTTTTTACAGTTCAAGGGTGTCTCTCCTTCAACTGGTAATCGAAGCGTCATATTGTCAGTTAACCCCCATAGCTTTCTGAGGTGCTCTTTCTCTGATTCGAGGTAGTAGCTGTAAGATACATTCTTTAAGGCAAGAATGTACCAAGCAGAAAGAGGCTTGAGATTTTCTTGAACTAAGGAGGCAACGTTCTCAGGCAGTGTAATAAGAGCTTTTTTCCCTCGAGTCTTCTTTGGAGGAGCTACACCATCAGCCTCGGATTCCTCCTCGGCATCAGACTCAGTAGCTTCTGAATCGTCTTTTTTGTGACCTTCATCGGAGTGACTTCGAATTTGAGTCTCCTGTTGAGTCACAGGAATTGGCTGACTACACTCTGGTGTAGTGTCATCCACTTCTTGTGGGGGAGGAGGAGAGTGTTGAGGAGGAGAAGAGTTTTTTGCTTCTTCACCCATTACTAAGAAAGGTGATTTTTTGGCACGTTTAGCTCTGATAGCCTCGAATTGAGGAGGGAGTGTGTTGGATTGAAGGTTTTTTGTCTCTTTGACTTGAAGGACAGGTGATTTGGGTTGTGATTTGTTATCAGTTGGTGGCTTGTCTAAAGTAACTACTTTAGATTTCCGATGAGGTCTTAGCAATGAAGATTTGGCTGGATTTTGGAGAGGAGAGGCTGTTGAGCTATTTTCTGGGTTAGAAACTAAAGGTGAAGACGAAGTGGCAAGGTTAGGATTGAAGTTGCCGTATTTAAAAGTGGTGCAGGAAGAGTGAGGACCGTTGTAGATCAACCCAGCAGCTTTGTATTCTTTGGCTCTTCGAGAAATGCAAAGATAATCGTAGGCCCCGAATACTTGGTTACTGGAACCAGGAAAAAGATTTTTCTTTGATCTTACTGGTCTTCTGGGTTTAAATCTATTGTATCTAGGGTATCTTCTCATACAATGGGTTTTGGTATGAGAGATTGCTTGGGTAGACAAGAAAAGATGAAGAGGTTGAAGATGAAGAGGTTGAAGATGAAGAACAGGTTGAAGATGAAGAACAGGTTGAAGATGAAGAGGTTGAAGATGAAGAACAGATTGAAGATGGTTCAAAAGGCGGATTCTCTAAAAAGTTCTTAATGAATGAATAGCTGGGTATTTATAGGGTAAAAGAATGACGTCGAGAATGAGAAAGTGTGGAACAAGTAAGTTGTTTTCATTGGGTGGAATATGAAACGAAAAGGAAACTAGTGATGTCACAGGTCTACCACTAGAGGTCTAATCAATCCATCAGGTAGGGTACAGAGATTTCGAGGTGTTGTTAAACTATGTTTAAAGTAATAATGTTCGAAGAAAAGGCAAAGCCATACCATAAGAAGTCAAATTCGAAGAGGAGTTAAATTCGAGGCAATTGAGAAATCCGTTTGCACTTACTCACAAATTCGAAGAAAGTCCTAGACCATTGAGTTTAATCATAATAAATATGTAAAATGATGCTGATCCGAGGAAGAATTCGAAGAGCTAATAGTTCTTATACATTAATGTATAAGAACTAGGGGGGCTACTGATAAGGAAAGATATTCCTTAGGGACATAAGTGTAATTAATAGGGACTAAAGTGATAAGTTCTGTAATTATAGGATTAAATTAGGCTTTAGGAGAAACCGAAGGGTTAAATTGTAAATAGACCAATATGTAACCGTTTCTCTAACTAACTCACCTTGCCTATTTAAAGAGGCTGAAGGAGTTATTTTGACCTAGGAGATATTCAGAAGTACTTTTCACTACTTTAAATTCTCTCTGTAGACTTTCTGTTCTTAATTCACTCACTACAACTTTAATTCACACCAGTTGTGGCAGCAATAAAAATATGACCTTACTTCCAAAGTCATACAATCATAATTCACACTCAATTTCCTATCAAAAGTATCCTACAAAAGTCCGATATATCAGGACGACTCACGCAATGGTTGGTCAAGCTAAGCTAATACGAGATCTTATATGAGTCATGCACGATAATTAAAGGTCAAGTTGTTGATTTCATAAAAGAACTTGCGAGCTATATAGTAAAAAAAATAGACAACGCAACAACCAGCGGGGAATAGCACTACAAATGGGTCATCAAAGTAGATAGTGCATCCAAATCTCATAACGGGTGAGCTGGCGTCCTACTACCAGCACGATTCATCGAAGAACTTAGACAGACAATCAAGTTATACTTCAATGCTACCAATAATACCCTCGAGTACGAAGCGGTCATCAGAGAGATCAAACTGGCTCATATATGTGTAGCTAAAAATGCTTGTTTCCACTTTAATCCCCAACTCATGGTAATTCAGGTAAATGGAATATACGAGACACAACACGAAAACATGACAGGCTAATTATAAGCCTTGTAAAAGTCGAAAAAGAAATCGATCATATATAGTATGAGCAAGTACCCTAATCAGACAACTTGACCGCAGACTTGTTTGCAAAAATTGATGCTTTAGGGGATAACCCACTCATAATTTTACGAGACATACCTTCACGGGAAGAAAGAAAAAACCGATCTAAGGTCTTGGAAATCGACACTATTAACAATTGGCGACAAGAATACATATCATACTTACGCAACCAAGCTCTTCCAACAAATAAAGTCGATGTTTGAGTGTTAAAGTTGTGCATAGTTAAATATGTGATTCTCGAAAATTTCCTCTATAGTAAGAGTGCCACACAACCAATGTTTTCAGTTTTTAAATAGAAAGGATGGTATTTTGGTTATCACTGATCTACATGAAGGGGCGACACAAGCTCACTATGGACACCAGAGTTTAATTTGAAATTTTATGTTGGCGGGTTTATATTGACTCAAACTGGAAACCGATGCTAACGTTTTAGTTCAAGGATGTGAGGCTTTCCAAAGGTACACCCTCACAAGGTATCTACCGAATTAACCAATGATTGTTTTCCTCATACCTTGCCCTTTCGACAAATGGAGAATTGATCTTGTTTGGCCCCTACCAATGGTTACAAGAAAAATGTAGTATTTATTCATGGTCGTAGATTAAATCTCCAAGTGGGTGAAAACAAATAACTTACATAAAACCAGAGAGCAAGAAATGTGTGATTATCTATAAAATCAAATTTTATCAAGATTTTGGATTCCCAAAGTTCAGATGACTGATAATGGGCCTTAGTTTTAAAATGTTATATTGATGAAATTCTGCAAACGATATGGGATATATCAACACTTCTCGACTCTTTACCTATTCCTAGGAAAACCGTCAAGTAAATCTTCTTAACGGTTTGAAGAAAAAGTTTGTAGGAGCAAAAGGGAAATCGCCAGACAAGCTAGTCGTTGTACTTTGGCCTATCGAACAATGCCTAGTTAGCCACTAGAGAAACTCTTTTTTTCGTCATCTATGGTGTGAAGGTTTTTGTTCTTGCATAAATTATCATCCTCAGTCA
Source organism: Limnanthes douglasii subsp. nivea (assembly GCA_036936605.1). Taxonomy (NCBI): domain Eukaryota; kingdom Viridiplantae; phylum Streptophyta; class Magnoliopsida; order Brassicales; family Limnanthaceae; genus Limnanthes; species Limnanthes douglasii. Next base: position 175,264,186 of record JAUPFV010000003.1, read on the forward strand.
TCAGTTAATGCAAAAAAGAGACCATACTCTGGTACGGACGGTGCATTACAAAATCTTTATAAAAACTTGATCTGATTCACACCTCAAACCCATGACACTGGTAGAGGGCACCCTCTTCATGATAAACTTTTCCATAGAGCCAATAGTGAAAGCCCCCACAAGGTAGCTCCCAATTGGGATGACCCATACATATTCGTCTCCGAAGGATACCAAGGGGCATATTGCATAGTCGACATGGAAAGCAATGCACTCAAACATCCTTAGAATATCCCTTACCTCAACTTTGTAATTTGGCTGTGTAGTTTTTTTTCCTTTCCGGTGGTGCGAGAGGTTTTTAATGAGACACGTTGAAGGTCACTATGATATATAAAAGACTTTTGCTAACAATTCTACTCCCATTTAACTTTTATTTCCTTTTTATGTTCTATTATTATTATTATCATTTACATAAGATTGCTATTTATACGACCATTTATTAACTTTCGACAAACATTTATTATCACAAACTAGTATATGTAGACATACTTTCTACGATATCTACAATTATCGATTTATATATGATCATACGTCGGGGGTATACTAAATTTACCACTTAAATTATCTTTATGGCATAGAAACTTTCCAGAGAACAATCAATATGATTGCAAGACTCATTCACACCTACCACTGCACCTACAATGTCCAGAGGGTCAAATCATCGATCAACCCGAGGGGGAGGGTTATGCATTTATTATATAGAAAATATGGTTATCGAATCGCGCATGAGGTTTCCAAACCAATAAGATATGCAAATAGGCCTATGGGGTTCTGACCTACGAGGCCATATTAGCAAATTGGTAACAAAACTAGACCCGATGTGGAAACACTATGGAGGAATGCAAGTAACTATACTAAGCCTTAGCTTAGGAGCTAATCGCAATGATTGTTACTGAGACCAACCCTGAGGTGAAGACAACGTCAAGATATGCAACTAGCCATACTGAGCCCTAGCTTACAAGTCAAATCGCAGCATTGGTTATCAACACCAACCCTAAGGTGGAAACATCATCATGATATGTAAGTAGCCATATTGTGCCATGGCCTACGGGTCAAATCACAACGTTGGTTACCCAAACCAACATTGAGGTGGTGACACCATCAATATATAAAATTAATAAACTTATCAAATATGTACGTCGACCCCACGACAATGAAAGTCAAGTCTACCATATTATCTATATGTGTTTTTCAAAAATAATATAACTACACGATATCGACCGTTGTGAGATCTACTCCTATCACTTTGAATAACATAACAACATAATATACCAAGTATTGCATGCATACACTTTCATTTATCTAAACTTTACCAAAATTCACAACAAAAAGAAAAAAATAGCCACAGTAAAGTCGTATTAATACCCCAAGCAACCTCGTCAAATCACCCCACATGTAGTGGGGATTTTTGCCTTACACTCCTACCCGAGTCCTCAACACGAGGGGGAACTGACTTATCACTCATTATCTCACATTTAATAGTCACAACAAAAAATTTCGGGTCTCCACTAGACCGCTCTCATTTGCAAGAGATAGCCTACTCCCCACTATGTCCCTCGTTACTGGCCTCTTCTTTGCCTTCTTCACTTGATGATCCAGGAAATTTGTCCTCTAATATCAAGTTTTATAGATCTCTAAGAATCATATCATGGTTCCTACCCGTGTTAGCAAACCTTTGGTAATGTTCATCATATTTTTTTCTTTCTCTTACCACCCTCGCATTCTCCTCGCCCAACTCCCTCTTCCAATTTTTCCCTCTTCAACTATGCATTCAGGGTCACATTTTTAAGTACTAGACCGGCATTCTCAGTAACCTTCCCATTAATTTGGATGATAAAGCATCAAGTTACCCAGTTAACTCAACACTATGGCTATTAGCTTCAAATTCCGAGAGACGAGATATCATTTTGGGATAACAGCTTCTAGTTTTGAGAAAGTTGCTCTGCAATCTAATCAACTACAATCCTTTTTGAACTAGCAGCTCTACATTTTATATACATATAACATCTGACTTGTTACCAAGTTTCAGCACAATAATATCAACTTTTTTTGTATTTCTCTAACTTTTCGAGTTTTTACTTGAGCGTGTCATACCTATGTTTATACTTATTTAAATATTTATTTACCTCGATTACCATGAATGCATGACTTCTTCTTGAATATCCATTTACTCCTAACAAGCTTATGACCTTTTGGTTTATTCACAAGAATCCAAGTATTAATCTTTAGATCTCAATTATTCCTTTATAGGCGTTATTCACTTCTACTATCACGATGTTATAACATCGTGATAGTTTCCGGGTTTAAGAAAATCTCCTTAAATTTAAGTAGATAATAATAATAAATTACATCGATAAAATAATATTTCTCTGATTGTTTGGTTAGTTTGTTTACTATATCTCTCGTCATTTGATAGCTGTCATTATCAAGTGTTCTCCCGTCTGATCATCCGAAAGCCTTGACAAGACCCTCATCCATATTCAGATTCATACAATGGTTAAATTTATTTTGTACGATCCAAAGTTGGACCATGTCTAAAATCATTTTCGATGGAAGCATCGATAACTTTAATTTCTGGATCAGAACCAAATCAACTTTACACATATTATTGACAATAATAGGTTAAGTCTTTACCTCACTCTTCAATAAAACTTACTCATTGCAAACTATGTCAATGCTAACCAGAACCTTTTGATGTCCAAGTTCAAGTCACCACAACCTATACCTTTTTATTTCTTTTGGATAGGTGAGGGATGCACCTTCCAGTGCTCTCGGTTGAAACTTGTTTTGTTTTACATATACGCAGGTAGCACATCCGAACACTCTTAAATGTATCATCTTAGGTTTCTCTCTCGTCCATGATTTTTGAGTAAAAATAAACTTAAGTATCATAGATGGACTCATATTAATGATATATGCAGTCGTTATCATGACTTATCCCCAAAACATTCGACCCATTCCAGCTGTATAAAGCATATACCTAACCCATTCTAATAGGGTTCAATTTATTCTCTCAACAAGCCCATTTTTTTTATGGAATCTCACTTATATTTTGGCTTATAGCAGTGCCAAGCTTTGGAAAATAGCTAATGAACGTATTATTCACATTATTCTAAGCCATTATAAGTCTGAAACTTCTTCAGCATTTTCCGAGTTAAATATTCTACCATTATCTTCCCATTTACAAAAGAAGAAAAAGCTTCATCATTGGTCTTCAAAATTGATGAGTCCGGATTTTATCACCACTCTTTATGAGAATCGGATAGGGGCAATTCGGACAACATCCACCCACTAAACCATCCGAACTGAACTAATGTACTAAAAACTTAATCACATCATGACTAAGCTAATTACCTACCAGCTAAAAACTAATGGGTCTTTGAACTCGACCGGAATCCACCCATATGGCCCAAGGTTAAGGGTATAAATACCCAACCACTTTCATTTAATGAGGGTAATGAAAATTAAATACAACCAGGCAGCTCAACTCTCTCACTACAATCCACTAAACATTAAATACCCTTGAAATACCACAAAACTTGAGACAAAATTACCCTCAATCAAAACTTATCCACACCAAATTGGCGACCACAGTGGGAGAAGAAGGTGCCCGAATCTAGCATTCAAAACCATCAGGAAAAACCAGTTCGGATGAATCTGGGCGTGCAAGAAGTACCACCAGCTTTGGCCGAAGTGGTGGGTGAGAATGATGAATACACTATTGAGGAGTGAGATAGATTAAAAGTTGAAATAGAAGCCCCGAGGGCTGCCAAGAGGGAAAAGATGGGCATAAAAGAGAAATCTAAGGCGTCAGTAGCTCATCTTACTGACAATCCAAGAGAGCATGAGCCCTCAAAAACCCATGTGAGTACAAAAAAGACTCATGCGAGCTCAAAAAAGTCTCACCGGTCTAAACCGGTGGAGAGCTCTGATTCAGACTCAGAGTCTTCCGGTAGCTCCTCAAGTGAAAATGGAGTCGAAAAATCCTTGTCATCCAGCAGTGATGAAGGTCGTTCTAAAAAGAAACAAAAGTTGGTCAAAAAGTACTCAAGAAAAAAGGATAGGCATGGAAGGTTGAAGAGGCATCTGGGCAAGGGATCGTCTCATAGCCATAGCCGGAGACATGTAGATCGATTGTTAATGGATCCTTTTTCCTTCCATGATGAACCAGGTATCTTTGCAACTCTAAACGAAGGTATGGTTTTCATTCGTGGCCGAAATTGGAGACAATCTCCATTGTCCTCTAAAATACTGTCCGAGAACCTTCCTAAGAGGATTGATAGTACAAAAATGGAAAAATATGATGGTAGTAAAGACCCAGATAACCACTTGGAACAATTCAAAAATTTCATGATGAATTTTGATGATGATGACAAGTTACTTTGTAGGGCATTCTCCCAATCTTTTACGAGGAGTGCTATGAAGTGGTACAATAGTTTGGCACAGGGTTGCATCATAAATTTTGACACTTTTTGGGTGGCCTTTCGGAGGCAGTTTGTTGGAAGTAAGGAAGTAAAGGGCAATGGAGACACAATTATACATTGTGCCAAAGAACCAAACGAATATTTAAAAGAATACATAAGTCGTTTTGTGAATACCAAAAATAGATTGGCTGATTGCTTTGAACAAGTAGCAATAGCTTCCCTGAGGCAGGGCTTAAACCCTGAAAACTTGGCTGATTCAGTAACCAGAAAAAAAATCCATGACATGGGGAGATCTGCTGAATCCGGTCGGAAAGCAGATTAATGTAGATGAAACAAAGAAAACTAGGGTGCACAGGCAGGTGAGGTCTGCTCCGGCTGCACCAAATCCAAACCAAAACCAGTTCGGGAACAAGGCTAGGGAAGCCGGGCAGGGTCATAACAGAGCCAAAGCTCAGTCTCAGCCAACTGCACCAGCCCAGAGTCAACAATCTAGAAATAAACGAGGGCCTTGGGTTCAACCGGAGTGGTTTGCTGAGTTGAAAGAAAATGTAGCCACCATTTATGACAAAACAAAAGACGAAGTACACTACAGAAGGCCGGCTGCGTTACAGTCTCCTAGGGAGAGCCGTAATAATTGTTTTTGCCAGTATCACCATGATACTGGTCATACCACTGAAGATTGTATTGCGTTGAAACAAGAAGTGTAGAATTTGATTGAAAGAGGAAAGTTGGGGGCGTATGTTAAAAGAAGAGGTGGAAATAGGCCTGATAGTGCTCATCGGGCTGGTCCAAACAATGCAGGTACATCGTCTCCGGATGGGGCTATGGTGATAATCGAGAGGTTCGATGTAGAGTCATAATACTTGGACCCTGATCCAACCCGGAATAAAGTGGGTGTTATCATGGAACATTGCAAGACGGTGTCCGGACTTATTAACTTTTTCGAGTCACTTACAATATTCGGAGGGGATACCATGACTGCACCAATTTCTTCTTCAAGAAAGAGGCACGTTCATACTTTAGCTACCCAGCTGGAAGGAGGCATGACTTCCTATCAATCGCAAATTCCCTTTCATTTTATTGTTTTTAACAAGGATAATTTGAGGGATATTGCTGGTCCACATGAAGATGTTGTTGTCATAGGAGCATCCATTGTAGGCAATGATATAAGACGAATTTTGGTGGACACCGGAAGTACAACCAATATTTTCTTTTTAACTTCCTACAAAAAAATGAAGAATCCAACAGTAATTCAGCGTTCGAACAGATCAATTGTGGGTTTCACTGGAAGCTTAGCAGATGTGATCGGAGAGTTCGGGGAGGAGGTTTTGTTGGGCAAAGTCCCTTTTAAAAAGATGGTTAGGATACTTTTTATTGTGGTGGATTTTCCCACTTGTTATAATGCTATTCTGGGAAGATCTTGGCTTTCCAGGATGCATGTTGTGGCTTCAACAGTCCACCAGTGTTTGAAGTATGTTGTGCAGGGACAAATGGGAGTTGTTCAAAGCAGCAAAAAGGTAGCAAATGAGTGTTATGCGACAGCACTGGCCCCTCGAACGTTGGGGGCAGTCCGGATTAATGAGGAATAGCAGTTTGAGGGGCCCTCTGGGGGAGAGGGTGAAATTGATGACCCCAGAGAGACCCCTGGTGTTTTGATACCGGTCGAGGAAGTTGAAACTCACTCTCTGGCTGAAGGAAAAAATGTTAAGATAGGATCCAAGATGACTTCCGAATTAAAGGGTAAAATGTTAGATTTCTTGAAAGACCATCAACACATCTTTGCTTGGTGCAATGCTGATGTAACCGGAGTACCAGCAAGCATTATATCACACCAGTTATTCATCCGAAGAGACATAGCCCCTGTTGTACAGATGAGGAGAGCCTTTTCTAAGGAAAAGGTTGATGTCATAGTTCAAGTGGTTGACCGGCTTACTAAAATGGGGCACATAAGGAATCTCAATACCCTTTATGGACAGCCAACCCGGTATTGGTAAAAAAGAAAAATGACAAGTCGCGTGTGTGCATCGATTTCACAGAGCTTGCCCAAAAGATTTATATCCGGTCCCCTGAATTGATCAGTTGGTGGACTCCACTTCTGGAAACAAGTTGTTGTCCTTTATGGACGTCTTCTCCGGGTATAATCAGATTCAAGTGGATCTGAAGGATCAAGAACATACTACATTTGTTACTGATAGGGGCCTCCATTGTTACAAGGTGATGCCATTTGGGTTAAAAATGCTGGGGCTACTTATCAGAGGTTGGTGAACAAGGCCTTTGCTGATCAAATTGGAAGAAACATGGAAGTTTACATCGATGACATGATGGTGAAAATGTGGACGAAGAGCTACACTTGGTAGATCTCCAAGAAACCTTTGCCAACTTAGTGAAAGTAAATTTAAAGTTAAATCCAGAAAAGTGCATTTTTTGAGTGCAGTCTGGGAAATTTTTGGGGTATGTGATAAGTGAGAAAGGGATACAACCTGATCCGCACCAGCTTAATGCTTTACTACAAATGGAGCCTCCTCGAAATATTAAAGAAGTACAACGATTGACCGTGAGGCTGGGTGCACTAAACCGTTTCATTTCAAGGTCTTCGGACAGGTGTGCCCCGTTTTTTCAAACTTTGAAAGGTGCAAAGAACTTTAACTGGTCCCCACAGTGTGATGAGGCCTTCGATGAAATTAAGAAGCATTTGTCTTCCCCTAAGACTTTGTTTAAACCTGTTAATGGAGAAACCCTTTTTGTGTATTTAACAGTTTCTCATTGTGAAATACGTGCATTATTTGTGAGAGAGGTGGAAAATTATCCTCATCCGATGTACTACATCAACAAAAGCTTGATAGATGCAGAAAAACGATATTTGAAGCTTGAAAAATTTCCATTGGCGCTAGTGATTGCAAAGGAAAATGATGCCCTATTTTCAGGCTCATTCCACCATCGTCCGGACTTATTTTCCTTTGAAAAATGTTCTCCAAAAAGCTGACATCTCAAGTAGAATGACCAAGTGGTCAGTAGAGCTAGGAGACTATAATATTGATTTTGCTCCTCGAACAGCAGTTAAAGCCCAAGTTATGGCTGATTTCTTAGTTGAATTCCATTCGGATAAGGATGTTGAGCAAGCAACTAGTGTAAAAGATAAAAAAAGTCTGGGTCGTCCGGACTAATGGTGGATCAAGTACCATGGAATGTGGTGCTGGGATATGTTTAACCTCTCCGTACAGTAACAGAATGTACCAAGCTATATGTTTTGCCTCCAGGGCTTTCAATAATGAGTCTGAATATGAAGCTGCTATAGCAGGTTTAAAATTAGCTCTCATATGTGGAGCTAAGAGGGTCAGGTTGATGAGTGATTCTCAACTTCTTATCCATCAGGCACACGGTCAATCTGAAGCCAAGAAAGATCAATTGATTAAATACTTGTTCATCCTTAAAGAAGTGGCACTCAACTTCAAAAGCATCACATATGAGCACATACCCTGAACGGAAAATACGCTAGCAGAATCTTTGGAAACTGTAGCCTACTCTGAGTCCTACCCTTGGATACATGTGCAAGAGTGCCCATCTATTCAACTTGATCCGGATAAGGAAGAAGAAAGTTTGAATATACAAGTAAAAAAACCTCAAGATTGGAGATTTCCAATTCTTCAATATCTCTCGGATGGCATCTTGCCTGCGGAGAAAGCAGTGGCGAGTATAATAAAATACAAGGCTCGTGGTTTTGTCATCCTAAGGGATGTTCTTTATAAAAAAACTCCTATAGTAAACCCCTCCTACGATGTCTGGGGGTTGAGGAGTCCCAAGTAGTGCTCTCCGAACTGCATGATGGTGAGGGATCAGCTCACTGCGGATTCAGGGCTCTAACAAGAAGATTTTTGTTAGCTGGGTACTACTGGCCCTCCATAATGCAAGATGCTAAGGAATTGGTTAAAAAATGTGACCCATGCCAAAGATATAGCAATGAAATTCATATCCCATCTATCCCTTTAGAGTCAATTTCTGAACCAATACCTTTTGCTCGTTGGGGGCTGGATTTGGTAGGGCCTCTACCCATGGCATCCGGAGGGTGTAGAACTATAATCGTTGCCATTGATTACTTATCCAAATGGATAGAAGCAACTCCATTGGCAGGTACAACATCGAAATTTGTTATAAAATTCATCTTATCCAATATCTGTTGCAGATTTGGAATTCCACAAAAGATAACCACAGACAATGGGCCACAGTTCGACAACAAAGAAATGGAGAATTTTTGCGCCTCTAGAGGCATACAACATTTATTCTCTTCTCCTTTCCACCTACAAGTAAATGGTCAGGTCGAAGTGGCTAACAGGACCATCTTGTCCGGTCTTAAAAAGAATTTAGAAGGAGCTGTTGGAAAATGGCCAAGCTATCTACAAGAAGTATTATAGGCCTACCGAACCACTCCTGGGGATGCAACACAAGAATCTCCATTTGCTTTAGTATATGGGATGGATGCCATAGCTCCTATAGAAGCTACTCTTCCTTCTTTTCGAGTTCATAACTTCTCCAAACACGCTAACGAAGTGGCAGTAAGAGGCCAACTTGACTTGATGGAGGAAAGAAGAGTTAAGGCTCACCTTAGAGCCACACACTATCAAGGCCTGATGAGAAGCAGGTTTGCTTCCAAAGTTAAAAGAAGAAATTTCCAGCCATGAGATAAAGTATTAAGGAAAGTCTTCCTACACACTAAGGAGAAGCAGTTCGGCAAGCTAGCTCCAACTTGGGAAGGACCCTATGTGGTCAGTGAAAAGCTTAAGCCTGGGACATACCGCTTTCAAGACAAGGATGGAATGGTTTTGAATCACCATTGGAACATTGAGCACCTCTGATTGTACTTGGAATGAAAGCTATGTGAATATTTACTTGTTTAAAAGTTCATGTAAATATTTGGGGGCATACTCTTTCCTTCCCTGGTGGCGCGGGGAGGTTTTAATGAGGTGTCCGGGCTTTTCAATAAAATTCGATGCCTTCTTGAAAGATTCAGAGTGTTTCAGTTGGTTTTTTCTTTGAAATTTTCTATCAATGTCAGATCGATCAAATTAAATTGATAGAGTGATGACTACTTAAACATTTGTCATCGGAGAATTTAAACACTCTCACTTTAAAATGCAAGCAAACTAACTAAGGGTTGTTTAAACATTAGCCACCAAAGCTGAAAAACTATGAAAAAATGCAAGTGTGTGCAAAGTAAAATTACCCATTAAAACATACGAAGTGCTTTGTCCACCCAAGGACTTTGAGTTTTCAAACAAAAAGGTTTATCCACAGAAGCCGGACACGATTACAAAAAATGCCTTGGCCATCCAAGGACTTTGGTTCAGTCGCAAAAATTTAAAAAAAAGGATAGTTAATACTTCAAGACTGAGCTTTCTTAGATGGCCCAGCCTCACTAGTTTTCTTCTTCTTGGGGTCGTCATTTTCCTCATCCTGACTCTCCCCGGTGTTCTCTTCTTCATCGGTTGTGTCATCCAAACCACTGGAGTAGTGATGCTTGTCACCATCATCCATCGTGTGGAAGGGGAGGTCTTCATACTCTACAAAAGTCCATAAATCTCCTAGCGTCCTCTTCGGGAATTTCTTATGAAAGAGCAAGACCATGTCCGACTTCACTTTCGCATACTTTTCCTCCTGAGTATCTATCACTCTGTTGGTATAAGTATCAATCTTAGCTTGGATTGTTCTCTCTTGCTCCTTTAGCAAGTCAGCTTTCTCTTCTGCAGCCTTGGACACCGACTCCTCAAGCGAGATCTTGTCATTAGTTAAAGTGTGAATGACCTGATCCTTAGCCCTCACCTCTTCTCTTGAAGAATAAAGATCTCTCTCCAAGTCGGATTGCTTTGATTGGAGTTCTTTGATAGTTGCTTCCAAAGTGGCTAGCTTTGTGTCCCAATCCTCCTGGATTTTCTTCAACTCCTCAGTTTCCCTCTTCAATGCATCAGCATTTTGATTGGCAGTGAGGAGGTCACTAGACAATTTCTCTTTGTCAGAATTTGAGGGCATTGATGATGGCTGACTGACCTCGTACTTGCTTCTCCAAATTAAGCACTGGATGAATATTACTTAATATGGAGTGAGTTAAGACATCTCTTTCACTTGAGACAGAGAAAGACTTACCATTGAATGTGACAATGTTCGAAGAACTTGGGGGGAGGTAGAGCCCAGCAAAATCGTCTTTAGGGAGGTTTTCGAAGTAAAGACCAATCTCTTCAAGACCACTGATATCGACGCCATCAGTGCTGATATACCCTCATGCACCCCCTCCGGTTTGAAAATCACCAGGGATCCCTTCTGCTTGAGTAGGGTCAGTAGGGTCAACAGGAGGAAGAGGCTCCGGAGGCCGGAGATAAATTTCATCACCCTTGGAGGTTTTCTTCTTCTTGGCCTCCCTATCCTTGCCTTCTGCTCCCCTTTTTCCTATCTTTCTTAGGAGCCTTTGGAGATCCAACCACTTCTCTTGTACTTTCATGTTCCACTACTTGTAGAAGAGCAACATCAATCTGTCCCTGTTCTGGCCCCTCTGGGTTTGTTGGCGCAGCTTCCTCTGCTTCGGTAGGATTGGCTTCAACCATACTATGCTTGCCTTTACCTTTATTGCCCTTCATCTTGCTTGGGGATTTAGCTCTACCGGGAAGATACAACGATCCATCTTGTGCATCTGTCCTCCTGAGGATTACCTCCGGAGGGGTGGAGTGGTTAGTTCCTCCCAAGATAAGTCCCTCCGGTCAGTTGTATTCCAAAGGTAGGACTTTGTTAGACTGCCTCCGGGAAAAGCGTTGTGGAAGCGGTTTCCCCACTTCTCAGCAGCCCAAGCATTTAGCTTGGAGCAATTGGTCTGCCCGGCCTTTAAGTAATCACTAAAGTCCTTAGGCAGCACTACCAAAAAACAAAAGAAGACAAGTTAGACAAACAAATTTGTGATAAGTAAAGATGGAAATATGAGTTGAGGTTCTTACCATCACTTTAAAATCTGCTGGTAAGCAAGCTTGGGTTGACACCGGTTTTAATCTTCCTCCCATTCTCCCAAGCGCCACTAACAAACACGTATTGAGTCTTCTAGTTCCTTTCTGACTCAGGCAGGTCGTCCACTACCTTGTAATTATCACCCATGTTGAAATGATAGAAGGGGATAACGTGGTTTCTGCAAAGGCTGGCCACAGCTGCGAACTGCTCCATTGGAAGAGGGATTCCGGAGAGCCTGAAGGCCATAATACAGGCCATGAGGGTATACCAAGCATTTTGGCTCAATTGGCTTGGGCAGAGTTTGATGAGGTGAAAGTATTTGACGATATCTGGGTCTAGGGGAAACCTTAACCCTTAGTTGAATAGCTCAGTGAAGAAAACTATCTCACGAAGCTTGCAATCCATCGGTGTCTCCGGATCCACCGGTATCCTCACTTTGACATTTTCTGGGATCTCCCATTTTGTTCGCATCCGACCCAGTTTGGTTGTATGGATGAAAACGTAATTAATTTTCTGCAAGGCTAGCAGGTATTTGACACTTACCTTGTGAAAGCAAGGTCCCACTTTTCCCACAAGGCTCTCTGGCAAATCCAGATGTTTTAAGCATAGCTTCTTCTTGCCCTTGTCCTTGTTAGCAGCAGCAGCCTCGCTTGTTTGCCCGGAGACGTCGGACTCAAAATGAGCTTATTCAATAGAATCCTCCAGCACTTCTTCCATTATTTTGAAAGGATTATCAGTTGTTTTTGGGTGAGAGGAACTAGTGGTTGGCTCAGCAAGCCCTCAGGATGGAGGGGGATTACTAACTTCTTGTGGTCTGAACTCCGGTTGGGGCTCAGATCCGGAGGCTTCTTTCCGGAGACTTGAACTGGTTGCCTCCGGACCGGACAGTATGTCCTTGGGGATTTTAATGGGTGCTTCTGACCCTATATTTTTGTTTTTAACCCCAGACTTGGAAGGCGTAGTTTTTGGAGCCTGCCCTTTAACCAAACGACCTCTTCACCGGTCTACTAGCTTCTCTAGGGAGACATCAGCATCTGATCCTATGGCAATGAATGGGGAAGGTCTTTTAGAACTTGTAACTGCCTGCTCTGGTTCAACAACAGGCTCTGATTCTTGTACTGATGAGCCCGAAACGATTGGTGAAAGGTTGGACTGGAACAACCTCCTGGGTTTAGCAATCTTAGTTGAAGAAGAACCCCGGTCAGGATCTGAACTAGGTGTTTCCAATTTATCAACAGGGGAAACAGGGAGGCCTGCAGCAATGCGCCTTTCTCGTTCGACCTTTTGAGTTTTTTCCAACTCTGACAAATTGAGCCACCCACCTTTTACTAAAGCGTTTCTTGATATGAACATAAACTCACACCAAAAGAAGGGTTTTTTGGAGAGATGAAAGCTTTGAAATTTAACATAGCAAAGATAATAAAGATGGTAAAACAGTGAAAAGGGGACTAATTTATAGTAAAGGAACAAAAGATGCTTCGATACTTAGGAGAATACGAAAGGATATTGTAACGATTAAAGACGGCGCTGATATCACCCACATTAATTGAAGAGGTTGCTTTTTGGAGCTAGTAGGAGAGCCGTTCTAGGAAAAAAACGGCCGATGTGATGAATCAGAGAAAGACACGTGTCCCACGATCCCTGGCAAAAACCGTTCAGTTTCTGAGAACGTTTTCAGTCCAGATGAAGTCGTTACACAATTTGAAATCTTTCCTGGCATAGTTATGAGCACATACGGACTGTTTTTTAGGTCTTGCCAAAGGCCTTCGAACACAACCTAAAAAAGGGCTACTGATGAGTCCAGATTTTATCGCCACTCTTTATGAGAACCGGACAAGGGCAATTCGGACAACATCCACCCACTGAACCATCCGAACTAAACTAATGTACTAAAAACTTAATCACATCATGACTAAGCTAATTACTTACCAGCTTAAAACTAATGGGTCTTTGAACTCGACCTGAATCCATAAACACGACCCGAAAGCCCATATGGCCCAAGTTTAAGGGTATAAATACCCAACCACTTTCATTTAATGAGGGTAATGAAAATTAAATACAACCAGGCATCTCAACTCTCTCACTACAATTCACTAAACATTAAATACCCTTGAAATACCACAAAACTTCAGACAAAATTACCCTCAATCAAAACTTATCCACACCAAAAATTGTAAGCCATATTTTTCTAGAATAATCATCTATTATAGACATAAAATACCTTACAACACGTATGGTAGGTTTTTGTGCTAAACTCCAAATATATGAATAAACATAACCAAGTACTTCATTGATTGTAAGGTTGTTTGGCATAATTTTTTTCATATTTCTCTTACCCAATACATAACTTTCACAAAATATCAGCTTAAAATTTTGGTACCATCTAACAGCCCATATTTACTTAGTTCTCCAAGTCCATTCTCACGTAAATTCCCCAGTCGATGAGACTACAATTTGGTAAAATCTTTCACCTTATTAAAGACACCTACTAACACGACAGATCCCTTAATAACTAACACGCCATTAGTCATATAGGCTTTTCATAAAAACAAAGGATCCTTGCAACACCATAAGTATGTCATCTTCATCCTTACAAGTAAACCCTTCTTCATCTAACATCTTAATATAAAGAAGGTTATATTTAAATTTGGGTGTGTACCTTACATTATTAATAACTACCTTAAGTCTTATAGACAACTTGAACCGAACAATACTAATCACTTTGACATCATATTATTCATTATTTTCGCGGATGACCTTTTCACCATCAAACATTTTTAAGTCTTCAAACCAATACTTATTGAAAGTTATGTAGAATGATGCACATGTATCCAACACTCATTTATCGTTGTACATGCCAGAATAAAAATTCATTAACCCATTAACGTACTCATAATCATCATACACCATTGAAACATCTCTGATTTTGGTCTTCTAATAGTTTTTACATTTTCCCTTCTCTAGGAAGTTCCTACTGATATTTTATTTCTTCTTGCATACCCAAAATATTAATTTTAAAACATTCACAAGCCTTGTTGAATTAGACTGAGAGTTTCCCCTCATCTTATTTGCATATCTTTTTTTGTGGCATGCCCTTCACACTCCTACTGTGTAATTTGGAGTCACCATTTGAATATTATTCCTTTGAAAACCTTTGGAGTTTTAAGCGCTCTTCACTTTGGCTATCGCAAGTGAGTTTTTATCATAAATTATGATCTTCATAAAGTGTCTGTAATCCTTTTGGCTGAGGTCTTGAGATGATGATTTCCTTATCATCTTCATTCACCTTCAGTCTAACCCCATTTAGGTCAACTATGATTATGAACTAATCCAACTAGGTGCATTCAAATCACTTTACCACTATCAATAAACACCTTGTAAAAAAATAGATACAATATTTTAGCTAAATTCCTCTTCCTGTAATTTTCTTCCAGGCGATTTATTATTATTAGCATCTTATGCTTTTCAGATAACTCGCGCAACACTTTATATCCTAAGCTTGGTATGAGGGCGCTATGAGCTTTAGACAGTACCACGACATCAACATGTGTATATTTATCATTGATAACAACAACTAATCGTTTTTATACTAGGTAATACTTAACTTTAACTTTTAAGAAGTCCAAGTCATTCGATCCATGGAACTTATCGTTCAATGGTTTTGGTTTTCACAGGAGAACTGTTTCTCCAGCCTTCAGATCGACGATTGATCTACTTCTTTTTTGTTTATTCAAGCTCCCTGCACCAGTTGTTAGGAAATTAATCATATGAACATAAAGAACTTCATATTTGATGGAAACAACAACATAAAAGAAAACGTAAAAGAAAATGAAAAAATAAGACAATATTTAACGTGGTTTAGATTGTATAAATAATAATACATCAACAGGCGACCGAGAATCTTTTTATTAAACAAGAAGGTTACAAACAGACTCTCCAACCACAAATAACTTAGTCACTCTCAGTTATAAAACTGTCACAGTTTACGAAGATAATGTGATTCACATAACTCTATATTCAGTGTTTGTCTCTCACATCACTTCTCTCTTTAAAAGACCAAAGAATTATCTCACTAGAAAGAATACATACCCTTCTAACAAGTCACCCGTTACACCGATCCAGCCACAAAATTTTAGCTTTATGTTTCTTATTATATTTATAGACTTATGAAAACCCTAATTCTCCAACAGACACTCTAGATTAGAACTCATTAATCAACGACTCTAATAAAGTTATAATCATAAAACAAGAAACCACATAAATAAAAAAAATCCAAATTAATACGAACCCTAATTAAAATATAAGACACAACTAATGTGAAATCCAACTAATAAATGAAAACAAAAAATAAGAGATCCAATAAAATAGGAAAGTCCAACATATAAAAAAAGCCAAGTTCAATCAGGAAAGTAAGTCAAACAATATCTGAAGCATCGACCCATGTAGAATATGACATATAGCTTTGGACAAGGGCATCATAAATAGGTATATGGCTCTAATTTCTACATATTTGGCCGGGTCTTGGTCCCAATAGAAAACAACATGTATGTGTTCGACCAAAATGTCTTATAGGTTCCAATAAACGTGTATGCACCTAAGTTTTGGCCCACAATACAGTCTTAAGAGAATCTAACCATTCTTGTATATACATGTCTTTGGTTGGTCCATTTTTAGCATATATAGTCATACTTGTAGCATACACCTAACATATTTAAATTTAATCAACCTATAGTTTATTGGACCACCAGATAACAAGATATGTGGTATGATGTATATTTATAATATGGATACTATTCGGGCTGATGTGTATTTATGGGAAGGGTCTCTCAATCTAGCACTTCAGTTATTGGGCCTCAAAGGTCCAATAAAGTTATGGTCTCATGGAGAGAACTAAATTGATGGTTTATTTGGGAAAATAAATTTATCATGTTCTTAATAAAACATTTATTAATATGCATGAATTTATAGTTAATTTTGGTTATTACAAGCTCAAAGTATAAATATAAGCCTAAAACCTAAAGATTAGAAGAACAAAAAATTTATTCATCTTTATTTCTTCCGTTGTTTTATTTATTCTCTAAAACGAAAAATATTTCTATATAGGCTAATATTCTGCAAATAAACATATTTAGTTCTCTCCAAAAGTAAGTTGTTGCTCTTATCCTGCAAGGATATCAAAACGACTTGCATAGTATGAGAGTATCTATAACCACCTCGGTATTTAATTCTACCGTTGTATGAGAAGAAGATCAATCTCAAGATCATGAATATTGGTAAGTATTTATTTATTCTTTTTCATAATAGACTCTTCAAATGACAATGATATAAAATTTTATGTTTTAGGGTTTCTGACCCTATACTAGTAATTACTTATTTTTAAACGATTTGTTTAAATTTAGATGATAAGTATTTTATCATTCACTACTAATCATATCCTTGTTTACCTCTATAAATCAATGTTTAAATTCCAACCGAAGAATAACAGGTTGCAGTTGTTTATGAAGAACAAACTCAACATCCTCAAGTAAGTGCGTAAACTAAGATTTGTACTATTATATTGTGAAGGAAAAATTTAGATTAAGCTCTGTAACATTACACAAAATTTGAAATCTCAATCGTGGATTATGACAAAAGTTAAGATTGATACACAATGATTCGATTTTATCTATTATCTAAAGAAAATAGACTAATATGTCAAAAACCTATGTTTGAATCATGTTTAACTTGAAAGATAACTATATAAGATATACATAATGTCTTATATCAAGCAAGCTTCACTTAATATGAAATATTTTGAGGAAAGTTTATTTCATAAAAGCGAAAGATTATTTCAAGATAATCACAACAGAAAATGCACAATTAGTATTTTGACTTTATTAAATAAATAATAAGATTATGTATTTTCTCATATAATAATATTTAGAATACTTTATATATAGGTCAACTTAATGACTTTATTCATTAAAAATGATAATTGAAAAAATTAACCGGCCGACATAAAGATTAACGGGTTCGTAATAATAAAATATATAGTCAAGTGAAATTCATTAATAGTATTAAGCTAATGTCTCATTAATGATTTTTGATTTTTCAAAGTTACAATATTGTTTGTTCGGTGGGATTTTATTCAAATTTAAAGTTGTATGTCAGTGACGTACTTTTAACCATAAGCTACAAAATCGTATTTTATGACACCATGAAATTTCAATTGAAGCAATTCGATAATAAAACTATAAGTGAAGTGCATTATATGTTAGAAAATCATGTGAACCAGTCTTATGACTTAGACATAAGAGACATACACTAAGATCATGTCATCATGTTATGGTAGTGAAACAACAAGTCAATAAATCTTATTGAGATAAAATGATAAAATGTCTCATATCTTATTGAGACATGTCATATTCCATACGTTTTGATATTTAGAAATTTGATGTAGTTACCAATTTTTTAATATGATATAATATTTATAAAAAAAATCCAAGTAAATGATTAATCATTCTGAAAAGAACATACGAGTCCTCCGGTATTTGAGTATGAACAAAGTATCACAAGTTGACTTAAAGTAAGTCACACAATAAATCAGACGAATGTTTGACATCTTTGTCTAATTTTGATCTATACATTTTTATGAAAACAAAATAACCTACTAAATAACATTAAAATATTGAAAACATATTTAGTTTCTTACAGTAAATAAAAGAAAATTAGAACACACTCCACAAGAAAATATGATGATTTATTTTTCATTTTTCATCTTCCCAACTAAGATATAGACACGTGAGGTCTTTTATAATCACATAATTCAGGTAGACATATTTAGCTTAAAGGATATTTAGATTTAATGAGATTTTATTTGGATTTTAGTTTGGTTTTCAGATTGTATTATTTCTTTATATATATATATATATATATATGTGAATATTATAATTATTAATTTTAATTTTCTTCCTTGAATTTAATAAATCTCAATTTAGTACATTATGACCAGTTGAAAGTCGGCACATAGTGATTACGAATTCGTCGTTGCTTCCACGTTGTACTTCATGAGAACTCAAAGTTTATTTAGATGATAGTTGGAAAATGATTATTTTTTATATGTTACGCATCGATAAGTCATTGAATACTCTTCCTAGTCTATCAGTTAGCTATCATCTAAAATGATAAGGAAAATTTAAGTTATCTGTAAAACAACATAGTTATATATTGCAAATTATGGTGGTTACACGTCAATACATCTCTAGATCAAGTGGGAGACTGCAAGGATCTGAACTAGAATATCTTGTCAACATGTGGATTCAAAGTATCTAAGTCAATTGTTATATAAGTCAAATTATTTAAATGTAATCAACTTATAGTTTAATGGACACGCATATAACAAGATAAGTAATATCATGGATTTGTAAAGTGTGGATATCATATAGATTTATGTGGATCTACAACATAGTTTTTAATGGCGTACGACGCCTCGTGGCAATAAGCGGTCTAAGAGCCGTGGCAACGCGGCGAGGGTCGCGGCATCAGCCTTTCAGTTCATGAAAAATACTACTTAGGTATAAATATTTTAGTATTAAAAGATATAGACTAGTAAATATAAAGTTATAGACCATTGACGGTAGTTATATATTAATTAAAGTATATAGAAAAACAACAAATATACTTTTGAAAATATAATTACATGCATTCAACTCAATAGATACGGTTAGTTTTTTTTTTAAGTATTAGAGAATTCACATTCAAATTTAATAAAAAATGGTGTGACAGTTGCTAAAAAAGGACGTGGGAGTTACCATTTTTTAATCTAAATTTATAATAAAAATAGAAAAACTCAAGAGTTGATAGATGAGTTACGGAGAATAAAAGATTTTTAAAAGATGAACGAATTTGATTTTTTTTTGGCTTGTTAGCTCTGATCGATAAGACGCTGCCTTAATAGAGCCTTTTGGTGCCTCGCCACAAGGATGAGGTGCCGCCACGGCGAGTGCTTTATCTATCAGGGGTCTCGCCTCAACATGAAGCGTTGCAGCCTCGTTTCGCAGCGCCTCATGCCGTGGCGCTGTTGTGGCGTCGCCTTTTAAAACTATGAGGGATGGTCTCTCACTCTAGCACTTTAGTTGTTGGAGACTATATCAGTTTAGAACTAAATTGATATTTCGTTTAAGAAATATGAGTTAACAACTTATTTATATAAAATTCAGTAATATCCAAAAGATTATATTTAATTTAGGGTATTATAATACCTACATATAAATATAGGTTTAAACCCTAAATATTATAGAACAATAAATTATTCAATTTTTTCTATTGTTCTCGCTTTTCTATTTATATCAATACATACATAGGTTGTTGCTATTTTCTTTCAAGGACAATATCAAAATGTCTTGCATAATATGGATCTATAACCACCTCAACATCTAAGTCTTTCACTTTTGAATAAAAAAATCAATCTCAAATATCAAGAATATCAACAAGTATTTGTTTATTCTTCTTCTTACTGGACCTTCAATCTCACAAGAATATTGATTCTTGTGTTTTAAGGTTTCTAAACCTATAACTTCAACAAGATCTTTATAATCCTAGATATTGTAAACTTGTAAACCAGTTTTAAATTTGTAATTGATAAGAGTCAATAATATTTTAGTTTAATTAATTAAAAGATCTATTAGTCTAAAGTATTTGATGTAATATTTTTAGCATCAGTTACCATTTAAGATTCAGCCAAGAACATTCTCATATACAAGTTACTAATAGCTATTGTGACCATAATTTCTACAAAAAAAACATTCTCATATACAAGGACATCGAACACGTGTACCTTTTTCTCTTTTGGTTTTTTATTTAAATTTTTAAGAGTCTGTATCTTTCAAACCATATTTCGGAGAAAATATATGAAAATATCATTAGTTTTTTTAAACAAACAAAACTAGTTCCATGAATAATATTTTTTGAATTCTTTTTTATAAGAGTCTAATTAACCTTGGTTTCACATTTCACATTTTTATTCATGGTTTCACATTTTGTAATTAGGAAAAAATGAAATTTAACAATGGTTTCACATTACGCACTTAAACAAAATAATAATAATCAAATTTAACACTAATTTTGTATTTCTCATTTTATTTTATTCTAGTTTTGCATTTTATATTTTCATTTAACCTTAGTTTCGCATTTCACATTTTACTTTACTCTCGTAATTCATTTTAGATTTTAATTTAACAATGGTTTCACATTTGTTTTATGTTGGTTTCGCATTTTCATTTAATCATGGTTTCTCATTTTAAACTTAAAAAGTAAATAAATTTAACAACGGTTTCACATTAGGCATATTTCATTTTACCCCGGTTTCACATTTTATATTTTTATTTAACCTTGATTTTGCATTTGCCATTTAGACAAAAAAAATAATGGTTTCACATTTTGTATTCCATTCTACCTGGTTTTGTACTAGACACTTAGGCAAAAAAAAATCAAATTTAAGATTCTTTTAGCATTTCGTATTTTGTTCGTATTTAACACTAAATTAAAAGAAAACAAATTTAACACTAATTCTGTGTTATATTTAAACATGATTTCAACTTTTTATTATAATTTAATTACCAATAAACCATAAATATCAAACTCTAAATATATTATCCTTATGTATAGTGTTGGACTTCATAATTGCCATCCTTACCGAGACAATCTCATCTATGAGTATTTATTCTGTTTCATATTTAATCAAGGATAACCACCACGGAAAATCCGAACCCAACTTAGTAATATTGATTATATGTTTGTTTTTTGCCAAATTTTTAATGAAACCAAATGTAAAATATTACACAAGGCCAAGAGTTTTAGCCAATATACAATAATTACAATTATTGATACAAGGCACATGACCTAAGGGCATAAATAGACCTTAAATTGATTCAATATCACTGATTTGATTCCTCTTATATGATTCTGATGATCATCATCATGTCTAGGCAGACATCCTTGAATTGCTAGAACATCATTATCCTCCATTATCTTTAAGATTTTCCTTTCAGTTTTGATAATAAATTGTACTTGCAATATATAATATCTTGGTCAGGTTTTACCCGCCACAAAAAAGTTAGTAATACAATCAATCAAGTATCCTTAGACACCTCAAATTGATGCTTTCGAGAAGTATAATTGCTTTTAAAGGTGCTCATGAGGTAAATGAATTGAAAACACAATTATAATTCGAGCTAAGAGCCCATTTAGCCACCAAATCAGCAGTATGATTGTTGTCTGAAGACATGTTCTATAACTATTTGGGAGGATATTAGGGACCTACAAAGCGAAGTCGATTGCCAAAGATACCAACTAGATTTTCTAAAAATAAGTATTTCAAATAGATCCAATGAATCAATCTCAATATCTAAGTATGTGATTTGATTTAGACTACAATATAATAAGGCTTCTAATAAAGCTCTTGATTCAGTAATCAGATGAGTATTTTTGCAAAAAATAATACAATTTGCATGCATGAGGTCCCCTTTGTGATTCTTAATGACGAATCCACCACTAAATCCACCACTAGTTAAACATTAACTATCACAATTTAAATTAAGTTTATTAAGGTTATAATGGATCTATTTGACATATGAGATGTTTCTAGAAATATTATGTGATAAACATCCGTATATTAGTTGTTTTAAAATCTACAATCCAATGCAGGTTTTAACATACCATCGTAATCAAGGTTTGAGATAATATAAATGCTGATGTTTATTATAATTTTGGAAGAAGAATTAGTATATTTTGTTTATGGCTGTTTTTGGCAGCCCAAATGATCTAACAAATAATAAATTTAGTGTAACACTTATGTGTATTTAGTTTGAAGTTGACATGAACCACTTATCGATTATATGTTTGACTTACAGTTTTATCATCATTTTCACAAACCCAAATCAACTACTTGCAAATTCTTAAGTTTATTTGTTAATAAAACCCTAATATTTTATCTATAACAGCCAGCCACACACACTATTAGAGATCCAAATATTCTAATTATGGTTTTTTTGTAATCCCCAAGTCAACTAAGAACCGAATAAAAAAAATCTAAACTTCTGTTTTATCTAATCTTTTGTTCGAGAGCCAACTAACTAATAAACATGTGTAGGATTGTTAGTAAGAAATCAAACGCACTTGAACACGTATCAAATTTTCTTTGAACATCGTGATATATTCTTTTTCCTTGTACATTTTTTTGACGTCGAATCCCTAAACCGTTGCCTTTGCTTTTTGGCTGCCGGTTGTATTCGTGATTTTTGATCCATATAACTTGGATTTATCTATCAAAACTTAAAATAATATATAACTAAGATAAATTATCTTCAAACCTATAGATAAAGTTTTTATATCGAAAGAGGGCCATTATTTTCATGGCCTTATATATTTCATTAAAGGAATTGATGTATTAACAAAAATATGGATATAATCAGGTAAATAACAGAACTAATAATTGAGAATTGAGATAGCAAGTGAGGATATGTTTTTAATGGATATTTTTGTTCAATTTAAATATATGTTTTTAAAATGACTATTGATACTTAATCTAAATTATATAGTTTAAATTAAAAATACCCATATGATTAGTGAGAATAAATAATACTCGATTTTGTGAGATGTTATCATATGTTTATTTATATGTATATTAAAATAAGTAATGATACAGATTATATGGTCAAAACATGGAATTATTTGGGTCAGGTAGCAAAGACACTCACGTAATCAAATGATATAAATTAATATGGTATAATTAAAATTATTTTTTATTTTTATTTTTTCACAATCTCATACCTTCTAAAATTTAATTTAATAAATATTCAAAAATACATATATATTTATTTTTATAAAATGAATAAAAAAATCTATGACTAATATATTTAAAGATTTTTTATGACAAATTTGCAATTTTATTGCTATTAATTTCGCAATTGAAGAACAATTATTTTTCACAACCAAATCACATGTAATTTTGCAACTAAATGATACTTGTTTTTTTATACTTATTTTGCAATCATATTTTGTTTTAAAAAAATCACCATAAAAATTCACATGTTTTTTAACTAGAAGACAGTTAGTTGTTTCACACTCAATTTAAACGTATTTTCGCATCCGATTAACAATTAATTTCACAAAATAAGTTTGTATTTTGTTTTTTCATACAATGAGATTTATTTAGCAACCAGAATCCTATTTCTGCAACTATTTTTTTCTTATTTTTGCTACTCCATTTAAAAAAATTACAACAAACACACACATATTTTCATAACTAAAAAGTTAGTTGTTTCACGTCCAAATTACACGTATTTTGTGCATTCAATTAATACTTAATTTTACAAAATAAGTTTATATTTTGTTTTATTCACACAACAATTCTTAATTAGGAACCAAAAACCATATTTTCTTCTTATTTTTACAATATATTTGTACGTCTTTTTGAAACTCTATTTTTTAAAGAATTATTTTTACAAAAACTGCACATTTTTTTGACAACTACAGAAAACTTAGTTTTTGTACATCCAACTTACATGTGTTTTTTAACACTTATTTTTTATAAAAATAATTTTGTTTTTTGTTTTGTACACTATCAAACTTATTCAGCAACCAGATTTCTATTTATCCAACTAGTTTTTTCTTATTCGTAACCTAATTGCACGTTTATCCGCACTAAAAAAATAAAAACAAAATATATCATGGATTTAATTTTGTCCGTTTTAAAAAATAAAACTAATGATATTCTGAGATGTTTTTTTGGAGTTATGGTTTGGAAGATATGGCATTGTAAAGAGCTAAGGTTTGGAAGATATGACATTATAAAAAACACAAAAAGTATTTGAGAAATAAAAATGGTTGGAGATATATATGTATTGAAAAAATTCTAAGTGATTATCCGTAAATAGTAATTTTTAACACTCGGTGGTTATCCATATTTTATCAAATCCTCGATTGTTATTAGTAAATAAGTTTGATGTTTTGTGACTATTGGTAAACTACCTATTATTATATAGGTATTATATTAACCAAATCATATCTCCAATATATAAGATGTTTGGAGATATTATACACATTTGAAATTTACAGTAGTGATAAATTAACAATTAATAAAAAATGGTTAAATATTATTTAATATCGAATACAAATTTTATTGCTAAGTAATGTCCAACCATTTTTTAATTTAATAATATTAAATATTCAAAATAACATTAAAGTACCATTTAGTATCCAAAATAAAATTAAAGTATCATATTGTATCTAACTTTTTGGAAGCAACTCAAATAATCTCTTATATAAATAAATATTTTCTCTTTATTTTTCTTTCTCTCTCACTTTATTTTTCAATATAGCAATTATAACTATTTTTGACAATATTTTTTGTCTAAATTATAAATATATGTTAGTCGTAGGAATCAAAACCATAATACCTAATTTAGGAAAAAATAAAGGAGTTGCTGATTATAAAGTCCAAGTAAACAAAAGATAAGCACAAATGTACACGTTTGAAGATGATGTAGATTTGATTCTTGGAAAAAAAATTCAAAATAGAGCATGAGTAATTGGACTTGTTGATTTTTTTGAATGAGTAGTAGTCAAGAAATCTTGATTGAATGAAGCTTAAAAGAGTCTGCATACAAAATTTTAGAGAGTAAGAGATAAAAAGTAAAAAAAATACGATAATCTCTAATATATCTTTCTCTAATTTATGCTTTAATCACTCAATTAAACGTGGATAGAAAAACTATAGTGTAATTTAATTCTATGTTTTTTGGAAGCATGTACAATGTTTTTTTTTACCAACCTTATCTATGAGCGTCTATCATTTACACAAAGCTACGATATCTCTCATATTCCATATTTGTCTAGCTTATATACGAGCGAAACGACATCAAATGAGTATATTTGAATTAAAATATGACACTAAATCAATTATTTTTAATATTTTTTTAAGACTCATTTCAGCTCTCAATAATTCAAACAGTTTAAATGAAAACAACTTAGTATAATATCAGAGTTAAAAGACTAAATTTGGTCCTCAAATATAAAATCAAAATCAAACACAAATTTAGACTAATTTAAATACATTACAAACAAACAATTTAAACAAAAATAATAATATCACATTTATTACTCCAACAGTAACCCTAACCGTGAAGACTTCTTAATATTTTCCATGTGAATAAATTGCTAGTCGTCAGTATAATAAAATTTTAACTATCAAATGATAGTTTATGAATCAACTTTTTTTATGTTCATATATCATACATGTTATACTATTTTTATTTCCTCAATACAGACGTAGTGTACATAGACTTACACTCATAGTCTTATACAAGATGAAATGATTATACAATGAATATTTATCACGTGATATCATATATAACCAAATACACATGGTATGTCAATAAAAATGAAACATTTATAATTGATATTTTTGGCATGCAAAATCAGAGTCAGACTCCTATATGTTGCTAAATATATCCTAAGATAGAACTAAAAACCCAACAAAATAAAGATGTCTAGTACATGTCTTATGATGCTAGACATGATTCTAAGCATAGTGAAAAAGATACATAATATAAAATATAAGAACTAAAATCTAACAATATATATATAAGATTATCATACATATATGATCGTACTATTAATATTTTAAAAAAACTCACCACCTATACTCATGAAACGTCTCTAATCCATAACCGTTTTTGTTACCGTTCTCTACAACAGAGCTAAAAAGAGATTGAAAAGTTATGATATGGATCAGATGATTCAAATGTAAAAATATCAAAAGACTCAACCACATAATCCACCACCGTCACATCATCTCGTGGTACCGAAGATAAGTTCGAATCGTTGAAATTATCTCAAAAGAACATAAGATTCCAATTTTTCTTTAAATAGAAAATATAATATTTAGATCTAAGTAATAGAAAAATAATATCTCAAATAGATATACAAAACAACGTTATAATCTTCGTAGCCCTTTCGCTTCTTAAATATTGTAGGTGGAAGAGTCGTCTTAAATATTGTTGGTCTGTGAAAAGAATTGATCAGAGAACATATTTATATGTAAGGTTTCATTTGGACCCGAATTTCGATTTACTATAGTTGGACAATAATGTTTTATGTTTTTCTACAAAAATATCAATATTTCAAGGGAGAAAATAATAAAGTATGGGTTCATTGTTTATATGTACAATAAACCCTTACTTTACTCTTAAGTTTCGTGTATTCGTCAAAATTTGGTGAAACACCACTTAATTTATATAGACATCTAATAAAATATAAATTTTAACAAAATAAATATATTTCATCCAAAACAAAATAACGAAAATAATATTCAAATTTTGTTAATAATTTGACAAAATAATTCGCAAATTTTATTGACCACTATATAAAATAATTTTTGTTTTTTCAAATTATTTTTGAAAAACAATAAACCAATAAGATAAAATACCAAATCAATTTGAATAAAATAAAAAAAGTCAACCACAAATGGTAATCGATATATTTATTATGTATTCGTTAAAAATCACCGGATAATCTTGTATGTTTCGCGTTTGTCTCAAATTTGTTTATTGTCGCTCACTTTTTTCTCCCAAAACTTTTACGATTTAAAATTTTGTAAGTTTAACTTCGTTTAACTTTCTGTGTATATAATTATTTAACAATTCTTTTGTCCAAATACTCGGCCAAATACGAATCGAATCGATAAAACAAATAAAATAAAAATAATTAGCCAATAATTAAGTTCTCGTGATCTTCTTTTATAAATTTTGGTCACGTAATAGTTTTTGCTATCTTACAAATTTGCATGTTTAGTCACATGGCTTGCAAATGTCATATATTAACTTATTTTCATGTCGTAAATATAAATGTAATTCAAACATGGTAAGATAAGAACATTCAAAAATAAATGTAGGGTAGAGTAGACCCCACAGTTTGAGTTTGAGGTATCCGTTATGCGTCGTTATGCGTCTACTTCACTAAGAATCCGTTGGTTTCCATTTCTGATACACAAACATATCCCGGCTTAAATTCACTTCCACCTCCATTTCCCTTTCCATTTTAAACCCTAAAAAGCACCAATGCAAAGAGATATGAAGACGACGACGCCGCGATCAAGTTAGATCCGTAGAATACTGAAGAGATCGAGCCAGGGAGGGAACCATGCCGTCTTCTGTCCAGAAGCGAAGGAGCCCCGACTCGCCATTAAAGAAGAGACGCTCGAGATGGTTAGACCTGTGGCTCAAGAAAACTCAACCGCTCAAGTATGCTGTTGATGCTAAACAGCTCTCATCTCTCTCTCCACTCAACAAAGAGCCCAAACCTAAATTCAAACCCACAGACATACACATACCTGAAATCCATCATTTCTCCAAAATCGACCGAACTGTTCTTTTGTCCGACGATCTCCTCCTTAAAATACTCACTAAACTCCCTAGATCGCAGCGAAACTCTAACTCTCTCGTCTGCAAGCGGTGGTTGAGCCTTCACGGCCGGTTAGTTTGGTCTCTTAAGGTTTTAGATTGGAAATTACTTGATTCTGGACGGCTGATTTCGCGGTTCCCAAACCTTACTCATGTGGATTTGGTTAATGCTTGCCTTGTTTCGCCGCAGAACTCAGGTATATTGCTGAATCATAAAGCCGTTTCTGTACATGTTAATCCTGTAATTGCTGGCGATTGGCAGCATGTCTCCGATGATAAACTATTGGCTGCTGACATAGTTGATAAAGGGCTAAAAAAACTTGCTAAAGGCTTTCCTAATCTTTGCAAACTAGTAGTGCTTAATGCTAGTGAACTAGGGCTGTTAAACTTAGCTGAAGAGTGTTTGACGCTGCAAGAACTAGAATTACACAAGTGTAGTGATAAAGTTTTGCGTGGGATAGCAGCTTGCGAGAATCTGCAGATTTTGAGAATAGTTGGAAACTTGAGTGGATTATACAGCTCAACGGTTTCTGATATGGGCTTAACTATTCTAGCTCAAGGGTGTACGAGGTTAGTAAAGCTTGAGCTTAGTGGATGCGAGGGTAGCTTTGATGGAATCAAAGCAATAGGTCAGTGTTGCCAAATGCTGGAGGAACTGACCTTTAGTGATCATAGGATGAGTACTGGGTGGTTAGCTGCTCTATCATACTGTGAGAATTTGAAGACTTTGAAGCTTTTATCTTGCAAAAGAATTGATCAATGTCCAGCACAAGATGAGGATTTGGGTTGCTGCAGTGCCCTTGAACGCTTGCATCTGGAAAAGTGTCATTTGCGAGATAAGAAGAGCGCCAGGGCATTATTTAGGATATGTGAAGCAGTAAGGGAGGTTGATATTCAAGATTGTCCGGGCTTGAGCAATGAGGTATTCAGCAGGGCAAGTGCTTTCAGGTATAATTTTTTTTTTCTTTTCATTTAGTTAAAGTTTAGTTCATTAATGGTAGTTTGGTGTGGTAGCTTATTGGCTATTTAGTTTGTAAGCAATTATAGTGTTTGGTTGTTCCAATTTCTATCTTAAAATAAGCTAGTTTCTTTTTTGGCTTATTGGCATAATAAGCAAAAAGCTAAAACAAATTAATTTTTTGGCTTATTTAAATTTTTACCTTTTATAAAAAAAAATTATCACCTAGTTTTTTTATGCACATGTTACTATATTTTTTTATTTCATAGTTTTCCGGTTTCATTTAATAAATATTGTTTTTACCCTTAAAACTTAGCTAATCTTTCTTGTTGCTTATTTTAGAGTATTGACTTATAAACGGGATAACCGAACTACTGTCTAGTACAATCTTTTGGTGCGTTTGGAAGTTTGGTTATTGGAGAATGTTATATATTATTAATGCTTGAAAGTTGCTTGGTTTTAATAGATATTTCAAGATCTGTACGTATACATCCACGAGTCGGTTTCTATG
The DNA here is from genome assembly GCA_036936605.1 of Limnanthes douglasii subsp. nivea. NCBI lineage: Eukaryota > Viridiplantae > Streptophyta > Magnoliopsida > Brassicales > Limnanthaceae > Limnanthes > Limnanthes douglasii. Next base: position 175,293,535 of record JAUPFV010000003.1, read on the forward strand.
GAGATCTAGTAATTTGAATCATGACGATTTACTTGCATCTAGTATACTTTGGTAGGACTACCTGCATGGCGTTAAGCATATTGTCTGCTCTTGAAAGCATTAAAATCTAAGGTGTATTCCACCACTGACCCAACGTCTTTGAGGTTATCAAATGTAATCGAACTCCGGCCAACCTCATGACAAGATGGAAAGTTTGGCCTTGATTAATTTAGGTATTCAGAGTTTGTATGCTAACTAAAAGTCTGCAGGTTTTAGGTTTGCCTTTCTCATAAGACCAACAGTTATGGAAAGATATGTATTACTTAAAATTCAATATTGCAGACAAATATAGTTAAGAGTTTATAGTTCCCATGCTAATGTTATCGAACCAAACCTACATCTATATTTCATGAAAAGTTAAATTATGTTACTCGTTTTGCAGGAGGGTGAAGCTACTCTCGTTAGAAGGATGCACACTGCTAACAACAGAAGGCTTAGAGTCGGTAATTCTTTCTTGGAATGAGCTTGAGACCCTTAAATTAGTCTCGTGTAAGAATATAAAAGACAGCGAGATATCTCCAGCTCTTTCGAGCTTCTTTTGTTTGCTTAAAGAGTTACAATGGAGGGCAGACACGAGATCCCGTCTCGCCGCAAGTCTTGAAGGGACTGGCATGGGAAAGAGAGGTGGTAGATTTTTCAAGAAGAAGTTATGAACATACTCTAATAGGAAATAACATACCTATGAGGATTACTGCCACTAGATTCTTAACTAAATTTGCAATACGTGCTGATTTAGAGTTGTTATCCACCCTCAGTTATAAATTGATTTCTTGTATATATTTTGTTTTGTAGTTTTAGCTCATGGATTATGTATTCTCGTATCAAGCACTCTTGAAGGTTATAATGATGTCTAGTCACTCGGGCTGTGTTTGATTTTATTATTAACTATGGTTCGTAAGTGAATCCTTTCGGAATTTTCAATTATAAGAAATCGAAAACCTGTTTTTTCATATATATTTTTAGGTAGACATCAACAGGAAAGGACTCCATTAGTCTACCAAACCGAAAATCGTAGGTTCGGTTGATGTTTTTTCTAGTAAGGCTCACCAAGCCGAACCAAATGAAATTAAATTGGTCTAAGAATATCAAAATCCGAACATCAGTACTCCCACGGGGATTTAAGGTTTTTACAAGGATGTTAATAAACCTAATAATATTTTTTTTAGGAAGAAAAAAGAAAGGGCAATGAAGTTTGATTGGTTAAAGCAATATATATTTTCATCTTTCTCCGGTAAAGAAGAGAAAAAATAAATAAATTTATCCATCAAATAAATACCGTAAATGTTCTACTAATTTAAAATATGTATTTATTTGATTTGGGAGGATTATAATCAAATTGAATACGAACACCTCGGTAAAAAAAAATCAACCAAATAGGAAGGGAGGGAGAGGATTTTATTGTATATAACAAATTAAATTGTTTGAATATATTTTACGTTATTTAAAATATGGGTATATAATATCATTCACTTATTAGTGTTTGATAGAGTAAATTAGTATTTATAGATAACCATATCATAGTCCAAAATATTTTTAATTATTTTTTTATGCTTTATTTTTTGTATTTTTTAAAAGAATTGGCGTATCTTTAAGTCATAATTCCAAAAAATATCCGAAAATACTATTGGTTTTGTTTTTTAAAGACAAACAAAATTAGATCCACGAGAGATATTTTTTGAATTTATTTTGAATCTTTTTAGTTGCAAAATTACATGTAATTTGGTTACAAAATAAGTATGAACAAAAATAATTATGTTCTATTTGCGGAATTACGTGTAATTTGGTTGCTAAAAAATAATTGTGTTCCAGTTGCGGAATTACGTGTAATTGGATTGTTAAAAAACAATTATGTTTCAGTTGCGAAATTGCGTATAATTTGGTTGTTAAAAAGTAATTGTCTTCGAGTTGCAGAATTACGCGCAAATATGTATAAAAAAATAGTTGCAAAACTATGATTTTGGTTGCTAAATAAGGTGTTTGTTTTGCCAAAATTAGTGTTAGTTATATGTGAAACAACTAATTTTTTTTGTAGTTATGAAAATATGTACATTTTTGTGTTAAAAAACTTTAAAAAAATATAGATTGTGTTCCATTTGAGACAATACATGCAATTGGGTTGCGAAATAAGTCTAAAAATAATGTTTCAGTTGCAGAATTACGTATAATTTGGTTGCAAAAATAAGAAAAAAAATCTCTAAAGTATCACCTTAAATTTTGTTTTGTTCATCTTTGAAAAATAGAAATGTGTGTGTGTTTTGAGTTATAGTATAAAAGATATGGGATTTTGAAGATTAAAAATAACTAATTGTTTAAATATATACTTGTTTGTCTCCATGGGTATTATTGCAAAAATTTACCATTCATGTAGTTTTTGGTAAACTTCAAAATCTTAGTGACTATCGAAAATTCTATTTCTACCTAAATAGTTATGGGTAATTTATCGTTTATAATTTATGGTATATTCAATAAATATCTAGTGATCTTTTAATAAAATAAACAAATTTATATATGATACTTAATTGTATAAATAAGTTTTTTTAAACTTAATTTTTAAAATTGAAAACCAAACAGAGATTACATATATATTTATAAAAATTAATTTTATAAACCAACTTACTACATCGAGGTGAGTTAAATTTTTTCAAAAACATCAATCAACTGCCACCTTTCGTAAATATAATAGTTGTTTTATTTTATTTAAATTGATAAAATAAATTATATCTTTTATAAAATCATTTATAACAAGTTAAATGAAAGAGAACTTTCTATATAATATGAAGATATTAAATCGAGAGATCGAAGGTTAATAGTTGCTTTATGCAAGATATTGGTTTTATTATGGACCATACGTGAGGTACGAGGCTCGTGACTTACCTTATTAACATGTATGCATTTTTGAGATTGTACGAATTGGACGCACGGCAGTTTTTGGTGGTTAGTTGGTCTATATGAAAATATTGAGCTATGTGTGAAACATATTTCTCACACTTTTGGATATTCGGTCTAGTTTTGATTTTTTTTTTGTTAATTTTCACACTAATATCAAGTATCAAACTTTTAATGATAAATGAATTATGATATTCGTTCATTTGTTACATGTTAAATGGCGATGTTATTTGAAAACACAACATTTTAACCACTCATTAAAAAAGTAAATAAAATGCTTGAAATAAATAAAAAGATCCAAGACATCGGAGATTGGAGTCTAATTATTTTCTAGAGTTTTCATATTGAATTTTATAATCATTTTGTTTATATTTTTGCAAAGTACAAACATTTATTCCTAGTTAATGGTGTGAATTAAAGTTGTAGTGAGTGAATTAAGAACAGAAAATCTACAGTGAGAGTTTCAAGTAGTGAAAAGTACTTCTGAATATATCATAGGTCAAAATAACTCCTTCAGCCTCTTTAAATAGGCAAGGTGAGTTAGTTAGAGAAACGGTTACATATTGACATATTTACAATTTAACCCTTCGGTTTCTCCTAAGGCCTAATTTAATCCTATAATTACAGAACTTATCACTTTAGTCCCTAAGGAATATCTTTCCTTATCAGTAGCCCCCCTAGTTCTTATACATTAATGTATAAGAACTATTAGTTCTTCGAATTCTTCCTCGGATCAGCATCATTTTACATCTTTATTATGATTAAACTCAATGGTTTAGGACGTTCTTCGAATTTGTGAGTAAGTGCAAACGAAATTCTCAACTGCCTCGAATTTAACTCCTCGTCGAATTTGACTTCTTGTGGTATGGCTTTGCCTTTTCTTCGAACATTATTACTTCAAACATAGTTTAATAACACTTCGAAATCTCTGAACCCTACCTGATGGATTGATTAGACTTCTAGTAGTAGACCTGTGACATCACTAGTTTCCTTTTCGTTTCATATTCCACCCAATGAAAACAGATTACTTGTTCCACACTTTCACATTCTCGACGTTATTCTTTTACCCTATAAATACTCAGCTACTCATTCAGTAAGAACTTTTTAGAGAATCCTCCTTTTGAACCATCTCCAACCTGTTCTTCATCTTCAACCTCTTCATCTTCAACCTGTTCATCTTCAACCTGTTCTTCATCTTCAACCTCTTCATCTTTTCTTGTCTACCCAAGCAATCTCTCATACCAAAACCCATTGTATGAGAAGATACCCTAGATACAATAGATTTAAACACAGAAGACCAGTAAGATCAAAGAAAAATCTTTTTCCTGGTTCCAGTAACCAAGTATTCGGGGCCTACGATTATCTTTGTATTTCTCGAAGAGCCAAAGAATACAAAGCTGCTGGGTTGATCTACAACGGTCCTCACTCTTCCTGCACCACTTTTAAATACGGCAACTTCAATCCTAACCTTGCCACTTCGTCTTCACCTTTAGCTTCTAACCCAGAAAATAGCTCAACAGCCTCTCCTCTCCAAAATCCAGCCAAATCTTCATTGCTAAGACCTCATCGAAAATCTAAAGTAGTTACTTTAGACAAGCCACCCACTGATAACAAATCACAACTCAAATCACCTGTCCTTCAAGTCGAAGAGACAAAAAACCTTCCATCCAAAACACTTCCTCCTCAATTCGAGGCTATCAGAGCTAAACGTGCCAAAAAATCACCTTTCTTAGTAATGGGTGAAGAAGCAAAAAACTCTTCTCCTCCTCAACACTCTCCTCCTCCCCCACAAGAAGTGGATGATACTACACCAGAGTGTAGTCAGCCAATTCCTGTGACTCAACAGGAAACTCAAATTCGAAGTCACTCCGATGAAGGTCACAAAAAAGACGATTCAGAAGCTACTGAGTCTGATGCCGAGGAGGAATCCGAGGCTGATGGTGTAGCTCCTCCAAAGAAGACTCGAGGGAAAAAAGCTCTTATTACACTGCCTGAGAACGTTGCCTCCGTAGTTCAAGAAAATCTCAAGCCTCTTTCTGCTTGGTACATTCTTGCCTTAAAGAATGTATCTTACAGCTACTACCTCGAATCAGAGAAAGAGCACCTCAGAAAGCTATGGGGGTTAACTGAAAATATGACGCTTCGATTACCAGTTGAAGGAGAGACACCCTTGAACTGTAAAAAAGATGAGCTGGTAGTGTACCCTGAGCTCTTCAACTGGGGACTTCGGTTTCCCCTTGATCCGATGATAGTAAAGTTCTTCGAAATCCACAGACTGTGCCCAACACAAGTTACTCCCAACTTGCTCTTCACTTTGTTCTCAGCAATTATGGTATCAAGGCTTGGAGGCATTCCCCTCGAAATCGAGGACTTCATCTCAGTAACCAAAGTCTCAAATGGCCCTGTTCTGCCATTTTATTACTTAACCCTTGAAGATGATTTGAAAATTATCGACGACCTCCTCGAAGCCGATAAGTTCTGGAAACAAAGGTTCGTCTTTCTGTCAGGTGCCTGGGAAAATGGCAAAGAAATTTCCGATGCCAATCCTTCCAGACTCACCCTTACTTGGAGAGACAGTAGTAAGTGATACCTTCCCTTATTTATCTAGTTGTTTTTGAATCAATCTACTTAGCTAACTATTTTTCTCTCTTTAGAAATTCCGAGGCGGTTTAAGGGTCGTCGAAAAGAAGCCAAGCTTATCTTCCAAAAGATGGCCGAGTGGGCTGAAAAATCTTGGGGAAATGGCTTTCATTCAGCATTCGAGCCCATTAACTTTGTTAATAGCCATCTCTGGCGTATATCTTTAGGGGCCGACTTCCCTCAGGATCCGATGACACCACCAAATCCCCTTCTAGCAGTTGAGAGGATACTTGCACCAGATGGGAAATGCTATCTTCCGCTTCGGAATCGAAGTGACAGCCATCTTCCTTTGAAGAAGAAAAGAAAACTGACCCAGAAGAAAGCCAGTACAAGCAGGGCTAAGCCTTCAAAGACTTCGAAGAGTGCAGGGAAAAGAAAAACATCAGCACCTTCACTTCCCACTATATCCGAAGAAGATCAACCTGCCCTGAAAAAAAAAAGACACTTCTCCAAAAAAGAAAAAGAATAAGTCTAGCAAGCCAAAAGAAAAGAACGAAGCTGATATGCTAGAGGCTGTGCTAGCTTCCGAGGCGCAGGGTAAAACTTTTGTTGAGGAAAACCCTGAAGGAGAAATAACACTTGGAGATAAACAGATAGATGATTACTTGAACTTCGAAGACTTCAACTCAAGTGGAGATTTTGTGTTTTCTGGTTCTCAGACTACCAATGTTGTTCCACCAATTTTTACTGGGGCTGGAACAGCTTCGACATCTAACACTATTGCTCCTGTTCATCAGCCATTAGTCTTTCCTCACTCAGAAAAATCCGATGAGGTAACTTCAATTCTCCAACCTTTTCCAAATTTAATTGCTGCAGTCTCAAAGTTATACGAAGAAGTGAGCAAATCTCAAAGCCAATTGGAGCGCCTCGCCCAAGAGTTAGCTAAGAGTAGAAAAGAAACAGCCTCTGAAAAGACTTCGAAAAACGAAGCACTCCAGAAATTCGAAGCTGAGAAAGAACAGCTTCTTAAAAAACACAAGGAAGAAGTCGAAGCTCTTAAAACTACTCATCTGCAGGCTCTTGAAGATTTAAAGGCTGAACATTCTACTGCTATCTCCGATGCTACGGCACTTGTTAAGGAAACGAAAGATAAACTGGAAAAAAGCCAAAGTGAGATTACTACACTTCGAACAGGATTCGAAGAAGAAAAGAAAGCTGCAGTCAAAAAGGCTGAAACCAAAGTTAGTTCTGTGATGCTCGAAGGCATGAAGAAAACTCAAATTGATACATCTATTCAACTTCTTCGAGAAGTTCATGCTGCTTGTCCAAGACTAGACTTATCAGACCTTTGGAAACGAATTCCAGAAGAGCAACGTCCCAAGGAAGCTTTCGAAGCGCCACCAAGCTCCTCCTCAGAAGAAGGAAATAGTTCCGAAGAGGAATCATCAGAAGGAGAAGAAGATGATGCCTAATAGGCTAGGCAATTTGTTTTTGTTTTTTGTGTATGTGATTAAGTACTCCCCCCTTTTCTTTTTGTAAACTTCGTATTTTATTCCACGAGGAAATCACTTATCTTTTTTTATATCTTAAATTTCTGGTATACTTGTTTGAACTGGTTATTCTTAAACATAAATGCATAAGTCATGGCACCTCGAAAAATAGATGCACTCATAAGACGTGGCACCTCGAAAAATAGATGCACTCATAAGACGTGGCACCTCGAAAAATAGATGCACTCATAAGACGTGGCACCTCGAAAAATAGATGCACTCATAAGACGTGGCACCTCGAAAAATTTGGTTGTTTCTTCAAAGCTATCGCTTCGGAAAATTATTCTTGGTCAACTTTCAAAGATGATCAATCTTTGCCAAATTACCAAAATAATAAATCACACATCATAACAAACAACCAATGGCCAAAAGAAATTTTATTAAAAAATTCAATATTAATCAGACACCTCGTTAAAACCTTTCTGGGCCAACAGATAAGGAAAGAGTATGTCTGTTTTACAAAAATTCGAAGTTCAGTTTTACTCACAGTACAATTTCAAGTGCTCTATGTTCCAAGGGTGCTTGAGCATCCTCCCTTCTCGATCTGATAACCTGTAGGAACCTGGTTTGACCCTCATTTTAACTTCGTAAGGACCTTCCCAATTCGGGGCCAATTTTCCGAGGTATTTATCCTTGGTGTGAAGAAATACTTTTCGTAACACTAGATCGCCAATTTTGAATTCCCTTCTCTTAACTTTAGCATCGTACCTGCTTCTCATTAATGTTTGATAATGGATCACATTCAAATGTGCCTTGACCCTTTTTTCTTCCAACAAATCAAGTTCCACCCTTCTAGCCTCATCGTTATCTGCATCGGAATATTGTAGTAGTCTATAGGAGGGCAATGTAGATTCAGCAGGGCACACAGCGTCCATCCCATATACTAATGAAAAAGGGGTCTCTTTTGTAGCCTCTCTAGGGGTTGTTCTATATGCCCATAATACTTCTTGAAGAAAATTTGGCCATTTCCCTGCTGCTCCTGCCAAATTTTTCTTCAAGCCATCCAAAATAGATCTATTTGTAACTTCTACCTGTCCATTTGCCTGGGGGTGAAAAGGAGTGGAAAAACATTGCTGTATCCCTTTCGAAGAGCAAAAAGAGTCCATTTCCTTGTTATTAAATTGAGGACCATTATCAGTTGTTATTTTCCGAGGTACTCCAAAACGGTAGCAAATGTTACTTTGAATAAACTTGATTACATCCTTAGCTTTTGTCCCAGCTAAGGGTTCTGCTTCTGCCCACTTCGAAAAATAATCAACCGCAACAATAATCATTTGTCTTCCACCAGAAGCCATAGGTAATGGTCCCACTAAATCAATTCCCCACCTATCGAAAGGAACCGCCTCTGAAATTGTCATTAGGGGTACAGCTGGTTTGTGTATTAAATTTGCATACCTTTGGCAAGTGTCACAACTTCGAACTAACGACTTGGCATCTTGCAAAATGGTAGGCCAATAATACCCTGCCAACAATACCCTACGCGTTAAAGCTCTAAACCCACAATGAGCTGACCCATCCCCATCATGCAGTTCGGACAGAACGTTCTGAGACTCATGCTTGCTTAAACATCGTAGTAAAGGTTTCGAAGCAGACCTTTTGTACAATACTCCATCCAGTACCACATAGCCAAGGGATTTGTACTTTATTTTCTTGAGCAAGTGTTTATCCATATGTAATATTCCATTTGAAATAAAGTTTAACAAGTCAAACCTCCAATCTCCTCGAGCGCACGTCGGATTATTTACCACCTCATCAACAACTTCACATTGCTCAGAATTCGATATGATCGAAGGCGATGGTTGTGTTACAATCCATGGGTATTCTTCTGAGTAAGCCATCGTTGCCAAAGAATCAGCCATAGTGTTGTTTCCTCTTCGAATATGCTCCACTTCGACATTTTCAAACTGCGCCATCATCCCCCGAAGTTCTTGTAGATACAAAACCAAACGCTCCTTTTTAGCTTCTGACACCCCTTTAATGTGGTTAACTACCAACTGTGAATCTGTTTCCAAGCGTACAAACATTGCTCCACAAATCTTCGCCAACCGCAACCCTGCTAGCACAGCCTCATATTCAGCTTCGTTATTTGAAGCATGAAAGCCAAATTTTATAGCTTGAAACATAAATTCCCCTGTTGGTGCCACCAACTCAACTCCTGCACTTGACCCTTTACTACTGGATCCCCCATCAGTTCGTATTGTCCACGTCGGATTCTCATTCACCTTTTCAGCATCTTTCTCTTCAGATCTGCTTGAGTGAAACTCCACCAGAAAATCTGCTAAAGCTTGAGCTTTGATAGCTGTTCGAGGAGAAAATAGCACATCGAAATCTCCCAATTCCACAGACCACTTGGTCATTCTTCCTGAAATGTCTGGTTTTTGCAAAACATTTTTTAATGGATATGAAGTTCGAACTACAATCGTATGTGCCTGGAAGTAAGGGCGCATTTTTCTAGCTGCCACTACTATACACAGTGCCAATTTTTCGAGCTTCAAGTAACGTTTCTCAGCATCAACCAAACTTTTGCTGACATAGTAAACAGGCTTCGAAATTTTTGTGTCCTCACTGATCAAAACTGCGCTCACTGCATAATCTGACACTGCTATATACAAAAATAACTGCTCACCTTTCCGAGGCTTTGATAATATTTCAGGAGAGGACACTGCTATATACAAAAATAACTGCTCACCTTTCCGAGGCTTTGATAATATTTCAGGAGAGGACAAAAGATTTTTTATCTTCAAAAAGGCTTCTTCACAATCCGAAGTCCACTCGAAATTATTGGGTTTACGCAGCACCTGGAAAAAAGGCAAGCACTTATCTGAAAAACGAGAAATGAATCTGTTCAGAGCTGCTAACCTGCCTGTTAACATTTGCACTTCTTTGATATTCCGAGGTGAAGACATCGATATCAGAGCCTTCAACTGTTCTGGATCCACCTCGATTCCTCTTTCACTAATCATATACCCCAAAAATTTGCCAGATCGGACTCCAAATGTGCATTTTTCTGGGTTCAACTTCAATTGAATGGCTCTAAGATTCAAAAACGTCTCTTCTAAATCATCAATATGTTCATCATCACTTTTGATTTTAACAAGCATGTCATCGATGTACACTTCAATATTTCTCCCAATCTGTGAAGCAAACGCCTTATTCATCAGCCTCTGATATGTTGACCCAGCATTTTTCAGTCCAAATGGCATTACTTTATAGCAATGCAAACCTCTATCAGTAATAAAAGTCGTGCTTTCTTCATCATCTGGATTCATTCGAATTTGATTATACCCCGAAAATGCATCCATGAAAGTCAAAATTTTATTTCCCGAAGTGGAATCCACTAACTGATCTATTCGAGGCACCGGAAAAGGATCTTTTGGACAGGCTCTATTCAAATCTGTGAAATCCACACACATCCGCCATTTTCCGTTCTTCTTTTTTACTACCACCGGATTAGCCGTCCACCTCGGATAATTGGCCTCCCTAATGTGCCCCATCTTATATAACCGATCCACTTCGGCAACTATGGCCTCAGATTTCTCCAACGAAAAAGCCCTTCTTTTTTGGATAATCGGTTTGACCTTCGGATCCACCGCTAGGCTATGACATATGATGTTACTTGGGACCCCCACTACGTCTTCGGATCTCCACGCAAACACATCCAAATTTTCAGACAAAAAAGTCAACAACTTTTCTCGCATCGACAAAGATAATAGAGTGCCAATTCGAAGTACCCTGCCATTATTGAAAATATATTCCTCTATTTCTTCATTGACCACCACAGAACTCGGGGTTGACCTCGGATCATCAATTCCCTCATCTGTTCCATCAGAAGACAACCCCCCAAATTGCTAATTCTCCATCAGATCATCAGAACTTTTGCCCCGTAGTCTAAATGCAGCAGCATAACATTCTCTTGCTACCTTTTGATCACTTCGAACTACACCAACCCGGTCCTCAATTACATACTTCAAACACTGATGAACTGTGGAAACTACAGCATACATCTTTGCCAACCACGACCTCCCAAAAATAGCATTGTAACTTGATGGACAATCTACCACCACAAAAAGTACTTGTACTTTCTTCTTGAAAGGCCCCTTTCCCAAAGAAACTTCTCCCTCGAACTCTCCTATCACATTTGCTGTTGCGCCAGTAAACCCTATGATAGTCCTTTCTGATCTTTCTATTCGAGGCGGAGCAGTCAATCTCTCATACGTTGACTTGAAAAGCACATTAGCAGAGCTTCCTGTATCAATTAGCACTCGTCGAATCTCCACCCCGCATACTTCTGCTCCAATGACCACCGCATCCTCATGTGGCCCAGTAATCCCCCTCAAATCATCCCCGTCGAAAATTATAAAGGGCACATCCTTTCTGCTGCTTAGATGTGCCGATGCGCCTCCCTCAATTTGTCGCGTTAAGTTTACTATATGCCTTTTCCTCGAATTATTGGTGTTATTGGTCATCGAATCCCCTCCAAATATGGTTAGTGATTCGAAAAAGGCACACAGATCTCGAACACGTCCCTGACGCATCGGCTCATCTATCGACATTAACAAAAGTCGACTGGGGTCTGGTTCGACATATTCCGAGGCTACATCGAAACCATCTGCCTCACCTGCAACATCTAAAATCATTAACGCAGTTTCCTGCTTAGAATTGGGATTACCTCCTTTAGGAGCTGTTGCCTTGGCATTCTTCCTGACATATTCCAACAACTTTCCATTTTCGATCAGAATTTGCATCTCCTTCTTCAAAGCAATGCAATCATTTGTATCATGGCCGATATCTTCATGATACCTACAGAATTTATTATTGCGCTCCTCTCTTGGCCTGTTGATAGCTGGTGGCTTTCTAAAATTGATTGTTCCCCTTGTTTTTTCATATATTGAAGCCACGCTCTCAGTTAAATCTGCATAGTAATCTGGCCTTACCCACACATTCGACCTGGATCTAAACTGCTGCTGATTGTTAGAATTATGTTGATTATATCCCCCCTGATACGAGTTCGAGGTTCCTCGGTTAGAAACATTTTGATTGTTCTTCGGATGCGAGGGATTGTTGTTTGAGACGTTAGATTGTCCACTCCCCTTCTGAACAGTATTAGCACCTCCTCGAACCCTCGTCGATTCTTCGACCTTAATCTGGTCCTCAACCTGAGCCATAAGAGCTCCAAATGTTAACGCCCTGCGCCTCGTAGTCTCATCGGCTAAATCCCCAGGCAACAGCCCTTGCCTGAACGCTGCCATAGCCACACTTTCTTCACAGTCATCCAATTCAGCCTTTGTTGACACAAACCTCTTGGTATAATCCTTCAACTTCTCTCCCACAGCCTGCTTGCACTGTATTATCGTGTCTCCATTGGCTCTCATTTCCTTGCTTCCCACAAACTGTCTCCGAAAAGCAGTGTAAAAACTTCTAAAATTTGCAATCGATTCCTTAGGAATCTTATTGAACCATTTTAGCGCAGTTCCCTTAAACGTTTGAGAAAAAGCTCTACACACCAATCTATCATCATCTTCGAAATTAGTCATGTAGTTTTTAAATGGTTCTATGTGATCATCGAGATCTTGAGTCCCATCAAACTTATCAACTTTGGAAATATCAAACCGCCTCGGTAGCGGCACAGATCTGATCTCCCTGACCAGTGGTGAGTCCCTTCAGTCAACCCCCTGGACATACTGGTCCTCATTTCTCATCCCCACAGTTGCATATAAGCTGGACTCACCTTCATATTTCCGAGGCGAACACCTCTGAGGCGAGTATTTCCGAGGTGAGTATACTCGCCTCTCTTTCTTTTTTCTTCCTTCCTTGTACACCTTAGCTGGCCGGAGTTCACGCTCTGCTCCTCTTGAACGGCCTCGAGAGCGTTCGTACCTCGGCGTCTCATCAGACTCGGAATTTTCGAAGTCCTCTTCATCACTAGAGTTTTCATACAGTCGCCTTTGTAACTTTTCTTTCCTCTTTACCCCGCTATATTCCTTTTTTGCTCAGAATGTGCTTTACGCTGCTCATAGTGATCATCGCCATCGTCCATCGACTGATCCGACTGATCATTCTGATCGCCCCCAGCTATCTTAGACCTAAGCCTAGCACCATCATTATTTCCCTTCTTTTTTACCAATTCATCAAGCTCAGCCACCTTCCTAATCATCTCATTCATTTTTCCTTCAAAGTCAAATTGGACTGATTGAATTGGAACAGATTTACCTGCCTCTTGCAGATCGGATTTCAGCGTTTCCATCGCCTTGCGAACGGATGGATTGTCACCTTCCTCTGGATTCATCTTCAAACAGCGAAAAATCAAACGAAATATGAAAATTCGACCGAAAAACTTTAAAAAACGAGAACTCGAACGTCGATTTTTGATCTGTTGATCAAGGTATCCTCGCCCCCTCTTTCTAGCGCCAATTTAGTGTGAATTAAAGTTGTAGTGAGTGAATTAAGAACAGAAAATCTACAGTGAGAGTTTCAAGTAGTGAAAAGTACTTCTGAATATATCATAGGTCAAAATAACTCCTTCAGCCTCTTTAAATAGGCAAGGCGAGTTAGTTAGAGAAACGGTTACATATTGACATATTTACAATTTAACCCTTCGGTTTCTCCTAAGGCCTAATTTAATCCTATAATTACAGAACTTATCACTTTAGTCCCTAAGGAATATCTTTCCTTATCAGTTAAAATATCGATATAAAATATTTGCTTATGAATTTGGAAAAATCCGCCCCCAAGAATTAAAATAAATATTTACATCGAATTCTTACTTATGAAAAAAAATGAGTCTATGTTTCTGCCATAAAAAACTATATCGTCAATATCGATGGCCAAATAAAACCACCGACGAATGACACATCACTGGACACGACAAGTACTAAGATGATAAGAAGGTCTTCAACCATCATTGTTATTTGGCCTACACTCGTACGTCGAAATTGTTTTTTGATGTGTAGTGTATTGGAAAATGATAAAAAAATCCTGCAAAATAAATGAAAGCTGGCATGTCAAATCTAAAGGTCCAAAACAAAAATTGGACGATAAAAACTACAGAGTCGACGCACAAGGGGTCACTCCCGATGGAGGGTACATTTCTCCACCGAGGCCTATAATAGGTTTCGTCGTGAGCCTTATGACAAAAAATGCCAAGGGTGTTGCATATACAAGCGACTGTCCCTCTAAGGATAAAAAACAATATGGGTATAAATATGGTTAATTTTTCCGATGTAACAAAAAAAACTTCATATTATCGCTTTAATAACGTTAAATATCGCCTGTTTTTTTATAAATATTATTGGGTCTCGAGGTAAAACTATCAAAATATGTGTTTCACTATGTTTTTTTGTTTACTATTAATACTTATTTTTTTTATTTGTGTAAACTGTGTATAATATATTTTGATTCTTTTATGGTTTATATATCGAACAACAAGTTAATTTATGAGACATTTGTAGTTTGATGTGTGCTTTTATTCATTGCATACCTGACGCCAATTAGACCAAACAGAGCAAAAAATATAAACACCAAGTTGATCAATTTAATATACATATATCATTAGGCCTAAAAGACGTGTCAAGATTTCATTACATATATTACTCGTGGATAAAACAATTTTTTTTTGTAGTTGTACCCCAACAGAAGAAGAATCATTTCAGATTTTCCCAACAAGTTGTTAAGTCAACTTTGGACAAAAATCCAACATTGGATGAAAAGTGAAGGGCCTACAAATAGAAATAATTCTTATATTTCAATGTATGTTTTATGACTTACCATTTGAAGTCTTGTGACAACATATCGCCAAAGAAAAACAACCGAAAATATACCGTTTTATTTCTTCTGAAAGTGAGATTGATGAATCTTTTGAGGGATCTAAAGTAGGTGCAATCAGGTTAAGATCCAAGCCACTAAACCCAAGCTTTGAAACTCATTGGATAACCGAGAAGATCTTTGTTGACTCAACCGACATCATCATAAAAATCAAGACCCTCAAAAAACTATCGGAGCTTACCTCTGCCATATTAATATTATCGTATTTTTCAATAGAGAAAAGTTCAATAGAAAATATGAGATTGTTTTTCAAGAAGAAAAATGAAAGAAAGATCCACAAGCTTCAGTATTTGTTGTTATTTTAATATTGAAACTAAAAAATCTGATATGGTCAGGGCATTTCCAACGTGTAAGGGACGATTAATTTAATGTTATCTAAGTTTTTTTTTATGTCTGAGTAGTCTCAAGATTTATGGCATAATTTTATAGTGTGTATTTTTTGGAGTTTTTGACTTTGTTATCTAAGTGTTTGTATGTAAAGATTATTATTTTATGTCCATGTTATTGCTTTTATAAAATGCATTTTAGGCTATTTTTATTCAACCGGCAACAAAATACTATTATTTTTTCAGCGTGTTGTCACCACTATCGAATTTGTTTTGAGAAAGATGATCATTTATATAAAAGAAAAAAATATATTATGAGTTTACACAACTTCATAATTGTTTTGAAAATTAGGTATAAAATCTTTAAGCATATTGGTCATTGTTGGTTGACTTGGAATAGTCTTTCGTACTTTTACTTAGGTCGAGGGCGGTAGTCGTCCATTTCTTCATGAGGCACAATCTCATTGTTTTTCTTTAACAACTGTAAATGGAAGTCCTATTCTGTGTCCCGTGCTAGGAAGCATTACTCCTCTTTTCATTCCAAATTCAAGAATACGACCGATACGATTAATTGGTCTGTGTGCCTCTCTCATTACTTTTTTGTATTCTCCTGTTCCTCGGATACAATTCGACCCTTCCACGAAATATATCATACATAAAATTTAACACAAAAAATTCATTAACAATGAGTTATATATATACCTCCTTGAATTATCTTGTGCCACCCAATATTTTAAAATTTTATAAAATTATTTACAAAGGTAAAATATTGTAAAATTTGTAATTTAAGTCATATCTAACCGTTGGGGTTGCACCGGTCGCAATGGTCGAATGCTCACCAACACTTGAATCTTGATATCAAAATTTGAAAAATAAAATAAAATGGTCTTTGTCTCGATTTTGCCCTAGATCAAAGTCTAAAATCGTTTAAAAAAGATAAAAATAAAGAAAAAACATGAGAGAAAGAAAAACTACTCACACGAAAGTGAACAAGATAATAATAATAATAATATGCATGTTACCCATTGGAAAATCCTAATTCAACAATTTACAACATTTATTGATTTTTATGTTCCTTCTTCTAAAAAAGAACCTATAATCATTAAGACAATTAAAGAAAACTAAAAAAATATCGATATCTTAGATTCCAAGAATTTCAACAGTTGTATTATTCAATTAACTTTCGGTCTTATTTTTTATTATTATTTCTACATACTTAAAAAAATGGGCCTACTACTATAGACATAACATAGCTATTTTGCATGTAAAAGTTTTAAGATCTTTTATATAGGAACCCAAATAACAATAATACTTACAAAATAAAAATAAGTTTGAAGCCCATAAAAATACGAGAGTCACTATTGTGCTTATAACTACAATTGTTGCCTTCAGTCTTGAAGATCGATAGTTTTTGCAAAGAACTATCCTCTAAAGCTGTTGATGTCTTGGTGTATTGCACGTCTCTATAACACGTTCTCTATAAGTTTTTCTCACCTTCCACCAATTCCTCCCATTTATTCCCACTATTTTGATCACTTCGCCATTTTTAACATGCTACAATTACGGAGTTTATCACATTTACACTACTTTTCACACGACATTCTCATTATGATTATTCATTTCGACCAACCACTTTTGGTCAAAATCAACCAAATACAAAAACACATCACCATAAAAAATCTAAAAACTCAATTAGATAATTATTTTTAGACAAAGATAGATTTAGATATAATTAAACATATTATCCATCCTTTTTTTATTTTTCCACACCTATTCATATAAAATTTTATTCACACAAGAATAAATTTAATTAAAAATGTAAATCATTTCATTTCAACAAAAAAAATTAAATATAATTTTTTTTATAATTGATAATAAATTTTTTAAAAATATTTTATTATAACAATTATTTTTAATACAAACTACAAATTCCACTATGAGTATTAAAAATAAATACACATGTTGCAATATATTTGAAATAGAAATAATCATGTTTTTATAAATAAAAAAACTAATGAAAACAAATTAGTAAAAGTTCTCTTAGAATATTTTTATAAAAATAGTTAATTATATATAAAAAATATAAATATTATTCTTATATTTGAGAGATTTATATTAATTTATACTTTATGATAAGGGCGTGGTTAGTCTGGTATGAACACGTTGACCCATAAACATTCCAGTAATTAGATATCTAAAAGACTAAGTAAAAAATACAATTAACTGCAATTCTAAGTAGTTAAAGATCAATTCGATATTACCCAATAATATCTTGGAGATATTTATTGTAACAATAAACCTATAAATAAAGGTTCAACAACTATTAATAAAATAATGTATCATTAATCTATTTTTATTTTTATTTTAAAACAATTATCTCTTATCTCAAACTTTCATATTTTAATTTTCGCATCACCTAAGCTTAGTGACTCAAAAGTATCAATATCAATTAATACCGTATGTGAGAAGCGTATTTTTATTTCCATTAGGAACAAAATAATCCAAATATTGAACCAGTTGATGTCAAATTTCAATGATAGGACAAATCGTTTGTAGACGAGGAGATTGAAATATAGCATCCAAATGGATAACCCAAGGCCCTGACAACCAAAAAGGATCTTACAATTCCTCACATTGAAGTTGAGCATCTTGATTAGAAGTTAGGAGATGAGCAAACTAAAAAAATCTATTATTACAGAAACAACTATTATTGCAGACTCCCATAGTCAAATATGTCATCCAGAGAATGAGTGATGATGAAGGAGATAATGTCACTTTGGGAATACTAAAAGATCGTTTGGAAAAATAAGCCTAATAGGAGAATGAACCTTACAAGATACTCCGAAAGAAAGGAGTGGAAAATTCATATAGATGATCCAACAACATAGACAAGAAGCAACGATGACATTATATACAAAATAAGGAACCCAACTCTAACCTCTACGCATGATCGAAGATAGAGGAGTAATGAGTCTCAGACGAATAAAGGAAAAAACCCAATAATTCAAAAAGTTGTGAATATTGGGGCACTACCAGCTATAGGTATACATCAGAGATACCATTTGGCCTCACAAGGATACATACCTCCACTTGGCTATCCATGAACTTTCTTCGGTTTCTTCTCTTTCAAACCCATTTTCGCTTTCTGATTTTATGTTTTCTATCGGCCGTACTAACACTTTTAGTCTTTTTCAAATGGTTTGGTTGGTGGTAATGATAGTGGTAAGTGGTGTCCATTGACATAATAATTTTCCACAAAGCCATTCTTCACACTATTTTCTTCTTTATATTTTAAATTATACCGAGTATTTTGATTAATTGGGTCTTTAGCCACCAATTTAATAATAGACGAATGATTTTTATCTACCGATAAATTTTTTGATTTCGAATTATTTTTTTCTGATGAAAAAATTGGTTTCGAAAGTTCTAATTTTTCTGAGGTTTTTAATTTTTTATCATCAACGCTCTTCTCTTTGATCTCATCCTCATACTTGGCGTAGATCAGTTTGTCAAACACGGGCTCATACACAGTTTTAGCATCACAGCTAAGATCGGTTGCTGGTGTAGTAAAAACACGAAACTCCTTAACTGGTGATGGTTTTGGAGACACTACTCTAGATGAAACCAATATAAACTTGCAACCATCTTTCACAAAACTGTATCGATTCATTCTACTATCATAAGTAGAATTTCTCTTAAATCGCCATGGACATCCTAAAACTAGATGACAAACGTCCATAGGAACTACGTCACACCATGTTGTATCTTTGTAATTATTAACAGAAAATAAAATTTGACAGCGTTTGGAAACTGTTACCTCAATGTACTCTATCATACCTGACAGTATATATGGGTATGGAAGAGCTTCAGTCTCCAATGCTAGTTTCTGAACAGCCTCCTCTGAAATGAGATTTTCATAGCTATCTGAATCGATGACAAACTTGTAAATTCTTCCTCCAATTGTAATGTAGCCCAGAAAATCCAAACAAAAACCTTTTGAATTTTATTTTATATTATTCAAATATCTTATATTATTTAAATAAAATCTTAATACAATTAGATTTGATTTAAATAATATAATATATTTGAATAAAATAAAATAAAATTCAAAAGGTTTTTGTTCGGACTTTCTGCGCTACATCATTTTCTTTCTATATAACAAAATTTACGCCATCCAGCATGTGGGGTTTATTCCTTAACAAATTGTAGCCTAAATGCGCTAGAAAAAAACAAATAACACACAACACTTTTAGATTTATGACATATAACAACCAACATGCATGAACATGGTATATACATGTACAGTATAAAATACTATGATAATAGATACCAGAGGACAAATCATAGTGGCATGTATTTATGAGTGTGATAAAAATACTATGATCATTATTTTAATTTTCCTAAGTATCATTGAAACCCTCCCGTAGGCTGATTTCACTTATTTAAATTAAAACAATCCTAATTTAATATTTCCAAGTACTAGTGATACCTTCCAGAAGTCTAATTTCACCAACTTAAAATTAAAAAATTACAAGGATTAATTTAATTTTCATAAGTACCGGTGAAACCTTTCGTAATGCTGATTTCACCTATTTAAAGTTAAAAAAATTGTAAGGATTATTTTTCCTAAGTATCGGTGAAACCCTCAGGAGGACTGATTTCATCTATTTAGAATTAAATTATCACATGGACAATTTTCAGTATATTTGCTTCAGTTCATGATTAATCAAACCAAAATATTAACCTTTTGTATGAAAATGTATAAATTTATATTAACCCATTGAACCTTTCAAAGCCTAGGATCTTCAAACAGATCAATTTAACCTTCCGTAGGGCCGATTAAATTAAGATTCGCCAACCAAAATTCAAAATTTTAGTCATGCGTATCAGCTTAACATTCAAGCACTTAAACAATTTGGTTCAATAATACATATAAAAAATAAGCATGCCAAAACATATTCATATGTGAAACAAATAATGAAAACATATACAAATTAATTAACAATTAATTTAAACAAAATATTTTCAATTTTTTTTTTAAAATAAAAATCCTGCATTTTGTTGCTGTTACTGGGCGAACCACTCAGGCAACAGATGTTGTTGTTGTCACTAGACGCATGCCGAGCCAGCAGCTCGTGCTGCTGTCACTGAGTGTTTGCCCAACCAACAACCCCTACTGAAGTCATCGCGATAGTAGTGAGTTTGCGAATTACCTCGCGAGCCACATCGTTCATCCGCATCTTCAACAATTCGCTGGCCATAGTGAACGCTACTGGACCACATACGATGAACAATAACATCAAGGCTTAAACCGTCGATGAGCCGTTGTCCTAGTAAATTTGAATTGATTCGTTAAATTAGGTATTGTTTGATGCTTTTGGATTAAAATTCCAACCATTAAACAAACCTTAAATTAATCGTAAAAACTCGAGTATTATCACACACAATAATTTATTCAATTTTTTTAATCAAACAATCATATGTTTACAACAAGAACAAATGACCGTACATGCTTTTCATACATATCTTAAATCTATGTCCTAACCAAGTCAATTAAACATTTAATCTCAATGACATGGATTCTTTACAGTAGAAAAAACATACATGATCGATTGTATATATACAATTCTTTTTCATATGAACCACAAGAGGGTTTCTTGGCTCTGATACCAATTGATGAATACTGAATGAATCGTGTCAAAACAGTTCATGAAATACGCGAAAATTATTAACCCTTAATAGATTCGACTATACAATAAACTCAAAGGTATGTATCGTTTTGCCTGATACTGCTACCCATTAATCCAATCATCGGTATTCTACAGTTCTTCGTTAGACTTCAAGACCTGTTCTAAAGATACATGCAAAAGATTGTTAGTGCATCCACTCACAAATACGATGACTATGTGATTTGGCTTTAGGTTTCGGTTGAGCCCTAGTCATTCTTATATGGCAATTGCAACTTAAAACCCTGAGTTGTAAAAGCTCATTAACATATATTATCTTGTGATCGGAGACCACAATCTAGTAAATTGAATTTATCAATTTACTCCACGAATTCTTAGTTCAAGTTTAAATGTCGAGATTTGAGCTCAATCTTTCACGGTGCACAATTTCAACTCGTTTACCGCACTTATAAATCCATAACACAATTTTCACATATACGTCTAATACACAATTAATTATATAATATAATCAACCCGATTACTTTTATTATTGAACTACTTTATGACAATGACTAAAAATATATTTAAGATACGATACCATAAATATTCCAAATGTTTGCGGCTGCCAATTCAAAATTTGCGTTCACATACACTAATCAACATTAATAGACACTAATCAATCTTTCTTGATTATAAAAAAATCAAACTAGGCTTCATCTTTAACGATCATGTTTGAACGCTATAATTTGTTACATTGGATGGAACGAAATACAAATTTTCTAAATCCCTTTTCATTTTCTCGTCTGCACACTCGTATCATATATTTTCAAATTTTTGTATATATTTGTTTTTCAAATTTACATTTTTCATATGCATATACAAATATCGTTCTTTTGTTATAATTGCCGAACACAAAAACTTTACATTTATCAACATGCATATACAAATATTGTTCTTTTGTTATAATTGCCGG
The DNA here is from genome assembly GCA_036936605.1 of Limnanthes douglasii subsp. nivea. Classification (NCBI taxonomy): domain Eukaryota; kingdom Viridiplantae; phylum Streptophyta; class Magnoliopsida; order Brassicales; family Limnanthaceae; genus Limnanthes; species Limnanthes douglasii. The sequence goes on from JAUPFV010000003.1 coordinate 175,315,376, forward strand.
ACACGAAAACATCTTCATTGGTTTTAAATAGATAGGTGCCTGTTTCAGAACCATTCAAATTCTTTTAAAATATTTTTATGCTGTCGTCAAATTTTCTTTTACGTTATTTGTATCTTTATATTCTCGTCAAATCTTGCATACATATATTATTTTCTTCAGCTCCCAAGGGGTAGCCGAGTTGGTTGAGTATGACATTCTTATGATCAAAAGGTCATGAGTTCGAGTTCCTCTACATACGTTTTCTCGGCTGAGCCTGCCACCTTGTGGTTTACCTTCTGGCGTTGGTTTGCAGGCTATCACGTCAGACTGAGAGTTTACCCTGTGCGCACTCATAGACCGATGGTTTACCCTGTGCGCACTCATTGCACTCTGAATAGCGGCTGCGGGTTCCCTCCGAAAAAAAAAATATTATTTTCTTCTAACGAAAAATACGACGCGTACTCTATTTTACCCAAAGAAAATTGATTCTCCTAATTTTAATTAAGAAATAATGGATGTGTTCGAAAGACCGAAAGCAAATCCAAGGGGCTAGTCAGACGTTGACTCACTGGTACTGGTTATAAATACGTAACTTAATTAAAGTACACAAGTATGTGACTCACTGGAGTAACGAAAGAGATACATACCCAAACTACGATAACCAGAAGAAGGAGAAGATATCGATGAAGGAAGGCAAAGGCAAGCAACTGGAAACAGAAGCTACTCTTACAAACCCTAAGCTTAACAAGTTCCCTAATGGCGAAGATGATGATGATGATCGTAACCAAGAACACGACAAGAAAGATACTCGATCTTTCTCTTCCAATCCTTTCTCTCCTCGCAACGCCGCCTCCAAGTACGATTTCGTCAAGGTCTCACTCTCTCTCCCAAGAACTAACTGAATTTGATTTTGTTTTGCTTTTACTTCACTGACCGATCGACGCCGGATTTGAATGGAATCCTATTGTTTTCCTGGTCTTTGAAGTTTGTATGTTGATGGTTCAGGTGAAGGTGTGGTTAGGTGATAATGCCGATCACTACTATGTTTTGTCCCGGTTTTTGCTTAGCAGAATGTTGACTGTCACTAAGGTTTCTACTGACCTCATCTTTTTGTTAATTGGCTTATATAATTATATTCTGATTTGATATATAAAATTGTTGGATTCCTGTTGACTACTACTACTACTACTGCATGCTTGGAGCCTTTGGTAGCTTATACTAGCTTATGTTTCCTCTTTGTTGTAAATATACACAATGTTGCATGCAAATTGATGGTTCTGTCTTTTCATGATTTTAGATCCCAAATCATGTAGCAATCAAAATTGCTCTTGAACTGAAGAAGCTGCTCATAGATAACAGCCTCTTGGATGTGTATGCCTTCCCCCCTTTACTTTACCCGTCTTATATTGTTTTTCGATATAGAAAGTATGTTGTTCTGTGCTTCAGGTTTTAACTCTACTATGTATCTCTTTTTACCAGGTCTCAGTCTGACTTGGAAGCTAACCTTTTTAAGGTATGTCATGTGTTATAGTAGAATGATGATAATCATGAAAATATCAAAGCCCGTCTATACTTTACCTAATTAGAAATAGCATATTCATGTAACCTTGTAAAACAAATTGTTGATGCAGCTAATGGAGCGACGTGGGTATGGGGAAGAGTATATTAATCGATATAAGATGATGACCAAGTTAGTAAAAGCTTGAATCAGTCTCATGCTATTCATTTACTTCCTTTTGACTTCATGATGAAATCAAGATTTCACCTTGGATACCTTGTTACTTACTTTGTTACTACCTTTCTGCTTGTTTTATGCTTCCTAGTCTCACGTCGTTGAATTGAGTTAGGAAATGGACTGTCCCCTTTGCCAATGTTTTGCTTAATGCTTCCTCGTATGGTACTTATGCGATGGAGTTAGGAAATGGTCCATCTGCTTTTGGGATGTTCATGTAGGAACGACTAGCTCAGTTCAGTTTTTCTCCTTTTGTTTCCCTAAATAGTTGCATGTTTTCTACGACCGCTTCATACGCCTGTCTTTTGTACCAAAAATGAATCTTTCCAATTATGCTCCCTGTCCACATATATGTACTCTTACTATTTCACTAAAGGAAAATGTGCACCCTTGGCATAGTGGCTGTTTCTGTCTTCTTCTTTTCTGTATGTGTGACTCTTTTCATCTTCTCTTTGTCCACTTTGTTTCTGCTTTCTGTGTTTTGATGAGTGCGCAGAATAAACGTCTCATTAATAAAATTGTGAATTCTACATGCGAACTACTTGTGAACTCTACCAAACCATGAAGTCTTTTGTTTTCAGATTCCACCATCAAAGAGTGCCTTTAGTGATTCTTGTCTGTGGAACTGCTTGCGTTGGGAAGTCTACTATAGCTACTCAACTGGCTCAAAGGCTAAATTTGCCTAATGTGTTACAGGTTCTTTTCTTCCTTATGTATATTCGTGCGGATCACACACAGTTCTACACTATATTTTGCAAGTACAGTACATTTAAATCCGATATCTAAATGTCAAATTATGTTAATATCCAACTATTGACGATATCATACTTTTTGCTGGTTAATATTCTTTATATGTGAAGTTTACTAACAAGTTGTTATATTTTGAAACAGACTGATATGGTATATGAGTTACTGCGCACGTCAACAGAGTATGTCATAATTTTGTTTCGTTTTGTACATTATTAAGTTGTGCTATATATCATTTGCCGTAGTATTTAGAAGTCTAGACTTGGGAATATAAAATATTGCTGATGGGTGCTTGAGCACAGAGGATACCTAGTTTACTTCTATGATACACACAAAGCCTATTAAGAACTTATCAATTTTCTTCGTGATATAGCTATCTTTGGAGGCAGAACAATCTTGCTATGCAATATAGTTGGCATTTATGACTAGTTGGGTATCTGCTTTTCGTCTTATAAATTTCAAAAGACAGACAGAAGGGGGAAGAGTTACGTTCCTGAGAAACTAATATACATGTTTAGAGGTCTAGGAATTGTCTTCAGCATGAGTATGCTATTCTGTCAACAAGATATAACTAATATCTATTTTTTAAGTGCTTCCAACAAATTTAAATTATTGATAGTCCCAGTTTGTTAATGTTCTCTCTTTACTTTTGTTAGCGCTCCATTGGCATCCACTCCTATATGGGCACGCGACTTCAACTCTTCCGATGAGTTAATTACTGAATTTTGCAGAGAATGCAGAATTGTTCGTAAAGGTAGTCTCGTAAGTCTACCTATAAGCTGTCTCATTTTATAATTTTGGTTTACTTTTTTATTATTAGAATATATAGACATTTGCAACAGTCTACATAGAGAGTGTCTTTAGTGTTTGCTCCTTTTAAGCTTTAGACTCTGTCAAAGTAACTCTTAACGCTTGTGTATTTTGATATGTTTTTTCCTAGGTTTGGCTGGTGATTTGAAGAAAGCAATGAAAGATGGAAAGCCAATTATAATTGAGGTATAAAATTGTAATCTGTACTCTGCTACTGTATATTTACTTGTAGGCTTGTGACAAAGCATGCCTGCTATATTAGTTCTGCGGTCTCATCTAGGAACTAAAAGGCTAGACCAAGTTTCCCAAAGCTTCTTTTGCCTATTTCCGATTCTATAGATGTCTAGTTTCACTACCAGGCTTTAAAGAATGTAACAAGCACTTGATTGGTCCTAACTGTTCATGCTGAAAAAGGTTATGATTGACAAAGTCAGATCATGTCTGCCATCCTTCCATTGGAGTTTAAACCAACTTTGAGATGCTCGAAGAGTGGATTTCCTTTTACAAGATTGACATGTTTGCTGATCTACATGCTCTTACCTGATGCTGACAGGGAGTACATGTGGATCCAAGCATCTATTTAATGGATGATGAAAATAAACTGCCAGCTAATGTCCCAGAAAAAGATAAAGAGACAGACCATGTATCTGTTGCATCTGATGATAATCCTGAAGGCCGAAATAGTTCAAGTGTTTGTGGGGGTCATGATGAAAATAAAAATGCTACTGGACAAATATTATCACAAGGAATATCTTCGGAGCATCTGAATAAGGTCTCAGCTTCTCTAAGAGATATTGACCTATCAGGAAGTGTTTCCGAGAATAAAGGTAAAAACTACTATGCTCCGCTCCGATTTTGACTTACAAAATTTGCATTCACATACTGATTTGTTCTTGATATCGAGATGAGTGTAATTTGGTCATTAAATTGAGATTCTTTTCGTGCAGGTAATACTCCTGAAGTACCAGAAATTGATAAAAAATCGCTTATTGGGAAAGGGAAAAATGGTACAGAGCCAATAATCGTCTCTATAGTTCTGAAGATGGCTGAATTTGACCATAAGGTGAGTGTATCTTTCCTTTCCACGAAACTTTGAATATTCACAAAGAAAATACTTAATGGGAAGAAATTTCTGTGTTTATTTAAATGTTTCTTTTACACAAAGAAATTGAAGATTAATTGTGAAATACAATACAATGATCAATGCCAAAGAGTAAATAAAAGAATGGAGAGAGAGGACACATATTGGACTATATTAAGTATTCTCATGAAACATGATATTTTTTTTCTTTACCTGGTGATGTCAGTTATTGATCTTCAAACCAAAAGTTTCCAAAGTACTTTTGGATCCATTATAAGATACATTCTCTTTTTTGCAGGCACTGCTAGAGGAGTCAATCTTGAGTCGTACATTTAGTGATAAATGTCTTGTCCAGGTACTACTAACTTCTTTCTACATGTGCCTATTCGTGGTGTGTCCACTTCATTTTCTTCAGGTTTATATAACATATTTTAAGAAGTGATATAGACTTTTCAACAAATTTTCTTTTGTTTTAACCTGTTATCTATATATCTATGTAGTCAATAATTAGGAATCATCTGAGTGTTTGACGATAATTATCCTCCTACTCTTATATCTATTCACTTTTGCTATTTTCCCACAGGATAAAGATAGGCTAATAACCAATCTAAAAACCATTCAGGACTATCTATGCTCCTTCAACTCCCAGGTATGTCAATCTTGTCTGATTCTCTTGGCTAAAAGGCTAATAACCGTGTGCTATTTTACCTCTTACTAGTCTAAATGGAAATTTGGAAAAGGTCTTCTATATTATAGGGTTGTGTGCTATTTTACCTCTTAAAATATTGGTATCTGTGCTGCTCAAGATTAGTTACCTCGGATAGGTCTTACAGCTTATTCAAGTCAATTTTTTCAAAATGTATGCTCTCATAAAATGACAAGATCTTTCGGATGGAGTTATAGTAGATGGAAGGAGAACTGTTAACTCTAGACAAGAAAACGGAGTAGAAACTTAGAATCTCAGATTGTAACACGAGGGGCATATATATAGGGTAAAAAGAATTCCGGTTTTCCTTTTGGGTCGTCTGTATCAGCTAAAGACTAAAAAGAGTGTAGTCCCCCAAAAGGGCTGTAGTTACTCAGTATAGAATATAGCCATCAGATGAAGAAATGGACTATAACATAGAGAAATGTAACCTCGTTTAAGGCCAGTCTTGGAAAAGTGAAAGCAGGGAATTTCAAGAGTGTGATTTGAAGGCCTGGTGGCCTCCTGTTATGAACTTGAAATTACAAGCACTATATTTAACCCTTCTATTTTCGGCTTTGTTTGCTTTTGTCTTCAAATGCATATATTGTTAACAGGGTTCTGCAGTTGTGAATATAACGGCAACAACATTTCCTCAGACATTGGATTGGCTTCATAACTATCTTCTTCAGGTTAGCTTATATTTTCTAGAAGATTTTAAACAAAATGAACTGTTTAGAACATCTTCTTATGTTTCTCAATTTAAAATAATAAAGCTTAATATCAGAAAGAGCTGGTCCCACTTATGTAGGCATCCAGTCTCTTGAATCTCATATTACTTTGTTCAATCTAAAAGCTATTACACATTTTTATTTTTGATAATTTTGTTGATTTTTGTGCAGCGTATTGAGAGTGGCACTTCATCAGAAGCTTGTGAGGACGGTAAACAACCAGTTAATAATTAAATACAGCTGGCAGGTCTTCCCTTAAGCATTGACAGGTAACAAAATCCGCCCTTTGTTAGCTTGTAAAATTGTGTTCTGAACCAACCTTAGATTTATCTAAAGGTTATCGTCTCCTGTTTCTGAGAGTTGCAAATTAAGTTGGTGCCATTACACTTAATTGGAACTAAGTCGATTGTCACTTATCTGAGTCGGTTATGATCCCTCTATATAATCTAAAGAATGGTATTCTCTTTTGGCAGGATTTGTGAAGTTCAGGGAGAAGTGTCTAGCTTGCAGATGCATATTTAAAAGATTTTCATTCTCGTGTGAGCGTAATTTATTAAATTGCTTGTAACTAGCCCTAGAATTAAAACATAGGATGAATAATCGTGTAACATGTCTTCAAGAAGCCACAATTAGGACACACGATTTCTTGTTGTATAGTTTACAGCTTCGAGGTTTCTGCCTCATTCTGGATTTAACAAAAAAAATAGAAATTGTATGTACTTTCCAATACTATGAGATATATGGACCAAGTTTATTGAACAGTGGTTAACATTTATATAGTTTAAAAATCAAATCTCGAAATCCCAAAGATCTTCGATCCTCTTGTACGGACTAGTTGTTTGATTAACAAAGAAGTCTCCTCTCATGATCTTCCTTTCTTTGAGGTTGTCAATCTCCAGGAGATCTTCATCATCCAGTTGGAGTTTGAATGAAGCCATATTCTCTTTTATTCTGTCTTCATTAAAACTCTTCACTATAACACTTGATCCCTTTGATAATCCCCAACTTAAAGCAACCTTTATAAAGTAATGAAGATAGATTCATATATCTGTATTTTGAAAAAATTAAGAGCATTGCAACATACCTGTGATGGAGTTGCTTTGTGTTTGAGAGCAATGGATTTAATGACTGGACTTTGGACCACCGACATTGAACCCCATGCGTTTCCAGGTCCACCAAGTGGTGAGTAAGCACTGACATGAATCTTGTTTTCTTTGCAAACATCTCTAAGCTTTTTCTGCCTCCACAGTGGGTGCATTTCCACCTTACAAAAAGATTTGAACCATTATAATATATGTCTAGTCTTATCCCAACATAAGATTCAGGATTCGGAATTCATATATGCCATTAGTTTATAATACCTGATTAATTGCTGGAGGGACAGAGGCAACATGAAGGAGGTGTTGGATTTTTTTGGTAGAGAAATTGCTGACACCAATAGATTTACACAAACCCAATGCCAAGCATTTCTCCATTCCTGCCCATGTGGCCTCAAGCTCTAATGTCTCAAAATCTTCTTCTTTCGGCACAGCATAGAAAACCCATGGCTTGAGTTTGACAGGCCAGTGCACCAAGTACATGTCTATGTACTCCATCCCCATTATCTTGAGGGTTGTTTTGAGTGCCGAAACAGGATCATGGTGGTCACTTGACCATAGCTTAGAAGTCACAAACACATCTTTCCTTTTGATTTTCCCGTTTGAAATCGCATCACCTAAAGCATTTCCCACTGCTGCCTCTGACCCATATATCCTTGCTGTGTCAAAGTGCCTGTAACCCATCTGGGCAAGCAAACGACATTCGTCAGAAACCGACTTATATTATCGATAAACCACTACTTCATCTTTATATTACCTGTAGAGCTAAGTGGATTGCTTGTTGTGTAACGTAGTCATCATTGAGGCAGGAATACGTTCCAAATCCAATAAGAGGCATTGTAATCCCACTATTCAAACGTACTTGATTCCTCATCTCTCTCTCTCAACTTCTTGGTTGGTATACAGTTTGAGTATGCTTATTGATGCGTACCTCTATTTATACATATATATGCATACTTAAAGTCAATCTTAAGAACTATAAATATATTTATAAAGACATTTTGGTGTCATTAAGTGCATAAGATACTATGTTTATACTATAAACTAATGACTTTGTGATCAGATTAAGTGCATAAGATAGTATGTTTATACTATAAACTAATGACTTTGTGATCAGATTTTCCATATCTCTTGGGATTTGATTTCATATGATTGCATCTTCTTTTCTTCACTTTAGAGATAACTACATAACTCCAAAGCGATATATTTTATTTTACTTTACTCTATTTAGGCTCGATCATTTTTTTATATTTTATAATTTATATTTTATAATTAGAATAAAAGGTTTCTACAAATTGGTGCGGCATATTTCAAACAGTGGCAGTAAGAGCCGAAAAATTATAAAATTGAAAAAGTTGATAAAAACGTAACAAAAACAAATACAACCAGCAACGCGAAAGCACTGATATTCAAATGATGAGTACCACGAAACAAAAATTCGAAACAATAAACCGATACGAACAGAGATGTGATGCAATATCAACATAAGAGAACATATACATCAATTTATAAAGGAGAAGCAGCTGCTACGACCAATCCAAAATAAAATAAATAAAAATTTATAGGATACTAGAAAATCTGAACCGGAAATAAAAACAAGTTATATAATATCGGCAGAACCATAATCGGAAAGCATGTGGTACAATTTGTTTCAAAATGATACTAACATCAACCAATTTGGTCAATACTAATCACATGAAATACAACAAATGTGCGATGAATCTTATAAGTTGTGACAACTAATTGGACGGTAAAAACAACTAAGGGGCATTGGCATTGGTTGTTAGCTAAATTTACAGGGGCATTGGCATTGGCTGTTAGCTAAATTTACTGGCCTATTGGCATTGGCTGTTAGCTAAATTTACTGGCCTAGGACCGTATATAGCTTTTATACCTCCATGAAATCATATATGATAGAGGATCGTTTACAAGATCAACACCTACATGTGATGTGTTTATGAGTGAGGGTCATAACTATACAAAGATCGTGTTATGTTTTGTTTTATATTATTTCAAGCATCTGAAGGGGACAAAATATATATTATTTGTCTCTTCTTAAGGGGGAAATAATTAAATAGAAGCACATATATATGTTTCATTTTTATACAAAAAGTCGATGAAATAATTAAATTGTGTTTAGGGTTGACACTTCATTTTTCTTAATGCATCTATTGGTTAAAGTAATGAATTTTATAGGTTGACATTGTTTAAAGAAAGTACTGTATTAAGATCATTTACTTATTTTCCAAAATTAAAGGGTAGGTCAACTCTTAACACCTAAAGTTATTAGCATTATGAAAATTAGTGGTGTATTTTCCATTGAAAGCAGTTGTAGAAAAAAAATGATTTTCATCTTACAAATCCCAATTAAAATAGGGCGAATTACGAAAACTTTCAACCTATTTTATTTTCAAAATATTTTTTTATACCATTTACTAAAATATTTAGCCTTGTATTTTGTGTGATTTAAATTTAAAAAAAATTACATTTTTAAAACTAATTTGAAAAAAAAAATTCAAAAAAATAATTGGTTTGATCTTTTTAAACATTTAATGAATTTATTAATGGTCATATGGTCATGTATCTATCCAAAAAATATTTGAGATATTATAAAAAATTGTAGGATATTAAATATTAAATAAAGGCTATCTAACATATACCCAAGAGTAAATGCTTATTAGGAGGTGGTAAACCTGTTGTCCATCACTCTATTATTAGAAATTTCGGAAATACGGGTAAAAGGCCGAAAGGGAGAAAATACAAATTGGCCCATACTAATCCTCCTTCTCTTAATTCTCAAATGGATTTTTCAAGAGGTATCTCAAATTCGAACTCGTTCTCTAAATCATCCTCTATCCCATCATTTGCAAGTATTGTAGCGGGTTATAGTGATAACCGATCCCCGTTGGTAACTGGCACTAGCCATATGGAAAAAGTGGGTAACGAATTCTTTATGAACGACTCGGCTCTAGGCTCCCCGGAGTCTTGGAAGGCTTGTCTCTTAGGCTATTTTCTAAATCAACCATCTAATCTTGCCTTTCTAAAAGCCAACGTGGATTCTCTTTGGAAAAGATTCGGTCTTTTGGAATTCAAGCCCCTTCACGAGGGATATTTTCTCTTCAAAATTAGATCTGAGGCTATGGCAAAAAAAGTGTTGGACGAGGCTCCTTGGCACTTTGGTGGCAATTTAATGATTTTGAAGTTATGGGAACCTCTTACCTCCCTAATTAAAGACCCCCACAATGAAATTCCAATATGGATCAAGGTTTTTAATCTTCCTCTTGAGTTATGGACAGCGGAGGGCTTCAGCAACATTGGTTCAGTTATCAGAACCCCTTTTTATGTGGATCATCAGACGGAACGAAAGGAAAAGCTTCGTTTTTCCCGTATATGTATAAAGATCAATGCAGGTGTCCCCATTCGATCTGAGTTATTCTTCAAGATAAGAGGCAAAACCATCACGGTTTCTTTTGAATACCGGGGGCTCCCTCCCCAGTGTGAAAATTGTAAAGTCTTTGGGCACCCTACCCGTCAGTGCAAATTAGGCCCTATCAGACTCTCTCATTTTCCTGCTGGGACCTCATCCTCTGAGGAAGATCCCTCCGAAATTGAGCCAGAGCTTGTGGCTGGATCCCGTCTACCATCTATCAACGAGGATTAAGAGGTGGAGATTGGCGAGGAAGTAGATTCCCCTCCTAAAAGGGTCTGTACGGATGAGGCTAAAGGCAAGGGAAAAATGGTATTATCCTCCGACAGGACCAGCGACTGACTCACTGTAAGTATTTCTTATGAATATTGCATCCTGGAATGTGAGAGGTCTAAACGACCCTGTTAGGAAAAAAAATGTTGCCAGTTTTATTTTTAGTAATCATATCTCTTTGATTGTTCTTGTACAAACTAAAGTCCAAATTCATAAAGTCGACCTAATCATTAGACAAATGACCCCATATTGTCATGTAATTACAAACCACTCAAATCATCCCTTAGGTAGAATTTGGATTCTATGGAACCCAAGTGTAATGACGATAACTAGAATAACCCAATCCCCCCAGCTAATTCATTGCATAGCTAAATGTCACAATTACAGAGCTTCTTTTAAGCTCACTGCTATTTATGCTTTCAATGAAGCTAAGGACCGCATTCCTCTTTGGAAAGACCTCATTAATATCTCCAAGATGGACAACCACATTCCATGGGTTTCTTTGGAGATTATAATGCGATCCGTCATCCCGATAAGCGTCTGGGATCCTTTGATAACTGGTCCTCATCAATCAATGATTTCAATAACTTCTGCTATCAGTGTGAGCTCAGTGATCTTCGATCTACTGGTTTTCGGTTTACCGAGATTAACAAGCAGCCAACCCATCCAATTCTTTCTAAAATTGACCGTGTCCTGGTCAACCCGGATTGGGACGATTTTTTCCCAATGTCCAGTGTCCACTTTGGATATCTTCGTACGTCTGACCACACTACTGTCACTCTCAACCTTGACCTCCCTCGGCCAAGGAGGAAAAAACCCTTTTGCTTATTCAATATGTGGCAATCCCACCCTCAGTTTAAGGACATAGTCACCTCGAGCTGGAATGCCCCTTCTTAGGAATGAGGATGGTCTCCGACAAGCTAGCTCATCTGCAATCTGAGCTAGCTTCTCTCAATCGCAAGGAGTTTACCGACATCTCTTCCAGAGCCTCTGTTGCCCAGAAAGCCTTGTTTGAGGCTCAATCAATTCTAGTCTCTGATCCTCTCAACCCCCTTCTCGTTACCAAAGAAAATGAGGCTTCCGAATCCTTCATCTTTCTTAGTCGAGCGGAGGAATCTTACCTAAAATAGAAATCTAGAGAAATCTGGATCAAATTGGGTGACAGAAACACAAAATTTTTTCATAAAAGTATTAAAGCCCGACTCTTCCGCAATAAAATTATCTCAATCACCAATAAGAAAGAAGATATTGTCTCCTCGCCGGCTAGTGTCTCTAAAGTCTTCGTGAATTTTTTTCGAGGATTCTCTGGGTACCAAGCATTCTGCCAACTATCCAGGTCTCGAAAAAGTCTCTTCTCTGATCTCTTCCCATGTTACTCGTACGGATGAAGAGTCTATGATCCGCGAGATCACCCAGTCTGAAATTAAATCGGCTCTTTTCAGTATTGATAGTGACAAGTCTTCTGGACTGGATGGTTATAATTCTAGCTTCTTCAAATCTACGTGGAACATCGTGGGCCCGGATATCTGCAAGGGTGTCCAAGAGTTCTTCCTCTTTGGAACTCTGATCGATTCTTAGAATGCATCCTCAATCGCCCTTATCCCTAAAATTGATTCTCCTTTTGTTCCAGAGGATTATAGACCCATCGCTCTTTGCAATGTGGTTTATAAAATTATCTTTAAAATTCTGGCCAATAGAATTAGAGCCTCTTTTCCTTATCTGGTCGATTCTTCTCAGTCGGCTTTCGTTTCGGGAAAGAGCATAGCCGATAACATCCTCTCTCCCAGGAACTTCTTAAAGGCTATAACAAAGACGGTAGAGGAAAAAGGGTTGCCCTTAAAATAGATATAATGAAAGCCTTTGACAATGTTCGCTGGCACCTCATTCTATATATTTTAGTTGCAATACAATTCTCGGAGAAGATGATTACTTGAATTATCAAATACATCTCTACCCCCTCTTACTCTATAATTATTAATGGTGACCTTCAGGGTAACTTCAAAGGCAAAAAAGGTCTCAGGTAGGGGGACCCTCTCTCCCCCTCCTCTTCGTACTTGTTATGCAAGTACTTTCAGGCATCCTCAAAGAGAAAATTCAAGATGGGAACTTCCGTTTCCGTTGGAAATGCCATAAGCATAAAATAATCAATCTCTGCTTTGCAGATGATCTAATGATTTTCTGTCATGGTGACCATATTTCCCTCAATATCATTAAGGATGCTCTGGAAGAGTTCTACTCCCTCTCGGGTCTTAAAGTTTATCCCTTGAAAAATTACATTTTTTTCTCTGGAATTGACCAACCCCTCCGATTAAACCTTTTACCTATCATGAATTTCCCTGAAGGTACCCTCCCTGTAAAGTATCTCGGGGTTTAGACTTTCCCACTCGGACTGCTGACCCCTTCTGCAAAGAATAACTTCCCGAATTGATTCTTGGACTGCTAAGCATCTCTCCTATGCGGGTAGACCACAACTAATCAAATCGGTCTTATTCGCGGGTCAGGTTTACTGGTCTTCGATTTTTATCCTACCTTCTAGGATAATTAAGGAGTTAACCCAATATCTTCGCCGTTTTCTCTGGTCCGTCTCGTCAATGAAAAGTTTTGGGGAAAAAAGTTGTCTGGTCGACTGTTTCCACTCCTTATAAAGAGGGCGGCCTTGGGATCCTAGACTTAAAAATCTGGAATCAGGCGGCCGTCCTAAAACATCTTTGGTCTATTGTTAGTAATAAGAATCACTCAATATGGTGTGAGTGCATTAAAACTGAAAAGATAAAAAATAAAAGTTTTTGGGAAGTTTCTTTAACCTCCTCTTCCTCTTGGATTTAGAGGAAAATTCTCCAACTTTGGCATTTGGCTCGTAATTTGTACAGGGTGGCTATCAGAAATGGATTGAACACTTCATTCTGGCATGACCCATGGCTTCTCTCCTTACCTCTCTCAATCCACTATGGAGCTGACATCATCAGTGACTCCCGATTAGGAAATAACCTAAAAATCTCGGACATTATCCGCAATAGTGAATGGAATTGGCCTGCCAACCTGAGATCGGCGCGAGCCAGAAGCCGTTACCACTTGGTCGAAATCCACAAGCTTATCCTTTACCTTCCTCATCCAAAAACCCTATCGATGTATGTTCCTTATTGGGCGACAAAGGCAGGATGTAACAACTTTACAATTAAGGACACGTACAACGTCCTTCGTAAGCTTGTCCCTAAAAAGGGATGGGCGGGTTTAGTTTGGAATAAATTCAATATTCCACGCCATTCCTTTATCTCTTGGTTGGAAATCAAAGGCAAGCTTGCCACCAAAGACAAGCTCTGAAGTTGGGGTTATAATATCCCAGCTGAGTGCGCTCTTTGCCTCTCTGATCTGGAAACTATATCTCATATTCTCTTTGACTGTAGTTTCTCTCAGAGCATCTGGTCCTTTACCAGTAACAAATTTGGCTTTCCTTATCACTGTTTGTGTTGGCTAACTTGGATTGATGAGGCTTCAAGATGGTCAAATTCTCAAAACCATTGTATTTGGCGTACCTGTTTCAATGCGGTTATATACCACATTTGGAAAGATAGGAATTCAAGAATTTTTGGATCCTCTCCGGCTTTGGCCTCATCAATATCTTACCATATCATATGGATCTCCGATTTAGATTTCACGGTACCAAGATTAGCTGGCAAATATAATGTATTTAAATCTAACTTACTCTTTGATTGTGTCTCATGTATTCTCTGTTTGGACTGGAGCGTGGATTCCGGATGTGATGATTATGGAGTCACCACTCAACCACCTCAGCCACCTAGTCATTTTGCATTTACTTGCTTCAATTCCCTCCTGGGCGCCATTCGATATGGGCACCTCTATGGAGACTTCTCTATTTAGCTGTTTTGTTCTAGTTGTTTGATGCTGTATTCTTGTGGGACCTACCCCAAGATTAGGTATGAATTTTCTAATTAATTTAAGCTTTTCATTCACCAAAAAAAAAATCTACCGTCAAAAGAAATATTTTTATATTATCCCACATTTACCGTCTAAAAAAATATTTTAGATTGAACACGGTTATTCTAGCATCTAGCAACACTATATATATATATATATATATATATAAATAAATATATATAATAATATTAATAGATTCTTAGATGCTAGAGATACTTAACATCAATTACCTGCAAAATGCAATAAACATAATCGTTTTCTTTTTCCAAATAATCCACAATCTCAAAACTGTGAAAATATATTCCATTTTCCAAATAATTCACAATCTTAAAACTGTGAAAACATATTCCATTTTCCAAATAATCCACAATCTCAAAACTCTGAAAACATATTCCAATTCAAATATCAATTTCAACTATAAACGTGGATTGTACATGTTGATAAAAATCATATCATGATTAAAATAAAGAAGGAAATCATAAAAAAAGTTATATAAAAATTATATATAAGAAAGAAACTTGAATAAAAATATTCACTTGATAAAAATATTAATCTTATATAATCCATAAAATATATGAGATATTATAAAAAATTGTAGGATTATAAATATTAAATAAAAAAAATTAATCAATTTTTTACCAAAAATATATGATAATAAAAGTAAGAAATGATTAATAACTTTGTTATTTATATCTATTGGTAATCTAATTATTAAGATATTTGTTTGGTTTTGAGCTTATATTATAGAAAACTGACGCAAAAGAAAGATCCTTATCAGTTGCTATGTAATCACAGAGTTAGAATCAAATCTGCAGAGACCACAACCAAATCATAGATCCTATCTAATCATAACATGATATAATTATATTTACCTATTATCACAAATCTTTTCTTACACATCCATTTCATTTTTCTCGTCTCTTCTGGTAAATATTATTAACAATGTTTCTACTCTTATTTATAATAAACAGTTTGGCATCAATTTACAATCCTAAGGACTCGGATTGTTCTATTTGCAAGGCTCCAAATAGAATAGTATAGCAGTTTTCTCCTATTGAAAAGTTTGATTACTTTGTAATTACAGTACAGGGATGTTGTTGATTAGATCTATTATATTATAAATAGTTTTATTGACAGTGACAATTATTGGGGGCCAAAATTAATTCACACTAAGGTTTTTGGCTAACATATGGATACCGTGGACTCAAGTATATAGGATCGAATTATGAAGGTTTATATGGGACGAATCATTAGCTAAATAAATAATCAATATTCAGTACTTTAATCCATTTATTTTAATTTTATTAAAAAACGTAAAGGGTTATACATCCATTATTTTATAATTAAAAAAATATATTAATGTTAAGAGAATTACACCAACTGAAATAAATTATTATTTTTTGGGTTCTGATTCAAATATGATCGTTTAGGTCTATGATTTTAATATTAAAAAAGTTTAATTTTGGTATTATTCTAAAATTAAGGTAGGAATATCACAAACTTAATTAATGTTCTATTTTTTAGAGTGATCTTAGCGATGAGTAAAGTAACTTTGGCTTCAATTGACTCATTTTCTTTCATTTTTATTTTTGTAGAAGCTTTTAGTAGAGTTAGTAGTATCGAGAAATTAAAATTTCATTCTTCAATTTTCATCCGTCGTGTTTTTTAAGAGCTAATTTCCAACTTAAAGTTACTTCCAGTATTTATCTTCTTTGTTCTTTCAATCATCCATTAACATCGAGACTTTTTTGATTGAGAGCACCACTATCATCTATGTACCAAGATACTGATTAGGATATTTTTGTTTGAATTTTGATACCCAAATATATTCTCATTGATTCCTAAATTTTTAGCTTGAAGCTTGAGTTTTTCATTTGGAAAGTTTGTTTCTGCAAAACAAAACAATTCTAGCTAACAAGTCAGGTGAAACCTGCTTAAAGTTGTTAGAAATAAGATTGTATAAAAAATGTAGTTTGCTTATATTCTTCTTTCCAAAACAATCAAATTTTGTTTGTGATGTTGGTTAAACCGTCATGAAATTTTAGTAATTTAGTAACCTTATTTAGGTTATCTACACTAATCGTTGGTTCTTGAATAACAACAAATGAAATATTTTCAGCATTCTTTATTGGTTTGAGTATTATTTTAGTGGTTTTGTTTCCACTTCCTCTAACGTTCCAATTGAGGATTTTAATTGTCAATTAGGATTTCGAGAGGATAACCTTGCAGATCTTTGAAGTGTATGGATTTTATAAAGACAGAACCTTTGATAGTTTTAGATTTTTCTTTCTTAACTCTTTTACTTAATATACTGAAGTCTCTTACATCCTTCATTCTTCTAAGAGTTGGATCGAGTATCAGACTTCCAATGTTATTTTGATTAAGAGAATTTTTATCCAAATCAAAATTTTCATATTTATTTGAAACTATATACATTGTATCTGTTTCGATGGACTTAAGGGCATCAATAATCTCATATCCTTTAAGGTCTACCTTGCTAATTTCTTATTTATCCATGTCATCAGTAAAATTTTGGTTGCTGACTGGTGATGGTTGAGAGGTTTTATTTTGAGACTCCGAGTAATGTCCCATCAATGGTGAGGTTTGGTTGTTTCTTTCTGGCTCAGATTGGATCTCTTCTTTCCTCTGATGAGTAAAATTTGCATTATTGTTTGATTGAAGATCCATGTTACTTTTTGTTCTAATGTTTTATTAGATGTGTTTATTTGGATATTGATTTTTTCTATCTATTTTTCCTATTTGATAACACATATTTCTTGCATTTAGATTGACTATGACACAACTGCAAACAATTTGAATCATATATAGAGTGAGCTCCATATAGGATGTTAATCCAACAACCAACGTTATATTCGAATCCTATTCAAGCTTTGTGCAAAAAGTATTTAGAGACATCAAGCCCGATCCAAGCCCTACAAAGCAGTTCTGTTTTGCTTTGTTTTATAATTGGTAATAAATCGGTCTCCAACGTTTCCAAAAATATAACAACCTAGTCTTTCATGATATCATCATCTCTTTTAACCCAATTATATCATTTGGCCATCCACGTCAGCTTCCATATAGGATGCGGATGTGGATGCGATAACTAATTAAAAATTATTTATTTATTATTTACATAGTGTTTGACCCACTATCCAACCCGACCCACTTAATAACCAGACCCATAATTATTAAAAAACTTGATTCAACTCGAATAATAACCTAGCACAATTTAATTAAAACATCCAAATAAATTTCAGCGAGTT
Organism: Limnanthes douglasii subsp. nivea; assembly: GCA_036936605.1. Lineage (NCBI taxonomy): Eukaryota > Viridiplantae > Streptophyta > Magnoliopsida > Brassicales > Limnanthaceae > Limnanthes > Limnanthes douglasii. Next base: position 175,333,140 of record JAUPFV010000003.1, read on the forward strand.
ACAATCCCATGTTACTAGTTCAGTGAAATTAGTTGTATTATACTCATATATATACCATCAACACGTTTCTCCCATTTGATCATATTTTGATCCTTTTTTTCGAGACAATTTTATGTCTTGATGTAATTCTAATATCTTAGATATTTTGCTTAGCATCTCTAATGTACTACATTTTTTCAGAATTTCTATGTAGTATTCTCTTCACTGTTCACAAACTCATAGTTGAAAATGAAGGAGAGCCATATACATATGAGAAACATGAATATCCAAGTTTTTAAGTAATGAATGTTGGTTTGTTCTTTCAAAATATTTGTATATTTAATATTGTTTTCATTGCCTTTATAAAATGCTATCATTTAAGTCCAAGTACATGAAGATGCTTTCTATGGGGAATCACCTATACCAAAAAGAAAGATTAAAAATTTATAGGAAGGATAAGGTGATCAACTTACTCCAAAGGTAATGATTGTTTTCTATTAATTATTTTAATTTTTATTTATTAAAATTGCATATCCCATCAGTTGAAATCTAATTTAAGTGAAACTCAGAGTAAACTCTAAGGAGATATTAGTGCTCACAAGATCTAACTATGGGAAAACAATCAATACTTGAAAGAAATAAAAACTTTTAATTAAGTAAATAATTAAAAAGTTTTTAATTAATAGATTTTTTAATTAAGTTCGTAAACATTCCCTCCCCCCTATTAATAAATTACGTGGAGAGAATGGTGGAGATCCACCCGTAAAATATCATGTCGTGAGGTATAGATTCCACAATTATTCAACAAAAGAATAGTCATTAAAATTTATCTTTATTATGCCTGACTAACTGTTGTACATGTGTTGTTTCCATCAATACGATATGACTACTTATCAATATGCTTGTTCAATAAAAGAATAGTTAGATTTCAGATGTATATGCAAACCTCATCTTATATGTGTATGTTATCCTCTAATTTATGGGTTACTAAATTATTTGATTACTAAAATATTTTAACAAGAAGATTCTTGAGGCTTGAAGATTATAATAATCATAAATTTTTACTGATTGAAACAAAAGATTGTCTCAAAAAGAAGGAACAAAATAGGATCAAAAGGGAGAAACATACTAAATAATTTCATATTTCTTATGAGTAAATATGTTGATGATATATATATATATATATATATATATATAGAATACTAATAATATCATCGAGCTAGTAAATGGGATTGTAACTCTCTAAATTTGATTTGAGTATTTTAATTAAAATGGATTGAGTTATTAGTTGAGTTGGATCAAGTATTTTAATTAATGTAGGCCGATTTATTGAGTGGATCGGGTTGGATAGTGAGTTAAATACTAGTTAAATAATAAATATTATTTTTTTAATTAGTTATTGCGTCCGTGTCACCTTCTTACACGAAACCTGATGTGGATGGTGAAAGGATATAATTAGGTTAAAATAGCTAATGATGTCATGAAGGACCAGTTGCAGTATATTTGGAAATATTAGAGACTAGTTTATTACAAAAGGGAACGTGTCGACTAAAGCAAGACAAGTTCCAAACAAACTGGACTAACCACATTTTATAGCTCAGATTCATTAGTATGACGTGAGGAGTGGGTCTCAGTCTATCTAGTGAAAAATCACATATAATGAATGAATCCGATGGTCTGTTTGGACCCATAGTTCATGGGTCTGGGCTAGATAGTGTATTGGTAAGGGATCTAAGCTACACCGTTTGAAATATTTTTCTTTCACATCTTAAAAACTTGGCTACGATTTTTATTCCTATATTACAAGAATATTGGTTAAAGTAGAAAGGCCATGTTACCTCGGTCAGAAGTATGAGTTATCATTATTTTAGATTTCCTCTCGCTCATATTGGGTACCTCGGTCAAGAGAGTTTTTATACTATGCATTTTCACCTAGATTATTAAAAGATATCACAGGTTAAAGAATGATGCAACATCATCTCAATCAAGATAATGAGGATAAAGTATGTTGAAGAGTTCACCTAACTAGTTAAAGAGATCATAGTTTGAAGCTCGATTCATAACACTATAAACTCTTATAATAATGAGAATCGTGGTCAATAAAGTGATGATATATTACCTTAAATAGTTCACCTAACTTGTTAAAGAGATCTTGTTTCAAAGTATGCAACATAATAACTCTATATTACCACTATTTCATCTTGGGAACTCCAGCTAAGAGTGTGAGGGTACATTACCTCGAAGGATTTACCTAACCCAATACAAGAGACGCCAGTTAAGGAAGGGAGAAATTATCACAAGAAGATCTATTTTCTCAGATTAAAAGGTCTTCGGTTAATAAAGTGAGGCACAGTCGCCCAAAAGAACATTGTTTGCTCATATCACAGAAATATCAGTTAAAAGAGTAAAACATCGTAGTAGTGTATTTTCATCTTCTCAGATGATGAACCTTGGCTAAAGAATTAAGGATCCCTCACACTAGTTAACACTTACCAAACTATACCACAGTTAGCAAAATGAGGCGCTCTTCCCTCAAAGAATTTTACTTGCCATTAAAAGAACTTCGGTTAAACGACTACATGTATGGGGTACGATCGGTTAAATTCTGAGCCAAAACAATTACCAAAGAGAAACAATGAGTACGATTTTTTTTTATCTTATGTTATAATAAGTTTTAGAATGTAAAACGATAATTTAAAACTTAATACGTCGGTAAGATACTTAATTATGGAAGAAGTTCATAATCTTGAGTGTAAACACCAAAAATATGTATACAAATCGACTATTTAGAAAGCGATATGAGATTGAATTTATGTGACAGGTCGAAAGATAGATCTGCAACGATAAAATGTCTGCCTCGAAAAACTCATAACTGGAGACTTATAAAAGGGACTATGTTTGGACAAATTAAAAAAGGTTAAAAACTAATTCTAGGAAAAGAAAACCTTTACAATTGATTTATATCAATAAATTATAAAAAAGTTACCATTTAGATATAAATAATTTATTTGTGCTTTTACCCGTCATATGATACTAATACCTTATCATTTTGTTTTGTTTGTGAGAATAGGTTAAGCCGCACAACTCAACATTTCAAACTCTAATTCGATGAATCCACGACATAGACTTCCGATCACCAGTGTTAGAGGCCCTATGTTTAGACTAAGAACTAAAGTCAAATAGGTGAAGTTAAAACCGCAATTCTTGTATCGATTGAGACCATTTAAAAAGTGTCAGTCTTAGTGAAATCGACAGTGTCATCTCATCCATCACCTCCCACATAGATAATGGAAGAAAACATCGACCACTTGCACTACGTGCGGTTGGACCACCTCATCCACAACTCAGTGATTTAACTCATTTTGTTAACGTTCTAGCTGAAACTCAAGGCATGTCCCTTACCCGAACTCGCCATTGTGCCAATAGGCTAGCCCAAACTTCCCCATTCAAGACCGAGTAAGCGAGCTACTATATTTTTTCAACACGGTATATAGCCGAGATGACTCTAATAAGGATCATTCTCACTGTACGGTGACAAATCAGATGTATCAAGAGATGTATAAATAAAACTGCAATTATCGTGAGAAATTGACACCACAAACGAGGAAGTTGTAGTAGCGCAATTGACCCACACCTCAACGACTTTGTATTTTGCTTAGTTATTTGACACTTTGAAACCAAACGGACGACATGATACATCACTTCTCCCTTCAGAGCTATTAACTAAGCCCCTGCTTCACAACTGGAAGTGCTTAACCCCTCATCCTTCTTCCCGCTAACTATATACGCCAAAAACATTATGGATCGTACCCTGAAGGTACACTTTTCTCAATTTAATTTCAAGTTTATGTCATTTAAGTTGCAAAAGGTTTTCTCCAAATCAGAGAAATGGTCATAGTATTTGGAACTCTTTACCAACATATCATCAATATACATTTCAATGTTTCATCTGATCGGATTTGCAAATGTTTTGTTCACTAACCGTTGATAAATGGCTTCGATATTTTTCAACCTGAAATGCATCACCTTGTTGAAATTTAAACCCTTACTTATTTTGAACGAAGTTCTTTTTTATCTTTTATATCCATCTGTATTTAGTTATAACCCGCGTAAAACATCCATAAATGATAGAATTTATTACCTAAAGTTGAGTCCACAGGTTGGTCTAGTCTTGGATTTCGAAAGAGGTCAACTAGATGGGATCTGTTCGAATCAGTGAGGTCTACAAACATTTTTCATTTCCCGTTCTTCTTTTTTCACAAAGAATGGGCTTTCAATCCACAAGGGATATTGAGACTTTCGTATGTGACCCAATTTTGAAAACCGATCCATCTCAGTCATGATTGATTTAGATTTCTAAGCAGAAAATGATATATTTTTGTTTAATTTACATATGTTGGTACCCAATAACATCTTTGGTACACCAAGAGAACATGAAAATTTTATGATAAAAAATATCAATATCTCTCTCACGTTTGGTGATAACAAAATGATGATCTTCAAGCTTTGACCGTTAGGATATACATATTTGTCGAAGTTTTTATCAGGCACCATAAAACAAGGGTCTCCCTAGTATCGTCTACATAACCGGACTCTAAATTTGACCATTGTAACCACTATTCCTTCTTAGCCTTAATACTATTTTATTTGCTTAATGACCAAAATCGTTTAACAACATTATCTAGCCACTTTCTGTATATTTCGAACTATCCCCATATTGTTTCCGACCATGAACTTTAAACATTGACGACCAACGTTTCGAACTATACCAAAATGATGTACTCGTCTTGCTCCTCAACCAACTTATTGCTCCAGTTGCACAACTTGAAAGGGACGTGTGTCGTCTTGCCGATCGAAAAACATTTTATAAAGAAGAGACCTACAGGTTAAATGGTGAGGTCAATAAGTTGAATAAAAAGGTTACCAAGCTAGAGAAAGCATTCGCGAATCGACTAAAATAGGGCCAAAGTCTAGAACAACGAGTGAATACCCAACATAAGGCCTTTGTAAGGCTATCTCTAATCGTAGGTCTCCCCGGAGACCTGGTCCAGCCCCGAAGACCTCTATTTATTTACAGACTTGCCACACAACTTCTAACCGTTACTTTACTATTCTAGAGACTTTTAATATAAACAATTCAATCCAAACAATTCCACTATCTTTTAACTATTCATCTCACTCTCTTCATTTCTCACTCTATCTCACTCTCTCAATTTACATTTACTAACTTTATAATAAATAATATAACCTATATTATTAATTAATAATTAACATTAACATTTTTATATTTTTTTACAATATTATTTAATTTCAAATTTATATTATAAATTTATTTGTTTAATTCTAATTTACGATAAATTAATATATATGTTGTAGAATTGTTCGTGGATGATAAACATTTCATAAATGTAAGTAAATCAAAAGCATTGTTTATTTAAAAAAAATTAAGTTTGTAATGAATTTATAACTTTTAAATCTAATTTAATAATTTATTATGTTAGTCCATTTTCGATCTATAAAAGAGTCTATGAAGTTAAGTAAACGTTACCTTATTCATAAATTCTAAAATTTAAACTTTTCAAATCACTATGGGGTGACGTATCACCAATCACGTTAACAATAATATACAATAATTATCTTGAAAAGACCGAGAATGTCAGATGTGAAAAATTAACATGCAATTGTAACAATTAACAATTGGTTAAATGCACTTACAAATTGATAAACTTTAGTGCGAAAATCAATGATTATTGAAATGGATACCTAATAAGTCTCGTCTAAATGTTACCACTAATATTTAGACAAATGTCATATGTTACCCGCCAATAATACGTCCCGCCATAATGTTTATATTATAACTTAAGTTGATTTTATTATAATTAAATTTAAATTTAAATTATAATTTAGTTTTCAATTTTTTTTTATTATAAAGTATTTTACTAGAATAAATTTAAATTATATTTTAAATTAAATTTCAGAATAAATATATATTACAAATTGAATCTTACAAATTTGGTAAATTTTATTACAAATTGAATCTTAGTTTAGTAAAATTTACGTTTCAAACTTTTTCGTCCCTTCCTCTTTCCTCTTTCTCCTTCTCTTTGCTTTTCCCATTTCTCTCTCATTTTCTTTGCGATTGAATTTTTTTTCTCTCACCAATTATTCTACAACTTTTCTCTCTCTTTAGGTCTCAAGACCGCGCTCGCCAGAGCCTGAGACTGAACCCAAATAGTAATTTGGTCTCCTAGTTTGGAGACCGACACCGGCGTTTAGAGAGCGCATTTGACCGTTGGTCTCGACTGAGACCAATGGTTAGAGATGGCCTAAGGGACTAAAAAAATTCATGAAGTTCTTATTAGAAAAAATGTAATTTTATCTGCACTTTCAAAGAGCATTTCGAGAAGGAGAAAACGACTCATGCGCAAGCTATCTGTAATTTTTAAGAAGTTAAAAAGAAATTTCTATGCATATGTTACCGAGTGTATAAGTACAATAGATGTCCGAGACGCTTGGGTGAAGTCTTCCCGGATCCTCGATCTATACGAACTCTTTCCACACTTGAACTTAGGAAGTTATTGGGGTATTTTTCTTGAAAAATAGTCCCGCATGCGTTTTTTTCGAAACCAACGAAGAATTATCCAACAAAATCTCATCCGGTGAATCCACAGACTCTTCAAATGAATATTCAAAGGAAAAAGTTCCTCAATAACTCATCTGAAAAAGATTGAGGATTCTGAAACTGAAAAGCATTGAACTTATCCCATTGCAATTGTTTTTTTTAATATATTTTTCTTGTAACGTTTTGTATGAGTCCTTCTATGGCAACGACGTCTTGTGATTTATATATTTTTAAGTCTTTTGGTCAATTGTTCTTTCTTTAATCAATATTTTTATAAGTACAAAATTATGCCTCTGAGATTTCCCCCAGTTGGTGGTGATCAACCCCCAAATAGTTCCGAAGCGATCCCGCAGATCCAACCTACAAATTTGGTTGATATAGACGAACTGGTTTTGGAAGATCTCAAATTATGAGTGTTATCTAATGTTGACCAACTTATGTTGGAAGATCCCTTATATCCAAAATATAGAGGTTATCTAATGTTGATCAACTTGTGTTGGAAGATCCCTGAGATTCAAAATATAAAAGTTATCTAATGTTGACCAACTTATGTTGGAAGATCCCTCAGATCCAAAAAGTAACAAATTTTCCTCGAATCATGCGAAGATATAAGAAGGCTGAAAAAATTATATTTACCACCCGACTATGTTTGGACCTCACTAAAACCTTCATCCACAACCAGGATAGGAAATAACATGCCATTGGATATTGCATAACTTGAAATAAAAATGTACAAATTTTATATATTTACTTTATATACGATTTTAGATGCTCAATATTCTACAGATGCCAAAGTGGTTTCCCTTCTTGTTCTTCTAACCGATAGGTTTGGGGCTTTACTTTTCCAATGATCGTATACAGACCTTCTCGATTTGGTCCAAATTTTGCAAGCATTTTTTCTTTAGTGTGTAGGAAAAATTTCCTTAAAACCTTATCTCGCACTTTGAACTCTCTTCGTCTGACCCCAGATGCATACATGCTTCTCATCAACGTTCAATAACGTAAGGAGTTTAGATGCTTTTGCATTATTTTTAACTCGATCAGATTGAGCTCGACTCGTCTCTCTTCATCATTATTTTCTTCAAAATAATTCACGACTCGATACGAAGGTAAAATGACTCTGGATGGAGTTATAACATCCTTCATGTAGACCAAAGCAAAAGGTGATAATTGGGTCCCCGTTCGAGGGGTGATTCAATAGGCCCATCATACTTCTTGGAGATAGTTTGGCGACTTTACTACCGATCCTTCCAAATATTTTGAGATATTAGAGGATACTCTTGTTCGTGACTTCTACTTGCCCATTGGTCTATGGATGGAATGAGCTGAGAAATATTGGTGTATGCTTTTGGAAGAGAAAAAAGCTTGTATGTTTTTGTTGTCAAACAGAGGATCATTATCAATTTTTTATCTCCTCAGAATACTGAAGAGAAAACATATGTTAGATATTATAAACTTAATCACATCATTTGATTTTGTTCCTGACAACGGTTCGACTTGTACTCATTTTAAAAAATAATCCACGATAACTATAATCGTTTGTCGTCCATGAATGTTTTTGGTAAGGGCCTAACTAGATCTTTACCTCATTGGTCAAATGGTAGCACATGAAAAATATATTCAAATGGCACTGTAGGTATATATATGATATTTGTGAATCAGTCACAAGTATCACACCTTCTCACTAACTCTTTAGCATCGACCATAATCGAGGTCCAATAATATATGCCAATAAAACTCTTATTGTTAATGCTTTATACCCACAATGCGTTGAACCTTCCCTATCATGCAATTCAAATAATATCATTTGCAAATCATGCTCTTTGAGACAATGCAGTAATGGTCTACTTAATTATTTCTCGTGCTTGATATTGTCGGGGACACGAAACCCATGCACTTTAAACCACAAATTCTTTGCCAAAGACTTATCAATCGATAAAACCTCATTAATCAAACATTCTTTGAGGTCATGGAATCTTTTGTGTAAGTATCCACGAGTATCCTTCAAAATATGTTGCGGTTGCTAGAGAGTCAAAAATAGAATTTTCGGCCTTTTGAACATGTTCGTACTCGACATTTTCAAATAGTGTTGCTAACCCTCTCAAAGATTTTAGATATATCACTTGATGATATTTTTTAGCCTAAGACTATATTTATGTGTGATTCACTAAAAGTAGTGAGTCACTTAATAAGAAAACTCGCTTAGCACTGCAAATTTGTGCAAGTCACAACCATTCCAAAGCGGATTCGTATTATGCTTCGTTATTTGATTATTTGAAGCCAAAATGGTCTACCTGATACATTGTTTCTCCAATCAAAGCTATTTAATGATCGAAGTGCTTGACCCCCCATCAGTCCGAACGTTTCACTCGACTTTTAGTTCTTCACGATTGGTTTCAATATATGGTCGCTCAGAATGAAGTTCAACTAAAAAACCAGCCAAAGCATGGGTTTTGATTCTCCTTTGAGGCTCAAAATCAATATCATAATCCCCTAATTCCAAGGACCACTGCATCAAATTCAATATAGTTTTCAAAGGGAAATATTTTCAGACAACAATCGAATGTACTTGAAAATAAGGTATCATTTTTTGAGCATTTGTAACTAGGGCGAGAACATTTTTTGCAAGTTTCAAGTGTCTTATTTTCGCGTCTAACTAAATCTTACTCACATAGTATACGACCCAAAGATAATTATCAACTTCGCTTATCAATACCATGCTTACAACATAATTTGAAATCGTTGCATGCATTGTTGATAACCAGATCTGCCAAAAATTGCATTGTAAAACGGTGGCGCATCCACAATTTTAAACGACACGGTCACTTCTTTAATAAAATGTCCACAACCTAAATCTTCCACTCCTTCAAATTCTCCAACCACCTCAGTGGTAACCCCCATAAAGCCCACAATTATTCAGTGTGATTGTAGAATACTTTGTGGGTTTCTTATTTGTTTATATGTGGTCATCGATAAAATATTGGCACAATTACCGGTGTTAATAAAGATCCTTCAGATCTCACTTTATATAATATAAGTTGCAATCACCACTGCATATTCGCGTGGTCCAAATATTTATCTTATCTCATCATCATCATCATCAAAATATATAAAAAACGACGAATTTCTGTATAAATGGGTCGAAACACCCGCTTCCAACTGGGTTGCCAAACATACAATGTGCCTCTTTCGAGACAAATTGGTAATCTCTAAAACAATATTTCCACCAAAACTAAAGACTAAAAAAAAATTGGTTTTTAACAATAATTCATCCATGGATTATCGAATTTAGTGACTAATAATCCTTGGACTTTCAAAAATCTGGTGGTTATCCTCAGACTATCCAGTTTGGATAAAGTTAGTCCCCCATATATACTGATTAACGTAAAGCCACCATGTGGCGCCATACTCAACATAAACGTGTATCACAAATGGTCCATCGACTTTAACCTTGACTAAATTCGAATTTTGATCTCAACTAATGGGACCAGTGGTAATACACATTAATATTGAGTATGGTTTGACGTAGAAATTTTACATTAATTAGCAGATATATAAGACTAACTTTATCCAAATTGGATAGTATAGGGACTACTACTTGACATTTGAAAGTTTGAGGACTACCAATAAACTTTTGAAAGTCGAAAGACTACTTATCACTAAAACCTATAGTCCGGGTACGAGTTATTGTTCAAAACCCAAACAATATGCATAACTCACTAGCCTTTCCTTTGACCTTTGCTTAATCAACGATCATAACAATCCTTCAGTTTGGGTCCGGATTTTGATATTTTGATGGTTTATCAAAAGAGTCAACAAACCCTACAATCATTAATGTGTTTTCCAATTCTGGGGCTACCATGACCACCTCCATTCCTATCTGATTACCCATTAAATTCTGCTGCTGAGTCCCAACATTCTTCTTAGTAAAAGTCTTTAATTTTCCCATTTGCGATTAACGTTTGAATTTATTTTTTCAAAGATATGCATTCTTTGTATCGTGACTGAAGTTCTCATGGTACTTGCATTATTTGTTACTCCTCTCCTCCCTTGGAGTCTGAATCAGAAAAATATTTCTGAACTGTATGTGATTTTGAGCTCTATCAAAAATCATTGCCACATACTCTGGTGATTCCGCATAATGAGTGGGTTAGACCAAATTGTTCAACATTTGCCTTGTTGGCTATTGAAAATTAATAACATGTTGATTTGATCCTGATCTTGATTTTATTTGATTCAGACCCCGTGTTCGAAACATAGTAAGAGGGTGAAATTTTTGGATTGGGTGAGGTCGATAAATGGAACGAGTGATTGTTGATTGATGATCATGGGTGACTAAAAATATGCTGTATTTGTTATGGCACAGAGGCAAGTTCCACCGCTTGAGTCTCTTGATTAATTATTCACTTTTCGAATTGTGTCGAAAAAGCACCGAAGTTCAATGCATGTTTCTTAGAAATATTATCTCTTAAAATTTCGAGGAGAAGCCCTTGCTTATACGCACACAAACAATTTCCTTTTTGCAGTCCTCTAGATTGATTTTTGTTTGAATAAAATGCCTAGTATACTTTCTAAGGCTTTCTTTATTCTTTTGTAGCAATTGATGATTGTGCCTATGTTCCCTCAGAATTTCTTACTTACCACAGACTATTGTCTAAACAAATCCCAAAACATGTCAAAGTTCTTTATGGAACCATCCGGTAACCGATTGCACCAGTTTGATATATCGTCCTAGAATATTTGAGAAAAAACACGACACAACAACTTATCATTATCCTCAAAATTCGTCATAAATTTTTAAACTGCTTAATATGGTTGTTTGGGACTTAGTTCCCATCAAAATTTTACAGGTTTAAAATATCAAACCATTTTGGAAAACGCCGTGCTAGAATGTCCGTGGATAAATGAGATGTCTTCCAATTATAGCCCGATGACCCCTCGGGCCTTCAGTAACTACTGCACAACCAGATTCCTCTAAAGGATTTACAAACCAATCACTCACTCTGTAGTAAAAAATCTGGCTGCCCAAGGGAAATTAAACTTGGGCTATTTATTGTTGTTGCTTTACTCTGCCAACAGTTACCACCCTATTATTTTCTTTGGAAATTGGTGTTTATTTATATGAATTGTCCCATATCTTCCTCAGATCCAGCACCCGTCAGGACGTTCGGTGATAGTCAGAATGCCTCCGAGTCATAAAAAGAATAATTACTCGTCTGAAGACCATAATAAGTTTCATTACCCCAGAAGATTGTTCTTTTCAGAAATCTGATCGGGCTTTTCTAGTTGCATTTATTACATTATTTTCAACGTTAAGTTTCACAATATCCTCTAATATTTCTTTTCATTGTGCGACTAAAATAGACTGCTCGAGTTGCTATTTGGAAAATTGGTCATTGTAATGCTACTATTCAAACTGTTATTCTTTAGAAGCAGTTTTGATCACTAAAATCTAAAATCTATATTCTAATTGTTGGTTTTTTTTTTAAAATTTAGATACTCAGATCTCTTAAAGAATTTTTAGGCATGTTTAATATTTCGAGTGGTGTCGGACATCAAATTATGGTACCAAATCGCTCCCACTATGGACGCCAATGATAGTTCCAGAAATATCCAAGGGTTATTAGGTTTAAGATATTGTGTGAGTGAGCTTTTAGAAAGAGAAACATGGGAATTCTAGAAAGAGAAGCTTCTAAAAGTAGTAATAAAGTAATAATTGTTCACTTTTTTACAAAAAAGGATACATTAAATTATATAGTAATAATGGTGGGTCCAAATTCCAGATAGTTGGTTCATTTATAGCTATTACACCCCAATTTATACTAAGTAACACATATTTTTTCTTTATTACCAAAAATATCATCAATGTTACACATTTGTTGGGCTTACATTACAAAGTAAATACCCGCCCAATAAATAACCGATTAGACAAGTGAGACGATATTCCAACCTTTATCAATCACCATAAAAACCACAATTATGCAACTGATGAATGTCGGGGTCTGAAATATAAAATTTAGCATATTATTAAATAAGGCCATTTGAAAACGTGCATACGTCAACCATACTGACCCAAAGAACTGAAGAAAATCTAGAAAGACCAAATGGCCAAATTGAGAAAGAATTCAAGGATGTCAAAACACAAGACTCGTGTGCTCACGCTTTACAATGTCCTAAGTATGACAGATTACACTCATAACTTCCACAAAATATACATTCAAGAATGAACTTTTGCCATGGATTCCCCATATTTAGACCTCATATGTGCCCAAACAAGACCTTGAACAAATCCAATGATTTTTTTTTACCAACAAAGATATGGATGATGATGATTTCCTACATGAATATGCATCATTATAATCACGTATATTACAGGTTACAAGTTTAGAAGAATATTAGTCGATAGAAAAGTAAGAGACAATGTTATATTGAGTTCTAAGGTGAAATATATGGCATTCAAAGCCTTCTTTTATCCTTTATTTTGCACCATTTTCGGTTTTAGTTGATAATCAACATGCCCTTATGCAACACTATGATAAAAATCACGATCAAAGTGGAAGATGCTCCAAAACAGAGACTACTGTATTTATGCTCCCGAATACTCCAACCTCATACAACCTCATCTTAGAAATAACATAGCTTTATGGTTTCAAATTAGTTTCGTTGAATTATCACCAGTGTCTTAAGTACATGGTAGAAGAAATTGATGGTATTTTTTAGTGTTGTCGAGGCTTTGAACAAAACAATCACATAATAATTGCAGTGTTTAACCTACATCAAGAATCATCATGAGACCCCAAACGATACTCTCCTTGAAATTGATAACCCAAGAGAACAACAATTTGAATTCAACACTACATAACAATTAAAATAAGTATACTTGAAAGAAAGAAAGGATAAATATGTGAGCATACGAACGAATATACCTAAGGAGCTAAGGGACCAACTCATCAAGCTCATTTGAGAGCATGCATACGTTTTTATATAGGATAATTCATCGATTATATAGATACCTCAATCCATTACCACTCATCAGCTAATGATAGATCCTCACACCAAACCTGTCCAACATAAGAAAAAATATATTGCTCCCGACTTATCTAAAGTTATTGACGAGTATATCGATAAATTATTGGTCATCGGGAGACATAAAATCTATAAAGTACCTAAATTTTTTGGGTTAGTAAATGAAAAGAATGAGAAATGAAATATGTGCAATGAATTCACAAGGCTCAACCAAGCTTGTCCACATTATTTGTTCCCTGAACCCCTCATCGACTAACTAGACAATACTACCGCTGGCCATAAATATTATCATTCATGGACTGCTACTCTGGATACAACCAAACACAAACAAATTTGGCCGACAAAGATAATACCACTTTTACAACAAACAATGGGTGCACATATTTATATTGTTCCTTTAACTTGAAAAAATATATTTTTAGCTATTGTGTACGATGCATCGAACAATAATATCGAATATGAAGAAATGATAATCAAATTTTTGTTAGCTTTTATTTTGGAATCGGTACCTTAATTGTAAGAAATGAATCACAACTGATGGTCAAGAAGATACCAAGATAATGCAACAATTAGAAAGAAATAATGCAACAAGAATTTAAGGTGGTCATTGAATGTCCTAGCTGACCGCATTAATTTTGAGCAAGTTTAAAGAGAATATAATAATATGACCGATCCTCTAACAAAAAAAAGATAGTATACACGAACACCTTAAAAAGAGGCCAATTGTAGAAGAAAAAACCATTTGGGATAGCAATGACGATTCATGTGCTAGTAAAAACTGATTTGTAAATATCATGGATGCTAATTAAAGAATATCTAATAATTGGAGCTAACACGCAGACAAGTTAGACATCTAAAAGTTGAAGTTTCATTCGATAAGGTATATATAATAAAAGATCGTTATATGATAAATGATGGAAATTGTTGGGAATTTTGTTTAGAGATTTCCGAATAAACTCTGAAGTCTTGTTTTAACAATTTTAGATTGAAATTATTTTGGCGGTTCTCCAAAATTTTCAACCGGATACAATCATAGCATTTCTTTTGAACATTGTGTTTTTCTTGAACACCACCGTACTTATTTATTCAACCAAATTTCTCAATTTGTAAAACAGTTTTATGTCCAATAACGGCTATAATATTCAAATGATAAAACCGGGCCAAAATATTCAAATTCAAATTCAAAATTTAAATGAATTTTCAGAATAGCCCTTATAATTTAAAATATATTTTAACCTCGATTAGGCTCCGTCTTTGGACCTACTAATCATAATATATCTAACAAGTGTGTACTCCACACTCTCTAACTTGCTCGATAATATATTATGACTATATTGGTCGACTAATCAATCCAATTACACTAAAATATCCAACAATCTTCCCCCATTTTAGTGTAATTCGTGATTAACTAAAACAAAATCACAACTAATAACAAATTTATGCATAAATGATATATCGCGACGATTGAATTTCATATTAGTATATTACACATTTCAAATATTCGAATACCAAGGTATCACTAAGGATTGAACCTTAACTATCCATAATGAATACTCGAAGATAATATACACATAAATTTACATTTCCAAATGTTCTTACTAGACATTATTTTTTACTAGCCTTGTGTCCTTATCCTTGTTAAGCATATCAAAGCCAAGTCCTAGTTTTTTTGAAGCGGCTAAACTTCATGCTTAAATAGGTAGATCTTTTACTCTTGCACATACATATGCAATTTTTAAAAAGAACTATTAAGAAGATAAAATTTAACCTCCACAACTTGCAAGTCTGAACACATACTTTGGGATAATAGTACTAATGTGTTCCAATCTCTAGATGTTAAGCTTTCCATATTAAATTCAGCACCTAATGTCATATTAGATGGGAATTGGGTATCTTAACATGAAATATTTCAAACGGACTTTAATCTCATCCCAATAGCCGATTTGTGCACAAGATCTCTACTTAACCCTTTGGTGAAATGATCGGCTAAATTATATTGAGTTGTCACAAACTCTACTGATATAACATCATGCGTGATGCGCTCACGAATCATACTCTGTCTAACATCTAAGTGTCAAGACCATACATCAAATTTTTTAGTGACTCAACTTATTTACTAGTTGCTGCTAATGCCACAAACTCTAATTTCATTGTTGAATTAGTAATTCAAGTTTGTTTCTTAGATGCCCAAGAGATAGAAAGTCCTCCAAGTAGAAATACACATCAACTTGTGAAAGAGTGGACTTCCATATTCGAAATATAACTCGCATCCGAATATCCTACTAATGTTTCTAACAACAAATGCAATATTTGGCCTAATACTAATCATGACATACATATACCAAGATGCCTCTCAGCTTCCTCCAAATCTTTCATCTCAAAACTAGATGACAAGATGTCTTGGCTTCATCAAATTTATTTTTACATGTCATCTACGTATAAACAAATCATAACTCATTTATGAATAACATCAAAATTTACCAAAATCGTAAATTATATTATATCTTGAATAACATCAAAATTTCCCAAAAATATGTTATAATATTATAACATAATTCAAACGAAAAATAGATCCATAAATAACCAACATAAATTGCATTGGTTTAAATATGTCGAATTTATACGACTCACAAACTCTAAATTCATGTCATCTCAGGTCTAGAGGCCATTTTAACATTATTTTAAAATAATATATGCCACCGACTTTTCTATGTAAAATCAATACATTACATACATTATAACTGCATGCATATAAAATAACTACTATAGTTTTACTTACAGTTTAAAGGAATTATGTATCAAATATTGCAACCGGATGCATGCGTAATTACTAACCCACTTTTGTATCGAATACTCCTAACTGCGTGCATCCAAAATTACTAAACCAATTTTGCATGCAGTTTAAACCAATTTTGTCTCAGATGCAGACAAGTGGCTTCAACGCCGGAATTGTATGCAAAATCGATGTGATTAATACGCTATCCAACCCTGGAGTGTTTGTGTAATTTGATTAATTAAATTTCAACCCTCCAATTTCATGTAAAATCCATGAAAAGGGAACGTGTCGACTAAAGCAAGACAAGTTCCAAACAAACTGGACTAACCACATTTTATAGCTCAGATTCATTAGTATGACGCGAGGAGTGGGTCTCAGTCTATCTAGTGAAAAATCACATATAATGAATGAATCCGATGGTCTGTTTGGACCCATAGTTCATGGGTCTGGGCTAGATAGTGTATTGGTAAGGGATCTAAGCTACACCGTTTGAAATATTTTTCTTTCACATCTTAAAAACTTGGCTACGATTTTTATTCCTATATTACAAGAATATTGGTTAAAGTAGAAAGGCCATGTTACCTCGGTCAGAAGTATGAGTTATCATTATTTTAGATTTCCTCTCGCTCATATTGGCTACCTCGGTCAAGAGAGTTTTTATACTATGCATTTTCACCTAGATTATTAAAAGATATCACAGGTTAAAGAATGATGCAACATCATCTCAATCAAGATAATGAGGATAAAGTATGTTGAAGAGTTCACCTAACCAGTTAAAGAGATCATAGTTTGAAGCTCGATTCATAACACTATAAACTCTTATAATAATGAGAATCGTGGTCAATAAAGTGATGATATATTACCTTAAATAGTTCACCTAACTTGTTAAAGAGATCTTGTTTCAAAGTATGCAACATAATAACTCTATATTACCACTATTTCATCTTGGGAACTCCAGCTAAGAGTGTGAGGGTACATTACCTCGAAGGATTTACCTAACCCAATACAAGAGATGCCAGTTAAGGAAGGGAGAAATTATCACAAGAAGATCTATTTTCTCAGATTAAAAGGTCTTCGGTTAATAAAGTGAGGCACAGTCGCCCAAAAGAACATTGTTTGCTCATATCACAGAAATATCAGTTAAAAGAGTAAAACATCGTAGTAGTGTATTTTCATCTTCTCAGATGATGAACCTTGGCTAAAGAATTAAGGATCCCTCACACTAGTTAACACTTACCAAACTATACCACAGTTAGCAAAATGAGGCGCTCTTCCCTCAAAGAATTTTACTTGCCATTAAAAGAACTTCGGTTAAACGACTACATGTATGGGGTACGATCGGTTAAATTCTGAGCCAAAACAATTACCAAAGAGAAACAATGAGTACGATTTTTTTTTTTATCTTATGTTATAATAAGTTTTAGAATGTAAAACGGTAATTTAAAACTTAATACGTCGGTAAGATACTTAATTATGGAAGAAGTTCATAATCTTGAGTGGAAACACCAAAAATATGTATACAAATCGACTATTTAGAAAGCGATATGAGATTAAATTTATGTGACAGGTCGAAAGATAGATCTGCAACGATAAAATGTCTGCCTCGAAAAACTCATAACTGGAGACTTATAAAAGGGACTATGTTTGGACAAATTAAAAAAGGTTAAAAACTAATTCTAGGAAAAGAAAACCTTTACGATTGATTTATATCAATAAATTATAAAAAAGTTACCATTTAGATATAAATAATTTATTTGTGCTTTTACCCGTCATATGATACTAATACCTTATCATTTTGTTTTGTTTGTGAGAATGGGTTAAGCCGCACAACTCAACATTTCAAACTCTAATTCGATGAATCCACGACATAGACTTCCGATCACCAGTGTTAGAGGCCCTATGTTTAGACTAAGAACTAAAGTCAAATAGGTAAAGTTAAAACCGCAATTCTTGTATCGATTGAGACCATTTAAAAAGTGTCAGTCTTAGTGAAATCGACAGTGTCATCTCATCCATCACCTCCCACATAGATAATGGAAGAAAACATCGACCACTTGCACTACGTGCGGTTGGACCACCTCATCCACAACTCAGTGATTTAACTCATTTTGTTAACGTTCTAGCTGAAACTCAAGGCATGTCCCTTACTCGAACTCGCCATTGTGCCAATAGGCTAGCCCAAACTTCCCCATTCAAGACCGAGTAAGCGAGCTACTATATTTTTTCAACACGGTATATAGCCGAGATGACTCTAATAAGGATCATTCTCACTGTACGGTGACAAATCAGATGTATCAAGAGATGTATAAATAAAACTGCAATTATCGTGAGAAATTTACACCACAAACGAGGAAGTTGTAGTAGCGCAATTGACCCACACCTCAACGACTTTGTATTTTGCTTAGTTATTTGACACTTTGAAACCAAACGGACGACATGATACATCACTTCTCCCTTCAGAGCTATTAACTAAGCCCCTGCTTCACAACTGGAAGTGCTTAACCCCTCATCCTTCTTCCCGCTAACTATATACGCCAAAAACATTATGGATCGTACCCTGAAGGTACACTTTTCTCAATTTAATTTCAAGTTTATGTCATTTAAGTTGCAAAAGGTTTTCTCCAAATCAGAGAAATGGTCATAGTATTTGGAACTCTTTACCAACATATCATCAATATACATTTCAATGTTTCATCTGATCGGATTTGCAAATGTTTTGTTCACTAACCGTTGATAAATGGCTTCGATATTTTTCAACCTGAAATGCATCACCTTGTTGAAATTTAAACCCTTACTTATTTTGAACGAAGTTCTTTTTTATCTTTTATATCCATCTGTATTTAGTTATAACCCGCGTAAAACATCCATAAATGATAGAATTTATTACCTAAAGTTGAGTCCACAGGTTGGTCTAGTCTTGGATTTCGAAAGAGGTCAACTAGATGGGATCTGTTCGAATCAGTGAGGTCTACAAACATTTTTCATTTCCCGTTCTTCTTTTTTCACAAAGAATGGGCTTTCAATCCACAAGGGATATTGAGACTTTCGTATGTGACCCAATTTTGAAAACCGATCCACCTCAGTCATGATTGATTTAGATTTCTAAGCAGAAAATGATATATTTTTGTTTAATTTACATATGTTGGTACCCAATAACATCTTTGGTACACCAAGAGAACATGAAAATTTTATGATAAAAAATATCAATATCTCTCTCACGTTTGGTGATAACAAAATGATGATCTTCAAGCTTTGACCGTTAGGATATACATATTTGTCGAAGTTTTTATCAGGCACCATAAAACAAGGGTCTCCCTAGTATCGTCTACATAACCGGACTCTAAATTTGACCATTGTAACCACTATTCCTTCTTAGCCTTAATACTATTTTATTTGCTTAATGACCAAAATCGTTTAACAACATTATCTAGCCACTTTCTGTATATTTCGAACTATCCCCATATTGTTTCCGACCATGAACTTTAAACATTGACGACCAACGTTTCGAACTATACCAAAATGATGTACTCGTCTTGCTCCTCAACCAACTTATTGCTCCAGTTGCACAACTTGAAAGGGACGTGTGTCGTCTTGCCGATCGAAAAACATTTTATAAAGAAGAGACCTACAGGTTAAATGGTGAGGTCAATAAGTTGAATAAAAAGGTTACCAAGCTAGAGAAAGCATTCGCGAATCGACTAAAATAGGACCAAAGTCTAGAACAACGAGTGAATACCCAACATAAGGCCTTTGTAAGGCTATCTCTAATCGTAGGTCTCCCCGGAGACCTGGTCCAGCCCCGAAGACCTCTATTTATTTACAGACTTGCCACACAACTTCTAACCGTTACTTTACTATTCTAGAGACTTTTAATATAAACAATTCAATCCAAACAATTCCACTATCTTTTAACTATTCATCTCACTCTCTTCATTTCTCACTCTATCTCACTCTCTCAATTTACATTTACTAACTTTATAATAAATAATATAACCTATATTATTAATTAATAATTAACATTAACATTTTTATATTTTTTTACAATATTATTTAATTTCAAATTTATATTATAAATTTATTTGTTTAATTCTAATTTACGATAAATTAATATATATGTTGTAGAATTGTTCGTGGATGATAAACATTTCATAAATGTAAGTAAATCAAAAGCATTGTTTATTTAAAAAAAATTAAGTTTGTAATGAATTTATAACTTTTAAATCTAATTTAATAATTTATTATGTTAGTCCATTTTCGATCTATAAAAGAGTCTATGAAGTTAAGTAAACGTTACCTTATTCATAAATTCTAAAATTTAAACTTTTCAAATCACTATGGGGTGACGTATCACCAATCACGTTAACAATAGTATACAATAATTATCTTGAAAAGACCGAGAATGTCAGATGTGAAAAATTAACATGCAATTGTAACAATTAACAATTGGTTAAATGCACTTACAAATTGATAAACTTTAGTGCGAAAATCAATGATTATTGAAATGGATACCTAATAAGTCTCGTCTAAATGTTACCACTAATATTTAGACAAATGTCATATGTTACCCGCCAATAATACGTCCCGCCATAATGTTTATATTATAACTTAAGTTGATTTTATTATAATTAAATTTAAATTTAAATTATAATTTAGTTTTCAATTTTTTTTTATTATAGCTTAAGTATTTTACTAGAATAAATTTAAATTATATTTTAAATTAAATTTCAGAATAAATATATATTACAAATTGAATCTTACAAATTTGGTAAATTTTATTACAAATTGAATCTTAGTTTAGTAAAATTTACGTTTCAAACTTTTTCGTCCCTTCCTCTTTCTCCTTCTCTTTGCTTTTCCCATTTCTCTCTCATTTTCTTTGCGATTGAATTTTTTTTCTCTCACCAATTATTCTACAACTTTTCTCTCTCTTTAGGTCTCAAGACCGCGCTCGCCAGAGCCTGAGACTGAACCCAAATAGTAATTTGGTCTCCTAGTTTGGAGACCGACACCGGCGTTTAGAGAGCGCATTTGACCGTTGGTCTCGACTGAGACCAATGGTTAGAGATGGCCTAAGGGACTAAAAAAATTCATGAAGTTCTTATTAGAAAAAATGTAATTTTATCTGCACTTTCAAAGAGCATTTCGAGAAGGAGAAAACGACTCATGCGCAAGCTATCTGTAATTTTTAAGAAGTTAAAAAGAAATTTCTATGCATATGTTACCGAGTGTATAAGTACAATAGATGTCCGAGACGCTTGGGTGAAGTCTTCCCGGATCCTCGATCTATACGAACTCTTTCCACACTTGAACTTAGGAAGTTATTGGGGTATTTTTCTTGAAAAATAGTCCCGCATGCGTTTTTTTCGAAACCAACGAAGAATTATCCAACAAAATCTCATCCGGTGAATCCACAGACTCTTCAAATGAATATTCAAAGGAAAAAGTTCCTCAATAACTCATCTGAAAAAGATTGAGGATTCTGAAACTGAAAAGCATTGAACTTATCCCATTGCAATTGTTTTTTTTAATATATTTTTCTTGTAACGTTTTGTATGAGTCCTTCTATGGCAACGACGTCTTGTGATTTATATATTTTTAAGTCTTTTGGTCAATTGTTCTTTCTTTAATCAATATTTTTATAAGTACAAAATTATGCCTCTGAGATTTCCCCCAGTTGGTGGTGATCAACCCCCAAATAGTTCCGAAGCGATCCCGCAGATCCAACCTACAAATTTGGTTGATATAGACGAACTGGTTTTGGAAGATCTCAAATTATGAGTGTTATCTAATGTTGACCAACTTATGTTGGAAGATCCCTTATATCCAAAATATAGAGGTTATCTAATGTTGATCAACTTGTGTTGGAAGATCCCTGAGATTCAAAATATAAAAGTTATCTAATGTTGACCAACTTATGTTGGAAGATCCCTCAGATCCAAAAAGTAACAAATTTTCCTCGAATCATGCGAAGATATAAGAAGGCTGAAAAAATTATATTTACCACCCGACTATGTTTGGACCTCACTAAAACCTTCATCCACAACCAGGATAGGAAATAACATGCCATTGGATATTGCATAACTTGAAATAAAAATGTACAAATTTTATATATTTACTTTATATACGATTTTAGATGCTCAATATTCTACAGATGCCAAAGTGGTTTCCCTTCTTGTTCTTCTAACCGATAGGTTTGGGGCTTTACTTTTCCAATGATCGTATACAGACCTTCTCGATTTGGTCCAAATTTTGCAAGCATTTTTTCTTTAGTGTGTAGGAAAAATTTCCTTAAAACCTTATCTCGCACTTTGAACTCTCTTCGTCTGACCCCAGATGCATACATGCTTCTCATCAACGTTCAATAACGTAAGGAGTTTAGATGCTTTTGCATTATTTTTAACTCGATCAGATTGAGCTCGACTCGTCTCTCTTCATCATTATTTTCTTCAAAATAATTCACGACTCGATACGAAGGTAAAATGACTCTGGATGGAGTTATAACATCCTTCATGTAGACCAAAGCAAAAGGTGATTATTGGGTCCCCGTTCGAGGGGTGATTCAATAAGCCCATCATACTTCTTGGAGATAGTTTGGCCACTTTACTACCGATCCTTCCAAATATTTTGAGATATTAGAGGATACTCTTGTTCGTGACTTCTACTTGCCCATTGGTCTATGGATGGAATGAGCTGAGAAATATTGGTGTATGCTTTTGGAAGAGAAAAAAGCTTGTATGTTTTTGTTGTCAAACAGAGGATCATTATCAATTTTTTATCTCCTCAGAATACTGAAGAGAAAACATATGTTAGATATTATAAACTTAATCACATCATTTGATTTTGTTCCTGACAACGGTTCGACTTGTACTCATTTTAAAAAATAATCCACGATAACTATAATCGTTTGTCGTCCATGAATGTTTTTGGTAAGGGCCTAACTAGATCTTTACCTCATTGGTCAAATGGTAGCACATGAAAAATATATTCAAATGGCACTGTAGGTATATATATGATATTTGTGAATCAGTCACAAGTATCACACCTTCTCACTAACTCTTTAGCATCGACCATAATCGAGGTCCAATAATATATGCCAATAAAACTCTTATTGTTAATGCTTTATACCCACAATGCGTTGAACCTTCCCTATCATGCAATTCAAATA
Source organism: Limnanthes douglasii subsp. nivea (assembly GCA_036936605.1). Lineage (NCBI taxonomy): Eukaryota > Viridiplantae > Streptophyta > Magnoliopsida > Brassicales > Limnanthaceae > Limnanthes > Limnanthes douglasii. The sequence continues at coordinate 175,356,708 of JAUPFV010000003.1, forward strand.
ATATCATTTGCAAATCATGCTCTTTGAGACAATGCAGTAATGGTCTACTTAATTATTTCTCGTGCTTGATATTGTCGGGGACACGAAACCCATGCACTTTAAACCACAAATTCTTTGCCAAAGACTTATCAATCGATAAAACCTCATTAATCAAACATTCTTTGAGGTCATGGAATCTTTTGTGTAAGTATCCACGAGTATCCTTCAAAATATGTTGCGGTTGCTAGAGAGTCAAAAATAGAATTTTCGGCCTTTTGAACATGTTCGTACTCGACATTTTCAAATAGTGTTGCTAACCCTCTCAAAGATTTTAGATATATCACTTGATGATATTTTTTAGCCTAAGACTATATTTATGTGTGATTCACTAAAAGTAGTGAGTCACTTAATAAGAAAACTCGCTTAGCACTGCAAATTTGTGCAAGTCACAACCATTCCAAAGCGGATTCGTATTATGCTTCGTTATTTGATTATTTGAAGCCAAAATGGTCTACCTGATACATTGTTTCTCCAATCAAAGCTATTTAATGATCGAAGTGCTTGACCCCCCATCAGTCCGAACGTTTCACTCGACTTTTAGTTCTTCACGATTGGTTTCAATATATGGTCGCTCAGAATGAAGTTCAACTAAAAAACCAGCCAAAGCATGGGTTTTGATTCTCCTTTGAGGCTCAAAATCAATATCATAATCCCCCAATTCCAAGGACCACTGCATCAAATTCAATATAGTTTTCAAAGGGAAATATTTTCAGACAACAATCGAATGTACTTGAAAATAAGGTATCATTTTTTGAGCATTTGTAACTAGGGCGAGAACATTTTTTGCAAGTTTCAAGTGTCTTATTTTCGCGTCTAACTAAATCTTACTCACATAGTATACGACCCAAAGATAATTATCAACTTCGCTTATCAATACCATGCTTACAACATAATTTGAAATCGTTGCATGCATTGTTGATAACCAGATCTGCCAAAAATTGCATTGTAAAACGGTGGCGCATCCACAATTTTAAACGACACGGTCACTTCTTTAATAAAATGTCCACAACCTAAATCTTCCACTCCTTCAAATTCTCCAACCACCTCAGTGGTAACCCCCATAAAGCCCACAATTATTCAGTGTGATTGTAGAATACTTTGTGGGTTTCTTATTTGTTTATATGTGGTCATCGATAAAATATTGGCACAATTACCGGTGTTAATAAAGATCCTTCAGATCTCACTTTATATAATATAAGTTGCAATCACCACTGCATATTCGCGTGGTCCAAATATTTATCTTATCTCATCATCATCATCATCAAAATATATAAAAAACGACGAATTTCTGTATAAATGGGTCGAAACACCCGCTTCCAACTGGGTTGCCAAACATACAATGTGCCTCTTTCGAGACAAATTGGTAATCTCTAAAACAATATTTCCACCAAAACTAAAGACTAAAAAAAAATTGGTTTTGAACAATAATTCATCCATGGATTATCGAATTTAGTGACTAATAATCCTTGGACTTTCAAAAATCTGGTGGTTATCCTCAGACTATCCAGTTTGGATAAAGTTAGTCCCCCATATATACTGATTAACGTAAAGCCACCATGTGGCGCCATACTCAACATAAACGTGTATCACAAATGGTCCATCGACTTTAACCTTGACTAAATTCGAATTTTGATCTCAACTAATGGGACCAGTGGTAATACACATTAATATTGAGTATGGTTTGACGTAGAAATTTTACATTAATTAGCAGATATATAAGACTAACTTTATCCAAATTGGATAGTATAGGGACTACTGCTTGACATTTGAAAGTTTGAGGACTACCAACAAACTTTTGAAAGTCGAAAGACTACTTATCACTAAAACCTATAGTCCGGGTACGAGTTATTGTTCAAAACCCAAACAATATGCATAACTCACTAGCCTTTCCTTTGACCTTTGCTTAATCAACGATCATAACAATCCTTCAGTTTGGGTCCGGATTTTGATATTTTGATGGTTTATCAAAAGAGTCAACAAACCCTACAATCATTAATGTGTTTTCCAATTCTGGGGCTACCATGACCACCTCCATTCCTATCTGATTACCCATTAAATTCTGCTGCTGAGTCCCAACATTCTTCTTAGTAAAAGTCTTTAATTTTCCCATTTGCGATTAACGTTTGAATTTATTTTTTCAAAGATATGCATTCTTTGTATCGTGACTGAAGTTCTCATGGTACTTGTATTATTTGTTACTCCTCTCCTCCCTTGGAGTCTGAATCAGAAAAATATTTCTGAACTGTATGTGATTTTGAGCTCTATCAAAAATCATTGCCACATACTCTGGTGATTCCGCATAATGAGTGGGTTAGACAAAATTGTTCAACATTTGCCTTGTTGGCTATTGAAAATTAATAACATGTTGATTTGATCCTGATCTTGATTTTATTTGATTCAGACCCCGTGTTCGAAACATAGTAAGAGGGTGAAATTTTTGGATTGGGTGAGGTCGATAAATGGAACGAGTGATTGTTGATTGATGATCATGGGTGACTAAAAATATGCTGTATTTGTTATGGCACAGAGGCAAGTTCCACCGCTTGAGTCTCTTGATTAATTATTCACTTCTCGAATTGTGTCGAAAAAGCACCGAAGTTCAATGCATGTTTCTTAGAAATATTATCTCTTAAAATTTCGAGGAGAAGCCCTTGCTTATACGCACACAAACAATTTCCTTTTTGCAGTCCTCTAGATTGATTTTTGTTTGAATAAAATGCCTAGTATACTTTCTAAGGCTTTCTTTATTCTTTTGTAGCAATTGATGATTGTGCCTATGTTCCCTCAGAATTTCTTACTTACCACAGACTATTGTCTAAACAAATCCCAAAACATGTCAAAGTTCTTTATGGAACCATCCGGTAACCGATTGCACCAGTTTGATATATCGTCCTAGAATATTTGAGAAAAAACACGACACAACAACTTATCATTATCCTCAAAATTCGTCATAAATTTTTAAACTGCTTAATATGGTTGTCTGGGACTTAGTTCCCATCAAAATTTTACAGGTTTAAAATATCAAACCATTTTGGAAAACGCCGTGCTAGAATGTCCGTGGATAAATGAGATGTCTTCCAATTATAGCCCGATGACCCCTCGGGCCTTCAGTAACTACTGCACAACCACATTCCTCTAAAGGATTTACAAACCAATCACTCACTCTGTAGTAAAAAATCTGGCTGCCCAAGGGAAATTAAACTTGGGCTATTTATTGTTGTTGCTTTACTCTGCCAACAGTTACCACCCTATTATTTTCTTTGGAAATTGGTGTTTATTTATATGAATTGTCCCATATCTTCCTCAGATCCAGCACCCGTCAGGACGTTCGGTGATAGTCAGAATGCCTCCGAGTCATAAAAAGAATAATTACTCGTCTGAAGACCATAATAAGTTTCATTACCCCAGAAGAAATTTCTTTTCAGAAATCTGATCGGGCTTTTCTAGTTGCATTTATTACATTATTTTCAACGTTAAGTTTCACAATATCCTCTAATATTTCTTTTCATTGTGCGACTAAAATAGACTGCTCGAGTTGCTATTTGGAAAATTGGTCATTGTAATGCTACTATTCAAACTGTTATTCTTTAGAAGCAGTTTTGACCACTAAAATCTAAAATCTATATTCTAATTGTTGGTTTTTTTTAAAAAATTTAGATACTCAGATCTCTTAAAGAATTTTTAGGCATGTTTAATATTTCGAGTGGTGTCGGACATCAAATTATGGTACCAAATCGCTCCCACTATGGACGCCAATGATAGTTCCAGAAATATCCAAGGGTTATTAGGTTTAAGATATTGTGTGAGTGAGCTTTTAGAAAGAGAAACATGGGAATTCTAGAAAGAGAAGCTTCTAAAAGTAGTAATAAAGTAATAATTGTTCACATTTTTACAAAAAAGGATACATTAAATTATATAGTAATAATGGTGGGTCCAAATTCCAGATAGATGGTTCATTTATAGCTATTACACCCCAATTTATACTAAGTAACACATATTTTTTCTTTATTACCAAAAATATCATCAATGTTACACATTTGTTGGGCTTACATTACAAAGTAAATACCCGCCCAATAAATAACCGATTAGACAAGTGAGACGATATTCCAACCTTTATCAATCACCATAAAAACCACAATTATGCAACTGATGAATGTCGGGGTCTGAAATATAAAATTTAGCATATTATTAAATAGGGCCATTTGAAAACGTGCATACGTCAACCATACTGACCCAAAGAACTGAAGAAAATCTAGAAAGACCAAATGGCCAAATTGAGAAAGAATTCAAGGATGTCAAAACACAAGACTCGTGTGCTCACGCTTTACAATGTCCTAAGTATGACAGATTACACTCATAACTTCCACAAAATATACATTCAAGAATGAACTTTTGCCATGGATTCCCCATATTTAGACCTCATATGTGCCCAAACAAGACCTTGAACAAATCCAATGATTTTTTTTTACCAACAAAGATGTGGATGATGATGATTTCCTACATGAATATGCATCATTATAATCACGTATATTACAGGTTACAAGTTTAGAAGAATATTAGTCGATAGAAAAGTAAGAGACAATGTTATATTGAGTTCTAAGGTGAAATATATGGCATTCAAAGCCTTCTTTTATCCTTTATTTTGCACCATTTTCGGTTTTAGTTGATAATCAACATGCCCTTATGCAACACTATGATAAAAATCACGATCAAAGTGGAAGATGCTCTAAAACAGAGACTACTGTATTTATGCTCCCGAATACTCCAACCTCATACAACCTCATCTTAGAAATAACATAACTTTATGGTTTCAAATTAGTTTCGTTGAATTATCACCAGTGTCTTAAGTACATGGTAGAAGAAATTGATGGTATTTTTTAGTGTTGTCGAGGCTTTGAACAAAACAATCACATAATAATTGCAGTGTTTAACCTACATCAAGAATCATCATGAGACCCCAAACGATACTCTCCTTGAAATTGATAACCCAAGAGAACAACAATTTGAATTCAACACTACATAACAATTAAAATAAGTATACTTGAAAGAAAGAAAGGATAAATATGTGAGCATACGAACGAATATACCTAAGGAGCTAAGGGACCAACTCATCAAGCTCATTTGAGAGCATGCATACGTTTTTATATAGGATAATTCATCGATTATATAGATACCTCAATCCATTACCACTCATCAGCTAATGATAGATCCTCACACCAAACCTGTCCAACATAAGAAAAAATATATTGCTCCCGACTTATCTAAAGTTATTGACGAGTATATCGATAAATTATTGGTCATCGGGAGACATAAAATCTATAAAGTACCTAAATTTTTTGGGTTAGTAAATGAAGAGAATGAGAAATGAAATATGTGCAATGAATTCACAAGGCTCAACCAAGCTTGTCCACATTATTTGTTCCCTGAACCCCTCATCGACTAACTAGACAATACTACCGCTGGCCATAAATATTATCATTCATGGACTGCTACTCTGGATACAACCAAACACAAACAAATTTGGCCGACAAAGATAATACCACTTTTACAACAAACAATGGGTGCACATATTTATATTGTTCCTTTAACTTGAAAAAATATATTTTTAGCTATTGTGTACGATGCATCGAACAATAATATCGAATATGAAGAAATGATAATCAAATTTTTGTTAGCTTTTATTTTGGAATCGGTACCTTAATTGTAAGAAATGAATCACAACTGATGGTCAAGAAGATACCAAGATAATGCAACAATTAGAAAGAAATAATGCAACAAGAATTTAAGGTGGTCATTGAATGTCCTAGCTGACCGCATTAATTTTGAGCAAGTTTAAAGAGAATATAATAATATGACCGATCCTCTAACAAAAAAAAGATAGTATACACGAACACCTTAAAAAGAGGCCAATTGTAGAAGAAAAAACCATTTGGGATAGCAATGACGATTCATGTGCTAGTAAAAACTGATTTGTAAATATCATGGATGCTAATTAAAGAATATCTAATAATTGGAGCTAACACGCAGACAAGTTAGACATCTAAAAGTTGAAGTTTCATTCGATAAGGTATATATAATAAAAGATCGTTATATGATAAATGATGGAAATTGTTGGGAATTTTGTTTAGAGATTTCCGAATAAACTCTGAAGTCTTGTTTTAACAATTTTAGATTGAAATTATTTTGGCGGTTCTCCAAAATTTTCAACCGGATACAATCATAGCATTTCTTTTGAACATTGTGTTTTTCTTGAACACCACCGTACTTATTTATTCAACCAAATTTCTCAATTTGTAAAACAGTTTTATGTCCAATAACGGCTATAATATTCAAATGATAAAACCGGGCCAAAATATTCAAATTCAAATTCAAAATTTAAATGAATTTTCAGAATAGCCCTTATAATTTAAAATATATTTTAACCTCGATTAGGCTCCGTCTTTGGACCTACTAATCATAATATATCTAACAAGTGTGTACTCCACACTCTCTAACTTGCTCGATAATATATTATGACTATATTGGTCGACTAATCAATCCAATTACACTAAAATATCCAACAATCTTCCCCCATTTTAGTGTAATTCGTGATTAACTAAAACAAAATCACAACTAATAACAAATTTATGCATAAATGATATATCGCGACGATTGAATTTCATATTAGTATATTACACATTTCAAATATTCGAATACCAAGGTATCACTAAGGATTGAACCTTAACTATCCATAATGAATACTCGAAGATAATATACACATAAATTTACATTTCCAAATGTTCTTACTAGACATTATTTTTTACTAGCCTTGTGTCCTTATCCTTGTTAAGCATATCAAAGCCAAGTCCTAGCTTTTTTGAAGCGGCTAAACTTCATGCTTAAATAGGTAGATCTTTTACTCTTGCACATACATATGCAATTTTTAAAAAGAACTATGAAGAAGATAAAATTTAACCTCCACAACTTGCAAGTCTGAACACATACTTTGGGATAATAGTACTAATGTGTTCCAATCTCTAGATGTTAAGCTTTCCATATTAAATTCAGCACCTAATGTCATATTAGATGGGAATTGGGTATCTTAACATGAAATATTTCAAACGGACTTTAATCTCATCCCAATAGCCGATTTGTGCACAAGATCTCTACTTAACCCTTTGGTGAAATGATCGGCTAAATTATATTGAGTTGTCACAAACTCTACTGATATAACATCATGCGTGATGCGCTCACGAATCATACTCTGTCTAACATCTAAGTGTCAAGACCATACATCAAATTTTTTAGTGACTCAACTTATTTACTAGTTGCTGCTAATGCCACAAACTCTAATTTCATTGTTGAATTAGTAATTCAAGTTTGTTTCTTAGATGCCCAAGAGATAGAAAGTCCTCCAAGTAGAAATACACATCAACTTGTGAAAGAGTGGACTTCCATATTCGAAATATAACTCGCATCCGAATATCCTACTAATGTTTCTAACAACAAATGCAATATTTGGCCTAATACTAATCATGACATACATATACCAAGATGCCTCTCAGCTTCCTCCAAATCTTTCATCTCAAAACTAGATGACAAGATGTCTTGGCTTCATCAAATTTATTTTTACATGTCATCTACGTATAAACAAATCATAACTCATTTATGAATAACATCAAAATTTACCAAAATCGTAAATTATATTATATCTTGAATAACATCAAAATTTCCCAAAAATATGTTATAATATTATAACATAATTCAAACGAAAAATAGATCCATAAATAACCAACATAAATTGCATTGGTTTAAATATGTCGAATTTATACGACTCACAAACTCTAAATTCATGTCATCTCAGGTCTAGAGGCCATTTTAACATTATTTTAAAATAATATATGCCACCGACTTTTCTATGTAAAATCAATACATTACATACATTATAACTGCATGCATATAAAATAACTACTATAGTTTTACTTACAGTTTAAAGGAATTATGTATCAAATATTGCAACTGGATGCATGCGTAATTACTAACCCACTTTTGTATCGAATACTGCTAACTGCGTGCATCCAAAATTACTAAACCAATTTTGCATGCAGTTTAAACCAATTTTGTCTCAGATGCAGACAAGTGGCTTCAACGCCGGAATTGTATGCAAAATCGATGTGATTAATACGCTATCCAACCCTGGAGTGTTTGTGTAATTTGATTAATTAAATTTCAACCCTCCAATTTCATGTAAAATCCATGAAAAATCCCAACGATTAAATCACCAGCTAGCATGCAAAATTCATATAAGCTGGATTTGCATTGTATAAATCAAAGATGTCTCATTTTCATTTATATAAACTGCCATACTTAATCTGCCTTTGCATGTCAAATAATAAATTAATTTACATCTGCACGTCAAATCGTAAATCCCAGATGCAACAACGTTTCCATTTAGGTAATATTAAACTAACAACACATAAATGTATATATAATCTTCATAAACCTTATATGCATGCAATGTTAGAAATGAGGCCGACATTCATTAAACTACTTTAATGATTTCACATGCAAAACTTCGTTTATTTTATTTAGACTAGATCATGCAAATTAAGTAAAATGCATGAGCATACCTGATCTATATGTAAACAGGTGAGAACTGCATGTTGCAGTTATTGTTTTACATCAAAATTCATATATATAACTTTACTTACACTCACTGCGTGTCAACCTCTATCTTTACACTTTTATCTTTTACGCTTTGATCAAAACTGAACAGTTAACAAAACTACTTATCCCGTTTTATTAATGGTCAACTAAAAATAAGCCTTTAAATATTGACCGAATGATTTATTATTTCAAATAACAAAATCAGTTCTATTAAAGCTTCAGTTAACAATAACCCTTTATACTTGGCGTATCACGGGTTGATTTAATTATTAAATCATAAAATCATCCAATTATTTAAATCAAATATACTTACATAGAAAATTGTGTAAGTGCAGCAGTTTTAAGTTTAAAAAATGATGTACATATGTTAGCAACGACCGTGCTGTTTTGTTAACAGATATATAGTAGTTTCTAAGGCAGAACATTATCTCTCATTCGAAATTATTTAGTTTTTCATGATGCAATAGGGTTTGCAAATTATTGATCATTCCTCTGGACCAACTGACACAAAAGCATGTAGACTTAAATTTATACACACCAGCCATAAAATGGTATAAATAAAACTAAAACTTTAGTATTTTTTATTCTAAAGTTTGCAGCCATTAGTATGGTTGTACAATGACAGCAAACTAGAAGTCACTAGTTAGAAAAATATTTTTTTTTACAGAAACAAAAAAGCAAAATATGATTTCTTCATATAACCAGTCAGTTCAAGCATTTTTTAGCCATAGATATACACTTCTAACAACCAAAATAATAATTAATATAGTGTGTGTATCATTTACATAATTTAAAAAAAATTAGAGATTATCACCAAATTCATCCATGAGTAAAAGTCAAGGGAGAAAAACTTATAGGACGATGATACCATAGTTTCAATGCTTTGATACTTGATTATGGATTCTCTTACATATGATTAAAAATCTCTTCATTTAAATCTTCATACAAATCCTTGCATAAAACAAGAACATCTTCACACAAATCTCTTCATAAAACAAGAACATATAATTTCAATCTTTTTGTTGGGAATTTTGTTTAGAGATTTCCGGATAAACTCCGAAGTCTTGTTTTAACAATTTCAGATTGAAATTATTTTGGCGGTTCTCCAATTTTTTCAACCGGATAATATCATAGCGTTTCTTTTGAACAACGAGAATGAATAATTTTGTTGTTGTGTTTTTCTTCAACGGAACCGTACTTATTTATTCAACCAAATTTCACAAATTGTAAAACAGTTTTATGTCAAATAACGGCTATAATATTCAAATGATAAAACCGGACCAAAATATTCAGATTCAAATTCAAATTTTAAATGAATTTTCAAAATAACCCTTATCATTTAGAATATATTTTAGCCTCAATCAGACTCCGCCTTTGGACCTACTATGATATCATAATGTATTCTAACAAATGTGTACTCCAACTTGCTCGACTAGTCAATCCAATTACACAAAAATATGAAATAGAAATATATCTATGGTCAGTGCAAAGATGCCTGGCCCCAGAGGCTGAATATTACCTAAATAAATACCCTTTGTTTCATGTGGAGGATGAGTTGGTGCGCGTACATTAGTGCACAAAGCGTTGACCCTTTAATACCATTGCTCAAAATACGTAAGCTCGTGAATTGGTAAAAAATGTGATAATTACCAGCAATAGTCTCACGTACAACATTTAACCAGGTGTGTTGGCATCTTAAAGATCTTTATTCTGAACAGCACGCAGTTTAATAATAAGAAAATGTATAAATTTTGCTCACAGTACCTCATCTCCTATCATCCACAAACAAATGACAAAGTGGAGATCCGATCTTGAACGGTTTAAAAGAAACATAAGAAAGCTAAAAAGACAGTTTGAAGCATTGACTCGGATTGTTTGAATGTACAAGACATCTCTCCCCCAGCCTCACATATAATGTACTGATTTATGTTTAAGATATACTCATCAAATGGAGTTAAAATTTATTAAGTAAAAATAATCAAGTTATGATAGTTTATAAAGCTTATTTAAAAACAATTTACGTTTTAATTCTTTGCTTGGCTAATTCGGAATAAAATTTACCCAAAAACTACAGGTAGCTAAACAGGTAAATCGAGAATATAAGAACAACTATCGGTTCTTATAACAAACTAATGAAAGTTTAATCATCTTATTTTTAAACAATTTACACTTCAATTCTTTGCTTTGCTAATTTGCAATAAAATTTACCCAAAAGCTAAACAGGTAAATGGAGAGAATAAGAACTATCGATAAAGCCATTTGGTCTTCTTCATCTAAACACAAACTTCAGTTTGGTTAGTCGAATGAAGGCTTGAAGATAAATACGTACCAAAAATTAAAAAAATCTGGTTCGCTGAACCGTTTGGGAATCGATTATGATTAATTATTACTCCCTCTGTCCCATTATATTCTAAGAAAAAATATTTGCCCCAATATAATTAACGATTCCAAATACTAAAGGGGTATTAATAGTTGTATATCATTTCTATCCTATCATTTAATTAATTTATTCTAATCTTGTTTTTCTATAACTATTATTTATGAAAATTAGAAACTTTTTACAACTTCAAAACTAACAATAAAAGACCGAGGGAGTATAAATGAAGGTTGAGTTGACATCTGAGTTAGGTTTTCTAATCATTAAACAAATCAACGATCATCTGGTTTGGATTTGGATTGCTATCCACAACAAACTTTTGATCCGGAACAAATTTACAGATTGTGTTCTTTGTTAAACTGCCCGGAGATATTGGAGCGTACACGGAGACATTGGAGCGTATTTTATCGTCCCACGTTTTGTTGGCACGTAAAGCACCTTGGAGCGCTTAGATGCAAGACAAAAAAAAAAAAAAGTAAGAAAACAAAAATTAGAAACTGAGAGAACTTATTTTATATTAAGACTTGCCTGTCCTACTGGGCTGCTTAAACTCTAGAAGTACAAGGTCACAACTTGCATTAGAAACCGACCTTGAATCTCCTTTGAGTAAGAACAATTTTTCAAATCTTGGTAAACTGAAGAAGACCGTTGAACAACATGAGGTTTTGCTCAATATAATATAATATAGTCTTGGAGAAGCAAAACTAGATAAGAATGAGACATGTGTTACCCTGAAGAGTGCATGGTACCTTGAACATAATAAGAAGGCGCTACACTTTAGGGAATAAGTTTCCCGAGGTAATATTGGCCAACACTAATTAGTCTGAAGTGAAGGATCTAGCAGGAGACGAAGACCGAAATCAAATGAGAACTTGAGGAATAGAGTTTCATCGGGCGCACGGTTGTTTAGACTAATGCCACGCTCGAGCAGCGAAATAAAACTGTGGCTGGGTCCTCCTTCATTAGAAGAACGCAGTATCTAACCAAAGAATCAATAATGAGAAATAGAAACGATTTACCCCACATAATTTGTTAGAACCCCTATTATCAAAGAAATAAGGTATGATTTATTCAAACTATAATGAACTTTAAAAGTTCAAGAAGGATGCATAGATTGATTAAAGTTATTGCGGCCGCTTCTGAATAATCGACTCTGACTAATACGTGGCAAGCAAGCGTAAAACTGTCAGAAACACGCAAATTTGACTTGAGCTCCATAAAAAGTACGGGAGAGAAAATCGATCCCTTGAATCAAAGTCACGAAGCTATTTATACGAAAAAAGAAAGGAAAATGCGACCGAGGGCACCGGTTAAGGAAGCCTTTAGTTACTCCTTTCGGAATTTTTTTATATTAAATTAAATCAAATAAATAAATTTAAACATTAAATAAGAATTTTTTTTCGAAAAAAATAATTAATGTTCTCATTAACCGATGCCAAAACCATAAAAAAAAATACTCTCAAAAATCTTTTCATAGCTTCTCTTACACTTTTTTCTAAAAAAAGCAAATAAAGACTTTTATTACTTAATTGAACAAAATACAAAATTTTGGTTTAATTGAAAGAAAATGCAAATAAAAGGACTAAAAGAGATATTTCCAAAAATAAAGCACCAATTTTTTCCTCATCAATTCAAATTGAATTCTTCAAAATTTCAAGCGAAGTTAGCTTCAACGAAGGCATCACTTCGAGCTTGCAGTAACACTATAATCAACTCAAGTTACGAAGCCCACTCCAAGACTTTCAAGCAACACAATTGTTCTTAATTCATTAGGAGCAAATAAGTGAAGTTAAAACCGCAATTCTTGTATCGATTGAGACTATTTTAAAAGTGTCAGTTCTAGTGAAATCGACCGTGTCATCTCATCCATCACCTCCCACGTGGATAATGGAAGAAAACATCGACCACTTGCACTACGTGCGGTTGGACCACCTCATCCACAACTCAGTGATTTAACTCATTTTGTTAACGTTATAGCTGAAACTCAAAGCATATTGCTCACCCAAACTCGCTATTGTGCCAATAGGCTAGCCCAAAATTCCCCATTCAAGACCGAGTAAGCGAGATACTATATTTTTCAACACGGTATATAGCCGAGATGATACTAATAAGGACCATTCTCACTGTACGGTGACAAATCAGATGTATCGAGAGATGTATAGATAAAACTGCAATTCTCGTGAAAAAGAACACCACAAACGAGGAAGTTGTAGTAGCGCAATTGACCCACACCTCATCGACTTTGTATTTTGCTTAGTTATTTGACACTTTGAAACCAAACGTACGGCATGATACATCACTTCTCCCTTTAGAGCTATTAACTAAGCCCCTGCTCCACGACTAGAAGTTCTTGACCCCTCATCCGTCTGAATGATCCACTCGACTTTTAGTTATTCATGATATGATTAATATATGGTCGCTCAGATGAAATTCAACTAAAAAATCAAACAAGACCGGGCTTTGATTGTCGTTCAAAGCTTAAACTCAGTATCATAATGCTCAAATTCCACATACCATTTTCTCATTTAGCCAATTACGTTAGGCTTTTACAATACATGTTTTGAAGGGAAAGATGTTCAAACCACAATTGAGTGTACTCGAAAGTAAGGTCTCATTTTCCGAGCTGCTATAACTAAGACGACATAATTTTTTTTCGAGGTGCTGTAAATATTATATTATTTTAATAAAAGCTTCATTGCATTATGGAATGCAACTAAACATTTCATCTGCCTCAACACTTGAAAGAATAAAGCATATTTATCCAAAACTTGGATATAAATCTATTGAGGGCGACCAACCTTCATGTCAATATCTGAACCTCTTTAATGGATTTGAGAATATACATAATTTTTAATGCATTCATTTATACAGGGTCGGCTTCAATCCTCTTCCCGCTAACTATATACGCCAAAACATTCCGGATCGTACCCTGAAGGTACACTTTTCTGAATTTAATTTCAAGTTTATGCCATTTAAGTTGCAAAAAGTTTTCTCCAAATCAGAGAAATGGTCATCGTCTTTCGAACTCTTTACCAACATATCATCAATATACACTTCAATTTTCACCTGATCTGATTTGCAAATGTTTTGTTCACTAACCGTTGATAAGTGGCTCTGATATTTTTCAACCTGAAATGCATCACCTTGTAGAAGTTTAAAAGCTTACATATTATGAACGAAGTTCTTTTTTTATCCTTTATATCTATTTGTATTTAGTTATAACCCGCGTAAATCATCCATAAATGATAGAATTTATTACCTAAAGTTGAGTTCACGGGCTGGTCTAGGTTTGAATTTCGAAAGAGGTCATTGAGATGGGAGCTGTTCAAATCAGCGAGGTCTACAAACATTCTTCATTTCCCATTCTTATTTTTAAAAAAGAATGGGTTTTCTATCCACAAGGGATATTGAGACTTTCGTATGTGACCCACTTTTGAAAACCGGTCCACCTTAGTCATGATCGATTTAGATTTCTAAGCAGAAAATGATATATTTTTGTTTGAATTGTTAGACGTATGTTGCGTAGGATGGCGAGTTTATGCCATATAATATATGTTGGTACCCCATAACATCTTTGGTACACCAAGAGAACATATAAAAAATTTATGATAAAAAAATATCAATATCTCTCTCACTTTTGGTGATAACAAAATGATGATCTTCAAGCTTCGAACGCTGGGATATACATAATTTTCGAAGTTTTCATGAGGCACCGTAAAACTGAGGTCTCCCTCGGATCGTCCACATAATCAGACTCTGAATTTGACCCTTGTAACCACTTACCTTCTTAGCCTTAATACTCTTTATTTGCTTAAGGGCTAAAACCGTTTTACAACATTATCAAGCCACTTTATGTATATTTCGAACTATCCCCATATTGTTTCCGACCACATACTTTGAACATTGACGACCAATGTTTCGAACTATACCAAAATGATGTACTCGCCTTGCTCTTCAACCAACTCATTGCTCTAGTTACACAACTTGAAAGGGAAGTGTGTCGTGTTACCGATCGAAAAATGTTTTATAAAGAAGAGACCTGCAGGCTAAATGGTGAGGTCAATAAGTTGAATGAAAAAGTTACCAAACTAGAGAAATCAGTCGCGAATCGACTAAAATAGGGCCAAAGTCTAGAACAGCGAGTGAATACCCAACATAAGGCCTTTGAAAGGGACTGAACAAATTCATGAAGTTCTTACTAGAAAAATATAATTTTATCTGCACTTTCAAAGAGCAGTACGAGAAGGAGAAAATGACTTATGCGCAAGCTATCTATAATTTCTAAGAAGTTAAAAAGAAATTTCTATGCATATGTTACCGAGTGTATAAGTAAAATAGATATCTGAGACGCTAGGGTGAAGTCTACCCGAATCCTCGATCTATACGAACACTTTTCAAACTTGAACTTTATTGGGGTTTTTTCTTGAAATATATCGTCCCCCATGCGTCTTTTTCAAAAAAACGAAAAATTGTCCAACAGAAGCTCATTCGGTGAATCCACAGACTCTTCAAGTGAATATTCAAAGGAGAAATTTCCTCAAATAACTCATCTAAAAAATATTGCGATGAGGATTCCAAAACAGAAAAGCATTGAACTTATCCCATTGTAATTGTTATATATATATATATATATATATATTTCTTTTAACTTTTTGTATAAGTCCTTCTATGGCAATGACGTCTTGTTATTTAGATAATTTTTAAGTCTTTTGTTCAATTGTTCTTTCTTTAATCAATATTTTTATAATTACAAAATTATGCCTCTGAGATTCCCCCCCCCCAGTTGGTGGTGATCAACCCCCAAATAGTTCCGAAGCGATCCCTCAGATCCAACCTACAAATTTGGTTGATATAGACCAACTGGTTTTGGAAGATCTCTCAAATTCAAATTATGAGTGTTATCTAATGTTGGCCAACTTATCTTGGAAGATCCCTTATATCCAAAATATAGAGGTTATCTAATGTTGATCAACTTATGTTGCAAGATCCTTCAGATTCAAAATATAAAAGTTATCTAATGTTGAAAAACTTATGTTGGAAGATCCCTAGGATCCAAAAAGTAACGAATTTTCCTCGAATCATGCAAAGATATAAGAAGGCTGAAAAATTGTATTTACCACCCGACTATGTTTGGATCTCACTAAAATCCATTTGACAAGTTTTTGTTTCTCCAAATAATCTAGCAGATGATTTGGGGAATGATGTGAGTAATGTGCCTCTTGTTATTAGTGAACCGGAACCAAAAGAGAATTACATGGGAAAGAACAATAAACCTTCCAATCTTTATTTTGAAAATGCAGCTGAAATAGTTCCAAAGTTGCCAAGCAAAACAACAGCTTACAAAGAGGTGGTTTTTCTCTTCGCAACTGTTGCAGAATTCGTATTTGGAGGCCATTTGAGTATGCCTTTTCATAAGATTGCTATCAATGGGAATAAAACCTATTAAAAGCTTCCAGCAAATGAATGAATTTTTTTAGGTATAGAAGGACTCCAAATCTTGAAGAAAAGACCAGATTTAGTATATTTAGTTATAGTACTTTCCCAAGTAGTTTTAGTATCAAAATCCTGATTGTTTGAAAGTTTCCAAATGATTTTGTCAAGTTTATCAGGATCAATTCTATACTTAGATAAATGATTGATTCTATCACTGGTAAGGAAGTCTTGAAGAGTATTGTAGTCCCAGTTATTGTTTTTCCAAAAACATTTTTACACAAACATTTAGGTACCGACTGTGAGAGTTTGAATCACTTATCAGAGGGAGCTGGTCATGCCATTCTTCCAACCAGAAGTCCATGCAACCTTGGCCAAGCTTCCACTTTATATTTCTCTCAACTGTATGTTTAATAGCATAAAGTATTTTCCACACCGTTGAATCAGTGTTTTTGCATCTGGCTTTAATAACATGAGTGTCAGAGTAGTAGGTCTTGTGCATAATAGAGGACCATAGACAATTGTTTTTCCTGAAAATGAACCACAGTTTTTGTGAAAATGTTATTTGAATATCATTCAAGTTCTTTATGTTCAAACCACCCTCAGCAAAAGGTTTGCAAAGATGATTCCAGGAGGACCAATGTATAGCCTTCTCATTAAAATTAGACCTCCATAAGAACTTGTTAAAGTAAGACTCAATTTTCTTAATGATGATATTAGGTATAAGGGTATTATGCATCCAATAATAGGTGATAGGCAGTAAAACATAGTTTATAAGGGTCATTATCCCCCCAAAAGACAAGTTATTAAGATCCCATTCAACAACTTTATCATGAATCTTATCAAGAAGAGAAGATAAATTCTTTCCTTTATTGTTTCTTGCAATAGTGATACCGAGATAGTTTAAAGGAAGCGTATCAGTGTTGAATCCAGTGTTGATTTTTATGTTGCTGGTGTTGGAATGATTAGCTTTGTTGGAAATAATCAACTTTGTTTTCTCTTCGTTGATAGCTTGACCGGAGATCAGCTGATACTTTTCCAGAAACTTGCCCAAAACATCAATGGAATTTGGCTTTTAATTGGTGAATATCGAAATGTCATTAGTGAAGGCCAGGTAAGGCACCAGATAGTTAGATCTTAAGGCATAAAGAAGGCTTTTGTTAGTATTGAAAAGGTTGTAAAGCCCTCGAAGGAGGACCTCCTCAGCAAGGATAAAAAGGCTAGGAGACAAAGGGTCTCCTTGTCTTAATCCTTTCTTCTGGTGAATGTAACCTATGAAAGAACCATTTATTAGGATTGAATTATGAAAGTTTGAAAGCATGTTCTTAATTAGAGAGACACAGTTATCAGAAAATCAGAAGCAAGAAAAAACTTTAAGAATAAAGACATGGGACATCCTGTCGAACGCTTTAGACATGTCAAGCTGTATCATGACATTTCCAGTTTTTGGCTTTCTCTTTATGTCATGGATCATTTCCTTAGTGATTAAGATGTTCTCGTGGATGAGCCTGCCTTTAACAAAGGATCCCTACATCCTAGAAACAATGTTAGGTAAGATGTTAGCTAATCTAGAGTTAATTAAGTTTAAGAAAATTCTATTGAATATAGAACAAAGGTTGATCGGTCTGAAGTTGTTCCAACTAGTGGGATTAAGACTATTTGGGACCAAACAAATACCAGTGGCAAAAACACCACTAGGAATATTGTTGCCAGTAAGGTAGGAGTTTAAGACCATGCAGAGGTCATTACTGATTATAGTCCAACAAGTTTTGAAGAAAAAGATATTAAACCCGTCAAGACCAGCTGCACTGTCATTGCTCATATTGTTGATGATTTTCCATATTTCTTCTTTGTTGGTTTGCCTGAGAATAGATGTATTGTCTTCATCAGTCACAAGGTTGGGAACGTTGTTAAAGATGGAATCCTGCATTGAAAACACTTCATCATCTTTATTAGTATAAGTATTAGAATATAAATAACTTTTAAAGAAAGATTCAGCAAAGTTAGCAAGATCAGTAGGATTCTGGATCCAAACGCCATCCTCTTTGATCCCCTTGATAGTGTTACGCCGTCTTTTCTTGGTAACATAATAATAGTAAAGCTTAATATTACCATCACCCTCTTTAAGCCAACTATTGTAGCACTTTTTCTGCCAGAAGCTCTCCTTATTTTTGAGGGCTTTAATATACATGCTATTAGCCTTCGAGAGATCAGTCTTAGATACATTGTTCTTGTTATTAAGATGCATGATTTCCATTCTCTTGACCTCCTCAGTAGCATCCTTAATCTTATAGAATATGTTACCAAAAGAATTAATGTTCCAATTCTTAAGACAGCTTATAAGCCTCCTTAACTTGTACCAAAAAACTTGACTAGGGTTCCCCTTGCAATTCATGATCCAGTTCTGTCTAACAGTGCTAAGAAAACTATCATCATTAGTCTAGGCATTGATAAATTTAAAAAATTTATTTCTAGTTATAGATATAGAATTATAGTTAGAATGAATTAAGAGATGGGCATGATCAGAACAAGTTTTGGCCATGTGAAACACTTGGGTCTCATTGAAGGTATTGATCAACTTTTCATTAATCATTGTTCTGTCCAATCTTTTCCAACAATTATTCCTGTTCGAAGTGTATCTTGAACCCACAAATCCTGCGTCCTCAAGCTTGCAATGTCTAATAGCATCATTGAAGTCACTAGTGCTAGCATAGTCATAGGAAGTACAATCCACTTGATCATCAGAACAAGTAATAACATTAAAATCACCGGCAATAATCCAAGGAACATCAGTAGAAGCAATAAAGATCATCTGAGCCCAAAGATCCATTCTAAGCAGACGCTGACTCTTGGCATAAACAACAGTAAAGTTGAAGTTGAAATCACAACCAGGATAATTCACCACCATATGTAATAACTGATCATGGTCCTTAACAATAGTAATCTCCACATCCTCACACCAAAGAATCTACACTTTATTTGAGCAGTTGGGAGCAAGCTTTTTGAATCCAAGAACAACAGAAACACTCTCAATCTTACCAACATCAGCCATAGGTTCATGGATAGACAATATCTTAATTTTGTTTTTCTTTAACCATAGAAAGGAGCCTTCTCAAGGTAGGCTTATCATTATCAGATATGGATTTATGTTTCGATTTTTCTCCTTTTTATGTCAGAGAATTAACAGTAAACTTTTTGGATTTTCTTCTTTTCATTTCAGACTTTAATTTGCTGTTGATGATGGTGCCAAAATCAAGGAGAGGGGATAAGTTTCCTGGAGAATCATCACAACTGCCAATGTTTTCACAATCTGGTGTTATATTGTTTTCTTCAATCTGAAGATTGCTTTGAGCAAAATCCTGATCGAGTCTGTACAAGGCTTCTATAACTTCTATGTTATTTTTAGTAGATTCAGTATTCGGACCATTGTAATCTTGTTTTGTAACTTCATTACAATCTTTAACCTCCAGTTCTTGATCCTTTCTTGTGATAATAGATTTGAGTTTCCTTCTGTAGACTTACTAAAAGTTTGGATGTTTTTTGAAACATTTTGAGATGTTCTTATCTCTTGATTGGTCTTATATTTAACATTTTGAGACGTTCTTATTCTTGAATGGTGTTATCTTTAACGTTTTCAGCAGGTTCAACCACCTTTTCAACTTCTTTATCTTGATGACCAGCCTTTTCAGGTTTTTTACAGTCTTCATCTTTATGACCAATGTGATAACACATGTTACAATAGGAAGGAACATTCTTATAGCTTAAGTTGATCCAGCAGCCGCCATTGGACCCAAAGCCTATCAAGAGTCTATATTTAAGTCTTCTTGAAACGTCAAGTTCGATATGAGCGAAGCACGCGTTCATGGCATCCTTGTTACTGGTAGGGACAATTATTTTGTAGGGAGTTCCAATTGATGAAGGTAAGTATTTTATTACAGATTCATTGTACATGAACTCGGGAACCCTTTCAAAGCGAACCCACACCAGAGTCTTTGGGTTTTCAAAGCGTTTATTGAATTCTGGGCTCCATCTCAGGATTCTTATGATCTTTCCTTCGACGTTCCAAACATTCTTGGATCATATATTTCTAACGTCCTCTTTTAGGTGAAATTCCATAATAATGTGTCTCAGATCATAGCTGATAAACGTGTAGGTACCTTTGAATTTGAAAGACTGAAGAAAGCTTTCCAAAGCTGATTTTCTCGGGATTCCTTCGCTAAACTTTCCAACAAGCGTAATGGTGGATTTCTGAAGAAGAAAATCTTTTGTATCTTTAGTATATTGGATAGTACAATGATCTATTGTTTCTTTACAAAATTCTATCTTGATATCCAGTATAAGATCAAACGAACTTTGTCTAACAACTTCAACTTAAGATTTATTGGATCGGTGGAGGAGATTGTTTTGATGAAGAGAGGGAAACTCTTCAATGCCAATGAGAGAATTTGTAAAAGAATCCATGGTAAGTAACCAAGAATTCAAAGAGAGAAGGAAGAGCAGATCATTTTTGGAGTATTTCTTGATTAAAGTATGAATATTTCAAAACATATATATTTTCCAATCAACTTCTCTTACACTTTGTAAATGATTAAAAGCAAAGAGTTGTAAATATTATTGCGTCACATTAAGAGTTCGTCTCCTGCGGTTGCGCATTCTCATCCACAAAAAAGATTTAACTAGCCAAGTATAATAAATATGTTTCTCTTTCTTGTACCGCAATTAAAAAACAAAAATACTTTATTTATTCTACTATAGTTTTAATGAAATAATATTTAATATTTCCTTGATTATGGAGAACACTCTTCATATATAATTCTAAAAAAGGGAAATATCACACTAAATACCTTCTCACCAAACTTATTATCATCTAGTATCCCAATATTATTTATGCCTACTAAATACCCATCTCACCTAACTAATTCATTTTAATACCCAACTTATATTTTCATTCCTGAAGTACCCTCAACAGATCATGCGATTTATGTGTAATAGATCATGAGATTTATATGTAAAAAATCATGAGAATTGTGGGTAACAGATCATGCGATTTGTGTGTAACAGATCATGAGATTTTGGTCACGTGATTTACGACTTACAATTGTAAACATAACGCAAAATACCCTCAGAGTTAATTTTGCCCAAAATAGTATATAGTATTTGGCTACTGAAATGGAATATCATTCTTAAAAAGGTACTGACTGGTACTTTTCCCTCTAAAAAAATACACGGATAAAAAAGAATCAGATTGGCCTATTGGACCCATAGCTCATGGATTTGTGCCAAATAGTGGGTCAGTTGGGACCCATAACTTATGAATTTGTGCCACTTATAAAAGACTTCTATTTCACATCTCAAAACCTTACTTATAATGTTTGGGTGTGTTGTATTTTCCTTCCTATATTTTAAAGATTTTGTTTGAAGTAAAAAAGCCATGCTGCATTAGTTAGAAGAATGAGCTATCCTCCCTCTAACTCCCTCTGTCCCGTTATTATAATCATAGTTTAGTGTATTAACATGGATGTTAATGATATCATCATAATTCCTATTTCCGGTAAAAATAAAAAATAAAAATAAATGATCGATAAATGTAGTATATGGTTCGTGATTTAATAAATTCTTCGTGTTTTAATGGATCAAATATAGTAACATTTTATTTATAAAAATTAAAAAATATTTAATAGTGCATTGATGTAAGAGAACAACATTTTAAATGGAATGAGTTTTTTTAAATGACTGGTAAAGTGGAATGGATGGAGTATTGGACACCTCAGTCAAAAGAATAAAGACATAATATCTTAAAGATCTCACCTAACATGTTAAAGATATATAGGTTTGGAAAAGGAAACAACATTACATTAGACTCTCATTTGTTCATATTAGATACCTCAGTCAAAAGAGTAAAGATACAATACATTGAAGAGTTCACCTAAATTATTAAATAAATCCTGGTTTGAAAATGAGGCATGAGCACCTCGGTTAATAAAAGGAGGGTACAACGCCTTGAAGAGTGCACATAACCCAATAAAAAAATATCGGTTAAAATAATGAAGCATCTCATTATAAATTTAACTCGTTCATACTCAAAAACCGGTCAAAAGAGTGCGGCTACATTGTTTTGAAGGGTTTACCTAACCCATAACAATATAAATCAGTTAAGAGATTAAGGTGTCTATGCATGCTCATATTAAAAGGATTTTCGTTAATAAAGTGTGTCACACTATTTTTCCAACCTTTATAAAAAGAGTGAGGTGTTATCGCGTTGTATTTATATCTTCTCAAATGAGGACCTCATTTATGAAATTAAAGTACCCTCGTATTAGGTAACGCTTGACCAACAATGGGATTTTGGTTACCGATTTTCCCCATTCTCGCCTAAGTAACTATACTTAACCATGGAAGAAATTTGAAATCTCAGTGTAAATGCCAAAAATATGTAGAAACATTGACCATTCGAAGAGTGACGTAAGACTAACAAGTCTAGGAATAAATACGCACCAATGAGAACAGTTATCATGAAAAGCTCCAAACCCTATCGAAAGAAAAAAGTTCAAAAAGATCGAGGTAGGTCAAAAGTTATAAATATAATGCTAGATAGATAAATAAATGACATCCAATTTGTATCAATCTATTATAAGAAAAATTAAACGTATTCATAATTCAAATATAAGCCATTTCATCTTCTAGCGTTCTAACCCGTCGTGAGATATCTATACCTCACGATTCATGTATAAGTCTGTTTGATCATATCATTTTTTATATAAAAACGTCGTTATTATTTATACTTCATTTTTTTCTGAATCATTGAGTTATGTTGAGACTCATTATATATTACCAACTTAAAAGTTACATTAAAAGAGAAAATTAATTGGATTGACCAATAAAAGATGTTTATGGTGGATATATTTAAGAAAATACAAATAAGTATGAGAGGTCATATAGTTGCATATTATTTTAGCTTTTAAAGTTGTTACTAAAATTTAACTAAAATATTTCAAAAGAATTGTTAGAGGCTTGAGACTTGGCTCTGCTAAAAAGGTTGTTTTCTTGTCCATGTTTTGATTTATACTTTAATTTATTTTCAGACTCCAAAAATAATTTATGGATTGATATAACTCCATAAATTAAATTCTTTGACAGACTCATAAAATAGAAAAACTTTAGTAACGACAAAACATTTTTATAAGCAATGAAAATTCGTGCATAACTAAAATTATATTCAAATTACACAGTACAACTAATAAGTGTATTTTTAGCACGAACACTCGGGTTAATTCTCCAAGAACGTGAATGACAAGCTGGTTGCTCAAGATTATTATATGCATATGATTACACTGGTTATTCAAACATCAAACATGACGTCAGATATATGTTAAAAGTAAAAAGACCAAGTAAATGAAATTATGTGCATATAGAACAATAAACATATTAGACCAAATTTAGATACATAACAATAGGTCGCTCTAATCGTGGATTGGTCAAATAAACTTAAATTATTCAGAAATAATTATTTTCACTATTATACATGTATATCATTATAAATCAAAATTTATTGGAAATTTTAAGTCGTATATGATGTGGATTAATTTCAATTGAGGGTAATTTTGTCTAGAGTTTTGTGATATTTCAAGGGTATTTAATGCTTAAGTAGTTTGTAGTGAGAGATTTGAGCTTCCTGGTTGTATTAAATGTTCATTACCCTTATTAATGAAAGTGGTTGGGTATTTATACCCTTAATTATGGGCCACATGGGCTTTCGGGTCACACTTATGAATTCAGGTCGAGTTCAATGCCCAATTAGTTTTTAAACAGGTAGGTAATTAGCTTAGTCATGAGGTGATTTAGTTTTTAATACATTAGTCCTGTTCGGATGGTACAGTGGGTGGTTTTTGTCCGAATTGCCCCTGTTCGGTTCCCACAGTGAGTGGTGAGAAAATCCGGACATATCAGTAGCCCCTTTTTTAGGTTATGTTCGAAGGCCATTGGCAAGACCTAAATAATAGTTCATGTGTACCTGTAACTATATCCGGACAGACTTCGAATTGTGTAACGACTTTATCCGAACTGATGAAACTCTCAGAAGCTGAACGGTTTTGCCAGAGATCGTGGGACACGTGTCCTTCTCTGATTCGCCTCACCGGCCGTTTTTCTCCTAGAATGGCGCTCCCACTTACTTCAAAAAGAAACCTCTTAATTAATGTTGGTGACATTAACGTCGTCCTTAATCATTATACCTATCTTTTCGTATTCTCCTAGGTATCAAAGCATCTTTTGTTCCTTTAGTATAAATTAGTCCACTTTTCACTGTTTTACCATCTTCATTATCTCTACTATGTTAATCTTCAAAGCTTTTACCTCTCAAAAAACCCTTCTTTTGGTGTGAGTTTATGTTCACAGCAAGAAACGCCCTAGTAAAAGGTGGGTGGCTCAACTTGTCGGAGTTAGAAAAAGCTCAAAAAGTCGAACGAGAAAAGCGCATTGGTGCAGGCCTCCCTGTTTCTCCTATTGACAAATCTGAAATACCAAGTTCAGAGCCTGATCAAGGTTCGTCTTCAGCCAAAAGTGCTAAACCCAGAAGGTTATTCCAGCCCAACCTTTCACCGATCATTTCAGGCTCATCGGTCCACGAATCAAATCCTGTTGCTGAACCAGAGGAGGTAGTTACAACCACTAGAAGACCTTCTCCATTTATCGCCATGGGATCAGATGCTGACATCTCCCAAGAGAAGCTGGTAGATCGACGAAGGGGTCATTTAGTGAAAGGGCAGGCTGCCACTGCACAGCCTAAGCCTGCCAAATCCATGCCTTCTAAGTCTGGGGCTAAGAGTATAACTACAGGGTCAGAAGCACCCACTAAAATCCCCAAGGACAAGCTGTCCGGTCCGGAGGCAAACAGTTCAAGACTTCAGAAAAAGACCTCCCGATTTGAGCCCCAGCCGGACTCCAGACCAAAAGAGGAAAGTAACGCCCAACCATCCGGAGGACCTACTGAGCCAACCACCGGTTCTTCTCTCCCAAAAATAACCGATAATCCTTCCAGGGTAATGGAAGATGTAATGGAGGATAGTATCGAAGAATCCCCTTTTGAGACCGACGTCTCCGGGCAAACAAGTGAGGCTGTTGCTGCCAAGAAAAGCAAGGGCAGGGAGAAGTTATGTTTAAAACACCCGGATCTGCCGGAGTGCCTTGTGGGAAAAGTGGGACCTTGCTTCCACAAAGTAAGTGTGAAGTACCTGCTGGCTATGCAGAAGATTAATAATGCTTTTATTCACACAACCCAACTAGGCCGGATCCGGACAAAGTGAGGGATCCCTAAGAACGTTAAAGTGAGGATACCGGTGGATCCGGAGACACCGATGGATTGCAAGTTGAGCGAGATAGTTTTCTTCACTGAGTTATTTAACTGGGGGCTTAGGCTTCCCTTAGATCCAGAGATTGTTAGATACTTCAATCTCATAAAGCTCTGCCCAAGCCAATTGAGCCCCAACGCTTGGTATACGCTCATGGCTTGTATTATGGCCTCCAGGCTCTCCGGAATCCCTCTTCCGATGGAGCAGTTTGCTGCAGTGGCCAGCCTTTGTAGGAACCACCACATCCCCTTCTATCATTTTAACATGGAAGATAATTATAAGGCGGTGGATGACTTACTTGAGTCGGAGAAAAGCTGGAAGACTCAATTTTTGTTCATTAGTGGTGCCTGGGAGAATGGGAGGAAAATTAAAGCTGGTGTCAACCCAAACATGCTTACCAGCAGATGGAAAAGCGATGCTAAAAACCTCGTCACATACTTTCACCTTTACTTATAACAAATTTGTTTGTCTAAATTCTCTTCTTTTGTTTTTTAGTAGTGCTACCTAAGGATTTCAACGATTACTTAAAGGCTGGGCAGACTACTTGTGCCAAGCTAAATGCTTGGGCTGCTGAGAAATGTAGAAACCGATTCCACAATTGTTTTACCGGAGGCAATTTAACAAGATCCTATCTCTGGAATACAACTGACTGGAGGGACTTATCTTGGGAGGAATTAACCACTCCACCCCCTCCGCGGGTGATTCTTCGGAAGACAGAGGGAAAAGATGGAAAATTGGTCTTGTTGGGCAAAGCTAAAGCCCCAAGCAAGATGAAGGGCAAGAAGAGCAAAGGAAAGCAAGGTGTGGTTGAGGCCAATCCTACCGAGGTGGAGGAAGCTGTCCCAACAAACCTAGGGAGGCAATACCAAGGACAGATTGATGTTGCTTTATTACAAGTGGTGGAGCATGAAAGCACCAGGGAAGTGGTTGGATCTCTAAACCCCCAAAGGCTCCCAAGAAAGACAAAAAACGGGGAGCAGAAGGCGTAGAGAGGGAGGCCAAGAAAAAGAAAACCTCCAAGGGAGATGAAGTTTCTCTCCGGCCTCCAGAGCCTCTTCCTCCAATGGACCCAACTGACCCCACTCAAGCAGAAGAAATCCCCGGTGACTTTCACACCGGAGAGGGTGCCGGAGGGGACATTAATATTAATGGTGTCGACATCACTGGGCTTCAAGGGATTGTTCTTTACTTTGAAGACTTTTCCAAAGATGATTTTGATGGACCCTACCTCCCCCCAAGCTCTTCGAACATCGTCACTTTCAATGGCAGGTCGTTTTCTGTTTCAAGTGAAAGAGAGATTGTCACCCACTCTTTACTGAGCAATATCCAGCCAGTGCTTACTTTGGAGAAGCAAGTGTGAAATCAGTCGGCCATCATCAACACACTCAACTCCGACAAAGAGAAATTATCTAGCGACCTCCTTAGTGCCAATCAAAATGCTGAGGCATTGAAGAAAGAAAATGAGGAGTTGAAGAAAAGTCAGGAGGACTTGGCCACCAAGCTGGCCACTTCGGAGGGATTTGTCAAAGAACTCTAATTGAAGCAATCAAACCTGGAGAAAAACCTCTCTTCTTCAAAAGAGGAGATGAAGGCCAAAGACAACATCATTCAGGCCCTGACTGATGACAAGATTTCGCTTGAAAATACTATGTCCAAGGCTGAACAAGAAAAAACTGACTTGTTAAAGGAGCAAAAGAAAACAATCCAATCTAGGATCGATGCCTATACCAACGAGGTAATAGACTCTCAGGAGGAAAGGTATGCTGAAGTCAAGTCAGATATAGTCTTGCTCTTTAATGAGACATTTCCGAAGAGGACGCTGGAAAATCTATGGAGTTTTATGGAATATAAGGACATTCCATTCCACACGATGGCGGATGGTGATAATAAGAACTATTCTAGTGGTTGGGATGACACAACCGATGAAGAGGAAAAGACTAGGGAGAGTCCGGATGAAGAAAATGATGACCCAAAGAAGAAGAAGCCAAGTGAGGCTGAGCCATCTAAGAAAGCTCAGTCTTAAAGTATCAACTATCTTTTTAATTTTTTATGATTGAACCAAAGTCCTTGGATGGCCAAGGCATTTTTGTATCCATGGCCAGCCCTTTTCCGGATAAACCTTTCTATTTTGAAAATTCAAAGTCCTTGGATGGCCAAGGCATTTCGTATATCTTAATGGGTAGTTTTATTTTACACAATTCTTGCATTGTTTCATAGTTTTTCAACTTTGGTGGCTAATGTTTAAACAAACCTTATTTATTTTACAAGTATTTTAAAGTGAGAGTGTTTAAATTCTCTGATGACAAATGTTTAAGTAGTCATCATTCCACCAATTCAATCCGATGTGCCATAAAAAATTTCAAAGAAATTATCAATCAAAACACTCTGAATTACTAAGAAGGCATCGAATTTTATTAAGAAGCCCGAACACCTCATTAAAACCTCCCCACGCCACCAGGGTAGGAAAGAGTATGCCCCCAAATATTTACATGAACTTTTAAACATGTAAATATTTACATAGTTTTCATTCCAAATATAACCGGAGGTGTTCAATGTTCCAGGGGTGATTCAAAATCCTTTCATCCTTATCTTGGAGCCGGTATGTCCCAGGCTTAAGCTTTTCACTGACCACATAGGGTCCTTCCCAAGTCGGAGCTAACTTGCCGAACTGCTTCTCCTTGGTATGTAGGAAGACTTTCCTCAGTACTTTATCCCCTGGCTGAAAATCTCTTCTCTTAATTTTAGAAGCAAACCTGCTTCTCATCAAACCTTGATAGTGTGTGGCTCTGAGGTGAGCCTTAACTCTTCTTTCTTCCATCAAGTCAAGCTGGCCTCTGACTGCCACTTCGTTAGCGTGTTTGGAAAAATTATGAACTCGAAATGAAGGAAGAGTAGCTTCTATGGGAGCTATGGCATCCATCCCATAGACTAAAGCAAAGAGAGACTCTTGTGTTGCAGCCCCGTGAGTGGTCTGGTAGGCCCATAAGACTTCTTGTAGATAACTTGGCCATTTTCCAGCAGATCCCTCTAAATTATTTTTAAGACCAGACAATATGGTCCTGTTAGCCACTTCAACTTGACCATTTGTCTGTGGGTGAAAAGGAGAAGAGAAGCAGTATTGAATGCCTCTAGAGGCGCGGAAATTCTCCATTTCCTTGTTGTCGAATTGTGGTCCATTGTCTGTAGTTATCTTCTGTGGAACCCCAAATCTGCAACAAATGTTAGAGAGGATGAATTTGATAACAGCCTTCGAGGTAGTTCCTGCCAATGGGGCTGCTTCTATCCACTTCGAAAAGTGATCAATGGCAACAATTATAGTTCTGCACCCCCCGGACGCCATGGGTAGAGGTCCCACTAAATCCATCCCCCACCAAGCAAAAGGTATTGGCTCAGAAATTGACTCCAAAGGGACAGTTGGGGTATGAATTTCATTGATGTATCGTTGGCATGGATCACACTTCTTCACCAACTCCTTGGCATCTTGCATTATGGAGGGCCAGTAATACCCAGCTAACAAAACTCTTCTAGTTAGAGCCCTGAATCCACAGTGTGCTGATCCCTCACCATCATGTAATTCGGAGAGCACTATTTGAGACTCCTCGATCCCCAAACATCGCAAGAGGGGTTTACTATAGGATTTTTTTATAAAGAATATCTCTTAGGATGACAAAACCACGAGCCTTGTATTTTATTTTCCTTGCTATTGCTTTTTCCGGAGGGAAGATGCCATCCGAGATATATTGAAGGAGAGGAAATCTCCAATCTTGGGGTTGTTTTATCTGTATATTCAAATTTTCTTCTTCCTTATCCGGATTGATTTGAATGGATGGGAATTCTTGCACATGTATTCAAGGGTAGGACTCAGAGTAGGCTATGGTTGCCAAGGAGTCTGCTAGCGTATTTTCCGTTCGGGGTATGTGCTCATAAGTGACGCTTTTGAAATTGAGTGCCACTTCCTTGAGGATGAACAAATATTTAATCAGCTGCTCTTTTTTTGCTTCAGATTGACCTTGTGCATGATGGATAAGAAGCTGAGAGCCGCTCATTAACCTGACCCTTTTGGCTCTACAGATGAGAGCTAACTTCAAACCCGCTATAACAGCTTCATATTCGGACTCATTATTGGAAGCCCTGAAGGCAAAACATATAGCCTGGTACCTCCTGTCACCGTACAAAGAGGTTAAACATATCCCAGCACCACAACCCATGGTACTTGATCCACCATCAGTCCGGATGACCCATACTTTTTAATCATTTATACCAGTTGCTTGTTTAGTATCCCTATCTAAATGGATTTCAACTAAGAAATCAGCCACAGTTTGGGCTTTGACTGCTGTTCGAGGGGAAACATCAATATCGTAGTCTCCCAGCTCTACTGACCACTTGCTCATTCTACTTGAAATGTCTGCCTTTTGGAGAACGTTTTTCAAGGGAAAAGACGTCCGGATAATGATAGAATGAGCCTGAAAATAGGGCCTCATTTTCCTCGCAGCAATCACCAGGGTTAGTGCTAATTTTTCAAGCTTTAAATACCTTTTTTCTGCATCTATCAAGATTTTGCTGATATAGTACACCGGACGAGGATAATTATCCACTTCCCTTACCAATAATGCAATTATAGCACAATTAGAAACTTCTAAGTACACGTAGAGGGTCTCTCCATCAATAGGTTTAAACAAAGTCTTGGGGGAAGACAAGTGCTTTTTAATCTCATCGAAGGCCTCATCACACTGTGGGGACCAGTTGAAATCTTTTGCACCTTTCAGAGTTTGAAAAAACGGGGCGCACCTATCCGAAAACCTTGAAATAAAACGGTTTAGTGCAGCCAGCCTCCCGGTCAATCGTTGTACTTCTTTAATATTCCGAGGAGGCTCCATTTGTAGTAAAGCATTAAGTTGGTCTTGATCAGGCTGTATCCCTTTCTCACTTATCACATACCCCAAGAATTTCCCGGACTGCACTCCAAAGACACACTTTTCTGGATTCAATTTTAAATTTACTTTCACCAAGTTGGCAAAGGTTTCCTGGAGATCTGCCAAGTGTAGTTCTTCGTCCACACCTTTCACCATCATGTCATCGATGTAAACTTCCATGTTTCTTCCAATCTGATCAGCAAAAGCCTTGTTCACCAACCTCTGATAAGTAGCCCCAACATTTTTTAATCCAAACGGCATCACCTTGTAACAATGGAGGCCCCTATCAGTAACAAATGTAGTATGTTATTGATCTTTCGGATCTACTTGAATCTGATTATACCCGGAGAAGGCATCTATAAAGGACAACAACTTATTTCGAGATGTGGAGTCCACCAACTGATCAATTCGGGGGACCGGATATAAATCTTTTGGGCAAGCTCTGTTGAGATCTGTGAAATTGATGCACATACGCCACTTACCATTTTTATTTTTTACCAACACCGGATTGGCTGTCCATAAAGGGTATTGAGATTCCTTTATGTGCCCCATTTTAGTAAGCCGGTCAACCTCTTGATGGATAGGTGTTATGTCTCTTTGGATGGATAATTGGTGTGATATAACGTCTGCTGGTACCCCGGTTACATCAGCATTGCACCAAGTAAAGACATGCTGATGGTCTTTCAAGAAATCCAACATTTTACCCTTCAATTCTGATGTCATCTTGGATCCTATCTTGACAATATTTCCTTCAACCAGAGAGTGAGTTTCAACTTCTTCAATTGGTATTAAAACACCAGGGGTCTCTCTGGGGTCATCAATTTTACCCTCTCCCCAGAGGGCCCCTCAAACTGCTTTTCCTCATTGATCCGGACTGCCCCCAACGTTCGAGGGGCCAGTGTTGTCGCATAACACTCTCTTGCTATCTTTTGGCTGCTTTGAACAACTCCCACTTGTCCTTACATAGCATACTTCAAACATTGGTGGACTGTCCCCAAAATAGCATTATAACAAGTGGGACAATCCACCACAATAAAAAGTATTCTAACCATCTTTTTAAAAGGGCCTTTGCCCAACAAAACCTCCTCCTCGAACTCCCTATCACGTCTGCTGAGCTTCCAGTGAAACCCACAATTGACATGTTCGAACGTTTCATTTTTTTTGTAGGAAGTTAAAAAGAGAATATTGGCTGAACTTCCGGTGTCCACCAAAATTCGTCTTATGTCATTGCCCCCAATGGATGCTCCTATGACAATGACATCTTCATGAGGACCAACAATGTCCCTCAAGTCATCCTCATCGGAAATAATGAAAGGAAATGGAATTTGTGATTGATAGGAAGTCATGCCTCCTTCCAGTTGGGTAGCTAAGGTATGAACGTGCCTCTTTCTTGAAGAAACTGTTGGTGCAATCATGGTGTCTCCCCCGAATATTGTAAGCGACTCAAAAAAGCTAATAAGTCCAGACACCGTCTTGCAATGCTCTGTGATAACACCCACTTTATTCCGGGTTGGATCAAGATCTAAATATTCTGTTCTACATCAAATCTTTCGATTATTACCATAGCCCCATCCGGAGCCGATGTGCCTGCATTGTTTGGACCAGCCCGATGAGCATTATCAGGTCTATTTCCACTTCTTCTTTTAACATACGCTCCCAAATTTTCTCTTTCAATCAAATTTTGCAGTTCTTGTTTCAACGCAATACAATCTTAAGTGTTATGGCCAATATCATGGTGATACTTGCATAAACAATTATTACGGCTCTCCTTGGGAGATTGCAATAGAGCCGACCTTCTGTAATGTACTTCGTCTTTTGTTTTGTCGTAAATGGTGGCTACGCTTTCTTTCAACTCAGCAAACCACTCCGGTTGAACCCAAGGTCCTCGCTTATTTCTAGATTGCTGGCTCTGGGCTGGCGCAGCTGGATGGGATTGAGCCTTGGCTCTGTTATGACCCTGTCCGGCTTCCTTGGACTTGTTCCCGGACTGATTCTGGTTTTGATTTGGTGCAGCTGGAGCAGACCTCACCTGTCTGTGCACCCTGGTTTTCTTTGTTTCATCCATATTAATCTGTTTACCGACCTGATTCAGTAGACCTCCCCATGTTATGGCCTTTTTCCTGGTTACTGAATCAGCCAAATTTCCAGGGTTTAAGCCCTGCCTAAGAGAACCTATTGCTACTTATGTATTCTTTTAAAGATTCGTTTGGTTCTTGAGCACAATGGATAATTGTGTCTCCATTTCCCTTTACTTCTTTACTTCCAACAAACTGCCTCCGAAAGGCCACCCAAAAAGTATCAAATTTTTTGATGCAGCCTTGTGGCAAACTATTGTACCACTTCGGAGCACTCCCCGTAAAATATTGGGAGAATGCGCTACAAAGCAATCTATTATCATCATCAAAATTCATCCATAAATTTTTTGAATTGTTCCAAGTGGTTATCCGGATCTTTACTACCATCATATTTTTCTATTTTTATACTGTCAAACCTCTTGGGCACGTTTCCGGAGAGTATCTTGGAGGACAATGGAGATGTCTCCAATTTCGGCCACGACTAAATACAGTATCTTCGTTGGGAGTTGCAAAGATACCTGGCTCATCATGAAAGGCAAAAGGATCCATTAACAAGCGGTCTACGTGTCTCCGGCCATGACTATGACTGTGAGACGATCCTTTACCCAGATGCCTCTTCAACCTTCCATGCCTGTCCCTCTTTCTTGAGTACTTTTTAACCAACTTTTGTTTCTTTTTAGAACAGACTTCATCGCTGCTGGATGACAAGGACTCTTCAACTCCATCTTCATTTGAGGAGCTACTAGAAGACTCTGAGTCCGAATCTGAGCTCTCCACCGGTTTAGACCGGTGAGACTTTTTTGAGCTAGCATGAGTCCTTTTTGCACTCACATGGGTCTTCGATGGCTCATGTTCTCTTGGATTGTCAGTATGATGAGCTACTGACTCCTTAGACTTTTCTTTTGGGCCCATCTCTGCCCTCTTGGCAGCCCTCAAAGCTTCTATTTCAACCTTCAACCTATCTCGCTCCTCAATCTTATATTCATCATTTTCCACCAACACTTCTGCCAAAGCTGGTGGCAGTTCTTGCATGTCCAGATTCATCTGAACTGGTTTTTCTTGATGGTTTTGAATGCTAGATTCAGGCACCTTCTCCTCCCACTGTGGTCGCCAATTTGGTGTGGATTAATTTCAACTGAAGGTAATTTTGTCTAGAGTTTTGTGATGTTTCAAGGGTATTTAATGCTTAAGTAGTTTGTAGTGAGAGATTTGAGCTGCCTGGTTGTATTAAATGTTCATTACCCTCATTAATGAAAGTGGTTGGGTATTTATACCCTTCATTATGGGCCACATGGGCTTTCGGGTCACACTTATGAATTCGGGTCAAGTTCAATGCCCTATTAGTTTTTAAGCAGGTAGGTAATTAGCTTAGTCATGAGGTGATTTAGTTTTTAACACATTAGTCCTATTCGGATGGTACAGTGGGTGGTTTTTGTCTGAATTGCCCCTGTTCGGTTCCCACAGTGAGTGGTGAGAAAATCCGGACACATGAGTAAAGTCAGGTTTAAGAAAAAATTGGTAGAAATATTGAGTGCATCATATTTTACGCTCGTGGTTACCACTCTGGAGAGCATGATGGTTTCAACGAACAATGTCATGATTCATTTTGACTAGTTAAGCACGTTAAAGTTTTATTCTTAAATAATACTCACATAAGTAGTTATTAAAAGATTGTGTATATACTTTCAAGTTGGAAAAATAATTTTTAATACATTTGTATATTTGGAGATTTCTAATAATAACAAATCTATATAGGTCTGGTAAAAGATAAACTAGAATGATACAATTAAAATCTAGCTTGTTGAACATTCACAGTTTTATTCAACATCCTGCAACTAAGTCTAGCTATGAGATAATTGAATAACTTGGCGGCTAATAAGTTCGGAAATAGTGTTTGACGCATAAATGATTCGTCCATGTTCAAACAATCATGTTTTATTAATAATTATGGCATAATTGTGATAATTATTAGTTTTTATACAAACAGATGTGCAACCCGTGATGAGTCAGAAATCTGACTACTCTCTGGACAGGGACAAATTGGACCTAGCCCTTCGGACCGGACAGAACACTTCGAACACTGAGCTAATGGGACTGTTCGAACTATGACAAAAGTACTAAAAAATCTAAACACTTCTTGACTAAGCTACTTGCTCTCCTACTTAGAGCACATGGGTCTTTAAACATGACCCGGGTCCATTAAACATGACCCGAAAGCCCATAAGGGCCCAAAAGTAAGAGTATAAATACCCAACCACCTGCATTAAATGTGGGTAATGAAAATTAAATACAATCAGGCTGCTTAATTCTCCCTCTAGACTCTACTCTAAATATTAAACACCCATATACTTCCACTAAACACAAAAGAAATTACAAGCCTACCCTCAGGCGATTATTATCCTCACCAAATTGGCGACCACAGTGGGAGAAGAAGTTGCCTGAATCAAGCATTCAAAACCAGCAAGAAAAGTCAGTCCGAATGAATCCGGACGCCCCAGAAGTACCACCAGCTCTGCTCGAAGTGGTGGGCGAAAACGATGAATACACACTATCGAAGAGCGCGATAGGCTGAAGGGTGAGATAGAAGCTCTGAGGGCAGAAAAGGCTAAGATGGGCATAAAAGAAAATTCCAAAGCATCAGTTGCTCATCACACCGATAACCCCAGGGAGCATGAGCCTTCGAAGACTAATGTAAGTACCAAAAAGACTCATGCCAGCTCCAAAAAGTCTCACCGGCCTAAGCCAGTGGAGAGCTCTGACTCAAGCTCAGAATCTTCTAATAGCTCTTCGGACGATGAGGGCGTTGAAGAATCCTTATCCTCTAGCAGCGATGAGGGTCGAACTAAAAAGAAGCAAAAGCATATTAAAAAATATTCCAGAAAAAGAGATAGACATGGAAAACTGAAGAGAAATATTGGTAAAGGGTCATCTCATAGCCGGAGGCATGTGGACCGGATGCTGATGGATCCTTTCGCTTTTCACGATGAACCAGGTATCTTTGCAACTCCCAATGAGGATACTATGTTCAGTCGTGGTAGAAATTGGAGGCAATCTCCATTATCTTCCAAGATTCTGTCCGGAAACCTCCCTAAGAGGTTTGACAGCACCAAAATAGAAAAGTACGATGGCAGTACTGATCCGGACAACCACTTAGAGCAATTCAAGAACTTTATGATGAACTTTGATGACGATGATAAGCTACTTTGTAGAGTATTCTCCCAGTCTTTTACATGGAGTGCTCTGAAATGGTATAACAGCCTACCACAAGGCTGTATCAAGAATTTCGATACTTTTTGGGTGGCCTTTCGAAAGCAGTTCGTTGGAAGTAAAGAGCTAAAGGGAAATGGAGACACAATCATCCATTGTGCTCAGGAACCAAACGAGTCCTTAAAAGAATATATATAAGTCGTTTTGTGAACACTAAGAATGGGTTGGCTGATTTCTTCGAGAAATTGGCAATAGTATCCTTAAGACAGGGCTTGAATCCTGGCAATTTGGCTGATTCAGTGACCAGAAAGAAGGCCATGACCTGGGGAGGGTTCCTGAATCAAGTTAGAAAACAGATTAACGTAGACGAAACAAAGAAAACAAGGGTGCACAGGCAAGTGAAGTCTGCCCCGATGGCACCAAATCCCAATCAGAATCAGTCCGGGAAAAAGGCAAGGGAAACCGGACATGGGCATGGTATGGCTAAAGCTCGGTCTCAGCCATCTGCTCCTGCTTAGAGTCAGCAATCCAGAAACAAGAGAGGGCCATGGGTCCAATCGGAGTGGTTCGCAGAATTAAAAGAAAGTGTGGCCACCATTTATGATAAAACAAATGAGGAGGTGCACTATAGAAGACCAGCCACACTGCAATCTCCCAGAGAGCATCGCAATAACTCTTTCTACCAGTATCACAATGACACTGGCCATACCACTGATGATTGTATAGTTTTGAAGCAAGAGGTTCAGAACTTGATCGAAAGGGGGAAGCTGGGGCTTATGTCAAAAGAAGAGGAGGTAACAGGCCTGACAATACCCACCGGGTTGGTCCAAGTAATGCTGCTCCGGAAGGAGCCATGGTTATAATTGAAAGGTTTGATGTGGAATCTGAGTACTTGGATCCTGATCCAACTCAAAACAGAGTAGGTGCAATTGAGGAATGTTCTAGGACGGTCTCCAGACTCATTAAGTTTTTTGAGTCACTTACAATTTTCGGAGGGGATACTATGACAACTCCTACTGCTTCTTCGAGGAAGGGGCACGTTCATACTTTAGCCACCCAGCTAGAAGGAGGCATGACTTCCTATCAGTCACCAAATCCATTCTCTTTCATTGTTTTTGATGCAGATGATTTAAGAGATATAGCTGGACCTCATGAAGATGCTGTTGTCATAGGAGCATCTATTGGGGGCAATGACATAAGGCGAATTCTGGTGGATACTGGAAGCTCAGCCAATATCCTTTTCTTCACTACGTACAAAAAAATGAAAAAATCCAGCTGTAATTCAGAGTTCGAACAGATCAATTGTGGGCTTTACTGGCAGCTCAACAGATGTGATCGGAGAGTTCGAAGAAGAAGTTCTATTAGGCAAGAGCCCTTTCAAGAAAATGGGCAGGATACGTTTTATTGTGGTGGATTGTCCCACTTGCTATAATGCTATTCTAGGGAGGTCTTGGCTCTCTAGGATGCACGCAGTGGCTTCAACAGTCCACCAGTTCTTGAAATATGATGTTCAGGGACAGGTGGGAGTCGTCCGGAGCAGCCAAAAGGTTGCAAGAGAATGTTATGCTACAGCTCTGGCTCCCCGAACACTGGGGGCAGTTCGTATCAACGAAGAATAGCAGTTTTAGGGGCTTTCTAGGGGTGAGGGTGAAATTGATGACCCCAGAGAGACCCCTGGAGTGTTAATACCGGTCGAGGAGGTAGAGACGCATTGTTTAGAAGAAGGAAAAAGTGTCAAAATAGGGTCTAAGATGCCACCCGTTTTGAAAAATAAAATGTTAAAGTTTTTGAAGAATCATCAGCACGTTTTTGCTTGGTGCAATGCTGATGTTACTGGGGTTCCAGCAGAAGTAATATCACATCACCTGTCTATCCGGAAAGACATAGCACCAGTGGTTCAAAAGAGAAGAGCTTTTTCTAAGGAAAAGGCTGATGTTATTGTGCAAGAAGTTGACAGGCTCACAAAGATAGGGCATATCAAGGAGTCTCAATATCCTTTGTGGACTACCAATCCGGTTCTGGTAAAAA
This sequence comes from Limnanthes douglasii subsp. nivea, assembly GCA_036936605.1. Classification (NCBI taxonomy): domain Eukaryota; kingdom Viridiplantae; phylum Streptophyta; class Magnoliopsida; order Brassicales; family Limnanthaceae; genus Limnanthes; species Limnanthes douglasii. Next base: position 175,394,770 of record JAUPFV010000003.1, read on the forward strand.
AGAAAAATGGCAAGTGACGTATGTGCATTGACTTTACAGATCTCAATAGAGCTTGCCCAAAAGATTCGTATCCAGTCCCCCGGATTGATCAGTTAGTAGACTCCACCTCTGGGAACAAGCTGCTATCCTTTATGGATGCCTTCTCCGGATACAATCAGATCAAGGTAGATCCAAAGGATCAAGAGCATATTACATTTATCACTGACAGGGGTCTTCATTGCTACAAGGTAATGCCGTTTGGGTTGAAAAATGTTGGGGCTACTTATCAGAGATTGGTCAACAAAGCTTTTGCTGATCAGATTGGAAGGAATATGAAAGTATACATCGATGACATGATGGTGAAAAGTGTGGATGAGCAATTGCATTTGGCAGACCTTCAAGAAACTTTTTCCAACTTGGTAAAAGTGAATTTAAAATTAAACCCAGAAAAATGTGTGTTCAGAGTGCAGTCCGAGAAGTTTCTAGGCTATATTATAAGTGAGCATGGGATACAACCTGATCCGGACCAGCTCAATCCTCTATTCCAGATGGAGCCTCCTCGAAATGTTAAAGAAGTACAGCGACTAACAGGGAGATTAGCTGCTTTAAACAGATTTATCTCGAGGTCTTCGGACAGGTGCGCCCCTTTCTTTCAAACCTTGAAAGGTGCAAAGGGATTTGATTGGACCCCACAGTGTGATGAGGCTTTCAATGAGATCAAGAAGCACTTGTCCTCCCCCAAAACTCTATTTAAACCAGTTTAAGGGGAGACACTCTTCGTGTATTTGGCAGTTTCAAGTTGTGCCATCAGTCCTGTGTTGGTAAGAGAAGTGGATAGTTATCCCCATCCGGTGTACTACATTAGCAAAAGTCTGATAGATGCAGAAAGGCGTTACTTGAAACTCGAGAAATTAGCATTAGCCCTGGTAATAGCTGCAAGAAAAATGAGGCCTTATTTCCAGGCTCATCCTATCATCGTCTGGACTTCTTTTCCCTTGAAAATCGTCCTCCAAAAGGCAGACATTTCAAGAAGGATGACTAAATGGTCAGTAGAGCTGGGGGATTTCGACATAGATTTTGCTCCTCGAACAGCAGTTAAGGCCCAAGCAGTGGCTGATTTTTTGGTTGAATTTCACTCCGACAGAGATTCGGAGCAGACTAGTGACATAGAAGATAAAAAGGTATGGGTCATCCGAACAGATGGTGGATCTAGCACTATGGGATGTGGTGCCGGGGTGTGTTTGACTTCCCCATATGGTGACAAAATGTACCAAGCTATATGTTTTGCTTTCAGCGCATCCAATAATGAGTCCGAGTACGAAGCGGCTATAGCTGGTTTAAAGTTGGCCTACATCTGTGGGGCTAAGAGGGTCAGGCTACTAAGTGACTCCCAGCTTCTTATCCACCATGCCCAAGGTCAGTCTAATGCTAAAAAGGAGCAGCTTGTGAAATATTTACTCCTCCTTAAAAATGAAGCACTCAAGTTTAAAAGTGTTGCTTATGAACATATACCCCGGACAGAAAATGAGTTAGCAGACTCATTGGCAACCATACCATACACGGAGTCATATCCATGGATCCATGTGTTGGAAAGCCCCTCCATTCAACTAAATATGGGTAAAGAAGAAGAAATTTTTGAAGTACAGGTGACACATCCTCAGGACTGGAGGTTTCCTCTCCTGCAATACCTCTCCGATGGTATCGTGCCTCCGGATAAATCACTAGCCAGAACATTGAAACACAAGGCTCGTGGTTTCATCATATTGAGAGAAGTTTTGTATAAAAAGTCTTACAGTAAACCTCTCCTGCGCTGTTTGGGGGATGAAGAGTCTCAAGTAGTCCTCTCCGAATTGCATGATGGTGAGGGATCAGCCCATTGTGGATTCAGGGCTTTAACAAGAAGAGTTTTGCTGGCCGGTTAATATTGGCCATCTATCATGAAAGATGCTAAGGAATTGGTAAGAAGGTGTGACCCATGCCAGAGGTACAGCAATGAAATTCATGTCCCAGCCATTCCTTTAGAGTCAATTTCTGAGCCTATTCCTTTTGCTCGATGGGGGTTGGATTTAGTAGGGCCTCTACCTATGGCCTCCGGAGGACGCAAAACCATAATTGTTGCTATAGATTACTTTTCGAAGTGGATTGAAGCAGCCCCTCTAGCAGGAACAACATCAAAAGCTGTTATAAAATTCATTATATCCAACATCTGTTGCAGATTTGGTGTCCCACGAAAGATAACAACAGACAATGGGCCACAGTTCGACAATAAGGAAATGGAGAGCTTCTGTGCCTCAAGGGGTATACAGCATTGTTTCTCTTCGCCTTTCCACCCACAAGCAAATGGACAAGTCGAAGTGGCTGATAGAACTATACTGTCCGGTTTAAAGAAGAATTTGGAAGGGGCTGCTGGGAAGTGGCCCAGTTATTTACAAGAGGTCTTGTGGGCCTACCGGACAACACCTGGGGCTGCAACACAAGAGTCACCCTTTGCTTTGGTATATGGGATGGATGCAGTATCTCCCATAGAGTCAACTCTCCCATCATTTCGTGTACACGAATTCTCCGAACGCGCTAACGAGGTGGCAATTAGAGGCAAGCTCGATTTGGTAGAAGAAAGACGAGTTAAAGCTCACCTTAGGGTTGCACACTATCAGGGATTGATGAGAAGCATATTTTCTTCCAGAGTTAAAAGAAGAGATTTCCAACTGGGGGACAAGGTATTAAGGAAAGTCTTCTTACATACTAAAGAAAAGTTGTTCGGAAAATTGGCTCCAACTTCGGAAGGACCTTATGTGGTTATTGAAAGGCTTAGACCTGGAACATATTGGCTAGAAGACAAGGATGGAAGAGTTTTGACTCACCCTTGGAATATTGAACATCTCCGGATGTACTTGTAGTATTTGTGTAAATATTTACTTGTTTAAACATCCATGTAAATATTTGGGGGCATACTCTTTCCTCTCTGGTGGCACGGGGAGGTTTTAATGAGGTGTCCGACCTTTTAAATATAATTTGATGCCTTCTTAAAAAAATTTCTAAAGTGTTTTAGTTCTGTGCTTTATCATACCATCCGGATAGAAATAAAAGAATGATGACCACTTAAACATTCGTCATCCGAGAAGGGCTATTTAAACTCTAGCCGGAGAACCTAAACACTCTCACTATGAAATAACCAAGGGCTATTTAAACTCTAGCCATCAAAATTGAAATAGACTGAGTAAGAAGATGAGAATTGCACAAAACGAAGATATTCATTAAAATAACTTAAAATGCCTTGGCCCTCCAAGGACTTTTGAATTGTAAAAAAAGAACAAAAAACCTATCTGGTCAGATACCGGACACAATTACAAAAAAGAGTGCCTTGGCCATCCAAAGACTTTAGTTTGGGTAAACAAGTAAAAACTAAATCATGAGTTAAGGTTGAGCCTTTGAAGATGGCTCACCTTCATCTGTCTTTTTCTTCCCTTTGAGATCACTTTTCTCTTCGTCGGGTTTCTCCCCGATGTGTTCTTCGCCCTTCGATGAGGAAGCACTGGAGTAACCATACCTGTCGCCTTCAGCCATTGTATGATACGGGAGGTCTTCAGACTCAGTATAAAGCCATAAATCCCCTAGGTTCCTCTTCGGAAACTTCTCATGGAAGAGTAGAACCATGTCAGACTTCACCTTGGCATACATTTCCTCTTGGGTATCGATCACATTGTTGGCATAAACGTCGATCTTGGCTTGGATCATGGCCTCCTGCTCCCTTAGCAAAGTAGCTTTCTCCTCGGCAGCCTTAGACACTGTATTCTCAAGAGCAATTTTGTCATTGGTCAAGTTGGTGATGATTTGGTCTTTGGCTTTAGATTCCCCCTTTGAGGTGGCAAGATCTTTCTCCAGTTCGGACAGCTTCCCCCGGAGCTCTGTGATGGTGTCCTCTAATGTGGTGACTTTTGTGGTACTTGCCTCTTGGTTTCTCTTCAACTCCCCGTTTTCTTCCTTTAGAATGGCAGCATTTGAAGTGGCAGTGCGAAGGTCCTCGGACAGCCTCTCTTTGTCAGACTTAAGATCCTTGATGATGTCTGCCTGACTCCGAACTTGTTTCTCCAACGCAAGTACAGGATGAACATTGCTCAATAAAGAGTGGGCTATGACGTCCCTTTCACTTGAAACGATAAAGGTCTTACCATTGAAAGTGACTGTATTCGAGGTGCTCGGAGGGAGATAAGGCCCAGCGAAGTCGTCTCTGGGAAGATTGATGAAGTACTCACCAAGCCCACCAAGACCAGAGATGTCTACCCCATCAATTTTGAGATCTCCCCCTTCGACCTCATCGGTATGGAACCCCCGGTATCTCCTCCGCTAGTGTTGGGTCAGTAGGATCAGCTTGGGAAGGAGGCTCTGGGGCCCGGAGAGAGAGTTCGTCACCCTTGGAGGTCTTCTTCTTCTTGGCCTCCCTATCTTTGCTTTCACCTCCCCGTTTACGATCTCTTTTGGGAGCCCTTGGAGGGACTGGGGAGTACACTTCTTGCTTTTCATCCTCATGCTCCACTGCTTCCAAGAGTGCAGCATCAATTTGATTGGGGACTGGCCCCTCCGGTTGTATGAGAGCATCCTCCTCCACCTCTCCAGGGTTGGCCACTTTCTTGCCCTTCTTCTTGCCTTTCATCTTGCTCGGGGCTTTGGCCCAGCCTGGCAAGTAGAGTGTCCCATCTGGTTCATGGGTTCTTTTAAGCACAACATCCGGAGGAGGCTGAGTGGTGAGCTCCTCCCAAGTCAAGTCTCTCCGACCTGTGGTGTTCCACAAGTGAGACCTTGCCAAGTTGCCTCTGGTAAAAGCAGCATGGAACCGGTTCCCCCACCTCTCAATAGCCCAAGCATTGATCTTGGTGCAAGTAGCCTGCCCGTCTTTCAGATAATCACTGAATTCCTTGGGCAGTTCCGCTGAGGCAAAAGTAAAACCAATTAGTTTAAATAACTCTAAAAAAAAGGGAGAGAGAGACAAAAGTATAAAGCGGGAGACTTACGATCACTCCTCCACCTGCTTCTGAGAAGACTTGGGTTCTCTCTGGACTTGATTTTCCTTCCATTTTCCCAAGCCCCACTTACAAATAGAAATTGAGTCCTCCAGTTCCTCTCCGACTCTAGCAGGTCATCCACAGCTTTGAGATTGTCCCCCATATTGAAGTGGTAAAAAGGGATGTTGGGATTTCTACAAAGACCGGCCACAGCAGCAAACTCCTCCATAGGCAGAGGAATCCCTGAGAGTCTTGAATGCTGGCCATGAGGGTATACCAGGCATTAGGGCTCAGTTGGCTCGGGCAGAGCTTTATCAGATGGAAGTATCTGACAATTTCAGGGTCCAGAGGGAATCTAAGTCCCCAATTGAACAGATCAGTGAAGATGACAACTTCGCTTAATTTGTAATCCATGGGAGTCTCTGGGTGTATGGGGATCCTGATCTTCACATTCTCCGGTATTCCCTACTTCGTACGCATCCGGCCCAGCTCGGCTGTCTGGATGAATGCGTAGTTAATTTTCTGCAGGGCAATGAGGTACTTGACATTGACCTTGTGAAAACAAGGCCCCACCTTTCCTTCAAGACTCTCTGGCAGATCCGGATGCTTCAAACACAGCTTTTCTTTGCCTTTGTCTTTTTTGGCAACGGCAGCACTACTTGTCTGATCGGAGGGCTCAGACTCAAATGGGGCCTCTTCGACAGATTCCTCCATTACATCGTCCATAATTGTTGAAGGGTTTTCGGTAGCAGTAGTAGAGGAAGGGTTCAACTCTGGCTCAGCATGAACTCCGGACTGATGGGCTTCAGTGTCCCCTTGATTTCTGGCCTCCAATTGGGGCTCTGATTCAGATGCTTCTCTTCGAAGACTTGGACTAGTGCCCTCTGGACCGGGCAGCCTGTCCTTGGGAACTTTGATAGGCACTAGACCCTGTGCTACTATCTTTAGCACCTGATTTTGAGGGGTGCTCTTGGAAGCTTGACCTTTAACTAGCCGGCCTCTTCTCCGGTCAACTAGCTTTTGAGGGGAGTGCTCCGTATCTGGCCCCATACCTATGAAGGGGGAGGGTTTTTTGAAACTGGTAACTGTTACTCCTGGCTCGACAACGGGTTCCGATTCCTGAACCGAGGAACCAGAGATAATGGGGGAGAGGTTAGTTTGGAATAGCTTCTTCGGTTTGGTACCTTTTGAGGAAGAAGAACCTTGATCAGATTCTGTGGCTGAAGTTAATGGCTTGTCGATGGGCGAAACGGGCAGTCCTACTGCGATACGTCTTTTCCTTTCGACCTTTTGTGCCTTTTCCAACTCAGAGAGGTTGAGCCACCCACCTTTGATCAGTGCGTTCCTCGCTGTAAACATAAACTACCTGGGTAAATTTTTGCTTTGGAGAGAGAAAGTTTTAAGAAGTTGCAGAGTAAACTTGAGAGAGATGGTAAAATAATAGAAAGTGTTTTAATTTATAGTAAATCTGAAAAAGGAGTTTTGATTTCTAGGAGAATTCAAAAAGATTGGTAATGATTAAAGACGGCGCTGATGTCACCACCTTTAATTAAGGGGTTGCTTTTCGAAGAAGGTGGGTTCAAAATTCAAGGTGAAAAAACGGCTGAAGCAACCAACCAGAAACCGACACGTGTCCCATGAACTCTGGCACAAAACCGTTTGGATTCTTGAAGCTTTATCAGTCCGAACAAAACCATAAAGCCAAACAAACCTGTCCGGATTAAAACCACCCCTGACGTCGGACTGTTTTTCAGGTTTTTGACAAATTTTTTTGAACCAACACCTAAAAAATGGGCTCATGATGAGTCCGAAATCTGACTACTCTCCGGACAGGGACAGATCGGACCTAGCCCTCCGGACCGGACAGACCACTTCGAACACTTAGCTAATGGGACTGTTCGAACTATGAAAAAAGTACTAAAAAACCTAAACACTTCTTGACTAAGCTACTTGCTCTCCTACTTAGAGCACATGGGTCTTTAAACATGACCCGGGTCCATTAAACATGACCCGAAAGCCCATAAGGGCCCAAAAGTAAGAGTATAAATACCCAACCACCTGCATTAAATGTGAGTAATGAAAATTAAATACAACCAGGCTACTTAATTCTCCCTCTAGACTCTACTCTAAATATTAAACACCCATATAATTTCACTAAACACAAAACAAATTACAAGCCTACCCTCAGGCGATTATTATCATCACCAACCCCGAATTCAAGAATACTTATTTGAATTTGTTCATGAAGAAGAAGTTCATCATCCTCAAATAAAATAAAATTAATGCTGTCATCTTACAAACTTCAACAAACATAGAGAGAGATGAGATAATGTATATTTATGTTATAGATAATATTTCGAAAAAATATAAAACAAATTTGTAATGTAATAAAAACAACTTAGTTCACGCGTATGTAATGTCATAAAGAGTTTTACAAAACTATTTTTTATGATGTAATAGATGGCTTCAATTAAAACTCGTGTAACATTATAAAATGTTCAAATAAAATATCAAATTTTTGTGATGTAACTAGAAAAAAAATAGTTCAAGATTTAATAACATCATAAAATGTTAAAGAAGATCATCAAGACTTTGTTATATAACAGATGAATTCAATTTGAGCTTTTATAACCACATATAAAGTCTTAAGTCTCGATGTGGATTAATATAATAAAAGTGAAAATTTATGTAAGAAAAATTAGTTTTAAGATCTTATTTGTAATTTTGAAAAAAAACTAGCTAGTTGTAAATATATATTTAAAACCAAATATGACTTAAAAGATAACATGATAAGATATATAGAGTAGTTATTCATGTATGAGACATGCTTCATTAATCTTAATCTTCTAAAATAATCATGGTGCATATTGCACAGTCTAATCTTAATCTTCACTAGATGAATATTAAGAACATTATTTCTAATTGGTGATATAGAGTACAACCAAAATACATTGGTTTTTTTGTATAGTAAGTTGCATATATTAATTAGTTCACATGGAAATTAAAATGTTTGTAACAATTCCATATACATTTCAGTCAAAGTTAATCGTTTATAATCTTAAGATATTCATTTATAATATTAAGCATGCTCTTTATCAATGGTATTGTAATTATTTAAATTTATATCTCGTTTAGTTTTATGATGAAATTTATATAAGAATATGGATTGCATAAGCTCAATGGGCATATATTTATATACAATATGGTATGTCAATGATATATTAATTTCCTTTAACGATATGAACTTGTTGGATATCATCAAAAGAAACTATTTTAAGAAATTTGATATGAAATATCCTGGTGAGGAATCTTGTATGCTATAAATATATTTTTATGGATATATCTTAATGTAATGTAAGATTATTACAAAAGGGAATACATCAGAAACATTTTGTAATATCATGGTATGTAAAGCAACAAGCCCAAAAAGGTTAATTTAAAGAAATTGGACTAAGCTCTGTATAACTCAACATGACAAGATGGGTTTAGAAGTTAAAAGATGTAGAATATTTTATATGTTTTCACAGTTATAACTTTTATAAATGCTCCGGTTTGTTCAAGATATTGTATATAATTCATAATTATAATGTTAAGTAAATGATTAAGTATTTTGGAGAAACATTGTAACATACTAGGATGTGTAAGCTCTGTTATTTAGACAACACAAATATCGCATGTTGATATTGATAAGGACGGAAAATATCTAGTTTATCTTGAACCAACGTGATATAATTGTTTGTACTCATATTATTAAAACTAGGAATAATAAGGACTTGATGCGTAATATTAGAAGTATGGGTGTAAATAAGAGAAAAATAGTCTAGATGGACCAGTACGTTTTGGGGGGCAAGTACGTTTTTAATATATAATATTACTTTGCAGCTTTCTCTCACTACAAATCCCACTTATTCTCTCTAAATTTGCGCTTAACTTACTCTTACAAACAAACCAACGAATCAGAGCTCTAGATATTTTTAGAACCATCATTGGCGCCGTCTTTGGGAATCCGAAGTGATACCCAAGAAACTATTTTCCTTAAATCACAGCATACAGAGAGATGAATACTGAAGTATTAGAAGGAAAAACATTGGGTAAAAATGCTAACATAATTGTGTCGGACTCCAAGGACCGATATTCTGATGAGTAGTACGACACTCATGACCAAAATGATCAGGGAAAATGTAAGCGATTGACCCTCATCATGACGAGGCAACAACTGTTAGATGATATTGTAAGTTTGAATGCAGAAAAGGAGATAGTTTTAGTTGAAAAGAGGAACAAGTCGGTAGATCAAAGAGAGCAAATGCTTGATGAGGATAAAGAAGAGGTAAATCATAGAGGCTGATCTCTTGATCGGGTGCAAAATAATGGGTCGGAAAGCAAAATCGAGCATCGCGTCAGGCAAAATTATAGTGATTCTTCTGAGGATTGTGCAGATGAGTCGTTATCTCCAGAGCGAGAAAGCCGGCGTTTTAGAAAATATAAAAGGGTCATGAGGGAACAAGAAATCCAACGTCGTCAGACTCGTTGAGAGAAACTATCAAAACATCGTGAAAACAACGTTGATAAAAATCTCCGATCTATGTCGAGAAAGAGGGGGTTATTACAATCAGCAAAGGAGAGCAAGCTAAAATTCCGCAGTTACAATTCCCCTTGGGAAGTCAGACTTATGGGTACAGAGTCGGGAGTCAGTTTCCCATTGAAGAAACTAAGGCATCTGAATTAGCGGCGCAGATTCAGCAGAGTTCAGAAGTGGCAACAAATAACATACCAACTGGGTGTACATAAACCGACCCCTATCCAACAACCACAATCGATAAGTGTTGTACCACGAGTTATGCAACATATACAAGTAAAGGAACCTACGTCACAATCTCAGCGAGTCAGGTATAGTGGCCAGTCTCGAAGCCTACCTTTTTCAAATAAATGGATCCGACCAACACACTTTGCAGACTTGACTGAATGTGTATCAACCGTTTTTGATAAATCTAAGAAGAGCGTTCCTTTTCGCAAATCTTGGCCAATTCAAACCCTTCAGGAATGTAGAAACAACCGATATTGTAAGTATCACGAGGGATAACCGAGTTGGTTGAGTAAGGCATGCTAGTGACCAAAGGTCATGAGTTCGAGTCCTTTTACATACGCTTTCTCGGCTGAGCCAATCACCTTGTGTGGTTTACCTTCCGGTGTTGGTTTGTAGGCTATTGTGTCAGACCGAGGGTTTATCCTATACGCACTCATTGCACTCTGATTAGCGGCTGTAGGTTCTCTCCGAAAAAAAAATCACGAAGACGTGGGTCATGATATGAGGGATTGCATAGCGTGAAAAAGGAAACACAAGCTCTAATAGATAATACGAAGCTGACATCGTCCATAAAGAAGCAAGTTCAGCAAAATGCATCGTCTAAGGAAATCGTGGCAGAATCAAAACTAGAAACAACGTTGGTTATTTTCGAGGTAGTTGATCCTTTTGATATATCTATTGAGTATCTGGATCTTCATAAAGATCATAATATAATTGGGATGATTGAAGAAATAGCTCTTGAAGGAAATGGAAAGGTTAGTAATCTTTGTAAAGTTTTTGAATTATTGACTATTTTCGGAGGAGATTCGATGGCTGAGATTATTAATTCTTGTTGGAAAAGGAATGTGGTAAGTCTCACCGCCCAGTTATGGACAAGAACATCGCCGTACATCTCTCCCTTGCTATGTTTTGATGACGGCGGCATGAGATATATAGCTGGGACGCATGAAGATGCAGTTTTAATCGTAGCAGCAATTGCTGGTGAAGAAGGACGAAGAATACTGAATGACACCGAGAGTTCAACCAACATACTTCTCTTATCAACGTATTTGAAGTTTAAACGGCCACCGGTTATTCTAAAGTCAGAACAGACAATAGTGGGTTTTACATGAGCTTCAGATGCGGTGGTCGGAGAATTGGAAGGGTTGGTAAAGTTAGGGTGAGGCCCTTTCAAAATGGAGGTTGAAGTGGTAAGAAGTCTTTAAAGGGTTTTTTGAGCAAACAAAGTTCTCATGATTTATTTCGTATCAATGATTACTTGGTTACTTATTTTAGAGAGAGAAGATCTACACTTTTTAGAAAGAGAAAATATATTTGAATATTGATCACCCTTTTTCCGAGAATAGGGTGGTGCTTTTATTAGTACAACACTAGGTCCCACAAGTCTAACAACTTGGTAATTGTATAATTAGTCCTTACTTTTATTGTTTGCTTCGAACTAGTCCTTTTCTAATACATATTTTACAATATGTCCTAAATAAACTTTAATCTTTGCAATTAACTCCCTCATATTTTATTCTCCCTTATCAGTAGCCCCTCAGTCCTTGTGAAAATGTCTTTGGCAATGACTGTTAGGTATTCTTCGAATTTCCCTTCACCTTTAAATCTTTACAAAAATTACGACTGTTCTCTTCAAAAATTGTAACTCCTCTTCAAATACTATTCTTAGAGCATTGCTCTTTGAACATTTCTCTTCGAACACTGCTCCTCGAATTTTACTCTTATAAAATTGTTGTTTGAAAATTGCGGCTCCTTTGCTTTTAGTATCTTCAAAATTTTCAATATAATTCTATGTATATATATAGCCCCCCAGTCTTTGGAAAGAATGTTTGCAAAGAGTAGAGAAAATTTGGACAAAATGTCTTTCGAAGACCGCTTTTCAGTAGGTTGCCTCAAACTTTCAAACATGTCCCTTCATATTTAACGAAAATCTTTCAACCCATTCCAAACGTTTTCCCACCTTTAGTAATGACGTTACAGAAAGAAAACTCGGGAAATTCCAATAAACACCTATTTGTCACATCACCAATCGATTCACATTCTTTGTCACGCCTTGTTTCCTGACAAATATATTTTAGACGATCATTCATACTTCCTTAGAAATCTTTTACACCTATTTCACCCATTATAGCCCTAGGCAAACAAACGATATGTCCATGGGCCTTAAACCTTTTTAGATGCCCACTTTTCCTCTATAAAAACTCTTTCCAACTTCAATCTCTAAACACCCTTCTTAGAGAGAGAAAGATCTGCCAAAAAATTTATAGAGAGAAAGCACAGTTTATGACTCCAAAAACCCATCGGGTTCCAAAGTGGTTGTTTATTAGTCAAAAGTTCGGAGAGAAAATAGCCGCTGGCACCTACGTCCATCCTACACCTGAATCACCTGTTACCACTTTTTACGGTACATGGCCCCCTCGGAAAATTATTCTGCTGTCATTACCTTCAACATCTGCATTCAACCCATCAATCCTAGTTGTTCAACCCTTAACACCAGCCTCGAATTAATGGGGAAAGACAAACATCACAAAAGCTATTCTGCCAAAAGAAAAAGGCATCACAAGGATAAGAAACATTCCATTGAACACAAACGCTCTAAAGGTTCTCCCTTGGAACTTCAAAGTCCTTCTGTCCAACCTCATGTTGATGCTCAACCTCAACTACAAAAAGCCGAGGGCTCTGGGTCGGACTTACCAGACATTCCTTTAATAACTGCTCAAGGAAGTCCTAGATTCACCCCGGACATTCCTCTTCGAAGCTTTACACAAGAAAATGCAGTTGTTCCATCTAGAGTCACAATAACTGATAAAGAAGTTTAGTTTAGTCAAATCTGATGTCGTAGACTAAAAGGAAAAATGACATTGGCTGAACCTTCTAACCCAGACCAAGCAGAAATCCCCAAGGCAGTTGGGAGAAACACCATTGAGCCTTCTTTTGCCTTAGCAAGACAAATGCCTACCAAACTCCCTGAAACTTACGAGGAGATCTCTTCAAGAATTGCTCCTAAATCCAAAGGTGACATCAGGCTCCCCCTAGAACTCGATGCTATTATTGGCAACAATATTCGGGGCATTGAAAACAAACACTTGGTAATTCTTCACAACATCAAGTACAAATATTTTTTATGCCTTCTGAAGAGACTATGTTGAGGACTCGATGGAGGGATCCCTTCCTATATCACCATCAGATTTTCGATTGAAGGTGAAACTCCTCTAACCATAAAAGACAATGAGCTGGTCGTATTTACAGAGGTCATGAACTGGGGTTTAAGGTATCCCTTGGATCCATTTTTTATTGAATACTTCACCAAAATGAACCTCTGCCCCACCCAAGCAGGTCCCAACATGTGGTACACACTAATGGTGTGTATCATGGCCTCAAGAATTTCCGGTCACAAGTTTTCTTTAGAAGAGCTCATTGGGCTGTTTGGTTTGGCCGAAAATCCATTTTTCCCGTTTTAATCACTCACATTTGGCCGAGGACAAAAGGTAGTGAAAGACTTACTCGAAGCTGACAAAAAATGAAAGAAACAATTTCTTTTCTTCTCAGGACATTGGGAGACAAGTTCTGAATCATCTTCTTCAAATCCGCACAAGCTTTCCCTTCTATGGACTAACAAAGGTACATTTTTTAGCTATCTCAAATATTAACTTTTTTCATACAACTTTAACTAAGCCATGACTGGCATCTCTAAGACTTATGCTAACTTTGTCATGAGTACAACAACTGTCTTCACCAAACTAAATGAGTGGGCCAAAGAAGCTTGGGAAAACAAATTCCAACTCTGCTTTATGAACACCAACCTAGCCAAAAGCCGATTATGGAGATTGAATCCCTTAGAGAGGTTATCTTTGGAAGAACTAATGACTCATCTCTCTCAACAAGAAGTCCTTGAACGTCTTGAAGCTAATGACATTGTCATCTATCTCCTAAATCGCTCTCGAGCAAAGAGTCACTTAGAGGATAACTCTGAGGAAGGGGTATCAGTAAAGATCAAAATTTTGACTCTGAAAAAGTTAATGCTCTTCCAAAAGTGACCCCTTCATCGAAAAACGTTGCCCCAGCCAAAGCCTCAACATCCTCTCCTCAAAAAGTTCTTATTCAACCGGTTAAGAAAAAAGAACCGAAGAAAAAATAAGTTATTCTAGAGCCTATCCAAGAGATATCCGAAGACACTAGAGAGCAAGAAGGAAACAACCCTGACAAGCACAAAATTCCCCACCAAATCTTTCACCAAATCTTCTTCCAAATAACGATCCTTCCCCAGAGTTAGCCCCTCTCCTTATTCCCCAAAGTCAACCACTTCAAGTTGTTGATGCAATTATTCTAACAGGGGAATCTTCAAGCTTTAACTCAGCTGAAATGGGCTCTCCTAGCAGCTCCTTCGAATTTCCTCAAGGAGATGACTTTTCCCATAGTGTTCGAAGGCTACTTCACGCCTCAGTCAAAATGGGGAAGAAAATGGAACATCTGGAAGATAGGAGAAATCACAACAAATGTTGTCAATAAAAAAGGGACCTCTACAGTAAGAAGACTGATACACAAGAAAGACTTATTGCATCTCTTAAACACGCAAATGACCTTTCAACCAAAGGCTTTAATGACTGTCTCGAAGATTTTAAGAGGATAGTGGAATTGAAACGATATATCTTAAATAATCTTGAGAAAGAAAAGACTGCGACGGTAGAAGCATACGTCACAAATTGTGTGGACAAGCTAAATGCAAGGGACGCTACCATCCGATCAGGGCTAATCATAGAAATCCATGAATACTACCCTGATTATGACTTGGATAGTTTTTGGAAACTTGTCCCTCTAGAAAATCGCCCGCCTGGTATTGTCGTCAGCGAAAGTGAAGCATCAGATTCTGAGGACAGCGATTCTGAGGACAACGATTCTCCCAAAAGTTCTAAGTAGCTATTCTCACTTTTCCTACTTTTTTTGTACAAGTCCTCGTTATTTTCGAGGAATTATCATATAAGACCTCTCATAATCCGAGGCACTTTTTGTAAAGCTCCCAATGTTTTCTGAGGAATGTTATCTTTATTTAATGAACGTTGTACAACTTTCTGCTTTATCTTTTGTGAGCTCACTATTTTGGATATGATAATACCTGTTACGCCAACTTTCCTTGGATATAATAATAATAATAATTGTATACCAACTTTTTTTGGGTGTACTAATAGTTTCATGCCAACATTTGTTGGCCATGATAATAGTTTTGTGCCAAATTTAGTTGGACATGATAAGAATTGTGTACCAATTTTAGTTGGACATGATTATAGTTGTATGTCAACTTTTCCGTTGAGTGTGGTATTTTAAAATCGGACACAGAATCTCAAGGCAAAAACTTCATATAAATTCATTAGCTAAAATGAAACCTCGTTAAAACCTTCCCGTGCTTATCAGGGTAGGATAAAGTGTGTTGTCGCTGTTTTACAAAGAAAAATAAAAATTATAAAAGAAAAAATAACAAAAATTTCCATCCTTACTCGAGATACAGCTTTAAATATTCTATATTCCAAGGATGCTTAAGGCTTCTTTTTTCTTTATCCTTCAATCGATATGTTTCATGTTTTATTTTCTATGTTACTTCGTAAGGGCCTTCCCAGTTAGGACCTAATTTTTCGAGGCTCTTTTCTTTGGTGTTAAGAAAAATCTTACGTAGCACTTTATCCCCCATCTTAAATTCATTTTGCTTTACTTGTGAAGCATATCTGCTTCTCATTAGCGTTTGGTAATGTAAGGATTTTAACTGTGCACATGATCAAGATTTATTGCTCTACCTTGATCATTTAGCTCCTCTGTGTATGTTGCCAAACGATACGATGGGATAATAACTTCCGAAGGAACCACAACATTCATTTCATAGACTAAAGTAAACGAAGATTCTGAAGTTGTTGTTCGAGGAGTTGTTATGTAAGACCAAAGTACTTCCTGTAAATAATATGGCCACTTCCCAGCTTTTCCTTCCACATTTTCATTTAAACCATTAAG
This sequence comes from Limnanthes douglasii subsp. nivea, assembly GCA_036936605.1. Taxonomy (NCBI): domain Eukaryota; kingdom Viridiplantae; phylum Streptophyta; class Magnoliopsida; order Brassicales; family Limnanthaceae; genus Limnanthes; species Limnanthes douglasii. Next base: position 175,410,550 of record JAUPFV010000003.1, read on the forward strand.
AATCGTCATATTAGTAACCTCCACCTGCCCATTAGCTTGCAGATGAAATGGAACAGAAAAATATTGCTGTATGCCCTTAGTAGCGTAAAAATTCTTAAATTCTTTATTATCAAATCGGGGCCCATTATCTGTTGTAACCTTCATTGGTACTCCAAAACGACAACAAATGTTTGAAACAACAAACTTGATGTCATCCTTCGCTTTTCTTCCCGCTAAAGGCTTTGCTTCCACCTATTTTGAAAAATAATCAACCGCCACTATTACTGTCTGCCTTCCCCAGTTGCCATTGGTAAAGGGCCAACCAAGTCAATACCCCACCGATCGAACGAAAATGCTTCCGAAATACTTTCAAGGACTCCAGGTTTATGAATTATATTAGCATATCTATGACATGTATCCCATGTTTTTGCCAATTATTTTTCATCTTTAGATACATTTGGGAAATAATACCCAACTAAAAATACCATTCAAATAATCGCTTTATACCCACAGTGTGCAGATCCTTCTTCGTCATGCGATTTAGACAAAATGATTTGTGACTCATCCTTAGCCAAGTACATGAGCAAAGGTCTACTCAGCGATTTCTTGTACAGAACTCCTCCTAAGATGATATAACCATGAGATATGAAACGTATTTTTCTTGCCACCGACTTATCCGTACATAACACATCATTTTCCAAGAACTCAACAATTTCCATCCTCCAATTATCTACCACAACAATCGTCCCATGAAAGTTTTCTTCATCTATTATCAATGATTACTCTATATCTTTGGTAACCGAAGGACACTACTGAGTAATCACCCACAGATAATCCTCCAAACACAAAGCAGCTACTAAAGAATTGGGCATTGAATTTTCTTCCCGTCGAACATGTTCATATCTAATTCCTTCAAATTCAAGGGCTAAATCCTTCAACGCCTTCAAATATTTGACTAAATGATATTTTCGTGCCTCTAACTCTCCCAATGCATGATTAATAATGAGTTATGAATCACTCAACAACTTAACCCTCTTTGCCCCACATATCTGAGCCAGCCTCAAGCCTGCTAAAGCTGCTTAATATTCTGCCTCATTATTTGTCGCTTTAAAACCAAACCGAATAGCTGGAAACATTGTTACCCCATCCGAGGAAATTAACTGTACTCCAGTGCCACTTCCAAATATGTTCGACCCTCTATCTGTTCGAATTAGCCACTCAGACTTATCCTGCTGGTCATCAATCTTCATATTTGATTGTTCCGCCTGAAATTCGACTAAGAAATTAGCCAAATCTTGAGCTTTAATAGTTGTTCAAGGCTCAAATTCTATATCTAAATCTCATAACTCGACCGACAATTTTGTCATTCTCCTCGAGATATCCGGCCTCTACAATAAAATTTTAAGAGGGAATACTGTTCGAACTACTATGGAATGTGCTTGAAAGTACAGCGTCATTTTTCGAGCAGCTATCACTAAAGTAAGAGCCAATTTTTCCAACTTCAAATATCGATTTTTCGCGTCTAACAAACTCTTAATGATGTATTATACCGGCTTTAAAACATTTTCTTCCTCTCGAACTAATACATTGTTGAATGCATAATCTAAAACTGATATGTAGATAACCAATTTCTCCTCCATCAATAGTGTAGAAAGTATTTCCGGGGACGAGAGGTATTCCTGAATCTGATGAAACACTTCAGAACATTCTTTAGTCCAACTAAACTTGTTTGCATTCCTGTGTACTTAAAAGAAAGGTGCACACTTGTCCGAGGATCGAGAAATAAATCTGTTCAACATCGCTAACCTTCCTGTCAATATCTAAACTTCCTTGATATTTCGAGGATGAGTCATTGTTGTTAAGGATTTTATCTGTACTGGGTCAGCCTCGATTCCCCTTACACTCACACATACCCAAGAAACTTTCCGGACCTAACACCAAACATACATTTTTCCGGATTTAACTTTAAATTGACCTTTCTCAAGTTGTTAAAAGTCTCCTCCAAATCAAGAAAATGATCTTCATCTTTCAAACTCTTAACCAGCAGATCATCAATGTAAACTTCCACATTTCATCAAATTTGATCCGCAAAAGTTTTATTTACCAAGTGTTGATAAGTTGCTCCTGCATTCTTTAGACCAAATGCCATAACTTTGTAACAATACAAACCTCTTCCAGTAATAAACGAAGTGTTTTCTTCATCCTTCGAATCCAACCTGATCTAATTATACCATGCATAAGCATCCATAAATGATAGCAACCGGTTTCCTGACGTAGTATCCACTAGCTGATCGATTCTAGGCAACTAGGAATGGGTCATTTAGGCAAGCTCTATTCAGATTCGTGAAATCCACACACATTCGTCACTTGACATTCTTCTTCACCAACACTGGATTTGAAGCCCACAAAGGATATTGTGACTCTTGAATATGGCCTATACTTAACAACCGCTCAACTTCTGCAAGTATGGTCTTAGATTTATCCTGAGAAAATGGTCTTCTTTTTTGTATGATAGGCTTTGTTCCTAACTGACAGCTTATGACAAATTATCTCTAGGGCCACCCCTATTACATCTTCTGTACACCAAGCAAACATGTTTAGCTTTGTAGATGAAAAATAATCAATTTTCCCTTAACTCTAAAAGAAGATTTATTCCAATATTTAAAAGTTTCTCATCAGGATATTCGTAATCTTCATAGTCTTCATCAGGCACCAAAAGTCTTGGGGAATCTCTCGGGTCATCAAAAGGAATTATTCTTAGGAGAGTCCCCTTTAACTGCTATGCTTTCTTTGTCTTGCTCCCCCAAACTTGCTTCAAAGATAAAGCAATCTGGTAACATTCTATGGCCATCTTTTGGCTGCTCCTTATCATTCCAATATTATTTCCCACCACGTACTTTGAACATTGATGAACCGTGGAAATAACACCTTGCATCTTTGACAAACATGACCTTTCTAGAATAACATTGTAAGATGTTGGAGAATCAACAACTATAAACAAAATCTCGACTTCTTTTTTGAATGGCCCCCAGCCAAGCTCTACTATACACTTGAATTCTCTGATGACTTCTGCTGTCGCCCCCGTGAAACCCATAATAGTTCTATCCGACCGTCGAATTACGGGGGGGGGGGGGGATCGACAATTCTCCTATAAGTATTCATGAAAAAAATATTGGCAGAACTTCCAGTGTCAATCAAGATCTTCTGCACATGATCACCAACTATCCCCGTGGTAATTACTATTGCATCTTCATGCGAACCTGCCACTATTATACGTAGTAATCTTTTGAAGAATCCCAAATCTGCAACATGTGTTGGATAAGATAAATTTAATGATAGCCTTTGAAGTGGTTCCTACCAAAGGAGATGCTTCTATCCATTTTGAGAAGTAATCAATAGCAACTATAATAGTTCTGCACCCCCCGGATGCCAAGGCAGAGGTCCAACTAAGTCCATTCCCCATCGGGCAAAAGGTACTGGTTCAAAAATAGACTTCATAGATACTGTTGGCACATGAATTTCATTGCCATACCTTTGGCATGGATCACACTTCTTCACCAGTTCTTTAGCATCTGCCATTATGGATGGCCAATAGTACCCATCCAACAACACTCTCTAGGTTAGTGCCCTGTACCCACAATATACTGAGCCTTCTCCATCGTGTAGTTTGGATAAAAAAGACTTGAGATTCTTCAACCCCCAAACAACACATGAGAGGTCTACTCAAAGATTTTTTTATAGAGAACTCCTCTTATGATAAAAAAACCACGTGCCTTATGTTTAATCTTTCTTGCCATAGCTTTATCCGGAGGCAAAACCCCATCAGAATTATATTGAAGGAATGAAAGCCTCCAGCTTTTAGGCTGAATCACCTGTATGCTCATGCTTTCCCCATCTTTCTTGTTCTGACTTGGATGTATAGACAGACATTCTTGTATGTGAATCCAAGGGTAGGATTCAGAATACGTTATAGTTGCCAAAACATCTTTCTTCGATCTGGAAATATGCTCATAACAAACACTTTTGAAGTTGCTTGCCACCTCTTTCAGGATGAGTAGGGACTTGATCAGTTGCTCCTTCTTGGCTTCATACTGACCTTGAGCATGATGGATGAGCAGTTGTGAGTCGTTCATCAACCAAACTTTATTAGCCTCACACAAGAAATCCAATTTAAGACCAACTATAGCTGCTTCATATTTAGACTCATTGTTGGAGGCCCTGAACCTAAAGCATATAGCTTGGTACATTTTATCACCATATGGGGAAGTTAAGAAAATTCCAGCCCTACAACCCATTGTTTTTTAACCACCATCAGTTTGGACTACCCACTCTTTCTTGGTTCTTCCTTCTAAATTTTGTTTGGAGTTCATGTCCGAATCGAATTCTACCAAGAAATCAGCCACTAATTGTGTTTTGATAGGTGTCGGGCGGAAAAATTAATGTCGTAATCGCCCAATTCAACTAACCACTTGGTCATCCTACTTGATATGTCTACCTTTTGAAGAACATTTTTTAATGGGAAAGATATCCGAACAATGATGGAATGAGATTGAAAATACGGCCTCATCTTTCTCGCTGCAATTACTAAGGCTAGTGCCAACTTTTCAAGCTTTAAGTACCTCTTCTCAACATCTATCAAGCTTTTGCTGATGTAGTATACCGGATGAGGGTAACTGCCCACTTCTCTTACTAATACTGCACTTATAGCATATTCTGACACAACCAAGTATACATAGAGTATATATCCTTGAACAGGTTTAAAAAAATCTTTGGTGAGGATAAATGTTTCTTTATTTCAACAAAAGTTTGGTTATACAGTGGAGACTAATTAAAATCTTTGGCATTTTTGAAAGTTTGGAAAAACGGAGCACATTTGTTTGAAGACCTTGAAATGAAACGGTTTAGGGCGGCCAACCTTCTAGAGATCCTCTGGACTTTTTTAATATTTCGAGGATGATCCATTTCCAACAGGGCATTAAGCTGATCCGGATCGGGTTGTATGCCTTTCTGACTTATCACATAACCCAGAAACTTTCCAGATAGAACCCCAACGACACACTTTCCTGGATTTAGTTTCAAATTCACACCTATCAAATTAGTAAATGTCTCTTGAAGATCAACTATATGAAAATTTTCCTCCAGGATTTTAACCATCATGTCATCTATGTATAGCTTCATATTTCTGCCAATTCGACTAGCAAATATTTTGTTCACCAACCTCTGATAAGTAGCCTCGTCATTCTTCAACCCCAAAGGCATCACTTTATAGCAATGGAGACCTATGTCTATTATAAAGGTAATATGATCTTGATCCTTTGGATCCTCCTGTATCTGGTTGTACCCAGAAAAAGCATCCATGAAGGACAACAATTTATTTCCAGACATTGAGTCCACCAACTGATCTATCCGGAAGACTGGATAAAGATCTTTTGAGCAAGCTCTGTTAAGGTCAGTGAAGTCAATACACATACGCCAACAGGTGCAACATCACTCCGGATTGACAACTTGTGTGAGATAACACTTGCGAGCACTATGGTTACATCACTATTGCAACAAGCGAAGACATACTGATTATTTAGTAAAAAGGACAACAATTTCTTTTTCAATTCTGGTGCCATTTTGGAACCAATCTTGATATTTCTACCCTCTACAAGGGAGTGGGTTTCAATTTCTTCAACTGATATTATAACACTAGGAGCCTCTCTGGGGTCATCAATCTCACCCTCTCCCTCAGAAGGCTTCAGTAACTGCTAATCTTAATTAATCCAAACTGCTCCCAAAGTCTTAGGAGCAAGAGTAGTTGCATAACACTCCCTGGATATCTTCTGACTACTTCGGACAATACCTACTTGCCCTTGAACTACATACTTCAAACACTGATGGACTGTTGAGGCCACATCATGCATTCTGGAAAGCCAAGACCTCCAGCACTCTCACCATCTTTTAAAAAGGCCCCTTACCCAGTATCACTTATTCCTCAAATTCCCCAATTACATCCGTAGAGTTGCCTGTGAAGCCCACAATGGTTCTGTTTGAGTGTTGAACAAAATCTGGATTCCTCATCTGCTTGTAGGAGCTTAAGAAAAGGATGTTTGCTGAACTGCTTGTGTCTATCAAAATCTGGCAAATATCATTGTCCCCAATAGATGCTCTTATCACCACCGCATCCTTATGAGGCCCAACAATATTTCTCAAATCATCCTCATCAATAACTATGAATAGAAAAAGGATTTGGCACTGATGAGAAGATATTTTCCCTTCCAACTGAATGGCCAAACTATGTACATGCCTCTTCCTTGATGAATGAGTAGGTGCTGTAACAGTATCTCCTTCAAAGATGGTGAGTGACTCAAAGAATATGTTCAGTCCGGACACCGTCTTGGTCTGCTCTGTTATGACCCCCACTTTGTTCCATGTTGGATCAGGATCCAGGTACTCAGAATCAACATCAAATCTTTCAAGAATCACCATTTCTCCTTCTTGAGCAGATGTTCCTACATTGTTTGTAGGGCCCGTCCGTGGAGCACTTTCAGGCCTGTTTCCACTTCTTCTTTTGACATAAGCTCCCATTTTGCCTGTTTCAATAAGATTATACACTTCTTGTTTCAATGCTATGAAGTTTGGAGTATTATGGCCTATATCATTATGATATTGGCAAAAACAAGTATTTCGACTTTCTCTGGGAGACTACAGTGCCGCCGGTTTTCGAAAATGGACTTCATCCTTGGTCTTGTAATATATTGTGGCCATATTCTCTCTTAACTCTACAAACCACTCGGGTTGAACCCAAGGACCTCTTTTAGCTCTTTACTGCTGGCTTTGAGAGTGATTCTGGTTAGACTGAGTTTGTTTAGCCTGGTTGGACTCTTGTCTGGTCTTCTTAGCCTTATATCCGGACTGGTTACGAGCTATTGTGATGAACCTCACTTGACGGTACACCCTAGTTTTCTTGGTTTCTTCCACATTAATCTGTTTTCCCACATGATTCAACAGGCCACCCCAGGTCATGGCTTTCTTCCTGGTCACTGAATCAGCCAAGTTCCCAGGGTTCAACCATTGGCTTAGAGAAGCAATTACCACTTGTTCGAAGCAATCCACTAATCCATTCTTTGTATTTACGAAACGACTTATATAATCCTGTAAAGACTCATTTGGTTCTTGGGCACAATGGATTATGGTATCTTCATTACCCTTCACCTCTTTACTGCCAACAAATTGCCTTCGGAAGGCAACCCAGAATGTATCAAAGTTTCTAATACACTCATGGGTTAAGCTGTTATACCACTTAAGATCACATCCCATAAAAGTTTGAGAGCCGGCTCTACACAAAAGTTTGTCATCATCATCAAAATTCATCATGAAGTTCTTAATTTTCTCCAGATGGTTGTCCGGATCTTTACTTCCATCATACTTCTCCATTTTGGAGTTGTCAAATCTTTTGGGTAGGTTTCGAGACAGTATTTTGGCAGACAAAGGTGACTGTCTCCAGTTTTTATTATGACTAAAGACTGTGTCTTCGTTTGGTGTTGCAAAAACACCTGGTTCTGTCTGAAAAGCAAAATAATCAATCAACAACTTATCAACATGCATGTGAGTTGACCCTTTGCCCAGATGTCTTTTAAGCCTACCATGCCTATCCGTCTTTCTTGAATATTTTTTTGATTAACTTCATCTTTTTTCTGGATATCCCTTCATCACTACTTGAGGACAAAGATTCTGCGAGTTGAGCCTCATTTAAAGAGCAACTAGAGGACTCAGAATATGAGCTTTCAACAGGTTTGGACCGATGTGTCTTCTTAGACCTGATGTGAGTCTTTTTAAAACTCAGATGGGTCTTTATTGATGGATCATTCTCCATAGGGTTGTCGGTATGATGAATAGTTAACGCCCCTGATTTCTCCCTTATACCTTTCTCTGCTTGTTTTATGGCCTTCAGCGCCTCTATTTCTGCTCTCAACTTGTCTTGCTCTTTAATGGTTTATTATTTGTTTCCACAGGGGGTGGAGTTCTTTGCTCGTTCGGATCCATCCGAACCGGTTTTTTCTACTGGTTTCGAATGTAAGATTCAGGCACCTTCGTGCTCCCACTGTGGTCGCCAATTTGGTTTGGTTTATTTTGGGCTGGGGTAGTTTGGTAAAGTTTTTTGGTAAGTTTAAAGTTTTAGTGTTTAGTGTGAAGAGTAGTGAGATAATTAAGCAGTCTGCTTGTATTAAATGTTGATCACCCTCATTAATGAGAGTAGTTGGGGTATTTATACTCTTAATTTAATGACCCATGGGCTTACCGGGTCAGGTTGTGAAATCAGGTCAAGTTTAAGGACTCATTTATCTTTTAAGTAGATTACCAAATAGCTTAGTCAAAAGGTGTTTCACATTTGTCCTGTTTGGATTTTCTAGTGGAGTGTTATGGTCCGAATTTCCCATGTCCGGATTAAGCAGTAGGCTGTGTCTGAAGTATCCGAACTCATCAACTTTGAGTACTTATTTTTTTTCCTTGATATGTTTTGTAAAACAATTTTTATCGGGGACACACTCTTTCATACCTGGTAGCGCGAAGAGGTTTGAGTGGAGTGTTTATGGAAACTGATCTATTTATTAAGTTTGAAGCCTTAAATCGATATATTGGTACTACATATCCAAACCTTAAAGGTTTTTCAACTATTAAGTTGATCAACATATTCGAACCTTAAAGGTTTTTGAACTATTAAGTTGATCTACATATTCGAACCTGAAAGGTTTTTCAATTATTAAGTTGATCTACATAATAACGATAGGTAATTTCATCATTTAATATCGGAAATTGATCACTTTGGATTTCTAAAGAATTGAACAAATAACAGGTATCCTAACAAAGGGCCATGTTGATAAAATTCAAAATATAACAAAAATACAACGGTTTAAGTTCCTCATGGAACATATGTGAACATACTTCAAGATGGTTTATAAAAATATCAACCAAGTTCGGAAGTTAACAAAAAATATAACACATTGAAAAAGGGTAAGATTACAAACAACATGAGCCTAACTATCTGATGGATCGTCGGATGAATCTTCACCAACAATGTCATCCTCACTAACGACCCCGTCAGGGTGATCTTCTTCTGGAACATCTTTCCACATTGATCCTAAAGGTAGTCGAGGGTACTGGCTATGGAAGAACAACACATAAGAAGCTTTGGCATCCGCAAGCTCTTGCTTCACAAGTTATTCACATTTGGTGGGAAACATGCTCTTATCTTATTTAGCCTTGTTTTCTATAATAGACCAAAACTCCAAGGAATCCTTCGTTGCCTTAGCTAATGTTTTTTTGGAGGAATTGGTTCTGAATAAGCTGGGCGGCTGAAATCTACACGGCTTTATCCCGATCACTTTCAAACTTTGATAAAAAGTCACGTAAAGATCGGTTAATCTGATTTTGGTTAGACTGAGCCACTTGTCATTCTGATTCTTTTCCTTGAAATGCTCAGAGGGTAGTCTCAGACAATGCAGCTCGGTTGTTAGTTTTCTCAGTCTCCTCTTTGGATTCTTTTTCTAACATGTGTAAATTCGACAACTTTGATTCCACATCAGACAAACGTTTTGTGACTTCTGATAATTCTTGGTTAAGTTCTATCACCTTACTTTCCTTTAGGGTTAGATGAACGATTATGTTTTACAAAGTTCTAGCTATGGTATATGACTCGCGAAGAGGGAAGTTAGTTGGGCCTTCGTTTTGGGAAGTAGTGATTCACTCACAAAGGCATTGGCGTCGACAATTTGGTCTAACTCCATCACAACAAAAACATGGTTTTCATTCTTGATATTGTTAATCTTCTCAAATCCACCAACGATAATATCCACCTTGAACGCCATCCCCCGTACTGTTCAAATAACACAAGAATGATTGTTTCCTCAGTCGTGGGATTTTTTTCAGATATCTGCGCCGTAGCTTATTTTTTTTCTTTTTAGCTACCCGGGGTCTCTTATTCCCCTCTTCAATTACAACTACTTTCTTTCGTTTTCTCCATAGCTTTTATTCTGGTTTTCTTGGTTGTGGGGGGATTTGCCATCATTAGCCGTCGACTCACTAAGTACAACAGTCTTTTTAGGTTTGGTAACGAAAAGATCACAAAGCTTGCTATCAACGACTTTCTACTTCACTTAATTTTCATTCTCCTGGTCGGATTGCTCTTCTGATTTAACATGTTTGCTAGGGGCTCGATTTCGCTTGAGTAAAAAGACATCTTCATTAGGAGAGTCTATCTTTGAACTAGATCAACAACATTGAGAGGAACCCTTAGTTGGTCAGCATTTAGTATTTCGTTTGAGCATTGCCACAGGTTGTTATTGACTAAATTGGGGTTTTTAAAACATCGATGAAACGCCTAGCCCCAATTCTTTTTGGCATAATTCATGAGCTTTAGGAAAATGGGATTGGTTGTCTTCATATGCGCTTTCTTTATGGCTTACAATTCCAACTTGAAAGCTATATAAGAAAAACAACATGTAAAAAACAAAGGGTAGAAGTAGAGTCAGACCATTGTCCCATGTAATTCTGGCAATCCATCTGCAAGTTAAGTGCCTCGGGTTGTCTTTGTTATGAGGTCGGTCATTCTCACACGCTCTGCTAATGAAAAAAAATTGCTACTTCCACGCTTTATCAGTTTCTAACAAGTCGTTTACTATCTTTTTGTTATTTTTTAAAGAGGAATAGAAAAAGGGTTACTTGGGGTATTTCGAAAGCCCATCAATTGCTACGTATTCCTCCCTAGACATTTGCACTTCAGATAGGTGAGAGGCCATTATAAACGACATAAGTGTGTACCAGGCGTTAGGAGTAAGTTGGGTCGGGCAAATCCCAAGATCTTGAAGTACCTCATAATATTAGGGTCCAGAGGAAGCCTTAGACACCAATTACACAAATCTGTAAAACATATTACCTCCCTTTGACGTATCGATAGAGGTGTCTCCCCAGGCGCTGGGAAATGAATATTCACACAGTCAGGGATCCCCCACATAGCTTTGAGCCCGGGTTGTTGATCTAGATTATATTACAAGTACTTATCATTGTAAAGGGAGATAATATGGTCTCAAGATAGGATACGGTGCTAGCTGGTAACTACTGCATCAATTTCAGGTGGAAGGGGCTTTTCGGTTATTGTAGGGGTAACATTGTCAGTTTCTACGATAGTTTTCCCTTTACCTTCTCGTTGGGTTATTTTCTTCTTAGCATCTGCAGTGTGTTCAATAGCCTTAATAGGAGAAATTTGAATACTTGAAGGATCATCAAAGGACGGACCGACTTGCTGTTGATTCACAGCTTTTTCAACAACAGTAGGGGTTGATTGATTTTTCAGGTATGCCACAATCAGTATCTTGGCTAGCTATACCATCTTTTTTCTCCTGAACTCCTTTAAGAGGACGTCCATCTTGTGCAATTTTCTTCTTAGGATTGGCTTCCTTTAAAGTTTTTCAGGAAGGAATAGAACAGGTCGGCTCTTTACGTGATCTAGTAATGGTTTTCTTAGAAGAAACCTTTGAAGGGAGAACAACGGGGACATTTTCTTTTTTCTTTCTTTCTGTAAATGGAATGGTATCGAGAAAAAGAAGCGTTTCTGAAGTGGTTGTAGGGAGAACGAAGCTGGAACTGCTACTAACAAGAGCACGTTCAGGTTTTGTTTCTGGTTTCTTTTTAGAGGCAACTTCTTCGAGTCTTTGTCGTTCAGCATCTCTCTGAACCACGACCCTAACCGTAGCCGCGATATTATGACCGGTTCTGTAACCTGCGATGGTAGGTGTTAGTTGGATCATCTCGGGAGAGGATGAAGAGGCGTTGGAATCTCCCATAAGAATAAATTTGGGATTGGATTTCTTAACAAAAGACGTTGGGATTACCAAAGGTGATGCGCTTTATTTTTGTTTGAAAGTCGAGTGGGGTCGAACTTACAGGAGCGACCGACATATTATCAATCAGGTCGGGTGCTTTATATTCAGCAACTCTCTCAGAGATACTGAGATAGTCGATGGCACTAAAGATCGGCTTCAGGATAGGGTCAGACTTCTTTTTAGAAGCAGGTTTTTCATAAACAAAGACACAAAATAGAAGTTCTCTCTCTATAAAGGCAAGGGAGATAGTAAAGCTTTCTATTTCTAAAAGTGTGTTGAGAGGAAAATTGAAGAAATGAAAGTATTATAGGCAAATGGCTTCTTCAACGGTTTTCTTTATGGAGGAGTGCAATCGAAAACGGGCATCGGGAAGATCAAGAGTCGCGTTGGTTAATATCACGAGTATATTTTCCCAAGTAGATGAAGACACGTGGCAAGCTCTGACATTGTTTGCAGGGTTAGGGGGCTAGCATCATAAGTGAAGCCTCAGGTAGTCAAAGAGGTAAAAACTTAGTTGGGAAACGTGTATACTAAAAATGGTACTCTACTTGCATTTGGAAGTTGGGCCTAGAATAGTTTAGAGGCTAGATGCAAGGACCATAAAAAATGAGCCTTAGAATTGCTCTCTTTCGAGAGGAGAGGATAACGGTTGGTCAAAGACCGACCATATCGATAACAAAAGATTGACAGAAAACGACGTAACCCGACCCTTGGGATCATTAAAAATTGATTCGTATCAATCGAAAAATAAGCACCAGATATTTCTGACCCTATCACCAAACAGTCTTCATTTATTCTGTCATAAAGACTGATGAGCTATTGATAAGGACGGAAAATATCTAGTTTGTCTTGAACCAGCGTGATATAATTGTTTGTCCTCATATTATTAAAACTAGGAATGGAATTGATATGTAATATTAAAATTATGGGTGTAAAAAATAGAAATATAGTCTAGAGAGACCACTTGTATGAAATGGGCCCTACTAATATGACTATATAACAAAAATATCTTTTTTGGGGCAAGTATGTTTTTAATATGTAATTACTCTAACAGCTTTCTCTCACTACAAATCCCAATTATTCTCTCTCTAAAATTGCGATTAACTTACTCTTACAAACAGACCAGGGAATCAGAGCTCTAGATATTTCTAGAACCATCAAATATAATGAAGAACATGTAATTTTCATGTTGTATATCATAAAGAACCTACTTTCAAACAATTACTTTATTATTTTATATATTATTATTTAAAATAATAAGACACTTTTAGATTATCACTTAACATAACATCAGTTTTCAAAACTCATCTCAATAGATATATCATTTTAGTATACATAATTATTGAAGTGGGAAATTATAATAATTTTTTATTTAAAATAAAATTTGTGTGTCTTAGCTGCCGTAAATAGTTCGTCTAACAATATAGTAAGCATAGTTTAAAATGACTATGATAACATGTAATAATAGGATAATATAATACTCGTAGTACTATAAATACTAGGTTGGTCTATTATGTATTGTGGGAGAGGAATCCTATACGTTAACAATTAAGTTATTCATGTTTATGAGCCTCACAAATTTATAGTCGATGGTTATCGTATGTTTATACATTAAATTATGGGTATGGATCATTAAGTATATTTAAAATAAGTACATGATTATTAATTAATATGCTAATAAAAAGTTTCATTTAAAAAAAAAGAAAAATATTATTTTAAAAGAATTGATTCACAGAATTTTAAGGCTTAAGCATAAAATACCGTCTTCATTATAGAAATAAAAATAAATAGAACACATGTGCTTGTCTCGTAAAACCGACGTTGACAAATCCACAAGAGTATAAGAAGCAAAAGTAGCCGGATATACATATACCGCTATCTATCTTTTATTTTACATATTCAAAAGACTTATTTATAAAAAATTGTATGGAAGAATCATAAGACCGACTTTGACAAATCCACAAGACATTGAGAAGCAAAAAATATATAGATACAAATATATCACATTCTATTTTTTTATTTTACCAATGCTAATACATTAAAGCTTTAATTTAAAAGAAACAATAAACGTTTGAAACCTAACACAAACATCATGATTCAACATTGAAATTAAAATTATATCATAAATTGAGTGAAGTAAAATGAATATTTGAAATTAATGTATACAAATTTTTAAAACCAAATTTTAATGATAGTTATTTGGCATGGTGTTTGGGTTTTAGTCTTGATATTTATTTTATTATAATATACTTAAAAATATAAAAAAAAAATTCATAAATTATAAAAATATAATAAGTTTATAAAAAAATTATTTTACAATTTTATTTTACATTTAACATTAATTAACATAAATAAATGAAAGGAAAATAGTTGATCCTTCAAGAACCTCACCATATTGAGGAAAACTCTTCCATTTCAAATCGAGATTTGTAAATCTTAAATCACTAAAATTAAATCAACAACTATAAGAGCATCAATACTATCGATCGTGGATACATTTGGGCACAATTTTATTTATAGCACATTTTTCGAAAACGTTTCTTAAGGTATGTTGGGTCAAGATTTCATCATAGATAAGATTCAAATCTTTGTTGAAGAAGTTTAAATAAGAGGTAGGGAAGAATAATCGAGGAAATATATCTGGATTTTAATTTTGAGAAGAGGAAATTAAGCAATATCCAAAAATGTTTTGGGGTTATCTTCTGCCATTGGTAATAGGTTCAACACTCTCATTTAATTCCCTAATTATGATTAGATAAATAATTCCGCAAAACTAACTTTGAGTGGCAGCTTGTCAGGTACTCCAAAACATGACTATATGACTAAGTAAACCTAATTTATGGAGGTAGTATAGGAAATAAAAAGGGATAAAATTAATCCTAACAAAAAGATCAATGATCTACAAAAGATAAAAAAAACTAAACCTCTCTTAAATGACCATTAAAATGTTAAATTGGAATTTAGAAGTGTAGGTAACAAAAATACAATTAGAAGATTGAAATTTATAGGAAAATCTAAAAACATAGACTTCCTGGCATTACATGAGCATATGGTTTCTGAAAACAGATTTAATCCAATAATAAAAAATATTGGTTTCCATCAAGGGTTCTCAAATATAAACAATAACATATGGATTATTTAGAAAGAAACCCTATAATGTAGAAATGATTTACAATCATGAACAACTAATTCATCTAAGAGTTACTCACACAAACTCTAACAAACCTATCATGGTAACAGTAATATATGCCAAATGTACTAGAAGTAATAGACTACTTTTGTGGGAAAAGATGAGAGAGTTATCTAACAATCCACATGAGTGGACTGTTATGGGCGAATTTAATTGTATTACAATTATGCTGAACAATTGTCATGTTCTAACATGTATCTTAGAAGTCTTGATAAATTCAATAACATCATTTTTGATTGTGCATTAGACGATGCATGCTATATATGTTTCCATTTCACTTGGTCTAGTAAGAGATGCTGGAAAAGACTTGATAAAATCTTAATCAACAACCCAATGAGAAACCTTTTTCATAATATTCAGGTTAACCACTAGGCTATAACATGTTACGAGCATGCCCCAATCATCACATATATATATATATACAACAACTCTGTTAAGCCAAAAACTTCTTTTAAAATCTTTAACATGCTGAAGATTCATGGAATATTCCTTTATCTAGTCAACCTATTTATATTTTTTGGCAAAAACTCAAGAAGCTGAAACTTAAATTAAAATCTTGGAATCATGAAACCTTTGGAAATATATTTAATGTTATTTCCAAAGTTGAGGAAGAAATAACCTTCTTTGAAAACAAATATGTAGACTTTAAAACAACAGAGGATAAAACTAACTTATTTAAAGTTAATGCCCATATGCTTCTTCTCTTGGCAAGAGAAGAAGCATATTGGGAGAAAAAAATAGTATAAACTCGAATAAACAGGGTGACAAAAATACTCCTATGTTTTAAAACTTTGTAAATAAAAGAAAAAAAGAACAAGATAAATGGCATTCTTAATGATGGTAGATGGATTCAAGACTATTCTCAAATCAGTGAGTCTACAATTGATTATTTTAAAAATCTTTTAGCAAATTCAAATCTCGTTAATCAATATGTGGATACAATGAATATAATTCAAATCACTATCTTCTTGCCAAATCCATCAAATGATGAGATTCACACTCATATTAAAGAATTTAAAACAAATAGTGTGGATGGCCCTGATGTTTTTTACCAATCTTGTTAGAATATCATCCAAAAAGACTTATGCTCCGCCGTCAAAGATTACTTTATTGGTAATCTTTCATCTATCGGAATATTTTCCACCACTATTTGCCTAATACCAAAGTCTGAGAGCCCTAACATTGGAAATACTATAGATCAATTAGTCTTTGATATATTTTTAACAGATAAATCTCAAAAATATTAAATGGCAGATTATCAACCATCCCTTCTAAGATTATCTCCCAAGAGCAAGGCAGATGCTTTCATTGTTGAATTATACATGAGTACATCCTTCTTTCCCAAATATTTGTTTATGATAGAAATAAAAAAATCAAGAGGATGAAACATCATTTTGAAGCTGGATATGGCTAAGACATTTGAAAAAATAGATCATAGTTTTATCTTAAATGTTATGAAAGCCTTTGGTTTTTATAGTAATTTCATAAAAACTAATAAGTAATAGTATTCAATCTGTATACTTTTCTATTCTCATTAATGGTGAATTAAAAAACTATTTTAAATGACTAAATAATATTAGGCAGGGAGATCCAATCTCCCCCAACCTCTTTATCATTGCAGAAGAATACCGCATTAGAGGTATTAATCGATTGTTCAACAATCATCATAATATGAGATACAATACAAAGAGTAATCTGAGGATAGTCTGTTTTTGCAGATGACTTTATCATCTTTGCAAATGGTTACATAAATAGTATCAATAGAATGGAGATTTTTCTTAAACTATATCAAGATATAGCTGGTCAAACCATGAATACTGAAAGATGAAGTCGTATAACATCTTCAAACATAAATAAAAAAAACTTAAGTCAATTAAAGATGCTACTACTTAAAAGAACAAGTCTTTACCAATGAAATATTTAGGGATTAATGTCCATAACAACAACAAGGCAATCCTCTATGATGACTTAGTTAATAAGGTTAGAATCAAAATTTATGATTGGGATAATAAAACTTTTTCATTTGGGGGTAAATTAGTATTGATTCAATTTGTACTAATGACTATACCCACTTATTATATTGAGTGCTTTGCCATTTTTAAATCTGTCATAAATATGATTGAACGACTATTTAACAGATTTCTTTGAGGTATCAAAGAAACACTTCGAACAATAACTTAGTCAAATTGGAATGCCTTATGTAATCCTTTTAATAAAGGGGGATTAAACATTAGAAACTTATTAATCTTCAAGATGTATTTTCATGTAAACTTCGGTATAAGTTTTGTGAAAAATAAATCTACTTAGGCAAGGTATATGCACTTCATATACTTTCACTCCCTTCAATTAAAAGCAAATACAAAATATTTTAAAACTTGGAAAAGACTTAACTATATTAAAAAACATTGTTGAACTTTATATCTTATGGAATTTAGGGGAATGTGATAGATTTCTGACTGGACAAGTGGTTTAAGGCTTTGCTTCTAATCAATCTTTTTTATGACAACAATAATAAATGGTTGATTATTGACAAAGTCAACTCTTTTTGGGCTAATAATAACTCGAATTTTGAAAAATTGAGAGCCACATAACTCGTGATATTAACAAAATTCAACTACTTATAAATCAAAATGATAAATATGATATCATTCTTTAGTCTTTAGACAAAAATATCACTTTAACACTAAAATCACATGAAATTATTTGAGAAATAAAGGAAATGTCTCTAATCTTTATGCTAAAATTTGGAATAATGTAAACCCTACTAAATATTATTTCCTCTTATGGAAGAATATGAAGGGCTGGATATCGATAGATACAAATTTACAAAAGAGACACTTTAATCTTACTTCCAAACGTCTTTTCTGTCAAGATATGGAAACTACCTATCACTTTTTTTTGTTAAATGTCCAATGTCTTAAACTGTTTGGAATAATTTAGCTAGATTATTTAACATAAATATAGGTAAATATACGACCATCAAACATCTCATTAAATTCTTCTTTTTTGTATACTCCTAAGGCAACCCACATAAGAACAATTCTACCATCAATAGTTTGTTAGACCATTTGCCATTATAAAGATAAAGTCAAATATAAAAATATATTTATAACTTCTCAAAATATATTAGATAAAGTATACTTTATACTTGCTAGACTAGATAATGCTAGTATTTTAAAAAAATGGATTGGTGACTCTAATATTACTAATAATCTTTTCTATTATTTACGTAAGGAAATCATTAACAAAGTTAACATCTATAAATGGATTACTTCGAAAGAAAATAAAACTAAGTTAAGTACGGATGGTTCTTGTCTCACAAATGGTGAATCAAGTTGTGTTGGCATAATTAGAGATAAAAATGGTGAAATTATAATTTGATATGGTAGGTTATATGAAAATCAGTCCCCATTGACCTATGAATGTATAGATTTAATAGATGGACTTATATTATGTTTTCAAAAAGGTTTTACTCAAGTAAATATAAAAACAATGGCCTTTGGTATTTAAAAATTTTAATCAACTGTTGTAAAAATTTAATTAGATCAACAATATCCATTAAACATATTTCTAGAAATCAAAATCAAGCAGCTGACTGGTTAGCTAGATGGATCCTGAACTATAAAATGAGATTAAATTTAAATAACAATCAAATTTCTAATTCTCTTAAATCTATAATTTTGTTGAAAATTTTAGGATTTGCTTATCTTAGAATTATTGATTGATGTCACTCAATTAATCAATAGTTGATTAAACTATTTGTAGAATCAATGTTTGAAATTCACTCACAAGATGGATTTAATTTTTATATGCATAATTATCTTCTTATGTTCAAGATATGGTGATTACTCAATTCAAGGATCATTCTGGATTTGGTGAAGTTCGAGTTGAAGCATGTCTCTAGATCAAGTTGATTATTGTCATAAAATACTAAAAAACTTAAGATGAAATACTGATATTTATTCACAAATTATTTTTAAAAAATACTAAAAACATGAAACATGCCTAAAATATTTCCAAATAGGATAACTTTAACTTACTTTCAAAGTACGTATTTTGATATAAATCAAAACTAGTGTACATAAAGAGAATTTTAATAAATTGAAATATAAAAATATGAAAACCTCATATTATTAATAATATGTTTGGTAAATAATAAAATATATTTTGATTTAACAGATTTATAATACCAAGTTTATTAAACATATAATATAATAAAATGATAAAACTGAAATTAATATTTTGTTTCATTAGAAAAAAAACTAGTATGAGTGTCTTGACATGATCTAAAAATAGAATAAGTCTATAATATCTTTATTCATTAGGTATATAATAATTTATTAACGCTTAAAATGCTTTTCTAATAATAATAATAATAATAAATTTGATGTGATATTTTAGATTTTTGTTAAATTTTCATTCGGAGTTTTGAATAATTTGGGGCCTGGATATGATTTGTATAGTATAAGTAGCTTAAATATGGAAGTAAAGAAATATTATAGTGTATTATCTATGTGAAAAATGAGTTAGATGATAAATATGTTTTATTTGTATGAAAAATAATGACCGTACTTTAGTTAAGTTGAATGTGTTGTTGTATGTAATGACCGTACTTTAGTTAAGTTGAATATGTTGTTGTATGATGATAAAATTTAAGTTGATAAACTCTATAGTAAAAGACAAGGCTAAATTTTGTTATGGTATGACTAAAGTTTCATTTTGTGGTTTAGTCGGTCGGAATGCGGTATTGCAAGTAATGATAAAACTTAAAATGATAAGTCATATTGTGAGAAAACAACACCATTTCATTTTTGTTATGGTACGACTAAGGTCATTTTCACGCAAGATTTTAAAAACAAAATGTCAGTATATGATATTCATTATACTTGAGTGTCTTATTTAGCTTTTCATTTTTATTGTGTTAAAATTTACGCTAAATTTTACAATTTATTTATAAAATAATCCATATAAAAACATAGTAAAAAACAAATCATTCAATAAAAACTTAAACTAGCCAATAATAAAGCGTAAAAGATATATATGATATAAAATATCTATCAATTTAGTATATACGTATGAATATATTTTCACTAATATGATTTCTTTGAGGATGGAAAAAAATAATATTGTATACAAATCGAATATGAAATGTTGTATAAATGAGAATGATCAATAATTGGTATTAATGCTCATGGTTATGCGAAGTATGATATGAATCAATCAGAATGTCAAACTCGATAAATATAACCATGTTCTTAAAATGAAATAAAATTACTCTTTACATGTTTTCCAATATCAATACAAATAAGAAGTTTAATATCTCTACAATTATTCTACTTTAAAATTAAAGAGTAAATAGAGCAACCAATATTGGGTAACTGTAAAATTAAAGAACTAATCACATAACAAGTTACCAAACAACATACTCATAATATCCATCCTCTCCCATGAACATTATATAAACACATTTGAAAAAAGGATACATTGCAAAGATTTTCACCAATAAAATTAAAAGAAGGTATACTAAAGGTACACCTAAAAAAGGAAAATTGTAACATTTTTGTTTGGGCTCTCATCTTCTCCTTCTCCAGCTTCACCCGATAAAATAACCCAAACCTAAAAACATATTTGAAAAAATTAAGACCTTTCAAACCTTTTCAGTTATACGAATAAAAACAAGGTATACTACCATCTTTACAATCATAAGAGAGAACTTGGATCTAAAAACTCTAACATCTCTACAAGTATTCCACTATAGAATTGAAGTTCTTAACAGAGAAAACATGGCAAACAATACTATGTATTTGTAAAATTAGAGAAGTAATCACATAACAAGTTATTAAATAACACAGTTATAATATTCAATCTCATCCATGATCATGCTAAAAACAAATTTGGAAAAACGATATTCCCAAACCTTTTTAGAAATATTAATATTAATATAAAGAATGCATACTATAAAGAACATAAAATATAAATGAGAAATTAGACCTAACAAATTCAATAATTTTACAATTATTCTACTGTAAAATTGAAAAGAATACATAGGAACCAATATTATGAATCTGCAAAATTAAAACATTATTCACATAACAAGTTACTAAATAACATACTAGGAATATCCAACATGTTCTATGATCATGATAAAACAATATTTGAGAAAAGTATATCTTTAAAAAAATTTCCAATATTAATACAAAGAAGGTATACTAACATAGAACTAAAAAAGTACACTAAATAAATTCGATCTCTATATATATTGAGTATATGAAAACTATTTGAGACGAGACTAAATTAGTACTTCTTTTAATTATAAATTTGTTAAAATATGACAAAAGAATAAGGTTAACAAAGTTGTCCCTTCGGGGACATCCGATAAAATTGGAACGATACAGAGAAGATTAGCATGGCCCCTGCGCAAGGATGACACGCATAAATCGAGAAATGGTCCAAATTTTTTTTAAAAAAAAAAAAGGTTAACAAAGTTATTATTACATAAATACAATTATATTTCTTTATGTGATTATTAGTTGACCAAATCCAAAATCACGTGGAACTCATATATCATACACTATCATTTAATTAGTTTTATAATATAAAAAATTATTAATTTCTAGATGTTTTGATGAGGGATTACCTTGTGAAACTAAATGTCAATGACTAAATGGACTAATCAACTCATAAATAAAAAAAATCAAGATTGTTTTATCAGATCCCCTTTCAAATATATTGTTCACTTTCAAAACTGAAAGGAAAAATTCTTATTTATATTATAATTTGTCCTAAAATATAAGGATGAAAAACACATGTACTTTAGGATATGTGACATTCATCCATTATAATTATTACTATTTTATCCTCTATTAGTTTATGGAAGTTTTTTAATATCAAATATGGGCTTAGAAGCTTTATGAATATGTTTTGAGCCACATGGACCTTAATGGTCCTTTAAGCATAACCATTTTGGTTTGACTTATTTTCTCATCTTTTCATGTTATCACGTCGATTCTATTTTCGGGTCATCAATATTGATATCCTTCCAACTCATCTATCTCATCCATTCTTCTTGGTTCATTTAGTTCTCGTCCAACTTGCTCAGTCATTTAACTCGTCCATTACGACTGAATCCATTGGATTGTTCGGCTTTACTCATCATTTAGATTTATCTAACTTCTTTAGCTCGTCCAGATTAACCGTTTATTTAATTTTTTCGCCATGATTGACTTATTTAAATCATACATATCATTTACCTCACACAAAATGTTATGTTATAATCTTGTTATAAATCCATAGCTCTAAATAAAGGTATACACTTTCTAGCATGATATGTCTTTATCAGAGCTCCCTCTAGTCTGTGAATAAAATAAAATATGTATGTTAAAATATTATAAAAATAATTTTAACGAGGTAAGGTTCATCTATTGAAATTAACTTTCCTCTCTATTATCTTTACGTACATTCTTATACGAGCTATTTACCATTTTAAACAAAAATTATATTAATTTAACATTGTTTGATTAGTACTATAAATAAATTGAAAAAAGGTTAATTTGAATATGACTGTAAAACTTATCACCTTCTTGTCTAACTACTTAAACTATGAAACTTACTATCTATCTATCCGTTTTTACATCAATGATTGAGATCGATCTTAACTTCATATATAAATTCAAGTCTATCTATGTTAACTTTTTCTCAAAATTATTTGCTTGAGACATAAAGAATTATACATGTTATATAAAAAATTATAGTTTAATACCCGTATGCTTGATCTTGTTACTATATTTCGTGTCATTGTTTTGATGAAGTGAAAAAACAAAATTTTTTCTTTTGTTTACATATATACATTTAACTCATCAAATATTTTTTGATTATATTTATAGTACCATGTATCTACCTCGTTAAGAGGAATACCTCTCGTCAAAATTATTTCTTTTATATATCCGTATCTAATTTTGCTCATATACTTAATCGTTTTATCAATAATTGTTTTTACTTATAGTCATTTTTCTTATCGTCAAACTTTTAGACTTTGATCTCGTTAGTCGTTGACTTAAATTATATATAAAACTTTATTACTTGACTTTTATGATCTCGAGTATGTGACCTTTTGATCTTAATAAATTATGGTTTTTCCTTATAGTCATTGGATTTATTAAGGCTTTTATTGTACGGTCTTTACAATCTCACTACAGAATAAATCATAATTTGTAACGGACTGAAAACTGGAAAATTCTTAGTAATATGTTTCAATCACCCTTTTCAATAGGTTTACAACTGGAACTTCGAGTTGCATCAGTCCAGTTGCTAAAAAAGCGTTTGCAACTGGAAGACAATAGCAATTGAAATTTGTTATAGATATGATCTGATGGGTCATGTCATTGCAAACGTTATTATAAATTCGTTGCAAATTTATACCCAATAGTTTGGACACATGACATAAATGTCATTGTAACTTTGTTGCAGTTTTGTTGCAAATAAATTTGGATTATAGTACGAATTTAAAAATTATCATTTCAACTCCATTGCAAATCCGTTGTTAAACTTAATTTGGGAAAGCATAATTATGTAGCTCTATTTTATGATATGTAAAACAAAATATTATACATATTTTTATTTAATAATAAATGTCTAACATAATTGTTTTAATACTCAAAATATAACATCATACATCATAACCTCTAAGGAGCTTCCATTGTTAGCACAAATAGCTGTCCCTTACAATAAAACCTTTCTTAGCGCCTTTACTTCATTGGTGGCTTCACATTCTAGATTGATATCAATTGGATATCAAGAACACTGATGCGAACCTTATTTTTAGGTTGTTCTTCAAAATTATAGATATGTGACTATAAATTGTTATCAAGTTTAATAGATATTATACTGAGACCAGATGAAACCTTTGGGTGAATACATCATGTGGTAAAAACTTATATTCACAAAAAATTTACTTTTTAAAGTATAGTAAACTGGTCAACATAACTTTATGTGTGATGCTTTTCAAATTTTACCCTTAAGCACATTATAAAGAAGTATGAAAAAGTCTTACCGTATTTAAATCCAATTATTTAAGAACCTCGCATATTATATCTCCTAATGTTTTATTACTTGGATTCAACTTATTCCGTTTAGCTTTATTCTTTCTTTTTATAAGCTTGTCCCTTTGAAAAAAAACAACAAAAAAAATCAAAAGGTGACATCTGGTGTGGACAATTATCGCCTGAGGGTAGGCTTGTAATTTGGTTGGTGTTTTACAGTAGTATGCGGGTGTTATGGGTTTTGAGTAGAGAGTAGAGAGATAATTAAGCTGGCTGGTAGCAGTTAATTCTCATTACCCACACTTAATGCAGGTGGTTGGGTATTTATACCCTGATGTTTGGGCCCTTATGGGCTTTCGGGTCATTTTTAATGGACCCGGGTCATGTTCAAAGACCCATGAGCTCTTAAGTAAGAGAGCAGGTAGCTTAGTCAAGAAGTGTTTAAGTTTTTTAGTACTTTTGTTACAGTTCGAACAGTCCTATGGTCTGAATGTTCGAAGTGATCTGTCCGGCCCGGAGGCATTGGACCGAACTGTCCTTGTCCGGGGAACATGCAGAATTCGGACTCATCAACATCAGTCCAAAAATGGTATTGTACAATATAAAATCCCTAAATTTTATAATTAAGGGAATCAACAAACAAGTATATATATATATAGATATATATATATATATATATAACTTTGTTAGGTTTATCCTGAATAATAGATTTACATGTAGTTGGAGCTTTGTCTTTTATGCATTTCGATGATAAATATTTTTATGTTTCTTTTGATAGAGGATAATATATATTTTTCTAAAACTTACAGTTTTTTTGTTTTAGTTTTCTCAGAAGATGCATTCTTTTTAAATGATGTTCTTGCACTTTTTTTATTTTTCCTCTTATCTTCTTAAGACTTGTATTATATCTCGTTGTTCTCCTCACTCTCAGACTCCTTAGTTGTCATGCTTCTTGAATGTTTTGGACCGAGATTTTTATTATTTTTATTTTTATTCTGCTTTTCTTCACTTTGTTCTTTTTTATTATGATCTTCTTTATTTTCCTCTTCATACTCATCTTCATAATCAATTAATTTTTTTTATTGATTTTTGTAGAGAATATATTCTTCTGTCGATGCTGGAAAGTAATAAAACAAGTCTGGACAAATAGGTTAGTGATAAAACATATCACCACTTACCAAATGAAGAATAGTTTTGACAATATACTACCTATTACACCTTATCACATTAAAATTAGTTATCAAGTATACACCTAAATGACATGTGATAGTTGGTTTGTGCAAAATAACACACCACCAACACATGTCTGAAAGGGAGTTAACACATGTAACCAAACAAAAAATAACTTTGAAACTATATGTTATGAAATCAATATGATGTATTAAAAATTATAGGTCATGAACCCAACTGTATACAATGGACCAATAACATGAACTATGTTGGTAAACAAATAAGAAAACAAAAGAGTTAGCCGTCTTTCAAATAACATATCATAATAAGTATATGATTTTTAAGAAAATAAATCGAAAATATATCTTCTCACACGAACTTTGTTTGGAAATTCTCTTGTATATCTCTTCTTATTTTCCTAATTGAACAGAATGAAAAATAATTTATGGAAAGAGAAGTAGAGATACACAGTAATAATCTATAAATTTTTCCTTTATAAAATCGAAACCTTTATGTTTTTACGAGTAGCTTGGTAGTTATAGCATCAGAAGCTTCCATAATGTCCATCAATATGGAGACAACATATCTTTGTGAGTTTTACCCAAAATAAATTTGTTCAATATGTTGAACTAGGGTTACCTAAACACACCCGATATAAATATGTAATTATAAATTTGTTTAGTATGCTGAATTGGAGTTAAACTCAAACTAATCCAAGAAAAATATATGCTTATTGAGCTCGGGTCATGAATTAAATGACATTTCTGGTTTTCAACTGTAGTTATAGTTTTATTTGTTGGAAGTACTGAGAACTCTCACATTTAGCTCGAATTTGGTACCCAAACTCATATTTTGAACCAAATTCAAGTCGAGATGTTGTATTAAAAATTAGTTATAAATAATTTGTATATCATGTTGTCAACTAAATCATTAATATTGCTTTTAATATCATTATAGGGAGCCTACATTAATTAGAGGTTAATATAATTTTGATGTACTAACGATAACGAATAAATATTATGATGATATATGAGCTCAGCTTAAATTTCTTATTGAGTCTAGTTAGAAGTTCAAGCTCAAGCTTGAAAATAGAATAGACCCTTGTTGTTTTTTAACTAAACATTTTTTATATATCTGTTATGAGATCTTATTGCGAGTCAATGACCAACTGTAACAGCTTATTTTCATTTCACATTTACACACTAAGTTCTAATTGCAATAAGTAAACAATATAAAGGAGCAAAAAGTATCCGATATATGCACAATAATCCCAACCTAAACAAAGATAATTTACACAAAACGATAAGTGTCACATGGGGTTAAAAATCATCATTAGTCCCCCGTGTCGCACTTTAATCCCTTGTATTCATTTTTGTATTAAAATAATCTTTTATGTTTCAATAATGGTATATCTTAATCCATTATGTTTATCCAATGTCACCACATAATCCTCCACATGTTTCCAATATCACCATATAGTCCCCAATATTTCAACAAGTTACATTTTTAGTCCTAGTTAATTACACGCAGAGGGAATAAAATGCAACATTTTAAAACATGGGGGATTATTGGGAGACAAAAGTGAACATAGATGACTAGTTTGAGACAAACGTGAAACATGATGGACTAAAGATGATTTTTAGCCATCATATAGATTACTAAATTAGCACAAATAACTAGTTGAGAACAAAATTATAGACTTGTTTATGCTTACCAATCAAACATATTTCAATGTAAATAAAAGTATAAAGTAAAGTTGTGTGTCAATAAAACATACGAGATAAGAAAAATAATGGAAATAGCATCAAAGCAACAAATATTCTTGTAAGAGGTTTTTGAAATTGAAATGTCAAGGATGTCAGAGAACTCCAACAACTTATCTTTAATGCTCTTATCAAGTTTTTTTATAGGTTTATTGGTTGTTTTTCCTACACATGTTAGAAGGGATAAATCTTTTTGAAAAATTTATGACCATCTTTTGTTATTACTAGTCAGTCCCGAAGTAAAGATACGACTAAACA
Organism: Limnanthes douglasii subsp. nivea; assembly: GCA_036936605.1. Taxonomy (NCBI): domain Eukaryota; kingdom Viridiplantae; phylum Streptophyta; class Magnoliopsida; order Brassicales; family Limnanthaceae; genus Limnanthes; species Limnanthes douglasii. The sequence continues at coordinate 175,437,812 of JAUPFV010000003.1, forward strand.
ACACAAAAGAGATAAAAATTCTTTTCATAAGTAGAATAAACAATTTACCTCATTTTCACGTCATACAAAGCCATAAAACCGTTATATATTACCTTTAACTTGAATTTCTTACCAAAGTATAGAAAATATGTCAAATGCATAAGCAATACCCATGAGCAATAGATAATATATATTACTAACCGACTTAAATGACTTAATTACGAAGCCAAACTATTGTAATAGAACTTGTAAGTGTCTTAAGACATTATGAGATACCTTTCATCTCCTTTAAAAAAATTGTATGAAGCAACTTGAAAGTGTCATTGATCTTCTTTCGAGATAACTTAAATTCCACTAAAATGATATAAGAAAATATAAAAACAATGTAAATAAATTATTATTATTATTATTATTATATACATTATTAAAAATTTCATGAAAAAACATGGTATTTAGTTGTTACAGATTATCTTCATCCATTAGTTCACACTAACATATTAAAATAGTACGAGTAAATAAAAATCAAGCCGAAAAATCTAGTATACAAGTATATTAGTTCATATCATAACAGTTAAAACATGCCATGGGAATATCTCTCAATTATGTACCACGTCCCTAGATTTTTCCTAGTAAACAAAGATAAATTAGAAATTTCGATGACACAATTTAGCATGAGATTAAAAAATATTTTTCAGCATATAAAAAGAATAAATTTTCAATATGGAATTATTTTACATCTTTGTCAAAGGTTGATACGAGCCTCTCAATGGATTTTCGCTCGCCAATGGGGTCACCGGTTACAGGACCTTTCGTATCTCCGGTTACAGGATACGAGCCTCTCTAGATTTTTTTACCAACACTCTTTGTATTTCTATTTTTATAGACCTATTATTATCTTTGCTTTCCTATATACTCTCGTTTTCATCATACAAGTCGTCACCATTCTTTGGCTCTTGCTCATCCACTTTAACATCAATTTTATTTCTTTTTTCAACATTCTTTTGTTCATCATTTTTCTTCTCACCCTTCTTCTCTTTACCATTTCTCGGGCTCTTGCTCAAACACAAATTTATCGCTCACCTTATTTTGGTCGCTGCAATTTTATATCCAAAATGACATAAGTCAGCCAAAAAAATTAAAAAAAAGAAAATATTTCGAGTTATTAACATCGGTGGCTGCACAAACTTAGGTTATAAGAAAACACAATGTTTATACGAGAAAATATATCTCAGTTTTTAGAAAGAATCTTTGGATCATATAACAACATTTCTTCACCAATAACAACATCCAAGCAAGAATTATGTCCCAACATATGACTCGACCGCTTTCCAACAATTTGAATAGATAATTTGGGGGCATTTATCTAGAGAGGAAAACTCAGAAAAGCTAGAGAGAAGTTGACAAAAGTAAGAAGAAAGTAATAAGTTTTCATATTTCTCCATAAAGGAGGGGTCCCTTTATATAGTAGTGGCGGTGGGCATAAATGCCACATTTATGGTCCATTTAAGGCTATTTCCCTCCATTATTTCATTAATCTAAACCATAGTTTCTACTTATTACACAAAATAAACTTTATGTTACACATTTTTTAGTCTATTTTACAAGACTAATCTGAGGCCAAAATAACCTTATATTTAACTGGTTCGACCCATAGTCTGGATAATTCTTACCCATATCTGTAGCCCTTTAGTTCTTACGAAGATGTCTGAGTGAGGACTAACTCAAAGAACGCATCTGAAGTGTCTGACTTTCTTTATCTTGGAGTCTTCATCGGATCGGTGACCTCATCACGAAGATTGCTGACCCGACAGCGATATATTGTGCGTGCTGTTTTCTGTCCACGTGCTCTAATATTAACATGTAGGTATTCAAGAATGAGAGAATTTTCATTTTCTTAGGCTTTCATAACTATCACAAACCCACTTACATGCTTATAAATACCCTGGCACTCTTTATAGCTTGAAGTTGTTTGTTTCATAATCTAGAGAGAGACTCCTTATAGAGAGAGAAAATGATGCCTCAATTTCTCAAAATATCCCTCAAAGTTTTTTCTTCCACCAATTTTACTCTGCATATACCCTTTGTTCATGCTTAAACGTTTACCACTCTATAGTGGTTTTCCATAAATATAAGATCCAAAGAGAGAAAAATAGCTAGGTTGGACGAGGAGCCAAGACCACCGTATAAGTTAAACCACGTATTACAATATGTGACCTCCGACCAAGAAGCAGTCTGAAACGACAGAAGCTTCAAATACTGGAAACCCAACCATTCCCCTAGCTCTTAGCTCTTCAATCAAACTTGTCCGACTCAAGACAATGGTTACCTTGTTACTTTGAGTAAAAAGGTCTCTCAATCTTCGTATATTTGAATGAATGACAAATAAAAAGGGGTTGAGAGGGAAAAAATACAACGGTTTGAAGAGGAAAAGGTCCCCTAAACCTTTAAAAAAGAGGTATGTAAAACCGAAACCGGTTATGGAGGCCATTGCTCCCAAAAACACTTTCACTAGAACCTCGCACCATGGTACAGTTTGTCAACCTGAAAACCGTGGCGAAGAAACCATATGTTCCCTTTTATTACCTTACTACGGAAGTAAGTTTAAGATAGTCGACGATATGCTCGAGGCCGAGAAGAAATTGAAGCAAAGGTTTTTCTTTGTTTCTACACTGTGGGAGACCAATTTCGAAGCGTCACCTCAAATACTGCATTAACTTTCCCTAAAATGGACAAATAGAGGTACGTTCTTATCGAAACTATTTTAACTTGGTCCATTTATTTATGCACTTTATTTTTACAAGTTTTTTTTATTTGGGGAAAAATGAATGACATGAGTGATTGAGGAGTTCAAGGAGCGTCGAGGCGAGGGAGAGTAATTATTTTCTTAGTTGAGTGATTGGGTTAGATCTTCCTTGTCCAATGAGTTCCACCAAGAGCCATCTTTAGACGGGGGACTTATCAAAAACTCTAAATTTGGAGGAACTCGTGTTGCTTCCCTTGGAGGTCGACTGATGATGAAAGCAATAGAGAAGGTGAGGAAAGTATGTAAAAACCTAAGTTTACCTCAAGAGGACGGTAATGACTTAGAATTAACCAGAAATCATGTTGAGGCCGACAAGAAGGCTACTCTCAATGCATATGCAGGTGATTGTACTACCAAATTGGATTCTGTATTTGTATGAACGTTTCCCGGACTTGAAATTGGGTAGCTATTGGGATCTCGTGATGAAAAATATCACCCCACAAGCATTTAAGGACTTAGAATTAACCAGAAATCATGTTAAGGCTGACAAGAAGGCTGCTCTCAATGCATATGCAAGTGATTGTACTACCAAGTTGGATTCTGGATTTGTATGAACGTTTCTTGGACTTGAAATTGGGTAGCTATTGGGAGCTCATGACGAGAACTATCACCCCATGATCGTTTCATTAGAGGATGATGATGATTCGTCTAAGAGTTCTGATGGATCAAGAAGTTCATTGTCTAACTCGTCATAATAAGGATCCTAGGGAATTTAATTAGGATAGAAAACACTTGTGTGATTATATAGCATCGTCAGGGCATTTTTTACTTCAGTATTTATCAACAGAATTGTTATCTCTTTGGATAATTGAAAAACCACTTAATGTTAACTGAGTTTTAATTGGCAAACCTCTCGGACCCGAGAAAGAGATTAAATTATTGTTGACCAAATATTGTTGGAAGACCCCTCGGATCCAAGAAAAATAAATGTTTGTTGACAATCTTTCATTAGAAGACTCATCGGATCCATGAAAAATAAATGATTGTTTTGGTACCAAACATTGGTTAGACAACCTGCAAAAAATATTAAAATGGAGAATATATTTTATATTTATAAATCATCTATGCGGGCACCTCACTAAAACCATTATTTTCTATCAGGGTAAGAGAGAGTACGCCATCGACCTTTACACAAGTTAGACATTAAATATACAAACTCTTACACTCATTCCAAATAAAACTTAAGATGCTCGATATTCCATGTGTGTTGAAGAGCTCTTCCTTCTTTATATTCGAGTTAATATATTAACAGTTTTACCTTCTCAGTTACCATGTATGGGCCTTCCTAGTTAGGTCCTAACTTACCGATCCGCTTGTATTTTGTATGAAAAAATACTTTCCTTAGGATCATGTCCCCTATACTCAATTCTCGTCATCTAACCCTATATGCATACTTGCTCCTCATCAATATTTAGTAATATAAAGAATTCAATTGTGCCTGCCTTCTTTTCTTCTTCGATTAGGTCTAACTCGGCATGCATCCCCTTGTTGTTACCCTCTTCGAAACACCCATTAGCTCGGTATAAAGTGAAGAATATTCAGACGGTGATACCGCGTCCATCATGAAGACTAATGTGAACAAAGATTCTTGCATCGTTGATGGGGGAGTGGTTCAATATGCGCATAAAACCTCTTGTAAATAGTCTAGTTATATCCTAGCTTTAGCCTCCAAATTCTTCTTGAGCCCATCAAAGATGTTCTGGTTAGTTACTTCAACTTGGTCATTTGCTTATGTGTGAAAGAGTGCTGAAAAGTATTATCGTATATGCCGCGAAGAGCAAAGAACATTCATATATTTTTTTCGAACTGCGGCCCATTATCCTTCATTATTTGATATTAGAGATAATGAATTTGATCACATTTTTTGCTTTTGTTCCAGATAGTAGTTCAGCATACACCCACTTGGAAAATAGTCTATCGTAACCATTATTGTTTGTAACCCTCTGAAGGCTATCGTCAATGTTCTGACCAGATCGATACCTCATCGACTAAAATATAGTGCCTTCAATATAGACTCAAGTGGTACCTTAGGTGTATGGATGGTGTTAGAAAACCTTTGGAAAGTGTCACACCTTCTAAACAACTCTTTGGCATTAGAATTAATCATGGACCGATAATAACCTGCAACAAAACTCTTCGCGTCAAAGTTTTATACCCACAATGCGGCGAACCTTCACCATCGTGTAGTTCTGAAAATATCATTTGATACTCATTTTACCCTATGCGTCAGAGCAAATGACTTCTCAAATATTTCGTATACAAGATACCTCATAATATCGCATACCCATGTGGTTTGAATTGTATCATTTTGGCCACTATCCTATCAATTGGCAAGACGCTGTTGGCTCAGAATTCCTTGATATCATGTCTTCAATCATTTTCAGCACTTGTGGAAATCTGGAACGTCTCATCTGACCCTGAAATTGGCTCAGACACTTTTATGATCGAAGGGCTATCCGTGTGAGGATCCATGGGTGTTGTTTGGAATATGTAGTGGTAACCAAAGAGTCAACCACAAATATTTCTTATCTGCGGACGTGCTCATACTTTATACTTTTCAAGACAACTGCCAAGTCCTGCAAAGCTCTCAAATATTTTACTAAGTGATCCTTCCTAGCTCTGTATTGGCTAGATACGTGTTTGACAAGAAGCTGCGAGTTGGTTACTAATAGAACCCTGTTGGCCCCGCAGATGTGGGTGAGTTTTAATCTAGCAAAAGCAACCTCGTATTAACCCTCATTATTCGACATTTGAAAATCGAAACGTATAGCTTGATGCATTGCCATCCTATCAGGGGAGACTAATTGAAACCCTGCGCCACACCCAAAGTACTTGAACCACCATCAGTTTGAATGGTCCATTCGACCTCTGTTTTTCCCTCGTCTATTTTCATATCTGGTCGCTCGAAGTAGTACTTGTACGTGAAATTTTCAAAGGATTGAGATTTGATCGCTGTTCGAGGCTCAAAATCGATGTCAAAGTTGCTTAGTTTCACGGACCACTTGGTCATCTTGCCAGATACATCAGGAATTTGCAACATACTTTTCAACGATAAATACGTTAGAATCACAATCGAATTGTCTTGGAAGTAAGGCCTCCACTTCCAAGTTGCGGTTACTAAAGCGAGGGCTAGCTTTTTTAACTTTAAATATCTCTTCTCTGTATCCAATAGGATTTTACTGAGATAACAGACTGGTCGTGGGCACTTATCAACCTCTCGAATCAATATCGCGTTTACGGCTTAATCTGAAACTCATATGTAAACAAATAGTTTGTCCTTCGTACTAGGTTTGGTCAAACTTTTAATAGAAGAAATATATTATTTGATTCATGTGAATGATTTGGTACATTCTTGGGTCCAATTGAAATAGTTAGCTTGTCTTAATACTTGGAAGAACATGGCACACTTGTATGATGACCTCAATATAAACCTGTTCAAAGCTTCCATGGTCCCAATCAATATATATACCTCTTTGATCGTCGTGGATAGGCCATAGTGCTCAAAGTATTCAGTTGTAGGGGGTCGTTTTATATCTCTCGGTCATTGACTATGTACCCCAGAAATTTACCGTACCATACTACGATCGTGCATTTCTCCGGATTTAATTTCAAATTTATCACTATCGGGTTCCCGAATCTCTCTTCCAGATCTGCAAAATGGTCTTCATCCCAAAAACATTTAACAAACATATCGACAATATACATTTTGACACTCCACCCGATCTAAGCCTCAAAGGTTTTGTTCATCAGGCGTTGGTAAGTTACCATAACATTTTCAACCCAAATAACATAATTTTGTAACAATATACATGCACCTCGTAGTAATAAATCAAGTACTTTCTTAGAATTTCGGATCCATTTTGATTTTCTTATACCCCACATATGCATTCATGACAGATAACAATCAATTTATACGATGTAAAGTCCCTCACTTATTCGATCCGGGGGACAAGAAAGCGATCTTTCAGACAAGCTTTATTCATGTCGGTGACGTCTATGCACATTCTCCACATGTTATTTTTATTTTTCATCAAAAATCGGAGTAGTCGTCCGTAACGGATATTGAGATTCTTTTATGTCCCCTACCTTGGATAGACGATCTACCTCGGTCATAGTCGCCTCAAACTTCTCCATAAAGAAAGATTTTCTTTTGTGGATAATTGGGCGTAAGTTTTTTCGGATCGCTAACCTGTGGCATATAATATCAGCGAGCGCCCTAGTAATGTATTCAATGCACCAAGAAAATATGTGTAACCTTGTTGATGGAAACTGAATTAACCTTTTTACAACTCGGGAGACAACTTTGTGCCAATCTTTAAAATCTTCCCATTTGAAAAAATATAGCCCTCGAAACTCTTGTCAGAGACTAAAGACCTAGGGGTTTCCCTCGGATTGTCGACAAGATCATATCCCAAAATAGACCCCACTAGCTGTTATGCTCTTTTTTGCTAGGCCCTTTCAACCTGCTTTGGAGCCAAAGTCATTCGGTAACACTCCTTTGTTTTTATTTTCTAGCTACTTCAGATCGTTCTCATATTATATCCCACGACATACTTCAAGAATTGGTGAATATTCAAGGAAACCATGTGTATTCTGAACAACGAAGAGCTTCTGGCACGCCCACCCTGATAAATAGAAATGTCACATCTTTTCTTAACGGTCTGCGACCCAGGTCCATAGACCTTTCGACTTCTCCAACCACCTCAATAGTTACCCCAGTAAAACCCATGATTGTTCGATCTGATCAGACAATAGTTGGGGGGATTTCCATATTTTTGTAAGTATTCATGAATAAAATATTAGCAGAGCTACCAGTGTCTATCGGTAGATTTTTTCTCTGATGATTCTCGCTACGATTACCAAAACATCCGCATGCAAAACCTGCCACTTCTCTCATATCATCATCCTCAAAACAAAGCAATAAGGATGGACTTCGGTTCAAATGGGCAAAACACTTGCCTTCAACTAAGTAGTAAGGCTCAGAATGTGCATGTTTCGGAAGAAATTCGTAGTTCCTGAAATGGTATCACCCTAAACAATTATCAATGGTTCAAAGAAAGAACACAGTCCACTAACCTTAGATTTTGTTGCGAGTTCCTCCACTATTATAGCCTTATTCTTGCCCGGCTTGTGATCCAAATATTCTGAAAAGTCATAAAAAACCTAACAGGCTCTGAAATCATCAAACAATTCTCTTGCATAAAAAATGTAACAAAATCCCTTTCCATTGAATCACACTAAGAATGTTTCTTAACAAACATTGTCAATTTCCTATTTTCAATCAATAATTTGACTTCTTTTTTAAAACTATACAATCCATCATGTCATCTCCGACGTCCTCATGGTATTTGCAATACTTACTACTTCTGCTATCTCACGGCTTTTATCGGAGAAGGTTTTTGGATTTCTATTAGTTCATAAAAATGAGCAGGTCATACCCATTTGTTCAATATCTTCCTGCTGACCTGTTGTATGTTTGCTACCTACGGATTCATCCTCGGATTTGGAGAAGATCATTTGGTACTCATGGTCGGATATTGGTTGATGAAGAGAGGAGGTTGTGTATGTGTTTGGTGGTAGACTACTACTTGAGATTGTTGGAACTGGTTCCGCTCAATCTATGCCATGTAAACCACTTCCAATTACTGTGTTTCTTCCACCAAAACTTTCTTCTCGACTTAAACCAACAATGCTCCAAACGTTATGGTTTTTTTGCAATGATATCTTTCAATATATCGGGGATGAGTCTTATTTAGAAAGCTTTTAGTGCCACCTTATCTGTGTAACCTTCCAACTTGGTCTTAGTTTTTACAAAACACCTTGTATACTCTCTTAGGGTCTCCCCAATTTTCTGTCTACAATAAATTATCGTGTCTCCATTCACGCGGAATTTCCTGTGGAAAATGCTTATACCACTTCGAGGCTTCATCCTTAAAATTTTGTGAGAGCTCCCTACACAGCAACTTATCATTAGCGTACTTAGTCATGAAGTTTTTTAACTGCTCTATGTGGTTGTCAGGGTATGAGTCTCATCGAAAGTCTCTAATCTTGAAATACTATACAGTTTCAGCGTATGACCTAAAGAATCTCTGCGGATAGAGGAATGATCTCCAATTGTGCCCAACTTTATACATAATGCTTCTAGGGATTTTGTTTTCGATTGTATATAAATCCTCTTCCGATAGGCTCACAAATTAATTGCTCACAGGGTACTCGAAGCTTTGGATTCCCAATGGAAACTTGACATGGGCGTAGCCGGCTCCTCTCTAACGACAACTACTACTCTATCCCATTCCTCAAACTCATGCATTCTTTTTATTGATTACTTTATTCCCTCTTCGAACCCCTAGCTAGGTGCAACGTTCGACAACTGTTTTTATACATCTTCATACCATTTTTTATATTATTGTTCTCGCGCCAGTTATCCTTTTCCGAAGAGGGTGATTCCTCTGAATCTCAAACGAAGTAGTCAGTAGATTTAATAGAGTCATAACGACGCTTGAGCTTTATTTCCCTCTTCAAAGAGTAACGACTTTGCCGCCTACGTTTTTCGTGCTTATCGCCACTTCGACGAGCATCCTCTATTTCATTTTTATCTAATGAGTTCTCTCTTTGAACCTCTGACTTAAGCCTCTTAGTAATCAACACTGCATCTTTTTATGAGTTCAGTTTTCCTATTGTCTTCCAAAATTTCATTTCTTCGAGCTACCAATGCAGACTCTTCGAGCGTCTCCTTGGTGTATTGATCATCATAATGTTGCTCTTATTTCACATATTCTTCGAGTCGGTGATCCTCGAACATAATATCGGTCACCAAGCCTTGCATGCCAACATTGGGCTCCCATAGTATTTCCATATCAATTTCTCTCAAAGAAATCGGCACTAAAGTAGTAGTTTTGGAAAATTAATTTTGAGTATCCATCGTATTCCCACAAACGGCCTAATCATAGTTTTATAGAATTTTAATGGAGGTTATGTATCTAAGATATTTTCGTGGGTGATTATAAAGACATAAAAAGAGAGAAACGTTGACAAAAGTAAGAATAAAAAAATAAATGTTCACATTTCCCAATAAAAGAGATGTCCCTTTATATAGTAGTGATGGTGGGCCTAAAAACCATATTTATGGTCTATTTAAGGCTATTTCCTTCCATTATTTCACTAATCTCAACGATAATTGCTAGTTATTACACAAAATACTCTCAAGGTTACACAGTTACTGGGTTTATTTTACAAGACTTATCTGAGGCCAAATTAACCTTATATTTAATCGATCTGACCCGTAGTCCGGATAATTCTCACTATTATCAATTGTAAAAAAGTGAACTTACAAGGTAGAATAATGTATACCTTAAAGGTAGATAGGTTTATGATACTTGACTAGTTTCAAAAATAGAAAAAAAATTAACCATCACCCGTATTAGTGAAACCATAAAACGAGGCCCAGTTGCTGAAACCCTAAGTATCATTCAGCTAATTCGATATAATATTCCACCGGATGTTCCCACTATATTTCTTTATCAGTCACCTCATATTTGATCGTTTTAATTTTAATATTAAAAAACCAAATAAGTCAACGAATCAAATTCAATTCCAAAAGAAAATGAAAAGTTAAAAAGTTGGAAAACAATAAGAAATATCGACCACATGTCACTCCATATGGATTTTGAATTATTATTGAAAAGTCGAGTCTCATATGTTACCGAACCATGCGTGACGACTATGAGTGAGGAAGAAATCGAATCGACAGTCGAACCAAGTACCTTCGAAGAGGATGGAATTTGCGCGGTGTCAACGTGGTTAGGATTTTCAAAACCCGTCGAATAAAGATTTATTTTCTTTAGGTTTCCTGAGAAAATAGTGTTTATTTTTTACGTATTTCATTACTTTATCACTAAAGAAAATAAAAAGAAAAATAGCCTATATATTTACTATTTTAAATTGTTTTCACTAAAAAATAATAAAATTAATAACAATATTTTAAAAATGGGGGAAATTAAATATTTTAAACAGGAGGGAAAATGAAAAAAAAAATGTCAATCCACCTTAACATCAATTTTATTTCTTTTTTCAACTTTCTTTTGTTCATCTTATTTTTCGGGCTTTCTTCTTTTTACCATTCCTCCGGCTATTGCTCATACAAATTTATTGTTCACCTCACTTTTGGTCGCTGCAATTTTATATCCAAAATGACATAAGTCAGCAAAAAAATTCGATTTATTAACATTGATGGTTGCACAGACCTAGGTTATAAAAAAACACAATGTTTATATGAGAAAATATATCTCATTTTTAGAAAGAATCTGTGTGTCTTATAACAATATTTCTTCACCAATAACAGCATCCAAGCAAGAATTATGTCCCCAACATATGACTCGACCATTTTCCAACAATTTGAAACATTGATTCAAATAGATAATTTGGGGCAATTATCTAGTGAGGGAAACACGAGAAAACTAGAAAGACAAGTTGACAAAAGTAAGAATAAAATAATAAGTTTTCACCTTTCTCCATAAAAAAAGGTCTTTTATATAATTGGGATGGTGGGCCTAAATGCCACATTTATAGTCCATTTAAAGTTATTTTCCTCCATTATTTCATTAATCTCAACCATAGTTTCTACTTATTACACAAAATAAAATTTATATTACACATTTTTTGGGTATATTTTACAAGACTAATCTGAGGCCAAAATAACCTTATATTGAATCCGTTTGACCCGTAGTCTGGATAATTCTTACATTTATCTGTAGCCTCCTAGTTCTTACGAAGATGTCTGAGTGAGGACTAACAAAAAGGACGCTTGAGTGACCTCATCACAAAGATTGTTGACCCGCAACGATATATTGTGCGTGCTGTTTTCTAACCACATGTCGATAGATCTCTGATATTAACATGCAGGCTTTCAAGAATGAATTATGGGTGACTTGACATGTTAGAAAACTCTTCCACTCCCCCATACGCATGTTTTTCATATTATTAGATAAGGTCCATTGGACGCTTCATCTGCCTAGGCATTCAAAAGTTGAGAGACTTTTCATTTGCTTAGGCTTTCATGACTGGCGGAAACCGAGATACATGCCTATAAATACCTTGGTACTCTTCATAACTTGAATTTATCTTTTTAATAATCTAGAGAGAGACTCCTTATAGAGAGAGAAAATGATGCCTCGGTTTCTCAAAATATCCCTCAAATATTTTTCTTCCACCATTTTTACTCCGGTTTTCCATAAATAAAAGAGCCAAAGAGAGAAAAGTAGCTAGGTTTGACGAGGAGCCAAGACCGTCTATTATTAGTCAAACCACGTATTACAGTATATAACCTACGACCAAGAAGTAGTCTGAAACGGTAGAAGCTTCAAATACCGGAAACCTAACCATTCCCTTAGCTCTCAACCCTCTGATTAAACTTGTCTGACTCACGACAATGGTGACCGTGGTACTTTGAGTAAGGAGGTTTCTAAATCTTTGTATATTTTAATGGGTGCGAACAAAAAGGGGTTGAGAGAGAAAAATAAAACGGTTCGAATAGGAAAAGGTCCACTAAACCTCTAAAGAAGAGATATGTAAAACCGAAACCGGCTATGCTCCCAAAAACACTTTCACTAGCACCTCGCACCATGGTGCAGTTTGTCAGCTTGACTACTGTGGAAAAGAATCCATATGTTCTCTTTTATTCCCTTACTATGGGAAATAAGTTTAAGATAGTCGACGATCTGCTCGAGGCCGAGAAGAAATTGAAGTAGAGGTTTTTCTTTTTTTATGGGCTGTGGGAGACTAAGTTCGAAGCGTCAGATCAAATTGTACATTGACTTTCCTTGAAATTGACCAATAGAGGTACGTTTTTATCGAAGCTATTTTCACTTCAGCCCATTTGTTTATGCACTTTATTTTTACATTTTTTTATTTAGGGGAAAATGGATGACAAGAGTGATTGGGGCATTCAAGGAGCGTCGAGGCGATGGAGAGTAAATATTTTCTTAGTTGAATTATTGGGTTAGATCTTTTTTACCAATGAGTTCCACCAAGAGCCATCTTTAGACGGGGGACTTATCAAAAACTCTAAATTTGGAGGAACTCATGTTGCTTCCCTCGGAGGTCGACCGATGATGAAAGCAATAGAGAAGGTGAGGAAAGTATGGTAGTCGAACGATGATGAAAATTATCATTGACTCAGACTCACCTCGAGTTTCAAACGAGGAGCCTGACAAGTCTGACGGCTTCAGCTGGGTATCTCAAGCAAACCAAGAAGGTGGTGCCCAGTTTCCTGAGCATCACGTGGTCGGCTCTCCATCTGGGTCTCCCCACCAAACTGAGATACTTTATATCTTTTTAGTGACGGTGTGCTGCCCTTTAAGATCAACGAACGTTTTGGTCCCGCAATTTTTATTAGAAAGAAAGCTAAAACAATAATTTATCATAAATAATTATATAGAGGGAAGCTTGCAGGTTGAGGCACTAGGTGAATAAATTGGAATATGAAGTCACCCATCTTAAGAAGATTTCTGCGGCGCGACTTGAGCGAGCCAAAGAGTAAAATAGATGGTTCAAAACAGATCAGATGGTGTTCGACCCGGAGCGAGAGCGTGCCTTGATGAATGTGAGAAGGACACGCTTATTTGTACCCTTACCGAAGGGTATTTAAAAACAAAAATTTACCTCAAGAGCACGATAATGACTTAGAATTAACCAGAAATCGTGTTGAGGCTGAAAAGAAGGCTGCTCTCAATGCATATGCTAGTGATCGTACTACCAAGTTGGATTCTGGATTTGTATGAACGTTTCTTGAACTTGAAATTGGGTAGCTATTGAGAGCTCGTGACGAGAACTATCACCCCATGATCGTTTCATTAGAAGATGATGATGAGTCGTCTAAGAGTTCTGAATGATCAAAGAAGCTCATTGTCTAATTCGCCAGAATAAGGATCGTAGGGCACTTCCTTATGATAGAAAACACTTGTGTGATTATATAGCGTCGTCATGGAATTTTCTACTTCGGTACTCAACAGAACTATTTTCTCTTTGGATAATTAAAAAAAACTTAATATTAACTGATTTTTAATTGGAAAACTTGACGGACCCGAGAAAGAGACTAAATTATTGTTGACTAATTATTATTGGAAGACCCCTCAGATCCAAGAAAAATAAATGTTTGTTGAAAATCTTTCATTGGGAGACCCCTTGGATCCAAGAAAAATAAATGATTGTTGACCAGCTTTCGTTGGAAGACCCATCGGATCTATAAAAAATAAATGATTGTTTTGGTATCAAACATTGGATAGAAGACCTGTAAAAAGGAGAATATATTTTATATTTATAAATCGTCTATGCGGGCACCTCACTAAAACCTTTATTTTCCACCAAGTTAGACATTAAATATAAAAACATTTACATTCATTCCGAATAAAACTTAAGATGCTCGATATTCCACGTGTGTCGAACAGCTCTTCCTTCTCTATATTTGAATTAATACATTCTCGGTTTTAACTTCTCAGTTACCATGTATGGGCCTTCCTAGTTCGGTCCTAACTTACCGAGCCGCTTGTATTTCGTATGGAAAAAAAATCCTTAGGATCATGTCCCTTATACTAAATTCTCATCCTCTAACCCTAGATGCATACTTGCTCTTTATTAATATTTAGTAATATAAAGAATTAAACTGTGTCTGCCTTCTTTTTTTCTTCGATCAGGTCTAACTCGGCGTGCCTCCCCTTATTGTTACCCTTTTCGAAATACCTATTAACTCGGTATAAAGTGATGACTCCTCAGATGGTGTTACCGCGTCCATCATGTAGAATAATGAGAACAAAAATTCTTGCATCGTTGTTCGGGGAGTGGTTCGGTATGCTCATAAGACCTCTTGTAGATAGTCTAGATATATCCTCGCTTTACCCTCCATTTTTTTCTTGGGCCTATCAAGGATTTTCTGGCTAGTTACTTCGACTTGGCCATTTTTTTATGGGTGAAAGAGTGCTGAAAAGCATTATCGTATATGCCGAGAAGAGCAAGGAGCTTTCATATATATTGTTTGAACTACGACCCATTATCCTTTATTATTCTTCTTGGGATACCAAAGCGACAACAGATGTTAGAGATAATGAATTTGAACACATCTTTTTCTTTTTTCCTAGATAGTGGTTCAACATCGACCCACTTGGAAAAGAGTCTACTGTAACCATTATTGTTTGTTTGTCACCCTCCAAAGGCTATCGAAAATGGTCCAGCCAAATCGATACCTTATTGGCTGAAATATAGTGCCTCCAATATAGACTCAACCGACACCTAGGCGTATGGATGGTGTTAGCAAACCTTTGGCAAGTGTCACACCTTCTAACCAACTCGTTGGCATCAGAAGTAATCATGGACCAGTACTAACCTGAAACAAAACTCTTCGTGTCAAAGTTTTATACCCACAATGCGGCGACCCCTCACCATCCCGTAGTTCCGACAATATCATTTGTGGATCCTTTTCCCCTAGGAATCAGAGCAAATCACTTCTCAAAGATTTCTTATACAAGATACCTCATAATATCGCATAACCACGCGCTTTGAATTGTATCCTTTTGTCACTGTCTTATCAATTTGTAAGACGTTGTTGGCTAGGAATTCCTTGATATCATACCTTCAATCATTTGGAACACTTATGGAAATCGAGAACGCCTCATCCGACCCTGAAATCGGCTCAGTCCCTTTTATAATCGAAGGGCTTTTGTGTATGAGGATACAGGGGTGTTGTTTGGAATATGTAGTGGTAGCTAAAGAGTCATCCACAGAGTTTACCAATCTATGGACGTGCTAATGCTTTATACTTTCGAAGACAGCTGCCAAGTCCTTCAACGGTCTCAAATATTTTACTAAGTGATAACTACTAGCTCCGGATTAGCCAGATACATGTTTGATAAGGAGCTGCGAGTCGCTTACTACTAGAACCCTGTTATCCCCGCAGATGTGGGCGAGTCTTAATCATGTAAAAGCAGTCTCGTATTACCCCTCATTATTCGACGTTTGAAAATTGAAACGTATATCTTGATGAATTTCCATATCTAAAAAAAATTGTGCTCGTAATCTAGAAGAGCACTTCAAAATTTTCAACTTAACATTAAATTTCCGAAGATTATAAAGCATTTCAGATAATGCTAAAACATGTACCATATCGTCATTATCTTTAATTATCTATCATCAAAGCCTCAATTTGTTTCTAAAATATTTTAACAAAAAAATTATTGACAACACAGTTATAAGTATCCCATGTATTTTTCAACCTAAATAACATTATATTATAATGATATAAACCTTGCTTTGTCAATAGAAATGAATTTATTTATCATTTAGGTTCATCCTGATCTGATTGTACCAAGAATAAGCATAAAAAATGATAATAGCTCGTGTCATGTTATATATTTTTTAACAAGAATTAAAATTTTATAAAAAGCAAATATATGTTATATGAATGTAACAAAAATGATATAAGCAGTTTAAGTTATTACATGTAAAAGAGTATCTTGTTAAAACATGACTCAAGTTTCATGAATCCTAGAATGTGGTCTTTGATTTTTCTCAGATGATAGCTTGCCCTTGGAGGAGGTCCTTGAGATTGTCCTTCTTTCTTTTCGAGTACCATTGATCTTCTCGTTTTATTTTCTGCTGGGATTAGTCTTTTAAAGAAGTAAGCTATAGGATCTTTCTTTTTCCTCAATTGTTGGTCATTGTTGAGTCTCTTGCTTGGTCTTTTGTTAGAGTACATGTTTGTGTAATACAAAGAAAAAACATAACGGTCACGGAGATCCTTGTCAGGTTATTATTTGAATATTAAGTTAATCAATGTTGTAATCTAATATATCCAATATTGATGCTCTCAAGAATAAGAATGGAACTTAAAGCTGGGGGTGTTTGGTTAGAAAAGAGGTGACAGTTTACTTTTGTACTTATTATATGTTTAGTGACCTAATCAACCACACAATTTTGTTCCCTTAATATACTCCTAAAAACCATAGTATAAGAGATCAAGTTTCTACAGCAGGTAATTAGAAGATTAAGATACCAGGGAGCTTTGCTTTTGCCAAGTATGTCAAGCAATACAAGAGAATCTAATTATATATCTACATGCTTTAAGTTATTTAGCTTCCAGTAAAGTAGTCCATCTATAAAGGCTCTAGATTCAGTTGATAAATGATTATTTTTTTTATCTAGAAGAGTACCTCTTGCATAAATAAGATCACCAATATCATTTCTTAGAAAATAATCCACTACTAGCCTCACAATTAGAAAGGCATGAAGCATCACAATTTAATTTTAACCAATTAGATGATAGTGAATGTCATTTAATGTATAGACAGTATTTCTTGTTCGATAAGTGATTAAAGCATTAAATATCATGAGCAATTTTTAAATCTTCTATCCACTGTTTGTATTTGAAAATATTTGAGGAATCAAGAGATAATATTATGTATAAAATACTATCAATTATAATTTTGGAAGAATATTTAATATTGTTATATTTGGATCTGATTCTAGCATCCGAAATGGACCAAACAATTATTGAAGGTAATTTCGTTCTTATGTGGGTTTTTTAGAAGATGAGAAGAACCAGGGGCTAATCATGTGAGATATTATTATATGGTTTCCTATAATAATCTTAAACAAACCGGCAAAATGTTTCCAAACATCTCAAGCAATATAGCAATATACAAATGTGTGATTAAGATTTTCTAGGTTATGGAAGTGTTGGAATTTGGATGCTAAGATAAAACCTTTCCAAAGAATGTTAGAGTCAACTGATATTAAATTGTTTAATACCTTCCAAAGGGTGAAAGAGCACTTCTTTAGAGAGACATTGTTCTATACGTTTTTTAGTAGATTAGATTTTTGGTCCTTAGTCCTAATTTCATTCCAAGTGTCTTTAGAGTGAATTTACCATCAGATGATACTTTTCATAAAATAGTATCATCATGATCAAGGTTTAGAGATATTTTTTGGATTCTGTTACTGTCAGATGGGAGGACTTGTTCAATAGGTTTAGCTATGTTCCAATCATTATTTGACCAGAATTCTGAAACTTTAACTTGATTAGCCAGTAATTGTTTTCATCTCGGGGTAAGGTGATCAGAGGATGGGAATGGCTCCATTTGTCTACCAGGAATCTATATTGCCTCTACCAAGATGCCAATATATAAATTTATCAGGTGCTTTTTTTATTTTGTTGATCCTTTTCCAAACTTTGAAATATAATTATTTATGATTAGTTTGTAAATGATGAACTTTATGGAAATATATATGTTGCATGAATTTAGCCCATAATGTTTTCATTTGTCTAAAATTTAACATAAGTTTATAAGATATGGTTGTTTGAATGTCTTTTTCTTTTTTATGTTTAGGCTATTTTCATTATATGGTTTACAAAGTTTTGTCAATTCTGACCATATTATAGTATTTGTTGTTTTATTGTGACCTCAAAGAAATTTATTCAAAATTTTGTTTATTCATGAAATAACATTTTTTTAGAAATTCAGTGATTTTCATATACAATGAGGATCGATTTAATGAGAATCAACCTCTCAACAAAAGACAGAGTTTTGAAGTTCCATTCTAATATTTTGTTTCTTATTTTGTCAATAATATTGGGAAAATAATAAGAATTGATGCTTGAATGGACTTTTATATATCTAGGTATTTGAAAGGAAGATAGTTATGTTTAGATCATAAGGTATTTTCCAGGCCAGAGATTGTAGCTCTACTCATGTGAGAAGGGGAAGGGAGTGTTTTTTTAGTTTTGTTAACTTGCTGACCAGACATGGTTTGGTACAAGTCAAGAAAATCACATATTTTCTTGACATTATTAATAGATACAATTTTAAATATTATTAGATCGTCTAGCAAATCCTAGGCATGGAATGATTATTGACCCTCTAAAGTTGTATCTCATAGTAGTGTAATGTTGAGTGAGTTTTTAATTCCTCTTATTAGAAATTCTTCAGCAATGATGAACAAAGTGGATGATAAAGGATCACCCTGCCTGACCTCATTGTTGGAATTAAAGAAAGTAAAAGAGTAACCATTTAATATTATTGAGTATTATACATTCTCTATGCCTATTTTGATTAGGTTAATGAATTGAGGGCTGAATCCAAAGGCCAACATAATGTTATATATAAAATTAAAGTCTATAATATCAAATACTTTTGTCATATGAATATTTATGTTTATGTTATCTCCCTTTGTTTTTTTATTTAAATCATGTGTTAACTCTTGACTTATCATAATATTTTCTTGAATGCTTTTGTGTTCAACAAAAGCACCCTGCTCATCTGAGATAATTTTGGGGAGGATTCTGGAAAATACTATTGTTAATGATCTTTGACAATATTCTATTGAATATTGTACAAAGACTGATATGCCTAAATTATTGCCATGATTTTGGAGAATTTGTTTTAGGTATTAGGAAGATTGCAGTTGCAAAGATACCCTTAGAAAATTAGATATTGTTGAAGTAAGTTGTAAAAACTTCAAATAAGTCATTTTAATGATTTTCCATCATACTTGACAGAATCTGGAGTTGAATCCATCAACTTCACATACATTGTTTGAATTTAAGTTGATGATTGTGTTTTGTGTCTCCTTCATTGAGGGATTTTTCACTAAGAGTTGATTGTCTTGATCAGTAATTAACTTAGGAATAATTTCACTAATTATACTTAAGTTTGATAGGTTGGTTTGACAGTTTAATATATTTTTGAAATAGTTAACTGCAGATTCACTTATTTGGTTTTGATCTTCATTCCTAGTATTAGTAATTGTTATTCCATGGATTATATTTATTTTTCTTCTCTTTTTGACAAAACTGTGAAAGCATTTGGTGTTCTTATCACATATTTTAAGCTAGAAAGATGCACTTTTTTCCATAAGATTTCTTCTCTAGCAAGAAAGTTTGAGTCGATAGATTTGGCTTTATATAAGTAAATTTTGTTTTCTGAGTTGATTGATTCTTCCAATTTTCTTTCAGCAACATTTTCTTCTGCTTTAGTAATATTATCAAAAATATTGCTAAAGATCTCTTTCTTCCAAGTTTTTTAAGAATGTTTCAGCCCTTTAAGCTTTAACCATAAAATATGTGTGGGATTGATATACACGGGTTCTTGCCAGTTTGTTTCAACAGTTTTCATGAAGTCTTTGTGGAGAAGCCATATATTTTGGAATTAAAAGGGTGGTTTGTTTTTTTGAATTTCCTGAGATAGAGATCACTAAGGGTGAATGATCTGAGCCAGTTCTGGCCAGATGTTCACCCGAGTGATCTCAAAATATTCACTCAATTGGGTATTGTGTAATGCCCTATCAATTCTTTTCCATTTATTGTTGTTTGACCATGTGAAATGTGATCATGCGTAACCAGGATCATCAAGATTACAGTTCATTATCATGTTGTTGAATTCATCTATGTCTCTCAAACAGAGGGTGGAGGAAGTCATTTATTCTGATTCTTTAGAGATGGTTTTGAAATCACCAGCAATAAGCCAGGGAAGCCATATTTCAAAGATTTGTCTTAGATGGTCCCATAGAGGCAATCCCTAGGATATGATACATTTAGTGTAAACAATGGTGACCATAACTTATTTGTTAGAAGAATGATGGTTTGCCATTGTATATAGAAATTGGTCATTATTTTCCAAGATTTGAATTTTGAATTGGTTTCTCCAATATAGGCATATTTTATTGTTAAGGTTTGAAAATTTTGTTTCAAAACCATTTTTTACTACTTTATCAATATTATCAGTGGAGATCATAGGCTATAGTAGAGCTATGAAATCAATATTTTTTGTTTTAACAATAGTTTTTATTCTTCTTATGGTTCCTTGGTTTCCGACGCCTCTTGCATTCCAATTTAATAAAACTATGGTCATTATGAATTAGGATTAGATGATCTATTATATCATTTGAAGTACAAATGTTTGTTAATTAAATGGTTTTTCAGGCTTTTAATCCTTTTAGTAAATTCTTTCTTTGCAAGAGATTTTTTCATGTCAGTAGAGGGGAACACTAAAGGTTGGTCTAGGTTTGGGTAATTTAGGCTCATTATCAGAAGTGTTCTCTTCATTGTATATATTAAATTAATTTCCTAGAGACCTCTCAATTAGAGATATCATGGGGTTCTTTATCTTTATTAAAAGTGAGAAATGTATCCATGTTATTAAGATGGTTTAATTGAAATGGGATCAAATTTAGAATTTTTTTGAAATGATTTTGAATTTGATGGTTTTAAGTTTTCAAATGATGCTTGATTATCCTTAGAGGGAGATAAGTTGGATAATTTTTGTTTTGAATCAACAATCACAGATTTTAATTTCTTAACTCATATTTCTTTTGGTTGATTAATAGGTTTATTAAGGAAAATGTTTGGGTAAGAGACATTGGGGGTCTCTTGATAAGATCAAAATATATTGGATGTGGATTTGGAGAGCATTTCAGATTTCTTTTGAAAGGAAGTTCGGACTATCAACAAAAATAATGATGAATAAGTTGTGTGCCTAGCATAGTAAGTTAAGTGCTTGCTCTACCTTATCTTGGACCTCCAAGCCCACCTAACTGATCCGAATATATGAACCAAATTGGTTAGCCGATGGGTCTTCTAAATCTTATAAATAGTGTAAAAAATCATTTAATGAGATGGAAAAAATTCTCTCTTAAATACATTAAATATAGGACCTCTTTTATCTCTCTATACATCATAACAGATCTAATACATTCCAAAAATATGAGCATGTCCCAAGATTGGAAAATTTAATGGATGTCTCCTTAGCCACTATAGCTTATTCTGAAGTGTATCATTGAATCATTATACAAGAATGTCCTTTCATAGTCACAAACATAGAAATAAAGGGTGAAGTGGGAGAAAGTCTACATGTATCCATAATGGTTTCTAAGGATTGGAGAAATGAGATCCAAGATTTTATCACTAATGGAGTTTTATCTCAAGACCAGTTTTTTTCCAAAAAAAATAAAGTACAAAACTCATAGATTTCTGAATCTAATGGGGGTTCTTTATATAAAAAATCCTTTAGCAAGCCTTTGTTTCCCTGCATCGGTTCCAATGAATCTTAAATTGTTCTATCAGAACTACATGATGGAGAAGGATCAGCACATTGTGACTATAAAGCTTTAACTAGAAAGGTCTTGTTGGCAGGGTATATCGGCCTTCTATTATGGCAGATGCTAAAGATTTAGTGAGAAGACGTGACCTTTGTCAAAGGTGTGGAAATGTGATACATGTACCAACAGTACCCATAGATCATGTATATGAAGCAATACCATTTGATAGATAGGGGCTTAATCTAGTCGCACCTCTTTCGATGGCTTATGGGCAATGTCGTGCTATAATTATGGCAATAAATTATTTCTCCAAGTAGGTAAAAGTTGCACCCTTGTTTGGGACAACATCTAAAGCAGTGATAAAGTTTATCCTCTCTAACATATGTTGGCGATTTGGTATTCCCAAGTGCAAATGGTCCTCAATTTGACAATAAATATATGTAAATATTTTGTACGTCAAGAGGAATTTAACATTGTTTCTCTTCTCATTTTCATCCTCAAGACAATGGACAAGTTAAGGTGGTCAACCGAACAATTTTAATGGGTTTGAAAAATAATTTGGAATGAGCAGCTGGAAAATGGCCAACTGAACCACTCCCTCACACAGCCACTCAAGAGTCTTCATTCGCTCTAGTTTATCGAATGGATGCAATTACACGTATGGAAGCTACTCTTCCTAGTTTACATAGTTCAAAATTATTCCGAATATAATAATAATAGTGTAGTAAGGGCTCAATTAGATGTAATTGAGGACAGAAGAGTGAAAGCTCATATAAGAACTGTGCATTACCAATGCCTTGTGAGGAGCACGTTTGCATATAAAATAACAAAAAGAAATTTTCAAGTCGGAGATAAAGTGTTTAATAAAAGTATTCTTACACACTAAGGAAAAAAAGTTCGGATCGTTGGCTCTGATTTGGGAAGGACCATACATCGTATATAAAAGGGTCAGACAAGGAACGTACAAGCTTGTAGACAAAGAAGGCAATCTTTTGAAGCACCCTTGGAACGTTGAAAACCTAAGTTTTTACTTAGAATAAACTTATCTTGTAAATATTTACTCTGCTTTACTTCAATATAAATATTATGGGGCATATGTTTTCCTACCCTAGTGGCGTGGGGAGGTTTTGATGAGGTGTCCGATTTTCAATCAATATATCATTCTTTGCCTTTAAAAGTGTCTTTGTTATATTCAGTTGGATTAAAGTTTGTTTTCTTCGAATGGCTTGGTTGGATTAAAGTTATATTGCCTTCAAATGGAATACCTTTGAATGGCTTGGTTGGATTAGAGTTATATCTCCTTCAAATGGCTTGGTTGTATTAAATTTATGTTTTCTTTAAATGGAATACCTTTGAGTGGTTTGGTTGGATTAAAGTTATTTTTTCTTTGAATGGATTACTTAAGATTAGCTTGGTTGGATTAAAGTTATGTTTCCTTAAAATGGAATACTTTTGAATATATTCGACTGGATTACCTTCGAATGGCTTGGTTGGATTTAAAAAAATGTTGCATTCGAATGACTTGATCAAATTTAGTTATTATTTTGGGAAAAGTTTTTTAAATTTTGATCATCTTTGAATAACAAAGTTAGTGGGGATCAGATATCAATAAAAGCAAAATATATATTAAGACATAAAGTATATAAGAATAAAGATGTCATAAAATGCCTTGAGTTGTAAAACAAATCCGGTCCACGTGAAAAAATTCCTTGTATATAACAAGGACCTATACAAATAGAGTTGCCTGATAATCTGATTCAAAAACAACAAAACACCTTGCACACTTCAAGGAATTCAGTTTAAAACACAAACACATAAAAATTGTTAACCTTAGGGCTCGTTCTCTTCGGTTTTCTTATCTCCTGCTTCTTCTCCTTTGTTTTCTTCCTTCTCTTTCTATGAATTATCATCATTTGAATCTCCATCCGCTTCATCATCAAGGTCGGATTCATCCAAAGAACCACCTAGTTTATCACCTGTATACATAGTATAAAAAAGGATTTGATCATATGGCACAAACTTCCATAAATTCCCAAGAGACCGCTTGGGAAAGGTTTCATGAAATAACATTAACATATATGATTTGATGGATTCCTCCATCTATTGCATGGAATTCAGTAGTATATCGGCGTATACATCCACAACAGTAGCTATATCATGAGTAGTTTTCTCCTTAAGAGAAGTAATTTCATATTCTTTCTTCTTAAGAAGATCTTCTAACTTTTTCTTATCTTCGGATGAATGGCTAATGGTACATTTATCCTTATTTTTTTTATCCTTAAGGAGTTTCTCTCTTTGGAGTTGGTTGATTGTAAATTGGTATATCTGGTCTGCAGCTTCTCACGATCGGATTTAGTTTGAACTAGCTCAACATTAAATATTTTATTTTCTTTACCCAAAGGCTCAACCTTGTCTTGTTCTACCTTGATGGAATCCTTCAAAATTTGATTTTCACTTGTAAGTGAGGCAATATCCTTCACTTAAGATCTGTTCTGCCTCTCCAAGTCAACTAATGATCTTACACAACTTAAGATCGCATACCTCAGTTCATCATGTTCCCTTGACAATTCGAAGGATTCTCCACCATATGTTACAGTGTTGGCAATAGTGACAGATTGGGGGAAAGCCTTGTCAGACTCAGCCTTGTCAAAGTCGTCAAAGTCAAAATTTCTTATGTTATCCAAATGGACATCAGCTTCAAAATAATCTTGGTTAGCAGTAGAAAACACTGGGAATAAGGATCAACATGTGCTTCTTCTTGAGGAGGAAGCTCTGTAGGAATATTAAAGGGAATGACTCCCGATCGGAGTATGATCTTCAAACCAATGAAAGTTTTGTTCTTCTTTCCTGCTCTTATCAGATGGTCTCTTGGGGATGGCTTGGTTGAATTTTGGTTAGACAAATGATCTAATTCTAATCCCCTTCTCTCTCTTGATAACTCTGTTAACAACAGCTGGTATACACCTGAAAAGGTAAATCAATACTAGCTTAATTTTTAATGGAATCTATCTGGGATCGCCAATCTTATTAATAATTCTTACCAGAAGCGTATTAGAGACTGTTTCATTCATCAAGGCAGCAAGGATAAGATTATTTGGAGCTTATCTTCTAGTTGCAGTTTTAGTTTCAAAGCCACTTGGGAATCTCTTCGCAATCATTATAATGAATCTAATTTGTTCACTAATATTTAGAATGATTTAACTCCAAAAAAACCATTCTTTTCTTCATTAGAAAGTTATTGATAACTTCATTTCCACTGATTCTGTTCTTAGAAATAGGCATATGGTTATTGTTTCAAACTGTCAGTTCTGCTTAAATTGTGAAACATCTAACCATATTTTTATTGCTTGTGAGATTGCTTGGACAACATGGCTTCATTTTGGAGGTCACTTCAATATTAAAATCTTCAGTTACATGACCATTAATCATATGACTAGGGCATGGATTCGGTCTATTGACAAGAAACATCATGTGAGACATGTGATCCCTTCATTAATCTTCACCATGATTTGGAGGTTCATGAATCGTTCTAAGTTTAAAAACATCAAGGTTTCTTCTAACATGATTATCAATGAGGTGCATAGAATCTTAAGCTACATGAACATCTCTGGTATCTTCACCTCTTCTTATTAGTCCAAAGATATGAATGTGGCCAAGAATTTTGGTTTTTTCAATCTTTGCAATGTGCCTAAAAAAAAGCCTTATATTCTCAAATAGAATTACACTTCTGTTGGTCGTTACAAACTCAACACAGATGCATCTGTTCATCAAAATAGAGAGGCTAGTGCTTGAATTATTATCAGAGACCATGAAGGTAACTTAATCCATGCTACTGGTTTCGTATATGGCAAACTCACGCCTTTAATGGTTGAGGCCCGTGTGCTAATGGATGGTTTGATAATCAGCAATAAGAAGGGTTTGCACAATCTTGATATTGAGTCTGATTCTCTTTTGCTTGTTAATTTTATTAAGATTGCCAGTCAAGGATCTGTTCCTTGGGCTCTCGACCCCGCCTTAAACTACTGTAGAAAGCTGTTAACCCTTTTAATGACTATGTTCCATATAATTAGAGATCAATATAGAGCAGAAGATTAGCTGGCTCGGTGGACGTTAAATTGTAAAATTAGAAAAGACTATTATTTTGTTTCAACTCCTGTTGACCTAAAATCTATTCTTGTTCTTGAAATTCTTGGCATACCCTACATAAATAATATATCTTAAGACTAAGCTGATGTTCTTGAGCAGGATCTTCCTGACTTATTTGTCTTTAAGTTTTGTGGTTTGCAGCAGCTTTGTTTGCAGTTTTGCAAGATATTCATTTAATATGGAGGGTTACAAGATAGAGCATTGTTCGTTTTCTGATCCTTTTGGGAGAAATGAAAGCTTAGGGTGATGTAGGGTTCTGGTTAGAGCTGGGTTAGCTATTAGTTATTTCTCTACTAGAGCTTTGTTTGCAGTTTTGCAAGAGATTCGTTAAACTAGAGGGTTACAAGCTAGAACATTATTCGTTATCTGATTCTTCTTGGAGAAAAGAAAGTTGAGGGTGAAGTGGGTTTGCTGTTGGTTGCGTCGAGAAAGTTTGTGTGTGAAGATGTTCTGCTTCTCTTCTCGACATGGGCTGAGGTGCTTCAGAGTATTGCATCTCGTCGTCATTCTTCTTCCCGAATCTTTCCTTGGCTAATTCTTCCTAAGAGATTTATTGATTCTCTTCAACAATTAGAACTAGCTAGGATTATATTGAAGTGTATTTCCTGTTTTGTTTTAGAGATAGATAGGGTTTTGCTCAATTTTGACACCAAAATTTTGCGCCAAAAAAGTTATGTTCGAACTTATTATATTATATCAACAAATAGGCTTTAATTAAAAAAAATAGTGATTTAATTGTATAAATTAAATTTCATTTGTTGATTAAAAAAAATACTAACATTATCAATTTGTGTAAACTATATATCGGAATTTGATAACGTGTCGCATTTATAAAATATGGCATATAATGTCCAAAATTTATTATATTCCATTTAAAAAATCAAAATAAAATTTAAAATTATTATTTTGTTCTCTTAAACTTTGTATAAAAAGAACTTTAACCTCAACAGGGCAAGTACGACGGGTTAACAAAAAAAAGTGAAAAACATTAATCTCACGTCTCATATGATAATATCCGTTAAGAGGGTGAAATGAATGTGATATTCGTTATTTTATGCAATTCATGTTATTAATAATACTAGGAGGGTGATATGCGTTGAGTTGTAACCTTGTAATACCATAAAAATATTTAAGAATGTTGGAGCCTAAGATATCTCATGTACATTTATTATTTTAATAATCTATCGTAAGTCAACTACAATATTAAAAGTTTATACCAATTTTATATATATATATATATATATATATATATAGAGGGGGAGAAGACGAATTCGTCTCGCAACATGCCTTAACCGGGTAAAATACATGACACATCTTTTATGTTGCTCAACAGACTTATTTTAGTTTTTTTTATTTGCGTATAAATTGGTCCTCTACGTTTTAAAAATTTAACAAATTTTTTTTTTTAATAAACTGATCTTTTATGTCTGTAATAAACAGGTCTCTCGCATTTTTAATTTGTAATAAACAGGTCTCTGACATTTTTAAAAAATGATATATTTATTACGTTTTTTAGAACGTAGAGGACCAATTTATTACATAGATAGAAAATAATGACTAATGCATTACAAGTGAAAAACATAAAGGACTTATGGTGTTTTTTAACCTGGATTAACCAATAAAGATAGAATATATTATTATTTTATTACAATAATTTATCTCATATTATATAAGTAGATTTTTAAACCGATTTGATATTTTATAATATTATTTGATATTAATTATATTAATTATATATTAAATAAAAATTATTAATTTTATTTTTTATATTAATTAATTTTTTATATTAATTAGATCTATTAATTAAATTTTTTATTGACTTACTTTTTTATATTAATTGAATTTTTTATATTAATTAAAATTTTCAATTGATGGATTATAAGTTAGCACAAATAGAAAAGGATATTATTATGCGAAATGTGAAGAAATTAATAAACAATATATTTTTGAAGAAAGTGAAATAGTTGTAGTTTTTTTAGATAAGTTAGGTGAGAAATAAACACTAAATAGAGGGTTTTATAAATCACATCATCTTTTGTTACAAACTAGTGTTTGAATTTTTTTGTTTGAGAATCTTTCTGTAATCTACTTATTAATAAAAAATAATGTTCGTTTTTCATAGATGTATGATTATTTCCATAATTCATACCACATTAAATCTGTTTTGTGTGTTTGGTTTTATTTATTATTTCCTTTACTTGTTGCTCGTTTTAAACATGGTTAATTGTTTTCTATGAAGGTTCGTTAGTCGATACATCGATTATTATCTTTGTCGAACGGTGGGTTTAACCCCAACAAGTGGTGCGGTGAGCGTGTAGCAACAATAAAAAAAGTGGATATCGCATGGAAACTCAAATGAAAGATGAGTTCTATGAAGCTTAGCCTAGAAATATGACGAATCCAATAATTTCAACCTCTAGAGAATTAAGGTTAAGGTTTACCTTGTACATAAAGGATTGGTTGATGTTGCCGATTATCAATCTACCCAGGTTGATGTTGTGGTACTGTCTAAAGCTCATAGTTCCCTCATGTTAAGCTTAGGAGATGAAGTGTTACATGAGGTATTTGAGAATCTTACGTCGTTAGGGATATCTAAACGGTCAAAAGCGATTTACATGATGAAGTCTTTGGCGAACATATTGTATCTGAAGAAGCAACTTCACATGTTGTCTATGGATAGTAACATAAAGATCAGAAGGCATCTAGATGATTATAACCAAATCATACTCGACTTAAATGCAGTTGGTGTAAATGTGGAGGAGGATGACTAAGAAATCATCCTTATAAGTTATTTTTTGAATGTGTATGAACACTTCATGGACACCATGCTCTACGAACAAGACTATCTTACGATGGCCAAAGTCAATAGCGCTTTGAACTCCAAAGATCTTTAAAAAGTGTTAAAAAGTATGAATCCAAAAGGCATGGACTGAGTATGAATGGTCGATCAGGGAAGAAAGATTCAAGTAAGAGGAGATAAAAAATTTAGTCAAAGTCCAACAGGGTTGGTAAGGGTTCAAAACTAATATGTTAGACATTCAAGAAGAAATGGCATACCAATCGAAACTTCCTAGAGAAGGGAAACGATAACAACTATCAGAAGATCAAAGTCGTAGATGTTACAATAGAGTCTGATGATTGTGAGTACGTTGATGGTTTAATGACTTTTTATTCTTGCACGTATAACGGTAAATGAATGTTGGATTCAGGTGCGTTATTTCACATTAATTCCAATAAGCATTGGTTTGAAGACCTATGAATGACTGATAGTGGAAGCCTCATCTTTGGAAATAATAAATCCTGCAATGTCAAAAAGATTGGAACGAGTTGTCTCAAGTTGTATATAATAATTGAGAGTAATTAATAATGGAAGGCATTTAACTGAAGTTAAATGTAACCTTCTTTCTATTGGGATGTTAGATGAGAAAAAAATTATCTATATGGATGAAGATGGTAGACGTAGGGTCTTACAAGGATCCCTTGCAGGTATGACGCTAACTAGAAAACGACTGAACATTATAACATCACGCATACGGTAACATCACCCACACATCCGCCATGTGTCACGCATACAACAGAGCACGATAATATTAACATAACATCAGTCATGTCAATCAATATTATATAATAAGCAACATTATTTGATAAATATTTTTTTATATAAATTATATATTATAATTTCGAAGTAGTGTAAGGTTATTATAGTTCAATCATTAGAATCTAGTTGTTATTATGTTTTAATTATAAATATACAAGTGTTGTTATATTTTGATATTATTTACTAGTACAAGTGTTGTTATTGTTTGATAAACAAATTATTATATAGTTTGTATATTATAATTTAAAAGTAATATAAAGTTAGTATATTTTTATTATTATACTTTGATTATTATTATTATTATTATGGTTTTATAATAGATACTACAAGTTTTGTATATTTTGATCATTACTTACTAGTGATAAAATTATTGTAATAATAGTTTGAGTATAATATAACTTGTTATAGTTTGTTTATTTTTTCAATTGGTAAAAAAGTTATGAAAAATTGTTACATTACGAGAATGAAAGATAAAAAATAAATTTATTGAATTAAGCCTTTCACAGTTTATACTCTTGTGGGCCAAGAGTTGTACAAATGTTCTCAAATTGAACTACATATATTGCAAACTATATTAAAAAAATCAAGATACCTTATTTCTTCTTATGATTCAAGATCTTCATACTCACTATCTGAAGCTTCATCTTCAGCTTTATCCATAAGATCTTATTAAATATCATCTAATAATCCATCGAAACCGTGGATTCTTTTTATTTTATAGTCTTGGTCTTACAAATTTTTATCCACGCAGTCCAGTACTTGAGTACAACAAGCACTTCAAGTGTTCGACCCATCAATCTTGTTTCTTTAGTCATGTAGTACAACCTAATATGACTAAAAACATATTCACTTGCAATTGTAGACATAAGTATTGAAAATTATCTTTCGTTAACCTGAAAAGAATAGGAAAGTCGTCTTTTTTGGTACTCTATCACCTTAAGATATCAAGAGGGTTTGGGGAGTCATACTGGATGTAACTCAAATTAAGTGTTCGAATATCTAACCACTTCGTTATCAAATTGAGGGGTTTCTTTTGTATCCTCCCTAATCACATTGTCATTTTTACATAGTTATGATGCCTAATGCCTCTACCTCTATTGATACTATTATTACCCACTAGTTTTGAAGATCTAACATTAATATTTTTCCATTATCTTTAAAATATACCTATTATATATTGTATAAATATAAGCGTAAACTTCTCGGATATATAATTCAGGGTTATGGGTCTCATCATCAGGAAGTTTTAAGATTTAAAAAAAATAACTAAAAATATAAACGTGGTTTGTCTTTTAAAAAGATAAAAAATACACCCAATAACATAAGCGTATGGGATGTGATGAAAATACTTTAAACAAATTTGCTTCCATATTGGGTATCATCTCGTAACATACATTCTTATCCATATATTTATCCATATGTAAGACATATTTGTAATTTCATATGGACAACTGAATATTATGAGTATATTGCGTAGAAAGTATTTTAGTTAAATGTCTAAACAATCACAAGAACCTTAACATTTTAGCACAATAAACTCAATTTTGATTTTTAAGAGGTTCATTAAGATAATGTCTATTATAAACATATTAATCTCTTCTTTGTACGCATAAACATGTGCAACAAGATAATATGTGGAGTTTCATCTAGTTTTGTCATCTAATACAAGTTTTTTAATGGCTTTCCACAAGCCTTAACAATTTCTTTCCAATCCTTTCTTTAGGAATCGAGGTCGAGAAATCAATATTTTCCAAATAATTGGAGTATATAATATAAACTTCTAGTGTGAAACATTTTAAGAAATAAACTATTGCAATCAATTTTAAGATACTTAATAGCTCTCTTATTTGCAGATGCATTGTCGAACGAAATATATATACTTTTATTGTTAAGTTTATAAGCTTTCATACAATCAAATATACTATCTCTAATTATAGAAACGTTATGTTTGCCAATATATTCAAACCACACAATTCTAATTTGGAGTATCCACTGAAGATCCATCCAATGTACAGTAAGAAACAACATATCAAAATTAGTAAATATTATTATATCACTAGTTAGAGAAACATTCCATAGCAAAGCTAACATGGTACCATGAATGATTTTTTTATTTTAAATAATATTTAATTTTCCGATCACATAAAGTTATGTGGGATGTGTGTGGCTATTAGGTTTACCCCATTATGCATCCAATTAACATATCTTCAATTATCTCTAAAACTAAACGGTTGTGACTTACCAACAATATATATCATGGTTTCCTCCTTATACGTATTTTGATTAAAAATAAAATCATTACCTATTTGAGGATCTATGGATGTATTCTCATCCTTAAATTTTTTATAAGGATAAAACATGTTATACAATGATAAATGTTTCGCCATACCCCCGGTGCCACAATTTCTAGTTCCAAACTTATAGCTATATGATTTTAAAAGCTGATTTATTATCAGTATTCTCAATAAAGTTGTCCAACATCGAAGACTTTTCTTCATATTATTGGTAACACTGATAATATTATTAGTGATATCAATTTTACCATGAGAATAATGTGGTTTAAAGTATAAGGTTTCTAGACCATCTATGAGAACATGTGTATCATCATGATAAGAATTTAGATCGGGAGGATGGAGGAAGGAGGAAGGAGAAAAAAGAGGGAGAGTTTGGATATTATCCTCTATGACCATCGATAGTTGAGGCATTTGGTCTTTTTCAAGCCATTTTAAAAATTATAAAAAAAACTTAAAAGATTTTGTATTTTTTTAAAAAATATCAAAAAACTAGTAATCAGGACTAATATAAAATAATATCACAAATAAATAAATATAAAGATTATACCAAGCTCTTAAATCAGCATTTATAATCATACGCTAAGTAAACTTGATTGATTTGATCGATTGTAAATTTTGATCGAACGTTGTAGATAATGAATATTGAAGAAGATAATATAGAAGATAAACGTAATACTAATAATAACTTGTTGTTTGAGATATTTTATAAAAAAAGATTTATATTTGAGACCTTATTTGTGAATTCAGTGAGTTTCTTCTCTATTTATAGAGAATAAACTAAAAAACAAATTTTCCATCAAATATGATATCCCATTTGTAATGGTAATGTTTTAAAAAAATTTCCAAATTGGACATCTGATTTGGAATAAAAAAAACTTTATAAATAGAGTGGTTCCTTATAGAATTATCTTACAAAAATATTGAAGACAAAGGATGAAGCATTTGCTGCCTTTGTGAACTGGAAGAGTTTGGTAGAGAATCAAACTGGAAAAATGTTGAAGAAGCTTCTGGTTGATAATGGTTTAGAGTATGTGAATAAATATTCCACTTTCTATTGTGCAAAGTTTGGCATTGTTATACACTAAGTGAGACTCTTCAACAGAACATGCACATTTATTTAATGAATCAAATCATGTTGGAACATGTTTGATGTATGCTTCATACAATTGGTATGCAATGAAGGTTCTGAGGAGAAGTCATGGCAACAACTTCATATATTATCAACATGAATCAATCTATAAAACCTAAGTTTCTTTGTACTCAAGAGGTTTGGACGATAAATAAACATAAGTTGGAACATTTAAGAGTGTATGGATGTGTTGTTTATGCACCTATAAAACAAGATAAACTTATGCTAAGAGCACTAAAATGTTTGTTTATCGACTATCAAGAATGGGTAAAAAAGTATAGGTTATGATACCTTGAACATAGATATTAGAAGGATTCGATAAGTAGGGATGTGGTTTTAATGAAGAGAACATGCCATAGAAGAAGCCGACAAAGACTCAACCTAGTATTATCGGGAAGAGATGTGAAGTTGATGATGGATCTCATCTACAATGTGAAGATGAAGATACTTTTGACGAAAAAGATTTTGGGTTTGGCCCCGCTTCAAGATGTATAGAAGAAGTTCAACCACTGTATGAGTATGTAGCACTTGAAGGTTTGGTGCTATAGAGCATTTAGATGATCATATGAGAGAGCAACATGATCTTGGCAGTTATTAGCTAGTGAGGGATAAACCATGGTAACCAACCAAATAGTTGTAGAGGTATGGTTTTGCTAATGTAATTGATTATGTTTTATCTATTGAAATGCTGGGAGATTTTTTTGAACCCAAAACGTATCGCGGTGGTATCAAGAGTAATGATAAAGAAAAATGGCTTACAACCATGAAAAAAGAACTAAGATCTCTCATGAAGATGAACACTTGAATTCTTATGAAGCAACCGAAGGGTCAGTAGCTAGTTGGGAATAAATGGATATTCAAAAAGAAGCCATGTATTCCTGATTTTAAATTACCCATATACAATACTAGACTTGTGGCTAAAGAATTTACGCAAAAAGATGGTGTCGATTTCTATGAGATATGTTTATTGGTAGGGTTCTCCCGTCAATTTTTGCTAGATTTGGTCTTGAACTAGATCAAATGAATGTTACTATTACCTTCCTGAATGGTAAATTGGAAGAGATAATCTATATCTTTCAATCAAAGGGGTTTGAATAATGGAATGAGGGTTATGTGTGTTTATTAAAGAAACCTCTTTATGGGCTGAAACATTTATCGATGTAGCTAATACAGTATATAAATCTTTTATGAGATCCATTAAATATATTTTTAGTTGCTACAAAAATTGTGTATAATGGAATGAATATATAAACATGGAGAGACAAATCTCATTTTTATTTTATTTTGATGACATACTAATAGTTGGAAAAGATGGAAGGAAAATTGAAGCTATAAAGACTCTACTGAAAGAAGATTCTGAGATATATGATATGAGAGATAATAATAGGATACTTGGAATTCCCATTGGTTCCCAATTAAAGCTCAGTGTCAACCAAGCACCAACCGAGGCATCAAATAATAAGATTTTTTAATTAATGAATTACAAGTTATCATAGTCGTCTTATAAATAGAAGAATATATTACTATGCAAAGTACAGGGAAATTCGTGAGTAGTATTTTTTTTGGAGAGTGAAATATCTTTAGTTTTTATAAGATAAGTGAGGTGAGAGATAAACACTGAAGATATAGTTTTGTGAATCACACTGAAGAAGTGGTTTTGCCAACCACATTATTTTTGTTACAAAGAGTGATGAAATCCTTTGTGTTTGGGAGTCTTTCTGTAACCTACTTATTAATAAAAAAGAGTGTATGTTTCTTGTGGGTGTAACATTATTTCCAAAATCTAAAACATGTAAAATTTATCTTGTATGTTTGGTTTTATTTATTATGTTTTTATTTGCTACTCATCATAAACATGGTAATTGTTTTATCTGAAGGTTCGCTAGTCGATACACTGGTTTTTGTCTTAAGAGAATGTCGGTTTTAACCCAACATATATATTATGAATATTGTGTCAGCACACATCTTAATGTATAAATCATCATTCATCTAATTGTAACTACTTTATCAAATATTACAGCATGATCAATTTGTTCATACCATTTTAGATGTATTTTCATACTATATAATAAGTTCACAAACTTTGATTAATTACACAGAATCACAAGCCCTTTGGATGACTTATGTAAACCTAATGGTCGATATCTCCATCTAGAAATGTATCATTTACATTCATTTGATAGTGATGCAATTAAGAAAACCTTATTATGTTTGTGGTTCTTACAGCCAGAGTATATGTGTCAAAACATTACTATATGTGGGATATTTATTTTGAAATACCCAATTACAACTAACTTGTATTGATTCCAATGGTAAATAGATCGCTTCTAAAGTGTGATTTAATATAAGTGAATTTATTTAATCATTTATGACCTTTTGCTAAAATATATAATATCTAAAAGATATTGGCTTTTTGTAAAATCTATGATTAATTTCTTCACAACTTTATTCCACTAAGTAGAAATAAATCTTTTGACATATCCTAGTTCTTTGAATATTTTCTCTGTTTGACTCTTACCGGACTCACGAGTTCACTCTATAACTAATGGTGCTTCTTGCGAATTTCTTTTATCATTTTATAGTGTTTTAAGTCTTATTATCATCATCATCATATAATGTGTAATAATATGCTTCCCTACATTCATTCACAATGTAAGATATAAGTCTAACAACCTATAAGCTTCGTTATGTGCATTGCAACTAATAAAATGACATATTGTATATTTTGGACATAATTTTATATGTTTTGGATTTGTGGTCTTGCAAAATGCTAAGCATCATTCTGTTATAAGATATCCAATATTTGGAGTTTTTTCCCTTCCATAAATAATACATTGAGATTTTTATTTTCTTAAGAGGAATAAAATTTACAATACAACGCCTCGTTAAAACGGCTTCACCCCACAAATTAACATGGAATAAAAAATTTACTAAAATAAAGGTTAACATGTCACTTAAATTTCATATTTTATGCTCAACTAATCTATTCTTGCAATGTATAAAACGTCAAACATCGATGAATTATCATGTGTTCTCTGTAAAATAAATTGAAGTTCGTTTGAGAAACATTCTCTTTGTTTATCATTACGAAGTATTTTTTATCACTATGAAGTTGATTTCAACCTCATATTTTAATAATTTAAAAAGATACATATATAGCTAGATTATATTCACTAGATTAATGTCAAAATATATTCTTACATAATGAAGTTAATGAAACCGTGTATATCCCTCAACCTATGAGATACTAAAACCCATATTGCACGTCTGATAGGTTCGCTTATTAAATGATTCTATGTATGGGCTCAAGCAAGCTTCTCAAGTTTGGTATCAACATTTTGCTGATTATTAATCAAATCTTAAGTTATATCACAACACATCATATTATTATATCTTCATCTTTCACCATGGTACAATTCTGCTTACATTATTTATATATATCCCATATCAGTATGATAACTTCATCCGATTCTCTACATAATTTTATCATATCCCTCTTTAGCAAGGAATTTTCCATGAAAAAACTTTGGGTTGTTGAGTTATTTATTGGGTAGTATTGTCACCCTCTCATGTTTATTTTGATACTAACAGAAATATATCGTTGATATAATTGATCAAGCAGGTATGTCTCTTATAAGTTATCACTCGTTTCATCTCACACTACACCCAAGCTTAGTGCTCATTTTAGTACTTCGTACAAAGAACCTACTCATTACGAGGGTGTTATCAGGGATATCGAAGATCACATATTCGCGTGACCTAACATCGCTTACATCGTTCAACAAATGTGTTTATTTATATATGATCCACACGAAGCGCATATGTATCCACACA
Organism: Limnanthes douglasii subsp. nivea; assembly: GCA_036936605.1. Taxonomy (NCBI): domain Eukaryota; kingdom Viridiplantae; phylum Streptophyta; class Magnoliopsida; order Brassicales; family Limnanthaceae; genus Limnanthes; species Limnanthes douglasii. The sequence continues at coordinate 175,474,675 of JAUPFV010000003.1, forward strand.
AATACATTGTCTGATGTTTTTATAGTACTTTTTATCATAAGTTATATATATATATATATATATATATATCTACGAGTTCTTATGCTCATGTGTCTTAATATCATTTTTCAAATGTTAGATTTTTCCTACACTTTATAGATATGTGTTATTTCTTTTACCATAAAAGTTGGAAAATTTGTTCTTATGTATTAATAGAAATCAAAATTTATGTTGGAAATTAACTATTACAAAGGTGGTATGTCCTATTTGTCCCTGTTTATTAATAAACTACAAAATTTAAAACATTGGATCTTACTGATTTATGAGATTGGTGGGTATAATTTTACTTATATGGATTCATATACAAGATCCAAAAGTAATAACTAAGTATAACACCAAATTAAAAGCTTAATGATAATCGAAAAGTAATGCTTTATTTATTGAAGTTGACTTTATTTATAAATGTACAAAGTTTGTCTCCTATAATCAAGAGAGATAGTACCTTATCTATAACAAATAAACTCATAACTTTAACTCATAAATATATAATAATTTATAAGTATGTTTGACTTGTTTTCCATACTTTTTTTGGGCAGCTGAACAAACTTCACTCAGCTGAATGTGCATTGGGTCTTTATGAGACCATATAAATATGATTTAATCTTACAGTGGTTTGACTGATTGACCTTCATGCTTATAATTGGTCGGGTCTTTGGCCTAATAAATTTATACCCATATCAGTACCCCTCTAGTCCTTGTGAAAAGATCAAAGAAGGATTAAGTCTTAAATTGTTTGATGTGAAGCATTGTTACTTTGATTTGCAAGTCTTTGCTGAAGTTTTGTTTATTGTAGTCGAATGTCGTTGCCTAAGGTATATTGAATTCTATCTTAGTCTTTTTAGTCGGACATCTTAGAATCTTAGAATACACCGATGTTACATGTTGATGGTTATATATTCTTCTAGTCAAACTAACCCCAAATACTTCTCGAGATTAGCTCATGCTGGCTTTGTTCTTACCTCAATAAAAACTCATCACCGTCTGAAACCTCTCTTAAAGAAACAACTATATATTTTTTTTAAATAAAAGGAGTACAACAAAAAGTAGTATAGTACTAGAATTATTGAGACTTACTGATGGTTTTCACTTAATTTCAATTTTTTTTATCTTTATAATGCTTCAGGTTTGTCCTATGTAGGATAATAGACCCCTAGTTATTTTTTAAGAATGAAATAAGAGATAAAATTTGAGGAGTATCTCTTTAGTTACTTTTGAAGAATTAATGAATAACTAAAACGTGAAGAGTAACCCACTAGTTCTTTTTAAGAATAAAAAAACTAAAATCAGAGCAGTAGTGCCTCTAGTTATTTTTAAACAATAAAGGAAGAACTAAAATCCAAAGAGTCCCTAGAACTATAATCCAACAATCAGCCTCCCCCATAGTTTTTTTTAACAAATCTAGAAACCACAACGTGCATTTGGTCAAACTATGATCTTCCAAAAGTTACATTGTAGGATGAATGCGCATCTACAATCATAAATAAATAACATGATATTTTATGAATTATTGCTCACCGAGAGCTACGTACATGTCGAGGTCTCCTAATACTTGTACACCTAATCCCATAAATCATGTTAAAACTCTTTGTGAATGGATAAAATCTGGAACTACTCTCATTCTTTCATATGTGCTTTGAAGTTGATATCAATCAAACTTCCATTGCCAATCATTACTCGATTGACCTGTATTACATCTAGTTTTACGTGGATTAATCATGCACCGTTATGAGGTCCTTCCACTCCCCTTAAGTCACCATTAGAAAACACGAATATAGGATACGAGTTCTTATAAAAATATGGTGAGGTTTTTCCATACTAACAGATATCTAAATCTCTAATATATCTTCTATTGAATTTTCAGTGACTCTAAAAATGGATCTCATCCGACAATGATACACACATTTTACCTACTTGAATCGTAATCCAAATATTATTTATATTATTCCATTGATATATTATTATCTTTAGATCTCTCGTTTCTTGTTCTTTCTTACTTTAGTCATTGATTCTTTAACGACTAACCTCAATCATTGTGAGCTCTTTTTTATTTTTATTTTTCATTTTTAACGAATTATCTTATTTTTTCTTCTTCCACCATGTTTAAAACTTGATCCTATATGGCCAAATAATCCTTTTTTATAATGTCATATATCACCATGAAACTTACAATACTTACTATTACCTCTCATATCTCACGATCCTTGTAATTTTTATACCAATTGGTATCTCATTGTTTTTTTAGTTTTATTATAAATTATCCATAAGTTCTCAATAAGCTCCATCTAAGGGCCTCTGGCCGCGCGCTCGGGTCATTGATTATTGTCTTAATTTTCTTTATATCTTCCATGAGAGCTCTGGTTGTTATACTTTGATCAAGATGATCCATCATGGTTGCTATTCTTAGTAAATTAGATGTGTTGTTTGGAGTTAACTCGTGCCACACAATGTGATTCATTATTTTTCATGTTGTTCTTTTGGTATGTTGATGGAGAAATAATATATCTTTCAAACCTTGTTTTTTCAATTTACTTTACCAGGATGTAGCATTACACTTAATCTAATAAGTCGCTGAAGGTAGCGATTTTTTTATTTTCATAATGATGTTTGCCAATGGTGATGGAAATATTTTATTATTTATAAGTCGCAACCAACTACTGAGTCATGACTATATTGTAGTTTATTTTTTGTTTTTACAAACCTTTGAGCATATTCTTTTAAACTTTCATTTGGTCTTTGTTTGTAATAGATGATATAGTCGCCATTTTTTTCATTAATTTGGATGATACAAAGTGACTCATGAACATTCTTAGTAGCATTATGAAGCTTTTAATGCGACTCTTCGAGAGTAGTTAAACCATGTTAAGACATTTCATCTCAACATGAGGATGAATGTCTTTCACTTCATACTATTTTTTATACCCTCTGATATCTTAATATTTCACTTTTAAAGTGGTACACATGATGATGTAGATCTTCATTGCCACTGAAATTGTCCATATTGTGATTGTTGAAGTTTGGCGCTAAATTCAATATAAGCTATTTAATACGAAAGTAGATTCATCTTGCAAAACATCATCATCATCCATATCACTAAAATTATTTGTTTTATGACCTTTTCCCATAAAACGATATCCATCACATTAATGGGCTAAATACCCGATGTTGATTTGAAAAGTGGGAAAAAATCAAGTTAAAAAATTGCATGAATTCACATGGTTCGGTTGAACAAGAGGCTATAAACCCGATAGGTTTTGTTGGCCCATAGATGTTGGAAGCAACATATATTAGCTGTTATCTAGTCTTCCTGAAGCATGCACAAACCCATGAGGTACATCTGGATGAACGAGTGATTCGTATGTGTTTAAATATTGCATCAGGGGATATGGGTGCTTGATATCGTTAATACATCAATGGTCGAACTGCATGAGCTTGAAAAATTGGAGGACCCTGGTTGGACTATTGAGGCTTGCTGCTGATTAGACATAACTTCTAGTGGGGCGCAGGAACTGGTGGTGGTTTTGGTTTTTTCTTATTGTGGTAGATGAGCCTGTTGTTATTTCTTCTTGTTGGAGGTTTCCATTACCATAGTTGATATTTTCCCATGCTAGTTTTCTTTAGTAGTTTGATATTCTCGGAGGTTTCCTCCCTTTTATCATTTTTGTCTTTATACGTGGGAGTCATGCTCTGTTACAACATTTTTTTGCTTTAATTAATGATCATTGATCAAAATTCTTATTATCGCCGTCTTTTTTATACCGAAAGGAAATGTTGTGTTGGTTCTAGCATTTTTTAGATGATCTCTTAATATGGAATTGTTCTCCTCTCCATTTTCTCATTCAACATCATCTTGAGGAGTCTGATCTTAGATTTTATCTTCGGCCGATGAAAATATACATCATATCTTGCAACATCCTAGCCTACTCTACCTTTAGTTTTTATGCCAAATGTTGGAAATCGACCATTAGGAAAGTTGGCTCGGGCATAAATATTTCTACCTACATTTGCTTATTCGTCGGCACTATGATGGATGAAGTATTTTCTTTCTTAGAATTTGTCATGATCCCGTTTTATTTTTTTATTTTTTTTGGATTTTTAGTGAAAATCTTTTAAACACTGATTGCTTTTATAAAGAGCGTTAGTTCGTTGAATATAATAACGTTTAGATGGATTGAGATGTGAGGTAAGATTCAAAAGTATAGCTAATTATAAAACCAAATAAAATGTTTAATGATAACTAAAAGTAATATTTTATTTATTGAATTTGACTCTATTTATAAAGACAAATTTTTTTCCAAATAAATTTTAAATTTGTAATAATTTGATTGATTGATTGATTTTAAATTTTTTAATGAATTGGATTTTTTTTCGATCATCAATTGATACCATATCAGAGATTATAAATGTTTTTGAATACCGAAACAAAATATTGGTTATCTTAACATTTTTTTTAGGCAAAATATTCTTTATTATTAAGAAAGAAAATTTACACCATATGACCCAAACAAAACTAGGCTGAAAGTCCAAGTAAGTTTGGGCTTAGTACTCACAAAACCCGGCCCAAAGCTAAACAACCAAACAAATGGGTAGATAACCCTAATCAAAATCGATCCCAATAGGAACCCTACATACAACTTTCCCCTTCCTTCTCTCTTTCAAATCATCAGCCACCCAAATCACAAACCCTAGCCCGGATCAATGTATCCAACCCCAATACTATCAAGCACTATGATAGCTAGTAGAGGATTAGGCAATTCACTACTTTCAAACACCAGATTCCTTTTCTCCACCAAACACCACCTCGAAACCCAATCAGCCGCCACATTTTCCGATCTGGAAATGTGGCTGATCGTCATGGATGGGGTTATCAAGGCTTTACAAACGTCGATTCCAGCAATGTGAGAACCACCAGTGCAAATACTGCGAATCAGAGCCATACAGTCTGATTCCAGGTCGATATTCTGCCAACCTCTCCTTTTACATAGCAACAGAGCCTCAACAAGTGCTCTTCTTTCTGCTTGCAACGGGTTCAGTTTGCCAAACAAGAAACTGGCCCTTCAACGCAGTTACCCAAGTGATCCCGCACAATGTAACCACCAGAAGCCTCACCGGTGAAGCTACACGCTCCATCAGTGTTGATTTTGAGCCTTCCCAGTGCTGGAGCCTGCCATGACCGGTAAGTCGCCTTTCTTTTGCTTATAGATAATACTCCTATCTGCGCTCCTGCATCATCAGCATTTACCCAGTGTTTAGCCTTGAGTTTAGAGTCTATACCCATGATAAATCTATTGACTCTATTGACAGCATTGTTGAAGTTGTCACAAGGCTTGTCGAACTTGCAATGATTCCTGTTATACCAAATTGTCCAAACTATCAGTTGTGGGACAATTTGGGTAACATGGAATTTATTGCAAGACGACTTAAACCAGACTAAAAGCATATGTCTTAGGGTCATGAATCTCCTGACTGGGATCCTAAACATAATCCCATAATAATTCCATAGCTGCCAAGCATAATTACAGTTTATGAATAAGTGAGTTATGCCCTCACAATTACTACAAAATTGGCACTTAGAGACTATAGTAAAGTGCCTCTTGGTTAGGATGTCATCAGTAGGCACAAAACTCTTCAGTAATCTCCAGCAAAGAAAAGAAATTTTAGATGATATAAAACTATGCCATATTTTTTTATAAAAGAATGAAGTGTTACTTTTCATTCTGATATTTTCCCAGGTTTTTTTTGTACTAAACTTTTTGTCACTGGAAAGGCTCCACTCAATAATATCTTCCTTATCATGGCAGACTTTAACACAGTTGATGTGCTGCTGTCTCTCATGAGAAAGGAAAGATATTATACTGGAGTGCCATAATCCATTTTTCCAAAATGTGTTAATCTTTGCTGGTAAATACCAAGAGTTTTGATCAGTTACTAAAGGAGGCATCTTATGCCAAGAGTCTCTCCAAAAGTCTATGTTGCCACTGCCCACATTCCAGTGAATAAATAGGTCAGCCTTTTCCCTAATTGAACAGAGCCCCTTCCACACAATTGAGTCACTAATTTCACATTTGGCACTGAGGGGGTGCCTGTCCTTACAGTAAGACTTAGATATTAGTTCAGTCCAGAGAGACTTCCCTCTTCTAAAATAGTACCATAGTTTATAGGCAAATGAAAGCTGAATGTCAGATAGTAGCTTAATGTTTAAACCACCCTCCTCAAAGGGCTTGCAAAGCCCACTCCAACTAGACCAGTGAATAGCACACTCATTCACCTTTGACCTCCATAGAAATTTATTAAAACAGAGCCCAATTTTGTGTAGTATATTTTTAGGTATTATACTGTTTTGTATTCTGAAATAACTAATGGGGTGAAGAACATTTCTTATTAGTGACAATCTGCCACTATAAGACAAGTTCTTCAAGTCCCATTCATTGATTTTATTATAAATCTTAGCTAAAAGAGAAGAGAAATGCATTCCTTTGTTGTTTGCAGCAATGGTAGTGCCTAAATAAGTGAATGGTGCACTATCAGTCTTGAATCCCATAGTAGCATTTATCCTGGCAACATTTGCTCTAGAACACCTAGATGAGGTAATCACTTTCGTCTTCTCAATATTAATCATCTGACCAGACTCCTGTTGGTATTTGTTGAGCAGGTTACTCAATTCTTTTATTGCTGTTGGAGAACTATTAGTGAAAACTACAATATCATCTGCAAAGGCAATACAAGGTAAGATGTAGCCTGACTTAATGTAAAATTGCATATTAGTATTAGCAATATATAAATTCTCCAAGCCCCTCAATAATGCTTCCTCAGCAAGTATAAAAAGACAAGGAGATATAGGATCCCCTTGTCTTAAACCTGTTTTCTGAGGGAAATACCATGCACAAGACCCATTGATAAGCACATATATCATAACGTTTGAAATCAATTTGTATATTATTGAAATAATATCTTCAGAGAATCCAAAGCACTTTAATGCTTTAATGATGAAGGCGTGAGACATTCTGTCAAACGCCTTTGTCATGTCAAATTGAATAATAATATTGCCTTTAGAAGGCTTTCTCCTTATATGATGAAGCATTTCCTTAATGATTAGTATGTTATCATGAATTAACCTTTCTTTCACAAATGCACCCTGTCCTCTAGAAATAATTCTAGGAAGTATACATGAGATTCGTCTGTTTATAAGAGCAGAAAACAGTCTGTTTAAGATAGTGCACATGCTTAACGGTCTATAATTGTTCCATGTTGTAGGATTAGCCATTTTGGGAACCAGTACAATCCCAGTGGAGAACACTCCTTTGGGAATAGCTCTACCATCCAGGTAAGCATTCAGAGCTTTGCATAGGTCATAGTTAATAATATTCCAACATTGCTTTAAGAAAAAGATATTAAATCCATCTGTGCCTGGTTCACTATCTTGCTTCATACAACTTATAGTAGCTCTGACTTCCTCACTAGTTGTAGGCTTAGATATCTCAGCATTTTCCCTGTCCAACACAAGCTTTGGTATATTGTTTAAAATAGAGTCTTGCTCACTAATAACATTTTCAATGTCAGATTCATGAGAAAGGATCTTTTTGAAATGATTCACTGCAGAGGATGCAATCTCACATTGATCAGTAAGCCACTTTTCATTTTCTTTTATACCAACAATAAAAATTTTCTTTCTTTTCTTAGATACATAACTATGATATAATTTCGTGTTTCCATCACAATCATTTAACCATGAATTATAGCATTTTTGCTTCCAGTAACTTTCCTCATCCTTTAATGCAAAGATAAGTACATTGTAAGCCTTAGAAAGCTTAGCTTTAGAGACATTATCTTTAAGAGACAGATGAAGCAATTCACAGTTCTCTACCTCAATAGAAGCCTCCTTAACCTTATTAAAAATGTTTCCAAATGTTGTAACATTCCAACTTTTCAAATGCTTTTTCAATCTTTTAAGCTTAAACCAAAAGATGTTGCTATCCTCTCCATTACAATGCTTGGACCAGTTCTGATTCACAGTATTCATGAAATCAGAATGATTAGCCCAAGCATTGATAAACTTAAAAGACCCTTTCTTACTAATAGAATTAGTGTTAGTGACATTACAAAGAGAGATTAACAAAGGTGCATGGTCAGAGCAGGTTCTGACCATGTGACAAACCTGAATGCTTAGTTCATTAAGCATATTTTGGTTAGCCAACACCCAATCTAACCTCTTCCAATTGTTGTTATTGCTCCAGGTGTAGCGAGATCCAGTATGACCATGAACATCTAAATTGCAGTCTCTTATGAACTGATTGAAGTCCTCAGCACTGGCACCATCATAATTCACACAATGTAGCTGGTCATCAGGGAAAATCCCCTGCCAATATCCAAGGACTATCACAGGTAATGGAACTAAGCTGGTCCCAAAGTAATTTCCTCTGCAATCTCAGATTTTTAGTATAGACTGATGTAAAAAAACAATTAAAATTTGCATAACTTATTTGAACATGCAAGAACTGGTCATGATCAGTAACCACCACAATACTAATGTCTTTTGGCCAGAACAGCCAAACTTTGTTTGAGGAGTTAACCAAGTAGTTCTCAAACCCAAGTCTCCTAGCAACCCTTTCCACCTTATCAGCCCTAGCCATTGGTTCTTGTATCGCAATCAATTTAATATTCTCACTATTAATAATAAACTTAAGCCTAGCAATCGTTGGATTGTTATGAATTCCTCTTGCATTCCAACTTATGACCTTAATCATTATCTGATAATGAGTGTTTTTGAACTGTTTCTCTCTTTTTAAGAGAGTTAATTGACAATCTGTTAGAGTTGCTAATCCTATTAGCAGATTTTACCCTTCTTGAAATAACTGTTTCAAAATCTTGATCAGGGTCATTAGTGCTCATTCTTGGAGAAGTGTTGCAGCTGCCAGCCTTTCCACCTCGAGGAGAAGCCTGCAAATTATTCAAGCAATTCTCTTCATCCTCCAGATTTTGAAGGGCACTGATAATATCAGGGTCGTTTTTAGAAGTAGTACTCTCCTTCACCGGAATCCCCACACTAGTAGAGGGGCAAGACATACTTGTAATAGGCCTATCTTTCTTTGTAATTATTGATTTTAGCTTTCTCCTATACACATGAGTAAAGGATTGAACCTTTGTAGGCTTAGTTGCATTAACACAATTGTCAGATTCTTGTAAAGATTCTTGTTGAGTATCCTTTCTTTCAGTAATAACAATATCTTCTTTATCTTTCTTTGAATCCATGAATGAATTCTTTTTGCATTTATCAGACTCATGACCCAAGTGATTACAAGTCTTACAGTAGCCAGGAGCATTTTTATAGCTAACAGTAATGTGAAACGTATCACCATCACCAAACTCAACATTTAACTTCCTTTTAAGATACCTTGAAACATCGATCTCAATTAAGGCAAAACAAGCATTCCAGTTTGCTCTATTGACCTCAGGTATAACCACATGATGAACTAGACCCAAAGATGAAGCCAGAGCATGTATAACAGAGCTGTTATACATGAATTCTGGCACTTTTTCAAATCTTACCCACAACAGAGCTACCGGGCATTCATAATTCCTTGAACTTTGAGGGCACCACTTGACTACTCTCATCATCTTGCCATCAACCTTCCAAAATCTTCTTACCCACAACCTGCCTGCATCTTCTAACGCAGCAAATTCAACAAGAATCTGCCTAGTATCAATCGTAACATAGGAGAAAGCACCCTTAAACTTAAATGAATCAAGAAATCCTTGAAACGCAAGCCTTTTAGGAATCCCATCATTGAACTTGACTACAAGCGTAGTCCTTGAATGTGCGCAAAGGTCAGACTTCACCTTACCTGCAAACTTGATGACATTGAGATCATCGAGCTTTGTAACCTTTTTTGGCTTGTATTCTGTAAACTTGTCTTTCTTTATTACTACATCAGAATACAATCTTTTCGAAGAATCAACCTTATCGTTTGTCGACACACCAGCCTTGCCCTTTAAAGGCGGAAAATCAGAATCATCCACCATGATTATAACCACCACACTTCAACAGGCAGTGCCTGCGAAGGCAGCCCACCCTTGTCGACAAAACACTCCTACTCTAGCTATCCAATATCTTACTTTGAGCGAAAACAGAGGCAAGTTTCTTTGAAAGCAAGAAACAAAAAACCCTTCTTGGAGCTTTCTTGAGAGAGAAGGAAGTTTTTCGTGGTTATCTTAACATGTTTAGAAGAAAAAGAATGTAAATAAAAAGATAAGGATAAAGATAGTTTCTAGTTTCGAACTTGAATCAAAATGTTGATTAGAATTAAAAAGATTATCATTATTACTTGTAAATTATTTGAGTAAACCGATTATGCCAATGCGAAATAAAAAGAAAGTAGATTATCATTACGGGGAAATCAATCCTTCACAACGGTCGCTCATGGCGCTCAAAACCCTCTCTCCATTTCTCTCCGTCCCACAGAACTTCACTTGCTTTAGTCCAATTTCGGTCAAAATCCACTTCAACCCCACGCTCATCCTCTGCAAATCAGCGAAACATGAAGTTCCGGTATCTGAGTCCCGATTCTCGATTCTCGAAACTGAACCCGAAGGAACCGGTGCGGCTGCCCCGACCCGAGGAGACCGGTTTTACGAGCACCAACAAACCCAAGAAGCTTCTAAGCTAGTGATGAAAGAGATTAAGAAGGAGAAGAAGAAAACGAAGAGCGAGAAGCTTTTCAAAGTAGTGAGCAATTTGGTGGCGTCTTGCTATGGGTGCGGAGCTCCATTGCAGACCGTGGAGGTCGATGTTCCGGGTTATGTAGACCCAGATACTTATCAATTGGTAATCAAGATCATATATGTTGCGTTTTTCAATTTTTGTTTGTGGATAAGCAAGTAGATATAATTTGGGAAGTAAATTTGTATACATTTAAATTTTCTTCTTGTTATGTTGTTTTGTAAGAGAGAAGATAGGTCAAGCTTCTGTTTTTATGTATTTATAATTGTATGTGTTTCGGTATAATGCTGTTTGTGTTGATGCATATTTAATTCTAACCTGCCATGTTTATGAGTAATATGACATATATTGACCGAGAAATGTGCAGGACTGGCATTGGTTTCAGTCGAAACTTTATAGATGTTTCATGTGGTCTTTAAAATTTCGATCTTGTGTTATTACAATACCACCGCAGCAAATTAATTTGCAAGAGTTTAGTCTTCTAGATGTTTTAATGTATTTGTTTCTTTAGATGGCACAAATGTGTTTTATGCATGCCGGCAATAGAATCAGTACTCTGTGAAGTTATAATACTTTGGATAGAGATTGATATTTACTGGTACTTTTGGGAACTGCCTTGCAGAAGAAGAAACACCACCAGCTTAAAACTATTATTTGTGGGAGGTGTCAGCTTTTATCTCATGGACACATGATAACTGCGGTGGGTGGACACGGAGGATATCCAGGTGGCAAGCAGTTTGTTTCAGCCGATCAGCTTAGGGATAAGCTATCTCACTTGCGACATGAGAAAGCTTTGGTTGTCAAATTGGTGAGCGATGCATCTGTTTTTCATTCTTTTTAAGTTACGATAGAATATAATTGTACTAGACGTAGTAATCCAATCATACAGTTGTGGATTCTGAAGTGATTTACAACTGGCCAAATATAATTAGTTCCTTATAAAACTGGAAACTTTTGTCTTGGCTTCATGAAATTAGTAGCTTGAGAAAAGCAGATACATGCGCATATTTAAAGTTCTGAAAATTAAAGCTGATTGACTGTGTGGCAGCATCTAAGAATCTTCCACCGACGACAAAACATATTATTTAACTAGAAACATATCCCAAATTTAATAGAAGCCTTGAAGCAAATCAAATTTGTAGATTATTCCGTAGGTTTGTCATTATACCTGTATAGTATCTCATATGTATATGTAGTTAGTCAGAGCTTGTTTCATATTATATGAGTAACAGAATATGTGACAAAATCTTTTCGTTTCTGACCTCTTAGCTTGATGGGTTTTCTTCTTCTTGCTTGGGAATGTTTAGGTTGATATAGTGGACTTCAATGGCAGTTTTTTAGCTCGTGTTCGTGATCTTGTTGGGGCAAATCCGATAATATTAGTTGTGACGAAGGTGATAATCATGCTAGCTCACCTCATTCTCCCAAATGTTCTGACATAATTGCTTGATGCACTGATGTTGTTTTACTGTTAGGTTGATCTCCTTCCCAAAGGTACAGATCTTAATTGTGTAGGGGATTGGGTTGTAGAAGCAACCACAAAAAAGAAGCTCAAGTAAGTTCCAGGGACTTATAAGCGTGTCTCTTGTTGATATGTTGTGTGACTTTACTGGATTTTTCCCATATAATAATTGCTTGTTTAACTTCTGTTGAATACCTCTGGAAGCAACTATATACTTTTATTCCTCATTAAGAAACATGTTGAGAACTTTTAGTTAAATTTGTCCTCTATTGGAAGATTTATTGCATCCAATGCTCTTTGTATCAATTCAAATGAGTTTTTGAACCTTTGTTGGAAAGTTAGATGAGACAGTGCCCTCCTTTTTGCAGTGTTTTAAGTGTCCATCTCACAAGTTCGAAGTCTTTAGTAGGACTTTCTGGAGTTGCATCAGAAATCCAAAAGGAGAAAAAGGTTGTTCCCAAGAATTATATATGTGTATGCATACATTCAGTGTTGAGAAAGATTAGTCTGCTGTTAGGTTTACTAATGCGCTTTAGTTTTTGAATTTCATAATCTTCTATATGTATACATGCATGGTATTGATTGCTGGAGTGGTGCCAGTGATGTACTAATTTAGTTTGTTATAGTTTGTGTAGATTTCCAAGTACATCAAACTACCCTCCACATAACATTTGACGTCAACCTGGTTTATCATCTGACAAATAACCATGTCATGACTCATGACTAGGCAAAACATCCAACACTTAACTCTTAGGAAAAAATCTTAGATGCATCACATGTGGTGTTACACAGCCAAATATTTTCTACCGTTGGATTAAATTTGATTTATTTACATTCCTTTCTAATCATTGATTTACCTACCATCACCTACTAACTAATCAACACCCTGGATTTTGAATCCAACGGTGAATTTGACCATGGTCGCATCACTTTTGGGAGACTAACTTATAGAAACATCTTATTAGCACCTTAATTTGTAGTTTCCCAATGAATAACAAGCTCTTGTTTCTTCACTTATATTTTAGAGTTTTGTTTTATTTTATTCTAATTTTCTTTCAGTCTTGTGTTTATATGGTCCCCCTTTTTTTCTGTCAATCTAACTTTTTGGCATTGATTCTGGCATTGCAGGGGCGAGATGTCTACATTCTGGTTAGTAACTTTTAAATCTGGAGGTTTATAATTATCTGCAAAAGATATGATTACTTGGAGATCACTCCTCAGATTTTTTTAAATATCAGTAGATACTCCAAGGCTTTACATGATATTATTATCTTTTTGGAAGCGTATTTCACTAGCTTAGAAGCCAATTAATTGTTTGAAAAATATACACGACCTTCAAAATCTTTTGTTTTCATCAGACCTACTCATACCTGATCTTGCTTTTGCTTTCACATTTTTTAGTCCTTGGATTTTTAACTTATGTTATCTTATTTTCTTTCAGGGGGCGGCTAATGTAGGGAAGTCTGCCTTCATCAATGCTCTACTGAGTAAGTGCACTATTTTTCTGAGTTGATCAGTGTCATATTTGTCGATATGATTACACCTCTTTTACTTTGGTTTATATACTTAAAATTACTGTCATACTTCTTTTGTTTCTTTTATTTTTTGGTTTTCCCTGAGATTATGGGAAGTGTTTATCTTGACCGGGATCAAATTTTCTTAATGTTAGAAACAATGGCACAAAGGGACCCTGCTGCTGCAGCAGCACAGAAGTACAAGCCAATACAATCTGCTGTTCCTGGAACTACCTTAGGTCCAATTCAAATTGATGCCTTCCTTGGAGGAGGGGTATGTGTATTACTCCACTATTGACGTCATAAACTGTATTTTCTTCGCTGTACCTCAAAACTCTCCATTGAAGACTCTCTTTTATCACAGAAATTGTATGACACGCCTGGTGTTCACCTACACCATAGGCAAGCTGCAGTTGTTCAATCAGAAGATTTACCTGCCCTTGCTCCTCAGAATCGTCTGAGGGGTCAATCGTTTCCTGTATGTTTGTTTTGAACTTTATTTCTATTTACTCCAGTTTGCTTTTTCTTTCAGATGTGAACATATAGAAAAATTATGATGTCTGTATCGTAAGGTTACATTTTTTTAATTTGATAGAATCCTGACTCTCAAGATGGAATAGCTAAAAAAGTTAATCTCAATGGCTTAAACGGACTCTCCATATTTTGGGGAGGTCTTGTAAGGATCGACATATTAAAGGTATAATTTTAGTTGTATCATATTTATATAGATCTGATTATCAGAATCATTGCAGCAGCTGATTATTTTCCCCTGAAGATTCATTTATTTGTAATGCATTGCTCTTCAGGTTCTCCCAGAAACATGCTTGACATTCTATGGACCCAAGGTTTTGCAGATACACGTGGTACCCACAGATAGAGCAGACGAGTTTTATAAGGTAAAATGGGGTTTAATGACATATGTAGGTTAGAACTGCAGCTTCCGGTTTTTCTACATGATGACTTCGAGTCTTTTGTTCATTATATATCTTTTTAACTTTTAATTAAACTTAAATTTGTCGTGAATTCCACAGAAAGAACTTGGAATTTTATTGACACCTCCTTCTGCAACACTTAAAAAAGACTGGGCAGGACTGGAAAGCGAACGCCGACTTCAATTAAAATTTGATAATGCAGAAAGGTATGGACGAATATATTTTAATGACCTTTATTAACAAGTTGTCTAAACTTACCGAAAACATATTAACTATGTCTAGCTCTAGATAAAGTTTGGAAATGTATATTTTGTTTGTTTTCAAAGGAAAATATGCATGAATAATATTGCAAAATATTGAGTCTACGCTTTTGACCGTTGAGCTTATCCTTACAACCGGTCAGTCAAAGAAATATATAGCCTTAACGCGTAAATGTTAATATCTTCCTTATATTAGAGCCTTCATTTAATTTCATATCTTTGAATAGACCAGCTAGTGACGTGGCTATTTCCGGCTTGGGATGGATCCTTGTTGAACCGGTACGGAAATCAAATGGAATCTCAAATTCAATCTTCAAAGAAACCGCAGGAGAACTGCATTTTGCAGTCCACGTCCCAAAACCCGTTGAGGTTTTTGTGCGACCACCGTTACCAGTGGGAAAGACCGGAGTAGAGTGGTATCAGTACCGAGAATTGACCGAGAAAGAAGAAGAATCAAGACCCAAATGGTATGTATAGTTGCTGAATGCAGGTTATTCGTACTAAGAAATCACGGCGCGGCGGCGTTCCCTGTACAGAGAGTTGGAATTGTATGATTTAGTTGCAAAATTTTGTGCTTTGTACAATATTTTTGGAAGCTATTTAAATATAGTGACTATTCAAAGGTCATTTAAGCATTCTGGTCTGAGTAGCTGATTATGGTACCAAACAATGATTTGATTCTTGATCTCTTACAAATTGTTAACAATGAATGTATAACAAACAACCCTTTTGTTATTATATGTATAAAAACATATTTTGATCCCACCTAATTTTGTTTTCTTTCGATATTAAATATTTTCAGTCCAACATTCGATTACGCTTACTGATTCTATCTCAATTCCATTATCAAAAGCTATGATAAATTAAACTAGAATTGCTACTACTTCCATGGTCAACTAGCAATTTATAAATGTTATTGAAGAATTACATTACAGAAAAACAGAGTTACAATCTAAAACAACGAACAAAGGGAAGAATGATTAGTACAAGGAAGAAAGAAGTTAAAATCTAAAACAACGAAAGATGTCTAGAAACCGAAACCAATAGAAAAAGCTAAAACATCCTCGATTCTTCTTCTTCTTCATCCTCTTAATAGATTTGATCGCTTCTATTCTTTTGAATCCCTCGTAAACTTCGTCTTTCACAAACATAAAATCTGTAGCAGCATCTCTTAAGTCATCACAGCCGTACAACACATCACTCGTCGGAGAAACATACCGATTAGAATAACTGTGGTATTCGTTTGCTCCTCCTCCTCCGCCGCCGTAACCGCCGTAGCCGTCATCCATGGAAACAAAGCTGAATTGTAGAAGAAATGAATTATGAGAGAGAAAGAGAGAGATTTGGATTGAGAGGTTACTTGTGGTTGAGTTGTGGGTTGCTTTCAAGTGTAAATGACTAAATTTATAATAGTGGTGGTGTGTTGTTAAGGAATGTGGATTGGCTGATAAAAGTCAGGTTGGGGTTTAAGACATGATCCGAATCGGATAAAAGGATCCATGTATGTATTGTTTGTTTCGTTACGTATATATAAACGTCTTTTACCTAATTTTATTAACTAAACCACAGAATCTCTGCCCTGGCCGTTTATAATGTCGGAAAAGTATAGCAACTATTTATATCAATATATATTATTATCATATCTTTTTGAATTAAAAATGTTTTATTTATTTATTTATTAATAAATATCTCAAAAATTTATAAACTACTGTGGGATCACTTAATAATGCAAAATGCTTTTGAAGTCATATTTTCAAACACATTTTGTGTATTTTCTTTTGTTTTTAGATAATTTAAATTTTACCAGATTAAAAAGGGGATGAGAGTTGAATAAAGTATAAATATTAAATCAAAATTTGACTTCAAATAACATCATTAACAACATTTGATACGAAGTCATTATAAAAACGTTTTAATAAAATTTTTTATTGTATCTTTTATTTTTTATAATATTGTAAATAATATCATACCAAATGATTTTTTTTTTAAGTTCATATATTTTAATTATAATACCATAAAAAAAGGCAAATTACCATTATGGAGAGACAAATCAAACTTCAGTGTTAAATATATGTTTCGAAAAACTTCTTAAAACAGTTAAAAAAATTTAATTAATATGACTAGAAAAATTGAATTAATATTAAAACTAATTTAATATGGTTAATTAAAAAATAATAAAAATATTTATTATTATTAATTACGCATATTAAAATTTTGTTATTACTTCAATTAAAGATATTAAAAATTTAATAATATTAAACAATAATTTTTGTGCAATAATTTTTGTACCCACATAAATATAATATATGTAAAATATACAAAAAAATTAACAATAATAAATTTGAACAAATTAACATAATTTTCATGAAATATTTGTACTTAATTAAATTTCAATATATGAGTTCATTTTGATGACTCGAAAATATTCGAAAGAAAAAAAATCTATATATGTGTTCATTCCAATGATTTTCGAAAATATTCAAAAGGCAAACGGATGTTGAATATTTCAAACCGCAAAAACGTGCAGAGATATTTACGATGAGAATTTTTAAAAAATGCTCAAAATAGTAAAAAGAATGGTAATTGTTCACCATTTACAAGAAAAAAAATTACTACCTTATATAATAATGGTGGTGGGTCTATGAACCTACTAAGTTAAAACATATTTACTTTTTATTACATAAAACACCGTGAATGTCAAATATTTTTTGGGTTTATATTACAAAGTAAATATCTACCAAATATTCTAGGTTGTATAAATCCTACCCTTATTAGTAGTCCTTTACTCCTTGTAAAGAAATATAAGAGATGACTAGTTTTGATGTTGCTTCAAATTTTATCTATACCTCTGCCACTTATTGCAGTCAACAATTTGGTCTAAAACGACATCGTTCAGATAACTTTCTCTTCAAATTTGTTTCCTAAGGAAATCAATAGTCTTGACAGTTGTCTCCATCACGTGTTGTATGGTAGTGCATACGTGAGTGGTATACATTTCCACTCTCTAATGTAAGTCTTCGTTGGGCTTTCGAATCTCTTTATATAAAGTATCGTTCTTCTCTCATTTTTACACTTTTTCACTAATATTAGAGATAATAAAAGAGTAAATTTGTTTCTCTCAGATCGTTATAATCTCTAATTTTTGGGAGATCATTTTCATAGAAACCTTTGACAACAATTGTCACTTTATTTCTCTCTTTGTCAATTAGAAAATCTATGTTGCCACGCATCTGCCCTCGGGGTTATCCAGAATTCTTATTCAAGGTAACTTTTGTATTCCTCAACTTAATTCATTGTATGTTTAATTTAGAAAATTCCTTTTTGGACTGGTTTTAGAGCTGAAAAGGTCGAACCGAGGAAAATCGTCGGGATTTTGGACGATGAACCTGGTATAAAACTGAAGTATTTGAGTTCAAAATCAGCACATGGGGAAAAAAATAAACCAAACTAGTTGGGCCCTCTCTCTATTAAACCCATTCTACTCATCCTACTTTAACAAAAACCATATATACTCCTAGAAATACGCGTATTCGTAGAAGTGAAAGCGAATCTTGATTCATTTGGATGAGTTAATCTGACATTAAAGAAAAGTTTATCATAAAAAAAACCCATCGTTGTTTTCAGAGAAAAGAAAACACTCTCATAAATCCAAAAAGAAAGTATCCAAGAGGCTTGTGGTGATTCTTTTCAGCCATAATACACCCCTAAAATAATCGGCTAGGTAAGGAGAAAAGGTTCCCACAAGACTCATGAGGTTCCTACAAGCCTGGTTATACCGACAGAGAAATTTTCAAAAACTTTGATGTCATTAATTGATAAAAGTTCTCATGATATTGAGATTATGGTTGAGAGAGAGAATACAAATAGAAATCAAAATCCAAAGAGAAAGAAAAATAATGAGGTTGAAGTTGAACTGCCCTCAGAGATATCAGGAGTACTAAAATAAAATCTTCGTGACATCAACAATCAATAACTTATAGCTCTCTATAAAGTAAAAATCAATTACTACTCTAAAACCAAAGAGTTAGATCTCCGGACAAGATAGGGAATTCGGTAGTCGGTTCATATTTACCTTCTTAAGGTTGGAGAGACACCACTATCTGTCAAGAATTATGGACTCGTGGTTTATCTTGATGTCTTGAATTAGGGACCTCATTTTTCTTTAGACCCTACAATAAATGGGTACTTCAAACTGGTGAACCTCTGCCATAGTGAGGCCAGTCTGAATGCATGGTTCATCCTGATGTCCTGTATCATCACTTCAAGGCTTTCTAGAATCGAACTTCCTATGGAACACTTTGTGGTCATCACCTCATTTTCAAGGAACCATGTTATACTTTTTTTTTATTTCATCACTTTATAGAACGATTACAAGATGATGGATGATATCCTCGAAGCCACGAGGACTTAAAAGAAAAAAATATTTTTGTTAGTGGTTGTTGGTAGAATGGAAAATAAATTTTAAAGAGATATTCATCGACTTAGGAGGAAGTTGAGAAATAAAAATAAGTTCGGTATTCCATCATACTGGTTTAATGCTATTATCAACCTTTAATGTTTTTACTAATTGTCCATTTTTCATACAATCTTATTTTACAGTAATCTCAAGTCTCAACAAAAACATCTCAAAGCTACAGATAAACATTTTACCAAGCTAAGCAAATGGGACAACTAAAATTGGTCGAGCGTATTAAACAACTTTTACTCATATCAACTTTATCTGAAGCATCTTTATAGAATGGATAAGAAAATTACCCTCTCTCTGTAACAAATGATGGTTCTTCTTAATCCATGTGAAACTATAAGCCGATTGACTGCCTCTGATATTCATGTTTACCTTCCAAACATAAAAATGGATCCTAGCAAAAAAATTGAAGTAGGAAGATTTTTTTGGTCCAAATAAAACAAAATCCACGGTAGACACCAAGGAAAGGAAAAACAACCTAGTTGGGTTGATCTGAAGGTCAATAAGAAGAAAACCGTTGAAATATCCGCCTCATTGGTCGAAGAACAATATAATGAGATTTCTCATCCCGCGAAGAACAAGAAAAAAATAATAAACTCATATATTGAAAAATAAAAAAATCAACACACCTCTAAGGGTAAAAAAAAGAGAAAATAGATGAATGAAAAATAGAAATATTTGATTCAAAAGAGTGTCGTCGTTGGAAAGTAGATTGTCCCGTCGTTAGACTAAAATGTTTAAGTTTACGCGGATACTGAAGGCTTCTTTCAAAGTTAAAATTATGAAACTGTTGATTTGAGGCTGAATGTGGTGGGTGACTATCTTGACACTTAGTCCTCCAAGAATTCACTCAACAGTTCTTCCGATGGAAAACTAACAGGGGTCGAATTCTACAAAGTCTAGGTCTTTTCAAATTCTTGAAACAAATTGATTTTCTGTAACTCTGCATGATTTTGTTGTTACCATTGTGAAGTTTGAGATGAATGTGACAAAGTAAAAGGTGGGTTTAGACAAAGGTAAAGATTTATGCGTCTCGAAGATTCCACTTCGTCCTTAATTAAAGACTCTAAGTTTCTTCGTAAAAGATTTGGGGAGCCACGTCAGAGTGCATTGGATAAAAAATGTATAGCATTTAGAATTGAAAAATGGGTGCTATTTATAAAAAAACAACTCAAGGAAAATAATTCTGTGTGCCAAACTGATAATGACTGCCATGTTGAAAATATGATCGAGGCATAACGCAACCTTGAGAGAAAATAATATGACGATTGATATGCTATTAAAGAAACCAAATAACTAAAAGAGGTAGTTCAAGAGGCTGAAATAGATAAGAAAAATTCCACTATGGATTTTTTTCAGGTTTGTTATTCATTTTCTTATGTTAAAAAATGAATAACAAACCTAAGTTGGTATGATGCTGAAGTTAGATTTGAAATGGTCCTTGATTTTTACAAAACATTTCCAGAGTTGGACTTGGGCTCTTACTCAAATATGGTTCTGAAAGAGAAACGTCCCGAAGATATTAAGTTTTAAGATAAAGAAGAAACATTGAAAGCTGTATCCGGTGAAGGTGAAGATATGGAAGCTAATCGTGATAGAGGTGATTCTGCTAGTGGAGGATCTCAAGAAAATCAGTTTGAAAAAGAGTTGAAAGAAGTTGAATAACTTCGCTTTTGTGTTTCCAATGCTACATCTCTTTTTGTAAGTTTATTTTTTAATTGTAAATCCTTGTATGATCATGACATTTTTTGTTTTTATTTTGGATTTTATAAATGTTAATTTATTTGTGCACCATATTAATATTGCATATAAATTCATGTAATCATATTATACCCAATCAAGGTGATCAGCCCTCATCTGGTATTTTAAAGCTATTTATAGATAGCAATAGTGTTGAGTTCCAAGTACTGTCCAACTAATGTTGGAACCTTTAAGTATGACCAATTAGTGTTGGAACCTTGTAAATATGACCAATTAAAGTTAGAACTTTTTGAAATAGGATTTGAGGTAAAAAAATTATTGACCTATCAAAAATGAAATCGGAAAATATAAAAGGAAAATGACTTGTATTTACGAGCTAACTAAGTACGCACCTTCCAAAAACCTTCATTCCAAATATAATTTTAAATGATGAATGTTCCATGGATGTCGAAGTTGTCTTCCTTCTTGGTCTATCAGCCGAAAAATCCATGGCCTTACCATCACATTCACTGAATAAATCTTTTAATATTTGATCTTAGAACCTTATCATCTACTTTAATTTTCCTTCGATAAACTCTAGATGCATATCTACTTCTGATCAAAAGTTGATAATGAAGGGATCGTAGATGTGTCTATGTCATTTTCTATTTGATCAGTTCTACGTCAGACTTTATGCCTTCATCATTTCTAGCTTCAGAATAATTTGTCATCCTGAAAGATGAGAGTGTAGCTTCGGTATGGGTCATCCATTTAGAAAAATATAAGACTTAAGGGTAGTTGCTTGGGGAGGATTCGTTTAGTAAGCCCACAATACATCCTGAAGATAATTTAGCATTTCCCAACAGACCCGTCCAGATTATTTCTTAAACCATCAAGGATGGTTCTATTCTTGACTTCCACTTTTCCATTGGTATGAGGGTGGAAAGGCTCTGAAAATCAATTATGGATTCTCTGAATGATAAAAAAACCTTCATGTCATTGTTATCAAATTAAAAGTTGTTATATGTGATGATAGTTCTTCGTACCTCGAACCTACAACATATGTTATCTAGAATAAACTTGATAATATCATTTGTTTTAGTTTTAACAAAAGGTTCTGTCTCCACCCACTTAGAAAAACAATCAATGACCGCTATGATAGATTGTCATCTCCTGGAATCCATGGTAATTGATGGAGATCAGATATGTTTGAGTTAGGTAGCACTAATAGGGTAGGATTTCTTTGAGGGGGAAATTTAGACCTAACATAAATACTATACTTACACTGCTCTTTTACCTTTTGAATCAGCTGTGTGTGCACTATATATTTACTTTTTAGAAAGTGTATAATTAATAATAGTTCATAGGCTTTTTAAGTCTATGGATTTGACCCATGTCCATTACCCGACCTAATTGACATATTAACCCGAAATTAGCCTATAAAGGCTATAAAGAACTAATTTAAAAAGGGTCGAGATTTTATCTTTCTAAGCATTAAATATAACAACTCAAGTATCTCTCTACAATTTATCCCAAACTTATTACACCACCACAAAATTACATACATACTCATCGAACTAATTTAAACCATATAATTAACGACCAAACTAAATCTAGTCCTTATTTGTCAATTGCCAATGCTTTAGAGATTGATTCAAGTGGCACCGCTGACATTTGTATGATGTTGGAAAATTGTTGGCAGGTATCACATTTTTTTACCAACCCTTTGTAATCAACCATGATGGAAGGCCATAATATCCAACTAATAAAACTTCTTTTGTCAATGTTTCAAACCCACAATGAGCCAATCCGTTGCCATCATGTAGTTCATATAATACCATTGTGATTCATCCATTATGAGGTACCGCAACACAGGTCAACTTAAAGATTTATTATAGAGAACATCTCTGAACACCACAAAAATATGTACTTTAAATCTCAATTTGTTAGCCAACGATTTATCTTCTACCAAAGTCTCTATAAGTAGATATTCTCTAAGCTCATGCCTCTAATATTCCTTTGTACTTATTGAATTTTTCATAGCTTCTTTTTTGTATATCTCAAAATGTGTTGTTATCGAAGGATGTTCATGTTCGAGTATCTAATGATACCATTTGGAGTATGATACATTTGTCAAAGAATAAACAATGAAATTTCCATCCATATGAATGTATTCCTATTGAATGCTCTCATACAAAGTTGAAAATTCCTCTAAAACCTTTAGATATTTTACCAAATGGTATTTTTTCCCCGGCTTCCCCTCATGTGTGATTGATTAAGAACTATGAATCACTTATCAAACAACCATTTTTTTGCACCATAAATTTATGCAAGTCACAACCCTGACAAGGCTACTTTGTACTCTACTTCTTTATTAGATTCTTTGAATCCAAAATACATCACTTGATACATTGCTTCTCAAGTTACAGTTATCAACTGAACTCATGCTCCACAACCTGAGATGCTTGAACCCCCATCAGTTAGAATTACACACTCGTCTTTAAGGATATCAATATTTGGTTTCGCTTCTAGTTGTTCGGAGTGAATTCAAATAAAACATCTACCAAGTCATACGTTTTTATTTTTGTTCGAGGTCCAAAAATTGATATCAAATTCTTGCAGTTTCACTGACCATTTTGTCATCTGAACCAAGATGTGGGGCTTTTGCAGTACATTTTTCAATGGAAGAGAAGATTAAATCACAATTGAATGTGTATGAAATTATGGCCTCATTTTTCTTGCCGCGACAACTAAGGTCAATGATAACTCATCTAACTTTAAGTATCTATTTTCAGCACCATACAAACTCTCACTTACATAATATAACAGACGAGGATAATTTTCAGCTTCTGACCAATACTGTGCTTATTGTATTGTCTGATACTACGATGTCAATGAATAGTTTTTTCCCACACTTGGATTAGTTAAATTTTTTAGATAAGACAAGTTCTCTTTTATTATGATAATCATTATCATGCTCTAGCGCCCAATTGAATCAAGTTGCTTTTCTCAATACTTGATAAAATATAGCACACTTGTGTTATGACATGAATATGAATATGTTTAAAGTAGCCAGCCTTCTAGTTAACATTTGTACTTCATTGATGGATCTTGGAAGATTCATAGTAGTTGAAAATTTTAATTTTACTAGGTCGGCTTCGATTCTTTTTTTTGCTCACCATATACCCCAAAAAAATTATTGATAGCATTCGATTTTTTTTATGAATTCAACTTCAAATTTGTTGTTTTTAAATTACGAAAAGAGTTTTCTAGATTAGAAAAATTCTTGTCATTTTTAACATTTTTTATCAACATGTCATCAATTTAAACTTCAAAATTTCTTCTAATTCCGTTAGCAAAAATCTTTGTTCATTAATCTCCAACAAGTTTCCATGACATTTTCCAAACAAAAAAGAATTACCTTGTAGCAATGTAAATCTCCGTCAGTTATGAACATAGTGTTTTCATGGTCCATTAGATCCATCTATATCTCATTATACCCAAAATATGCTTCCATAAAAGATAATAGCTTATTATCCTAAATAAATTCCACCGGTTGATCAATTATTGAGACAATAAATGTGTCTTTCAGACAAACTATATCTAGATCGGTAAAATCAACACACATTCTCAAATTTTTTTTTCACAAGTACTACTTTAACTAAGATTTGGTAGTGGCCAGGAGATATTTTAACTACGTTTGAATCTGAACTGGAATGAACAAATAAATACATGGATCATAAGTGAGTTTAGTTAGTGTTATAAACTTTCTAGTGTTCAAGAATTAGATTGAGTTAGGAGTTGGTTTGCGATTCATAGTGTTCAAGAATTAGATTGAGTTAGGAGTTGGTTTGCGATTCATAGTGTTCAAGAATTAGATTGAGTTAGGAGTTGGTTTGCGATTCATAACTCTTAGTCTCTTGTGAGGTTGTTGAGATATGAAAGAGAT
The DNA here is from genome assembly GCA_036936605.1 of Limnanthes douglasii subsp. nivea. Classification (NCBI taxonomy): domain Eukaryota; kingdom Viridiplantae; phylum Streptophyta; class Magnoliopsida; order Brassicales; family Limnanthaceae; genus Limnanthes; species Limnanthes douglasii. The sequence goes on from JAUPFV010000003.1 coordinate 175,499,690, forward strand.
TCCTCCTCCACTCATCGACGAGATGAAAAAAAAAAAAAAAAATTTAAAAAATAATAAGATTAAAAAACGGCCCAAAGCTTTGATTTATGGCTCTATTATTATATATAGGAACTAAAAACAAAACAAAACTTATATCAATATATAATGCAAAGCGGTAAAATAAGGATTACTATATGCATTTCTTTTGTCTTTTATATATTTTAGACCTTAATCTTAGTATTTCAGAAAATACAAAATTTCCTTTAATAGAAAGATATAAACTTATTCCGAGAGAAGGTTGACTAAAGAAACAAGACTCTCTATCTTCTCACTAAAAAAAACATCGCAACGAACTCTGTATCGTCTCTGCTCCCTATGACCTCCTCGTGCTTTTCAAATCTTTCTTTCTCTTCTTCCAAAATCTAAGCCGAGGTAGAAAAACCCTAGCTCCGAGTCCGAGAGTAAAAAACCGCAGAGACAAATCGAAGAACAAAATGCGACGCACAATTCTAGGGAGAGAGTTTACTTCTACTACTTCTAGCAATCGCAGTGTTTTTAGGGGCTTGTTTGAGAGACGACGGTGTCCCGCTCCACTGAGACTAGCCGAAGAAGACGACAACGGTAATTCACTCCTCAAACCAAGATCATCATACACGAGACTCACTCCTGAGCGTCTAATCAGGCTTTCTGTCATGAAGCTTGACGGTTCACTGTTCGGTAACCTTATCGATTCACACTTCGCATTGTACATTCTCAATGTTTTCTATCAACTTTTAGGGAAATGCAGCTTTTATGGATCTATAGTCTGATGTAGAAATTCAAAACTCACCTAAGATTTTCGAATAGACTTTAAATAATTGCATTTTTGGGACAGATGTTCATGTTTCTCAGGATGGTACGGTGGCGGAGGTAAAGCAAGCCATTGAAGCCGTTTTCACGTCCTATTCCGAGGAACCCAAGGAGAATATTTCATGGTAAATTCATGTCTGGTTAAATTTGGTGAATCAAGTTGCTTTTTCTTTTGTATTTTTAATCTGGTTATGGATATTGGATGTTCTTAGGTCGCATGTATGGGGACACTTTTGCTTGTGCTATCAGGGTCAGAAGCTAATGAGTGATAAAGTCCTGATTAAAAACTTGGGGTTCAAGGATGGTGATCAAGTTTGTAACATTATTATCTGCTTAATTGATATCTACTAATGAAGTAGTTTAATGCTTTTTAAATGGAATTGTTGTTAGGATTTCTTGTGAACTTAATAAATTCATAGCAAGCGTATCCGATAATCTGTCATGCACTATTGCTTCTTGTTTAACTTGGAACTCATAGTTTTAACTTGTTTATCATGTCCTTTGAATGATTTGCTACTCTTTTTTATGTTGCTTGTAGTTGTAGCCGTATACGTATTTAAGCTTTTTAGGCATCGGAAAAGGAATGCATTTTTTGTTGAACCAATCTTTAAGTACTCAAAGTGTTTCATTTACATATGATTTCACTACCTGCATGGTGGAATCCATGCACTACTTGTGAGATCAAGAAATAATTTTTCAAACCAATTAAGCTAGAGGATAATGTACAACTTACAGTGCCATGCCTTAGTAACTCCTTAAGACTTATCAAAATTTTATATCGAAATTATAGAGGTGCTTGTTCTTGTAACTAGTAATTTAACCTTTTTATTTGTTGTGCACATGCAGATTCAATTCATTCGACATTTATCCATAAACTACTCCCCTCTAAAACGAAGATCTAAAGTCCAGAATCTCGGCTGCACAGGTTACCCTGAGTAAGTTTCTGCTTCTCCTTTTTGTGTATTAAACGAAGAGTCATCCATGTACTCAAGTAAACACACCTTTCTGACCATTAATTGTGTTCGTATTGCGAGACATTACAGATCTCTCTCATCGTTTAACGGTCAAACTGTCTATCTATCCTCTATGATTGATTATTTGCTTTTGCACTTTTTCATTCATTGTCGAACCAGATTGTTGTGTGGTTTAGACTCTGGAAATTTAATCTAAGCGAATGGCTTTAGCTTTGTGTATAAGCTCCTTAGTTTGGTTGCATGGTTTGCATATGAACTATATGGTAGGCAGTTCCAGAAGGCTTCAGAGCTTCAGAGGAAGAAAAGGAAGAGAAAAAAAGATGAAACTTTTTCTCCTGAATGAGTTTCATCTTAGGACCACTGCATATTAATTATTTTTGCGTAGCAGAACTCTATTTTGGTTATGTTGCATGAAAAGTCAAGAAATATTAGCAATAGATCATCTAAGAATACATGTGTTTCTTTCATTGTCTATTAAGAGTGAAATCTGATAATGTTTTATGTAAGGCTGCCATCGGGATTAAATACCCTTGAAAAGGAACAAGTTTCTCTGCACGAAACCAACCAGGAAAACAAATATCATGAAGGTAGGTCCGAGTTTTGTCCCAGTGAGGATCAAGTTGAGCAACCACCACCGGACTTCAAGTTATCTAGCTTCTTGAAAGGATGGCTCTCATACTCCAGGTTGTGGGGTGTTTCAAAAAAAGGATTAGAAAAGACCCGTCCTCCTTCAAGAACTGGTCCTCAAATGTTCAGGAGGTAGAGTGTTGATGTTACAACTTTGATTAGACGTGTACATATAGAATTAAGAAACCATATTTGGCATGTGCATATACCTTCCATGAGTTTTTCTCAAAGGAAGGACTATAATTCTTTCCTCCACAATTTACAAACTCATCTACCAACCAATGCCAAACAAGTAGATCAACTGATCTGGTGATTCAGAATCTGAGTTCTTAACAAAACCCATTGTATTAGTTTAACTAAGATTTTGATACCCATTGTATTAGTTTAACTAAGATTTCGGTAGTGACATTTTTGCTATCGAAACGATCAAATCAAAATTTTGATGTTAACATATGAAAAGAAAACTGTACTTATTTTCGCAAAAGTTCCGAGAAAAGTAAAAAGTAATAAGACACCCTGCTGATCAAAACAGAGCACCAAAGAGCCATTGAAAATTAGTTTCATAAATACATTAAATTAAGGGTTTGGTTAAGCTTTTAATCCTAAAAGGTACAAGGTTTTCAAAAGATAAAACATCTTTTTAAACATTTTATTATGTTAAATGATTGACCACTTAAATTAATTTGAGTTTTTTAAACAACTTAATGAAAATAGGTTATTTGATTTAAAAACATAACTATAAATCCAAATCCTCTACAACAATGATATTGAACCAAACGGCTAAACAAAAAGCGAGAGCTAACTTAACATAACTCATTTACAACTAACATTCGATGGACTTTTTCACATTTTTTTTCGAACTTTTTACGGTGTTTTTTTTTCTGGAGGGAACCCACAGCCGTTATTCAGAGTTCAATGAGTGCGTACAGGGTAATTTCTCAGTCTGACGCGATAGTCTGCAAACCAACGGCAGAAAATAAACCACACACAAGATGACAGGCTCAGCCGAGAAAGCGTAGGTAAAGGGACTCGAACTCATGAACTTTTTACGGTGTGTATCGACAGTATGGGAGAATGCCGCCGTCAATACGGAGCCCAGAGATCCCAAACTTTTTGGATTTTGGAAACGATATAACCTGTTGGTACCACCGATATATAAAGTTTATATCACCCGTTCTTTTTAGATTTTGATCGGCGGTACTAAAGCACTATACTACATGGTTCAACAAACTTATCTTTATCCTTAGCTTTATTTTTATATTACATACTAATGATTTGAAAAAATCATATTTAGATTGGTAATGTTGAACATGAAATTTAAAAACATAAAAAACAAAAAAAACAAATGCATTAAACGGAAACAAGCGAACAAATAACAGAATCCTTTACGAAGTATATATCCGGTATCAGTTGTTTGAGTTTTTTATCAACGAAGTCAAACTCAATCTACCAAAGTGTATGTTGTTTAACGAAACCAAGTATCCCAAACCATACAACTTCTGCACCTGTATCGCATCGAATATTTGAAACTGATTTTAAATATTATGACCTAATAGATACATTTAACATTAATACAAAAGACGAGTAACTTACAAAATTAACATTTAATGTAAATAAAACCTACAAAACAATAAATACAATAACCTATGAACATTTAATGAACATAAAACAATTTCAAGATGAATGGGAACAACGCATAGGTAAAGTCATATCTTTTGTATAATTTAATTATTTTATAATTATTTTATGCATAATTTTTTTCAAAGATTTTCTCTTCAAGATAACGTACCATATCTTTTGTAATGAAATTAGTAATTTTCTGAACGAGTTGAATACATGTTACCTACGTTTGTACGAGAGGTCGAACACCTGAACCATTCGTTCTGATTTCAAATAAGTGTACTTGCTAGATACCTCTTCACGACTGCGAGAAGCAAGACATATATTTACTCTTTCACGACCATAAATGTACATGTACATGTAGTACGTTGGTCACAACACTTCATTGCAAAAATCATCGATAGTCTCATCCGACCTCGTTCTCTTCACAAATTTGACGACTTGTAACAAGTGACTGTCTTCACTAAGAGTCCATTCTATATTGTAAAAATAGAGAGTTTCGGTTTGATTACTTATACTATTTTTGCAGATGAATAAATATGATAGGTTTAAGTAGTTTTTTATATAAAAATAAACTATGAATTTGACGCAAAGTTTATAGTTTGCGGGATTTTTTAATTGTCGGAAAGTTTAATTGGTGGGAGTTTGAGATAAGAAGAGATTTTTAAGGCGTGAATTTTTGTTGATTCAATGTATGAATGGTACAGAATTGTTATAACGTCAATACGACAGTACACAATTGGAATAGAATTTCCATACAGAAGGTCACGATATAATACCAGTGGTATAACAACTCTATATCGTCGGTATAAAGCACAACATTTTTTTAAAAAACCATAAAATACATTCAGTGTACTAGCGATATAGAATTGTTATACCACTAGTACGATACTACACCACCGATATGAAATTTTCATACGGACTTCCAATTATATATCGACGTTGGAACAGCTCTACATTGACGTCGCCAGTATTGGGATCTTTATAATTATAATAAAACCAACAAAACACATTTAGTGTATTAGAGGTATAAAAATGTTATACCACCAGTACAATACTACACTACCGGTATGAAGTTTACACACAAGTGGTACCGATATCTTGATTGTGGTATAAAATCTCTACAACACTATTATAGAGCCCAAAAAGACCTTCACCAAATTCTCAAAACATATTCAGTGTACAAGGGGCGTAGAATTGTTATAGAGCCTAGTGATTTACATTACTATTTTCACAAAATTCTACATCTAGTCCTTGTTTTCGTCAGAAGATCAAACACGGCTAATCTTATGAATCGCCTGTGTTGCCTCACGCTCATAATAAACATTAGGTGTGATGAATTACCCCTCATACCTCTTTACATATCATCGTACTGAGACGTCATCGTATTACGATTTTCGGCAACGAGATGTGTTGTACGGTCTATAACAAGTAAATGGTTACGCCATTGTTCTCAATTATGTGTCTGAATAGTATATCAGATGTGGTCCTATTTCTTAATAACCATTGTAGGTTCTTGAAGAGATAACGATTTCTCTTCGATACAACCAAACCGCTGCATTATTCGATCCAATATATATCTTTCAGTCGTAAATATAATATGAATCAGATTATGATAGAGCCCCACCTCTTGTATCGAAAACCACTCTCTCAAGTATGTATATGCTGGAATGTAACCTGCAAACTAAAATAAATATTAGATTTGATAAAAGTAAAAGAAAATTTAAAGTCTATTTACAACATTCTCATTGAGACCATCAATGATGTCACGGTAGCAGGTTTTCGATAAAAAATTCGTGCTCGTAAGCTTCTTTGGCAACCAGATAACAAAATCTATATTGAATATAATATATATTAACCATTCACATGAGGGAAAAAACAAGAGAAATGGTCGTAGGTCAACCAATATAACAAACTGATGAACCTATAAAAAGTCTTCATCGATGACTTCGACACTTCTCCCACACCCCTATATAGTCACGCCAACACGCACATCCCCCTTGCTATATCACATAGTCAATAGACGTGCTCTAAAAATACGGGGACATCTCCCTTTACGGACTTATGGTTTGTATCAGTGATAATGGCGCAACCAAACATATACATCACGTATGCACGTGCAACATGTACGACCATATCATGAGTATGATTCTGATTTACATCTAAATACAACTCAGAATAAAAGTTATCCATATAACATCTAAGACTAAACCTAACTCCATTTTGTAACTCCAACTCCGCACGAACAACATCCACCAAAACCCCAAACAATCGAGCATATTATGCATAATGTACACCAAACGTTTTTCCAGAATTAAATGTGATTATTTTCCCCACCAGCGGGAGACTAGTGATGATGAACACGCCGTCTAAAGTGATAACCATCTCACCGAAAGAGAACTGTAAACTTTAGTCTCATGATGCCAACACTCGAGTAAAGCCTCGTTCATTTATGAGTTCGATGATAACCTACTAAAGTTCCAATAATAGCCCTTATAGATTCTCAACCAACAAATTTATTTTAACCGCCTAGTTACTAAGGTCTCGTCTTTATAACAGTCCATACATGGCATAGACGTTAATACCGATCCGAGATTATAAAAAGAGAAATAAAATCAAACAAAAAATATTGTTAAAATCTATTAATTGGTATAAACCAAACTAAAAATATATATTGAAATATGTTATTAAACTTACATTCCTGACGTGCGAGTAAGAATGTGAGGCTCATTTTCTACTTGACGTGCGAGTAAGAATGTGAAGCTTGTAGTCCAAAAATAATATAATGTTGTACTATGTCAATAACAATTCTTGAGATCAGTGGTACTACTTGACGTGCGAGTAAGAATGTGAGGCTCATTTTCTTCAAAAGTTGTATCTCCGTCCGATGATTCTTCATGACATCTAGAAAGTCACCTTTTTTTTATCTCTTTGGGTTTGATAATTTCTTACTTGTAAAGATCGCTCCATATACAAAATCTCATTTGCCTCAGCGGTAAGAGTATTAATATGGGCTTCTTAGGTTTATGAGGTATGAGTACGGTTACTTCATATATATTTTTCGTTTGAATCTCCTTTATAGCTTTTAAGTTTTTCCTTGGCCTACCATTCTCTTTCGTGTAATATAAATAAGAAATAGTTAATTAAACGTACGTGTTAAAGAAAAATAAATTCAACATTGATAAGGAAATAAGACTTCAAGGACTGAAATGTGAAGAATACATAACTTATGACATATTGTAAAATTAGAGGAGAAAATTGGTATCTTGCATTTTTGTCAGGGACTAACGTGTAATTATCCCATTTTCTGTAACCGTTTCAGTTATGAGCTAAGTCCTCGCGTCTATATAAAGGCCAAGGAAGATCTAATAAAGGGGTTGGCTTTTGAGTTAGATCATTTGAGCACTTTGATTCTCTCTCTCTCTGTCTCTAAAATCTATTTATCTCTCTATAATCTAACCTCTCCCGATTAACTAAGGCAATTCAAGTAATCAAACTCACCAAACATTACAAGCGGCATTGTTTAATGGAACCAACAATATACACATGCTGTACTGCTAGTCTGGTTGAATGGTACCGATAAATACACATGTTGCACCCCCAATATGCTTGAATGGTACTAATGATGGCAAAAAAATATGTTTGGCACCAATGGTTCTATTCTACCATACTGACGGTATGACGTGTCTATACCGCTACCACGCAAGGACAGCAACACCGACGGTAGAGAGCCGATATATCGTTGGTGTTTAAGAATATTTGTGAACCCCAGAGGAACAAACGCGTTAAACATCCTTAAAAACCCTCAAAAAAATTTCAAAAGTAAAAATGAATTAACTCAAGATTAGGAAGAATAACTTACTCTTTTTCCGTTGTCCATTGTTGAATTTTTTAGAGGAAAAATATGAAATTTTTGTTATTGAAGAAGATGAAACGATGAATCTTGAGTTCTAGAGTTTTCTATTCTTAAAGAAGAAAGAAGCAAAAATAAGATGAATTTTTTATTTTTGAAAATGGGAGAAGTTAGTAAATGGATAAGAGAAGTTAGTTTTTGAAAAATATGTATTTTGGATATAAAATGGGTTGGAGAAGTTAGTTTTTGAAAAATAGGTATTTCGGATAAAAAATGAGAGAACTTATCTAATTGATGAGAGAACTTATATTTTTAGACAATAGTTTAGCCAAATTATTAAATTGAGGGTATTGTACCCAAAGGTATCCAACACCATACTTTACTACCATCTAATACCCCAATTACCGATAATGAATACCTAGTAACTAAATATGGAACCTAAATCTCACTTAATACCCAACTTTCTGATAATATCATAAATACGCTCAACTATATAAACTATTTTTTCAAAGAAACTTTATTTTAGAGAGAGAAACTTCGAGTAACCCCAAAAATCTTTTCCAGTATCTTTCAAATATAACAGCTTTTAAGTATCTCAATTTCAAAATTTTCTTAGATTTTACTTCTGACTCGTGTGAGATTTGGTGAGTTAGTATATTTGATTTCGACAAAATACAAATATCAGATTCGGTTTCCACATAATACAAAGAATAATTTTGGTTTGGATAAAATACAAATATCATATTCATGCCCGATTTCATAATAGTAAGTTTTCATCTTTATTTTTGTTAATCAGTTATAAGCTCGTGGTTTACTGTATTTTTCATACTAGTTATAAGTTATTTTTAGGTTGTGAAATATTTGGGAAGTCGATTGTAGAGTACAAATACATGATCAACAAAATAACCACACATTTTACACATTGATCTCCCAGTAGAAAAACTATGTCTAGTTCATCTTATAAAACACAACACAACAATAAGAAATAAGTATTAAGTACATGCGATACTGCAACAAATAAAAATGATTGATGTGATATTTCTGCAACCAGAACATGCAAAACTGGATCAAAACACTACATGAGAGACAACTCTAAATACTACATGTGAGATTACTACATGTGAGTCTGGAACAAACTATTACAATGCGAGACTACATCAAATCAAACAAGCAAAACTACTGCAACTACATCATGTGATACTTAAGAAAATTTATTTATAACTGAAACATGCGATACCAATGTCAGTAATAATGTGAGACCAAGGATAAAATCGTAACTTTATCAAATTATTTTCTCTCCAATATTGATAATATAACATAAATTGTAATTTATAAAACCTAATTTACAGAAGAAAATAAATCTATATGCTTAGGGTTCTGGAGTCAGACAGAAGAGAAAGAGTTAACTATTTTCTTTTGCACCATAACCCTAAATCAAACCCTATAAGACAATGAGATGACTCAACCCTCTATCTAGTATTATCAACGTTCTCTCGCCGTTTCTATCAATTCCAAGTAACTAAGAAGCAAGCCTAGAAGCTACGAATCATAAACTTTATTCTTGTTCGAATATGTATCTTTGTTCTCTAGAAAATAATTAGTTTTAATTGCTTCCATAGGTACCCAGAATCCGGCGGGTTTGAGTGTGGGAAAAAAATATTACTACCCGACGGGTACGGGTTAGGGTATGAGTTTGGAAAAATATAGACGAGATGGGTTACGGGTTTAGCTATACTCGCACCCATCCCGACCCATTTCCATCCTTAGTCCTCCTTTTGTATAAGTTTTTTTATATTCTCAAGTTTGGTTGATCTTCTTAAAAAGACAATATGAGACCTTAAAAGGTAGTTAGATGATATTTATGTATTTTTTTCATATAAACAAAACATTTATCCGGATTTACGGATGTTAAAAAATGTTTTTCTTTTTCAGGTATTTTAAAATATAGATTATGCATATAAAAAAAATATTTTCATCATATAAGAGTAATATTTGTATAATATTAAATAAATATTTATATTAATTTTTTTTATCTTTTTATCCTAATTGATTATGGTTTTTTTAATCAAAGGAGACAATTTTATCAACGAATTGGAGAATTACAAAATTGAGGGATCAAAAGTTAATTGTCCCAAAATTTAAGACAAAGAGAAATTGGAGCCAAAATTTCCCTCCAAAATCAAAAAAATGAAAAGACAGTAGCTTTCTAATCTATTCATGCACCAAAATCATTTCTTCTTCTTCAATCTCTAGCATCAACTTATTCTTCTTCTTCATCTTGAGACAACATTTTTTGAGCTCCAACGCTATCCTACAAAATGAAAAAAAATCTAGCAGTACCATAGTTCAAGATTAATCACTTTGAAGGTACCCCAATCCTAAGCTTTCAAGGAATGAAATTGCAAGCAGTTTTGAAGGAACATTGTGCTGCTGAAAATGAAGTTTTAGCTTGCACTTTAGGGTCTGTTTGGCAAGCCAATGGGCTGCCTGATTCTAGACCCTAGAAATGTGTTTCAAACTCATATTCGTATCAAGAAATTTACGGCAGTAGCTTACATTAGGGTCTTCAAAGTCTGAATTTGAGTTACCTGTGAGCTGCTTGATCAGAATTAATGAGTCAGACTCAATGTGCACATGAGTTCAATTGTTTATGTAGCAAGCAGTTAATCCCTGAAGCATAGCCATAGTTTCAGCTTGAAGAGGAGTGTCTTTTCCAATCAGATTACCGTAGGCATGAGTAATATCACCATCTCTGTTTCTGAAAAGACCTCCAGTAGCTGCTTCACCATTTGATGCACAAGAAGCATCAACATTCATCTTGAGACGAGATTGAACAGGAGGAAGCCATCTCAGGTACACCATCTTACTTTTCTTTTCAATTGAACTATATCCCAGAATAACACATGCATTGTAAGACTTCAACCAGTGCTTATGATTAAGGTTTCCAGATACTTCAACACCTTTGATTATATTAATGATGGTATCAATAGCTTTATTAACATTAAAATGAATTCCTTTATGCTTTATAGAGTTTCCAGCTTTCCAAATCACCCAGCAAATAGCTTGGGGAACAAGGTGAGTAATATGAAAGTTAGTTTTCGAAAACCAGAAACCAACATCTTAACAGATGATTGAGAACCATAAATATTCTGATTTTGATTTTAAAAATGCAGGGGAACCAATTCCATATTTCCCATGCAAATGAACAGCTAGCAAACATGTGATTTTTTTCTTCACAATTATCACAGAATACACATTTAGAGGCCATACTAATATGCTTCTTCATCATAATAGAGTCTAAGGCAATAAAGTTATGAATAAGCTTCCAGGTTATAAAAGAGAACTTCCTGGGGATTTTTGAGTTCCAAATCTTCATATATAAGTTTGAGAAGTTGTGCTTAGCTCTTATATTCTCCCAAGTCAACTTCAAGTTGAATTGTCCATTCTTAGAAAGCTTCCAGCAAATTATATCTTCATTATCAGTGATTTGAATCATCTGAATCCGATCATTGTCAATACTTGCATGTACTTCATTTAGAAACCAAGAATTATTATGCCAAAAGGATTTAACCTTAACATTAATGTACCAGTTAATGTTTTTCTCAGTAAAAATTGCAGGAAGGTTGTGCCAAGAATCTTTCCAGAAGTCAATATTACCTCTACCAAGGATCCTGGTGATATTACTATCAGCTTGCTTTCTTATATTGCATAATCTGTTCCAAACTGAAGAACCTTTTATGTTGTTAATGTATAAAGGATGAGCATTTTTACAGTATATATCATTCATAACATTTGACAAAAGACAACTATTCTTCCTTAATTTGAACCAAAGTTTTTTAGAGAAGGAATTCTGAATGTCGATTAGTTTTCTGACATTTAGACCCCCTTCTCTAAAGGGCTTGCATATATAAGACCAAGTGGACCAGTGAATATCCTTTTGATTATATTTGGTTCTCCAAAGAAATCTGTTTAAAATATTTTCAATCTTTCAAATGATAGCTTTAGGAATTTCACAACATTGAATCCAATTATAAGTAATAGGTAGAAGGACATTTGAAATAAAAGATAACATGCCTCCATATGAGAGCAACTTACTGCCCCATTCAGTGATTCTATCATTGATCTTGTTCAGGATAGGATTGAAGATCTTTGCTTTGTTGTTGTTTGAGACAGTAACTCCCAAGTGAGATATAGGAAGAAAGTCTACATCAAAGCCAGTTTGCAGCTTGAGACTTTGCACTTTTGAAGAGTTAGACTTTGATGAAACAATAAGCTTAGTTTTACTTTTGTTTATGGCCTGACCTGAAGTTTGCTGATACAATTCTAGATAGCAACTAAGAATATCAATAGAGTTAGGGATGCTGTTTGTGAAAATTAAAATGTCATCAACAAACATGATGCAAGGAATAATGTATGAAGATCTAGAAGCATAGCACATTTTTGGATGAGCATTAAATAGAATGTTTAAACCTCTACTGAGAAATTCTTCACCACAGATAAAAAGGCTAGGGGAAATAGGATCCCCTTGCCTTAATCATCTCTTCGTTTTGAAATAATCAAAAGTTTCACCATTAATGAGCATTAAAACATGAACATCAGTAATCATCTTCCTAATAAGATTAACAAATTTATTGCTGAAACCAAAAGAATGCAGAATTTTAAGAATGCATGAGTGAGAGATTCTGTTGAATGCTTTCGACATGTCTAACTGGACTACAATATTACCCTTTTTAGGCTTTTTGTTAATATCATAGAGCAGCTCTTTAGCCAATAAAATATTATCAGGAATTAGTTTGCCTTTGACAAAAGCAGATTGAGCTGAAGATACTATCTTAGGTAAGATGTTTGACAGTCTTTGATTGATAAGAGCAGAAAAAATTATGTTGATAAAGGTACGCAAACCAATAGGTCTGTAGCTATTCCACCAAGTAGGGTTTATAGTCTTAGGGACAAGGCAAATGCCAGTGGCAAATAGACCAGTAGGAATGTGTCTGCCTTGAATATAAGCATTGAAGGCATTACACAAGTCCCTTTTAATGATAACCTAGCAATATTTAAAGAAATAAAGGTTAAAACCATCTATACCAGGGGAGCTATCATTCTTCATGCTACAGATGATGTCCCGAATCTCATCTTCAGAGGCTCTATGAAGCAGCTTATTATTGTCATCTATAAACACAATAGAGGGAATACAATCAAAATTCTTGTTGTTCAGCAACTTATTTTCTCCATCTTTGCTTTTGTAAGGGTCAGTCATGAGGATGCTCTTGAAGTAATCAGCAACAGACTTCCCTATCTCCTTCTTGTCCAGAATCCAGGTATCCCCATCTTTAACACTCTTGATTTCATTTTTTCTTCTTTTCTTAGCAACATAATTATAGAAAAGCTTAGAGTTGCCATCACCTTCATGTAACCAATTATTGAAGCATTTCTGTCTCCAGTAAGAATCTTCATTTCTAGGAGCTTTTAAGTGCATACTATTAGCCATAGCTAAATTAGAAACAGACTACTGATTATTGTTAGTATAATGAAGAATCTCCATAGTCTTGACATTACATTCAGTTTCTTTAACACTGTCAAACACATTTCCAAATTGATCCTTATTCCAAATCTTGAGACAGCTTTTGAGTCTTCTTAGTTTATACCAAAAAGTGTTGCTTGGATGGCTATCAAATGGCTGATTCCAATCATGAACAACAACACTTAGAAAAGAAGCATCATTGGGCCAAGTATTAAGAAACCTAAAATTCTTTTTTTAAAGATAGCATCATTAGTATTAAGTAAGTTAGATGAGATAAGAAGGGGGGCATGGTCAGAACACGTTTTAACAATGTGGAAAACCTGAGTTTCAGTGAATGTAGACATCCATTTATCATTAACCAGAGCACGATCTAGCCTTCTCCACTTGTTACTTCTAGACCAAGTAAACTTGGAACCACTATAACCAGCATCATTTAGGTTGCAACTTCTTATAGTATCATTAAAATTATCCATACTGGCTTGACAGGAAAATGTGCAACCCAGCTGCTCATCATAAGAGGAAATAATATTAAAATCACCCACACACATCCAAGCCTTTTCATTATCACTAATAGCCTTGAGACTTTCCCAAAGATCTAATCTCTGAATACGATTGCATTTAGCATAGACAGAAGTTAAGTAGATTTTATCAGTGATACCAGGATATTCAATCTCCATGTGAATACATTGATCCACATTAAGAACAATGTTAATATTAACATTAGTCATCCAGAAAACCCAAAGCTTATTTGAAGCATTAGCAAAATAATCACCAAAACCAAGCTCCTCAGCAACAACTTTAATCTTTTCACCTTTAGACATAGGCTCTTGGATAGCAAGCACCTTGATATATTCCGATTTTATCATAGATTTAAGTCTACTCAAGGTAGGCTTGTTATTCACACCTCTTGCGTTCCAACTAATCGCTCTGATCATTTTCCGAATAAGATATGTAAATTTTGTCTCTTGAACTGAGAGACTTGATAATTAACTTACCAGTAGACCTTCTTCTTTTTGCAGTTTTCAACTTAGAGGTTATGATTTCGTTAGAGCTTTGTTGTGGAGAAAGTGTTGGAGAAGGAGAGCAGCTACCAATGTTGGGATCAGGAGAATGATCATTATAATGATCTTCATCAATCTTATAAATAGCCTCTATAAATTCTTTGGTACTGTCTTGTGAATACAATTTGATACTTTCGTTCTGCTGTTGTAAAGTGTTGCTCAGTTGAACTTGTGAGGACTTAGGCTGAATATCAGGATTCACATCCTTACTACTTTCATTCTTTTCATCTTCTCGATCCTTTTGAGTTATAATCGATTTAAGTTTTCTTCTATAGACTTTGATAATGTTCATATTTCTTGATCCAGTAGTATCAACAGAAGGCTTTTCTTTATGTTTATCTTCTTTATCTTCTTTAGCTTCTTCAACTTCGCTGTTTTCTTGGATGACATCTAAACCTTCCACTTTCTTTGAAGATTTTTTACACTCAGACGAATTGTGCCCTATATGGTAACAACAGTTACAGTACGATGGCACATTTTTATAGCTGATTGTAATCCAATATCCATCATTGCTTCCAAAACCGACCCACAACTTTCTTTGCAACTTTCTGGAGATATCTACCTCTATTTGTGCGTAACAAGCATTAGCATGGGCTCGATTTTTATGAGGAACAATAACCTTATAGGTTGGCCCTATGACAGCAACAATGTCATTGACTAAACCAGTATCATATAAACACTCTGGCAAATTTTCAAAGCGAACCCAGGTTAAGACAGTAGGGTTTTCGAATTTTTTGTTGAAATCTTGATTCCATCTCAAGATTCTCAGTACTGAATCATCAAATCGCCATACATTTCTTGACCAGAACCTTGAGACATCTTCCTTTAACTCAAACTCGAAGAAAATATGACTGAATCCCATGCCTCGTAGTTGAATGGACCCCTGAATTTCAAAGTTGCCAAGAAGCTTTCAAGTTTCAGTTTCTTTGGCACTCCGTTACTAAAATTTCCTATTAAAATGATTCTGGATTTCTTGGATAGATTTTCTTTAACCTTTTCACTGTATTGCACAGAGTAATGATGCTCTGTTTTTCTGACAAATTATGGGTTTAACGTCGTTGAATCATCCGCAGATATGAATAGATCAACAAATTTCTTCCTTGATTGTTGCTGATGATTCTCAGTAGTTTGAAGAACAGGGAATTCTTCCGTCGATTGAATTCCAATGATCGAGTTAATCATTAGAAGTTAGACGTCCTCTGTTCTTGGTTTTCCTCTGTTCTTGGAGGCATCACTTTCCAAGGTTAATTTTAAAAAAAAATTGTTCTTATTTGTGTTATTTTAAAAAAATTGCCCTATTTTAACTGATTATGCTTTTATTCTAATTATTTATATCTATATAATATTAGATTCTGCGGATCTTTTGCATTAGTGTAGCCGGAAGTAAAAGCCTTTACCTTAAAAAAAGTGGATAAGTTATAGATTTGATTAGTTCAACTGTTCAAGGATAGATTCTGATCTGATTTGGAAATAAAAAGTTACTAGAGAAAACGACCGACAAATAGAGCTGCCGTGGATAGTTGCAGCGACGTGCCATTTCTCCACTGCCATATCTTTCAAACACATATTGCCAAAACGAAGAACACAATACTTGCAAGCATTGGACACAGGAAACCACATTAAGTTCTCCAAAATCCATCGACTTTTCTTCCGATTCATACTACAATTCGTCGATCAATCACCTGAAGGTCCACCTCTCTTTCCATTTGTTCTTCATCTTGGCTAGTAAGTTGTAAGTAATCAATTACCCACCTTTATTCCGTAAAGGGGAAGTGAACGAAAGTCGTTGTCAAGAACAGAAGTGTTACAAGTTTAATGAAGATTTGTTTCTTCTTTTGTAGATCCCCATAGTCATTGATTTTGTTTTTGCTAACCTCTTTTTCTGTATAAACTATGTGAAGAATCACGAACACTGTCTTTTGCTTATCCAGGCACTATCCCTTTGAGTCTCATTTTATGAATTATGTTTAATGGGTCTTCACGATTTAGATGACTTAAAAAGGACAAACATGAACTCACTCTTTATCGTTTATCGTTTCTTTACCTTGAATCATTTTGACTGGACAGATGGCCAAACAAATGAAAACACATAAGCCAGAAGAACCCTTTCAGTACCAGCTGGTGGCTAAAGGAGATCCTGACCAACTCAGAACTGTTGTAGCAACACCTACACAGACTATGCCATTGATTGATTCTAGCTCATTGAAACTTAAGCACAGGATCGGCCGGGGGCCTTTTGGTGATGTCTGGCTAGCTACTCATCATCAATCCGCATATGATTTTGATGAAAATCATGAAGTTGCTGTCAAGATGTTGCACATGTTGAAGGAGGAGGCTACAAGAACATTTGTCAACAAGTTTGAAGAGATATTTTTGAAGTGCCGCTTGCTTCAAAATATCTGTTGGTTGCATGGCTTATCAGTTATTAATGGGAAGGTAAATATGTAATGAACTTAAGTATAACCTATCTATCTGCTTTTGTCTTGTTATACGAAGAAACCACATTTATGGCTGAGTGATTTATATATTTTGTACAAGAATATGTTAGTAGTTGACATGATTTGGATTATCTTTAATGTCATCATGCACACTAGTGTCCGCATTTGTGCTGTGGGTTGGCTGTTTTGTGCATATGTGATATGATTGACAATGTCATCCTCAGATCTGCGTTGCTATGAAGTTTTATGAGGGATCAGTGAGTGATCGATTGGCTATGCTTAAAGGAGGCAAGCTCTCACTGTCAGATGTATTAAGGTGACTAATTTTAATGACACGTTACTTAATATCTGTACTATATGTTTGTGACGAGACAACGTTTTGATGTATGCTCAAATCTTGCAGGTATGGCGCACATTTGGCCAAAGGAATATCGGAGTTGCATTCAATAGGATTGTTGGTTCTGAATGTGAAGCCTTCTAATTTTCTTCTTGATGAACATAATCAACTAGTGCTTGGCGATTTTGGAATCCCATATCTACTTCTCGGGCTTCCATTGTCTGAGCCAGATATGCATCTCCGACTTGGAACTCCAAATTACATGGCCCCAGAGCAATGGGAACCAAAAGTTCGGGGTCCTGTTTTGTTTGAGACTGATGCATGGGGGTTTGGATGTAGTATCATTGAGATGTTAACTGGTGTGCAGCCCTGGTCTGGAAAATCGGCTGAGGAAATATATCAGTCCGTTGTGGTGAAACGAGAAAAACCAAGTGTGTCAGGCAATTTGCCTCGTCCTTTAAAGAATGTAATTGAAGGTTGCTTTAAGTATGATCCAAGGGATCGACCGCTAATGACTGATATTTTACATGCATTTGAAAGGTATCTTCTCTTTTTACTACTAATATTGCATGGAAGAAGAATACAAAATTACTTTTGGCTTTGGAATATTAAAGTTAGGTGGGATCTTTGACTGTGATTTGGATTTTGTTTGTTACTTTCGATTATCATCATTGTTGGGGATAAAAAAGAATATGCTTGTAGTAATCATATACATAATTTGATATTGCAGTTCGCTAGATCCAGTTCCTGGTGATGGTGCTGATATTGGGAGCCAAACACAGGCTGTGAGATCAAGTGGTGTTACCCATACATCAGGGTTCCTCTTGAAGGATCGTCTTCAAGAAGGAGACATAGTTCGTTCAAAAAAGAGACAAAATTCAGGTCAACGTCAGGATATAGATGTGCCTGAGGGAACGGTAGTCGGTATAGAGCATGAAGGTGAATTGAACAGCCTTGTTCTAGTGAAATTAGCTGGAATAAGAAACCCTGTAAGAGTTCTGGAGTCATCTCTGGAAAGGATCATATCAGGTTTCGCAGTTGGAGATTGGGTTCGCTTGAAAGAAGAAAACAAGAATCACTCTCCTGTGGGAATTCTTCATTCTGTGCAACGCGACGGAAGAGTTGCGGTTGGATTTCTAGGGTTAGAGACTGTTTGGAGAGGCAACTTTTCTCAAATCCAACTGGCCACAGCTTATTCTGTGGGGCAATTTGTCCGGCTAAAGCCAAATATCTTCAGCCCCCGTTTTAATTGGCCGCGAAAGCGAAGAGGTGGAGCATGGGCCACAGGAAGGATTTTGGAGTATCGGTCAAACGGGTGTCTCGTAGTTGATTTTCCTGGACGGTTCGTGTTTGGTAAGGAGGCTAAAAGATTTTTGGCAGATCCGGCTGAAGTTGAGAATGTTTCTTTTGATACATGTCCTGGGTTGATGGAGAAATATCAACATCTGGAGGATTTTCACTGGGCTATAACACCTTTGGCAATTGCATTTGGTCTGTTTACTTTTATGAAGCTTGGTGTATCGGTTGGAGGTAGGAAAATGAAAAAAGAGAAGAAAAACAATCAGGCTGCTGGAAATGGTGGATGGCTTCCGCAACCAGTTGCAAATATGATTTTCAGAGATGGTGTATCTGCTAGGACATGAAGGTAGTTGGTTGTTGCAACTAGTAAGGTTGCGAGTCGGTTAGCGCAAAATAATCCAATCTTATAGTTCTAAAAATAGAAATATAAGCTGTTAACAATGATGATGTAAATATTTTTGCTAGCGCAGACTTATTAGATAAGACAGACCTAATTCTAAACTAAAATAATAAAATAAATGTGATATTGATTTTAAGTTGATGATTTCCTTTATTTATTATAAAATGATATATATAAATAATAAGATAGATATTATGTTCGAAGTAGGATAGAATTATAGTGTAATTTTTTTTCTTCTCTATATAAGGCCTAATTTTTTCTTACGGTATTTTTTAGATTAATGTTAGAAACTATTTTTTTAAAACTTATTTCTATTTAAAAAAAAAAATTAAGATGATGATTTTTATCGTAGTTTATGTATTTTATTTTAATATTTTAATTAATGTATTAGAAAACGCTTTCAAAGTATTTGCTAAGAATAAATTTACTTTTTTCTAAGGGCACTGCTTAAGCCAAGATTCTATTTTTTTACGGTGAGATTCCGAATTCAATTTTTTTATTCAATATTAAATTACCAAACTATTTTTAGATATAAATTTTTTAATTTTTCCACTCACTTCATTTCTATCTCTACTTTCTCTCTCCTAATTATCTCTAATATTCAACGTAAACCCATAAATATAGAAAATCATCTCCAAATCTAGTTCATATTATAGATTTGAGTGACTATAACGACGATTTTAGTTGCAATCTTGAAGAATTTCTTTCGGCCGAGGAGGAGCCGCTAAGTGACCATTTGGACACAGAGTTTGAGGTAAATTTAATGATTAAGTGAAACATAAGCTATCCAGGCATGATTTTGTGAGTTTCAGTGTACACTTCCACACAAAAACAAGCGTGGAAAATGATAAATCGCACAAAATCGTGCGTGAATTTTGGAAAATCTAAGCACGATTTCATGCGTGAATTTTGGCGAAATCTCAACACGTTTTGCGCAATTTGTGAATAATCTTGGCATGTTTTTATGTCGAGTTTTTCCAAATCAAGGCATTATTTCATGCCGAAATTTGTGTTTTTGTTCTTATTTAAAAGTTTAAATACATGTATGAACTTGTTGACAAATGAATTAGTTACTTAGTTATAAAATGAGTTATTTTGGTTGTTGAATTGAATGAATTGCGATATTGTAGTAATTTTATTACTTATGCTTCTTGTAGGAACCGGATGTAACACCATGTAACATGACCGATTATAGCCAATTTTTTACCACGGAGAGTGTCTACACCAGATTAGAATTCCTTGCATGGATTGATAATGAAAACAAAAATAAAGGATTTATAGTTTTGGTCGATAAAGATAACGATAGTAGTAGAAATGGTAAAACTTTGAGGCTATATTTTAAGTGCGAGAGGCACGGTGTCTACAAACCGAGGCCGAAACCGGGGGTTGTGAAGAAGCGCCGAGAGTCTTCGTAAAAAAAATGCGGTTGTCCGTTCACGCTAAGGGGAAATCCGGTTAGATCTTCCAGGTTATTGGAAATTGATAGTGAGAAACGAGAAACAAAACCACCAACCGTTTTTACGCTTGGATGGTCATTCGCGAGCCGCGAGGCTAAAAGCGGAGGAATAGGACTATGTTCGTAAACTCACAATAATCGGTTCTCAGCCAAGAGATATATACCGTGGTTTGAAGTTAAGAGATCCGAAAATGTATCTAACATGCGTACCATCTACAACATGCGTCAAAAGCACCATTTGGTAGACAAAGCGGGCAAAACCCAAATGCAATACTTGTTCGATCAGTTAAAATAACACGAGTACTATGTTTGGGAGCAAACAAACAAAGGAACTGATGAGATCCTTGAATTTTTTTTGCCCATCCTACAAGCATCGATCTATTGTGCACTCTTCCTCAAGTTCTTATAATGGATAACATGTACAAGACTACAAGGTATAAAATTCATTTTCTAGAAATAATTGACCAAACTTCGATGAAGAAGACCTTTTGTATACCTTTTATTTTTATGAGCTCTGAAAAGCAAGAGAACTACACGTGGGGAGTAAGCGTTCTAACGAGAGCGATGGTGAATTATATGTACGCATTACCAAATATAATCGTCACCGATATGGAGTTGTCTTTAATGAACGCTATCGAGGATGTATTTTTGGATGCAACTCATATACTATGCACTTAGCATATCAATAAGAACATTAAATCCTACGTTAAGAAAGTTTTGCCCAAAATGGACATGGCCGAAGAGTTCATAAAATTTTATTCCTCGGTTTCCCATTCGGCGACAGATGAAGATTATAACAAAAAACTTTTCGAGTTACACAAAACCTACGCCTATTGTCCCAAGGTTCTCAATTACGTCATAAAACAATGGATAGACCTTTGCGGACACAAATTCTTTAATATCTACAAGAACAAAATTAAACATTTGAGTAACCACACTAGCAACCTGTGAGTTATATTATCATCTTTATACATTACTTAATTTTATTAATTTTTACACTTCTAAATAATTTAATTTTATGTTATAGGGTGGAGAGTGCTCACTCGAGCCTAAAACGGGAAATCGGCACCAGTCTATGCACGTTTGAGCAATTTTAGGGTAAAGTTCACTCCTTGCTTCACATTCAACACTCTACCATCTTCGAAACATTCGAACGAAGTTTATTTCGTCCTAGACACGCATCAAGGGAAGCTATCTATAGCGAAATCAAAGGTAAACTTTCATATACGACCATATAAATATTAGAGAAAATTGTTAAAAAGACCGGGGAATTATGGTTCACTCCCGCAATATGTGGTTGTGTTATTAGGAAAATGCACAATTTACCGTACGCATGTGAGTACGCTATGATCGAGAAAGAATGAAGGAAGATTCAACCGGATGAATGTGATGTTTATTGGATTACTTTAGAGATCAAACTTAGGGATAACGTTGGTACCCAAGATGAGCTTACAAGAAGAATCTCGTTAATAGAAAGTACCATCCGTGGATATGGTCCACAAGTACAAAATCTCATAATAAATAGGATGATGCAAATCCTAGATCCTGCAAGAAGCCATGTTTTGGAACCTAAGGAGCCGGTTGTCACTAAAAGTCGAAAAAAATCCGGGCCAGAAAAATCAAGTAAACGAAACCTATCAGAGTGGGAATACGATGGTAGTTTAGGCGCTAACACTCCCGGTACGATAGGTAGCACGGCCGCCTCAGCGGTTAAAACATTTTTAGTACCCAAAGCCACAACCAAATCTAAAGCCCAACCAAAAAAGAGAAAGTGACCCGATCTAGAAAATCAAATAAGGGAAAAGAATATAACGTGTAAGAGATTTGTTTTCCCAACAACTTACACGACTACATAACTAGCGTTGAAGACGTTGTGCCTGACGGTAATTGCAGATTTAGGGCCGTAGCTTTATCGATTTACGATAATGTAGATTCATATGATCAAGTAAGATGGGATTTTATAGTCAAACTATCAAGTCAACGTGATTTATGGGAGATAGATCTTTCTCTTATTTTTTCACTTTCATTGTTTATAATAGCTTAGGTAAAACAACAAGAAAAAGTTATACCACTCTTTCATGTTAATATTCTCTCCTACCATTGCGAGCATAAAAGTTCTTGTTTTAACCAACACTTTTGGTCTTTGTCACTCTCTTACAAAAAACATTCACCAAAAAAAATTGATAGGGGATTTGAGGCGTTTATAAGTGCTGCAAACGAATCAACTTTTGTATCTTTCGAATAAATGTTCGTTACGATCTGGAGTTCGTAGACGCTTATTTTTCTTTTATTGCTTCTTTTTACATTTTTTTATTTTTTATTTTAATTTTTAAGAATTCAATTTGATGGAAACTACTAAAGATATGACTAGAAATTAAACATATTTTATTGGATTCCTAACTCTATTCCTATATTTTCTAAATTCAAACATGAAAAATTAGAAATATCCTTACTATCCTAAAGAATTATAAAAATCTCACTAAGCACAAAAATCAAAACTCTCTACCTCGAAGTTTAATTTCCCTACCACAATTCTGAAACCCTAATTATGCTAACCTCAAACCTTAATTTCTCTACCACAAAACAACCAAACATCAAAATAACATGGAAGACGAAGAATTGTGTTGCTCCTTGACAGATCTCATGGATGACGAGCATTTCTATATGATTGAGGTGAACTTTATACATTTAATAACCATTTAACTTTCAGTGGCGCGAATTACACAAAAAATATCTACATGGTCACGACAGTCATGCAATTTGTCTGGTGGGGTTTGCAATGTTTGTGCAATCCGTAGTTCTTTCATCGTAAATTCTCATGCGAATTGTAGTATGTTTATCATATATCTTTATGCAATTGCGTGTAATATTTACGTATATAGAATGTGATTATGCATTGTTGTGTTTACTTAGAATATAATTAATTATTGTAGGAGGAACCTGACCATCCACCATTTATGATGGTTGATTACACACATCTTTTTATAACTGAAGGGTTTTTACTAAGCCGGAAATAAAAACATTTGTAAAATAACAACATGGATAAGATAAGTTTTTCAAAATTATAACCCTATATGACGATGAGAGATAGGAAAGAAATGTTAAGATAAAGTATCAACAGGAGAGATATAATATTTACAAATCAAAAGCCAAACTAGATACTTTGAAAAAGCGAAACTGTACAACCAAATAATAAAATTGTGTGTTTGGATTAAAAGGGCATTTGGTTGACGTACTAGCTATGTAATGGCATTTTCTCGTTATATACAGTAAACACAATCATGAAACTTTTATTCTCTTGGATGGTCAATCCCGTGCTTGTAGACTCAAAGCGGATGAAAAACAAGTAGTGCATAATTTTTCTTACCTAGTGTCGCGTCTTAGAGATATATATGTTGATTTGAAGATGAAAAACCCAAAGAATGTTTTCAACATGCGTACGATCTATTATTTTTGCTAAACAAATCATGATGTTCATCACAGTGGACAAACTAGATGCAATATTTGTTGACCAAATTGAAGGAACATGATTACTGCATGTGGGTGAGGACATGTGATAATTTAGACGTGATCACTATTTTGTTTTTGTAAATCCTACAAGTATTGACTTATTGTGTGCATTTCTGCATGCCCTTGTCATAGATTGTATGTACAAAACAATGAGGTATAAGATACCGGTGCTCAAGATTGTAGGATTAACTTTGACATCACTTATATTTACTGTTGCCTATGTGTTTATCAGTATGGAGAATATACAATACTATACATGGGCTTTGAGTTTTCTACGAGGTTTGATAATGGATAATATGTGTCTCCATACACATGGTGCGAAGACGGCACATCATCACTACTGTCAGCGGCAGCCCACCATGTATGATGACTAGTATCATAATTTGATTCACGACGAATACTTTGTCTACTACGTGAACTTGACTCTGAAAGAACCACCTGTCGTGCTTCAGGTGTTATAGGGGATGAATCCTGACCCTGTTTCTTCCTTTTTGTCATCTTAGTTCTCATCATATCTGAATTTAAAAATTAAATCGGTTTACGAACGAATAAAATAGACGAAACACATATTTTTGAATTAGTACACCAACTAGAAAGTGTAAAATGTATACTCATCGTACAAGTGTAACAAGACGTACTAATCGAATCAATAAAACATGTACGCAAACATACATAATATAGTACGTAATTAGCGTAAAAATTATAATAGTGTAACAAACTTTTGCCTAAATTGTAAGATTCCAGGTTGGTTCTTTGCACGAATATTTAAGATACATCATGGTTTTTGTCACATAACCCGCATGATAACCTGCATTATGGTCATGCGAGTCGTGCGATGAACACCCAGACCCATGACTTATTCCAGAAAACCTTAAGTACCTAAATCCTACTCCATTCAAGATAAAAATAGCTACATTTAGATATTTAATCTGTAAACATTAACCACCAACCAAATCAACAAAATAATAACTTAAACCGTAAAAAGTTAATTTTAAAAAAGCACAATTTCAGATGTATATATCTGCCAAATTGAAGAACGAAATCAACGAAAAACTATACCATTAATATTGTATGCTATACTTTAACATTTTTCTGAATACCGCGTTAGAAACCAACTACTTTGGAAGATGGGTTTGTATTCAGAGAGAAAAGGGAAATATTGTGAGAGATCTATTAAAAGTATTTATATGTAGTTTTTCTGAAAATGATAAAATGGTCCAAAATTTGGTGAGAGGTATAACAAAATGGTCTGATATCTAATAATATAACATCTAACAAACACCAGTTCGAGATATAGCCTAGCCCAACAACTAATTTTTTAAATTTAGTTGTTTGGTGAATTAAATTTTATTGTGTGTTTGTTGAAGTTGATCATTTTTAGTTTGTTAAACATGATATTATTTTATTTGAGTTATAATTGGTGATTTATCGCAAGATAATATTTCTATTGTTGGAATATATTTATTAGATATATTTATGTACCGACAATAATTTGGACCGACATGCCAAGTATATATATTCGGTCATTATCTTAAGATAGTCTAATAAAAGAAGTAACCGAGTTGATTAAATTATATAATTAAATGAATTGGACAACTCAAAGCAAACTAGTAAGTTTCTATGTTTTATCTTTCAAAGACTTAATTCCTAATGTTAACGTTGATATAAGGCTATCTAATTATGTTCACCATGGTTAGTGCATTACAAATAATGTGGATGAACACCACGACATGCGAGGATTTATATACCCACTACCGTCGTTACGATAAAAGTGAGGGGCTATTAGTTAGACAAACGCGACAGTAGCCAAAACAGCTGGTTGGGGACTGCCCATCAACAATTGATGGCTGGGCATTCCCCAACATATACATCAACATTTGCTGGTTGGCCTCAACCACTGGCAACAATTGTTGCTGTAGTTAATGGTTGGGCGGCTCGTCCATTGACTTATCGTCATATGCGATGGAATAATAATTCACCTGTAACCTTGGATAAGGGATTGGAAATACTGAGTGGTGATAATGAGCAACCAATAATTAATGGTAAAGTTAAAGTCACTAGAGCTAATCTGGATGGTCCAAGTAAATTAGCTTTGAAGTAGTTAATATTTATTATATTCCTATTAATAGCAATGATTCGTAATTTCCGTATACTCAAACATTTGTTGCTGATGTTATTGCACGAATGCATGATTGAATTAATTTAGCAAGTTTGATAATTTGGCATATGAATTCAAAAATTGATGGGGTTAAGTTACCTTATGGGATAATATTAAGTCGTTTTCTTATTAATCAAGGGGTAGATGTGAGTATGTGGACTCTGCGTAAAGTTAGGAAAAATTATGGTATAAGTAGGTATTTTTTAAGAAACCAGGAGATATATTCTTAACAAAGAGAGTTGTGGTCGAAATGACAGGTATGGTTCTAGGCTTATGAGGTTTTGTCACATATATGACAATATAACGGTGTTGTCAAACCACATGGTCCACTTTAAGTTTTCCATCAGAAAGCCATGTATCAGTTGACCGCTTCCAACACAGGTAGCTCTTCTCAACAACGATAACAATGTTTTCAACGCCAATATATACAATGGGTGCATGATAAACACCTGAAGATGTATATTGATGTACGTAGCAACCAACTGGAAAAAAATTAATAGGAGGAATGATGGAGAAGATGAATTTGAATGCGGGTGCTGAACATATGGATGTTGATTACCTTTTCTCTCCACCCTACACCACAACTTTCAACTTTTACGATCAAGCTCCGTAGTTTTTTTTTATATCAGAGTGTATTAAACATTTTTTGGTTATGTTTTTCTATTTTATTTTATTAAACAACGTTGTTATTTGGTCCAATCAATCAATTATTTTGTTTTATTTATGTTAATATTATAATTTTTATTTATTGTTAATTAAATGTTTTTTTAAATTTTATTTTGTTATTTACGGTTATACAAGTAATATATATATATATATATATATATATATATATATATATATATAATTCTAAAAACATTATATGTGTAGTTGAAATATCTAATAGTTCGAATATCCAATAAACTATTTATTACCTCGAAACATATACACTTGAAAGATCTTAAAAACTATTAGAAATATATAATAGTGTAAAGATTTAAAAATTCCAACAAATTTGAAAATATACTTTAAGAATCTATATATAATTATATATCTAATAGTCATATATTATAAACAATTTTTTAGAAGATTTAATAAATTATTTAGAATATTTAAATATAATTATAAAAAATATCAAATAGATATTACAAATATTTCGTTTATGATATATATATATATATATATATATATATATATATATATATAGAACTTTGAATAAATTAACGTATAAAAAAAATGACAAACTTGTAGTTAAATGTGACACAAAACAACGGTCACGCATGTGTCATAAATCTATCACACGACAGTGTAACGCGTGACATTCTATCGCGTCACGTTATATAACGCCAAAAACATAACGACATGAAATACGTAACATCACGTCATGCAACATCATAAGCGGTAAATTGTATCATAGAACAAGTTATGCTATCACGTTCGTCACCCCTAACTTTTATACATTGAAAAACCACTTTATAATATACATCTCATAATTCATATTATTTTTTTAGAAAATATTGTTCTTCCATCTTATATGTCATCTTTGTATATAAATGTAAAATTTGGTATTGTTTATTCTATTCTATTGATTGGGTTAATTTTTTTAGTTTTTGCGTCTAACCTTAAAACGATAATGTAACGTGAGACATAAATTAAAATATAATATGTATAGTCAAACTATAAAATATAGAGAGAAGTACCAGTAAATACCCATTCAACTACCTAATTACCCACTAGTATCCGAAATTAGGATAGTGTCATTTGGTACCCCCACCTAAATTTTAAACAAAAATACCCCCAACTATATATACCCGTTGGTACATTCACTAGTACTAACCTCAGAGTTGTTTGAAAAACTAACCAGAGAGTTGTTTGAAAAACATACATGAGAGTTGTTTGCAACTCTCAGGTTAGTACATTCACCAGTACTAACCTGAGAGTTATTTGAAAAACTAACTTGACAAGTTGTTTGAAAAACATACCTGAGAGTGGTTTGGAAAATTAACCTAAGGGTTGTTTGAAAAACTAACCTAAGATTTGTTTGAAAAACAAACCTGATAGTTGTTTGCAACTCTCTCGATTTCCTAAGAGTTGTTTGCAACTCTCTCTATTTCTTAAGAGTTGTTACTCGTGATTTTTTTTTAAAAAATATCATCAATGGATCTAGTTTTGTTCATCTTAAAAAAAAACGATCGTACTTTCATATATTTTTTCCAAACTCCGGTTTGAAAGATATGGATATTTTAAAAACTAAAATAAAAAGAAAATGTAAGAAAGAGAAATGTTGGCTACGTGATTGTTGATGAAGGGTTAGGATATTAAAATAAGGTTAGATACTAAGTGGGAGTTTAATAATTGTGATGGGTATTAAAATGTAATAAAACGAAACTTGGGTACTATATGACCATATAATAGTTGAATGGGTACTTAAAATGTAATTTTCCATGAATTAATAGGTATTGCTCGGGATAAAACCCAAATCCGTGAAGTCAATGAGGTTTATAAAATCATCTTTGTTGATCTCCTTCTGCATAGTGTTTTTTCTTTGTAATATTTCTCGATTTGAATTTCAAACCTAAAATACTTATGTTCCTATATTTTTGTTGTCATTTACATTTTCTTTTACTATTTTTACCAGTTAATTTTAATATTTACTCTCTATTAATTAAAATTTTAATTATTTACTTTAATTTAATTTTTTACTCCAATATGTATTAAACCGGATCAGGCAAATTAAATTAAAATAATCCAACCCGAACCGATTAAAATCCAGCCCAACTCTTTAAAGCTACCATCCGTAGACAAAACCAAAACAAATTATTATAGAATGCTAAACTTTTTGAAACCACCTCCTAAGGGGTAGCCGAGTTGGTTGAGTATGACATTCTTATGACCAAAAGGTCATGAGTTTGAGTCCCTCTACATACGGTTTCTCGGCTGAGCCTGTCACCTTGTGTGGTTTATCTTTTGGCGTTGGTTTGCAGGCTATCGCGTCAGACTGAAGGTTTACCCTGTACGCCTGCGGGTTCCCTCCGAAAAAAGAATAAACCTTTTGTGATTTGCTTAGTCTTCGGTTCATAAGCACTCAATGAACTAGACCAAAATCACCATCATTTTCAATGAAATAAACGGAATTACATTGAATAGACAGTTCTTTGGTCGGAACAACAACCCAACCATTAGCCCCCGTTAATATAAAAGTATTTTATAGGATATGATTTTCATTGTCCGGTCCAGAGTATTATTTTGTCCCGCACTCATAAATCAGACTAAACGACTACTCTTCATATATCCTAAATTATAGGATATTTAACTTGTTAATTTGTTTTTTTACCACGTTAGTATAGTGTCGTCAATTGCATATAATTGTGCTTCTAATTTATTTAATATAAAATCTTCTTCTGTTTCTCTTTCAAATTTACCATCTCTATCTTTTACTAAACGCTTTTCCACTCTCATTTTACAAAATTTCGTTTTAGATTCGGATCTAATAAATCGTTCAGAAACCTTTTATTGTACAAGGTAATTATTTAAGTAATTTTGTTTTTTAATTTTAAATTCTTTTGATGTTCATGTTATAAAGCATAATAATTATATTAGAGTTTGTTAGATTTGAGTTTGTTATGTTCCAAAAATAATGTATGGATCTATAAGATATGTTTAAAAAAGAACGTCAATATCTTTAAAAACTAACCAAAACTACGAAAAAATCTTATCAATAATTTAGAAAGAGAAAAAAGTATATAGTTTTTTTTGGACAATAACTTCTTTATTATTGCATATTTCTTTTAAGTTATAAGTAATTATGAATTATGGATTTTAATTTTTTTTTCTCTTTTTCTCTTGATTTGATTGAGTTTTAATTGAGATTTTTGTTTTTAAGATTTGAGAGAAGGAAGAATAAAAATTAGCTTCTCCATGGTGATAATTTGATGGGGATAAATGATAAATATAGAAAATCATTTCGGTGTTAATAAACAAAATTGGACAAAAGTATAATTTCTTTTTAAATTTGTGATTTTAAAAATATGAGTTTTTTTTAATTTGAAAACACGGTATAATTTTTTTTATCATGGATACTAATATTTATTTATTTATTTTCAGAATTATAACTCCCTGTAATTATTAGCGGGTTTTAATTTTTATAAGATTTTATTGACAAACAAAATTCTGGAAACATGAAGAAGAAGCCACCTTTTTTATGGTAACTTTTGAATATTTATATTTAATATGTTCTTCTTATTTCAATATGATTTGGTTTAGTTTTTTGATGTTTATATTCACCAAAATTTTAAATTGTCAAATTTTCAGGATGGTTCTAAATGTTTTAAAAAAAAGGTATTTCAAAATATAATAATTTATTTTATCAATAATTTTCATCGTACTAAAATAATTAGGAAAATTTTAACATTAATTATTTTCTATTTTTGAAAATTAAATTTACACTTTGAAATATTCTTATTATTTGATATGTTTGTAACTTCAATTTAATTTGAAAAGTTTATTTGAAACATATATAATTATTATAAATGTGTTAGTGATGGTCAATAATCATATACTAAATATTAACCATTTTTATTAGTTTATGTATAAATAGAGTAGTATAGTTTTCAAACTATAAATGAGTTTTTTTAAACTATTAAAATTAATTAGAAGGATTTTGTTGTTTTGGGAAAAAAATTAATATTTTATTTTTAATGTTATATTTTGTATTAGAAACTTTATTTTAATATATTTGTTTTAGATTGAGCAACGCATCTATAGTGAGAATGAAAATATAGATTCGATAGATTTGTCTTCTACAAGTGAAGACTTTGGTGTATTATGGAATGAAGCGACGAAAAAAAAACTATTATAGTGTATTTGATATTTAATAGTGTATCTCAAAGTTATAACAAATTTTATATAATTTTAAAAGAATTCGAAAAATGAGGTTATTTTTTTTTCTTCCTACTTCTTTTGTTTTTCATTTTGCATGATTGTTAAATCAATTCTCAAGCTAGTCTTTGCATCTCTTCCTATCTGGTTTGTATCTATAATTCTTGCTCGTCATGAAGATATTCAAAAATGTTGTATTTGAGGATGAAAATTTTCCATATCTCTAATCGATAAACAACTCTCTCAAGATTAACAAAAAAACCCCAAATCTACAACACCAAACAATACTCTCAAATCCTTTGCTGATACTGTTAGGAAATAAATAACCAATCTGCATTCAAACCCATCAACATATTGAAGAAAATGTAACACATCTCTTTACAGTATTCCCAACGTGTTAAAGATCATCTTACCCTTGTATGCAAACACACTCTTATAGTCAAGTTTTCTCAAGGTTTACCCAAAAGAAAATTGATTAATAAATTCTTAAATTCGTTAAAATTCAAAGGAGAATATAACTTATCTATCTAGGACGCTAGGTATGTTCTTCTTGATTTTGATCTAAAGGAAGACATGTTCAAAAGCTGGACAATAAATGTTTGGACCATTGGTGAAGCACCAATGAGGTTGTTAAGATGGAAAGAAGATTTCAATCCAAAATATGAAAGTGCTTTTACACATGTATGGACCAGAATCGAAAGACTTCATTAGTATCTCAACAATGAAAACATAATGATACTACCAAATCAAAGCCTAACGGATTTTAGTCTAAAGTTGAAATTGAAAGTAAAACAAGTGATTCTCAAAGCAATATTATCACCAAATCTACCGAAGCTTACAAATAAAAAGTTTACCAGCCAAAAGTAAAATCAATGACTATTAAACAAGATCAAATAAATGTGGAAAAATCTAACAACATACATTCCATATAGCATCTATCATTAAAAAATAATCATCTTGACCCCATATATCTTACAAATCCTTTTCCACTTTGACTATATTATAGGTTTTTTTTATATCATCTTGACCCCATAAGAATTTATTCAACAAAATATAATTTTTATAACATTTTTAGGTATCTCAGTATTTTTCATATAATAAATTGGATAAGATATGAGAACTGATTTTATGAGAATCAGTCTCCCACCAAACGAAAGAGATTTGAAATTCCATTAAGTTATTTTGTTTCCTATTTTATCAATAAGAGAAGCAAAATAGATAGAGTTTATGGTTAAATGAATAGATATTCCTAGGTCTTTAAATGGTAAAATACTACGTTTAAAACCTAAGGCCCTTTCTAATGCATTTATTTGGACTCTTCTCATTTGAGGATGAGAAACGAAGGTTGTTTTATATTTGTTAACTGGTTGACCTGATAAAGATTGATATAAATCAAGAAATTTACAGATTTTCTTAATAACATTAATGGAACCATTGGAGAAGATAAAGGTTGTTTAGTTATATCTCATAGAATGCTATTATAAGTGAGCAATGATCCTCTAGAGTTATATCTCATAGAAGGATAAAGGTTGTTTAGTTTCTTTATTTCCTTCAAAAGGAATTCTCCAGCAATGATAAACATGTTGGGTGATAAATGATCACCCTGTCTGATACCGTTGCTAGAACTGAAATATACAAAAGAACAACCATTGCTAATGATAGAGTGTTGAATATTTTTTTTTGTTTCAAAGGGAACCCGCAGCCGCTATTCAGAGTGCAATGAGTGCGCACAAGGTAAACCCTCAGTCTGACACGATAGCCTGCAAACCAACGCCAGAAGGTAAACCACACAAAGTGACAGTCTCAACCGAGAAAACGTATGTAGAGGGACTCGAACTCATGACCTTTGGTCACAGACATGCCTTACTTAACCAACTCGGCTACCCCTTTGGGGAAAAAATTGTTTTTTGGGATCCAACACGAGGTTTTTTAATATATGAATTGTTTTTCAATGCTTGTTTTAATAAGGTTAATGAACTTTTGATTGAAACCAAAAACCGGCATAATATTGTATATGAATTGAAATTTTATCCTATCAAATACTTTTTCCATATCTAGGTTTATTATTATATTATCTCCTCTTATTTTTTTGCTTAAGTCCGGAGTAAGTTCATGTGTGATTAAATGTTCTCTTGTATATATTTTTTTCAACAAATTCTCCTTGTTCTTCTAAGATGATTATAAGGAGAATTTTGGAAATTATAGTGTTTATTATCTTTAACAAGTATTCTATTGAATACTGTACAAAGGCTGATAGGTATGAATTATATCCAATCTTTTGGATAATTTATATTTGAGATTAGGAAGATTGCAGTAGCAAAGATGCCTTTAGGGTAAACAAATATTATTAATATAAGTTGTGATAACTTCAAGTAAGTCATGTTTGATAATGGTCCAACATTCTTTAAAGAATCTGGAGTTGAATCCATCAACTCCAGATACACTATAAGTGTTAAGTAATTTAGGAATAAGACTATTGGTTATCTTGATCATTAAGTAATTTAGGAATAAGACTATTAATAAGATTATAGTAAGGATTAATAGGTTTTTCACAATTTAAGATGTTTGAATAGTAATTGACTACAAAATCTCCTGTTACCTTATGGTTTTAAATCTAATTGTTGTTAATGTTTATTCCATGAGTTATGTTTCTTTTAACAAAATTGTGAAATGATTTGGTGTTTTTGTCACCTTTTCGAGCAAAAATGATGCACTTTTTTGCTGCTATAATATTTCTTCTCGGCAAGCAAGGTTAAATGTATTTCTCCGGATTTGGATAGATGAATTTTTTTATCAGTCTTGATTAGTTCTTACATGAGAAGGAATACTCGGGAGAGAGAAAAAAGGGGCTCCAAGAAGTAAAAAAAGCTTTCTTGAATCCTAGGCCACTATATCAACTCGATTGTAGACCCTTAGCATTTTCTCCTTCCTTTCTCTCCCTTTCTCCCTTTTCTCCATTTTCTTCCCTTTTCTGCGCCTTTCTAAACCATAGAACACTAATGGCGGCTCGATCGGAAATTCCTCATCTCGAAGAAGAATTAAAGGATTTCTCAGCTCAACAACAAGAAAATAGGCCTAATCAAGAATCAAAGGTTTATCAACAAAATTTTCCTTTAATTCGAGGCTATACAGGTGACATACAACCTGAAGAAACAATCCAGGAGATTTTCAACAATCCGATATCTGAAGAGGCTCCAAAAGTTCGTCAACCGAACAACACAAGGAGATCCTATACTGAAATGGTGAAAAGCACAATGAAAGTGAATCCAGAATTGAATGAAGAATCTAAGAAGGGTTTCTTGCATACAAATGTATCTAGTGGAGATATGGAAGACTACCAATATGTGAGATTCAAAGAATCAGATAAGTCTATCCTCTCCTCTCTGTCTAAAACTACTTTGATTGCAAAATTTTCGTTTGGAACCCCTTAAATGGACGATTGTAAGTATTTTCTTGCATCCTTTAGATTCTTAGGTAATTATAGTGCCTTTAAGTGGGATTACAGACATATATTTGTTGAATTTGATAATTTAGATGATATCAAAATATTCTTGAAAATAACTGTCAGAACAATAGGACAATTTTCATTTAGAATCTTCAAATGGTCTATTGACTTTCATCCCAAATGAGAGTCTCCATTGACTCCCGTTTGGGTTTCTTTCCCAAACATTCCTGAATTTATGTATAACCCTGACTCTATGAAGCACATTGCCAAATCAATGGGATTACTTTTGTCAGTGTGCATACCCATTAAAAACCATGCAAGCTTTAACATGTGCAAAGCTTGGACAATAGTGGACACTTCAAGTCTCCTTCCCCAAAGAATCTGGATAAGCTTTGGAGAAAGAGACGGTTTCCGGCAGGATGTCACTTATAATCACATCCCTGCTTACTGTAAAAAATGCAAGCATATTGGACATAGTGAAATGTTATGTAAAATGGAAGAACTTACACTAAAAGATTAAAAGGAATTGAATAGAAATAAAAAATTGAAAACTAATGAAATTTGGATCCCAAAATTAAAGTCAGTAATAGTTGAATCTAACAAACAAAAGTTTCATGAACATAATAAATTAATTTTTTTAATGAAGGTGATGTGATATTAATGAAGGTGAACAGAGAACACATAAAAAGAATAACCTTATTTTCAACCAAAAAGACATTCCACCTGATATTAATGAAGGTGATGTGATTGAAGCAATTCAATCCATCAACTTAAGTAATTCATTCAACATATTTAATGAAGAGAACTCCTCTGGAAATGAATCCTCCGACCCTTCTCTAAATGTAAGACCAAACCGAAGTCTACCTCAGTCTCCAGTCACCAAATAAATGGAAAATATATATTAAAACTATTAGGAAAACCAGCAGGACAAAGATCAAATGAGTTAAAAATAATCTAATAAATAAGCCATTGAACTTCAAAAGATCTGTTAGATCCTTGAAATCTTTTAAAAAATGATTATTACATTCCTCAATTGGAATATTAGAGGAGCAGTGAGCCAAGTTACTTTAAGAAGAATCAAACATATTGTCAAGAAATATTCAATGGATCTTATAGTGCTGCAAGAGCCTATGATATCTATTGAAAAATTGGAAAAACAACTAAATTACTTGGTTTTGAAAATTATTTTGGTAATATAAACAATAAAATATGACTGTTATGGAGAAAACATATAATATTCAAATACTTTTCAACTCTGACCAACTACTCCACACTATGGTACATCGCCTTGCTTCCAGGAAAGAAGTACTGGTTACCATAGTGGATGCAAAATATAATCGAATCCAAAGACTATCTCTTTAAGACCAATTAAGAAGCTTATCTAAAAATAATAAACCTTGTCTTTTTGTTGGAGATTTTAACACAATCTCCAACGCAAGAGAATAACTGAACTGTGTAACTTTGTGTATTAACGGAATGGATGAATTCAATAATATGATACTGGACTGCAATCTTGAGGACCCTGGATTTACAGGATCAAACTTTACATGGTCCAAAAATCATAAGTGGAAACACTTGGACAGGGTTTTACACAAGGATTATTGGAGAGAATATTTCGATAACACTAGGGTGAAGCATCTGGCCTGAACTAGGTCATATCATTCAGCCTTAGTTATATCAATCTCAATAATGTTGACATATCCTAAACCATCATTTAGATTCCAAAATATATGGTTAAACCATCAGTATTTTAAAAAGACAATGAAAAATAATTAGAATATTCAAATAGATACAACACTTTTTATTAACTCTCAAATTCATTCCTTTTAGTACAAACTAAAGAGGCTTAAATACCACTTAAAAATTTAGAATAAAGAAGTTTTCTGTAACATATTTGATTGCATTGAAAAAATTAAAGGAGGAAGTTAAGATAACTGAATCTATATTAGAATATTCTAACTCCATAGAGAATAAAATGAAACTTTCTAAGTTAAAAGCTAATCACTTAACTTTTCTTGCAAGAGAAGAAACTTTCTGGCAGCAAAAAAGTGCTGCAACATGGCTAAAAGATGGAGATAATAATACTAATTTTTTCACAATTTTGTTTAAAAAAAGAAGAAATAGGAACATAATTAATGAGATTCTAGATAATAATATACTCTTAGAAGACCAAAGTTTAATAGGAGAATCTGCAGTCAAGTTCCTTAAAGAGTTATTAAATCATCAATTAAGGGAATCAGTCCCTGAATTTCTATCTGATATAATACCTAAACTAATAAATGACAAAGATAATAGTTCAATACTAGAAAATCCAACAATTGATGAAATACAATTAGTTTTTAAGAGCCTAAATAGTAATAGTGTATCTGGAGTTGATGGATTCAACTCCAAATTCTATCAAGAATGCTGGTCTATCATTAAAGATGATTTAGCTAAGGCCATAATTGCATACTTTAAAAATTCTATATTCCTAAAAGGTATGTTTACAACCTCAATTTGTTTAATTCCTAAGACCAATTCACATAAAACAAGTTTGTGCTCTGTTTTTAACATAATTATTTTAAAACTAATCAATAATAGATTGCCAATATTACTACCTAAAATAATATCAAAGGAACAAGAAGCTTATGTACGTAATATGAATATTCAGGACAATATTTTAATCGCACAAGAATTGGTAGATACATTAAGAAAAAATATGGAGGTAGTAATATAATTATCAATCTAGATATGAAAAAAGATTTTGACAAATTAAGATTTAAGTTCATTTATCAAGTAATGCAGGCTTTTGGTTTTAATAACCAAGTTATTAACTTAATCAAAAAGGGAATTGAAAATATTTTCTACTTTGTTAGTATAAATGGGATTGCTTATGGTTACTGTTAACATGCACATGTTCTACGTAGCATCTCAATTGTTGTATTTGTTAAAAACAAAGAGAGAAGTAGTAGCCGCAGGAAGCGGCTAGGTTTTTGTGTTTATTAGAAAATGTTCCCTTTTGTTTTATTGATGCATTAGAGATGTAATTCAAGAATTTACCAATAGTAAGGCTCTCAATATATAGAGAAATTAGACGCCTATACAAGGAAACTTAATACACTGAATATTCTAACACTCCCCCTCAAGTTGTGTAGTGGGATCACTGGTGTGAATTAAAGTTGTAGTGAGTGAATTAAGAACAGAAAGTCTACAAAGAGAATTTAAAGTAGTGAAAAGTACTTCTGAATATATCATAGGTCAAAATAACTCCTTCAGCCTCTTTAAATAGGCAAGGTGAGTTAGTTAGAGAAACGGTTACATATTGGTATATTTACAATTTAACCCTTCGGTTTCTCCTAAAGCCTAATTTAATCTTATAATTATAGAACTTATCACTTTAGTCCCTATTAATTGCACTTATGTCCCTGAGGAATATCTTTCCTTATCAGTAGCCCCCCTAGTTCTTATACATTAATGTATAAGAACTATTAGCTCTTCGAATTCTTCCTCGGATCAACATCATTTTACGTCTTTATTATGATTGAACTCAATGGTCTAGGACTTTCTTCGAATTTGTGAATAAGTGCAAACGGATTTCTCAATTGCCTCGAATTTAACTCCTCTTCGAATTTGACTTCTTGTGGTATAGCTTTGCCTTTTCTTCGAACATTATTACTTCAAACATAGTTTAATAACACTTCGAAATCTCTGAACCCTACCTGATGGATTGATTAGACCTCTAGTGGTAGACCTGTGACATCACTAGTTTCCTTTTCGTTTCATATTCCACCCAATGAAAACAACTTACTTGTTCCACACTTTCACATTCTCGACGTCATTCTTTTACCCTATAAATACCCAGCTATTCATTCATTAAGAACTTTTTAGAGAATCCGCCTTTTGAACCATCTTCAATCTGTTCTTCATCTTCAACCTCTTCATCTTCAACCTGTTCTTCATCTTCAACCTGTTCTTCATCTTCAACCTCTTCATCTTTTCTCGTCTTTCCAAGCAATCTCTCATACCAATACCCATTGTATGAGAAGATACCCTAGATACAATAGATTTAAACCCAGAAGACCAGTAAGATCAAAGAAAAATCTTTTTCCTGGTTCCAGTAACCAAGTATTCGGGGCCTACGATTATCTTTGCATTTCTCGAAGAGCCAAAGAATACAAAGCTGCTGGGTTGATCTACAACGGTCCTCACTCTTCCTGTACCACTTTTAAATACGGCAACTTCAATCCTAACCTTGCCACTTCGTCTTCACCTTTAGTTTCTAACCCAGAAAATAGCTCAACAGCCTCTCCTCTTCAAAATCCAGCCAAATCTTCATTGCTAAGACCTCATCGGAAATCTACAGTAGTTACTTTAGACAAGCCACCAACTGATAACAAATCACAACCCAAATCACTTGTCCTTCAAGTCGAAGAGACAAAAAACCTTCAATCCAACACACTCCCTCCTCAATTCGAGGCTATCAGAGCTAAACGTGCTAAAAAATCACCTTTCTTAGTAATGGGTGAAGAAGCAAAAAACTCTTCTCCTCCTCAACACTCTCCTCCTCCCCCACAAGAAGTGGATGACACTACACCAGAGTGTAGTCAGCCAATTCCTGTGACTCAACAGGAGACTCAAATCCGAAGTCACTCCGATGAAGGTCACAAAAAAGACGATTCAGAAGCTACTGAATCTGATGCCGAAGAGGAATCCGAGGCTGATGGTGTAGCTCCTCCAAAGAAAACTCGAGGGAAAAAAGCTCTTATTACACTTCCTGAGAACGTTGCCTCCTTAGTTCAAGAAAATCTCAAGCCTCTTTCTGCTTGGTACATTCTTGCCTTAAAGAATGTATCCTACAGCTACTACCTCGAATCCGAGAAAGAGCAACTCAGAAGGCTATGGGGGTTAACTGACAATATGACTCTTCGATTGCCAGTTGAAGGAGAGACACCCTTAAACTGTCAAAAAGATGAGCTGGTAGTGTACCCTGAGCTCTTCAACTGGGGACTTCGGTTTCCCCTTGATCCGATGATAGTAAAGTTCTTCGAAATCCACAGACTGTGCCCAACACAAGTCACCCCCAACTTGCTCTTCACTTTGTTCTCAGCAATTATGGTATCGAGGCTTGGAGGCATTCCCCTCGAAATCGAGGACTTCATCTCAGTAACCAAAGTCTCAAATGGCCCTGTTCTGCCGTTTTATTACTTAACCCTTGAAGATGATTTGAAAATTATCGACGACCTCCTCGAAGCCGATAAGTTCTGGAAACAAAGGTTCGTCTTTCTGTCAGGTGCCTGGGAAAATGGCAAAGAAATTTCCGATGCCAATCCTTCCAGACTCACCCTTACTTGGAGAGACAGTAGTAAGTGATACCTTCCTTTATTTATCTAGTTGTTTTTGAATCAATTTATTTAGCTAACTATTTATCTCTCTTTAGAAATTCCGAGGCGGTTTAAGGGTCGTCGAAAAGAAGCCAAGCTTATCTTCCAAAAGATGGCTGAGTGGGCTGAAAAGTCTTGGGGAAATGGCTTTCATTCAGCATTCGAGCCCATTAACTTTGTTAATAGCCATCTCTGGCGTATATCTTTAGGGGCCGACTTCCCTCAGGATCCGATGACGCCACCAGATCCCCTCCTAGCAGTTGAGAGGATACTTGCACCAGATGGGAAATGCTATCTTCCGCTTCAGAATCGAAGTGACAGCCATCTTCCTTTGAAGAAGAAAAGAAAATTGACCCAGAAGAAAGCCAGCACAAGCAGGGCTAAGCCTTCCAAGACTTCGAAGAGTGTAGGGAAAAGAAAAACATCTGCACCTTCACTTCCCACTATATCCGAAGAAGATCAACCTGCCCTGAAAAAGAAAAAAGACACTTCTCCAAAAAAGAAAAAGAATAAGTCTAGCAAGCCAAATGAAAAGAACGAAGCTGATATGCTAGAGGCTGTGCTAGCTTCCGAGGCACAGGGTAAAACTTTTGTTTAGGAAAACCCTGAAGGAGAAATAACACTTGGAGATAAACAAATAGATGATTATCTGAATTTCGAAGACTTTAACTCAAGTGGAGATTTTGTGTTTTCTGGCTCTCAGACTACCAATGTTGTTCCACCAATTTTTACTGGGGCTGGTACAGCTTCGACATCTAACACCATCGCTCCTGTTCATCAGCCATTAGTCTTTCCTCACTCAGAGAAATCCTATGAGGTAACTTCAATTCTCCAACCTTTTCCAAATTTAATTGCTGCAGTCACAAAGTTATACGAAGAGGTGAGCAAATCTCAAACCCAATTGGAGCGCCTCGCCCAAGAGTTAGCTAGGAGCAGAAAAGAAACAGTCTCTGAAAAGACTTCGAAAAACGAAGCACTCCAGAAATTCGAAGCTGAGAAAGAACAGCTTCTTAAAGAACACAAGGAAGAAGTCGAAGCTCTTAAAACTACTCATCTGCAGGCTCTTGAAGATCTAAAGGCTGAACATTCTACTGCTATTTCCGATGCTACGACACTTATTAAGGAAACGAAAGAGAAACTGGAAAAAAGCCAGAGTGAGATTACTACACTTCGAACAGGATTCGAAGAAGAAAAGAAAGCTGCAGTCAAAAAGGCTGAAACCAAAGTTAGTTCTGTGATGCTCGAAGGCATGAAGAAAACTCAAATTGATACATCCATTCAGCTTCTTCGAGAAGTTCATGCTGCTTGTCCATGACTAGACTTATCAGACCTTTGGAAACGAGTTCTAGAAGAACAACGCCCCAAGGAAGCTTTCGAAGCGCCACCAAGCTCCTCCTCAGAAGAAGGAAATAGTTCCGAAGAGGAATCATCAGAAGGAGAAGAAAATGATGCCTAATAGGCTAGGCAGTTCGTTTTTGTTTTTTGTGTATGTGATTAAGTACTCCCCCCATTTTTTGTAAACTTTGTATTTTATCCCACGAGGAAACCACTTATCTTTTTTTTATATCTTAAATTTCTGGTATACTTGTTTGAACTGGTTATTCCTAAACATAAATGCACTCATAAGTCATGGCACCTCGAAAAATAGATGCACTCATAAGACGTGGCACCTCGAAAAATAGATGCACTCATAAGACGTGGCACCTCGAAAAATAGATGCACTCATAAGACGT
Organism: Limnanthes douglasii subsp. nivea; assembly: GCA_036936605.1. Taxonomy (NCBI): domain Eukaryota; kingdom Viridiplantae; phylum Streptophyta; class Magnoliopsida; order Brassicales; family Limnanthaceae; genus Limnanthes; species Limnanthes douglasii. The sequence continues at coordinate 175,541,167 of JAUPFV010000003.1, forward strand.
GGCACCTCGAAAAATAGATGCACTCATAAGACGTGGCACCTCGAAAAATAGATGCACTCATAAGACGTGGCACCTCGAAAATTTGGTTGTTTCTTCAAAGCTATCGCTTCGGAAAATTATTCTTGGTCAACTTTCAAAGATGATCAGTCTTTGCCAAATTACCAAAATAACAAATCACACATCATAGCAAACAACCAATGGCCAAAAGAAATTTTATTAAAAAATTCAATATTAACCAGACACCTCGTTAAAACCTTTCTGGGCCAACAGATAAGGAAAGAGTATGTCTGTTTTACAAAAATTCGAAGTTCAGTTTTACTCACAGTACAATTTCAAGTGCTCTATGTTACAAGGGTGCTTGAGCATCCTTCCTTCTCGATCTGATAACCTGTAGGAACCTGGTTTGACCCTAATTTTAACTTCGTAAGGACCTTCCCAATTCGGGGCCAATTTTCCGAGGTGTTTATCCTTGGTGTGAAGAAATACTTTTCGTAACACTAGATCGCCAATTTTGAATTCCCTTCTCTTAACTTCAGCATCGTACCTGCTTCTCATTAATGTTTGATAATGGATCACATTCAAATGTGCCTTGACCCTTTTTTCTTCCAACAAATCAAGTTCCACCCTTCTAGCCTCATCGTTATCTGCATCGGAATATTGTAGTAGTCTATAAGAGGGCAATGTAGATTCAGCAGGGCACACAGCGTCCATCCCATATACTAAAGAAAAAGGGGTCTCTTTTGTAGCCTCTCTAGGGGTTGTTCTATATGCCCATAATACTTCTTGAAGAAAATTTGGCCATTTCCATGCTGCTCCTGCCAAATTTTTCTTCAAGCCATCCAAAATAGATCTATTTGTAACTTCTACCTGTCCATTTGCCTGGGGTGAAAAGGAGTGGAAAAACATTGCTGTATCCCTTTCGAAGAGCAAAAAGAGTCCATTTCCTTGTTATTAAATTGAGGACCATTATCAGTTGTTATTTTCCGAGGTATTCCAAAACGGTAGCAAATGTTACTTTGAATAAACTTGATTACATCCTTAGCTTTTGTCCCAGCTAAGGGTTCTGCTTCTGCCCACTTCGAAAAATAATCAACCGCAACAATAATCATTTGTCTTCCACCAGAAGCCATAGGTAATGGTCCCACTAAATCAATTCCCCACCTATCGAAAGGAACCGCCTCTGAAATCGTCATTAGGGGTACCGCTGGTTTGTGTATTAAATTTGCATACCTTTGGCAAGTGTCACAACTTCGAACTAACGACTTGGCATCTTGCAAAATGGTAGGCCAATAATATCCTGCCAACAATACCCTACGCGTTAAAGCTCTAAACCCACAATGAGCTGACCCATCCCCATCATGCAGTTCGGACAGAATGTTCTGAGACTCATGCTTGCTTAAACATCGTAGTAAAGGTTTCGAAGCAGACCTTTTGTACAATACTCCATCCAGTACCACATAGCCAAGGGATTTGTACTTTATTTTCTTGAGCAAGTGTTTATCCATAGGTAATATTCCATTTGAAATAAAGTTTAACAAGTCAAACCTCCAATCTCCTCGAGCGCACATCGGATTATTTACCACCTCATCAACAACTTCACATTGCTCAGAATTCAGTATGATTGAAGGCGATGGTTGTGTTACAATCCATGGGTATTCTTCTGAGTAAGCCATTGTTGCCAAAGAATCAGCCATAGTGTTGTTTCCTCTTCGAATATGCTCCACTTCGACATTTTCAAACTGCGCCATCATCCCCCGAAGCTCTTGTAGGTACAAAACCAAACGCTCCTTTTTAGCTTCTGACACCCCTTTAACGTGGTTAACTACCAACTGTGAATCTGTTTCCAAGCGTACAAACATTGCTCCACAAATCTTCGCCAACCGCAACCCTGCTAGCACAGCCTCATATTCAGCTTCGTTATTTGAAGCATGAAAGCCAAATTTTATAGCTTGAAACATAAATTCCCCTGTTGGTGCCACCAACTCAACTCCTGCACTTGACCCTTTACTACTGGAGCCCCCATCAGTTCGTATTGTCCACGTTGGGTTCTCATTCACCTTTTCAGCATCTTTCTCTTCGGATCTGCTTGAGTGAAACTCCACCAAAAAATCTGCTAAAGCTTGAGCTTTGATAGCTGTTCGAGGAGAAAATAGCACATCGAAATCTCCCAATTCCACAGACCACTTGGTCATTCTTCCTGAAATGTCTGGTTTTTGCAAAACATTTTTTAATGGATATGAAGTTCGAACTACAATCGTATGTGCCTGGAAGTAAGGGCGCATTTTTCTTGCTGCCACTACTATACACAGTGCCAATTTTTCGAGCTTCAAGTAGCGTTTCTCAGCATCAACCAAACTTTTGCTGACATAGTAAACTGGCTTCGAAATTTTTGTGTCCTCACTGATTAAAACCGCGCTCACTGCATAATCTGACACTGCTATATACAAAAATAACTGCTCACCTTTCCGAGGCTTTGATAATATTTCAGGAGAGGACAAAAGATTTTTGATCTTCAAAAAGGCTTCTTCACAATCCGAAGTCCACTCGAAATTATTGGGTTTACGCAGCACCTGGAAAAAAGGCAAGCACTTATCTGAAAAACGAGAAATGAATCTGTTCAAAGCTGCTAACCTGCCCGTTAGCATTTGCACTTCTTTGATATTCCGAGGTGAAGACATCGATATCAGAGCCTTCAACTGTTCTGCATCCACCTCGATTCCTCTTTCACTAATCATATACCCCAAAAATTTGCCAGATCGGACTCCAAATGTGCATTTTTCTGGGTTCAACTTCAATTGAATGGCTCTAAGATTCAAAAACGTCTCTTCTAAATCATCAATATGTTCATCATCACTTTTGCTCTTAACAAGCATGTCATCGATGTACACTTCAATATTTCTTCCAATATGTGAAGCAAACGCCTTATTCATCAGCCTCTGATATGTTGACCCAGCATTTTTCAATCCAAACGACATTACTTTATAGCAATGCAAACCTCTGTCAGTAATAAAAGTCGTGCTTTCTTCATCATCTGGATTCATTCGAATTTGATTATACCCCGAAAATGCATCCATGAAAGTCAAAATTTTATTTCCCGAAGTGGAATCCACTAACTGATCTATTCGAGGCACCGGAAAAGGATCTTTTGGACAGGCTCTATTCAAATCTGTGAAGTCCACACACATCCGCCATTTTCCGTTCTTCTTTTTTACTACCACCGGATTAGCCGTCCACCTCGGATAATTGGCCTCCCTAATGTGCCCCATCTTGTATAGCCGATCCACTTCGGCAACTATGGCCTCAGATTTCTCCAACGAAAAAGCCCTTCTTTTTTGGATAATCGGTTTGACCTTCGGATCAACCGCTAGGCTATGACATATGATGTTACTTGGGACCCCCACTACGTCTTCGGATCTCCACGCAAACACATCCAAATTTTCAGACAAAAAAGTCAACAACTTTTCTCGCATCGACAAAGATAACAGAGTGCCAATTCGAAGTACCCTGCCATTATTGAAAATATATTCCTCTATTTCTTCATTGACCACCACAGAACTCGGGGTTGACCTCGGATCATCAATTCCCTCATCTGTTCCATCAGAAGACAACCCCCAAACTGCTAATTCTCCATCAGATCATCAGAACTTTTGCCCCGTAGTCTAAATGCAGCAGCATAACATTCTCTTGCTACCTTTTGATCACTTCGAACTACACCGACCCGGTCCTCAATTACATACTTCAAACACTGATGAACTGTGGAAACTACAACATACATCTTCGCCAACCACGACCTCCCAAAAATAGCATTGTAACTTGATGGACAATCTACCACCACAAAAAGTACTTGTACTTTCTTCTTGAAAGGCCCCTTTCCCAAAGAAACTTCACCCTCGAACTCTCCTATCACATTTGCTGTTGCGCCAGTAAACCCTATGATAGTCCTTTCTGATCTTTCTATTCGAGGCGGAGCAGTCAGTCTCTCATACGTTGACTTGAAAAGCACATTAGCAGAGCTTCCTGTATCAATCAGCACTCGTCGAATCTCCACCCGGCATACTTCTGCTCCAATGACCACCGCATCTTCATGTGGCCCAGTAATCCCTCTCAAATCATCCCCGTCGAAAATTATAAAGGGCACATCCTTTCTGCTGCTTAAGTGTGCCGATGCGCCTCCCTCAATTTGTCGCGTTAAGTTTACTATATGCCTCTTCCTCGAATTATTAGTGTTGTTGGTCATCGAATCCCCTCCAAATATTGTTAGTGATCCGAAAAAGGCACACAAATCTCGAACACGTCCCTGACGCATCGGCTCATCTATCGACATTAACAAAAGTCGGCTGGGGTCTGGTTCGACATATTCCGAGGCTACATCGAAACCATCTCCCTCACCTGCAACATCTAAAATCATTAACGCAGTTTCCTGCTTAGAATTGGGATTACCACCTTTAGGAGCTGTTGCCTTGGCATTCTTCCTGACATATTCCAACAACTTTCCATTTTCGATCAGAATTTGCATCTCCTTCTTCAGAGCAATGCAATCATTTGTATCATGGCCGATGTCTTCATGATACCTACAGAATTTATTATTGCGCTCCTCTCTTGGCCTGTTGATAGCTGGTGGCTCTCTAAAATTGATTGTTCCCCTTGTTTTTTCATATATTGAAGCCACGCTCTCAGTTAAATCTGCATAGTAATCTGGCCTTACCCACACATTCGACCTGGACCAAAACTGCTGCTGATTGTTAGAATTATGTTGATTATATCCCCCTTGATACGAGTTCGAGGTTCCTCGGTTAGAAACATTTTGATTGTTCTTCGGACGCGAGGGATTGTTGTTCGAGACGTTAGATTGTCCACTCCCCTTCTGAACAGTACTAGCACCTCCTCGAACCCTCGTCGATTCTTCGACCTTAATCTGGTCCTCAACCTGAGCCATAAGAGCTCCAAATGTTAACGCCCTGCGCCTCGTAGTCTCATCGGCTAAATCGCCAGGCAACAGCCCTTGCCTGAACGCCGCCATAGCCACACTTTCTTCACAGTCATCCAATTCAGCCTTTGTTGACACAAACCTCTTGGTATAATCCTTCAACTTCTCTCCCACAGCCTGCTTGCATTGTATTATTGTGTCTCCATTGGCTCTCATTTCCTTGCTTCCCACAAACTGTCTCCGAAAAGCGGTGTAAAAACTTCTAAAATTTGCAATTGATTCCTTAGGAATCTTATTGAACCATTTTAGCGCAGTTCCCTTAAACGTTTGAGAAAAAGCTCTACACACCAATTTATCGTCATCTTCGAAATTAGTCATGTAGTTTTTAAATTGTTCTATGTGGTCATCGGGATCTTGAGTCCCATCAAACTTATCAACTTTGGAAATATCAAACCGCCTCGGTAGCGGCACAGATCTGATCTCCCTGACCAGTGGTGAGTCCCTCCAGTCAACCCTCTGAACATACTGGTCCTCATTTCTCATCCCCACAGTTGCATATAAGCTGGACTCACCTTCATATTTCCGAGGCGAACACCTCCGAGGCGAGTATTTCCGAGGTGAATATACTCGCCTCTCTTTCTTTTTCCTTCCTTCCTTATACATCTTAGCTGGCCGCAGCTCACGCTCTGCTCCTCTCGAACGGCCTCGAGAGCGTTCGTACCTCGGTGTCTCATCGGACTCGGAATCTTCGAAGTCCTCTTCATCACTAGAGTTTACATACAGTCGCCTTTGTAACTTTTCTTTCCTCTTTATCCCGCTATACTCTTTTTTTTGCTCAGAACGTGTTTTACGCTGCTCATAGTGATCATCGCCATCGTCCATCGACTGATCCGACTGATCATTCTGATCGCCCCCTGCTATCTTAGACCTAAGCCTAGCACCATCATTATTTCCCTTCTTTTTTACCAATTCGTCAAGCTCAGCCACCTTCCTAATCATCTCATTCATTTTTCCTTCAAAATCAAATTGGACTGATTGAGTTGGAACAGATTTACCTGCCTCTTGCAGATTGGATTTCAGCGTTTCCATCGCCTTGCGAACGGATGGATTGTCACCTTCCTCTGGATTCATCTTCAATCAGCGAAAAATCAAACAAAATATGAAAATTCGAACGACAAACTTTGAAAAACGAAAACTCGAACGTCGATTTTTGATCTGTTGATCAAGGTATCCTCGATCCCCTCTTTCTAGCGCCAATTTGGTGTGAAATAAAGTTGTAGTGAGTGAATTAAGAACAGAAAGTCTACAAAGAGAATTTAAAGTAGTGAAAAGTACTTCTGAATATATCATAGGTCAAAATAACTCCTTCAGCCTCTTTAAATAGGCAAGGTGAGTTAGTTAGAGAAACGGTTACATATTGGTATATTTACAATTTAACCCTTCGGTTTCTCCTAAAGCCTAATTTAATCTTATAATTATAGAACTTATCACTTTAGTCCCTATTAATTGCACTTATGTCCCTGAGGAATATCTTTCCTTATCAATCACCAATACCCAACTTGGATCAAACTGATTCGAATGTTCTTGCAGCAACCGCTTTTGTCAGGATGTCTGCCAGTTGGTCTTCGGATCTAACAAACGGAAGTTCGACTGTCCCATCTTCAATCTTTTATTTTATGAAGTGCCTATCTATTTCAACGTGCTTTGCCTAATCGTGCTGTACCGGGTTCTCTGAAATCTTAACCGCAGCTTTATTATCGCACATTAACTGAGTTGGACACTTTAGAGGGGATCCGATTTCTTTCATTATCTTCTTTAACCAAAGTATCTCGGTAATCCCCTTAACGATTCCTCTAAATTCTGATTCAACACTTGACAGTGATACTACTTTATGTTTCTTACTCCTCCAAGTCACCAAGTTACCTCAAAGAAGAGTAAAGTAGCCAGTAGTTGATCGCTTGTTGTTAGGATTCCCTCCCCAATCAACATCTGTGAATACTTCAACATCAAGGTGTCCATTTTTCTTAAAACTTATGCCTCTTCCTGGTGTGCCTTTGAGATATCGAATAATCCTCATTACCGCCTCCATATGTGTTCCTGAGGATGATACATGAACTGACTAACTACTCCCACCGCGTATGCAATGTCGGGTTGAGTGTGAGCTAGATAAATCAATTTTCCCACCAACCTTTGGTACCTTTCTTTATTCGCTGGTCTGGCCCCTTCAATTATCTCTAGTTTGTGATTCACAACCATAGGAGTGTCATTTGGTTTGGAATCCACCATGCCAACTTCAGCTAATAAATCCAATATAAATTTCTGTTGGGAGATATAAATTCATCCTCTTGACCTAAGAACCTCGATTCCTAGGAAATACTTCAATCCCCTAAGGTCTTTCATTTCGAACTCCTTGAAGAGGTTTTTCCTAAGAGAGCTAATTTCTTCTTCGTCATTCCCCGTTATAATCATATCGTCGACATATATTATAAGACAAGTGACTAATTCTCCTCTTTTTTTTGTAAAACAAGGTATTATCCCCAATACTCTATTTGTAGCTATACTGCTTCATTGCCATTGTAAATCTCCCAAACCAAGCACGAGGAGACTGTTTGAGCCCATATAATGCCTTTTTCAGTTTGCATAACGTTTCTTGAAAACCATCAAAGAACCCTGGTGGGGGTTCCATATATACCTCTTCTTCCAAGTCTCCATGTAAGAAAGCATTCTTTACATCAAATTGACGAAGAGACCAATATTTATTCGCGGCTATTAAAAGTAAAACTCTGATAGTGTCAATCTTTGCAACCGGAGAGAATGTTTCAGAGTAGTCTATACCATATGTTTGTGTATATCCTTTAGCAACCGATCTTGCCTTGTGTCGCTCAATGGGGCCATCAGATTTATATTTTATATTAAACACCCATCTACACCCGACTGCTTTCTTCCCTTGTGGTAACACAAAATTCTCCAATGTACCATTCCTTTTTAGAGCTTCCATTTTGGTATTCATTACCTCATGCCATTCAGTCATCTTCTTAGCTTCTTGAGCTCTTTTAAGGATTTGTTCAGAGAGAATAGTAGCTGAAAACGCCTTTGCAATCTTTGTCGTTCCTTTCCTGTCCGTTTTTACCAGATATGTAGAAGCACGGAGAACGTGTTCTGGTGAATACCGGTCAGGAGGAACCCCTCTATTTTTTCTTGGGAGAAGAACCAGAGTTTGAGTTTCAACAAATGAACTTCCTGAAATGTCATGGTCAATAGCATTTTGTGAATTATGACACTGTAAATTGTTTACCTCTTGATGGACATTTTCTTCGGCTGATTCGTTGGTAGTATCCATGGCATTTATTTTTTGTTGGACATTGTCTTTGGGAGAATCATTGGTGGTAAGAACTACCTCGTTAGTCTCTTTTATGTTGGAAGCGACGTGTTCGGTGGCGCCATCTACCGACTCTGTTGGCACATCCTCAAAGTAACTTTCATATAGCAACCAGTCGAGTGATTCACTTACTTTCTCCCCCTGAGCACGAGATTGGTGGTCAAAAAAATAATCATATTCTAAGAAGTCACAGTTCATGGTGACATGGATTCGACGAGTAACCGGATTGTAACACCGATATCCCATTTGATGAACACCGTATCCAACGAATACATACTTTTCAGCACAAGGATTAAGTTTGTTTCGACTAGTTTTAGGGATATGAACAAACACCGAACAACCAAAGACATGAGGTGGTAAGGTCATAACAGATGGAATTGTAACTTGGGTGGCAAGCACTTGTAATGAAGTTTTATTTCCTAGACATCGGGTTGGTAGACGATTTGCAAGATACGTAGCTGTAGCAAGAGCTTCTGGCCAAAGAGAATGAGGAACTCTAGATTCAATCATAATAGCACGAGTTTTTTCAAGTAAAGTACGATTTTTTTGTTCTGAAGTACATTTTTGTTGAGGTGTGTTTGGACAAGTGGTTTGATGGATAAAACCATTTGTTTTGAAAAAATTATCCATTGTTTGGTTGACAAACTCTGTTCCATTATCAGAACGGAGAATTTGTATTTTTTTTCAAATTGAGTCAAAATCATTTTGTAAAAACAAACAAATATTTCTGGTACTTCCGATTTATGTTTCATGAAGTATATCCAAGTCATTCTTGAGAAATCATCTACAAATAAAACAAAGTATCTGATTTGATTATTAGTGAAATTTGGTGTTGGACCCCAAACATCAGAATGGATTAGCGAAAAAGCATAATCAACTATAGTATTACTTTGATTAAATGAGACCCTACGATTTTTTGCAAGAATGCAAGTTTCACATTTCTCCTGAATGGAATTATTCAAAAAAAGACTAGGAAACAAACTCTTAAGATAGCTAAAAGAAGGATGACCAAGTCGTCGGTGCCATAACCAAAGTTTCCTTTCGGTTGTTCCGTGAATAAGCATGGCATGTCCCTTATGAACTATCTCATCAACATAATAGAGATCTCATTGTTCAGTACCACGCCCAATGATCTCCTTCGTACGAATGTCCTGTAAAATGCAAAAAAAATGGATACATAAGAACCACACAGTTGAGTTGTTTTGTCACTTGACTGACATATAATAACTTTAAGGATAGTGAAGGAATGTAAAGGCAGTTTTTAATTTCCATTTTTTCCGAAAAAATAATTGAACCTCCTCCTTTGACTTCACAAATTTCTCCACTAGCAGTCTCAATATGGGATTTCTTTGGAGATGACATGTCACCAAATTATTTAGGATCATAAGACATGGTGTCCGTAGCCCCACAATCAAAGATCCAATTCATTGATTTCTCAAACCCTTTACCTCCAAGTTTTTCATAGGAGTTCACCGCCATTCCTCCAAAACCAGTACCACTTCCTTGCTCATTTTTAGTCGGATCTTCACCGCCACTTGTAGACGAAGCCCGCTTGACATTAGATCTGAAACACTGGTTATTTTTCTCCTTAGGACCATCCTCCTACCATTCTGGATAGCCAACCAGCTGGAAACATGTCTCTTTAGTGTGTTTCTTCATCCCACAATGAGTGCAATACAACTTGGATTTATCTTCTTTCTCTTTGGATCAGAATTTAAACCTCTGTGCAGAATCTTTAGCAGCCAAACCCATTCCAATTTCAATCGAGTCACTATCAGAAGAACTTGATTTTAGTATATTAAGCCTAGCCACTTCCCTTCGTATTGTAGCACATGCTGTTTCCATGGAAGGAAGATGATCCTTTTTCAGGATATCTCTCTTGACTGGTTCCAGCTTGTCATTAATCGTCATTAGCAATTGATAGAGTCTTTGTTCTTGAGTCTTCTTATTGTAGATCTAAATGTCTTCTGGGTCTTTCATAGGGTTCGGATCTCGCCTATCTATAGACACCCAGATGTTCTGCAGTTTGTTCTACAAGTCTTCTAGTGTATCAGACCCTTGCCTTAATGAATTAGCCCTCTTATGAAGGTCAAACACCTGTAACGAATCTGTACCAGAACTGTATGTGGTGGCTAACCCATCCCAGAGGGCTTTTGCAGTGGGATATTGCGAGACATTATTCACCAACCTGGATTCAAGATTCTGGATAATCCATGTGAAAACACATTGATAATCTTGTTCCCACCTTGTATATGTTTTGTCAGTTTTGGATGGAGGTGTCGGCTCCCCTGTAATGTGAGAACCTCTCCCCCTTCCCCCAATTGCTTTCTTCACCAAGTTTGCCCATAGGGCATAGTTTTCACCACCGATTTTAATCCCTAGGGATAAATTTTCGGGGTTAGTTGTTTGTTGTTGTGTTCCGAGACCATTTCTCAGAATGGCAGCAATCTGCGCTGTTAATTCATCAAGGATTTGACTGACCACGACTTCATTGCCAGCCATCTTTGTTGAGGATGTTCAGAATTCCCAGAATCACACGTGCTCTGATACCATGTTAACATGCACATGTTCAACGTAGCATCTCAGTTGTTGTCTTTGTTAAAAACAAAGAGAGAAGTAGTACCCGCAGGAAGCAGCTAGGGTTTTGTGTTTATTAGAAAATGTTCCCTTTTGTTTTATTGATGCATTAGAAATGTAATTCAAGAATTGACCAATAGTAAGGCTTTCAATATATAGAGAACTTAGAGGCCTATACAATGAAACTTAATACACTGAATATTCTAACAGTTATTTTAAATCAAGTAATGGTATCAAACATGGTGATTCTTTATCCCCCTCTCTTTTCATTATAGCTGAAGAATTTTTAATAAAGGGTATTAATAAAACTGTATCTCAAGATCCTCAACTCATATACAGAACTAGAGGTTCACTCAACATCAACTACTTAGCCTTTGCAGATGATGTTGTGTTGTTCATAAATGACTCAGTTAAAAATGTTAAGAAACTCTTTAGTTTCATGGATACATATCAACTATTATCTGGTCAACAAATTAATATACAAAAAACTACTTTTATATCTCCATCTCCCATGACTAAACAACGTATTAGTACTTTGGAGAGTCACTATAGGATTTAAATACACCTACATACCTTTCAAACATTTAGAAACACCTATCTTTTTAACTAATAACCATTGTTATTATGATGAATTGAATGACAAAATAAGATCAAATATTAATAATCGAAACTCAAAATCCTTATCTTTCGGTGGAAAGCTGATTTTGATTAAATCAGTCATTCTGGCTTTTCCTCTTTACTATATGGAAATTATGTTATTAACAAATAATATTATTAACCGAATACGCAAGGTTATTAATAAATTTATTTGGGGTTATAGTGACATTAATAGGACTATAATTTGGACTGACAGGACAAAAATTTGTAAAACCTATAGTGAAAATGGTCTTAATGTTAATGATCTCTCAGATACACAATCTGCATTCTCATTTAAACTATGGTTGAACTTTAAGGAAAATAAATCTTTTTGGGCAAATCTAATGCATGACATTTATTGTTCAAAACCTCATCCATTACAAGCCTTGGTAAAACAAGTAGACTTAAAAGTATGAAAGAGAATGACTAAAGCTAAGTTTCAAGATGAGTAAAATATTATCTGGATTATTGGTAAAGTGAATATAGACTTTTACTTAGATAAATGATATCATTCTAACTCATTACTAAAACTAGTTACTAATGTAAGGACCAATTGGTATAAAAAAACTAAGGTTGAAGAATTATGGACCAATTTCTCATGGAATATGCCTAAACTGAGCACTGAAGTAATATTTCCAACATAAATTAAAAAAATCTCAAAAATACCAATCAATCCAACCTGTGAGGATTCTATCATCTGGAAACTTTCTCCAGATGGTAAATTCAATCTAAAATCAACTAGGAATTAAATCAGACCTAAACATATACAATCTAACTTTGAAGTAAATTATGGAATAACATTTCACCTAAAAAATATTCAATAGCCTTATGGAGAGTACTAAACAACTTGGTACCAGTAGATTCTATCCTTCAACTAAGAGGATTCTATTTAGCATCTAATTACTAGTTTTGTCCTGAATGTGAGACTTTAAATCATATATGTGTATCATGCCCAATCACGTGGGAAGTATGGCATCATTTTTCTAGAATATTTGATACCATTATAGGTCAACATATGACTATTATCACATTATTAATAAATGTCTCTTATCAACAACAAAAAAACACATGTTAGAACAATTCTACCTTCTTTAATAATATGGTCTATCTGGAACGCAAGAAACAAAACAGAACATGATAACTTACTATTTTCTGCTAAATCTATTATTGACCATGTTATATATCTTATCACTACATTAGATAGAGCTCATTTCATTAAATCAAAATATTGGAGTAAAGATTTTCATAAATCTAGACAGACACAATGCTTTAACCAAATGCCAAATACAAAAAACTGCATATATATTAAATGGCATCCACATCCTATAAACAGACTCAAACTTAACTATGGTCTATCTGGAACGCAAGAAACAAAACAAGACATGATAACTTACTATTTTATGCTAAATCTATTATTGACCATGTTATATATCTTGTCACTACATTAGATAGAGCTCATTCGATTAAATAAAAACATTGGAGTAAATATTTTTATAAAGCTAGACAGACACAATGCTTTAACCAAATGCCAAATACAAAAAACTGCATATATATTAAATGGCATCCACCTCCTATAAACAGTCTCAAACTTAACTGTGATAGCTCCTCATTAAAAAATAGTGTGTCTAGCACTGGGTTCATTATAAAGAACAAAAGTAGTGAACTAATCTTTGCACAAGGCACGCTGTTAGGTAAATGTTCACCATTAATAGCTAAAATTCTAGCTTTGTTAAAAAGATTGGTGTTTTATAATCAGAATGACCTGAAAGCTGAAGATATAGAAATAGATTCGCTCATATTGTTTAACATGCTAACATTTTGTAAGGGCCCTTGGTTTATGTCTAAAGTTCTGAGCTGCTGTAGAAGTCTATTTCACCCGCAAATGGTATTAAAGCATATATATATAGAGAAGAGAATTCAACAACAGATTGGATTGCCGAATTTAAATTGAAAGAAATGAGAGATTTTTCTTTTGAGAGTCTTAATTCTCAACCCCTCTTAATGCTATTATTTTGCTAGAAAGCTTGAATGTGGTATACATTAGGACTATAACTTAAAAGGCTAACTAACTTGTGACAGGTTTTATACCTGACCAATTATTTTGTTCATTTTGTAGGTAAAATAACAAACCACTCTCAATCAAGTAAGGTGCCAGTCAACTAACAAGATGTCGCAGAGAAGATGGAGTAGAAATTAGAGAAACAAGAAGATGAGACTGCTTGTAGAAGAGGAGAAAGATAGCAAAAAGTCTGTAGCTATAGAAACTAAAGATTGCTGTTGGAAATCAGAATTCTAAACCAATAAGAAGAGACAACTTGTACTCATCATGTGTAAATATGAGATCAACTATCAAACTTGGAATGTAATACAATTTCATTAATAAAAGTTATAATTTTTGGCAAAAAAATGATTAGTTCTTACGTATTCTCTTCAACAATCTTAACATCCTCATTTGCTTTGGAAATATTGTCAAAAATATTTCCAAAAATATTTTTATTCCATATTTTTAAAGCTTGTTTAAGCCTTCTGAGTTATGAAAAGAAAAAATGTATGGGGTTTCCATACATTGATTCTTTCAAACTTATTTCAATTGAAATTAGGATGGTCGAGCCACATATTTTGAAATTTAAATAGAGATTTAGATATTAGGGATGAAGTTGAGACAAATATTACTAAAGGTGAGTGATTTGAGGCTTCTAATGTTTATTTTGATTGTCTTCTGTCCTCTTTTTAGAAAGATACATCATTTTTCATGACAAGGGATGAGGGTAGGCTAATGGTTGATAAGTTATTTTATGATTCAGTTTCATTATCAAATATAGTCTTTTCATTTAGAATGCTAAAGGAATTTCCAAGAGAGATAGATTGAATTGTTTCAATCACCTCTCTTTTAGATATATCAAGGGGATTAGTTTATTGATTAAAAGTTAAAATTTTGTCCATGTTATTTAAAGTTTGAAGAGTATTGATAGGGTCTTCTGATTTTTTGTGGTTTGATGTTGAGGCTAAATCAATTGTTTGATTTTTAGATTCATTATAGTTGATTTACCCTTATTCTCCGCTCTTGAATCATTATATATTATAATTTGATCCTTTTTCTTTTCTTTAAGGATTGTTGATTTGGAAAAACAATCACTAATTTAAGTTTCTTAACCCAATTTTCTTTAGTTCTTATAAGGGCTAATGGGTGTGTTGAAGGAAATAAAGGTTTTTCACTTGATTATGTTTTGCAGAAAGAGGTATCGTGCCCTAAATGTTTATAGTTTTACAATACGCAGGTCTATCACCATATGTGATATCCTGCCAAAATCCATTTTGATCACCAAATCTAATCCAAATTTTATTTGGAATAGTTTTGGAGACATCATCTATAATCCAAGCAGTTTACACATGTTAAAGCTTGCACGGTTTTTTTTGAGGTACCCATGTTGTTAAAGGATATCCTATTGCTTTAGAAATATGGGATACATAGTCATTGTTATAGAATATTTCAAGGATCTTTGGCATTGAGATCCAGACTGGAGTCAATGACGAGTCCATTCTGGGATGAAATTGGGGTGACCACTTAAAGATTTTAAAGGTAAATTTATCTATTGATCTAACATTTTGCTTCTCTAAGGTTTTAACATCATCAATGTTATCAAATTCTATAAAAAATGCCTATAGTGACATAGATAGACACTATATGCGCCACTGAATCTAAATGTTGATAAGTATGACCTAAATTCTTCTAATGCAGCTCTTCTAAAGGAGAATTTGGCAATTAATGTTATTTTAGGTAGAGATGAAAGAAATTCCTTATGTGATTCTTGGAATGTAATTGCTTTGTAGTCCTTCCCGTCTTCATGCTTGAATCATTTTCTTGGACATCTAGTGGTTTCTGCAAACGATTTTTGACCGATATAATTATATCCTTGCCATCTTTCATGTTGCGAATTTGGACCCTTTTCAAATGTTGGATTATTGATGAGAAAAAGGGATTCTCATTTCTTGTACGATGCACCTTGAGTTGATTTCAACAGAAGAAAGTCTTCTGTTCTTGAAGGTATCTCCTTTGATTCTTTAGTTTGTTCTTATGAATTGATGATTATATTATCCACGAGCGACTCGATTGACCTCGAAATAAGATCTTCCGTTGAAAGACTCCATAAATTTGTTCTTCAACTAGGTATAGGCAACCGTAAAAAAGAAATGGAATCTTGATTACCACATAATCATCTTACAACATCTTTGTTTCAAATAAGGTCGTTTATACAGAATTTTATGGATGCTCAAAAAATCATAACATCTTTGTTTCAAATAAGGTCGTTTATACAGAATTTTATGGATGCTCAAAAATCATAACATCTTTGTTTCAAATAAGGTCATTTATACATAATTTTATGGATGCTCAAAAATCATGACCTTTTCTGCAAATTTTTTAGTCGTTCATTACTCATTATCTTGTCTGTTAAAGATTAGTGGAGATTTGACTTCCTCTACCTTGGTTGGAGCCTCTATCTCCAAATTTGGATCGGTTTTTATTGAAAGTTGTGTTGGTCGAACATGTGTTAAATTGTTCGGTATGAGTAGGTCTTCCTTTTGACGGCCACAATTCAAGAGTGGTAGTTAAATCCCAATGCTGGGTGTTAGACCATTTTCGGTATTTCTTGCTTTATTTTCGAGTAATTTTGTAATAACTTCAACATAATTTCTACTTTATTTCTAATCTTTTTTTGTAATCTCCAACAAAAACCGAACATCCTCTTATAATACTTCTCCTGTGACATCAAGGATAAACTTTCTATCATTCAGTATGGACAATGTAAATGACACGTTACTAACCCAACCCAAATCTTCATATCTGAGTTATTTTTTAATTAAAGGATAGTTTGAATCCATCTATATGTTTGAGCTACGTAATTATACATTCTTACAAGCATAGTTGTTAGTATCGCGATACGTATCGTTGGTATCGCGATACGTATCAGATTCTAAACCCCCAGCGGTACGTATCTTATTATGTATCGCTGGGTTTATGTATCGGACGATACATATACAGTATCGTACGATACGATAAGTATCAGCCATATTATATTATCGTCCGATAATGTTTTTTTGCAGAATTCAAAGGTTTTGAGGAAAAAATATGGAGAACTGAGTTAACTTTACATAGTTTATAACTTCAAATTATAATTTAAAAGTAACCGTCAATGTTTAACTGCCAATAAATAAACTGTAATAAACTTGAAGTCTTTAATTCTATAACTGTAAATCGTAATTTCATCTGCTTCAGAGGCTCACGCTATATCAGAACTATGCATTATTATAAAACATGAAAATACAAACTATGCATTACTAAAACATGAAAATACAGATTAAATGACACTTTCTCACCTATGCAAATATGTTAGTTTAAACTTGTATTCTAAAATTATATACTTTCAAATCTTAAACTAACTCATGGAAAGTGTTTTGGCCTTTGAGATACATAGAAAAAGACTATAAAAGAGTGAGAGTCACTCCTATTGAGCTACGAACTATTGTACAATATATGTTTTATAATATATATATATATATATATATGAATAGATCACCGTATCTTACGATACGATACGATTCACGATACAATATATGAAAAAACCAAAATCGATACACGATACGATACACGATTTGACAACTATGCTTACAAGTGTCTCCATGACAACATTACATATGGAGACCATAGATCCTTAACTTTAGGTGAAAGAAATACTTTATGGATTTCTTACTTAACTTATTGAACCATGAAATTAAATCATCATGTAATAATGCGGAATAAGTACTTACATGATGTAGACATTCTTTGATCTTCAAATTCCTGACTTGAAGCGGATGATCCGTGATCTTTTGCTAGGTTATCGATTCTTCTAAGAGATGGCAACCAAAACACCTTTTGTAATTGATTCGAAGGAAGAATCAATTAGTTTTTCTTAAAGGATTTTTCTCTCTGTATTTTATCTCGTGTCTTTTATGAATGAGGAACTCATTCTTATATAGAACTGAAGTGAGAAAACGGTTCTTCTCTTTTAACCGTTTGTAACTTCCAAACGGTTATTTAATGAAGACCAGTCCTTATTAAATTGCCACCCTTAGGGACCATAACCCGGTATTATTTTGTTTTACAAAATAACCCCAAAACTTTACGTTTTGCTTAAGTTGTTTATTTCCGAATCCAATCCTTCACAGTATTCGGAATTAAACCTGGTATCTATACAATTACCTCCATGATACATATTTTATCTACTAGTCCGTTCTTTTCTTTATGATTACTTTTATTGGACTAATATTAACGATAGTCCGATACATCGATAAAACATGTGTAGGTCCAACTTAATGGAGAAATTCCAACAATCTCCCACTTGGATCATCATATGCTACTATAGGATGTATCCACTTAATGAACGTTCTTAATTTCTATCGTCACATAGATAACCTTAACAATCCCTTAAATGACCATTAACGACATAGGACTAAAGTCATCATCAATGCATTTCAAGCCGCAAATAGATGCATCAGTAATCACGATATCGCAACAATCAACTACATGGATCTGTCATGGTGCATAGCATAAGAATAATATGAAATGTAATCTTACATATCTATTCTTAACTAGTCCCACTTAATTGGAGGTCTACTTACAGCAGAGTACGAGTAATCAAAGATAAGAGCACACTGAAAACTTATATATAAATATGTTTGCATTAATGACCTTAAGTTCGCGAATATCATAATACAAACAAATTTAATAGCTTAATACAAACTCCCACTGAAACTAACAATCCTCTAAGTACACAACACCCATGTTAATGGTGTGTTCAATAAAAACTTTAGGTACTAATGCCTTCGTAAGAGGATCTGCTAACATCGAGTTTGTCCCTATGTGCTCCACACTGATTTGACCACTCTGTACTCTCTCTTTAACATACAGGAACTTGATATCTACATGTTTGGACTTAACCGAGCTCCTGTTACTGTTTGAATACTGAACTGCCGAGTTATTGTCACAATATAATCTAAGGGGTTTTTCTATCCCTTCTACGATTCGCAGTCCTGTGACAAAATTTCGCAGCCAAAGCGCCTGATTGGATGCCTCGAAACAAGAAAAAAATTATGCAGCCATAGTGGAAGATGCAATGAGTGTTTGTTTAACACTTTTCCATGATATTGCACCTCCCGCTAAAAGGAATATAATGCCTGAGGTTGAACGACGAGAATCCTCACATCCAGCGAAATCTGAGTCGGAATACCCTATGACCTCCAGTTTATCCGACTTCTTATATGTTAACCTGTGATGTTTTGTTTGTTGCAAATGCCGGAGAACTCTTTTGACTGATTTCCAGTGTTCCATTCCTGGATTACTTACGTATCTCCCTAACACACCCACCACAAAAGCAATATCTGGTCGTGTACAAACTTGAGCATACATCAGACTTCCAACAGCCGAAGCATATGGAACCTTTTGCATTTCCTCAATCTCAAGTTTTGTCTTTGGGCATTGCTTAAGGCTAAACTTTTCACCGTTTGATATAGGGGTTTCCTTTCCTTTGCTGTTAGCCATCCCGTAACGTTGTAACATACTCTTAATATACGCTTTTTGTGATAAACTCAAAATTCCATGGGATCGATTCCTATGAATTTGAATTCCTAACACAAATGATGCATCACCAAGATCTTTCATATCGAATTTGTCCGAAAGAAATTTCTTGGTCGTATGTAACAATTAATTATCGTTCGTGGCCAATAATATGTCATCAACATACAACACTAGAAATATGAATTTACTCCCACTGAACTTTTGATACACACAATCCTCCACTGAATTTATCTCAAAACCAAATGAGACAATAACTTCAAGGAATTTGTGATACCACTGTCGAGACGCTTGTTTGAGACCATAAATAGATTTCTTAAGTTTGCATACCGTCGACTTTGGATTACCGGAGACAAAGTTTTCAGGTTGCAACATATAGATCGTTTCCTCAATGTCTCCATTAAGAAAAGCGGTCTTTACATCCATTTGATGGAGCTCAAGGTCGAAGTGTGCAACTAATGCTATGATTGTCCGAAAAGAATCCTTCGAAGAAACTGGAGAGAAGGTTTCTTTAAAGTCAATCCCTTCACGTTGAGTAAAACCCTTAGCTACAAGTCGCGCTTTATGCCTCTCCACATTACCCTTAGAGTCCCGTTTGGTTTTAAAAATCCATTTACAACCAATCGGTTTCTTTCCTTCAGGTAATGGAACAAGCTCCCATACCGCGTTATCTTGCGTTGATTTAAACTCTTCGTTCATTGCTTTAATCCATAAGTGAGAATCAGAACTTTTCATGGCTTCACGAACACTTAAAGGATCGTTTTCTGTTGAACCATAAAATTCTTCATGTTCTTGAAGATACACTATATAGTCTGAAGATATAGCGCTCTTTCTTTCTCTAGTGGATCTACGCAAAGGCCTAATTTCTTCATTTTGCACTTGAACTTCTTGAGGAGGTAGAGTTTGCTCTTCTTGAACAACTTCATTTTGCTCCATTGGAACAGCATCCATAGGAGGAAGATTAACATCATTTTGAGTATCTATATGTTCTAACGAATCTGAAGTGATGATTGGCCTTCTAATTACCATATCATCATCTGACACTATAGTATCATTGTTAGAACCTTCAGGAATCTCTATTGATTCTTCCTCAAAATGAATGTTCGTTACTAAATTCTTCCCCCAAACTCTATATCCTCAAAGAATTTCGCTGTACCCATCTCAAATATATTCTTTGTGGAAGGATCATAAAATTTAAAACCCCTACTGTGCTCGGGATATCCGATGAAATAACTACTAACCGTTTTGGAGTCCAATTTCTTTTCATTCGGCCTATAAGGCTTCGCTTCAGCTGGACATTCCCAAACATGTAAATGTTTTAAACTAGGTTTACGCCCAGTCGAAAGTTCATACGGTGTTTTAGTAGTTGCTTTCGTCGGAACTCTATTAAGTAGGTAGGTCGCACATTTTATTGCTTCTCCCCAGAGTGATATAGGTAATGTTGAATGACTAATCATACTTCTTACCATATCCTTCAATGTACGGTTTCGTCTCTCAGATACTCCATTCATGTTGGGCGAACCCGGCATTGTATACTGATGGACTATGCCACACTCTTCTAGGAACTTTTCAAACGGTCCATGACGTTGTTCACCTGAACCATCATATCTCCCGTAGTATTCACCACCACGGTCCGATCTGACGCACTTAATATCTTTACCAAGTTGTTTTTCAACTTCGGTCTTAAAGACTTTGAACTTGTCAATGGCCTCTGATTTTTTGTGAATGAGATATAGATACCCATATCGTGAAAAGTCGTCAATGAAAGATAAAAAATATCGTTGTCCGTTCCATGATGCTGTAGGGAACGGACCGCAAATGTCTGTATGTATCAAATCCAAGACCCCTTTCGCTCTGTATGCATCTAATCGTTTCACTTTGGTCTGTTTTCCTTTTATACATTCAACGCATACGTTGAAGTCTGAAAAATCCAGTTCACTTAATAAACCTTCTGAAACAAGCTTTTGCAATTCTATTTCTAGAAGTGTGACCTAATCGCTTGTGCCAAAGTTTTGCTGATTTTTCCATTTTACAATTTAGTTTTCCAGGTACATCTACATTCATTATCTCTTTGTGATCCTTTATAGTATCCAATAAATACAAGTTATCATTTGCTATTAACTTTCCAGAACCAACAACATTACCATGTAAATAAAGACATAAACTTTCATTTCCAAATAGACAAGAATAACTTAATTTGTCCAACAACGGAAAGGAAATTAGGTTCCTTCGAAAAGAAGGTACATACAATACGTCTTTTAAATACAAAAAATGTCCACTGGTAAGAAACAAACGAAAATCACAAATAGAATGAACTAAACACGAACTGCCATCAGCTGTATAGATGGATGTTTCACCATCACTCAGGCTTCGGTTTCTTATCATACCCTGCAAAGAAATACAAACATGAGTCGTTGCTGCTGTATCAACCCACCAAGTATTTCTCGGCACTGAAACTAAATTGATCTGAGAACAGACCATAGAAGTGAAAATACCTTTGGCTTTCATCATAGCCCTCCATTTTTCACATTCTTTCTTAAAGTGCCCCGGTTTCTTACAATGGAAGCAACGCCCTTTACCAGACGTACCCTTATGCTTCTTTTGTCCCGAACCGGATGCATGTGCATCTGAACCTTCATACTTTCTCTTAATTCCCTTATCCACTTGAGCTTTCACCATTTGTACTTCTGGATGTTCTTGCTTCATCTTTTCCTCCTCTTGCGCTGCCTGAGAGATGAGCTCGTTGAGAGTCCATTTCTCGCGCTGACAGTTATAAGAAGTTTCGAAGTTCTTATACTGAGGAGGGAAAGAGTGAAAAGCAAAGCTTACCACAACATCTTCGGGAAGGTCAATCTTAAGTGCTTTCAGTTTGGAAGCGATGTTTGACATTTCCAAGATGTGCTCACGAACAGTCCCTTTGCCACGATATTTCATAGAGGCTAGCTTAATAAGCAGCGTCTTAATCTCTACTTTATCGTTCTTGGCAAAAGATTTCTCTACCTCTTCGAGAAATATTTTCGCATTAGTGATCTCAGGTGGAACTGCACCACGGAATGCTAATGGAATTTCTTGCTTCATGATCCCTAGACTTATCCTGTTTGACTTTTCCCACGCCTCTGACTCTTTCTTCTCCGTAGGAGAACTGTCATCAGTCAGAGGTTTAGGTTCATCGACCCTTAATGCTAAGTCGTAATCATGGCACATCAAGTGCAGCAACATATCTTCTTTCCACAACTCAAAGTTGCTCCCATTAAGTATGGGTGCCTTTTTGCCTTCCGGGTTATAGAGATACGAATTTGCTAACATAACAAACAACAAACAACAAATAGCCAAAAACATCACTTAACATATAATCTCCATAGTATTTAACAAATAAACATAGCATAATAAAACATACTCTTACAACATCAATAAGATACCTTTGGGCAAGCATATTAATTTGTATATGTATGAGTTTGAGCATAATTAATGTTGATCCTACTAATTGACTTAAGTAAGAAAATCTTCCTTTGGGCCGATTTTCCTAGTTCAATTTTCTTAATGACCAATTCACAAATAATTATCTCGTGTCTAAGATTAACTATGTCAAACCTTAAACTTCCTTTGGGCCGATTAAAGTTTACATACTTGTCAATCAAAAACTTGTCAAAACTCTAAAATAATTAATTCAGCAATAGGGATCATTTTGGTGATATATTGAATCATTAATTATTTATCCAAGTTCGGACAACTTAAAACATGCTAATTATTTTGAAAAATACTATACGACTACCTATTCACTTAATGTCCAAACTATTTCGTAGTCTATATATAAATTTAATAAAATTAAATTTATACCTTAAATTTATTATATTATAATATATATGTAATTATATTAAGATATAATTTTTAATATATATTATAATATAATACTTTATATATATATATATAATAATAATTATTTATATATATACTATAATATCTTTTTAGATTATGCACGCCTACTTTTTAGGCTAACAGTTACAACACACCTACTTTTTAGGCTAACAGTTACACCACACTTATTTTTTTTTTTAGGCTAACCGTTACTTTAAGCTAACCGCACACCTATTTTTACGCTAACAATTAAGGCACGTCTCTTTATAATATATATATAAATTTTACTAATATATAAATATATTAAAGTTAGTGGCTAGTAAACACTAACCCACGCCATTATCGTCAAAACTTAAAATCTATCTTATGTAGTTACTAATAACAGACATTAATAAATATTGTTACCAATGCACGTTTTTCTCATAACAGTTATAAAATCTGCACGTCTCTTATTAACGCACAATTAGTGCTATTAATTCGCAACTAACGCGCACATACTTTTTAGATACTTTTTAGCTAATATTACTGCACGTAAATCGGCATATTTGTTAACACAAACTTAAACTTTTACAGTTACAGACACGTTATACCTTTAATTATTATAATATAACACTTATATATATAAATATGTCTTTAAATATTTATATATATAATAATCTTTAATTATATAATATAATTCTAATTTATATAATTCTTTAGTTATAATATGTACCTGCTTTCTACTTTAACTTATTATTTAAGTATAGATTTATAGTCTTTCTTTTACATATTTAACTGTCACGTACATGACTTCTGAAAGTAAAGAAACCACACAACTTACGAAAATAAAGGAACATTTATATTTCAGTTGTTATAACTCATGCCTATTCTTTAGACGAATGTCAGTTCTTACACTTACGGTTACTAAAAAAATTATATAATATATAATTTTATTAATAACTTTAGATTTTAATTTAATTATATTAATTATAGTAATCGCATACAGCACCTCTTAACGGCATATATAATTATACCACCGTAATTGTTTAACTGTTTGTATAATTTCCGATAACCGACATCACATTTAATATATGGATCTAATATATATGATCTAATTTTATAATCTGAAAAACTAAGAATTTAATTTCATGGTGGCTCTGATACCACTTGAAAGAAATATTTTATGGATTTCTTACTTAACTTATTGAACCATGAAATTAAATCATCATGTAATAATGCGGAATAAGTACTTACATGATGTAGACATTCTTTGATCTTCAGATTCCTGACTTGAAGCGGATGATCCGTGATCTTTTGCTAGGTTATCGATTCTTCTAAGAGATGGCAACCAAAACACCTTTTGTAATTGATTCGAAGGAAGAATCAATTAGTTTTTCTTAAAGGATTTTTCTCTCTGTATTTTATCTCGTGTCTTTTATGAATGAGGAACTCATTCTTATATAGAACTGAAGTGAGAAAACGGTTCTTCTCTTTTAACCGTTTGTAACTTCCAAATGGTTATTTAATGAAGACCAGTCCTTATTAAATTGCCACCCTTAGGGACCATAACCCGGTATTATTTTGTTTTACAAAATAACCCCAAAACTTTACGTTTTGCTTAAGTTGTTTATTTCCGAATCCAATCCTTCACAGTATTCGGAATTAAACCTGGTATCTATACAATTACCTCCATGATACATATTTTATCTACTAGTCCGTTCTTTTCTTTATGATTACTTTTATTGGACTAATATTAACGATAGTCCGATACATCGATAAAACATGTGACGGTCCAACTTAATGGAGAAATTCCAACATTAGGATCATATTTTCGATTCGTATAATATTAAACTTTCAAATAAATTATTTAGAAGTAATCCAGTTTATTTTGTTTAAATAAATAGCTTGACAATAATAAAATATTAACAGTAAAATTTGTAGTAATAATTTAATTTTTTAAACAGTAATAGAGTTTTAATATTAATAAATTTACTTTTTAATAATAAATTCTTTTTAGCGCTAATAAATTTGAATATTTTTATAATAATATTTTTTAAATAATAATAAATTTTGGTTCTAAAAAATAATAAACATGTTATTCGAAACATATTATTCACGTCAATTTGTTCACTAAAACTTTGCTGAATAACGTTTTTCAGTGATCCATTGACCACTGTAAACCTTATTTTAAGCCACTAACGACTCATTACGCTACTGTGAACTCCCTTAGCAATGCGGCCAAGTGCATCCAAGGTTGTATCAATTGCTGTCCCTAGAAGTTGTAAGGACAAATCCGAAGGCATAGAAAGAGAATTATCAATCGCATTGGTGCCTAAATCTTGAATGTTGAAACCTTCGGCCAAAAGTTAGTCGTGCCAAAAACGAAAGCCGCTAACTTAAGACCCAACTCCTCTATGTAAAATAAGCGTTGGCAATAATGTTAGATTTCTGATAATTTTGAAGTTTTGTTATTGACAACTTCAAAATTAAATAATTTTTGGTGGTTTTTTTAAAATTTCAATCGGATAAAATCAGAATTTTTTTTTTAATTCAGAGAATAAATTTTTGTATGTTTTATTTATGAACAAAAAACAAACATATATTTCAATCAATTTTTTTCATATGTCATGTGGATATCATTTAAAATGTAAAATACATGGTTATTTTGAAAAATCAAATTTTAAATGAATTTTCATAATAACATCCACATTTTAATACAAGCGTGCACTCTGCACTCTCCAAATTTCTCGATAATATATCATGACTATATTGGTCGACTAGTTAATCCAATTACACTAAAATATCTAACAATCCCCCACTCCCATTTCAGTGCAATTCATGAATAATTAAAACAAAATCACAACAAATAACAAATTTATGCATAAATGAAATATCGTGACAATTGAATTTCATATTAGTATATTACACATTTCAAATATTCGAATATAAAGGTATCACTAAGGATTGAACATTTACTATCCATAATGAATACTTGAAGATAATATACACATATATATACATTGTCAAATGTTCTTACTTGACACTATCATTTACTAGCCTTTTGTCCTTATCCTTCATAAGCATATCAAAGCCAAGTCCTAACTTCTTGAAGCGGCTAAACTTCATGCTTAAATATGTAAATCTTTTACTCTTGCACATGTATATCCAATTTTTCAAAAGAACTATTAAGAAAATAAACTTCAACCTCTACAACTTGGATGTCTAAACACATACTTTGGGATAATAATACTAATGCGTTGCAATCTGTACATGTTAAGCTTTCCACATTGAATTCAGCACCTAATGTCATATTAGATGGGAATTGGGTATCTCAACATGAGAGATTTCGAATGGACTTTAATCCCACCCCAATAGCTGATTTGTGCACAAGATTGTTACTTAACCCTTTCGTTAAATGATCGACTAAATTATATTAAGTTATAATAAACTTTTTACAGAAATAACATCACGCGGATGCGCTCACAAATCATATTGTGTCTAACACTTAAGTGTCTAGACCTTCATTTATGAACTTGTCAATAAACATTAGCTAAGGCAGTTTCACTATCACTTATGGTAGATATAGTTGATATCAATTTGGGCCACAACGAAATTTCATACATTAATTTTCTTAGTCACTCAACTTCTTTACTAGCTGTTGCTAATGCCACAAATTCTGATTCCATTGTTGAAGAAGTAATACAAGTTTTTTCTCTTAGATTCCCAAGAGATAGCACCTCCCCTAAGTAGAAATACCCATCCATTTTGGAAGAGATGTCTTCCATATTGGAAATATAAGTCGTAACAGAATATCCTTCGCGTACAGAAGAAAGTCTAGGATAACTCGATTTAAAGCTTGGCAATGATGTGAACTAGGATTGTTTTTATACATAACAAATTTTCCAACATCAAATGCAATATCCAGCCCTAGTCATGACATTCATATACCAAGAAGCCTCTCAGCTTCCTCCAAATCTTTCATCTCAATACTACATGATAAGATTGTCTTGGTTTCATCAGCTTGATTTGATCATATAAACAAACCATAACTCATGTACGAATAACATCAAACTTTACCAAAAACTTAAATTATATTATATCTAAATAACTAATTAAATATAACAACTTTCACGTGAAGATGTTGACATCTATATGGTACACCGTTACATACAAATATATTTTATTTGTTATATATATATATATATACTACCTCTAAACTGTACAAACTGTACGGGCAGTAATCATTGATACTATAATAAAAGCTTAGAAGTTGTATGAATATTCTGTTCAAATTTATTAAAGCAATTTATATAATACTGAAAGTAGTTTCAATTTGCATTAATTCATCTACACTGTATAAAAGATAACAAACCACAAAATGATTCATTGTACTGTGGATATCCAATTTAATTCACATCTTATATTATTCGGCATGGAAATGTGATTGATTAAGAAAGAACTATAATTTTTATTTGTTTTGTAACTTAACGAATATTACATGTAAATACATATATTCAATCAATCACCCAAATAATTTCCTCTATGACCATGTCTTCCACTATTTAGACGGGGAGGGTCATTTACAAACAGGCATGCTTAGCAACAATATGAATGACTGTTACTGCATGTTGTTAATAAAGTATTCCATTAACTAAAAACACAAAGATAAGGACTCGTCCATGTGCATAAAAATATGTGTATCCATACCAAAACATAGACATAGATAGTGTTATATTCCAACGCAATATGCAAGAACATACAAACACGACATGCACTGAAGAGAAGAGACATCACCGTAGCATGGAAGAGATATATCTTAGCTGACAACCTCCAATCAATGTTCTCTCTGATTGGTGAGTGAACAAAACTAGCAGCCAAAGTATTTTCCTTTTGATTACTGCTCACGCTCTGTACAAGTGAAACATCATGCACATACAACCCATGAAACCTCAACAATACATCACACTGGATACTGCGTTGTTTGAACTTGGTTGACACCTGAAGCTGCTCAAATCTACTGCAAATTAATATTACATGTGTATCGAGTCAATTACCAATTAATTCAGTAACAAACAAAACATGCAATATTAAAATACAGATTATTTAGTTAAATTTATTGGAGATCCAGTATATCTTTTAAGAGACAAGGAATAGAATTTGCACCAGCACCGACCAATAATTTATTTTCATCAATGAAGGTGTAAGTGGGCACTTCCAGATTGTATGGTACATGTCCCTTGCAGACACTGCCAGAGACATAACAATGGCATCCTTGACACCGGAAAAAACCACCCTCTAAAGTGACAAAAATTCGGGTATACATCCCAAATCTGTCCAAACTCCAACAACAATAAGTCATTTTGGGTTCTTGTGTTGGATGATAAACTTGACCCGGTTAAAGGGTCCAACCCACTTAATGAGGCCCATCTAGAAAGCACATTCTAGAACCAATTAAATTAATATTTATTTAGTAGTGGAGGTTGTGTGTAAGACCTTCTTTAGGTTGAGTGCAAGACACATTTTTATGTTGAGTGTAAGAAACAGTTTTATATTGAGTGTACTCTTGAAGTTAAGTGTTTAAGTATCAATAAGATCTTAGATTGTGGATCATTGTCTCCACTATGGTTCTATAAATAGTGGAGCTCTTCCACCATTTTAAGCATCACCAAACACACTAAGAAGTAAATTTAGAGAGAAAGTTAGAGTGAGAGAGAAGAGAGACAATAAGGCTCTCTTGAGTGTTGGAAAAATATTTTTCTATTCTAATGTGAGTTGTAAGAGTGTTCTTGTAACATTTCTTATTTTTAATCTACATCAAAGTTATTTGTTTGTTTTTAGTGAGTGTTGTTTTATATTTTTCGCCAACAAAGTGGTATCAGAGCCACAAGCTCTTTCCAAAATTTTGTTTTTAAATTTTCAACATATTTAAAAATATGGCAAATGGTGTATCATCCTTCCAAGTTCCAACACTCAAAACCAACAACTACGAAAATTGGAGTATCAAGATGAAAGCTGTCCTTGGAGCACATGATGTGTGGGATGCCGCAAAATAGGGGTTTGACGAACCCGAAGATGAAGCAAGCCTTACTGAAGAGGAGAAAACAAATTTGAAGTATTCAAGAAGGAGAGACAAAAAAGCTCTCTTGCTCATCAATCAAACATTAGATGATGATGGCTTCGAAAAAATTGCAAGCGCATCTTCCGCCAAGCAATCGTGGGAGAAATTACAAATCTCTTACCAAGGAGTCGAAAAAGTGAAAAAGGTACGTCTCTAAATATTAAGAGGTGAATTTGAATCCTTACATATGAAAGCGTCTGAATCTACTTCAGAATATTTCTCAAGAGTAGCAACCGTTTCTAATCAATTAAAAATAAATGGTGAGAAGTTAGAAGATGTGAGAGTAATAGAAAAAAATACTCATTTCGTTGGATCCTAAATTTGAGCATATCGTCGTGACAATTGAATAAACTAAAGACTTGGAGAAAATGGTTATTGAATAACTCCAAGGATCATTACAAGCCTATGAAGAAAAGAACAAGAAGAAGCAAGAGATCACCGAGAAACTCCTCAAAGTAGAACTGAAGGACATGCATGAAAATCAAACAGATGATAGAAACCAACGTGGCCGAGGCAGAGGCAGAGGCCGCAGACGAGGTGTTTATCATGGTCGTGGACGTGGCTGGAATTACAACAACAATAATTCAAACTGCAACTACGAGAAACGAGAAAGCTCAACACGAGGTCATGGATTAAGAAATCTAAACTCGAGGTATGATAAATCTCAAATCCAATGCTACAAATGTCAAATATTTGGACATTATGCTTCCGAGTGCAGAGGCCCCAACAATAGAGTTGAGGAGAGGGCTAACTATGTGGAGGAGAAGACGGAGGAAAAAGATATGTTACTACTAATATACAAAAACACTAATTGATGAGTCCGAATTCAGCATGCTCCTCGGAAGGGTAAATCAGTCTAAGTCTCTCCGAAAACCGGACAGGCTACAAGGACATAAATCGAACTGATCATTTCCGGACAGATTACTTTGGACACTATAAACTTAAGACTGTTCGAACTATGACTAAAGTACTAAAAAACCTAAACACTTCCTGACTAAGCTACTTACTCTCCTGCTTAGAGCTCATGGGTCTTTAATCATGACCCGGGTCCATTAAACATGACCCGAAAGCCCATAAGGGCCCAAACATCATACTATTAATACCCAACCACCAGCATTAACTATGGGTAATGAGAATTAACTGCTACCAAGCTGCTTAATCATCTCTCTACTCTCTACTCTAACCGTTAAACACCCATACACCACCTTGAAACTCCACTTGAAATTACTAGCCTACCCTCAGGAAATTATTATCCTCACCAAATTGGCGACCACAGTGGGAGGCGACGGTGCTTGAATCAAGCATTCAAAACCAGCTAAAAAACTCTGTCCGAATGAATCCGGACAATCCAGAAGTGCCACCAGCTTTGCTCGAAGTGGTGGGAGAGAATCACGAGTACACTATCGAAGAGCGTGACAGGCTGAGGGCTGAAATATAAGCTCTGAGGGCTGAAAAGGCCATGATAGGCGTGAAAGAAAAATCCAAAGCATCAGTTGCTCATCATACCGGCAACCCTAGAGAGCCTGAGGCTTCGAAAACTCATGTGAGCACCAAAAAGACACATGCCAGTTCTAAAAAGTCTCACCGGTCCAAGCCTGTGGAAAGCTCTGAATCAAGCTCAGAATCTTCAGGTAGCTCTTCGGACAGTGAGGGAAATGAAAAATCCTTGTCCTCTAGCAGCGATGAGGGTCGAACCAGGAAAAAGCAAAAGCAAGTGAAGAAATATTCAAGAAAAAGAGACCACCATGGAAGAATGAAAAGGCATATTGGAAATGGGTCATCTCACCACCGGAGGTATACGGACAAGATGCTGATGGATCCTTTTGCTTTCCACGATGAACTAGGTATCTTTGCCACTCCAAACGAGGATACTGTGTTCAGTCGTGGAAGGAATTGGAGGCAGTCTCCACTATCTTCTAAAATTCTGTCCGGAAACCTCCCCAAGAGGTTTGATAGCACGAAAATGGAGAAGTACGATGGCAGTACTGATCCGGACAATCATCTGGAGCAATTCAAGAACTTCATGATGAACTTTGATGACGATGATAAACTACTTTGTAGGGCATTCTCCCAATCTTTTACGGGGAGTACTCCGAAATGGTACAACAGCATGCCTCAGGGTTGTATTAAAGATTTTGATACGTTTTGGGTGGCCTTTCGAAGGCAGTTTGTAGGGAGTAAGGAGCTAAAGGGCAATTGAGACACAATAATCCATTGTGCCCAGGAGCGAAATGAGTCCTTGAAAGAGTATATAAGTCGTTTTGTGAACACAAAGAATGGGTTGGCTGATTGCTTCGAACAGGTGGCAATAGCATCCCTAAGGCAAGGTTTGAACCCAGGCAATCTGGCTGATTCGGTGACCAGAAAGAAGGCTATGACCTGAGGAGGATTGCTAAATCAAGTTGGCAAGCAAATAAATGTTGATGAAACAAAGAAAACCAGGGTGCACAGACAGGTGAGATCCACCCCGGTGGCACCAACTCCAAATCAAAACAGTCCGGGAACAAAGTAAGAGAAACCGGACAGGGGCATGGTAGGGCAAAAGCTCAGTCTCAGCCAGCTGCTCCTGCTCAAAGTCAACAATCTAGAAACAAAAGAGGGCCATGGGTCCAACCGAAGTGGTTCGCAGAGCTCAAAGAAAGTGTGGCCACCATTTTCGATAAAACAAAAGATGAGGTGCATTACCGGAGACCGGCAACCTTGCAGTCTCCCAGAGAGCATCGTAACAACTCCTTTTGCCAATATCACAATGATATTGGCCATACCACTGATGATTGCATAGCGTTGAAGCAAGAGGTTCAGAACTTGATTGAAATGGGAAAGTTGGGAGCATACGTTAAGAGAAGAGGAGGCAACAGGCCTGACAACACTCACCGGGTTGGTCCAAGTAATGCTGCCCCAGAGGGGGCCATGGTCATAGTTGAAAGGTTTGATGTGGATTCTGAGTACTTGGATCCTGATCCAACTCGAAACAGGGTGGGTGCTATAGAGGAATGTTCTAGGTCGGTCTCCGGGCTCATTAAATTCTTTGAGTCACTTACAATTTTCGGAGGGGACTCTATGACAGCTCCTACTGCTTCTTCAAGAAAGAGGCATGTTCATAATTTAGCCTCCCAGCTAGAAGGAGGCATGACATCTTATCAGTCACCAAACTCATTCCCATTCATAGTCTTTGATGAGGATGATTTGAGAGACATTGCTGGCCCTCATGAGGATGTTGTTGTCATAGGAGCATCTATAGGGGGCAATGAAATAAGGCGAATTCTGGTGGATACTGGAAGCTCAGCCAATATCCTTTTCCTAACCACTTACAAGAAAATGAAAAATCCAGCAGTGATTCAAAAGTCGGACAGGTCAATCGTGGGCTTCACAGGCAGCTCAGCCGATGTGATCGGAGAATTTGAAGAAGAGGTGTTATTGGGCAGGGGCCCTTTCAAGAAAATGGTTAGAATACTCTTTATCGTGGTGGATTGTCCCACTTGCTATAATGCTATTCTGGGGAGATCTTGGCTCTCTAGGATGCATGCAGTGGCTTCAACAGTCCATCAGTGCTTAAAGTATGCTGTTCAGGGACATGTTGGGGTTGTCCAGAGCAGCCAAAAGATTGCAAGAGAATGATATGCCACTGCCTTGGCTCCTCGAACGCTGGGGGCTGTCAGAATAAATGATCAATAGCAGTTTGAGGGTCTTTCTGGGGGTGAGGGTGAAATTGATGACCCCAGAGAGACCCCTGGAGTGTTAATTCCAATTGAAGAGGTTGAAACGCATTGTTTGGAAGAAGGCAAGAGTGTCAAGATATGGTCCAAGATGCCACCAATGTTGAAAGAAGAGATGTTGAAATTTTTGAAAGACCATCAGCACGTTTTTGCTTGGTGCAATGCTGATGTTACTGGAGTTCCATCAGAGGTGATATTCCATCACCTATCTGTCCGGAGAGATGTGGCACCAGTGGTTCAAAAGAGAAGAGCTTTCTCAAAAGAAAAGGCTGATGTCATAGTACAAGAGGTTGATAGACTCACAAAGATGGGGCATATTAAAGAATCTCAATATCCTTTGTGGACTGCCAATCCTGTCCTGGTAAAAAAGAAAAATGGCAAATGGCGCATGTGCATTGACTTCACAGATCTTAATAGAGCTTGCCCAAAAGATTTGTATCCGGTCCCCCGGATAGATCAGTTAGTAGACTCTACTTCTGGGAACAAGCTGCTTTCCTTTATGGATGCCTTCTCCGGGTACAATCAGATTCAAGTAGATCCAAAAGATCAAGAGCATACCACGTTTGTCACTGATAGGGGTCTACATTGCTACAAGGTGATGCCTTTTGGTTTGAAAAATGCTGGGGCTACTTATCAAAGGCTAGTCAACAAGGCATTTGCTGATCAAATTGGAAGAAATATGGAGGTTTACATTGACGATATGATGGTGAAGAGTGTGGATGAGCAGCTACACTTGTCCGACCTCTGAGAAACTTTTGCCAACTTGGTAAGTTAAACCCTGAAAAGTGTGTTTTCGGAGTGCAGTCTGGGAAATTCTTAGGGTATATCATAAGTGAGCATGGAATACAGCCCGATCCGGATCAGTTGAATGCTCTTTTCCAGATGGAACCTCCTCGAAACATCAAAGAAGTACATCGGTTAACGGGGAGACTAGCTGCCTTAAACAGATTCATCTCGAGGTCTTCGGACAGGTGTGCTCCTTTCTTTCAAACTTTGAAGGGTGCGAAGGGGTTCGAGTGGACCCCGCAGTGTGATGAGGCATTCAATGAAATCAAGAAACATCTTTCCTCTCCCAAAACTTTGTTCAAACCAGTTGATGGGGAGATTCTTATTGTGTATCTGGCCGTTTCAAGTTGTGCCATCAGTGCTGTGTTGGTAAGAGAGGTCGATGGGCCTCCCTACCCAGTGTACTACATCAGCAAAAGCTTGATTGATGCTGAGAGGCGTTACTTGAAACTTGAAAAACTAGCGTTAGCTCTGGTGATAGCTGCAAGAAAGATGAGACCTTACTTTCAGGCTCACCTATCATCGTCCGGACATCTTTCCCTTTACAGAATGTCCTTCAAAAAGCGGACATTTTGAGCAGAATGACTAAGTGGTCAGTAGAGTTGGGAGACTTCGACATAGACTTTGCTCCCCGGACAACGGTAAAAGCCCAAGCAGTGGCTGATTTCCTGGTTGAATTCCACTCTGATAGGGATTCGGAGCAAGCTACTGATACAAAAAACAAGAAAGTCTGGATCGTCCGAACAGATGGTGGATCTAGCACTATGGGATGTGGTGCAGGAATATGTTTAACTTCCCCTTATGGAGATAGTATGTACCAGGCTATTTCTTTTGCTTTCAGGGCATCTAATAACGAGTCCGAATACAAAGCGGCTATAGCTGGGTTAAAGTTAGCCTACATTTATGGGGCTAAGAGGGTCAAACTACTAAGTGATTCCCAATTGCTTATCCATCATGCCTTAGGCCAATCTGAGGCTAGAAAGGAGCAACTTGTGAAATATTTACTCCTCCTCAAGAATGAAGCGCTAAAGTTTAAAGCTGTTGTCTATGAGCACATTCCCCGAGCAGAAAATGAGCTAGCAGACTCGTTGGCAACAATAGCATATACGGAGTCCTACCCATGGATCCATGTGCTTGAAAGCCCTTCTATTCAACTTAGTAAGGGTGAAAATGAGGAAGTTTTTGAAATACAAGTAAATCGGCCTCAAGACTGGAGATCTCCTCTCATACAATATCTATCCGATGGTATTGTGCCTTCAGATAAATCACAAGGCAGAATATTGAAACACAAGGCTCGTGGTTTCATTATGTTGAGAGAAGTGTTGTACAAAAAATCCTATAGTAAACCTCTCCTACGTTGTTTAGGGGATGATGAGTCACAAATGGTCCTCTCCGAATTGCATGATGGTGAGGGATCAGCCCATTGTGGGTTTAGAGCTTTAACAAGAAGAGTATTACTCTCCGGATATTATTGGCCATCGATTATAAAAGATGCTAAGGAATTGGTGAAGAGGTGTGACCCATGCCAAAGGTACATCAATGAAATTCATGTACCAGCTATTCCTTTGGAGTCTATTTCTGAGCCCATCCCTTTTGCTCGATGGGGGTTGGACTTAGTAGGGCCTCTCCCTGTGGCATCCGGGGGGGCGTAAAACTATAATTGTGGCCATTGACTACTTCTCGAAGTGGATAGAAGCAGCTCCCCTGGCAGGGACAACATCAAAAGCTGTCATAAAGTTCATTCTGTCCAACATATGTTGCAGATTTGGTGTCCCACAGAAGATAACAACAGACAATGGGCCACAGTTTGACAATAGAGAAATGGAAAACTTCTGTGCCTCAAGGGGTATACAACATTGTTTTTCTTCACCTTTCCACCCACAAGCCAATGGGCAGGTTTAAGTGGCTAATAGAACTATATTGTCCGGTTTAAAAAAGAATCTAGAAGGGGCTGCTGGGAAGTGGCCTAGTTATCTACAAGAGGTCTTGTGGGCCTACCGGACAACTCCTGGGGCTGCAACACAAGAGTCTCCCTTTGCCTTGGTCTATGGAATGGATGCAGTAGCCCCCATAGAGAAGACACTCCCTTCCTTTCGTGTTCATAACTTCTTCGGACACGATAATGAGATGGCCATCAGAAATTAACTTGATTTAATAGAAGAAAGACGGGTTAAAGCCTGCCTAAGAGTGGCACACTATCAGGGCTTGATGAGAAGCAGGTTTGCTTCTAAAGTTAAAAGAAGAGATTTCCAACCAGGGGACAAAGTATTAAGGAAGGTCTTCTTGCATACTAAGGAAAAGCTCTTCGGAAAGCTGGCCCCAACCTGGGAGGGTCCGTATACTGTAGTTGAAAGAATCAAGCCTGGGACTTATTGGTTGGAAGACAAAGATGGCAGGGTTTTAACTCACCCTTGGAATATTGAGCACCTTCGAATGTACTTGGAATAACACTTGTGTAAATATTTACTTGTTTGAACTTCCATGTAAATATTTGGGGGCATACTCTTTCCTCCCTGGTGGCACGGGGAGGTTTTAATGAGGTGTCCGGATGGTTCAATAAAATTCGATGCCTTCTTCAAAATTTTTCTAAGTATTTTCAAAGTTCTATCTCTTGTCATACTACTCGGACTGAAAGATCTAAGGGCTACTTAAACTCTAGCCGGAGAATCTCAACACTCT
Organism: Limnanthes douglasii subsp. nivea; assembly: GCA_036936605.1. Lineage (NCBI taxonomy): Eukaryota > Viridiplantae > Streptophyta > Magnoliopsida > Brassicales > Limnanthaceae > Limnanthes > Limnanthes douglasii. The sequence continues at coordinate 175,577,431 of JAUPFV010000003.1, forward strand.
CACAATGCAATAACTAAAAGCTACTTAAACTCTAGCTATCTAAACTAAAACAAATAATGAAAGAAAATGATGGTTGTGCAAAATAGAAACATTCATTCAACAACTTAAAATTTCCTTGGCCTTCCAAGGACTTTCGAACAAGTTAGGGTACAGCACAAAAAAATCTGTCTGAATAATACCGGACACCACAACAAAAAGAGTGCCTTGGCCTTCCAAGGACTTTAGTTTGAGTAAAAGATAAATAAAGTACACCATAAATTAAGGTTGAGCCTTTGAAGATGGCTCACCCTCATCTACCTTCTTGCCCTTGATGTCGCTCCCCCCTTCGACCACTTTCTTGCCCTTGGGATCATTCTCCTCTTCGCCTGGGCTCTCTCCGGTCTTCTCTTCATTATCAGATGAGGACTCACCGGAAAATCCCTCATCAACCATTGTATAAAATGGAAGGTCATCATCATCTACATAGAGCCATAAGTCCCCCAGGGTCCTCTTCGGGAATTTTTCATGAAAAAGGAGAACCATATCAAACTTCACCCTTTGAACCATTAACTCTTCGCTTTTTATCATCTCCCTGGCATAGGCATTGATCTTGGCCTTGATTGTGGCCTCTTGATCCTTTAACAAAGCTTTTTTCTCCTCAGCAGCCTGGGTCACTGCATTTTCTAGAGAAATCTTGTCAGTGGTCAAGTTAGTGATGATCTTCTCCTTTGCGATAGTTTCTCCCCTTGAGGCCGTAAGATCCTTCTCCATACTGGACAGCTTCCCCTGAAGATATTTGATGGTTTCTTCTAAGGTGGCAACTTTTGTGTTGCTTTCATCTTGATTCCTCTTCAGCTCCTCATTTGCTTCCTTAAGCAAATCAGCATTGGTAGTAGCAGTGCGGAGGTCTCCGGACATCTTTTCCTTCTCATACTTGAGGTCTTTGATGGTGTCTGCCTGACTCCGGACTTGCCTCTCCAATGTAAGAACTGGCTGCACATTACTAAGCAAGGAATGGGCTATGATGTCCTTTTCACTAGAAACCATGAAAGTCTTACCATTGAAATTGACTGTATTGGAGCTACTTGGAGGAGCATAGGGCCCTACGAATTCATCTCTGGGGAGGCCAAAGAAATACTCACCAAGCCAAGCTAGACCTGTGATGTCCATTCCATCGAGATTGAGATCTCCCCCTTCTACCTCATCAGTGTGAAAGTCTCTTGGAATCTCTTCGGCCAGAGTTGGGTCGGAGGGGTCAGTGGGGAAGGAAGGCTCCGGATCCCGGAGAGCGAGCTCATCTCCTTGGGAAGTCTTTTTCTTCTTGGCTTCCTGGTCAGCGCTTTCACCTACTTGCTTGCGAGTTCTCTTGGGAGCCCTTGGAGGTTTTGGGAGGTCAACTTCCTGCCTTTCGGTCTCCTGCTCCACCACCTGCAAGAGGGCTGCATCAATTTGAACCTAGGCCGGCCCCTCTGGATCTGTTGGGGCATCCTTCTCAGCATCGCCCGCCACCTTTTTTCCTCTTCTTCTGCCTTTCATTTTGCTTGAGGCTTTAGCCCGGGCAGGCAGGTAGAGTGTCCCATCCAGTTCGTGGGACCTTCTAAGCACAGTGTCTTCATCAGGCTGGGTGGTGAGCTCCTCCCAATTTAGGTCTCTCCGACCTGTGGTGTTCCACAAGTGAGACCTTGCTAGATTTCCAGGGGTGAAGGCCTTGTGGAATCGATTTTCCCAGTTCTCTGCGGCCCAAGCATTGATTTTGCCACAGGTAGTCTGTCCGGCCTTCAAGTAGTCCCCGAACTCCTTTGGCAGCTCTGCTAGAACAAAAGAAAAACTGGTTAGTTTAAACTTAACTTAAAGAAAAAAAGAAAAGAGATAAACGAACAGAAATCTAAAGTAAGAAACTTACGATCACTCCTCCACCTACTCCTGAGGAGGCTTGGGTTCTCTCCGGCTTTGATTCTCTTGCCATTTTCCCAGGCGCCACTGACAAACAGAAATTGGCTCCTCCATTTGCTCTCTGACTCCAAGAGGTCATCAACAGCCTTGAGATCGTTCCCCATATTGAAATGATAGAAGGGGAATTGGTGGTGCTTGCAAAGGTTGGCCACTGCTGCAAACTCTTCCATAGGAAGAGGGATCCCAGACAACCTAGATGCCATGATACATGACATCAAGGTGAACCAGCCATTGGGGCTCAGCTGAGTTGGGCATAGCTTGACCAGGTGGAAGTACCGTACAATCTCCGGGTCCAGTGGGAACCTGAGTCCCCAATTAAATAGCTCTGTAAAGAAGACTATTTCATTTCGTTTGCAGTCCATAGGGGTCTCCGGATCAATGGGGATCCTTATCTTTACATCTTCGGGGATCCCCCATTTTGTGCGCATTCGACCCAGGTCTGAAGTATGGATGAATGCATACTTGGTCTTTTGCAAGGCCAAGAGGTACTTGAGCTCAACTTTGTGAAAGCACGGCCCCACTCTCCCCTCAAGGCACTCCGGCAGGTCCGGATGCCTCAAGTACAGATTCTCCTTGCCTTTCTTGGCAGCAACAACAGTAGTATCAGCCTGTCCGGAGGACTCGGACTCAAAAGGGACCTCTTCAGCAGAGTCCTCCATTCTCTCCTCCATAACCTTTGGGGGAGCTTCTGTGGTAGTGATCCGGGGAGGGTTGAGGCTTGGCACAGCCTGGCCTCCGGACTGCTGACTGTTTGTATTTTTCTGACTTCTCACCTCAGGTTGGGGCTCGGAGGCAGAAGTCTCTCTTGGAGGTACCGGGCTGCTGGCTTCCGGACCAGTTGGCCTCTCCCGGGGAGCTCTAATGGGCACTCCAGACCCAGAATCACTATTTTTTGCCCCTGATTTTGAGGGAGTATTCTTGGAGGTTAGTCCCTTAAATAACCAGCTTGGCCTCTTAATAACTAACTTTTCTGGGGAGTGATCAGAATCAGATCCCATAGCTAAAAAAAGGGAGGGTTTCCTGACGCTTGTAGCTGTGACTCCTGGCTCAACAGCAGGTATTGACTCCTGGACTGAGGAACCAGAGACTATGGGTGAGAGGGTGGATTGAAAGAGTTTTTTGGGCTTGGTACCTTTGGAGGAGGATGAGCCTCGATCCGACTCTGTAACAGAAGCAACTGGTCTCTCAACAGGTGATGATGGTAGCCCCGCTGCTATTCGCCTTTCTTTCTCGACCTTTTGCGTTTTCTCCAACTCCGAAAGGTTGAGCCAACCACCTTTGATCAATGCTGTTCTTGCTGTAAACATAAACAGCCAATAAATTTTTTTGTTTTAGAGAGAGAAAGCTCTGAGTAAATTTGCAGAGTGAAATTTGAAAGAGATGGTAAAACAGTGGAAAATGAATGTGAATTTATAGTAGATTTGAAAAAAGGAGTTGATTCCTAGGAGAATCCGAAAAGTTGGGCAATGATTAAAAGACGGCGCTGATGTCATTATTGGTAATTAAAGAGGCTACTTGTTGAAGAAGATGGTGCAGAATTCAAGGTGAAAAAACGGCTGGAGTGGCCAATCAGAGGGCGACACGTGTCCCACTAACTCTCGCAAAAACCATTTGGAATTCGTAAAGCTTAACATGTCCGGGTATACCCACAGTTCTGTCCGAGTTGAGAACCACTTCATATATCAGACTGTTTTTCAGTTCTTTGACAAGAACACTTGCTCAAACACCTAAAAAAGGGGCTCCTGATGAGTCCGAATTCAGCATGCTCCCCGGAAGGGTAAAATCAGTCTAAGTCTCTCCGAAAACCGGACAGGCTACAAGGACATAAATCGAACTGATCACTTCCGGACAGATTACTTTGTACACTATAAACTTAAGACTGTTCGAACTATGACTAAAGTACTAAAAAACCTAAACACTTCCTGACTAAGCTACTTGCTCTCCTGCTTAGAGCTCATGGGTCTTTAATCATAACCCGGGTCCATTAAACATGACCCGAAAGCCCATAAGGGCCCAAACATCATACTATAAATACCCAACCACCAGCATTAACTATGGGTAATGAGAATTAACTGCTACCAAGCTGCTTAATCATCTCTCTACTCTCTACTCTAACCGTTAAACACCCATACACCACCTTGAAACTCCACTTGAAATTACTAGCCTACCCTCAGGCAATTATTATCCTCACCACTAATGAAGGTCAAGAGAGCACTTGGTATCTTGACAGTGGTGCAAGCAACCACATGTGTGGGAAAAAGAATTAGGTTCATAAAGATCAATGAAGAAGTGAGGGGAAATGTCTCTTTTGGAGATGATAGCAAAATATCAGTGAAAGGAAAAAGTAACATTCTTATTCGTGCAAAAGATGGTAGTCACCAAATAATTACAAATGTCTATTACGTACTTAACATGAAAAAAAACATCTTAAGCTTGGGACAACTACTAGAAAAGGGCTATGATATTCGTATGAAAAATTATAGTCTTTTTCTAAGAGATGACAAATGAGACTTAATTGCTAAAGTTCAAATGTCAAAGAATATAATGTTTCCTTTGAATATTCAAAATGATGTTGCAAAGTGTCTTAAGGCGTGTTACAAAGATTCTTCGTGGCTATGACATGCTCGATTTTGGCATCTAAACTTTACAAGTTTAGATTTATTGCCCAAGAAGGAAATGGTGAGAGGGTTACCATGTATAAATCATCATGACCAACTATGTGAAGGATGTTTACTTGGAAAGAAATTCAGAAAAATATTTCCAGAGGATTCAGAGTCAAGAACCAATAAACCTCTCGAGCTTATTCATACCGATGTGTGTGGTCCAATCAAGCCAAGCTCTCTAGGTAAAAGTAACTAATTCCTTCTCTTCATTGATTATTTTTCAATAAAAACGTGGGTATATTTCTTGAAACAGAAATTCGAAGTCTTTGGAGTATTTAAGAAGTTCAAAGCAGTTGTGGAAAATGAAAGCGGAAATAAGATTAAAGCAATGATATCTGACCAAGGAACGGAGTTCGCATCCAATGAATTTCTATAGTTTTGTGAAGTACATGGAATTCTTCGCCTCTTAACAGTTCTTAGATTACCTCAACAAAATGGTGTGGCAGAAAGAAAGAACAGAACAATCATTGATATGGCGCGAAGCATGCTCAAAAGCAAGAAACTGCCTAAGGATTTTTGGGCGGAAGAAGTGGCATGTGCGATCTACTTGTCCAACCGATCTCCAACAAGAATTGTTTGGGGAAAGACACCACAAGAATCATGGAGTGTAAGAAAGCCCGGAATTTCCCACCTAAGAGTATTTGGAAGCGTATCTCATGTCCATGTACTAGACGAACAACGAACCAAACTCGATGATAAAAGCAAGAGTTTTATCTTCATCGGTTGCAAATCAAGTTCCAAAGGATACAAGTTGTACAACCCAAACAAAAAGAAGGTTGTGATAAGCCGAGGCGTGATAGTTGATGAAGAAGGTGAATGGGATTTTGGGTCTCATACAAATGAGTTCACATTTTCCCCCCAAATTGATGAAGATAAGCAAACACTGAATGAGTAATCAGATGATGATTCAACCTCACATGCTTCACCAATATCATCTACTCATGGAGACTCTCCACCTTCATCATTTTCAAATGGTAGTCAGAATGAGAGAGCAGTAGAACGTACAAGAAGCCTTAGTGATCTTTATAAGGTAACCGAACAAATGGATAACATTACACTCTTTTGTCTCTTTGCTGAGATTGAGCCAGTGACATTTCAAGAAGGTAAACAAGAGAAACAATGGAGAGACGCGATGGATGAACAAATTAGAGCCATCGAGAAGAATGACACATGTGAACTCACCTCACTTCCCAAAAGGTACAAGACAATAGGTGTTAGATGGTTATACAAAACTAAGAGAAATTCTAAGGGGGATATTAAAAAAAAACAAAGCGAGGATTGTTGCAAAAGGCTATAGTCAAAAGGCAGGAATTGACTATGATGAGGTATTCGCCCTCATTGCCCGATTAGAAACTATTAGACTAATAATTTCTTTGGCAGCTCAAAACAAGTGGAAGATACAACAAATGGATGTAAAGTCAGCATTTCTAAATGGCGCCATTGAAGAAGAATTCTACATTCAACAACCATTAGGCTATGAGATCAAAGGCCACGAAGATAAAGTGTTGAAGCTAAAGAAGGCTCTTTATGGGCTAAAACAAGCACAAAGGGCATGAAACAGTAGAATCGACAAGTATTTCCAAGAGAACGACTTCAAAAAATGTCCGTACGAGCACGCTCTATACACCAAGATCCAAGGTGGAGATATTTTGATCGCGTGTCTCTACGTGGACGATTTGATCTTCGCTGGAAGCAGTCCAAGTATGTTCAATAAATTCAAGGAAGTAATGACGAAGGAATTCGAGATGACAGACTTGGGGCTCATGGTGTACTAAATTTGCATTGAAGTTAAGCAACAAAAAGATGGAATTTTTATCTCACAAGAAAGCTATGCTAAAGATATCCTGAAGAAGTTTAAGATGAAGAATTGTAGCCCGATAAGCACACCCATGGAGTTTGGAGTCAAAATATCGATGCATGAAGAAGGAGAAAGTGTAGATCCGAAATTATTCAAAACTTTGATAGGAAGTCTAAGCTATCTAACTTGCACGAGACCGAATATTCTTCATGCAGTTGGATTGGTTAGCCGTTACATGGAATCTCCAACAACAACTCATTTCAAAGCTGCAAAGAGAATCCTTTGCTATCTGAAACGTACAATTGATTTTAGATTACTCTATTCCAAATCTAATGATTACAAACTTGTTGGGTATAGCGATAGTGATTGGGGTGGAGACATAGACAATCGAAGGAGTACTACTCGATTTGTATTTTTTATGGGAAATATTGCTTTCACGTGGATGTCAAAGAAACAACCGATTGTCACGTTTTCCACTTGTGAGGCGGGATACGTTGCTGCTAATACATGTGTTAGTCATGCAATTTGGCTTAGAAATCTATTGAAGGAGATAGACCTAACACAGAATAAGCCAACTAAAGTGTATGTCAACAATAAGTCAGCCATTGCCTTAACCAAGAATCCAATATTCCATGATCAAAACAAGCATATCGACGTTCTCTACCACTACATAAGTGAGTGTATTTCAAGAAGGGATGTGCAAGTTGAATATGTGAAGATATAAAAACAGTTGCCGATATTTTCACCAAGCCACTGAAAAACGAAGACTTCAAATGATTAATGAAACTACTAGGGGTCAGGGGATCAAGTTTAAGGGGGAGTGTTGGATCATAAACTTTACCCGGTTAAAGGGTCCAACCCACTTAATAAGGCCCATCTAGAAAGCACATTCTAGAACCAATTAAATTAATATTTATTTAGTAGTGGAGTTTGTGTGTAAGACCTTCTTTAGGTTGAGTGCAAGACACACTTTTATGTTGAGTGTAAGAAACACTTTTACCTTGAGTGTACTCTTGAGGTTGGGTGTTTTAGTATCCATAAGATCTTAGATTGTGGATCATGGTCTCCACTATGGTTCCATAAATAGTGGAGCTCTCCCAGCATCTAGAGCATCACCAAACACACTAAGAAGTACAGTTAGAGAGAAAGTTAGAGTGAGAGAAAATAGAGACAAGAATGCTCTCTTGAGTGTTAGAAAAATATTTTCTATTCTAGTGTGAGTTGTAAGAGTGTTCTTGTAACATTTCTTATTTTTAATCTACATCAAAGTTGTTTGTTTTTTTTTAGTGAGTGTTGTTTTATATTTTCCGCCAACATCTTGCCCTATCAGAATCAGGTTGTGGGTCACGAAGAGATTCTACATCAAAAGTGTTGCCATCTTGATGTCATCTTCAGTCCGACTTCTGATTAAAACATGTTTTCCTCTCCACTTCATAGTTACAGTGGCACATGGCTTGATACCAGAAAAATCAAACTCAAGAGAAGTCAGTGCAAGCACATCCTTACTGGCAGGAATGCTAACCATAAGCTTTAGGACCATAAGGCAAAAAAATGAAGCGTGTGAAAACCTACCAACACTCATGACAAAATAAGCAAACACTCTATTGGAGTGATCACCTGCAAGATAACGCTCATACAAATGAGGCTTATCATAAACAATCTTTGAAGAAGAGTTCTTGATAGCATCAACCACAATTGGAGGAATATCACCTCTACGAATGAGCATGCAAACAAACTCTACATGCAAAATTTGTTTATATTTCATGGAGTTACTTATTTTCAATTCGTATTAAAGAAGCATATTTGAAATGTTATAATTATAATGTTTATCAAATATCCATGTCAAAATCACTTTTTAAGTACAACATAAAAATCACCCAAAATGGTAGCAGTTACTTCTTTTCAATTTCTATTTCAGAATCAATGTTACTAATTAATGTTACTTCTTTAGCAGTTACTTCTTTTCAATAGTTTATAACTAATTAAATATATTTCCATCACAAACAAATTAATTTAATAAGTGCGATATATGATTTGAGACTTTTTTCACTACAATGGAACTCCATTAAAGACTAAGGTGAAGGAAAAGATGGTGTTAATAGTGGTAAAAAGAGGTTGGTGAAGGAAAATGTGGCTATGCTTGAACATGATTAGGGTTCATGAACATATTCAGGGGATCTATTTGAAAGGGTGTGAGAGAGAAGTATAGGCTATATATGACGGGTCGTGTATTAGATCAGGCTAGTACGAAAATTGGGTCTCAACCCATGCTCTCTCACAAGTCCTCTTTATGGTGACTCGGTTCCTTATATCAGGCCCAAGTCAGACAATATTAAAGTCTTACTAAATAAGTTCAAACGTAACAATAAATATAACTAAAAGTGTAACAAATTATTGTTACATAACAAATTACATAACGGTGTGTAAATAAGTGTAGGAGTGATGTAACAAATCAACTAAATAAGAATTTCTGAATTTCTTCCGTCCATCTCTCTAGTTTTCACTTGGTATCAGAGTAGTGCCTCTTCAATGGCTGAAACTCATTCTCCTTCGTTCAACTCCGGATCGGCTGACCAAACCTCCTCACCAACAGAATAACCTGCTAAGCAACAAAAACACACAATTGATCTAGATAAGTATATTCAATAGCTTGAGACTAGACATACAAAACTTTGTATTATGGAAAACAATGGTGTTACCTATCATAAGGGGTAACAAGCTGGGAGGGTTCATTAATGATGATAAACCATGTCCTCTGAAGATTTTAGGTAGTCCTAATGGACTAATGACTGAAAACACTGAGTATGATAACTGGATTGCAAATGTCCAGTTATTGCGGGATGGCTTTATAACAAAATGAGTCCACAGATAGCATCCCAAGTAATGAAGGATGAAACCTCCAAAGGCCTTTGGGATGTCGTAGTCCGTTTATCTGGCTCCCAAACTAAGTCTAGAGTGACTTTTTTCAAGGCAAAATTTCAAAGAATGAGGAAAGGAAACCTATCAATGGAAAATTATCTAGCTTGAATGAAAAACAATTCTGATAATCTAGCTCTAGCAGGCTCTCCTGTGTCATTGGATGATTTGGTGTCTCAGGTGTTAGCTGGTCTAGACACTGAGTATACATCAATTGCAGTTCACCTAGTAGATAAAAAAGTGAAAAAATGGGTTGATCTTCAGGCTACTCTACTGACCTATGAAAGTAGACTGGATAAGTTAGGCAAATTGCAATTGTACACGGCTAATGTCAATTTGACTTTTGCAAACAAAACAGAGTCTAGATCATTCAACAACAACTACAGTTTTGGTTCAAGAAACACAAGCAGAGGTCAGGGAAGGAGTGCCTACATAGGAAGGTACTCATAAAACTATTACAATAACTACAGAGGAAGAGGTCCTTATAAAGGAAGAGGAGGAGGCAGATTCAACTTTAAGAATAATGTTAGACTATTTCTCAAGAACACGACCCTGGAGGTGAAAATGAAGGATGGTATATGGACAGTGGTACTAGTCACCATGTCACCAATTTTGCTAAGATGATGTCTCAAAAGGCAGAGTATTCAGGTATTAAATCTGTGGCAGTATGTAATGGAACCAAAATCAGTATTGACTTGGCTACCTACTAAAATTAACCAAACTATTCACCTAAACAACATTTTACATGTACCTCAAATTCACAAGAACTCTTTATATGTATTTCAACTCACCTCACATAACAACCCATTTATTTAATTTCATTATTATAAATGCTTTGAGAAGGACAAAAAAACACGGAGGATTTTTCAAGGGAAGGTTGAGAATGGCTTATATAGGTTGGAGGTCTCACCTGATCCTATTTATTCTAAAGTTGAGGTTTTAAAGTGTTTTCCTAGAGTCTCTAATATTTCTGTTTTCTCTCTAGTTCTCTAATTTCCTTAAAAAAAGGTTGTCATAGGAGTTTAGATCACCATTCTACAAGAATAACGTCTGCTGTTCTGAAAAAATATAATCTGCCCGTTGGTTTTAATAATGAGAAGTTATTCTGTGATGATTGCCAGTTAGTCAAATCACATTCTCTTCTCTGCTCTAGGTTTGCTTCTCATTCTACTAATTATCTTGATCTCATATATTTTGACGTATGTGGGCCTTCTCCCGTGGTTTCTAAGGATGAATACAGATTTTATATCCTTTTTGTGGATGATTTTTCTAGGTTTACCTGGTTGTATCCACTAAAACTCAAAAGTGATGTTATATAAGCTTTTAAAGAATTCAAAAATCTGATGGAAAATCTATTTGACAGGAAAATCAAACAATTTCAGTCTGATTGGAGAGGGATGGGTTTAGGTCTTTTCTTTCTCTAGCAAAGATTTTAGGGATTCAGCTGAGGACATTGTGTCTTTACTCTTCCGCTCAGAATAGAAGAGCAGAGAGAAAGCACAGATATGTCACTGAGACTGTCTGACTTTGCTATCTCAATCTAGTCTATTTTAAACTACTGGCCAGAGTCATTTCACACTGCTTTGTATCTAATTAATAGGCTTCCTAATCCTGTTGTACAAGACAAGTCTCCCTTTGAATTTTTTTTGGTGTTAAACCAGATTATGGGTTCCTAATAGTTTTTGGATGTGCTTGCTTTCCTTGTCTTAGGACCTATCAAACTAATAAGTTTCAGTATCATTATGTTAAGTGTGTGATTCTAGGGTACAATGCTGGTCACAAGGGGTATATATGTTTAAGTTCAACTGGGAGAGTCAATATATCTCAAAATGTAATCTTCAATGAAGATGAATTTCCATGTTCTTCTGGTTTCCTAAGTTTACATTATTGTTCTTCTAAGTCTAGGTCTCTTTATATACCTCAGTTTCATAATGTTAGGGTATCTGGTTAGACTTCTAATCTATCAGGGACCTCTTCTGTTTCTCTACCTAACCACTTAACTAACTATAACAACAACAATATTTCACCCGCAATGCCTTAGTCCACACATACAACCAACTTACCTATAAGCCAAAACTCTCCCCAACATGGTGTGATTGGTCATTAGGGCATTGTATTCTGCTTGCATGGCCTGTCACAAAACAATTACATGAACCTCCGTTAGTAATTGAACTACCTATTTCTACCAATAAACCCAACCTCCAAACCCAAAATACTCACTCCATGATTACTATAGCCAAAGTTGACATTTCTAAGCATAAAGTTGTTTATGTTACCTATTGCTACTGACATAGAACCTACAAATTTCTCAGAGGTTGTTAACATTCCTCAGTGGTCTCAGTCCATGCAAGTAGAGTACAATTCCTTAGTGACCACTCACACTTGGTCTTTTATTTCCTACACAAATGATATGAGCCTAGTTGGATGTAAATGGGTATACAAGATAAAGTAAAACCCAAATGGGTCTATTCAAAGGTGTAAGGCCAGACTTGTAGCTAAAGGTTTCTACCAGCAACCTAGAATTGATTTCACAAAGATATTCAATCTTGTTATTAAAGCCTCTACCATGAGGCTTGTGCTGACATTGGCTGTTTTTATAGAGTGGACCATAAGACAGTTGGACATCAATAGTGCCTTCTTAAATGGTGACCTCAAACAAGTCTTTATGGTCCAATCTCGAGGTTTTGTTAACTCAGAGTTTCCTAATCATGTGTGTAAGTTACACACGGCTTTGTATGGGCTAAATCAAGCTCCTAGAGCTTTGTATTCCAAGCTAAATGATAATTTTCTTAAGTGGGGTTTTGAGAACTCGAAGGCAGATTGTTCTATGTTCTTCATAATGACTAGAAGGTTTCAGTTGTGCTTCTGGTCTATGTTGATGACATTATAGTCACAGGTAACAACTCTAGATGTTTAACTAAGTTCATACAATAACTGAAATCTCAGTGTTCGCTCAAAAATATGGGGAGTCTTAGACTACTTTTGAGAATGAAGGTCTACAAGGATGATACTGGCTTATATTTGACTCAAACAAAATATATAAAAGACTTATTGGCCAGAGAGAGTCTCTCTAAAGTAAACTCCAGTTTTATTCCTATGCGGGTAAGTCCTTCTATCTCCAAATTTGATGGTGAGAATCTTCAGTCTCCTACAAAATATCGAAGCATATTAGGCTCCTTACAGTATTTACTACATATTCGATCAAACATTGCTTTTGCTGTCAACAAAATGAGTCAGTACCAGCAATGCCCGACGACTACTCATCTGCCAATTGTAAAAAGGATGTTGCGTTACATATATGGAACTTCTTTGATAGGATTCCACATCAAGCCGAGTGATGCACATCAACTCAATGGCTTTATTGATGCAGATTGGGCTGACTCTGTGGATGATCGCCTGTTTGTGGGAGGCTATTGTGTTTTTCTTGATGGCACATTGGTCTTCAAAGAAGCAGGGTGTAGTCTCTCGTTCCAGCATGGAGTTTGAGTATCGCTCACTAGTCAATATGTCTTCTGAACTTATATGGATGGGCTCCGTTCTTGATGAACCTCGGTCTTGCTCTTCACCGACATCCGTTTATCTGGTGTGATAACGTTGGAGGAGCGTCTCTGGCTTCAAATTCTGCGTTTCATGCTCAGATGAAACATGTTTAGATCGATCTCTAGTTTTTCCATGATCAGGTGGTTCAAGGATCGCTCAATATTTGCTATATCACTTCACATGATCAGGTTGCAGATCTTCTCACCAACTCGTTATCTCAGCGTCGTTTCTTGTTCTTGTGGGAAAAACTTGGCCACGGTGTTCCTTCGCTTCGTTTGAGGGGGAAGTTAAGGAAAATGGCGCTGATGGTGGTAAGAAGAGACTGGTAAAGGAAATGATGGCTACGCTTGAACATGATTAGGATTCACGAACAAATTTGGGGGTTCTGTCTGAAAGAGTGTGAGAGAGTAGTATAAGCGATGTATGACGGCTCATGTATTACATCAGGCTAGTATGAAAGTCGGGTCTCAGCCCATGCTCTCTCACAAGTCCTTTTTATGGTGGGTCGGTTCTTATATCAGGCCCAAGTCTCACAATATTAAAGTCTTGCTAAATAAGTTCAAATATAAAAATAAATATAACTGAAAGTGTAACAAACTATTGTTACATAATAAATTTTATGACTATGAATAAATAAGTGTAGAAGTGATGTAATAAACCAATTGAATATGAATTTTTGAATTTCTTCTTCTCTCTCGTTTTCACTCTTCACCATGCTGTCATCATTATTTTATGCAAACAAATCGTTTATTTACAGTTATTTCTTTGCATTTAATATCGCATATGACATCTTAAATGCATTAGTTTATAAATACAATAATATATTTAATGCAAATATAATTCGAAAACCGTATTAAAATAGATGCATTTTTAAAAGTAAAACGTTTTCTTCTCACGTGTTAGATTTTCATGTTTAAAATGCATCAAAATCATATATGCAACAACGCTTCAGTTATTATACAAACTGATTTTGCATGCACATCAACCAAAGTCATACATATGGATAATAAATCTTTTTTTCTTTCAAATACTTTTATACAAATTAAAGTCTCATTCTTCTTTAATAACGCTCACATGAAAATCAATATTTTTATTTTTATAATTCTATAAAATATATAAAAATCCATCTTAACTATTTATAGGTAATGAAAAAGAGTCATACTTAATCATCAATTTCATAATATTTTGTTGCAAAAATCACTTTTTAGTGTTTAAACTAAAAACCAAACATGTTTTCTTTATATAAAATATAAATTCAAGCATTTTTAGTTATTGATACACACTTGTAAAAATCAAAACAACAATTAATCCAAAATGTGTATCAGCTAAAATATTTGAAACAATTAAGAGATAATCATCATTTTTATAATCTAAAAATTAGACACCCATAAATAAGAGTAATCCAATAACAAGATGGAAACACTTACACAATGATGATATCATAGTTCTCTTGATGCTTTAATATTTGGTTATGGATTCTTCTTAGAGTTGACAACAAATCTCTCTCGTAATTTATCCAGGAGAAATCATCATATACAAATCACGTCATTCCAATCTTCATACACAAAATATTTCAATCTTTTGTTGGGAATAGTGTTATATTCTTGGATACTTTTGAAGTCTTGTTATAGATAATTTCAGATTGAAATATTTTCGACGGTTCTCCAATTATCTCAATCAAATAAAATTAGAATTCTATTTTGAACTTAGAGAATGAATTTTTGTATGTTCCGTTTCTGAACAAAAAATAAAACATATATTTTGACCAATTCTTTTTCTTTAACATCCACATTTTAATACAACATTAATCACAATATATTCTAACAAGCGTGTACTATGCACTCTCCAACTTACTCGATAATATATTATTACTATATTGGTTGACTAGTAAATCCAATTACACTAAAATATCTAATAATATGATGATTAGTATTTCGGTTGAAGTAACCGATTTGGACATTCTTATTGGAAGATATATTCTTGTGGATCCAAATACTATTCAAAATCCATAATGGGGCCCCCAAGTTGTGGCTATAAGGGATGATTGGGTTAAGGAGGAGAAGACATTTTTTAGTAAGTCTATTCTTCCCACCACCAACGAGATTATAATATAGTTTTAGTTTTTGAAATGGTGAGGGTCGAAAAGGTTGTAGTTGTAACTCCGAAAGTGGCTTCAAAAGCATGATTTACTCAACCAACTCGGCTACCCCTTTGGGGGCCCTGCCGCCTCATTTGATAATTATTGTAGTGGGGTTATGGATTCTAATGAATGTTGTGGTTGTTTACCTCACCAAACTCACCAATCGAGTTATAATTATCGCACACGTTTACTTATTTTGTACGTAGTTTGAGTTGTGATTTCGGTTCTCAAACACAACAAGTTTAACATTTATAGAAGGTTGCTGCCAAGAAAATACAATCCAGTATATTTCTTTATTATTAATGGATCATCCACTTGTTGCATCTATTATCAATTTTTTTTATTATAACAATGTACTATCGTCCGTATCAGTACATAATTATGGTAATCTTCACCACCATTGTATCTTTTATAAGAGTCGTATAGTGACCATGCCTTTCGTTTTGAAAACAATATGTGAAGTCGTTTTTTACTTTTGAAAACTTGACTCGTGGACAACGTGAAATTGGGTAACATGGTTGAGGCTCTCGTGACGCGGTGGAAATTAAAGAAGAAGCAACGATAGATGAAACCGTAATTCAAGAATAACATGATGAAACCCTAATCTAAGGGTAACAAAGATTGAAATTTTCAAAGATAAAAAATATATTATTCCAAAAACTTAAAATAACTTAAGGCATATGAGGCTTTATATAATAGCTTCTCAAAACCCTAAATTAAAATACAAAGAAATAAAATAAATAAATTAAAATAATATAAAATTAAATCAAATCTTAATATAATTAGATTTGATTTAAACAATATAAGATATTTGAATAAAATAAAATAAAAAAGGTTTGTTTTTGGACTTTCTCGGCTACATCATCCTCTCATGGTTGACAACATTTCGTTATCGAATTCACGACACCATCACCATTAACAACCAATTTTTTTTATTTTTATTTTTTTTAGATTGGGAATTATAATTGTTGACCTAATCGAAATAAGATAAATTCTTCTCGAGTGTTCCTTATTCTAAGTCACATTGAAGCCATCCAGTTGATGAAAAAAAAATTGGTTTCAAAAACTTTTTCATAGTTTGAAGACGACATCCTCATGTCCAGTTGATGAAAAAAATGGTTTGGAAAATCTCTTCATAGTCTGAGATAGCATCTCGATAAGAAAGTTTTACCTTGATCCGATGATTGGTAGCCTATTTAAACTCCTTCCGTAACTAGTAAATACGATCGTCTATCAAAACGAAACGATCTCCGAGATCTTCATGACCATAGATGTTGTTCTCTTCTTTAGACCTTGAATCAGATGAAATCAGGATTCAGAAACATGTTTGCCCCATAGCGGGAACTAGGCTCATACAAACCTTATGGCGTGGCGGAAGATTAGAATAGAAAACAACAATAAAACTCTAACCTATATTAGAGAAATAAGAAGACTCAGAGAAATAATTCTCAAAATTTAATTAATCAAAGTGTGACGGAAAAATAAGGTATAGGATGCTTTATATAGCACTACCCAAAATACTAATTCCAAATAAGGGAAATTACATAAATGTTGTAAAATAAATAAATAAAATTAACGCTAAAATATTTAAACTGGTTTTGTAAGGATTTACGGGTCGAATTTGGGTATGAAACTTTGTGACATGTCACAGTTATGAAATCTGACGGGCTCGTCGAAATATTCGATTTGAGTACCTGTTTGACCCAATTCCGATACCTGGGCGAGAAACCAGTCTGTCCGCAGTCTTCGCTACATCATCCTTCTCCGGTTGGGAAGAATTCAACCTCGAATTCGAAACGTTGAATTATTGAGAGAACCGCAATAACATTGGCATATTCACCGTTGATTGCAACTGGTACTAGCACTCTTGTCAATAAGTGGTTTCCCAACTTTTTTCCATTTTTACCATGTCATCGGCATTATTGTGATCAACAGTAGCAAGATATATTCCATCCATTTGTTCAATGTCTGCTTTATCAACCCATTTACTAAGCACAGAGCATCATTGCGTGTGTAAAAAGTTGTTGTCTTTCCAGCTCTAGGTTGTGCTTGTTGTATCACATCAAGACCCTTGCAGAAAGAAACAATTCCTCTTTTTTGAATAGTAAATGACTTCTCAATTTCTTCATAGTATATTTCTGCTAGTGGATTCAAAACACTACAATATTCTACTTTTAAATTTTTATTCTTTCTTTTGTTTCCCCAACGATCACCCAAAAGGCATCCATGTTCCATTACAAAACCTAATCTTTTATCCATTAAAACACCATTTTTTTCTTCAATCAATTTATTCATAATCTCAAACACAAAAATACTATCTTCAATTTTTCCAATACGAAAACATGTATCCACATAAAACCGAATCAAAAGTTTTATTTTAGGATAACATAAAATACCTGGAAGATGCATCTTCACAATAAAAGCTGCTACTTTGCAGTCTTTATTCAATAAAACTTTTGAAGCGATGTAGTTTGGTGTACTGAAGCCTGGGACAATATCTCGATCTACAAGTTTCTCCTCAACATTAATTAGATCTTCATCATCCCAGTCATCATCATACTCATCATAGAATATTTTGTCAAATATTAACCCAAATACATCTTCAAAAATATTTTTATCATAGACTGGCTTGTCAAATACGGAGTCATCCGCAGCTGGTGCAATTTGAGCGTGAAACTCCTTAACTGGTGATGGTTTTAGAGACATCACTCTAGATGGAACTAATATAAACTTGATACCATCTTTCACAAAACTATATCGATTTGTTCTACTGTCATAAATAGAATTTCTCTTAAATCGTCATGGACGTCCTAAAACTAGATGACAAACGTCCATAGGAACTACATCACACCATGTTGTATCTTTGTAATTGCCAACATAAAATGCAATTTGACATCGTTTAGAAATTGTTAGCCCAGTGAACTCTATCAGCCTTGACAGTATGTACGGGTATGGAAGAGCTTTAGTCTTCAACGCCAGTTTCTGAACAACCTCCTTTGAAATCAGATTCTCATAGATATCTGAATCAATTGCAAACTTACAAATTCTTCCTCCAATTGTGCAGGTAGACTGGAATATGTCGTTCTCTATTCTAGCCTTCAAATCAAGAGGTACCCGGAACATGATTCTTGTATCTGTGTAGCAACAATTGTTGGTGTCTGATACCAACTAATGATGTATTAGTTTGGTATCAGAGACTCAGTTCCCGCTACGGGGAAAACATGTTTATGAATCCTGATTTCATCTGATTTGAGGTTGAAAGAAGAGGACAACATCTATGGTCATGAAGATCTCGGAGATCATTTGGTATGCGGGGACACACCAGGTGTTTTAATAGACAATCGTATTGACTAGTTATTGAAGAAGTTTAAATTGGCTACCAATCATCGGATCAAGCTAAAACTTGCTTATGGAGATGTTGTCTCAGACTATGAAGAGGTTTTCGAAACCATTTTTGTCATCAACTAGACATGGGGATGTTGTCTTCAGGCTATGAAAAAGTTTTCGAAATCAATTTTTTCATCAACTGGATGACTTCAATGTGACTTAGAATAAGGAACACTCGAGAAGAATTTATTTTATCCATATAAGGTCAACAATTATAATTCCCAATGTAACAATTGAATTCCAGGATGAATTCTTGTCAACCAAGGGAGGATGATGTAGCCCAAAAAGTTGATATACAAACCTTTTTTATTTTATTCCAATGTCTTATATTATTCAGATCAAATCAAATTATATTAAGATTTTATTTTATTTTATTTTAGAATTTTTATTTTAATTCCTTGTATTCTAATTTAGGGTTTTGAGTAGCTTTTATATAAAGCCTCATATGCTTAAGTTATTTTAAGTTTGTGGAGGAATATATGTTTTATCTCTAAAAATTTCAATATTTGTTACCCTTAGATTAGGGATTCATCATGTTACCCTTGAATCAAGGTTTCATCTATCAATGCTTCTTCTTCTATTTCCACCGCACCATCAGTTTGATGATGTAGCTGCACGAGCCCATGGCTATATGACCCTTTTGGACAAACGGAAACGAGCTTTATTTGGACCCCATGTATCAGAATTAGGCGTTGCGACCACTTAAATCGAACGTGTCGAGAATCCTAACGATTTTTGAAAGCATCACCTAGTGATGAAGTCTAGGCCCTAAATTCCATCGTTTAAACCCTTGGTTTGTTGTTTTAGTAAATTTTCTACATGTTCTTATTTTTGTTGGATTTTGTTAAAATACTTAACCACTTCAAATCGCTTTGAAATAGGGCTGGACTTTATTTTATTGCATAAGGAAAAATTTGTAATTTTGGGCTAGGGTTTCGAGCACTTTTATAAAAGGGCTCTCAAACCGTAGAAGATCCTATAGTTCCAAGGGGGTCTCGAACCGGAGAAGTTTTTAGAATGGATCGCCTTAGTTGAAGAAGTCCTTGATTTCAAAGAGGTTCCTTGATCAGCTAGTATCTCGCTATAGAGGGGGGATGAGACATCGGTGTCAGGACTAGCTGAACATGTTCGACCATGTGAATGTGTCTGAAGCACATAAGCGTGCACTGCATCTGGAGAAGTCCCTTTCACGAAGGCCCTAAAACAAGCATACCAACTGCTGCTCCTATGTGTACATGTGCTAACTTGCAGGTCCCTAGTCGCACAGTTACTTCCTCACAAGTCCGGTGCTACCATTTTCATGAACTAGGGCACATTGCTTTATAGTATCCCAAATTACGACAACAGCCTCGCAACAATTGAGGGGTCTGTTCGTTGACACTGCTGATTTTTACCTAGAGGGTGATCCACAGTTTGATGAGGTTCAAGAGGACCAGGTTACAGGAGGAGATATTGGTCAGGAATTGGTTTTAAGGCGTATCTGTCGACTTGTACGATTGTGGGAAAGGTATGTAAATTCGTTATTGATTCATGGAGCTGCAAAAATGTTATCTCTGAAGAATCTGTGCAGAAGTTGGACCTGAAAACAGAAGACCACCCAAACCCCTACAAGCTTGCCTGGGTAAAGAAAGGTAGTGAGGTAAATATCTCTAAAAGATGTCTAGTATCTTTCTCTGTTGGTAGCTATAGGGATAGAGCACAGTGCGATGTCATTGGGATGGATGTGTGTCTAAAAGTTGATTGGGATGGATATGATAGAAGTGTCACATATGATGGTAGGAGGAACTGCTATAGTTTTATATGGAATAATGTCAGATTTATATTAACACCAACTAGAGAGGTATCCCCAAAACCTCCGCTTGTAGTAACAAAAGAGTTGGGTAAGAACTCTCTCGCTCGAAATGCGTTTATCGAACATGCCAATGAAACAGGGATTGTCTATCTTTTGTGGTTAAAGAATTTAATAATGATCTATTTGCTGGTATACCTGAGCGAGTTTGACCGCTATTAGCAGAGTTTTCTATTGTCTGTCCCGCATAATTTACCTACACGTCTTCTTCCATTGAGAGATATCCAGCACCAGATTGACCTAGTACCGGGTGCTAGCCTACCGAACCGACCGCATTATCGGATGGGCCCAAAAGAGCATGAAGAGCTCCGTAGACCGGTAGAAGAACTGTTGATGAAATGCCACATCCGTGAGAGTCTTAGTCCTTGTGCGGTTCCTACACTATTATCACCAAAGAGGGGTGGCTCAATGAGAATGTTTGTGGATAGCCGGGCGATAAAAAAAAACTATAGTCACTTATCAGTTTCCTATTCCACGCCTTGATGATTTACTGGATTAGTTGAATGGTGCTATTGTGTTTACGAAGCTGGATTTGAAGAGCTATATGACCAGATTCGTATCCGTATGGGGGATGAGTGAAAAATAGCCTTCAAGAGTTGAGAAGGTCTGTTTGAATGGATGGTAATGTCATTCGGCCGTTCTAACTCTTCTAACACGTTCATGCGGGTTATCAACCATGTATTTCGCCCGTTCATCAGAAAATTTCTTGTTGTGTACTTTGATTATATTCTTATATATAGTACCACGGAAGAGCTGAATCTCTAACACTTACACGAAGTGTTGGTTTTTTTGAAGCGAGAGAAGTTTTATGGAGGACTCGATAAGTGTTGTTTTATTACAGATTCGGTCGTCTTCCTGGGGTTTGTCGTGTCAAAAAATAGGTTGCCAGTCGATCAGTCGAAAGTGGCAGTCATGCGAGGTTGGCCTATTCATAGTTCCATAACTGAAGTCCGCTCTTTACACAGATTGATATCCTTTTACAAATGGTTCATACATAACTTCAACATTGTCATGGCTCCTATTACAGAGCGTATGAAGGGCAACACATTCTGCTGGACCCCTGAAGTAGCTAAGGCGTTTGAGGAAATCAAGGTAGGACTGACCACCACACTGATTCTGGGTTTACCTGACTTCTCTATAGGATTTGAACTGCATTGTGATGCGTCCGAATTGCGCATTGGAGCAGTACTCAGCCAACGAGGCCGCCTTGTAGCATACTTCAGCAAGAAGTTAAGTGGAGCTAAACTCAACTACAGTACCTATGACAATGAAGTATATGCAGTTGTACAAGCTTTGAAGCACTGGAGTTGCTACTTGGACTACAATGACTTCATCCTGTACACCGATCATGATTCTTTGAAGCATCTGCAGAGTCAGGAGAAACTCTCTTCCCGCTATGCACGCTGGGCAGCATTTACTCAACAATTTACCTTTTCTATTAGGCATACTTCGGAAACAGTTAACCGCGTAGTTGATGCACTGAGCCGAACACGATGATTTGTATGGAAGGAGAAGTTGTGGGATTCGAGCAGATGAAGTATCTACAGGCTATCGATCCATATTTTGGTCTTATTCTAGAGGACGTCAGCGAAGGTTTAAGAAATGACTTTACAGTTAGGAACGATTACCTCTTCAAAGGTAATTTACTTTGTGTTCCTAAGGGCAATTGGAGGTTATTGATTGTACATGAGAGACACAATGAGGGGTACGAGGGTAAAGATCAAACATTTCACTCTTTATCCAATCAATTCTTCTCGCCTCATTTGAGGAGAGATGTTATCCGTTTTGTAGTTGGTTCTCGGGTTTTCCATGTGGCATAAGGTACATCCTCCAAAGCAGGTCTATACCTACCACTCCCAATACCGGAAGGACCGTAGCAAAGCGTCGGCATGGATTTCGTCTCTGGGCTACCAAGAACACAGAGAGGTAACGATTCTATTTTTGTAGTGGTTGACATGTTTTCTAAGATGGGCCACTTCATTACCTGCAAGAAAACCACAGATGTTGTGAATGTTTCTATTTATACTTTTGTGAGGTCTACCGCTTACATGGTCTACCCTTGAAAATCGTTTCCGCGATACAAAGTTTGTCGAGAATTTTTGGAGGCGTTTGTGGCGCCTCACAAACACGAAGCTGAGTTTTAGCCGCGCGTATCACCCGCATATAGATGGATGAACCGGGGTAACTAATTGAACATTTGGTAACATGTTACGCATAGAGGCTCTACGAACTTGAAAGCATGGGATTCTCGCCTTTATCACGTTCAGTTCGCCTACAACAGGCACCACAAGCGCAGTACTGGGTATAGTCCCTTCATGGTAGTCTATAGTTATAACCCACGGGGTCCTATGGATTTATCTTTCCCAACGCTTGATAAGGTTAGAGCCAAGGTCTAGAACGTCATTGCTTATCTATGGGAAATCAATGAGAACACCCGTAAACACTTGGAGGAAACAACACAGAAGTAAAAGGTTGCCGCAGATAAGAAGCACCGCCTGGTGGAGTTTGAAGTGGGGGATTTTGTATGGGATGTTTTGACCAGTGATCGCTATCTTACGCACGAGTACAACAAGTTGGCTGCAAGGAAGGTGGGTCCATTTTAAATTATTGAAAAGATTAATCCCAATGTATACAGGTTGAAGCTACCCAGCCACATGAAGACCCATAATATTTTCAACGTGAAGCACCTGGTGGCATTAACAATGCTGCTGAGGATGATGAAGCTGAGAATTCGTGGGTGAATTCTTCCGAAAAAGGAGAGAATGATGTAGTTGCACGAGCCCATGGCTATATGGCCCTTTTGGACAAACAGACACGATATTTATTTGGGGCCAAAGTATCAGAATTAGGCGCCGCGATCACTCAAATCAAACGCGTCGTGAAGCCCAACTATTTTCGAAAGCATCATAGTGTGATGAAGTCCAAGCCATAAATTCCATCGTTTAAACCTTCGTTTTGTAGTTTTAGTGCATTTTCTACATTTTCCTATTTTTATTGGATTTTATTAAAATACTTAACCAGATCCAATCACTTTGAAATTGTGCTGGGATTTATTTTATTGCATAAGGAAAAAGTTTTAATTTTGTGCTAGGGTTTTGAGCACTTTTATAAAAGACCCTCAAACCCTAGTTTTGCCTCAAACATTTTTGAATAAAATTGGATTCTTTTAAAGTCTCTTTTACTCTCACATAGGGTTAGAGATATCTATGCTTATGTTTTTCATCCTTATTTCTCTGTATTTTCCACCTCCTGTTTCATCTCGTAGTTTGGTGCTACCACCATGCCTTTCGTTTTGAAAAAAAATATCTGAAGTCGTTTCTCACTTTTGCACAAACTTGACTTGTGAGAAATATTTTGATAATAAGACTTGCATCAATTGATCGTAAGTTGTGATTCCTTCAAACATATGGTAAAATAACCAAGTTCTTAATTTATGCACCAAAGAGAAAATAAAGATATGTAGTTGAATAACGTATGAGAAAATTCGATTATAATTTAATGTGTTGTAAATTTCTAAAAAATTAACGCTATGCACGCTGGGCAGCATTTACTCAACAATTTACCTTTTCTATTAGGCATACTTCGGAAACAGTTAACCGCGTAGTTGATGCACTGAGCCGAACACGATGATTTGTATGGAAGGAGAAGTTGTGGGATTCGAGCAGATGAAGTATCTACAGGCTATCGATCCATATTTTGGTCTTATTCTAGAGGACGTCAGCGAAGGTTTAAGAAATGACTTTACAGTTAGGAACGATTACCTCTTCAAAGGTAATTTACTTTGTGTTCCTAAGGGCAATTGGAGGTTATTGATTGTACATGAGAGACACAATGAGGGGTACGAGGGTAAAGATCAAACATTTCACTCTTTATCCAATCAATTCTTCTCGCCTCATTTGAGGAGAGATGTTATCCGTTTTGTAGTTGGTTCTCGGGTTTTCCATGTGGCATAAGGTACATCCTCCAAAGCAGGTCTATACCTACCACTCCCAATACCGGAAGGACCGTAGCAAAGCGTCGGCATGGATTTCGTCTCTGGGCTACCAAGAACACAGAGAGGTAACGATTCTATTTTTGTAGTGGTTGACATGTTTTCTAAGATGGGCCACTTCATTACCTGCAAGAAAACCACAGATGTTGTGAATGTTTCTATTTATACTTTTGTGAGGTCTACCGCTTACATGGTCTACCCTTGAAAATCGTTTCCGCGATACAAAGTTTGTCGAGAATTTTTGGAGGCGTTTGTGGCGCCTCACAAACACGAAGCTGAGTTTTAGCCGCGCGTATCACCCGCATATAGATGGATGAACCGGGGTAACTAATTGAACATTTGGTAACATGTTACGCATAGAGGCTCTACGAACTTGAAAGCATGGGATTCTCGCCTTTATCACGTTCAGTTCGCCTACAACAGGCACCACAAGCGCAGTACTGGGTATAGTCCCTTCATGGTAGTCTATAGTTATAACCCACGGGGTCCTATGGATTTATCTTTCCCAACGCTTGATAAGGTTAGAGCCAAGGTCTAGAACGTCATTGCTTATCTATGGGAAATCAATGAGAACACCCGTAAACACTTGGAGGAAACAACACAGAAGTAAAAGGTTGCCGCAGATAAGAAGCACCGCCTGGTGGAGTTTGAAGTGGGGGATTTTGTATGGGATGTTTTGACCAGTGATCGCTATCTTACGCACGAGTACAACAAGTTGGCTGCAAGGAAGGTGGGTCCATTTTAAATTATTGAAAAGATTAATCCCAATGTATACAGGTTGAAGCTACCCAGCCACATGAAGACCCATAATATTTTCAACGTGAAGCACCTGGTGGCATTAACAATGCTGCTGAGGATGATGAAGCTGAGAATTCGTGGGTGAATTCTTCCGAAAAAGGAGAGAATGATGTAGTTGCACGAGCCCATGGCTATATGGCCCTTTTGGACAAACAGACACGATATTTATTTGGGGCCAAAGTATCAGAATTAGGCGCCGCGATCACTCAAATCAAACGCGTCGTGAAGCCCAACTATTTTCGAAAGCATCATAGTGTGATGAAGTCCAAGCCATAAATTCCATCGTTTAAACCTTCGTTTTGTAGTTTTAGTGCATTTTCTACATTTTCCTATTTTTATTGGATTTTATTAAAATACTTAACCAGATCCAATCACTTTGAAATTGTGCTGGGATTTATTTTATTGCATAAGGAAAAAGTTTTAATTTTGTGCTAGGGTTTTGAGCACTTTTATAAAAGACCCTCAAACCCTAGTTTTGCCTCAAACATTTTTGAATAAAATTGGATTCTTTTAAAGTCTCTTTTACTCTCACATAGGGTTAGAGATATCTATGCTTATGTTTTTCATCCTTATTTCTCTGTATTTTCCACCTCCTGTTTCATCTCGTAGTTTGGTGCTACCACCATGCCTTTCGTTTTGAAAAAAAATATCTGAAGTCGTTTCTCACTTTTGCACAAACTTGACTTGTGAGAAATATTTTGATAATAAGACTTGCATCAATTGATCGTAAGTTGTGATTCCTTCAAACATATGGTAAAATAACCAAGTTCTTAATTTATGCACCAAAGAGAAAATAAAGATATGTAGTTGAATAACGTATGAGAAAATTCGATTATAATTTAATGTGTTGTAAATTTCTAAAAAATTAACGCTATGCACGCTGGGCAGCATTTACTCAACAATTTACCTTTTCTATTAGGCATACTTCGGAAACAGTTAACCGCGTAGTTGATGCACTGAGCCGAACACGATGATTTGTATGGAAGGAGAAGTTGTGGGATTCGAGCAGATGAAGTATCTACAGGCTATCGATCCATATTTTGGTCTTATTCTAGAGGACGTCAGCGAAGGTTTAAGAAATGACTTTACAGTTAGGAACGATTACCTCTTCAAAGGTAATTTACTTTGTGTTCCTAAGGGCAATTGGAGGTTATTGATTGTACATGAGAGACACAATGAGGGGTACGAGGGTAAAGATCAAACATTTCACTCTTTATCCAATCAATTCTTCTCGCCTCATTTGAGGAGAGATGTTATCCGTTTTGTAGTTGGTTCTCGGGTTTTCCATGTGGCATAAGGTACATCCTCCAAAGCAGGTCTATACCTACCACTCCCAATACCGGAAGGACCGTAGCAAAGCGTCGGCATGGATTTCGTCTCTGGGCTACCAAGAACACAGAGAGGTAACGATTCTATTTTTGTAGTGGTTGACATGTTTTCTAAGATGGGCCACTTCATTACCTGCAAGAAAACCACAGATGTTGTGAATGTTTCTATTTATACTTTTGTGAGGTCTACCGCTTACATGGTCTACCCTTGAAAATCGTTTCCGCGATACAAAGTTTGTCGAGAATTTTTGGAGGCGTTTGTGGCGCCTCACAAACACGAAGCTGAGTTTTAGCCGCGCGTATCACCCGCATATAGATGGATGAACCGGGGTAACTAATTGAACATTTGGTAACATGTTACGCATAGAGGCTCTACGAACTTGAAAGCATGGGATTCTCGCCTTTATCACGTTCAGTTCGCCTACAACAGGCACCACAAGCGCAGTACTGGGTATAGTCCCTTCATGGTAGTCTATAGTTATAACCCACGGGGTCCTATGGATTTATCTTTCCCAACGCTTGATAAGGTTAGAGCCAAGGTCTAGAACGTCATTGCTTATCTATGGGAAATCAATGAGAACACCCGTAAACACTTGGAGGAAACAACACAGAAGTAAAAGGTTGCCGCAGATAAGAAGCACCGCCTGGTGGAGTTTGAAGTGGGGGATTTTGTATGGGATGTTTTGACCAGTGATCGCTATCTTACGCACGAGTACAACAAGTTGGCTGCAAGGAAGGTGGGTCCATTTTAAATTATTGAAAAGATTAATCCCAATGTATACAGGTTGAAGCTACCCAGCCACATGAAGACCCATAATATTTTCAACGTGAAGCACCTGGTGGCATTAACAATGCTGCTGAGGATGATGAAGCTGAGAATTCGTGGGTGAATTCTTCCGAAAAAGGAGAGAATGATGTAGTTGCACGAGCCCATGGCTATATGGCCCTTTTGGACAAACAGACACGATATTTATTTGGGGCCAAAGTATCAGAATTAGGCGCCGCGATCACTCAAATCAAACGCGTCGTGAAGCCCAACTATTTTCGAAAGCATCATAGTGTGATGAAGTCCAAGCCATAAATTCCATCGTTTAAACCTTCGTTTTGTAGTTTTAGTGCATTTTCTACATTTTCCTATTTTTATTGGATTTTATTAAAATACTTAACCAGATCCAATCACTTTGAAATTGTGCTGGGATTTATTTTATTGCATAAGGAAAAAGTTTTAATTTTGTGCTAGGGTTTTGAGCACTTTTATAAAAGACCCTCAAACCCTAGTTTTGCCTCAAACATTTTTGAATAAAATTGGATTCTTTTAAAGTCTCTTTTACTCTCACATAGGGTTAGAGATATCTATGCTTATGTTTTTCATCCTTATTTCTCTGTATTTTCCACCTCCTGTTTCATCTCGTAGTTTGGTGCTACCACCATGCCTTTCGTTTTGAAAAAAAATATCTGAAGTCGTTTCTCACTTTTGCACAAACTTGACTTGTGAGAAATATTTTGATAATAAGACTTGCATCAATTGATCGTAAGTTGTGATTCCTTCAAACATATGGTAAAATAACCAAGTTCTTAATTTATGCACCAAAGAGAAAATAAAGATATGTAGTTGAATAACGTATGAGAAAATTCGATTATAATTTAATGTGTTGTAAATTTCTAAAAAATTCGATTATAATCAATTCATGTACCCTCTAATAACGAATATCATGTAGATGTTCAATATAACTCACAAGTTACAGGCATCTTCTTCGACACTAATTTACATGCATCTTCTTCTTCGACACTAATTGAGAAATTCTTAAGAGGTATGCCAAAACTTAACATCATACGAAAAAATTAGATTCTTTAACATTTCCAAGTGAGATGAATGTATCAATCTTAGATGTAAGACAATTCAGATTCAAATGAATCTACATGAGGATTTATGCAATCCTTTGAAGAAAAATATGTGGTCCATTGATGAATTCTCCATGCGATTACTAAAATGGACACCTTATTTTAACCCCAAGTTTAAATGCTCAATTACACATGTTTGTATCAAACTATCAAATCTTCCAGTGTACTTATACAATTAAAGTATAGTTACATCGATAGCATATTTATTAGGAAATACACTAAAATCCGAGATTCCTCATAGAGACAAAACAAAACGTAAATGTTGTTGTGTGTGGATTAAATTAGATATCACAAAGAAAAGGCAACATATAATATGGGTGGGTTTTGGGGATAATGACGGTTGCTGGTTGCATGTTCAATATAAAGATATACCTCTATACTGTGAGTTTTGTCACCATATAGGACACACAGCTCAAGAATGCAATAAACTACAAAATAAAGAGAATGGAATCCAGGACACCCAACAATTTTTGGCTACTGACACTAAGTCTCCTATGAAAAATAAGAAATGTATTCAAAAAATAAAATCAATAGTGATCACGGAAAAGATCCTTACCATTGGAAACTCTCAAGAATGCTAGAGGCAGATGCTCATCTTATAAGAAAAGAAAATTTTGTTCCACATATAAAAGACCAGGTGAACAACATTAGTCAAGTATATTTGGCAACGAACATCAATGAGAACATCAACCTCAATGATAAAAATAAAGGAATATCCTTTGAGATTCAGAATATGGAGGATTTTCAGGAAGCATAAATCATTGAAGTTATTCAACACTTCGAAAAAGAAATCAATATATCAAATTATCCAGTTTATAAAAAAAATAGAATTTAGTCCTCAATCCCCATATAGTTAGTTTACCGGTATTTTCAACCTTTAGAAAAGCTAAAACTTGACAATAATTTAAGGAAATATTACACAAGAAGTTAAAGGAAGAAAAATGCAAAAGAAATAAATGAACGTTGGTGGTCAAAACTCTTTAGACCAAAGGGTTCAGTTCTTCTCTTTAAAAAATACAGATGACCATCAAGATCCTTAACTGGAACATTCGAGGAATTGGAAATAAAGCCTCAAAGAAAAAGTTGAAATTAATCAAAAAGAAATAAAAAATTGACTTAATTGCCTTATAAGACCCTTCGATTAAAGAGGAATATTAGAGACAATAACTAGATATATTGGTTTTACTAGTTGCATCTCTAACATTAACAACAAGATCTGGATCATGTGGAATGAAAACTTTAAGATTGATGTTATGAATAACCATCGACAATTCTTAAATAATTGAATAATACATTCTGAATTAGATAAATATTTTTAAGTTATAATAGTGTATGCTAAATATACTAGACACCTGAGACTTGATCTTGAGAATAACCTAATAGCCCTAACAAATAAATCGATGAAGTAGGTTATTCTTTGTGACTTCAATGTTATCATCTCGCATCATGAGCAATTGGGCCTGTTGTTCTATCCGTTCAAAATGCATTGGAGAATTTAATGATACTAGTACGAACTTTACGCTTGACGATGCAGGCTATTCAGGCACTAAATACACTTGTTCTAACAATAACAAGGGGAAGATACTGGATAGAGAGCTCTAAAACTCTGCTTGGTCATATTTATTTGTTGACACTAAAGTACACCATGTAGCTAGTATATGGTCTGACCACACCCATTTGTGCAATGATGAGTCCAGATTTATTCACCACTACTCACTGAGAAAACCAGACAGGGTTATTCGAACAATAAGCACCCACTGAACTATCCGGACAAGACAAAAGTATTAAAACACTAAATACTTTTTGACTAAGCTAAGTACTAATCTGCTTAAAAACTAATGTCTTTAAACGCGACCCGGTTCCAGAACTTGACCTGAAAGCCCATGGGTCCTTAATTAAGGGTATAAATAGCCAAACTACTTTCATTAATGAGGGTAATGAACATTTAATACAACCAGGCAGCTTAAATCTCTCACTACAAAACATCCAAACATTTAATACCTTTGAAACTCTCCAAAACACTTGATAAAATTACCCCTAGATTAAAATAAACCACATCAAAATGGAGGCCATACTGAGAGGAAGAAGGTGCCTGAATCTAGCATTCAAAACTAGCAAGAGAAGTCAGTTCGGATCTATCCGGACTAGCAAGCAGTGCCACCACCACCTTTGATAGAAGTGGTGGGAGAAAATGATGAGTACACGGTCAAAGAACGAGACAGGCTGAAAGCTGAAATAGAAGCGTTGAGGGCCACTAAAAAGGCAGAGCTGGGTTTAAAGGAAAAGTCAAAAGTGTCAACCATTAACCATACTGACAACCCAAGGGATAATGCCCCATCAGCAAAGACTTACTTGAGTAAAAAAAAAACCGATGTCATTTCCAAGAAGTCTCACCGGTCTAAGCCGGTGGAAAGCTTAGAGTCTGAGTCCTCTAGTAGCTCCTCGAATGAGGATGAGCTTGAGGAATCATTGTCATCCAACACTGATGAGGGGAGGTCCAAGAATAAAAAAAAGTTGGTTAAAAAATATTCAAGAAAAAGGGATAGGCATGGGCGATTAAAGAGGCATATGGGAAAAGAGTATCTCACAGCCACAGTCATAGTCGCAGGCATGTGGATTAGCTGCTGATGGATCCCTTTGCTTTCCATGATGAGCCAGGTAGTGTTGTAACGCCTAATGAAGATACATTTTTTAGTCGTGGCCGAAATATGAGGCAATCCCCATTGTCATCCAAGATACTGTCTGAAAACCTTCCTAAGAGGTTTGACAATACTAAAATAGAAAAGTATGATGGGTGCAAAGATCCAGACAACCATTTGGAACAGTTTAAATTTTTTATGATGAACTTTGATGATGATGACAAACTGCTTTGTAGAGCCTTCTCTCAATCTTTTACGGGAAGTGCTTTGAAATGGTATAACAACTTACCATAGGGTTGTATCAGAAAAATTGACACGTTTTAGGTAGCCTTCCAAAGGCAGTTTGTAGGGAGTAAGGAGGTGAAGGCAGTGGAGATACTATAATCCATTGTGCTCAAGAGCCAAACGAATCACTGAAAGACTATATAAGCCGGTTCTTGAACACAAAGAATGGATTAGCTGATTGCTTTGAATAGGTAGCAATAGATTTTTTGAGATAATGATTAAAACCTGGGAATCCGGCCGATTCAGTAACAAGGATGAAGACCATGACTTGGGGTGGTTTGCTAAACCAGGTGGGAAAGCAAATAAATATAGATCAAATAAAAAAGACTAGGGTGCACATACAAGTGAGATCTGCCCCAGCTGCACCAAACCAGAACCAGTCCGGATACAAGGCCAAAGAAGCCGAACAGGGGCCCAACAGGGCCAAACAGACTCAATCCCACCCAACTCCAGCTCAGAGCCAGCAGTCCAAAAATAAACGAGGACCTTGGGTCCTACCATAGTGGTTTGCTGAATTGAAAGAAAATATGGCAACCATCTATGACAAAACAAAAGATGAGGTATATTTCAGGAAGCCTACAGTGCTTCAATCTCTTAGGGAAAGTCGTAATACTTGTTTTTGCCAATATCATCATGATATTGGCCATAACACCGAGGATTGCATCACTTTGAAACAAGAGGTGCATAATTTGATTGAAAGGGGAAAGTTGGGAGCTTATGTCAAGAGGAGAATTGGAAATATACTGACAATGCTCACCGGACCGGCCCAACGAACAATGCAAGGACATCTGCTCCGGACGTTGACATGGTAATCATTGAAATATTTGATGTGGAATCAGAATATTTGGATCCGGATCCAATGCAAAATAAAGTGGGGGTTATAACAGAACATACCAAGACAGTGTATGGGCTCATAAGCTTTTTTGAGTCACTCACTATATTTGGTGGGGACACTATGACTGCATTGACTCCTTCTTCAAGGAATATGCATGTTCACAATGTAGCTACTCAGTTAGAGGGAGACATGTCCTCCTATCAGCCCCAAATTCATTTTCCCTTTATTGATTTTGATGAAGATGACCTAAGGGACATAGCTGGTCCTCATGAGGATGTTGTGGTGATAGGAGCATCGATTGGGGGCAACAACATCAGGCAAATTTTGATTGACACTGGCAGCTCAGCCAATATTCTCTTTTTAAGTTCCTATAAACAGATGAAGAATCCTGCAGTGATTCATTGTTCGAACAGATCCATTGTCGGCTTCATAGGGAGCTCTGCAGATGTGATCGAAGAGTTTGATGAGGATGTATTGTTCGGCAAAGGCCCTTTCAAGAAGATGGTCAGGGTACTTTTTGTTGTGGTAGATTGCCCCACGTGTTATAATGCAATCTTTGGGAGATCCTGACTCTTCAGGATGCATGTTGTGGCTTCAACAGTTCACCAATGTTTAAAGTATACAGTTCAAGGACAAGTGGGAGTTGTCCAGAGAGCCAAAAAATAGCAAGAGAATATTATGCAACTGCACTTGCGCCTAAAACTATGGGGGCAGTCCGGATAAATAAAGATTAGCAGTTGTTGGGGCCCTCTGAGGGTGAGGGTGAATTTGATGACCCCAGAGAGACCCCTGGTGTTTTGATACCAATTGAAGAAGTTGAAAGCCACTCTCTGGCTGAAAGAAGGAGTGTTAAAATTGGCTCCAAGATGGCACCGAAATTGAAGGAAAATTGTTGTCCTTTTTGACAGACCACCAACACGTTTTTGCTCGGTGCAATGCTGATGTGACCGATTATCCATCCGAAGAGATGTTGCGCCTGTTGTGCAAAGAAGGAGAGCTTTCTCTAAAGAGAAGACTAATGTCATTAATCAAGAGGTTGACCAACTTACCAAGATGGGGCACATAAAGGAGTCTCAACATCCTTTATGGACATCCAATCCAGTGTTAGTAAAGAAAAATAATGGGAAATGGAGTATGTGTATCGACTTCACTAACCTCAATAGAGCTTGCCTAAAATATATCTATCCAGTTACCCAGATAGATCAGTAGGTAGACATCACATCTGGGAACAATTTATTGTCCTTCATGGATGCCTTCTCCGGTTATAACCAGATACAGGTGGATCCAAAGGATCAGGAACACACTACTTTTGTTACAGATAGGGGCCTCCATTGTTACAAGGTGATGCCTTTTGGGTTGAAAAATGCTGGGGCTACCTATCAGAGGTTGGTGAACAAAGCATTTGCTGATCAGATTGGGAGAAATATGAAAGTATATATTGATGAAATGATGGTAAAAAGCTTTCAAGAAGAGTTGCACCTAGAAGATCTTCAAGAAACTTTTGCCACCTTGGCAAAGGTTAATTTAAAATTTAATTCAGAAAAATGTGTCTTTCGTGTGCAATATGGAAATTTTTTGGGGTATGTCATAAGTGAGAAAGGGATGCAGCCTGATCCAGACGAGCTTGATGCCTTGTTAAAAATGGATCCTCCTCGGAATGTTAAAAAAGTACAAAGGTTGACACAAATGTTGGCTGCATTAAATCGTTTTATTGCAAGGTCTTCAGACAGGTGTGCCCCGTTTTTTCAGACTTTAAAGGGTGCTAAAGACTTTAACTGGCCTCCACAGTGCGACCAAGCGTTTAATGAAATAAAAAAGCATTTATCTTCCCTTAAAATCCATTTCAAACCTGTTGACGGAGAAACAATATACATATACTTGGCTGTGTCTGAATGTGCTATAAGTGCGATACTGGTAAGAGAGGTGGACAATTATCCTCGTCCGGTGTACTACATCAGCAAGAGTCTGATGGATGCTGAAAAAAGGTACCTAAAGCTTGAAAAGCTGGCACTAGCCTTGGTGATTGCTGCCAGAAAAATGAGGCCGTATTTTCAGTCTCATTCTATTATCGTCCGGACGTCTTTTCCCTTAAAAAATGATCTTCAAAAAGCAGATATATCAAGCAGGATGACCAAATGGTCATTAGAATTGGGTGATTATGATATTGATTTCATCCCTCGAACTGCAATCAAAGCTCAATCTGTTGTTGATTTTCTGGTTGAGTTCCATTCAGACTGAAGCACTAAGCAAGCTGCAGATGAAAAAACTAAGAAGGTATGGGTCGTCCGGACTGATGGTGGATCAAGTACCATGGGCTGTGGTGTTGGGATATGTTTAACCTCTCTGTATGGCGATAAGCTGTACCAGGCTATATGTTTTGCTTGTAGGGCTTCTAACAATGACTCCGAGTATGAGGCTGCTATAGCTGGTCTGAAGCTAGCTTTTATATGTGGAGCTAAAAGATTAAGGTTGATGAGTGACTCTCAGCTTCTTATCCATCATGCCAAGTTCAATCTGAGGCAAAAAAGGAGCAATTGATCAAGTACTTGTTTATCCTAAATGAAGTGGCAGCTAACTTAAAAAATGTTAGTTATGAGCATATACCTAGATCGGAGAACACACTAGCAGACTCTTTGGAAACCATAGCATACTCTGAGTCCTACCCATGGATTCACGTGCAAGAATGTTCATCTATACAACCCAATCAGAAGAAGGAAGAGGAGGAAAGTTTAAGTATAAAAGTAGTCCAACCCAAAGACTGGAGATATCCCCTTCTTCAATACATTTCTGATGGCATTTTGCCTCCGGAGAAAGTTGTGGCAAGGAAAGTGAATCATAAGGCTCGTGGTTTCTTAATCATAAGAGATGTCCTTTATAAGAAATCGTTTAGTAGACCTCTCTTGCGTTGTTTGGGAGTTGAGGAGTCCTAACTTGTGCTATCAGAACTACATGATGGAGAAGGATCAACACACTGTGGCTATAGAGCTTTAACCCGGAGGGTTTTGTTGGCCGGATACTACTGGCCCTCCATAATGACAGATGCCAAGGAGTTGGTGAACAAGTGTGACCCATGCCAAAGATATGGTAATGAAATTAATATCCCAGCTGTTCCTCTCGAATTGGTTTCTAAGTCAGTGCCTTTTGCTCGGTGGGGGCTGGATTTAGTAGGGCCTCTACCAAAGGCGTCCGGAGGGTGCATGACTATTATTGTAGCTATTGATTATTTCTCAAAATGGATAGAAGCGGCCCCACTGGCAGGAACTACCTCGAAAGTTGTTATAAATTTTATCTTATCTAACATTTGTTTCAAATTTGGGGTTCCACAAAAGATAACCACAGATAATGGGCCATAATTTGATAACAAGGATATGGAGAATTTATGTGCCTCCCAGGGCATTCAACATTGTTTTTCCTCTCCTTTCCACCCACAAGAAAATGATCAAGTTGAAGTGGCAAATAGGACCATCCTGTCCGGTTTAAAATAGAATTTAGAAGGGGCTTCAGGAAAATGGCCAAGATATTTACAAGAAATGTTATGGACATACCAGACTACTCCTGGAGCTGCTACTCAAAAATCTCCATTTTCGTTGGTATATGGGATGGATACAATTTCCCCTATAGAGTCAACTCTTCCATCATACAGAGTCCACAATTATTCCAAACAGGCTAATGAAGTGGCCATCAGAAGTCAGTTAGACTTGAAAGAAGAAAATAGAGTTAAGGCTCATCTTAGAACCACCCATTATCAAGGCTTGATGAGGAGCAGATTTGCTTCCAATATCAAAAGAAGTGATTTTCGGCCAAGGGATAAAATATTGAGAAATATTTTCTTGCACACTAAGGAGAAGCAGTTCGGCAAGCTAGCTCCGAACTGGGAAGGGCCTTATGAGGTCTCTGAAACGTACAGGCTTCAAGACAAAGATGGAAGAATCTTAAAACACCCTTGGAACATTGAACACTTCCGGTTATATATGGAATGAAAGTTGTGTAAATATTTACTTGTTTAAAGTCCATGCAAATATTAGGGGGCCATACTCTTTCCTACTCTGGTAGCGTGGGGAGGTTTTAATGAGGTGTCCGGGTTTTTCAATAAAGTTTCATGCTTTCTTAAAATGTTTGGAGTGGTTTGATTACAATTTATTTAAAGTCTTCTAAGGATCTTTGGCAGATCGGATTAAATTGGTTGAATGATGACCATTAAACACATGTCATCAGAGATTTTAAACACTCTCATCTTAAATACTTGTAAAATAAATAAGGGTTCTTTAAACATTGGCTATTCAATTTAAGCAAGTATGAAACATAGCAAAAATTTAGCAAGGTAAAACTGTCCGGTTAAAAACCGGATGATAATATTAAAACATAAAATATGCCTTGGCCATCCAAGGACTTTAGTTTAAAGAAAGGCTTAATCAGACTCAAACCAAACATAATTACTAAAATGCCTTGGCTATCCAAGGACTTTAGTATTTCACAAAGTTAAGAAAAATAAGTAAGAAAAGATAGTTAAAACCCCAAGGCTTATTCCCTTCGGATGTTCCTCCATCGTCTTTTTTCTTGGGATCTTTGGGTTCACCACTTAAACTCTCTCCGGTTTCCCTTTTCCTCATCAGTGGTAGAGTCAATCCCACTAGAGTAATTCTTCTTGTCACTATCTGCTAGTGTATGGAATGGAATGTCCTAATACTCCACGAATTACCACAAGGGACCAAGTGTTCTCCTCGGAAACTTCTCAAGAAAGAGAAGTACCATGTCAGACTTTACTTCAACATACATTTTTTCCAATGAATCTATCACCTCGTTCGTGTACTTATCTATGCTGGTCTAAATCTTCTTTTCTTGCTCTTTCACCAAGTCTTCCTTCTCCTTGGTTGCCATGGACACAGCCTCTTCAAGGGAAATCTTATCACCGTACAGAGTTTAGATGGCATCGTCTTTAGTCTTCATATCACCCTTCAAGGTGGAAAGATCATTTTCCAAACCGGAGCACTTAGTTTGGAGCTCGGTGTTTGCCGTCTCCGAAGTGACCAATTTGGTTTCCAGATCCTCTTTCTCCTTCTTCAACCCCTCAAGCTCCTTCTTCAGTGCCTCAATGCTCTGGTTGGCATTGAGGAGGTCAGTTGACAAAGTCTCCTTGTCTGTGTTGAAGGTGCTGATTAGGGAAGACTGATTTTTTACTTGCCTTTCTAAGTTGAGCACTCGCTGAATATGGCCCAGGAGAGAGTGGGTCACCACATCATGTTCCCCGGAGACGGTAAAGGACTTGCCATTGAAATTCACCATATTGGAGGACCTTGGAGGAAGGTAAGGGCCAACAAAATCATCTTTCTCGAAATCGTTGAAATATAGACCAATGTTTTGGAGGCCACTGATGTCTACTCCATCAATATCCCCTCTGGTACCTTCCCCGGATTGTAGATCGGTGAGAATCTGCTCTGTTAAGGTGGGATCAGTTGGGTCTGCTGGAGGTAGAGGCTGTGAAGGACGAAAAATTACTTCTTCCCCCAAGGTGACCTTCTTCTTCTTAACAATCCTCTCATCGTTGCTTACTCTCCTTTTTTGGTCCTTTTTCGGATGCCTTGGTGGGTTTTGAGGTTCACCTACCTCCTTAATAGTCTCATCCTCAACTAATTTGAGAAAAGTAGAATCAATCCCATATTGGGTCTACTCTCCTTGATTGTCCGGACCAATCTCCTCTGCAGCACCCCAAAACTTCCTCTGTTGCTTCCTTCTTTTTCTTGCCCTTCCATATCATTTTGTTTGGGGCTTTGGCTCTGGAGGGCAAGGCCATTTTTTCATCCTTCTTCTCTGTTATCTTAAGTATGACAACTGGAGGAGGTGGTGTAGTCAATTCCTCCAAGGTAAGATCTCTCCGACCCGTGGTATTCCACAAGTAGGATCTCACCAAGTTGCCGGAGGTAAAACAGTTATCAAAGGTGTTCCCCCAACGTTCAGCAGCCCATGCATTTAGCTTGGCACATGTGGCCTGCCCCTCCTCTAAATAGTCGTTCAACTCCATCGGCAATACTGACATGAGAAAGTAGGTGATTCAAGAGTGGAATTTTGGTGAAAATAAGAAAGAGAAAAAGATAAATAAAACTGAATACTTACCTATGCTCTTCCACCTGCTGGTGAGCATGCTGGGTTGACATTGGCCTTAATCTTTCTCCCATTCTCCCACGCCCCGCTAATGAATAAGAACTGGGTCTTCCAGTTTTTCTCTGACTCTAACAAGTCATCCACCACTTTAAAGTTGTCTCCCATATTGTAGTGGTAGAATCGGATGTGATGGTTTTTGCACAGGCTAGCCACTGCGGCGAATTTCTCCATGGGGAGAGGAACGCTGGACAGCCTTGATTCCATTATACTGGTAAGGAGTGTATACCAAGAATTTGGACTCGGCTGGCTTGGAAAAAGTTTGATCAGATGAAAATACGTGACGATTTCTGGATCAAAGGGTAATCTGAGCCCCCAGTTGAATAACTTAGTGTAAATGATGATCTCGTTGAGCTTGCAGTCCATCGAAGTTTCCAGTGTGACTCGTATTCTCACCTTTACTGATTATGGGATCCCCCACTTGGTTCGGATCCAGCCCAGCTCAACGGTGTGAGTATAGACATAATTGATGTTATGCAGGGCCAACAGATACTTCACACTGACCTTCTGAAAGCAAGGTCCCACCTTGCTCTCCAAGCACTCTGATAACTCCGGATGAGCCAGTCCCACCTTCACTTTTCCCTTTCCTCTTTTATCAGAGGCAGCGTCCTCAGTTTGTCTAGAGGCTTCAGTCTCGAAGGAGGCCTCTTCGATGATATCTTCTATTACTTCTTCCATCATTTTGGAAGGTTTTCCAGTAGTTGAGGGTGAAAGAGTGTCAGCTTGTGGCTCAGCGGTCTGTCCGGATGGCTGAGCACCAGTTTCTTATAGAGGTCTGACCTATGGTTGGGGCTCAGCTCCGGAGGACTTTGTTTGAGGAGTTACTTTAATTGCCTCTGAACCAGAGGGCTTGTCTCTTGGGGCTCTTATAGATATCTCCGATCCAGAGGATTTATCTTTGGATGCTGACTTGGAGGCCCCCGTTTTGGAGGACTTTGTTTGTGAGCCATTTGCTTGGCCTTTTACCAAGCGTGTTGTCCGGCGAAGGTTGACTTTCTCTGGGGACTTTTCAATGTCAGATCCCATGGTGATAAACAGAGAAGGTTTCCTTACACTTGATACTGCTGTATCTTGAGCAGTAGAAGGTTGAGACTCCTAAACGGAGGAGCCTGACGGGATTGGCGAGAGGTTTGGTTTGAATAAACGTTTAGGTTTTGCACTTTTGGTAGAAGACGATCCTTGATCAGCTTCTAAGGGTGGTGTATCAGACTTATTGCTTGGAGAGACTGGAAGACCAGCAACAATGCGTCTCTCTCGTTCCACTTTTTTCGCTTTCTCTAGTTCAAAAAGATTCAATCAACCGCCTTTCACTAGAGCGTTTCTCATTGTAAACATAAAACTATCCAAGAGAGGTTTTGAAAGAATTGATATAAAACTCTGAGAAAAGAAATTGTGAAGAGGTGAAGATGGTGAAATAGTAAAAGAAAGTAATTTATATATTAGTAAGGCAATAAGATACTGATACCTAGGAGAAGGCGAAACGATTCAGGTAATGATTAAAGACGGCGCTGACGTAAGAAGCATTAAATGCATAAGTTACTTTTCAGGCTTAGTGGGAGCGTCGTTCTAGGGAGAAAATGGCTGGTAGGATAAATCAAAATGCGACACGTGTCCCACGATCCAAAGAAAAACTCTTAGAATTTTGAGAGGAAATCAGTCTGGATAAACCTCAAACCAAACACATAAACGTTGTTACTGACTAAATGAGTTTTTTAGCCCTGCCAAAGACCTTTGACAAAGCCTAAAAAAGGGGCTACTGATGAGTCCAGATTTATTCACCACTATTCACTGAGAAAACCGGACATGGGTAATTTAGATAATAAGCGCCCACTGAACTATCCGGACACGAAAAAAGTATTAAAACACTAAACACCTTTTGACTAAGCTAAGTGCTAATCTGCTTAAAAAGTAATGGGTATTTAAACTCGACCCGGTTTCACAACTTGACCCGAAATCCCATGGGTCCTTAATTAAGGGTATAAATACCCCAACTACTTTCATTAACGAGGGTAATGAACATTTAATACAATCAGGCAGGTTAAATCCTTATTCAATATGATAGTTTTATCTATTTATGTTTATTAAATATGATTTCCAAAAGACATTGATAAAATATATGACGATAAATAGATAAATAATGTGACGATCTATATATACAATAGGAACAAATTCTAACATCCTAACTAAATATATCTAAAATCAATATCATCATGAGATTTGATGACCACCTAGTAGAATTAGGTTAACTATGAAACGTAAAAAAGTCTTATCGGTAGAGCCATGTTGTATCCGAGGTGGTTTTATGTCGGAACCA
This sequence comes from Limnanthes douglasii subsp. nivea, assembly GCA_036936605.1. Taxonomy (NCBI): domain Eukaryota; kingdom Viridiplantae; phylum Streptophyta; class Magnoliopsida; order Brassicales; family Limnanthaceae; genus Limnanthes; species Limnanthes douglasii. Next base: position 175,617,904 of record JAUPFV010000003.1, read on the forward strand.
GAAAGCTTCTTAGAAGGATTAGGTTGGTGATCATCTGAAGAAATTCAGTAAACCACCATAAAGACACAACCATGGTCATAACTAAACGGAAAGCTTTACTGATAGAAAAATAAAGTTCTACAACTGATCTTCAACTTGAAGGTTCTAATGAGGCTACGAATTTTAGAACAAAAGAAACCCGAATGTAACCTTACACAAGAAGATAATAATGAAAATATTCATGATGATCAAAGGATACTCCGGTCGGTGAAAGTTGGAATGTACCATTGGAATGTAGTTCAAAGGGTACTCCGGTCGCTGAAAATAATAAAGGGGCATATGTTGATATATAGGAAGTCGGAAAGGCTAGAGATCATTTGGTATTCTGACTCGGATTTTGGTGAATGCACAGATATAATAAAAAATTATTTCGTTAAAAAACATTTATTTGATTTAAGTGAGAAAATCGTGGAAAATTATAAATCAAACGCTTGTTCCATCTTCCATTATGGCAACATAATTTGTTGCTGATTTTTTTCCATTAGTTTGCGCATTGCATAAGGGATGGAAGGTCTTATGAGGTTGTATTGCGAAAGCCGTTATTTTTTGTACTACTCTAACATTAAAATGAGCACGTCTAAATCTAAACTTATAAACATGAAGTTTATGTTTGTTAAAGAGAGATTTCATATGGAATAGATAAATATAGATAACATCGACACAAACTCTGTGAAACTACATCCTCTAACAAAGATGGTTTTGCCTAAGAATTTCGAGGGACACACGATCAATATGGGTTAGAGAATTATTAGTTTCAGTGGAAGAGTGTGTAATAGGATCTGATGTTATATTTTGCAGTTTTGTGCATATAAAGGTTTATTTCAATATATATATATATATGTTTGGTAATTATTATTGATAGATATACAGTATTCGATCTCCGAATCTAAGAACTATTTAAGATTCATACAATTACAAGCCATATTACTCTTAGCCTACACTCTACAATCGGCCCAAGTAATTGATTTGTCGCAATAATATGATTTATGTTGCATATAATAGTTCAAATTATAAGAAAACGATCTTTAGTATTTTACTGTTATCAATCATGTACGAGGTTATACTATTCATTCATTAACAAATGATTCATGGACTCACTAGATTTAAATATATATTCTTGAGTAAGATATGGCGGTCCAAATGAAAGATTGTTGGAATATATTTATAGACCGACAATTATTTGGACCCACATTTTAAATATGTATATTCGATCATTGTTTTAACGTAGTCCCATAATAAAAATGATCGAGTTAATCAAATTTTGTCATTAACTAGAATTGGACCTATGAGTGAAAAAGGCATTATGGGCTCAAGTGTGGTAATCTGGGTTAATTTGGGTACTATGAAGAAGAAGGCCAAAATCTCAACATTTAAAAGAGCAAAAAGAGTAAGGTAATCCTTAGATTAACACTTATGTTCCACTTTAGGGTTCTAACCAGGATACAAATTTGGTCAAGTTAGAACAAGAGAAACCCCAAGGTAATCTTACAAAATAAGATAAAAATGATATCATTCACAATGATCAAACTTTACCTACTCAAACAACACAACTGGTGGAAATAATGCACTTAAAAAATCCACGAAAGAAAGAAAAGTGAAACAAGAGAAAATATTTCCCTTAAGATGGTCCACGAGAGAAAGGAAAAATGCTATATATCCAGAATTTATATATCTTCATGAGCATGATAAGTCATGTATTAGAACTGTAGATGATCCTTTATACTAAAAACAGGTCTTGAAATCTAGAACTCTTGCAAGTGGATCGACGCTTTGAAGGAAGAGTATAAATCGGTACAGGACAATACAATATGGGAAATTGTCTCGTTACCTACATGAAATGATTGATTTGAAAGGAAAATTTGTTTCGGTATTGATGAAGTATTCATTGAGTACAATCATGATATTAATTCCACACTTTGACTCCAAGCTTCATCGGATGGATGCTATTACTGTTTTTCTCAACGGTATTATTGATTAAACGATCTATATGGTGCAAAAATAAGCCTTTATATTAGCAAACTTAAAGGATCTGGTTTGGAGGCTTAAGTAAATCATTTATAGGGTTAAACGAGCCACTCCTCAGTTGTAGTACAAATTCTTTGAAATGATTATCTCTTTTGACTTGGAAGTCAACTCGGTTCATGTGTATGTGTATCACAAGTTTAATAAGACTAATTTCATATTTTTATATTAAATATGGATGATATATTTCTAGTCTCAAAAAAGGAATAATTATTACACATAATAAAGATATTTTTATTAGACTTGTTCGATGTAAAAAATCTCGATTATGTCAGTTTCGTGCTGCAAATCGAGATACATCGAGTCGTTCTTGTGATATTCTTAGATTATCACAACAGGTATATATCGAAAGTGTGTTACAATGTTACAGATTGGAAAATTGCAAAGCGTGACAAAATTAATCTGGGTCGATGTCTCAAGAAAATACTTTTGTTTGAGGCAATAAAAATGGTCATTTATGCTCTATGAGTTGGGACTTTTATGTATACTCAAGTTTGTACTATGGTAGAATTTGCCTATGCTATAAATATGTTTGGGATATACGTTAAGTAGCCTAGGCATGGATCATTGATATGTAGTTCAAAGGGTACTCCAATATTTGAAAGGAATAAAGGGGTATGTGTTGTCATATAGGAAGTCATAAAGGGTAGAAATCATCTGGTATTCCGAATCTGATCGTTCCAAAAATCTTTGGAGCATGTTTTTGTGTAAAATAATGTTTAGACGATTAAATGTGGTATTGAGATTACTTTGTTAATACTTTAGAGAAAGAAAGCCGTATTTTAGAGAGAGAAAGTAAAAGTAATAATTGCTCAATTATTAATCAATAACCACTTTAAAAAATATGATTGTGCTTTTATAATACAAATAGTAGATCTCACAAGTCTAACATTTTACTAATTGTCTTCTTATCTGTAAGTCTATTGTTTGTTATATAATGATCATTTTCCATTAAATAATTATCAATTTCTCCTAAGAAACTTTCTTTAAAAATAAAACACCACTAATATTTCTTACATTTTTAATCTTCCCTTATCAATAGCCCCCCAGTCCATGTGAAAATGTTCAACAAGGACTGTTGTATAATCACTCTTAACTTCGTCGGATTTTGCTCGTTTCTTCTTTGTTGGATTTTGGCTACCCTCATAGCTAGAAGGAATCTGTCCTTATAAACCTTTTGGTTCATAAAAATTCTACCTAGATCTTTGAAATCATTCTACGCCCTCGAATTTTAAAATGAATTAGTTTCCTTTGAATTTTAACAAAATATTTTTTATATCCATACCTAAGGTTTCTCAAATCTTTATACTTGTAACGTAACACTTTTTTCTGACACCACCAATGAAAACTCTTCTCTCCTGCCAAATCTCGATTGAAAGATCCTTTGCGGGCTTCTCTTTTTGACATGACCTAGCCTAGGGGCGGCGTGAGGATTCCCTAGGTACTTATTAGTCATATTTTGGACATTCTACCCCTAGGAAAACAACTCATCAGCTCATTGAGCTTTGGCGCCTTCAGGCTTATTCTTCGCCTATAAATATCTTTAGTTCATCGCATATACTCTTAACACTTTTAGAGAGCGAAAGCTCTTAAAAAATTAGCCTATAGAGAAAGTAGTTTATGCCAAAGATTTTTTCAATACCATAATGGCTAACTATTATCCAGAAATTCGAAGAACGAAGAGCTGCTGGCTTGTATGTTATACACGAGCCCCAACCCTCTGAAGTTTTTTATTAAAGTACTTGGCCTCCACCGGAAAACTCAATTGCTATTATACCATCGAATATCTGCTTTCATCCCTTCAGTCAATCTTGTTTACCTATTTACAAGAGTGACTCTAGAATTATGGAAAAAGACAAACACTCAAATGAATCTTCTTCGAAGAGAAAAAGGCATCATAAAGACAACAAACACAAATACTCTAAAAACTCCTCTTTGAAAATTCGTTCGACGCGATCTGCCACTTTTCAAGGAACTCCAAGGCCAAAGACTGAAATACCCCCATGCAAACTGGCAATATTTGATGTCGCTCGGATTTCAAAGCAACCTCTTGAGGCCATTCCAGAAACCAATTTTCCAAGAGTAGAGGAAAAAGGAAAAAACAATTCCCAAGAGAAAGAAACTCCCATTATCTAGGGGAATCTAACTGTTACTATTCTGAAGAGAAAACTACGACTGAATTGTTTTCCTGAAGAAGCATCCCATTATGTTGTTCCTTAAACCATTAATGAAACATTACTACATTGGATCTCCTCGAAAGTACATCCAAGGTTGCTGACTCTTTAATTGGGGACAATAAATTTTCTTCAAAGAAAAAGAATAAATCAAAGATAGATACCCTCTTGCCCCCAGAAATTGATGCCTTAGTGGCGAAAAATCTTAAAGCTGTCGCAAACAGTAATTTATTGGCTTTACACGAAATTCAATATAAATACTTCGATCCGTCCGAGGAGGAATTTTTAAGACTTTGATGGGGAATTTCTTTATCAATCTCCATTTGCTTCCCCAACGTCAGAGAAACTCCATTATTTAAGGATAATGAACTGATAGTATACATTGAGATAATAATTTGGGGACTCGTTACCCCTTGAACCTTTTCTTAGTAGAATACATTTCCAAGATTGACCTATGTCCTACCCAAGTCGGTCTTAATATGTGCTTCACCCTTATGGCCCGCATCACTGTTTCCAAGATTTTGGGGATCCCTTTTTTATTACAGGAATTGATTGGCCTTTCTTGTCTGGCGAAGAATCCATATTTCCCATTATAATCTCTTACTTTTGGTCGTGATCAAGATGAAGTTAAAAATATGCTTGAAGGGGATAAGAAATGGAAACAACGTTTACTCTTTTTTGTGGGTCTTTGGGAGACAGGATCTGAGGCCACTTCTAGTAACCCTCATAGATTTGCACTTATATTGACAAACAAAGGTATAAATTTCTTTCAACTGTACTTTAAAATTTTACTTTGTTTCTCTTTACTAGTTGTTATATTTGTTTTACGTACAAACAACAATGGGTGGTATATCCAATCCTTACGTTGAATTCGTCGCTTGTGCAAAAGATGTTTTTTTCCCGAATCGGGACTATGGGCCAAGTCTGCTTTGCTCAATAAATTTTGACTTTGTTTTACCTCTACGAAAGAAGCCAAGTATGGAGGTTTAATCTGTCAGAAAGGTTATTATTAGAAGAGCTCATGGTTCCCCTCTCACAACAAGACGTGCTAGACAGACTAGACGATAAAGATGTGATCATTTTTCTTCCAACAAGAGACAAGTCTAGGAGTCATCTTGATAAGGAATCAAATATCCCTTCAGAAATGGAAGAAGCCTCTAAGAAAAAAAAATGGGTACAATTAAGAATTCAAAGGAAGGGAAAGCTGATAATCTCAAAAAGAATTCTACTCCTCGAAAAAGAAGCTTCCCATTCAAAATTCTCTAAGGAAACAATGCGAAATACAATTAAAGACTATATCAGAGCATATCCGAGAAGCTTTTGGTGACATTGGCTCCACGGAAACCAAAAAGAATGATCAACTCAACCCTTTCCCCAAAAAAGTGACTCAAGAGCTTCAAGAAAATATTCAACAAGCTAACTCCTCACTAGTGAATACTTTTGAAGAGGGATCCTCATCCAACTCCTTTGAAATTATTTTGGAAGATGAGTTATCTCTTTATCTTCAAAGACTTCTCCATTCATGTGTCTCTATTAGGAAATAAATGTGGTATCTCAAAGATCGAAGAAGCCATTGCAAATTTGAAATCTCCAAGTTTAAACAACAACATTTAGCCCCTGAACAACAAGCTGATGCGATCTTTGAAAAACTCGTTACATCTGAACATTATGTCTCGTTCCTCCAAAAATATTATCAAGATGAAAGGGATCTCTATGCAAAACAAAATGACGCTAAAAAAGCTCATTGCAGCTTACAAGGACTCAAACATCTTAGCCACATAAAATTTCAATAAGTACTTCAAATATTTTTTAAAGAGTCGTAAAAGAGAAGTAGGTTATTTTAGCCAATGTTAAAAAAATTAGAATTACGATGTTGTGGAAATCTATGCTCCAAAGTGTGTTGACAAACTAAATTCGAGGGATACAATTGTTAGGTTCGCGCTAATTCAAGAAATTCATGAACGTTATCTTGATCTTAACGTGGGAAGTTTTTGGGGACATGTCCTTGTTGTATTTGGTCCACCTGTGATATCACCGAGTGAAAGTGAGAGCGAAGAGTTAAAATCCGAAGATATTGATTCTTTATTCTTCAGAGTAAACAAAATCATAAAATTCCTCTTAAATTTTGCGGCATTTTTTGTAAAAGTCCTCTTGAACTTTTAGGGATTTTTTTAAAAGTTCTCTTGAACTTTGAGGTATTTCTTTAAAAGTTTTCTTAATTAATGTAATATTATCCTTTGTTTATTCTTTCACAATGATTCGAATAATTCAGACCAACTTTGTTGGAAAACCTTATAGGTCCAAAATTTTAATAGTAGAAACCCATCTTTCATGAGGGAATATAATGGTTGTATACCAACTTTTGTTGGAAAAACTCTTAGGCCCAAAATTTAACAGTTGTAGACCAACTTTCATTAGAAGAACTTCTAGGTCCATCACTAGAATTTTAAAGACAAAAACTTGTATGTATATAAATCGGCTAAAAGGACAGCTCGTTAAAACCTTCGTGTGACTATCATTGTAGGAAAGAGTGTGCCACCAATAATTTACATAAAAAATACATATATATATATATATATATATATATATATATATATATATATATTATCTGCATTCACTCTAAGTACAATTTAAGATTCTTTATATTCCAAGGGTGCTTAAGATTTCATCCTTTTTTATCCTTAATCTGATACGTTCTAGGCTTCACCTTCTATGTTATTTCATAGGGCCCTTCCAAATTAGGACCTAGTTTTCCGAGGTGCTTCTCCTTGGTGTGAAGAAAAATATTCCTTAAAACTTTATCACCCACCTTAAATTCTCTTTGTTTTACTTTGGAGGCATATTTTCTTCTCATCAGCGTTTGATAATGTAACGATTTAATTTGTTCTCACATTCTTTTTTCTTCAACCAAATCCACTTCTACTTTTCTACTTATATCACTAGGCTCCTGGGAATATGTCATGACACGATAGGATGGAAAAAATTGCTTCGGATGGTACTACAACATCCGTCCCATATACTAATGCAAATGGAGATTCTGTCGTTGATGCTAAACGAGTTGTACGGTAAGCTCAAAGAACTTCTTGCAAATAATTTGGCCACTTTCCTGCTTTTCCTTATAGATTTTTCTTCAACCCATCAAGAATTGTTCAATTAGTAACTTCTACTTGTCCACTTCTTTGTGGGTGGAAATGAGCTAAAAATTATTTTTGTATTTTCCAAAAATTATAAAAGTTCTTCAATCTTTGTTGTCGAATTAAGGTCCATTATTTGTAGTGATTTTCATTGGGACCCCGGAACGAAAATAAATATTCAAAGTAAAAAATTTGATTATATTTTTGGGTTTTATCCCTGCTAATGCTTCATCCTCCACCCATTTAGAAAAGTAATCTACCGCCACAATTATCGTATGTCGCCACCCGGAAGCCATTGGAAGAGGACCCACAAGATCAATACCCTATCGGTCAAACATAAATGCCTCTTATATACTTTCGAGGGAAAATCCTGGCTTATGAATTATTTTAGCAAACCTTTGACATGTATAACATTTTTTAACCAACATTTTTGCATCGAACGATATCGTGGGCCAATAATATCATGCCAAAATACTCTTTTGATTAATGATTTATACCTACAATATTGAGACCATTCTCCATCATGAAGATCTGATAATATCATTTTTGATTCAGTTTTACCCAAACATCGGAGCAAAGGTCGACTAAAAGATTTGTTATACAAGACGCCCCCTAGAATATTATACCAATGAGATTTGAAACACATTGTTTAGATCATGACTTCGATTGGTAACTTGTTATTCTTTAAGATCTTGATTATGTCTTGCCTCCAATATTCATTTTCACAAATGAATACTTGAATGCCTTCATCAATAATCCCAATAATCTCATCTGAACTTTTAATAATTGATAAACGTTCCAACGTAATAATTAATGGGTATTTCTTAGGTTAGACTAACTTTTTAGTACCAAAACTTTGTGCAAGCCTTAACCCTGGTAAAGTTGCTTCATATTATACTTCATTATTTATTGGTTTGAATGCAAATCGAACGACTTTAAACATGTTTATTCCTTTCGAAGAAACCAGCTGTATCCCAGTCTTATTTCCTGACGTGCTCGATCCTCCATTCGTTCGAATTATCCATTCAACCTCAAAATTATCCTTATCGACATCTATATCCGACCTCTCAGAATGAAACTCCACAAATAAATATGTTTGGTCTTGAGCTTTGATTGCACTTCTTGGTTCGAGCTCAATACAGAATCCTCTAACTCAACCGACCATTTAGTCATTCTCCCCAAAATTATGAGGTCTTTAACGCATTATTTTTATTGGAAAATACGTTCATACTGAAATTGAATGAGCTTGGAAATATGACCTCATTTTTTGAGGAGAAATTACTAATGCAAGAGCGAACTTTTCCAATAAACTTTTACTAACGTAATACACTGGCTTTGGAACATATCTTCTTCTCGAACTAGCACATCATTTACAGCATAATCTGAGACAGTTATGTAAACAAATAATCTCTCTTCTGGAAAAGGTTTAGTAAGAATTTTCGGCAAAAAAAGAACTCCTTAATCCGGTGGAAGGCCCCCAAACATGTTTTGTCCAATTGAAATAATTTCCATATCTTCATACGTGGAAAAAAGAAGCGCATTTGCTCGAAGAGCGAGATATAAATCTGTTTAGTGCTACGAATCTTCCCGTTAAGGCCTTTTAATTTTACTAGGTCAACTTTAATCCATTTCTCGCTTACTATGTATTTAAGGAACTTTCCAGATCGTACCACAAATGTGCATTTTTCTGGGTTTAATTTTAAATTCACCATTTTCAACATGATAAAAGTTTCCTCAATATCACCACAATGATTTTCATCCTTCGAAATTTTAACCAACATATCATCAATATATACTTCAACATTTCCCCCAATTTGTGATTCGAAGGTCTTGTGCACTAGAAGCTGATAATTTGCCCATACATTTTTCAACCCAAACGTCATTAATTTATAGCACTGCAAACCCCTTTTTGTGAAAAACGAAGTGTTCTCCTCATCCTTCAGATTCATCTTAATCTGATTATACCCTACATGAGCATCCATGAAAGAAAGTAACCGGTTCCTTGATGTCGAATCTACCAGTTGATCAATCTGTGGGATTGGAAAAGGATCTTTTGGGTAAGATCTATTCAAATCTCTGAAGTCTACACACATTCACCACTTTTTGTTCTTTTTTTTTACCAAAACCGGATTTGCAACCCACAATGGATATCAAGACTCTCTGATATGTCCAACTCTGGTTAAACGTTCTACCAGTGCTATTACCGCCTCAGATTTTTCATGGGAAAATGTCTCCATTTCTAAATTATTGGTCTTACATTGTCATTCATTGACAAATAATGACAAATAACTTCTGAGTGAACACCAGTTATATCTTCAGAACACCAAGCAAACATATCAACTTTCGAAGATACAAATTCAATGAACCTTTGTTTTAAATTTGGAGATAACTTTGTGCCAATATTCGATACCTTTCCTTATAGATATATATGTCTTCATAATCTTCATCAAGTACAAACAAACTAGGAGACTCCCTTGGATCATCAAAAGGATTTGGTTCTGACTCATTCCCTCGAATTTGCTTAGAAGGCAAAGCAATCCGGTAACATTCTCTAGCCATTTTTGGCTACTTGTAATTGTTCTAATATTATTACCCCTAACATACTTTAGATATTGATGTATTGTAGAGATCACAACATGCATCTTTGACAACCAAAACCTCCCAAAAATAGTATTTTAAGATGTGGGTGCATCGAGGATGATTATTATAATTTCAACCTCTTTTCTGAAAGGTTCCCGACCTAACTCAACCACACGTTCAAATTCTCCTCTCCAGTAGTCACCCCCGTAAACCCTATGATAGTTCTAATAGATCGTTAGAAAATAAGCGGATCAAAAAATTTCTTATAAGTGCTAATAAATAAAACGTGGGCAAAATTGAATGTGTCAATTAGAACCTTTTGCACATGATCACCAGCTATCATACTACATTTCTCATGTCATCATACTCGAACCAAATTATTAGGGAGGGCGCTCGATATTGATGCGCCAAGGCACCCACCTCTAACTGATTAGTATATTCCTTTTCCGGGAACTATTCGAATTTCCTACAACGGTATCACCCAAAAAAAAGTGCTAAGGATTCAAAATAAGCACATAAATCACTAACATTTTTTATTGGGACGATTTCTTCAACCATGCTAATATTAATTTTCCCTTCTTTTGGATTTAAATATTTATTCGCATTTTTAAGAGAATCTATCTCTTCAGAAATAACCAACGCAATTTTTCTTCTTCTTTTGATTTTTCTTTGACCGTTGGAATTTTGTGAGAGTGCTTATTTATAAAATTTGTCATTTTTCATTTTCAATTAAAGCCTGGATTTCTTTCTTTAAAGCAATAAATTCATTTGTGTCATGGCCAACATCCTCATGATACTTGCAAAACATACTAATTTTATTTTCCGTCGGAGTTTGAATGGGAAAGGCTTTCTAAATTTTACATGACCACGAGTTTTATCAAATAAAGTAGCCACACACTTAGTCAGATATGCAAAATACTTTGGTCGGATCCACTTGTTAGACATTGGGCTAGCCACTATACTATAATTTTGCTGATTTACCCTAGGCCTTAGAGGATATTGGTTTGCTTTATTTTATATTAATTCGAGGAGGAGCTTGAATAGTAGTAATAGATATTTGAACCCGATTCTGCTCCAATTGATCACTAGATCCTTTTTTGTGATGCTTGTGTTTCTTCTACTAATATTATTTTTTCGACTTGATGAAGAAGAGCCCCAAATGTCATGTTTGACTTTCAACCACAATGTCTTTCAATATTCTAGGGAGAAGCCCAATTTGATATTCTGCTGAAGCCATAGAATCTTTATTGTACTTCATATAAGTTTTTTCCTTAACAAAACTATTGGTTTAATTTTTCAAACTCTCTCCAACCTTCTGTCTGCAATATATTATGGTGTCTCCATTAGCACGAAATTTATTGCTCCCCATAAAATTTTGTCGAAAAGTATTCCTGAACAAATCAAAAAAATTTATATAACCTCGCGGATGTCGATTATACCATTTTGAAGCAACTCCCTTCAAATTGTGAGAAACTCCATGCACAACAACTTATCATCATCATCAAAATTAATTACGAAACTTTTAAATTGTTCAATATGATTGTCCGGATCTTGCATCCCGTCAAATTTTTCCAGATTAGAAATTTCAAAATGCTTTGGAAGCATTCCATAAAAGTAGCTTGACAGACAAAATAGAAGACCTCCAATTATGACCCGCTCTATACACATTAGCTCTTCGGCCTTCGTGAGCCATCACATAGACACATTCCTTGGAAGGAGCTGTGTATTGATTACTTACACGATATTCAAAATTGTGACTTCGTGATTGATTTAGAGCATTCACGATGTTATCTTATATAATATGATCCTTGAAGAAGATTCACTGGATTCATAGAGTGAATTTATCGTTTGACTCAGATGATTCATACATGTACATTGATTTTAACCTTTTTCTCAGATAGTAGCGATGCTGCATTTGATACCCGTCCTTCTTACTGATCCGATGATAGTGGCATGGCTCATCTTTCTCAGTCTCATTTTCACTTTGGAATTCGGACCAAATTTTCTTAGAAGCTATGGTTGTGTCTCTTTCAGAATTCAGCTTTTAGATTTCCTCCAATAACTCATTTCTCTGAGCAACCAATATAGATTATTCAAAAAATTTACCAGTGTGCTGATCATCATGTTGTTCATCGATTTCCATATTATTTTCCGTAGGGTTCTCTTTGAAGTATTTTCCAATTAATAAATCATTATTAATTTTTAAATCTACTCGGATTTCCATCACTTTTTTCTTTCAAAATTTCAAATAGGTTTTGAAAGATGATTCTGGGTACCAAATCGTTTCCCACAGATGGCGCAATGATTGTTCCAGAAATATTTGGAGGAGGTTTTTGAGTAAAATAATGTTTAGAGAATTAAATGTGTTATTTTAGAAAGATAAAACCGTATTTTAGAGAGAGAAAGTAGAAGTAATAATTTCTCAATTATTAATCAATCACCACTTTCAAGAATAAGGTGGTGCTTTTATAGTACAAATACTAGGTCCCACAAGTCTAACAATTTACTAATTGTGGTCATGTCCTTAAGTCTATTGTTCGTTATAAACTGGCCCTTTCTATTACATAATTATCAATCTCTCCCAAAAAACACCTATAATATTTATTACATCTTTAATCTTCCCTTATAAGACTCAGATTTTAGTGAATGCATAGATAGAATAAAAGGCAATCCGGAAAATAAATTATTATTGGATGGAAGTGTAAAATCGTGTAAAAGTATAAATCAAACACTTGTTACATCTTCTATCATGGAAACATAATTTGTTGTTGAATTTTTCCATCAGGTTGCACATTGCATAAGGGATAAAAGGTCCCGTGAGGTTGTATTGCAAAAATAGTTCTTTTATATAGTACTCGAACACCAAAATAAGCTCATGTAAATCCAAACCTATACATATAAAGTTTATGTGTGTTAAAGAGAGAGTTCAAATAGATCATATAAATATAGAGCACATCGGCAGAAACTCCGTGAGAGCAGATCTTTTAACAAATATGGTGTTGCCTAATATTTTTAAGGGACACATGATTAGTATGGGTGAAGTGATTATGAGGATCAGTAGTTTTAGTGGGAGAGTGTATAATAGCATCTGATGTTATATTTTGTTGTTTTGTGCATATAAAGGTTTATTTCAATATATATATATATATATATATATATATATATATATATATATATATATATGCTTGGGAATATTTATGGTTACCTATACTGTATTGGATCTCTAAATCTTGGAACCATTTAATATATGCACTATTACGAGCCATATTTATTGTTAATTATACGTATTGGACCTCTATATTCAAATCAGGAAGGATAAAGTTTCTATAGGATGTTGAGTGCGGGAGGGGGGGAGGAGAATAAGGAAACATATGTTGATTTTGAGGAATATTAGTAGAGATTTATTACGGTTTTAAAAGTGCAACAAGAGTAAGGTAATCCTTAGATTAACACTAATGTTCCACTTGAGGGTTCTAACCGTGATACAAATTTGGTCAAATTAGAACAAGAGAAACCGCAAGGCAATCTTACAAAATAAGATAAAAAAAATATCATTCACGATAATCAAACTTTACATCATTCAAAAGCACAAGTGGAGGAAATAATGCACTTAAAAAGGTCCACGAAAGAAAGAAAAGTGCAACAAAAGAAAATAGTTCCCTTGAGATGGTCCAAGAGAGAAAGGAAAAATGGTATAGGTCCAGAATTTATATATATCTGCATGAGCATGATGAGTTATGTATTAGAAATGTTGATGTTCCTTTATCCTAAAAAGAGGCCTTGGAAAGCTCTAACTCCGCAAGTGGATCAACGTTTTGAAGGAAGAGTATAAATCGTGCAGGAGAGTACAATATTGGAACTTGTCTCGTTACATGGAGGTAAACTAACAATTTGTTACAAGTCGGATTACAAAACAAAATTTCATTCCCTGGAAATGTCAAAAGTTTATAGTCTACGTATAAGGATTGATTTTAAAAGAAACTTTACTTTGTTATTGACGAAGGGTTCATTGAGAACAATCATGGCATTGGTTGCACACTTTGACTATAAGCTTCATCAAATGGATGTTATGACCGCTTTTCTCACCGGTACTATTGATTAAACAATATGTATGGTGCAACAATAACACTTTATATTAGGCAACCTAAAGGATCTGGTTTGTAGGCTTAAGAAATACATTTATAGGTTTAAACGGGCCACTTCTCGGTGGTAGTACAAATTCCTTGAGGTGATTGTCTCTTTTGACTTTGAAGTCAACTCGGTTGAGGGGTATGTGTATCACAAGTTTGATAAGAACAATTTCATATTTTTATATTAAATATGGATGATATATTTCTTGTCTCGAAAAATAAATAATTGTTACACATAATAAATAGATTTTTATCAGACTTGTTTGATTTAAAGAATCTCAGTTATGCCAGTTTTGTGTTGTAAATCGAGATACATCGAGTCGTTCTTGTAATATTCTTGGATTATCAAAATAGGTATATATCCAAAGTGTGTTACAATATTACTAATTGGAAAATTGCAAAGGGCGGCAAAATTAATCTGGGTTAATGTCCCAAGAAAATACTCGAGTTTGAAGCAATGAAAATAGTCATTTATGCTCTGAAGTTGGGAGTTTTATGTATGCTCAAGTTTGTAATAGGGAAGAAAATTCCTATGTTATAAATATTTTTGGGAGATATGTTAAGTAGCCTAGGCATGTATCATTCGAATGTAGTTCAAAGGGCACTCTGAAATCTGAAAGGAATAAAGGGGCATCTGTTGTCATATTGGAAGTCGGAAAGGCTAGAAAACATTTAGTTTTCTGAATCAGATTTTGGAGACTGCATACACATAATAAAAAGCAATATATAAAACAAATTATTATTGGATAGAAGTGTAAAATCCAGGAAAAGTATAAATCAAACACTGGTTGCATCTTCCATCATGGAAACATAATTTGTTGCTGAATGTTTCCATCATGCTGCGCATTGCATAAGGGATAGAAGGTCCCATGAGGCTGTATTACGAAAACAATTCTTTTGTATAGTACTCTAACACCAAATGAGCTCGTTTAAATCCAAACTTATAGACATAAATTTTATGCATGTTAAAGAGAGACTTCAGATAGATCATATAAATATAAGCATATCGGCACAAACTCCGTGATAGCAGATCCATTAAAAAAGATGGTCTTCCCTAATATATTTAAGGGACATATGATTAGTATGGGTGCAGTTGATTTGGGGGATCATTAGTTTCATGGAGAGAGTGTATAATAAGATATTATGTTATATTTTCCAGTTTTGTGCATATAAAGGTTTATTTCAATATATATATATATGCTTGGTAATATTTATTGTTATTTATATTGTATTGGATCTCTAAATCTATGAACGATTTAATATATGTACTATTACAAGCCATATTACACTTAGTCTACACTCCATAATCGGCCCAAGTAAATGATTAGTAGCAATAATATGATTTATGTTGCATCATACTCTTAACAATCCGAGAAAAAGGTTTTTAGTCTTTTATAGTTATCAGTCATCTACGAGGTTGTACTATTCACTTATTGACAATGTATTCAGGGATCTCACTAAAGTTCAACACATATTCTTGAGTAGCATGTGACGGTCCAAGTGAAAGATTGTTGGAATATATATATATGGATCGACACTTATTTGGACTGATATGCTAACTTTATATCATTCATTATCTTGACTTCGTCCAATAATAATAATAATTGAGTTACTCAAATTATGTCATTAACTGAAATTGGAAGCTCAGTCCATATCTTCCCTAGACTTTCAAAAGTCCGCTTGTAGTCCCTTGACTATCAAGTTTGGATAAAGTTAGTCCACATCATTTGTTGATTAACATAAAATTGCCACGTGCCATCATACGTAACATAAACTTGTAAAACCAATGGTCCCTTGTCTTTAGGTCGAACTTCAAATGTAGTCCCAGCGGAGTCGCCAATTTGACGAGGTTTGATTTTGCTTTAATAAATTGCTTAGGAAGAATTCTATAGATAGAAAATGCTATAGAGTTTTTTAGAGAGAGAAAGTACCAGTACAAATGAATCTCAAAGTAAAAGTGTTGAACCCCTTTATTAGAGTAGTCTGGTCCTTTATATAAAGGAGCCAAGACCTAGTCTCAAACTGAATCTGTTACAAAAGTGGACTAATTACTGTTTAGTCCTTATAAATTATACAAAGTCACAAATATCCTCTAAAACTTACACCAGTCACGAATTAAGAACAAAAATTACATTAATTACAATTAAATCCTTAAATTTACATTATTTACAATTTAGTCCTTAAAACTCTATTTCCATATCAGAAGCCCCCTAGTTCTCATGTCTAGTAAATGAATGAGAACTAAAAAGTCTTCAAATCCATTTTATCTTCGAATCTTTAGACCCTTGAAAATTACCCCTTGGCTATGTAACCTGTCATAAGATTAAAAACAACTATTCGAAACCATTAGCTTTGAATGTTATTCAAAGCATATATACACTATAAAATCTCAAAAAAATTCGAAACAAAAAATAAATACCAATTGGTTGGTTTATCACTTTGAATAATTTAGGTATATAAATATAAGCATATCAATTTTGAACTCATTTCAAATCGATGTAATCGCTTATCACTTGGAATCGATGTAATTACTTCCTTATGAAAATTATCCTCAAAATATTATGTAAATAGATCATCCTCGAATATAACCGTTACATATGTAACTGTTACATTCATCATGACCCTAGTAATCTAGTCTGACAGATGTCGAACATCTAACCCACACAACGATTCACATTCCAACCTATCATCATATGGGTCTTTCCATCTTCACACGTCTTCACTTACTTTAGTATAAATATATCATGCCTCTCATTCCAACTCTCCTCACACAAAAATTGCTATAGCGAGAAGTTAGAGTTTTTTGGCTACCTTCATCTGCTCCTCCCCTATTTTATGGATTCTCACTGCAAAATTCAAATTTCCCGATCAACCTTCATATTCTCCGATCAACCCTTCCTTGGTTAATGAGAAAGAAACCAAGAACCAAAAAAATCGAAGGTCAATCTTTCCAAAACACTAGAATCCTCTAATATTGATAGTAACCTAGTATTCAGATCTTACAATTATTTTTGTATTACGCAAAGAGCTGAAGAATACCAAAGAGAATGATTGATTCGAGGTGGTCCGATCAGAACTAAAACTGAGACATTCTATTACGGTAACTTCGATCCTACCAAAGTTCCAAATCTTTCACCTTCTCCCAGAATTGAAGAGGAATCCTCATCAAAAATCTCAGGGCCTAAAACACCTCGAGTCTTCTCATCTCAAAGCAGAGTTTCTCCCCTGAAATCGAAAAAAATAACCTTTCTTCGGAAAAATCTTCATTAACCAAACCAAGAAAAACTTTGATCGCCATGGGAGATGAATCAGCAATCATCCGAATTCCCTCTCCTCCAAATCCTACTACTAACGATCCTCCTCAAAGAGAAGTGATGGAGGAGGTGCTTCAGACTGCATATCCTCTTACAGAAACAATTACCCCAACTTCTCAAAACCCTTGAGAAGAAACTTCAAAAGCCAACGAAGCTGACTCGGAGGCTACGAAATATGATCTTGAAGCTGACTCTCAAGAAGAGACTGACATTTTCTCCATTTCCGAAGAAGAAAGAGCAAAAATTGGGAGGAACCTAAGGAATCTCCAAAGCAAGTATATTATCGCCTTGAAGAATGTTCGTTATATATACTACAAAGAATTTCAAGCGTCAGCCCTGAAGAAGCAATCGAGAATGGGAGAAGACATAACCCTTCGTCTGCCAAAAGAAGGAGAAAATCCTCTCAACTGCAAAGATGATGAACTAGTGGTATACCCATACATCATTAACTGGGGTCTTCGATTTCCACTAGATCCGATGATCGTGGAGTACTTCGAAGTCCTCAGTTTATGCCCTACTCAGGTGACACCGAATCAATGGTCCACCCTCATGTTAGTGATCATGGCATCCCGTATTTATAAAATTCTCATCAACATTAAAGACTTCATCTCACTGACTCAACTTTCAAAGGGTCTGAAGCTTCCATTCTATTACCTTATATTGATGGATGACCTCAAGATCATCGATGATATTTTGGAGGCTGATAAATTCTGGAAACAAAAATTTGTTTTCATATATGGGGCTTGGGAAAATGGCAAGGTAATTTCCGAAGCTAACCCTTCGAAATTAACTCTTGTTTAGAGAAGCAATCGTAAGTTCTTCGATTTTTTTAGGTTTTAATACAAATTTTTTATTTTATTATTTATTTTTTAACATTTTATTTTGCTAACTTATATTAGAAATTTCGAAGCGCTACTCTACACGACGAGAAGCTGCTAAAGATATTTTCCAAAAAATCACCACCTGGGCTGAAGATGAATGGAATAATGCCTTTCATACTGCCATTCAGCCCATCAATTTCCTTCGTAGCCACATGTTTTCGATTATAGAAGGTGGAATGCCTCCTCAAGATTTGTTTTTCGATCCAGATCCAAAACTCGTGTTCCAACGAATACCCCAGCCTGATTGCAAAGTCTTTCTTCATATTTGCAACAGATCGGATAGCACACCTGGTGCTAACCCTTCCACGCCCTCGAAACCAAAGTGTTGAAAACACAAAGTTGCAAAACAGCCTCTCTCACCCATCGAAGATGGAAAGGTTCAAGAAAGATCATCAAAGAAAAAGAAAATATCTTCTGACTAACTTTCTTTTCAGTTTTTTTTTTGTTTCGCCTTTGTCTAATTAAAATGTCTTTTTTGTACTTTAACAACTTGATCTAAATGACAAAGAGTTTTTGTATGTTGCCATTTTCTTGCATATTATTCGATGGCAAATAGTTAATAAACAAAATTATTACAAAATCTTAATAATATAAACTTACCACCTCAAAGAACTTTATAAAATTTAATGGGTATTATAATTCTTTGAAAAAATTGTATCTCTTCGAAAAAACATGAATGTGTTATTAAGCTTGATTAGCTCATCAAAATTCTAAGTGCACTTTTAAGCATTCACTTTGAAATATCAAATGTAGTGTAATTATAAAACATGGTTATCTCTTCGAAAAGTGTCACAAACACTTCAGAATATTCTATTCTTAACTAATCTCAAAGGTGATCAATCATTGATGATTTTTTAAGATAGTATCCAAATAAATGTAAACAACTATTGGCCAAAAAACGAACTTTATTGATGATATGGAAATAGGGTTTTAAGGATTAATTTGTAAATTCAACGATTTAATTGCAATTAATGTAAGTTTTGTCCTTAATTTGTGACTAGTGTAAATTTTAAAGGATATTTGTAACTCTATATAATTTTAAGGACTAAACGGCAATTACTCCACTTTTGTAACAGATTCAGTTTGAGACTAAGTCTTGGCTCCTCTATATAAAGAACCAGACTACTCTAATAAAGGGGTTGAACACTTTTACTTTAAAACTCATTTGTACTTGTGTTTTCTCTCTCTAAAAACTCTTTAGGATTTTCTCTCTCTAGAATTTTTCATTAACATTTTACTAAAGAAAAATCAAACCTCATCAATTGATAAAGTTGAATATGTACATGTACATGACACCTCGTTTAAACCTTCCTGGGCCAACAGGATAGGAAAGAGTGCACCATTCAAAACAAAAACTACAAATTACAAAAACATGTCTACACCCAGTAAAGCTTCACATGTTGAATATTCCATGGATGTTGTAGCATCCTCCCCTCGAAATCACAAAGACGATAAGAGCCCGACTTAATCCTTTCAACAACTGTATAAGGCCCTTCACAATTCGGAGCCCTTTTTCCGAAGCTCTTCTCCTTTATGCGCAGGAAAACTTTTCGCAACACTTTATCACTTTCTTTAAATTCTCTTCTTTTTAACTTCGAATCATATCTACTTTTCATAAGAGTTTGATAATGGATTGCGTTCAAATGAGATCGAACCCTTTTTTCCTCAATCAAATCAAAATTTTCCCTTCGAATTTCGCCATTAACCCTTTCTGAATATTGAGATATTCTAAAAGATGGCATCGTAGATTCAACAGGGCTAACCGCATCCATACCATATGCTAAAGCAAACGGAGTCTCTTTTGTATCCTCTCTTAGATTTGTTCGATAACCCAAAGCACCTTTTGTAAATAATTTGGCCATTTCCATGCTGCCCCCGATAGATTCTTCTTCAAACCATCTAAAATCGTTCTATTTGTCACTTCCATTTGTCCATTAGCTTGAGGATAAAAGGGCGTCGAAAAACATTGCTGGATTCCTTTAGAAGTACATAATGCAGGTATTTCCTTATTATTAAACTGAAGGCCATTATCTGTTGTGATTCTTCGAGGAACCCCAAAACGACAACAGATATTATTTACAATAAATTTGATGACATCCTTTGCTTTTGTGCCTAATAGCGGTTCTGCTTCTGCCCACTTCGTAAAATAATCCATCGCCACAATTGTCATCTGCCTTCCCCTAGAGGGCATCGGCAAAGGTCCCCCATCAATTCCCCATCTATCAAATGGTATCGCCTCAGATATAGACATAAGTGGTATTGTTGTTTTATCAATAGCATTAGTAAATCTCTAACAAGTATCACAACGTCAGACTAAAATTTTAGGATCATTCATGATTGTAAGCCAATAAAACCTTGCAAGTAAAACTCAAAGCGATAAAACTTTGAACCCACAATGAGCTGACCTTTCACCATCATGCAACTCTCACAATACTTCTTGTGATTCCTGCTTACCTAAACATCATAGTAATTGTCTGCTTAATACTTTTTTATACAAAATTCCATCCAGAACTATATATCCAAAGGCTTTACCGCTTAAAGTTTTGGCCAATGGAGAATCATCTGGCACTAATCCTTGGGTCAAAAAATTAAGAATATCTGATCGACAATCGCGTCGGCTTTTATCAGTCACCAAAAATTCTTCTGCAATTTCACATTTGTTAGATTGAGTAACAATTGAAGGATTTTCCTGTAGCAAAATCCAAGGATATTCTTCTTTGTAGGCAATATTTTGTAAAGAATTAGCCACCATGTTACTTCCTCGCCCGATATATTCCACAACCACATTGTCAAACAAAATCATTAAATTCTGAAGCTCCCGAAGTTATAAAATCAAACGATCCTTCCTTGCTTCAGAAAATCCAGATACCTGATTTTCCAATAACTGAGAATCCGTTTCCAAATGTACTGAAGTCGCCCCACAAATTTTTGCCAATCTCAGACCTGCCAAAGCAGCTTCGTACTCAGCTTAATTTTTCGAAGTGCAGTAGCATAGCATTCCCTGGAAACCTTTTGATCGCCTCGAACCACTCCAACTCTGTCTCCAACCATGTATTTAAAGCACTGCTGAACTATTGAAACCACCCCATACATTCTTGAAATCCATGATCTTCCAAAAATAGCATTATAACTTATGGGACAGTCCACAACCACAAAGAGTACTTGGATCTTTTTTCTTGAATGGTCGTTTTCCCAAACTAACTACACCTTCGAATTCTTCAACAACACAAGCTGTTACAACCGTAAATCCGATTATTGTATGATCCGATTGAGTAATCCGAGGTGGATTTGTCATCCTATCATAGATGGACTTAAAAAGGACATTAGCATAATTGCCAGTGTTGATCAACACACGTCAAATTTCGACGCCAACCACCTCAGCTCCAATCACCACATCATCCTTATGTGGTCCTGTAGTCCCTCTCAAATCATCTTCATCCAACGAAATGAATGGAATATATTTCTTTCCATACAAATGTGTTGACATCCTCCCTAAAATTTGAGTTGTTAAGTTGACAACATACCTTTTCCTCAAACTGTCTGAATATCCAGTTATTGAATCGCCCCAAAAAATAGCCAACGATTCAAAAAACTTGCATAATTCCCAAACACGCCCCTTTTTCGCAAGCTCTTCGACTGCCATCAGAAGCAACCTGTTCGGATATTTTTCAACATATTAAGTAGAAGCATCAAATAACTCAATCTGTGAATCCATAATCATCAAGTTCTCAGCTGGCGGTGCAACCTTTGAAGTTGATGCACCATAATTCTTTGATGCACTCCAATGTGACTTCACATAAGTCAGGAGTTTTCCATTCTCAATCAAATATTTGATTTCTTTCTTCAGAGCGATACAATCATTCGTATCATGCCCGATATTATCATGGTACCTACAAAATTTATTATTCCTCTCCTCCCTTGGTCGCCTGATAGGAGCTGGTTTCCTAAAGTTTACAGAATTCCTAGTTTTATATCATATGATAGAAACACTCTCTGTCAAATCAGCATAGTACTCTGGCCTAACCCATGTATTTGGCATGGGCCTGTTCTAATTGTTAGATGGAGCGTGGTTCGAATAACCACCAATCCGAGGAGGAAAATTATTGTTCTTCTGCCTCGGCTGCTGATTATTGCAATTGTTATTACCATTCGAGGGTTGCCCTTGATTATTGGCTGCATATCACGAATTTTTCAGAGTGTTAGCTGGTCCACCTTGGACTCTACTCGACTCCTCTACTTTGATCTGATCCTCAACTTGAGCTATCAACGCTCCAAAAGTCAAGGCCCTTCTCTTTGTCGTCTCATTAGCCAAATCCCCTGCCAATAATACCTGGCGAAAAGCTGCCATTGCCACATTTTCCTCACAATTGTCCAAACTAGCCTTAGTCAATACAATTCTCCTCGTATAGTCCTTCAATTTTTCTCCTGGTGCCTGCTTGCACTGAATAATCATATCACCATTGGCTCTCATCTCTTTGCTACCCACAAACTACCTTCGGAAAGCAGTATAAAAATCTTTGAAATTTGATATGGACCCCATCAGAATCCTGTTGTACCACTTGAGAGTTGTTCCCTTAAAAGTTTGAGAAAAAGCACGACACACAATCCGGTCGTCATCCTTGAAGTTCATCATATAATTTTTGAATTGTTCGATGTGGTCATCGGGATCCTGCATCCCATCAAACTTTTCAACCTTCGAAATGTCAAAACGCTTCGGAAGCGTCATGGAACGAATTTCGTCTGTTAATGGAGAATTTCTCCAATCAACGCCTTGAACGAATTGATCATCGGTTCCCATTGTGACATATAGACTCCTATCAGTTTCAGTATATTGATTTGAAGGATTCCCTTCATGCCAAGTTGATCGAGGAGCATTCTTAGACTTGCTCTCCTTTTTATACCTCTTCGAATATTCTCTTTCTGATTCCCCTCTCGAAGAAATTCTATGCCTTTTAAATCCCGAGGCTGAACTTTCAACCTCCTCGTCA
This sequence comes from Limnanthes douglasii subsp. nivea, assembly GCA_036936605.1. Taxonomy (NCBI): domain Eukaryota; kingdom Viridiplantae; phylum Streptophyta; class Magnoliopsida; order Brassicales; family Limnanthaceae; genus Limnanthes; species Limnanthes douglasii. Next base: position 175,641,166 of record JAUPFV010000003.1, read on the forward strand.
CTGAAAGTTATTAATTTATGTTTGTCTTTTTTCTCCTTTCGAGACGAATATCGCTCTTTAGGAGACACAAAAAGCGTTTTTTTGTGTTCAGACTTAGCATGTCAATCATCAAAAGATCGATCTGACTCACCTTCCACATCGGTCTTTTCCATTTCTTTCCTAACTTCAGATCTGATTCTTGCAGAAAGTATCTCTTGTTTTGTTTTTACATATTTCATTCAAAGCTTTAATTTTATCAAGGAGCTGATTCATTTCTGCCTAAACATCAGATCGAACTTGGACCAGAGACGATCCATCAGTTCTATTCCCATCAGTTCCATTTTTTTGCAAATTATCTTTCACAGTTTCTATCGCTGATTGAAGCGTAGGATTATTATCGGGATTCATCGTATGAAGTTTAATCAAGAAATACCACTAGATAGTATCACTATCGAACAAAATAAGCCACTTATTTTTCTTATTCAGTTCCTAGCGGAGTCGCCAATTTGATGAGGTTTGATTTTGCTTTAGTAAATTGCTAAGGAAGAATTCTAGGGAGATAAAATGCTATAGAGTTTTTTTAGAGAGAGAAAGTACAAGTACAAATGAATCTCAAAGTAAAAGTGTTGAACCCCTTTATTAGAGTACTCTGGTTCCTTATATAGAGGAGCCAAGACTTAGTCTCAAACTGAATATGTTACAGAAGTGGACTAATTGTTGTTTAGTCCTTATAAATTATACAAAGTCACAAATATCCTCTAAAACTTACACCAGTCACGAATTAAGGACAAAACTTACATTAATTACAATTAAACCCTTAAATTTACATTATTTACAATTTACTCCTTAAAACTCTATTTCCATATCCATACATATATATATAGTATTAATAGTGGATCAAGATGCATTATTGTGAAATAAAAAAATAATAGGCTATATTATATTGTAAATGCCTGACAGATGTGTACGTGACGTTATTATGTTTTAGTGTGTTTTGTCGTGTTCTATTACCATGTATATGGTCACATCTCTACCCTGATCGCACAAAATCCTACCGTGTAACATCACATTTGCCATCTCTAATAGTATTTATATAAAAGTTATTAATAGGTGAAACTCAACCTTAAAGATAAGTTTGTATAAAAGAACACGATATTTAATACTTAGTAAAAATATAGGCATTGAACAGTAAATCGTCCCTCGACTATCGCGTTTGGTGGCAGATAGTCCCTTGACTTTCAAATGTCCGTTGACAGTCCCTGGACTATCGCGTTTGGATAAAGTTAGTCCACCAGATCCTCTAATCCGTGAGAGGCTGCCACCTGTCACCATAGTCCCCAGATTTTTGTATCACCATTAGTCCCTTGAGTTTAGGTCAAACCCAAAATATAGAAAATTACAGAAAACTAAACTCAAGGGACTATTGGTGATACAAAAGTCTGGGGACTATGGTGACACGTGGCAGCCTCTCATGGATCAGAGGATCTGGTGGACTAACTTTATCCAAATGCGATAGTCTAGGGACTGTCAACGGACATTTGAAAGTCAATGGACTATTTGCCACCAAACGTGATAGTCGAGGGACGATGTAATGTTCAAAGCCTAAAAATATATAACAAGAATTGGTTATTGGTTTTATCTAGACGTTAGTACGTAATGTGATACGACTAGAATTTGTGGGATCATGGTAGAGTTGTAATTGTATGTCCGCTAACAGAACACGGGATAACACGGTAACCCACGCATACTCATTTCACCCACACAATTGTCACGCAAACGGTAACGTGACGCACACGGTTATCACGTAAACGGTAAAACGCGATAAAATTAATGTAACAACAGTCAGTTTTGTATTATATTTATAATAAACAGTATTATTTGATAAAAATTTGTTATATAAATCATATATTATAATTTTAAAGTAGTATAACATTATTATAGTTTTATTATTAGTTTTTTATTAATGCTCCAAGTGTTGTTATATTTTGATATTATTACTAATATAAGTGTTTGTTTATTGTTCGATAAACAAATTATTATATAGTTTGTATATTATAATTTAAACGTAGTATATGATTATTAATTTTTATTATTCTAATTTGATTATTATTATTATACTTTGATTATGATTAGGGTTTCATTATTACAATTTGACTATATATACTAATAGTGTTGTTATATATTGATTAATACTTACTAGTGATACAACTATTGTAGAAATATTTATTATACTATAACTTTTTATAGTTTTTTTTTCATTTTTGTAAGTGAAATGTTTTTTGTGAAAAGTTATTACATTATAGGATTGAAAGATAACAAATAAATTGTATTGATTTAAGTTTTTCACATTTGATATTATTGCGGGTCAATAGTTGTACAAATATGCTCAAATTGAACAATCTTATTATAAAATCTTTCAAAACAATTATTATAATCCCTAAAATTAAGGGAAAAACTATGGAACCTAAACCATAACCTTTACACTGATGGCCATTAAATTAAAATTGAAATTATTGTTAAAAAACTATATTGTAAGAGAATAAAAATAATAATTTTAATGATATATACTTTCGTTTGCAATATGTGTTATAGTTAATCATAGTTTATTTACAAGAATGTAAATTTCAATTTGGTGGTCATCCCTGTAAACTTTATCAATTAAGCTTTATAATCTATTTTTGTTGATTTGTGTTAGAGTGTCAATGTTAGAATCAATAATATATGGGCAATGTTAAAATGTATATGGGCTATTTAATATTAGTCTGTATATGGGCTAGAGTTTCTAGGGTTTACTTTCTCCCACACTATATATATACACTATTATTGTAATTATAGGATGAGGATTTTGTATTAACACAGTTCTTGATCATACCCGCTCAACTCAAGTTGTTTACTGTTTCTGTTTCATATACATTAACAATTCCCTTATCATGGTATCAGAGCCATAACCTTCAAAAACCCTAGCCTTCATCAGCCGGTGATCAGCCGGCGTGTTTCCGGTGTACCCTTCATCAGCCAGTGTGTTTCCGGCGTAGCCTTTGTCAGTCGTCATGTTTCCGGCGTACCCTCCATCAACCGGTGTGTTTCCGGCGTACCCTCCATTAGCTGGTGTGTTTCCGGCGTACCCTTCATCAGCCGGCGTATTTCCGGCGTACCCTCCATCAGCCGGTGTGTTTCCAGCGTAGCCTTTATCAGCCGGCGTGTTTCCGGCATACCCTCCATCAGCCGGTGTGTTTCCGGCGTAGCCTTTATCAGCCGGTGTGTTTCCGGCGTACCCTCCATCAACCGGTGTGTTTCTGGCGTAACCTCCGTCAGCTCGGGTGTTTTCGGTAGTTTTTATGGCAGACGAATAACATTCTACAATAGACCAAACAACCTCTCTTACGTCACGTGATGCGGTAGTGGGATTCCGGAAGATTAATCCGACTTCTCCCTATTATCTTGGTTCCAATGATAATCCTGGTAATATTATTTCCAATGTTAAATTTGACGGCACTAATTATCAGGCTTGGTCTCGTTCTATGCGTTTATCTATGAAAGTTTGGAGAAAACTTGGTTTTTTTTATGGAAGTATTGTGAAACCAGTAGATCCGAAGTCTCTGGAGGATTGGGATGTTGTTCAAGCCACACTCGTTCTGTGGATTTCGAACACTGTTGATGAGTCGCAGCGCAACTATGTTTCGTATTTTGAGGAGGTTAAACCTCTGTGGGATGTTCTGCAGCGTCGTTTTGTTGTTAGCAATATTTAGCGCAAACATGAGTTGAAGGAGGAGTTGGCTGCTTGTAAACAGACCTCTACTATGTCTGTTTCTGAATACTTTGGGAAACTCGAGAAAATCTGGGATGAATTGAGTGCATATTCGTTTACTCTTACTTGTGTTTGTGGTGGGATGACTGAAGTATATCAGCAGAGTCAAGATGAAGAAAAGCTGTATGTGTTTCTTTCTGGTCTCCATCGGGAGCGCTTTGGTGCTATTCGCTCTCAGTTACTTGCTCAAGATCAGACTCCCACTCTGGATGGAGCATTCAACAAGGTGCGTGGTGAGGAGCGGATACAGGCCAGTGCACCTGTGGAGAAGCCTATCTCAGAGGTTCCGATGGAATTTGCAGTTCAGTCTACTCCTCGAGGTACTTCTTTGTCTGCCCCATGTTATTCTCAGCGTTTTTGTACCTATTGTCACAAAAATGGTCATAAAGAATCCAATTGCTACACCAAACATGGGTATCCTGGAAAGCAGACCACCGCCTTACGTCCGGGTACTACACTAGCTTACGGTTGTGGAGAAGGGGGTCCGCGCGGACTGCCACGCATTGGCATTCCTCCAAGGCCACGCAACGAAAAAGTACAGACAACCATTGTTGGTCCATCGACTGCAACTATTACCAAGTTTCCTATTGGTGAGGCTTCTCGTCATTTTGGTCAGTTGCAGCAGTTGCTTTCCCTTTTTTCAACAGATAATGTTTCCCATACTGATGAGCTTCTAAGTGGTGAGTTGTTCAGTACCCCTTGGATTATTGATACTGGGCTTCTAATCACATGACAGGTGACATCTCTTTATTGCACAATGTTACTGTTATGCCAGCCTGTGCAGTATCTCTGCCTGATGGTTCTCAGGTTACTGCTACACATTGTGGTAGTGTGCGTTTGTCTTGTCAGTTGTCTTTGCAGAATGTATTTTTGGTTCCCAAGCTTACATGTAATATGTTTTCGGTATCCCACTTGACTGATGATCTAGACTGTATTGTCTACTGTGTTAAGTTTGGTTGTCTTATTAAGGATCGACGATCAGGGACGGTGATTAGACTAGGTGAGCAGAGATGTGGAATATACTATTTCAGCAATGTTATGAAGACCAAAGTTTGTAGTGCTGCAGTGGTTGATAGTGATGCTGAGTTGTGGCAACGTAGGTTGGGACATCCCTCAGCTAAGATAGTTCAATCTGTACCTTTTCTTTCTAGTACTCGTGATATGAGTGTAGCTCACCCGTGTGATATTTGTTTTCGAGCTAAACAGACTCGTGAATGTTTTTCTGTCAGTTATTCTAAAGCGGCTGTTTGTTTTGAATTAATTCATTGTGATTTGTGGGGTCCTTATCATACTTTTTATTCTTGTGGTGCGCGATATTTTCTCACTATTGTTGATGATTACTCCCGTGCTGTACGAACTTATTTATCTTCCATGTTTTTACATTTTCTTGCAATGGCTAAGAAACAATTTAATGGAGTTGTTAAGATTGTACGCAGTGACAATGACACTGAATTTTTCTCTGTACGTCGTACTTTTGATGAGTTGGTATTATTTTTCAATCTTCATGCGTGGGTACTCCTCAGCAGAATGGTAGGGTCGAACGGAAACATAGACATATTTTGAATGTTGCCCATGCTCTCAGGTTTTAGGGTAACTTACCTGTTAATTTGACTTCCGGGTATTTGATTAATAGAACTCTTTCTCAATTTTTGGGTTCTAAGACTCCATTTGAGATACTTTTTGGTGTGCCTCCCGTCTTCTCTGAGCTTCGTGTGTTTGGGTCTCTATGTTATGTGCATGATCAGAGGTCTCAGGGTGACAAGTTTTCGAGTCGTAGTCGTCGATGTGTTTTGGTGGGCTACCCATATGGAAAGAAAGGCTGGAAAATATATAATTTGGAGAGTCAAGATTATTTTGTTTCTCGAGATCTGAAATTTTTTGAACATATATTTCCATTTGCATCTACTCCTGTGTTCTCTGAGTTGGGTTGTCATGAGACTGAAGTCGCTCCACCTCCTCCTACTGCTTCTGAGTTTTGGGAGAAGGTTGAGAAGACCTCGACGATTGACGATGAAGTGTCACCGGATAGCGGCGTCCCTTTAGTAGCACCACTCGCGGAGGTTGCCGAGGTTGGTGATTTGCAACCTCCGCCTCAGGTTGGTTATAGCGGTGTCTCAGATTTGCCAATAGTTTCTGATGTTATTTCAGATACTTCGGGTATTTCTTCAGACCTTGGACGGGGAAAGCGTAGTAAAATTCCTTCTACTCGTTTGGCGGATTTTGTGATGACTACAGTAGTACATTTAGCACCATGTCCTTCTCCTGCTCCTAGTCCTAGTCGATCTCCTGATCACGGTATGCCTTATACTCTCACTCATTATATAGATAGTTCTCTTTTTTCTTTGGCACACCGCTCTTTTCTTGCGGCTATTACCTCTGGGGATGAACCTAAGTCATTCCGAGAGGCTATGCGACATCCTGGTTGGAGAGATGCAATGCAACAGGAGATTCAGGCACTAGAGGATAATCATACTTGGACCTTGGCACATCTACCTCCAGGGAAAAAAGCTTTGGGGAGTCAGTGGATTTATAAAATTAAATATCATATGGATGGGAGAGTAGGGCGCCTCAAAGCTCGTTTGGTCGTGTTTGGTAATCATCAAGTAGAAGGGGTTGATTATACATAGATTTTTGCCCCGGTTTCCAAGATGGTTACCGTACGTCTTTTCTTAGCAGTTACAGCAGCTCAGAATTGGGAACTACATCAGATGGATGTACACAATTCTTTTCTGCATGGTGATTTAGATGAGGAGGTTTACATGAAAATTCCTCCAGGATTTGAGAGAGGGAATGAAGGACAGGTCTGTCGCCTTCGCAAATCGTTGTATGGGCTGAAGCAGGCACCTCGATGTTGGTTTACCAAGTTAGTGGCTGCACTGAAGAAGTATGGGTTTGTTCAGTCCTATTCAGATTATTCTTTATTCTCTTATTCCACGAGTGGTTTTCGTATGCATGTTTTGGTGTACGTTGATGATTTCAATCTATGCGGGAATGACCCTGGTGCATTGGTGGAGTTTAAGAAATACTTATGCACTTGCTTTCATATGAAGGACTTAGGCCGTCTCAAATATTTTCTTGGAGTTGAAGTAGCACGGAGTCCCACGGGTATCTTTCTCTGCCAACGTAAATATACTCTGGATATTATTTCTGAGACAGGTTTACTTGGCAGCAAGCCTGCACAGTTTCCCATGGAGCAAAATCAGCAGCTCGGCAAAAGCGAGTCGGCAGTACTAATTGACGGGTCTGCGTACCGCAGGTTGGTGGGAAGACTGATTTATCTGGCATTTACACGTCCAGATATCTATTTTTCGGTACATATTTTATCTCAGTTTCTTCATAAACCACAGGAGTATCACTGACAGGCTGCATTGCGAGTTGTTCGTTATCTAAAAGGAAGCCCGGGTTAGGGAATTCTTCTACCAAGTAGTTGTAATCTCACTCTGATAGGATAGTGTGACTCTGATAGGGCTAGCTGTTCTAAGACTCGGCGTAGTGTGAGTGGTTGGATGGTGTTCTTGGGTGATTCTCCTATTTCATGGAAGACTAAGAAACAAGGTGTTGTTGCATTGTCTTCCGCTGAAGCAGAGTATCGGTCTATGGCAGGATTGACCTGTGAGTTGAAGTGGTTGCACGACTTGCTCAAAGATTTTTGGGGTCTCACACTCAGGGGCTATGCAAGTTTTCTGTGATAGTCAGTCGGCTTTATATCTTGCCCACAATCCTGTGTTCCATGAGCGTTCAAAGCATATTGAAGTAGATTGTCACTTTCTACGAGATGCGATACTTGATGGGGTTATTTGCACATCTCATGTGCCCACTAAGTTCCAACTTGCAGATATTTTTACCAAAGCACTAGGCAAGCAGCCGTTTGAGTTTTTGCTTGGCAAGTTGGGCATACGTAATCTTCATGCTCCAACTTGAGGGAGGGTGTTAGAGTGTCAACGTTAGAATCAATAATATATGGGCAGTGTTAAAATGTATATGGGCTATTTAATATTAGTATGTATATGGACTAGGGTTTCTAGGGTTTACTTTCTACCACACTATATATATACACTATTATTGTAATTATAGGATGAAGATTTTGTATTAACACAGTTCTTGATCCTACCCGCTCAACTCAAGTTGTTTACTGTTTCTGTTTCATATACATTCACAATTCCCTTATCAATTTGAGAGATTACAGAATGAAAAAACTACTAAATAAAATAAATATAAAAAAATCGCACAGATAAAAAAAAGAAAGAGTATTTCAAACAGTCAAATATTATAGAAGAATAATATAGACAAGATCTTGATTTGAGAATTTATAATAATAATTGTAGTAATTGGTTTTGAGAAATTTTGGAAGAACATGTTGTGGGCGAGAGGATATGAAAGATGAAATAAGGGATGAATGATAAAATGACTGAGTTTCTTCTATATTTATAGAGAATGAACTAAAAAATCATATCAAATTGGATATCCGATTTGATTAAGACAATCTTTATTAAAAAAAATTGATGAAACTGAATAAGCAATATTTATCATTACAATTTGGATATCCGGCTTACAAACCGGACATCGATCTGATATAAAAAATTGTTCCAAATCAGAGATCCAATTTCTCAAAACAATTAATCGAAAAAAATATCCTATAAATATTATACTTTTTGTTCATTTGAAAGATAAACTATTCAAAACATTTACAAAGAATAATAAAAAAATATAATAATCTATTAGTTGAAAGATCTAATAAAGTATTTAAAGTATCTAATATTTAAAATATGTAAACTTTCAAACAATTTTAAAATATATATTTTTATAATCTAACAAAATATTAATTAAAATTTTTAATAAACTATTTAATATATATAATAATTTAAAGAGGTGCAGACTACTTCAAATATATAGTTTTAAATATTATAAACAACAGTAGAAAGATTTGATGAACTATTTAAAATATCTAATATTTAAAAAATGTAAATATTTAATGATTTCAACAATTTTAAGGATATAGTTTAAAGATTTAATATAATTGAAAAATCTAAATTTAATGAATTATATATACATATAAAAAAATTAATTTTTTTAAATACATAATTGAAAATTATTTAAAATATTGAAATCTATATAATAAACTATTAGTTGAAAGATTTATTAAATTATTAAAAATATATAATAGTTAAGTGATCTAAAATATTAGAATGATTTTAAAAATATAATTTAAAAATAAAAATAACATATTTAAAATATTTAAATATAATTAAAAATATTAAATAAATATTACAATTTTTGTGATATAAATATTTTAATTTATTAAATACGAATAAATTAATACATATAAATAAATTTTAATAAACGGCGTCGAATTTGACAAGGCAAAAAATTATGAAACGGTGTGAATCTCTCGCGCCATGCGACCTTGTAAATTCTTGAAATGTTAATATCACGGGTCATAACACGCAAAAGATTATTAATTGCTATGTGTCCGGATGTGTTTTGGGCCGTTATCGTTCCGGGTTTTGACGGAACTGGACCGGACCAGACCGTTAAGTTTATCAGTTCGAACCGGACTGTTAAGTTTTCGATTCTAATTTTTAGTTTTGGACCGAACCGTTAAGTTTTCAGTTCGGTCGGGTTTCGTTCGGTCCGGGTTCGGTTATATTTAAAAAAAATAAATTCAATAAAATTTTATTTTTAATTTTTTTATTAAAATAAATGATATAAACACTAAAGTTTATAAGTTAATTTTTTGATTTTGTTAAACAATTGGTAATCCACTATTAATTTAAATTAATACTATAATCTATATAAGAATAAATAATAATAATAATAATAATAATAAATAATCGGTTTTAACAGTTTTATTGGTCCGATTTTTTATCGGTTCTACCAGTTTACGGTTCGATTCTGTATCGGTTTTATCGGTGGTTGGTTTATCAGTTCGATTCCATATCGGTCCTATTGGTTTATCAGTTCGATTTCTAATCGGTTTTTTGTTTCGAATCCTTATCGATTTTCGGTTTTTAAAATAGAACCGCGAACCAACTCCGGTTCTTATCGGTTTGGTCCGGCCCCGTTCTCAGTTCTGGAGAACCGTTGACCGCTCTAGATGTGATGTACTGTATGGTGCATACTAGTTGTATCGAAAGTGATGAAATCCTATGTAATATGATAAAAAAAATTATACAGAAATCAATTACTTTCTCCTTCCTCCTCTTGCCCTACGCAAACATAAACTTAGTTTTCGCATCACCTATTAAACAAGACATTTGTTCAATCTAAATTTGTTCAAACAAGTAAAATATTTCTTAAATAAGTGAATTACCATTTTATATACAGTAGGCACATAAGTTTTGTTGAGTTTGTACAACACCAAACTTCTATCAAATGATCAAACTAATACACATCACAGGATATCATGCCCAATAAAAAACCTAACACACACATGAGACATTAGACCACATTATTTTTTGTAGACAGCCTTAGAAACATAGAAAACAAGCACACCTCAAATTCTTTTATTCGGCCACAACCCGGAGTCCATAATTTATTTAAATTATTTTCCGGAGGTTGACAAAACATGTGCTCCAATGGAATCAAGAAATTGACCAGAGCGTCCGTGAAATCCAACGATCTTGGCGTTTCCTACTCCAAGCTGAAACATAGTTCCACTCTCGGGAGCATATGGTCCGAAAGTCCTTTTGTTGGTTTTGAATGTGAGCGATACAATGACAGGAATCCAAACCCGTGAAAAAGTGTCATAGTATCCTATAACCGAAGTCAAGTATTCATCCGCAGCGGTAATCTCAAACTGCAATTTATAGGAAAAAAAAATTAATTAGATAAAAGACTAAATAATAAAGAATTATCCCCGAAGCATATCACTATTATTAACGTTCCAAAATCTATAACTATAAATGGAAGAGAACGAACCCCGTCTTTGTCGCCAGCATTGCTAGAGCCATGTTGTTCAGACCAGTGTTATCTGACCATCACTTGTAGCATACTGAATCTTAAGAGACTCAACAAAATAATCGGTCCATATTTCTATTTTAGTTATTTTGGCATGAGTTCCATCATCCCATTGGGTACCACCACCTAAACTCCGCTCAGGTTCAACAGTCACCGATTCTCGGTATACCCCAATTGAGTCTATCCCCAGTCTCTGAACCGCCGACCGGACCATATGATTTTTTATTGGTCACAAATGTCAGTGATCGAATAACATTAGGAGATGATTCATTACGAGCGAAGCCTGACACCAAAATACCTCCAGCTGCATCGGTTTTGTAAGTTGAAAGCAAAGACGCGATAGAGATAGGAATTGGCACCCAATAAGCTCCAAGCGAGTCTAGTCTTCCGCCGGATCTTCCGAAAAACCCAACAATTTTTCCACTTGATGGTGGAAATGAGAATTTTGTCCCGGTTTCGGTTCCGAATGGTCCAAATTCTCGTTTGTTAGTTTGAAGCTTAAGAGAGTATATCACAATATAACCTTTCCAATCTGCATAGTGTCCAGCCTCCAAAGGGGTAGCCGATTTGGTTGAATATGGCATTCTTATGACCAAAAGGTCATGAAGAGGTTTACCCTGTACGCACTCATTGCACTCTGAGTAGCGGCGGCGGGTTCCTTCCGAAAAAAAAAGAAAAAAAATCTGCATAGTGTCCTGATACTGAAATAAGGAACTCATCTTCAGTGGATAAATTGATCTGCCATGCATAAACAATATTTATAATATCATACGGTCCAAATTCAACATATACAAAATAAAAGATAAAAGCTGTCAAATATTTTGACTAGGAAATAACGAGCGGACCGATACTGTTTTGATTTCGTTAGTGTATACCGTTCCACGTTCAGTGCCCCAAACAGAAACCCCATTGTTATTGTACTCTGTAGATTGAGTTGATCATATCCGAATACTCTAATTTGATCTGTCTGATTCCGGTGTTTTGGTCATCGTAGTATTTGTTAGGTGATGCTTGTCGTTGCGTTCCAAAAGGAACCACTTTTTGAACGACAGAAGCGCTCATTTTGAAGGATAAAGTTGTAGAATGAAGAAAGTTGTGGCGGGTAGTACATCACTGAAAGTGTAATTTATACTAATTTGGCGACACGGTTATTCGTGATGTTCTCGTAAATGTGTCATAAAATTATTAAGCATGGTCCCGAGGGAGGGCTCCTACTTCCATACTATTAATCGTTTCTTCGATTGAGAAATTTTTGAAAATATTTGGACATATGTTATTTTGCCCTTCATCTAATCTCAAAATTTATGTCTTTTGTCATTCATTTTTATACCTTTTTATTTCCTACCAACATCTTTTTTTTTCATAAGATTTTAAAATTAAAACACAACAAATTTAAAACGTACATCAAACAATATTAAATTAGTAAAAAAAATGAATCTAACACGGAAAAAGAGCTCGAACTACTAATAAAACCTATTAATATTAAGTTTAAGTATAATATTCATTAGAAGATGTGTATGTCGAGAAATTACAGAAGCTCCAAGAAAGGATTTCTTGCAGGATACATTTTTGAAGACTATTCTTCTTCTTCAATGTACAAGTTCATCCGGAGTCCACAAAAGGATGAATTTTCTTCATTGAGAAACAAGTCAGGAACTGCTCTTCAAGGGAATAGAATCCTATGAACAAATCCCATCTTCGAGCAACACACACCCCTCCAAGTTGTTCAAAGCATAAATGAAAAATCATGCGCAGACATCGCAAATCCAAGATCAAAAGAAATGACAGAGCATTGCCAAGTAAATCAAAAGAAGGATCATATAAATATTCAATTCGCATCTACTGTTACAGAAAATCTATAACGAAAAGCTAAGAATACCATGGTGGGAAAATTCTCGACAGGAAAACCTAAACATTCATCTATTCTGAAATTTATTGGTTTATTTGGGTTTCTTGGAGAAGTTAACATTTCACATGGAGATAGTATGTACATCTTTATTGAATTCGATCTAATTGAAGACCTTAAATTATTTTGGAAAAGAAAATTTTATCAAATCGACGAGAAGAGAATGAGACTCCTAAATTGGCTACCATATTATAACACAAACGTAGAGAGTCCTATAGCTCATATTCTACTGGAGTATATATTTGACGAAGATATAATAAGATCAGTGGCTAGACCAATAGGAAACCCTCTTTCGATATAGGTTCCACCAAGAAATAAGGTTAAACACAAATGTTGTAGAGTTTGGGTGGAATTAGACATATCTAAAGATATTTTCACCCAAGTTTGGATAGGCTTTTGTGAAAATGATGGATATTGGCAAGAAATTGTATATGAGAATTTACCCTATTATTGTCCTAATTGCTATCATATGGGTTATCAGCAAAAAGACTGCAAGAAAATCATCAATAACAAAAGAGACCTCACAAATTCAGATCATCCACATGATTATGATAATATTCTAACTTAGGAAATTCTAATGAAACCTAAGCTAAAGTCAATCATATTTAAAGGAGACCATTCTTGGATTCAAACAATAAACAAAGCAACTTAAAAGCAGCATCAGTAAAAGCAAAGTATAAGAATAAGACACAAATTTTTTGAAGAAGACATAAACATGTCGAAGAAAAACAATTTAATTCAACCAGAAACAATGGACTCAATGAGCTTATGCCTAAAATGAACAAGTAAAGACACCAATTAGATCAATGACTTAGAAATTCCAAAAGCAATACAAATAGGAGAAACAAGTACCTTGCTCACAGACAGCAAGCAAGTAAGGATAAATAATAGCAAAGATGGATTATATGAACCTGCAACAGTAAGTAGTCTTCGACCATCCCCTATATAGAAAAAATCTTAAGTCATAGAAGATTTCAAAAAAAAATGAGACAATCAAAGAAACAGAATGTTAAGAAGGACAAGAACGAGAATCATATCTCTGAGGTTAAGTCATTGAGGCTATTGAAGATTTAGAAATAGTCAACTTATCCCCTGAGCATCCAAACTCTAACAAATAGAGCTTGAGTAGTTTGTCTACTTCGCCTGCAAGACACAAAACTGAGGTTGATCATAATTTCAAAACATTACTTAATATGAAGCTAAAAAATGCTAAGATAAATAAATTTGGTATGAGTTACGTTCGTACAAATGACTGATGATAGTTCTAATGTCTATCGATGATTTATGCTACTAACAAGCTCAGCAAGATCTTAATCCTGATTAGCCTTCTAAATCATTGTATAAACAGTTGGTTTTCTTATCTAATTGAGAATCCTGTTCAGAAATTGTTTGCGCAACATATGTACATATCAATCGACTCCAAATATCAGATCAATTGTTTAATTACCTGACATCTTTATCATGATGATCAATATTTGGCCCTCAATAGCGCAGAAGGAATCATAATCTATGTATAACATCTCTGGATTACTTCAAAGCCAGGATCCTAGCATCACAATACAATTCCTGGTGCTCAAAGTTATTGTAAACATAAAGCAAAGCATTGTTGTTCAACACCTAGTGTTTATCCTGGTGCTATATGATATTATCCTAAGTCTGAATCTAAGCGTTACTAATCAAAACAACTTAAGGTTTAAGGTCGATGTCCAAAGCGTGGTTCTTACCATTGTGGTCTAACACCTGGAGCTAAGCATTATTGTTGATTCCCTGGTGCTTAATATTGCCGTCATAGGCCAGCTACATTTTCCTACGGTAACTTTCACAAGCATGTTGTTGATGCTGCCTATTACATGTTCCTCAAACATGTTACACTTTATCATGCGATCGCTAAACTCATACTCTAGCAGTGTAACAAGTACGACACTCTATTTTCATGACTACTCCAGTCTTTTGAGTGTATCCTCCCTCGAGTCCAGACTCGCTCGCGTGAGTACATATAATCGCACTACTCGGTTACCCTAATACCAACCTCTCCCTTGACCTCCAAATTTTTACATAGATCAATCGAATCGCTTTCTAGTTCATCGGAACCCTGAAGCTGCAAGTAACCCAAGATTGAATTGTTCAAATCTTCTTTTTTAATAAAATTGAGGCCTTAACCGCTCTGGTTGGTCGCGATTGTTACTCGACGTCCTCAATATCTGTTCTAGAAGGCATCTTATACTGTTTATAACATCTCTGGATCACTCCAAATCCAGGATCCTAGCATCGCATCACAATTAGACAAGTTGGTGGAGTAAGGCATGCTCGTGACCAAAGGTCATGAGTTCGATTCCATCTACAAACGATTTCTTGACTGAGCCTGTCACCTTGTGTGGTTTACCTTCTGGTGTTGGTTTGCAAGCTATTACGTGAGACTGAGGGTTTACCCTGTGCGCACTCATTCAGTAGCGGCTGTGGGTCCCTCCAAAAATAAAAAAATCCTGGTACTCATAGTTGCTGTAAACATAAAGCAAAGCATTATTACTCAACACTTAGTGTTTATCCTGGTGCTATCTGATTCTGTCCTAAGTCTGAAGCTAAACGATTCTTATCAAAACAACCTAATATTTAAGGTTGATGTCCAAAGTGTGGTTCTTACCGTTGTGGTCCAACACATGGAGCTAAGCATTGTTGTTGATTCCGTGGTACTTATTATTGCAGTCATAACCCAACTAAGTTTTCCTACGGTAACTGTCCCAAGACTGTTGTTGTTGCTGCTAAATATCTGTTTCTCAAGCATGTTATACATAATCATGCCATCACTAAACTCATACTTCAGCACTGTAACCAATCGATATTCTGTTGTTATGTCTACTCAAGCATTTTCCGTGCCTCCTCCCTGGAGTCCAAACCAACAGTGTAAAACGATTTTCAGTCGTCATCCTAAGAAACAAATATGAAACAAATGTCATATCCCTTCTCTATAGATTTCAACGGAAACAATCGGTCGAGTTCTCAAATCGGTCGGTCAAATAGTAGAATCTTTTGTTAAGTACTCTAGAACTCTAATATTGGGCCACGCCTACGTAAGACCTAGATTTGTTATTTGGGTCAAATAGATCCATTGCTATAAAAAACAAAAAGGAGCGTGTTTAACTAAAAAAAATATATTCATTAAACCTCAAAAATCAGATTTTCAAATGTTTGGAAAAAAAAAATCAAGTTAGATTCCGAGGAAAAAAATACAAGTTAGATTCTGAGGGAGACTTTTAAAATTAAATGTTTAAAAAAAACTAATTCTGATTTTTTTTAAATACACATAATTCCAAGATTAGCTTTATTAACTTTTATTCAAAAAGTAAACCACATAAGATCACACGCTCAACCAAAAAAGCGTGGTCACGAGCATGTCTTACTCCACAAACTCGACTAATTGTGATGCGATTATAGGATCTTGGATTTGGAGTAATCCAAAGATGTTATAAACAGTATAGGATGCCTTCTAGGACAAATATTGAGGATGTCGAGTAAGACACCAATTTTATTAGAAAAAAAGATTTGAACTAGAGGGAATCAAACTGCCGATCTTTGGTCACGAGCACCGCTTACACCACCAACTCGGCTACTTTTTTCCGGAGCTTGTAAGGACCTTTTTTATATACATATTTGTTAATTTGATTTTTTAAAGTCATTTTTTTTAAATTTTGTATAGTTATTTTTTACTGTTTTAAATTTATTGTTTGAGCAACCAAATAATGGTTAGTATTAATATATTTGATGTTTTTTTAGAAAAAAAATTAGTTATTTAAAAAAGTTAATTTCAAATAAAAAAATGTAATTTATTCAAATGTTTAATTAAAAAATTGATTTTAAAACTATTTTAAATTTTTTTAAAAAAAATACTTATTTCAAAACTAATATTTAGAATATTTTGAAATTTTGTTTTCATAATTCGATTTTAAAAGTTTGAAGTAACTTCTAAAATATAAAATATAAACAGTATTCCATAGTTTTAGGAACAATTATGATGATTTCAATTTTGGATGTGTAGAGTATAAAACTAATATGGTAATTTCTATTTTTCCAGTATATATATTTTTTATTTGAACTATTAATTGTTATCTAGTAAAATTGAAAATAATAAGTTTGCTCACTTGTGAGTCACTAAATCGAACTTTTGTAGAAGCCTTAATTGCTGAATTCGTCCAATCGACGGGCCAAAGAATCACCATCCTGCTCGAGATCAATGTAGAACAATTTGTAGATCTCAACCTAGAAAAAATCATGGTGAAGACAATGTTGTTTACTGCCTCGTTGCATGGAGTTTCCTTTCTTCTTCACATGTTTCAGAGTTGCATAGAGTAGCATCTTTACCAGCGATAAAGATATCTTGGAGCCTGTAGTTGATTTGAATCAAGATATAATCTTCTTAAATCTTTTGCGGTATCAAAACTGATAAGGGGGATTCCCCAGAACACGAGCAAAGAGCACTGAGAATTTGAATTATGATGAGCAGTGAAGAAGAGACCGAGTTCTATGGCATGGACGAGCTCAACAACAGGTCGACATCAATAATAGATAACGTGGATGAGCTCAACAGTAGGTCGACGTCAATGATAGATAACGGGGATGAGCTCAAAGGGATACTGAGCTCGTTAGTAAACTGAGCTCAACGGCGTACACAACTTGATAATGGAGCGAACTTAAGAGCATGTACGGTGTTGCTGAATTCAAGATCAGGATGAGCTCGATGACGACAGAGTAAAGTTGATCGACTGAATTCAAGATCAAGATGAGCTCGATGACGTTAGAGTAGAGTTGATCGACTAAACAAGGAACGTGGTAAAAAAAAGACCTTAGCGCGTCATGAGTAAGTTCGAGCTTGGCAAAACAGATCAAACCGGGTTTCGTTCATTAACAAGCTCGAGTTCGAGCTCAGGAAATTAGATCAGCTTTTGTGTTCTTAAAGGAAGAGTTCAGCTCAGATTGAAGTATAGATTGCACTCAGAGCCTTTATTTGTAATATAAACACACATTTAAACCCACGAGTTTAAAGCGTGTTAGTTATTCCATAATTATAGGGATAACGGTGGTAACGGTTGTTTATTCCACAGTTATAGGGATAATGGTTTAAGTGGGCTAGTGGCGCTAAAAGCGTAACCTAATGTACTACCCACTAGTCTGTATATTATAAATAGGGAAAAACTATTGATGAATAAAGTGATCTCTTTCTTGACTAAAAAACTACAGGTTTACCGTGGCATAACTTGTTAGTTCCTTAACAAATTTGGCGCCGTCTGTGGGAACTCTTTAACCAAACACCATGGTGGTCACTAGGTGAGGAATTGATAGAGATAATCAGGAAACTAGCAAAACAACAATGTATCAGAGGAGAACCGCAAGTCGTCTCGACCCCACGATTCCCCAAGAGGTCAATCCTCTGATACCTCAATCAACGGTGGTGACAGAGGGACATCTGGTTCAGCCAATCGTTGCTACCAGGGAAGAGACGCATTCTTATCAAACCGATAATGCGCTGGGGGCTCACAGAGCTGCGGAATCTCCAACTGGAACAACCACTCCAGAATCTGCAAGAAGAGGAGCTGAAAATAACGTTTGAACGCGACGCTAGAGAGCAAGCTATGCATGCTACCATGACAGGTTTGAATGAAGCTATTCATGCTCTAACTGAAAGAATCAAGGGTGCGAGTAAGACTCATCAACCATCAAGACTAGAAGCGAGCAAGGTCAACAGAACTGATCGTTCTTCCAAAAACGATGACAAACAAGAAGGTGAAGGTGAGAGCGGGGGAAAAATCGTAACAGAGGACCACGTGATGAGGTAAAAAAGACGTCTACCAAACGAGCTTGAGAGGACGAGGACCTTCGTTACAATCAGATCCGCCCGAATTTATCGGCCTACATATTGAAGGAATCATCATTTTCAAAAAAACTCCAAGAAGTCCAACTCCAAAGGAAATTCGACCCGTTCAGGATGGAAGCTGATGATGGAACAGGGGATCCAGAGAGGCACTTGGAACAGTTCAGAAACATGATGATGGCTTTCAATCCTGACGATGCAATGCTTTCCGGAGCACTATCGATGACCCTTAAGGGTAACGTTATGGATTGGTTCAGTAGCCTGCCGAAAGGGTCTATCTACGATTTTGCTGGACTATGGAAAGCATTCAGAGAGAGGTTCGTGGGCAACAAGGAACTCAAGCGCGAGTGAGATTTGATCATGGATCTTTATCATCGTCGAGGTAGGTCTCTTATAAATTATGTTAGACGATTTTCTCATGCCATGTATACTTTACCAGATCTAGCCGAGAATATGGCGGTGGATTCTTTAAAACGAGGGCTCGAGAGGAGAGGGGAACTATATGCGGATCTCATCAGGTTCCCAACTGAGAACATAGGAGATCTGTTTGCAAGAGCGGACACTTTTATCAGAGTTGAAGATGCCAGAAGAGGAGCATCACCTGAGCGGTGTGAGTCAGAGGTAAAAGATGGTGGATCAGAACTAAAAAAGACTGAGGACCAACCGAGAAGGGACTACAATCGAAGACTTCAGCAGCTCGATCAACCAAACAAACGTTTCACTCCATTGACAGAGGCTATTTTAGTAATTTATGATCATACAAAGGGGCGTACGAGGTACCAAGCTCCAAAATAAATGAGTGTGCCTGCGTTTAAGCAATCTATTGTGTGTATCATCATGACCATGGACACTCAACTAATGAATGCTGGCAGCTAAGGGATGAAATACAATGCTTGATTGACAATGGTTAGTTGATTCAATATATCAAACGAACTCAACCAGATCGACGTGAGGAAGATCGCCCTCCAAATACCGAAAAACCAGCGATTGGAGAAGGGTCAGAAGCTAACAAGCAACAATGGTTACTGTACATATCATGGGGAGTTTAGCTACGGGACAAGGGTCTACCCAGAATAAACGAGCTAAAAATAAGTTTGGTGTTTACGAGATAGATGGAAATTCCTATCGAAACTATAGAGATTCGGTCGCCGATCTCACTTTCAATGATGATGATCTCAGGGGTGTAAGTTTACCCCATGAAGATGCCTTAACTGTTCACTGGGACATTTGAAGAGTAATAGTAACAAGAGTATTGGTCGATGAAGGAAGCTCGGTCAATATCATCTCTATATCGACCTACTCAACGAACAATGGAAGGATACGAAGGAAAATATTCACATTGTATTGGGGAGGTGGAACTGGTGGTCAAAGTCGGTCATAGAGCTACAAAGAAGGAACTGAAGACGTTATTTTTTATCTCCGATGCGCCAAGTCTTTATCATGCAATCATCGAACGACCCTGCATAGGATGGAAGCAACGCCATGCACGTACCGACAATGCATTAAGTATCAAGTGGGTAGTTCGACAGGTAAAGTTCGATGCAACCAGAGAACCGTGCGAACTTGTTATGCAATCGCGTCAGATCCCTCTAAACCTATCCAATAGCAATTAAAGGGCGGGGGAGACATTGTACTAGCAATGATGGATCTCACCTCGCCACAACTATTGGATGATCCACGAGAAAATGAGGATTCAACCACAACGGATGTTACAACAGTGGACACGATCATATCTGCTAATGGAGTGCTTCGATTGGGGAATGAGCTGACTTCAGATTCAAAGGTACGATTTGTGGATTTATTAGCAAAGAATTTATATGTATTTTCTTGGGAGGTACCTGATGTTTCAGGAGTAAGTCCTACAATTATAAGCCATAAATTGGCTATCAATCCTTGTGCTAAACCAGTACGACAGAAACGTAGAGCATTTTTGGGTGAGAAGCACGCCGCTATATTAGCTGAGGTCAACAAGCTCACTCGATTGGGGCACATTCGAAAAGAAAGGTATCCAGTCTGGATAGCCAATCCGGTTCTAGTTAAAAAGAAGAGCATGCAATGGAGAATGTGTGTGGATTTTACTGATGTGAACCAATCATGTCCTAAAGATGCTTTCTCATTGCCACGAATAGATCAGCTCGTTGATTCAGCTTCAGATTGCAAATTTCTTTCTTTTATGGATGCATATTCATGATATAATCAGATTCGCATGCACCCTTCTGATCATGAGCACACAACGTTTCAAACCGAGCAGGGTCTCTATTATTATACGGTCATGCCCTTTGGGCTGAAGAATGCGGGATCAACTTATCAAAGACTAGTTAATCATATTTTCAAGATTATTTGGGGCATCATTTGGAAGCATACATTGATGACATGATTATTACAACACACGAAGATGAGCAACACCTTAATACCTTACAGATTGTTTTCGATTTATTACGCAAATATAATCTTAAGCTTAATCCGGAAAAATGTTCTTTTGGTATGGCTAAGGGTAAATTTCATGGGCTACATGGTAAGTCAACGGGGTATTGAGGTAGATCCAATTCAACTAAGCGCAATTTTGCAGATGGAACCACCAAAGAATGTCAAGGAAGTCCAATGTCTTATAGGGAGGTTAGCAGCTCTTTCAAGGTTCATCTCACATGCTTCGGACAAAAGTCATCCCTTTTTTGAAGTATTGTATGGAAAAAAGAGTGTGACAAGACTTTCGATGAGTTGAAGAAATACCTTACATCTCCTGATACTTTGTCTGCCCCTACACGAGAGGAGCCGTTATTTGTGTACTTGGCAGTATCACCTTTTTTTGTAAGTTTGGTTCTCGTGCGCGATCAAAAGGGAAAATAGTGGCCAGTGTATTACACAAGTAAGACGTTGACAGATGCAGAGACAAAATATATAAACCTTGAAAAATTGGCCTTGAGCTTGGTTGTTGCAGCTCGGGGAATGAGACCATATTTTAAGGACATGTTATCACGGTGCGAACAACATATCCTTTACGAACAGTGTTGCGAAAACCCGATATTTATGGCAGGTTAACTAAATGGAGCATCGAGCTCGGGGAATATGACATTCGTTTTGAGCCACGTGTAGCTATAAAAGGAGAAGCAGTTGCAGAATTCTTAGCAGAGTTCAGCTCGTCAAGGGAAGAGCATGATGAGATAGATGATGAGCAAACGGTTGAGCTCGATCAGTGGATTATTAAAGTTGATAGTGCATCTTTGACAACGAGAGGAGGTGCAGGCATTGTAATCAGAACTCGAACAGGAGAGGAGATCAAGCAGGCAGTGCGCTTCAATTTTCCAGTTACAAATAATGCTGCATAATATGAAGCTGCCCTTTGTGGCATGGAGTTTGCTCTAATATGTGGAGCTCGAGCCATCAATATCAGATCTGATTCTCAGTTGGTGGTGAATCAGGCACATGGTCTTTATGATGTCAAACAAGATGTTATCAAGGAATATCTCGTAATTCTCAAGGAATATGATTCCAAATTTACTAACGTTTCTTATTAACAGATCCCACGAAGAGATAATTCGGCAGCTGACACTTTAGCGAAGGCAGCAGCTGCAAAAGACCATCCAACAATGTTGCTCCAGTAACTACCTACAACAGAGCTAATTTCAACGGTTTTCACGGTTAATTCATTTATTAATGATGATGATTGGCGGACTCCATACCTCAACTCCTTTAATCAAGGAACGTTGCTTACGAATAAAAGTGAAGCTCGTGCATTGCAATTCAGAGTAGCTAATTATTGTGTTCTCGATGATATTTTGTATAGGAAAAGCTCAACCAGACCTCTGCTCCGTTGTCTTGATCAAAGTGAAGCTAATTCTGTGTTGGAAGATCTACATTCGGGAGAAGCAGGAGCTTATTACGGACACCAAACGTTGATTCGATGTTTCCTTCTCGCTGGGTATTACTGGCCTGAGCTTACGAGTGATACTGAGAATCTAGTATTTCATTGTCACAAGTGTCAAGAGTATTCGAACATGCAACATAGACCTAGCGAGCCCATGCAAAATATTCATGTCCCATGTCCGTTCGATAAGTGGGGAATAGATTTGGGGAATGGTTGTATACTATTTAAATTTAAATAGTATACAACCATTCCAAAAGATGCGAATATACAATTTGGCTATAATTCTCTTACCTCAGTTAACGATTTAAAAGGAAATCATGTAGATGTTCAGTTTTCACTAATTTCTTGAGTTAGTATATAAATTTGAATTTATTTTTATTCCAAGTGTCAAATGAGATCTGATACGGTGGTTCATCAAGTTCATTAAAGTTCTGTTAGTGTAAATCAGAAGTCCATTAAATTTAGGGATCGAGTCTAATTTTTTATTTTTATTGTCCTATTTTGTAAAAGATTACCGGAGGTTATCTCCACGTTTACTCTTTTATGTATTTATTATCACTGAAAACGAAAAATAGATAGCCTTAATTACAAAAAAAAAATACATGTGTGGTTTTCCAAATATCATTAAGGTATCAATTGATATCACAGTCCTAAGTGAATCTATTTGTTAACATCACGAACAAACAAAGGTTTGATGGTCTCGAACGGCATGTGGGAGACAACCATGATGAGTTTCAAAAAATCAATACTGGTATGTCTTACATGCTTACCCACCTTGAAAGTATGATTAAACAATTGGCTGATTTTTTCCAGAGCCAGCGTGAGAGTGCTTCTGTGTCGCGAGACAACATACGCCAAAGCTCTGAACCAACCAATATCACCAGCATACGAGCCGATCATATGCCATCACCACGACCAATTAATCAACCATCTCATCGTAACGTCAAATTGGATTTCCATAAGTTCTAAAGCGTTGATTCAGCACAGTGGATCAGAAAGGCTAAACAATACTTTGGCTACCAAAGGATTCCACAGAGTGGATAGTAGACTTTACCTTATACCACTTGGAGGATGAAGCCAACGAATGGTGTCAAGCCACCGTCAAACACTTGCGAGATACCATTCATGAGGTTGATTGTGGAGTTTTTGAAAAAGAAATGTGGGCTAGATTTGGTCCCACAAAGGCTCATAACTTCGATGAAGCACTGCTAAAGTTCGCCAAACTGGTACATTACGTGACTATCACCGTAAGTTCGAGAGACTTCAAAACAAGGTTGATGTTTGGAGCGAAAAAGTGTTGTTAGGATCAGACATGGGTGGATTGAGGGAGATGATTACCAAAGAGACTCGACTGTTTCAACCTAAAACCCTGAAACGCGCATTCAACCTGGCTAGGATGCGTGAGAAACAACTTCAGAAAATGGAATCCAACCGCGCGTTTAGGAATATTAAGCCAAGAGCGAATAATTATCGACCTCCGATGACTACCCCAAACATTACGGGACGACATCGAGCTGCGGATAATACAACGAAACCAAAAAGTATAGCATGGGAAGATATGAAGCAGAAACGAAGCTTGGGTCTTTTCTTTAATTGTGACGAAATAATTCACACCGGGTCATCGGTGTAGAAAACCTCAATTGCTTCTCATAAAAAGAATGAAGGACGACGATCTAGAGCCAGAGTTTGTGGCGACTGAAGCATAACCCAAGATTATGTTACAAGCCTGAACGAGTTGCTCAATTTCTCATACAATTTGCGACTGAAATGTTATTAACCAACGAGAGGTGATTTCTCTCATTGATAGTGTCTCCACCCACAACTTTGTGATGAGAAGATGGAAAGTGAACTAAAGTTGAGGTAATCCACCATGATGGTCGAGTGAAAGACGACATGAGTTGCAGAGAAGAGGCGTATATAAGGTTGTACCTATTGTGATTGTTGGAACAAGTTTCACAATTAATTTATGTGGTGTTCATTTACAAGGGCTTGATTTGGTGTTAGGTATTCAGTGTTTTCCACCTTAGGCCCCACTGTTTGTGATTGGAGAGCCCAATCTAATGAATTTCATTGGGATGGGGAAAATAAAACATTAAAGGGTCTAGTTAATAACTCAATTAGTTAAGCCTGTTCTGCTGAGATTGAGAGGGGTGTAAAACAAGGGAAACTATTTTCGCAATTCATCTTCTATGACACCGAGAAGGCTACTCCTGCTCTAACAAAAAAATTAGACGAGTTCTCAGGTAATTTCAAGAAGCCATCAAGTCTTTTTCATCCTAGTGTTATCGAACATCATATCACTCTTAAGGAAGGGAGTGATCCAGTTAACGTCAGACTGTACCATTACACTTATTTCCAGAAGGGTGATATCGAAAAACATGTTCAAGAGATGTTGGATACGGGTATTATACATCATAGTTTCAGTTTATTCTCCTATGCAGTACTCTTAGTGAAGAAAAAAGATGGCACGTGAAGGTTTTGCACTCACTACATGGATTTTAATGCAGTGACAGTCAAAAATTGCTTTCCCATACGGACGGTGGAGGACATGATGGACATATTGTATGGAGCAGTAATGTTCACTAACATGGATTTACCTCTTGGTTATTACCAAGTCAGATTTCAGGATCAGGATGTCTACAAAACTACCTTTCGTACATACAATGGACATTATGGATACTTAGTTATGATTTTTGGTCTCTCTAATGCTCCATTGATATTTCAACCATTGATGAATACGATATTTTGAAGCTACTTGCCGAAATTTGTCATCGATATGCAGAGTGCTTTGACCGTGGTGGTTGATAAATGAAATGCTTTTCATAAGCAATTTTTAAGCTTATCAATGGGAAGACGACGCTAGTTGCACAGAGCAACGAGCTATCGAATAAACATGATGACTTGATGAGTCATAGTGCAGGTCCGTTGACTTAAAATATAGCGCAGGCATATATAATAAAAACGTAGACGAGTAACTCGTAGCATAAATATTTATTGGTGATATATTTTGGTTTTTGGCATAGACCTTATAAAGATATTTTTGTAAAGTTTTATATGATGACTTGATGAATTGGAGATGTCTGATATGTATGTATTAATTTTTCTCTCTATACAAAATTGAGGGCACAGTATGGCCTGTCCTGTGGCCCCTAAGGGCATGTCAATCGGTTTTTTTCACAGAAGTGATCGACTCAACTTATTGCGTGACCTTTGAAGGCTTGGTATTTTACCAGTTTGCTTATAACAATGGTGCCAAGTGTTAGGCTCAGTTTGGCCCTGTACGTAGCCATATAGGGCGTGGGCTATTAGGCCATACGTTTGATTGACTCAAATGTTCCAGGCTTAGTATGACCCTTTACGTAGCCAGTAGGCGTATTTCATGACCCATTTTTTAGGAGAAGGGAAAACATATAACAAACACATAAAAAGGTGAAAATTGACATTTTCATTAATAAAAGAAAAAATATGCATCTTATTAAAAACCCATGGCATCAGAAGGGATTAATAGTGTATATCAAAGTTACATAGGATGGCGATAGAGATTTAAATTGAAGAGTTAAAAGATGGTCCGAAGGTGATTTTGTTATGAGAAGATTTGTTGAGAGAGGATTAAGAAGTAGAAGAATATTTGAGTGTTAAATCTAGAGAGAGAAAATGCTAAAAAGGTAGAGAGAGAAAGTCGTACTATTCATCTTGAAATTCGTGAAGCGTGTGTGGTCCTTTTATAGTACAATTGCGGACCCCACACGCTTTAATTCGGTTTAATTACATCTTTTGGTCCCTGCTCTAAGGTTCCTTCCTATTTTGGCTATATCTTTGCAATTAACGCATTTCAGCCCTTATACACTTATTTCTATGCATTTCGGCCCTTATACACTTATTTCTATGCATTTCGGCCCTTATACATTTATTTCTATGCATTTCGGCCCTTGTCTTTTATTCTCCCTCATCATAAATGACTAACATTCCAAGGGTGTTTGAGTACCCGACCATCTAAATCAGTTAGGCAATAGGCACCATGTTGTCCTCCAGCAATGATTGTGTATAAACCCTCCCAAATGCGACCCAACTCCTGTAGCTTTATCACCTGCTCATCGAAATACTTTCTTCATTACTAAATCACCCTCCCGTAGGGTTCTCGGTGTGAGCTTGGAGTTAAATTGACTCAGAATATGAATTTTTTAGTTTTCAACACGTACTCAGGATTTTTCGTATCACTTCTCAATGAAATCAATACTGACAACGCGATCGGTATCATCTGTGGACTCTGAGTAATTCATCACCCCATGGCTTGGTATGATGAACTTTTTTGGGACGACCGCCTCCAAACCATGCACTAAACCAATGGGGTCTCGCCTGTTGGTAAACACGGAGTGCTTCAATAAGCCTATAGTACTTCAGTTAGTTTATTTAGGCATTTTCCTTTAATACCTTCCAACTTCTTCTTGATGTCATGCAAAATGGTTTGATTGGTTACCTCCACTTGGCCTCGGTTGGTGATAGTAAGGGGTAGAAAAGTGTTGTTTGATTTCATAGCGTCTGCCAAACGTTGTGAGGATGGAATCGTGAAATTGGGGTCCTTAACTGTCATAAGGATGTTTATGGTACCAAAGCGGGCAACGATGTGGTGATGTTAAGTCATATATTTATTGTGCTCCCGTCCGACACAGTGCCTTAGCCTCAACCCACTACGTGAAGTAGTCAACGACGACCACTAATTACTGACGCTTACCAGTTGCCAAAGGCAGTGGTCCGACCAAGTCGATCCCCCACTTATAAAAAAGGAACAGGGTTGGATTGTGGGTCATTGCCTCGCTCGACGGATAACCAATGTTGGTGTATTGTTGGCATGGATGGAATCCTTTCACGGCCAGATTGGGCCAATAATATCTTGTCAGCTAGAAAACGGTAAATCATAATATGATGACCATAATGCGCTCATGCCTTCTGATGTAATCCTAGATGACACAAGGATCATAGAACGTGGAAATGCGCAAGAACTAGACGAGAAACTTGAACAAGAGGATAAGCTTGAAGTTGAAGATGTTCTTATTTTACTAGTTGGTTGAATAACTCGATCAAGAGCAAAACAAATTAACAAAGTTGTTGGAGGATTGCTAAATCAAATGGATAATTCATGTGATCAGAATAACAAGTATGGAGTCAAAGCTTGTCAAACGACTTTGGTCTCGATTCAAGCTAATTGATTTCAACAAATGAGAAAGTGTCTCGATTGTACTCTTTTTCCCTTATTCAAGTTTTGTCCCAACGGGTTTTCTTGACAAGGTTTTTAATGAGGAAACAGTTTCACTTCACCATTGCCGATTTGTTGAAATAAAATCCAAAGACCCATCTACAACAAAAGCCATGTCCTTTGAGGAGAGAAGGGTTTGATTAAAAAGTTTTATCATTAATACTTTTTATTTTCAATATGAATGCATTTCGAAGAAAAACATTAAAATGTAATCAAGACATGCATTCTGTTTCTAAAAAAGCCTTAATTATGTTAGGGGCATGCATTATATTTCCAAGAACAACCTTAATTGTGTTCAAAGCTTGTTCTTTCTCCTATAAAAACTATGTACTCAGATGAAAAAGGGTTAGACTATCTTTGAGTCTGAAAAACTTTGTAAGTTTTACTCTTCTTTTGTTGGTGTGTAATATCCACAAGAAAACCTGTTCTTCATTTGGTGTGTCATATCCAAAGGAAGATCAGCTGGAATATCAGAGGTCTTTCCACAACCTCTGTGTGACCTATCGATCCACATCCTATTTTAGAGTGCGATTCTATGAGGATTTTTGCACCTTACTTGCATGTAAGTCGTGTATAACAGTGTTAGATTTTTCTTGACTGAGACATTGTAATATGGGTCTCGTAGCACGTTTTTAGTAAAGAACGCCATCTAACATGGTGATTTGGCATCACGTAATACCAAAGCCCTTGCTGTTGTATTTTCCCCGTGTAAATTACCATCACAGATTTAAATGAGATACGGTTGGCACCAGTTGGTTGCTGATTTTACTATGCATATATTGAGATCGGTTATCATATTATCTGGTGTGGGTTATGTCTGCAAAAGGACAAACGGTTTATCACCAGAAGTAGCAGTCTTGGCTAAGGTATCAACAGCCGAGTTGTCAATGCGTGGTAGCTGGTCGTAAATGACTCGCTCGAATTTGGGTTCCCACCCTTTCAGGGCTGTAAGATAATGACGAGTCGCATCTTATTTGTCCTGGTTGAGGACATTCTCTTGGTTAACCTCCGGTTGAGAGTTAAATCAGACTCGTATTTTCCGTGCTCCGTAGATACGCGCCAACATCATTCCTTCCAATACATTCTGGTATTCAGTCGCATTATTCATGACACAGAAAGCAAACCGGATGGCCTGTCAGATCTCGTCGCTCGTAGAAATTTTCATAACGATACCTGCTACACTTCTAAGTGCACCCGAGGACGCATCAACTTCGATAATCCATTCATACGGGGTTTCATCCTCTTGGGGCGCCGCCTTGCTATTCTCGCCTAGGGATATGGAAAATTTGTTAATGAAGTTGGCAATGGCTTGACCCTTGATCGCCGTACGGGGCCTGTACTTGATATCGTATTCACCTAACTCTAGAGACCATCTTGTTAGTCATCTAGATATATCAAGGTATTGAATTACAAACCCAAGGGAAAGTATGTGCGCACAATGACAATATCACTTTGGAAATATAGTCGCATCTTGCGCACCGCTACTACCAATCCTAGGGCCAGCTTGTCCTAATTAAGATAATGGGTATCCACCTCGATCAAAGTTTTGCTGATGTAATAGATTGGCCGTTATACGCCCTCTGGCTCCCGAACTAACATTGCACTGACACAAAAAATAGAATCAAAAGGTATAAGAATAGGGTCTCACCGAGGGTGGGAGAGGATATGATTTTTGTTGATGTCAGCTAGTTTTTGAGCGCGTAGAATGCTTCGCTGCATTGTTTGTTCAAAGCGTGGCTTTTCTCTGAAGCACGATAATTCCGCTAGGAAACGTGTTAAATATTGCATTTCCGTGATTTTCGTGGGGGGGGGGGGGAGGGGTTCTATCTGCAGTAGTGGTTTCAATTGATTGGGGTCAGCCTCTATCCCATTCTTGTTGATGATATAACCAAGAAATTTACTACTTCGGCCACCAAATTAACACTTCACAAGATTCAACTTAAGCTTAAATTATCGCAATACGGTGAATATACTGCTTAATAATTCATGTTGACGAGTCCTTGTAGTGCTCTTAACAATCATATCATTGATGTAAGCCTCCATATCATTTTTGAGCTAATTCTCGAAGATCTGATTGACAAGGCACTGGTATGTGGAACCTGCATTCTTGAGACCAAATGACATAACGGTATAGTAGTAGAGCCATATATCGGTCTGAAACGTAGTGTGTTTTTCGTCATTTGGGTACATGGGGATATGATTATAGCCCGAGTATGCGTCCATAAATGATAGGTAGTCACATCTTGATACTAAATCCACAAGTTGGTCGATACGAGGGACTGGGATACGTCTTTCAGACAAGCTTGGTTGAGGTCGATGAATTTCACGCATATGCGCCATTGTCTGTCCTTCTTTTTACCCAAAACTCGGTTTGCCACCCACACTGGGTATTTGGCTTTACAAATGTGCCAAAGTCAAAAGAGCTTGTCTACTTCCCCGGTGATGGCTTCATCCATCTAACGGATCGGCTTAGCTCGTTTATCGATGGCTAGCTCATGGAAAATAAACAAGGGTTGACCCTTGACACAGCGCTTGCATTCCACGTAAAAAGATCCATATTCTGTTGTAATAAAATAATCAGGGAACATAAAAAAGGAAGGTCAAGTTTGTTACTGATTCGAAGAACGTGGCCCTTTTCTATGATTTATTTACTTGCGTTTTCAGAAGCATTGACCGTTAAATGAGTTTCACGGGGGTCGTCAAGCACATTGAACGATGGGATAGTATTTTTAGGCCAATCCCTTACCCCATCGCCAACTAATTGCTACTACAACGGTTTGGAAGGATCGACGGTTATGGCCTAGAAAATTTTGGAAGTCTGTTGGCTCCCCCTGCTGATCCACACCGTGTTTCCAATAAGATAATTGACGTATTTCCGAACATTGCATGGAATATCCTCAACTTAGTGTAACAATGGTGTGCCAATGATGGCATGATAGGAGCTGGGGGGGGGGGGTCAGTGATCATGAAGAGCGTCTTGAGTTCATTCTTGGTATTGCCATGGCCAACGTTTACCATAAGTTCGACTTCTCCTATGCACTGGGATGAGTTACCCTCATACCCTACTAGGGTTCGGTGTGTAGATTCATATGGGGATCTTCCAATATTCTGTCGTAACTTAAGTTAAATATTATATTTGTCCAGTTTCCTCCAACAAACAGCACTCGGGTTACCATTAACGCTCGATATCCAAATTCATCATTAGTGCATCCTCATTAGGTGTCAAGTATCCTCATATCGTCATCGTTGCAAGTGACGTCGGTCAGTAGGTCGCGCTAATTTTTGTAGGAAAACCTTTCTACGATGTGTATCCCCTGGTGTACCTTAAGCCTTTTCCTAGATGTCAAGTAGGCATGGGCATTTTAACCGGAACCGAAAGAACCGAACCGAACCGAACCGAAAAAACTGAACCGAAGTAGATTTGGTTTTTCATAATACCCGAATGGTTCTAGTTTTCAATTACCCACGGTTCTCAGAACCGAACCGTACCGAACCGAAGAACCGTGGGTATCCGTTAGGAACCGAACCTATGTATTAACCCTTAATTTTGAATTGTTTTAAAAATACATTTTCTTTTTCAAAGTTAGATTCCTCTAAATTTGTCTTTTATCATTAATCTCTAATTATGTTCTCTTGAATAATGACAACATACTTTATTCAAAATAGCGACATATTTACAAAATATTATGCGTATAAACAAAATAACAAAATACAAACCTTTATATGATTTAATAAATTTGATATCATCTCTCTATTTTTTTATATTAATAATATTATTCTTTAATATATTAATTTTGAATATTTCTTATATTTAGTATTTTTTTCTTACAATTTAACATAGTTTTATTGTTTTAAAGTGTAAAAAGAGTTTTATATACGTTGATATTGCAAACCATTTAAAGTATCCAAAACTACCCGATTGGAACCGAGTTAAGTACCCATACCGAACCGAATTAAGAAGAACCGAACCGAAATTTATTCGGTTCCTAAATGGGTACTAGTTTTGAAGAACCGAAAGAACCGAGAACCGAAAGAACCGAACCGAACCGAACCGAAGAACCGAATGCCCATGCCTAATGTCAAGTCATCGTTGGTCAAGGTTCCTCATTCGGAGATCTTAAATAACCATTATTGTTTGCCCTTGTCTACTCTCTTATCTTTTCATTGAACATCGTTGTTTTCTGGTTGATTATCGTCTTTACTTTCTTATTGGCGGATATTTTCCCGTTACTTGACGAATTGCACGAGCTTGCTATTGTCGATGAACATTTGGATCTCCTTCTTATTCCGCCAGCATTCAGAAATCGGGTGACCATGGTCATTGTGATATGAGCAAATGTTTTAATTCAAATGCTTGTAACCGTGACCACTCAAGCTAGGGATGATAGAAAATACTCAAGCTTAGGCATGCTTATTTATTTTTATCTGGTATGACCCATAGCTATTTTCTACTTCTCTCGAAGCCCGATATAGCCCCAGCATCTTTAGGCATGCTCGTTTACACGATAAGACCTTGGTTTCTAGCATCATATATAATAGGACGTGTAACTGCCCCCTCAGATTGAGTCGGGTGGAAGGCTTCATCAACACCATCTTCTAAAGATTATGGACGCTATTAATTACCCTCCTTCCCCGACTAACTTGGAGGACTGCTTTCACTTGATTCCAAATCAATGTCGTGAGTATTTCTCCATAATGAGGACGTAAAAATCCATCAGACCAACTAGCCCGAAAGTGCCATGGGCTACCTTGATCTTGAAAAAATAAAGCATTTGTGTGCACTCTTTTATTGTATGGTTGGTTATTCAGAACAAGCTTTCAAACTCGTGACAAGCTCATTTTTTGAGGTTTTGTTTTCCCCCTGGCTGTGTTCCATGCGATAACTCCTATGAGTATATCAATCACATTTTAATTGATTGTTGCTTCACGAGACCAATTTGGGAGGCCATCGTTTGAAAAATTGGCATATCTTCTTCTGCTTCTGACTGGTCTAACTAGGTTTCTATTGAAAACTTTTAGACGACCTCTACCAATGGATAGGGTCGCCTCTAGTGCACGACTTTCTACCCTGTAATTTATTACGTTTGGAATCAGAGAAACACAAAAATCTTTACATAAATAGAGCCGTTAAGATCAACAATTGCTCAATATATAATCAACTTAATTTTCATTTCCCTTATAGATTATTTGTATTTTAATTAAATGACTTTTAGTTAATCCGGTTGCAAAAATTATATCATGTTGTTTTGTATATTTTTGTATATTTATATTATTGTTTTTTATAAAAAGAAAGAATCAAGAGTAACTTTTTTAAAAAAGGGACTGACTAAGTGAACGCATGTCCGTGTTAGTTCCCTCTGTCTATTCTTGAGTGAAACGGTGTATTGTAGAAGCGAATCTCTTGGTCGTAACAAAAGCACTCACATACAATTTTTCATGCTATAGGATCACAAATATAAAGTGCAATGCTAATCGATTCTTCTTTTAATTTAGAATATCTATATAAGAGATATACATAGATGGAGTACCCTTAAGATTGTATAAAAGCACGCGATCTTTAATACTTAGTAACAAGAATTACCTATTAGCTGTATTTAAAATATGAATTCCTCTATACAGTAGAAACTCTATAAAATAATATACTTGGGACCACCAGAATTTATTAATTTATTAATTTATTAATTAATTGATAAATTAATAATTATGAATTTATATATTAATTAATATTTTATTAATTTATAGTAAAATACTTAGTTGTGTGTCACCTTGAAAGACTTGTTGGGGCTCCAAGAACCCAAAAGTCGTTTCTTGAAAGCTAGGCCGTAGAAATGGGCTTTCGATCATTTCAGCCTATCTTTACAGCCTTCACACACAAAACACCATCAGACTATCCCTTTCTCACGAACCCTAAAAGCTTTTCTCCCATACCTTATCTACACAGCCTCTAAATCCGCCGTTCCTTTCATATTTCGCTGAAGAATCGATCAGATTCGATAGTCTTGGATATCATCTCTGAGATTCAAGATCTCTTGACAAAAAACCCTAAATTTTACATCTACAGAAAACCTAAAATCTTGAATCTTATCTTGAGATTTAAGAACACTCACTAAAAAACCCTAAATTCTTGCTGTTTTAAGCATTTCCATGAATCTCATCCTGAGATTCAAGTTAATTTTTTAGATCGATCCAAATCTGGAAAGATAATCTGATGGAAAAAGAGGACTTTCCGCCTTTGAAGGGTTCCAGTTCGCCAAAGCTGGTTATGAACCCAGTGTTCGAGCATAATGGAGGAAAAACATCTTTTGCTGAGACGGTTGGAGGCAGAAAGGAGTTCATTCACAAGGACGTCTTGCACGAGGAGCACGAGGATTATAAGTCAGTGACTTTCTTGCAAACAGATAAGTTTGCCCTTTCAAATCTTTCTAAAACTGTGCTTGTTGCTAAGTTCTCGTTTGGGAGTCCCACTCTCAACGAGTTCAAATTGTATGCTGCTGCATTTACGTTTATAGGAGCATATAGCATTTATAAATGGGATTATAGGCATTTTTTCATAGAATTTGATCAAATTGAAGATGTGAAAACTTTTTGGAGTAAAAACATTAGAACTATAGGCAAACTGTCATTTAGAATACTTAAGTGGTCCCCTGATTTTCACCCAAAAAAAGAATCACCTGTGACTCCTCTTTGCATCTCTTTACCAAAACTGCCTGAAATGTTTTATAACCCTGATTCCATAACCCATATTGCTAAAGCAATTGGATTGCCTTTAACAGTATGGGTTCCTAAAAATAATATTGCTGTGCATAATAACTGTAAAGCTTGGGTCTTAACTGATATTTCTAAGCCTCTTCCCCAAAGTATTTGGATATGCTTTGGAGAAGAGGATGGTTTCTGGCAAAATGTTAATTACTTAAAAAAACCATTTTATTGTAAAATTTGTAAGCACATAGGGCATCAAGAAAAATACTGTAAAAAAGAAGAATATGAGCAAAACTTTAAAAAAAACAGAGATACTAAAGAAGTTTGGATACCTAAAAAAACAAACAGTCATTAATAATGGAAGTCACACTGAAGCTGCACATAAAGTTAATGATACAGAAAATAATGTGATATCTAGTACACCTGTTAGGGAAGTAAATAGTAATCAGATAAAGGAAATAGATAATGGAAATGAATCCCATAAAAATAACACACAGTTTGAATATAATGATAATGATAAAAACTATGAAGAAGGAAATGGAAAGGATATAGGCTTAACAGGAGGGAAAGAAATTGGAAATAATATAATATTCAACTTACCTAATAGGGCAATAGATTTTCAAGAAATAAATGAAGCAGATAATGTAAATGAATCACCTAAAATACATAATATAAATGAGCACCAGAGTGGTAATGAGATAAGGTTTAACCAACTTAAAGAATTAGTTGAAATATCTAATAAGGACATATTAGATGTTATTGAGACTATCAAATTAAATAACCCTTTTAATGTTTTATCTGATGAAGAGGCAGAAGATTTTGTTGAAACAGAACAGGTACCTATAATAAGATCTACTTTAAGTGAACCAACCTCACCAAAACAAAGCAAAGCTAAAAAATGCCCTTTTAATGTTAATGTTAGAAGATCAGTTAGAAATAAAGTCATTAGAAAGAGTTTTAGGTTTTAAGCATGCAAATCTTCCATTTAATTATCTAGGTATTTCAATTTACTTAAACAATCATTCAACTCACTTTGAGAAACTAGTGGATA
Organism: Limnanthes douglasii subsp. nivea; assembly: GCA_036936605.1. Taxonomy (NCBI): domain Eukaryota; kingdom Viridiplantae; phylum Streptophyta; class Magnoliopsida; order Brassicales; family Limnanthaceae; genus Limnanthes; species Limnanthes douglasii. The sequence goes on from JAUPFV010000003.1 coordinate 175,676,548, forward strand.
AGATAAGATGTAAAATCTCAGATTGGAATTCTAAAAACTTATCATTTGAAGGCAAAATAATACTAATAAACTCTGTTTTAATGTCATACTCTACATATTATTTACAGTTTGTTAAGCTACCTTTAAAAACAATATCTAGGATTGATAAACTACTAAATAAGTTTCATGACCGCAATCACCTTGCTTGAATATTTAAACTTGGGTTATTTTAGATTTTTAGAAGATGACTAATTTGCTTGGCAAGTTGAAAAACTTGACCTACATTGTTTCTGTTTTGCAGGTAAAGGAATATGAGGATGGGGTGAAGCAAAAAGATGGTGTAGAAGATTGTGAAGAAGATACAAGATGGTGTGAAGCAAGATTAAGAAGGAGGAAGAACAAGAGTGATTATATAAATCACAAAATTGTAGAACTTTATCAAACATATGTAACCTTGAACATATGTAAAATTTCTTTTAACATCAATAAAAAAATTTATTTCTTGGGAAAAAAAAATAGTAAAATACTTAGTTTACAAACATCTTACAAGCTTCCACTTAATTATTGTAGTATACAATGCATGTAAATCCAATGAAGGGCCCAATTTGAAAGAAACCTTCAATCTTCCATGAAGAAGAAGATGAAAGTTCTACAATGGAACCCCATTCGCGAAACAAAGCTATTAAAGCGCCAATCACATTGAATAATTTCTTGTTGAGCTATGAGAAAACAACACGAGAAGTTCTTACAATGCTAAGGAAAATTAGAGACGAGATTCAAGGGGAAATTGATTTTTCAAGAGACCTTCATAAATCATTCATGTAATATGCTATATATAAGGAATTATTAATTTATATTTTATATGGGGTCTAAAGAAATTATCAAAAATGTATTATCTTATAGTTTTAGCGAATTATTAATTTAGCACCCTATCCCCGAGTCAGGACCGTCCACAACTATTATCTTAGAGAGTTTATTAAATAATTGAGTATTAATTTATCGAGTTTCTACTGTAATACAATAATAAAAATTATAAAAAAATTATATATAAATTATCTTAAACGAGTTGAATCAGTTTTGAATTTAGTGAATCATAAATTATATATAAATTATAAAAAATTATATATAAATTATAAGCAATTGAGTGAATCATAAATATGTTATGAAATATGTTATGAAAGAGGGTTAATTATCATCGTAATGATATATATATATATATATTTTTAATATAAAACTAAAAGTTAGATGTTTTGAATGTATCAAGAAAATACAAGCATAATATTTTTTTTTAATAAATTGATTTGCTAACCGTAGATATAAATTGCCGAACTAGGTGTTATATTTTAATGTTATTTTTGTCTTTTCCCATTCTTCACGTTGCAAAAGAAATTTGTATTTTTCCAAAAGAAAATCAAATAATATCTTTCTTTCCTCCTCTCGACTTAAACAAACATAAATATAATTTTCACATCATTTACTCGATCTAAATTTGTCGAAACAAGTAAAAAACTTCTGAAATAAATGAAGTATGATTTTATATATAGTAGGCAACATAAGTTTTGTTGAATACTTACTACACCAAACTTCTTTCAGATGCTAAAACTAATACGCATGACAGGACATCATCCCCAATAGAAAACCTCACACACACGTGACATTAGACCACATTATTTTTTGTAGACAGCTTTAGAAACATAGAAAACAAGCACACCTCAAATTCTTTTATTCGGCCACAACAAATCCGAGTCCATAAATTTATTTATATTATTTTCCGGAGGTTGACAAAACATGTGCTCCAATGGAATCAAGAAATTGACCAGAGCGTCCGTGAAATCCAACGATCTTGGAGTTTCCTACTCTAAGCTGAAACATAGTTCCACTCTCGGGACCATATGGTCCGAAAGTCCTGTTAGTTTTGAATGTGAGCGATACAATGATAGGAGTCGACCACCCTGTAAAAGTGTCATAGTATCCTGTAACAGAAGTCACATATTCATCCGTAGCCGTAATCTCAAACTGCAAGTTTTAGAAAAAAACAAATTTTTAGTGTTGATTTGCAATCGACAACTCCTATCTACCAACATTCATATGTTGAATTTTGGAATACGAAAAGTATATTGCATATCCCGTGTCACGTCAACTTGCTCACCTAATTTGCATTCAAGAATTACCCGGAAGCATGTCACTATTATTAAGGTCCAAAATTTATTACTATAAATATAAGAGAACGAACCTCGTCTTTGTCGCCAAAAGTGCTAGAACCATGTTTTTCAGACGATGTTAACTTACCGTCACTTGTGGCATACTGAATCTTAAGAGACTCAACAAAATTATCGGTCCATATTTCTATTTTAGTTATTTTGGCATGAGTTCCATCATCCCATTGAGTACCACCACCTAAACTCGCCTCAGGTTCAACAGTCACTGATTCTCTGTATACACCCATTGAGTCTAGCCCAGAACCAGATTTTCCATAAAAGCCAATAATTTTCCCCTCGTCCGGTGAAAACAAGAACTTCCGTCCAGTCTGTGAACAGCCAAACGGACCATAGGCTTTTTTATTGGTCACAAATGTCAGTGATCGAATAACATTAGGAGATGATTCATTACGAACGAAGCCTGACACGGAAACAAGGTATTCACTTGGATGACATAGTTCTACCTGTAAGCATCACCTAGAAAAATCAATTAAAAATCATAAATCTACCCAACTGGAGCTTCGCTTCTTCAGTTATTTAATAACAGGATCTTTATTATATGAAACATAAAAAAAAAGTAGTACTGACCGTGTATGATTTGGGGGCCTGATTAGTGCCGTGTACTTGAGACAAAACACTATCGCCCTGGTTACCGTATGTGAAACTGATGCCGTCGATAATATCGCCACACCATATCTGAATCTTCTGAACTGTTGTGTGAGTTCCATCATCCCAAGCACGGCCGCCTTTTCCTCCAGCTGCATCGGCTTTGTAAGTTGAAAGCGAAGACGCGAGAGAGATAGGAATTGGCACCCAATAACCTCCAATCGAGTCAAGTCTTCCGCCGGATCTTCCAAAAAACCCAACAATTTTTCCACTTGATGGTGGAAATGAGAATTGTGTACCGGTTTCAGTTCCGAATGGTCCAAACTCTCGCTTGTTAGTTTGAAGCTTAAGAGAGTATATGACAATGAAACCTTTCCAATCTGCATAGTGTCCTGATACTGAAATAAGGAACTCATCTTCAGGGGATAAATTGATCTGCCATGTATAAATAATATTTATAATATCATAAGATCTATATTCAAAAGAATACAAAATAAAAAATCAAAGCTGTCAAATATTTTGACTAAGAAATAACGAACGGACCGATAATGTTTTGATTTTCGTAGTGTTCTTACTGTATACCGTCCCACGTTCAGTGCCCCAAACAGAAACCCCATTGTTATCGTACTCTGTAGTCATTGAGTTGATCATATCCGTATACACTAATTTGATCTGTCTGATTCCGGTGTATTGGTCATCGTAGTATTGTTTAGGTGATGCTTGTCGTTGCGTTCCAAAAGGACCCACTTTATGAACGACAGAAGCGCTCATTTTAAAGGATAAAGTTGTAGAGTAAAGAAACTTGTGGGGAGTAGTACATCATTGAAAGTGGAGAGAATTTATACTAATTTGGCCATACGGTTATCGTGATGTTCTCGTAAATGTGTCATAAAATTATTAAGCATGGCACTGAGGGAGGGCTCCGTCCATACTATTAAGTCATTGCCTCGGTTTAGAATTTTTAATTTTTTTTAACATAGGTTATTTTGCCCTTCATCTAATTTCAAAATTTATGTTTTTTATTATTCATTATTTTATCCTACTAAAATCTAACTTTTTAATATTTAATTCAAACTGTATTTATAAATTTTTAGAATTAAAACCCAACAAATTTAGAACCTACATCAAACAATCTCAAATTAATAAAAATGACAATGAATCAACACCGAAAAATGTCATTCAAACCACTAAGTGTTTAAAAACAACAACTAATTCCGGAGAATGGTCTCAAAATTAGGTGTTATTGTTTTTGAAAAAAAAAACATATAATTCCAAAATTCTCTTTCGAAATTCGGTATTATTTATAAAAAATATTATATTTATAAAAAATGTATTTTGATTTTCCGTCGGACGTGAAATAACAACATAGATAATATGTTTTATATTTAAATTTATTGTTTGAGTTAATTGAATTCGAAAAAAATACTTATTACAAGTATTAATATATATATTTTTTTTAAAAAGAAAATAACTTAGTTATTTAAAAAAGTTAATTTCAAATAAAAAATAGTAATTTGTTGAAATGTTTAATTTAAAAAATAAAAGTGATTTTAGAACTATTTTTTATTTAAAATTTTACAAAACAAGACTTGCTTCAAAACTAAAATAACCTTTAAAATATAAAACATGTAAACACTATTCAATAGATTTTTTATCATGAACCAATCTTGGGGGAGTGGAGTATAATACTAATATGATGATTTCTATTTTTCTAGTACTTTTTTTTTATTTGAACTATCAATTATTATCTAGTAAAATTGAAAATAATAAGATCGTTCGCTTGTGAGTCATTAAATCGAGCTTATGAAGAACTATTTAATCGAGGAATTCGTTTAATCGACCAACCAAAGAATCGCCATCCTACTCGAGATCAGTGCACAACAAATTGTAGATCCCAACATAAAATCATGGTGAAGAGTGAAGACAATGTTGCTTAGTGGGTCATTACATAAAGTTCCATTTTTTCTTTAGATATCTCGGAGTTGCGAGAGTAGCATTTTTAGCAGTTGTAAATGTTAACGATAGATAACATCTTAAGATATATTGGAGCACATAGATGATTTGAATCAAATTAACTTCTTCGAATTTATTTTTCATTGAGATACCTTACGATTATAAAATATTTTTTACTGATTTTCTCAAATTTTATTGAGGAACATGACCGCAATTTATGCTTATTATAGAGATTCATATGTATAGAGTTTTTCCCGATTTTTTTTTAAATTTCTTAAATTTTTTACTTAAATTTTTTTACTTTTTATATTTTCCTAAGAATTGAGGAAGAATTAAGACTACCTATAGTATTTTATTTAGGAGAATTATGATCAAACTTATCATAAATCATTAAGGGAAGAGAACATTAAACCTGTTTATATGGACTTGATTGTATCTATAATGTCATAATATTTTAGTACTTATTGTTCTTGATTGGTTGGTCTATGAATTCCATTATTATTTCAGGCTTTTGATTGTACGCGGGGGATTTCCGGTGAGATTTGGATTGGTCTTCTATACTTTCAGCCATAATTAATAATTGCGTGGTTTCCTTATTAATCTCTAACTTTACCTGGTGAGTGTATTCTTTCATGCTGCTTTGTTGTTGGTCTATATTTATTTCTTTATAGATTATTGACTTCACTTTTGGTACCAATGTGCTTTATAGCTTCGGGGTGTTAGGAATGGTAGTAGGTAGATTCTTGGTTTTCTGTTCTTCATTTGTGTGCATTAGTTTTTTACAATCCGATTGCATATGACCCAACTGCAGACAAATTGAAAAGTAAGAGGATAAATCTTCATACACAATCTCAATCCAACACCTTTCATTGTCTCGAAAACATATCCATACTTTGTGGATAAGATTTGTTTTGAAATATCAAGCTTTATCCAAGCTCTGCATCCATTGATTTTAGCTCGATTTTTACAATGTATTCCAACTTGTAATATCTTCCCTAGTGAAGAAGAAATTGTCCTTATGATAGTCTCATTTGATGAGTTCGGATTATCCAGTCACAACTCAGTGTGTTATCCGGACAAGGGCAAAAGTAAATAAACACTTAAATACATTTTTGACTAATCTATGTGCTAATCTGTTTAATAGATTAATGAGTCTTTAAACTTGACCTCGTTTCATAACTTGACCCGTAAGCCCATGAGTCCTTAATTAAGGGTATAAATACCCCAACCATTTTTTTAATGAGGGTATTGAACATTTAATACAACCAGGTTGCTCAAATCTCTCAATACTTTATACCAAAACACTTAATACCCAAAACACTTAACAAAATAACCCTTAGCCCAAAATAAACCAAACCAAATTGGCGACCACAGTGGGAGAAAACAGTGCCTGAATCTTGTATTGAAAACCAACAAAAAAGACTTGTTCGGATGGATCAAAACGAGCAAGCAATTCCACCTCCTATGGTGGAGGTGGTTGGGGTAAAAATGAATGCACCATGGAGGAATGAGACAAGTTGAGAGCATAAATAGAGGAGTTGAGGGCCATTAAAAAACATAAATGGTTTTAAAGAGAAGTCAAATACGTTAGCACACTGAAAATCCTAGGGAGAATGATCCGTCAACAAAGACTCATTTAAGTATAAAAAGACCCATCTCAGTTCTAAGAAGTCCCACCGGTCTAAGCCGGTGGAAAGTTCATATTTTGAGTCCTCCAGCAGCTCTTCGAACGAGGCTGAGCTTGAAGAGTCTTTGTCATCAACTAGTGATGAAGGGAGGTCCAGGAAGAAACAAAAACTAGTTAAAAAATATTCAAGAAAGAGGGATAGTCACGGGAGACTTAAAAGGCATTTGGGAAAAAGATCATCTCACAACCACAGTCACAGGCATGTGGATTAGCTGTTGATCGATCCTTTTGCCTTCCATGATGAACCATGTATTTTCGCAACAACTAATGAAGACAAAGTCTTCAGTCGTAGTAGGAATTGTAGACAATCACCATTGTCTACCAAGATACTGTCCGGAAACCTACTTAAAAGGTTTGACAGTACTAAAAAAGAGAAGTATGATAGGAGTAAAGATCCGGACAATCAGCTGGAGCAGTTCAAGAACTTAATGATGAATTTTGATGATGATAAACTTCTGTGTAGGGCCTTCTCCGAATCTTTTACGAGAAGTGTTGTTAAATGGTACAACAGTTTACCCCAGGGATGTATAATAAACTTTGATACATTCTGGGTTGCTTCCGAAGGTAGTTTATGGGAAGTAAAGAGATGAAGGGCAATGAAGATATTATTATCCATTGTGCCCAAGAGCCAAATGATTCCTTAAAGGACTACATAAGTCGGTTCGTGAATACTAAGAATGGGTTAGCAGAGTGCTTCGAACAAGTGGCAATTGCTTCTTTAAGATAAGGGTTGAATCATGGAATCTGGCTGATTCGGTGACCAAGAAGAAGGCCATGACTTGGGATGGCTTGCTAAACCTGGTGGGAAAGCAGATCAACGTGGATGAAACTAAGAAAACCAGGGTGCACCGTCAGGTGAGGTCAGCTCCAGCAGCTCAAAACCAAAACCAGTCCGGATACAAGGCTAAAGAAAGCGGACAAGGGTCGAACCCAAATCCAGCTCAGATTGAGGAGCCAAGGAGTAAAATAGGTGTTTGGGTTCAACTGGAGTAGTATGCAGAATTAAAAGAGAGCGTGGCTACCATTTATAACAAGACTAAAGATCAGGTCCATTTCTAGAAACCAGCAGCACTACAATCTCCTAAAGAAAGTCGTAATACTTGTTTTTGCCAATATCATTATGATATTTGCCATAATAACCAAGACTGCATCGCTTTGAAGCAGAAAGTACAGAATCTCATTAAAAGAGGCAATCTGGGTGCTTATGTCAAAAGAAGAAGTGGAAACAGGCCTGACAATACTCCTCAAACTGGCCCTATGAACAATGCAGGAACATCTGCTCCAGATGGGGAAATGGTGATCCTTGAAAGATTTGATGTTGATTCAGAGTATATGGAGGCTGATTCAACTCAGAATAAAGTGGAGGTCATAACAGAACAAGTTAAGACGGTGTCCGGACTCATTAGTTTCTTTGAGTCACTTACCATATTTGGACGGGATACCATGACAACACCCACGCCTTCGTCAAGGAAGAGACATGTTCACAGTCTGGCTACTCAAGTGGAAGGAGGAATGTCTTCCTATCAGTCCCAAACCTATTTTCTGTTTATAGTCTTTGATGAGGATGATTTAAGAAAAATTTCTTGTCCTCATGAAGATGCTGTGGTGATAGGAGCATCTATTGGGGGCAACAATATCTGATGAATTCTTATAGACATGGGTAGTTCGGCAAACATTCTCTTTTTGAGTTCTTACAAGCAGATGAAAAATTCGACCGTTATTCAACGGTTAAACAGAACCATTGTGGGCTTCACAGGGAGCTCTGTGGATGTAATCGGGGAGTTTGAGGAAGTGGTGCTGTTGGGCAATGGGCCTTTTAAAAAGCTGGTCAGAGTGTTCTTCGCTGTGGTAGACTGCCCCATATGCTACAATGAATTCTTTAGGAGGTCATGGCTCTCTAGAATTCATGATGTGGCCTCAACAGTCTATCAACGTGTGAAGTATGCGGTTCAAGGGCAAGTAAGAGTTGTCCGGAGTAGTCAAAAGATAGTAAGGGAGTGCTATGCAACTGCACTTGCTCCTAAAACTTTGGGAGTAGTCCGGGTTAATGAAGATTAGCAGTTATTGGGGTCTTTTAAGGGAGAGGGTGAAATTGATGACCCTAGAGAGGCCCTTGGTGTTTTAATACCGGTTGAATAAGTTGAAACCCACTCTCTGATAGAAGGTAGAAATGTTAAGATTAGCTCCAAGATGGTGCCAGAGTTAAAAAATATATTGTTATCCTTTTTTGCAGATAACCAACATGTTATTTCTTGGTGCAATGCTGATGTGACCGGAGTGCCTGCAAGTGTTATATCACATAAGTTGTCCATCTGAAGTGATGTTGCCCCTGTTGTGTAGAAAAAGAGTGCTTTCTCTAAGGAGAAAGCTGATGTAATAGTTCAAGAAGTCGATCGACTTACCAAGATGGGGCACACAAAATAGTCCAAGTATCTTTTATGGACTGCCAATCCGGGGTTAGTCAAGAAAAAGAATGGGAAATGGCGTATGTGTATCGATTTTACAGACCTCAACAGAGCTTGCCCAAAAGATCTTTATCCTATCCCCCGGATAGATCAGTTGGTGGAATCAACATCTGGAAAAAAGTTGTTGTCCTTCATGGATGCCTTCTCTGGGTACAACCAGATATAGGTGGATCTGAAGGACCAGGATCACACTACCTTTGTTACAAATAGGGGTCTCCATTGCTACAAGGTGATGCCTTTTACGGTTGAAGAATGATGGGACTACTTATCAGAGGCTGGTGAACAAAGCATTTGCTGATCAGATTGGTAGATATATGGAGTTGTGCATTGCTGATATGATGGTTAAAATTTTAGAAGAAGATTTGCACATAATTGACCTTCGAGAAACTTTTGCCAATTTGACTAAGGTAAATTTAAAGCTGAATCCAGAAAAGTGTGTCTTTGGGGTGCAGTCCGGAATTGTTTTGTGTTATGTGATAAGTGAGAAACAGATACAACCCGATCCGAATCAGATTGACGCCCTGATAGAAATGGATCCCCTTCAAAATATTAAAGAATTCAAGAGGTTGACAGGAATATTGACTGCCTTAAATCATTTTATTTCAAGGTCTTCGGACAAGTGTGCTCCGTTTTTTCATACCTTGAAGAATGCTAAAGATTTCAATTAGTCTCCACAATGCAGCCAAGCTTTTGATGAAATAAAGAAACACTTATCTTCACCAAAAACCTTTTAAGCCTGTAGAAGGAGAAACACTTTATGTACACTTGGCTGTGTCAGAATATGTATAAGTGCAGTGTTGGTAAGAGAAGTGAACAATTACCCTCGTCCGGTTTACTACATCAGCAAGAGCCTGATAGATGATTAGAAGAGGTACCTGAAGCTTGAAAAGCTGGCACTAGCCTTAGTGATTACTGCAAGGAAAATGAGGCCGTATTTTCAGTCTCATATCATTGTCCGAACGTCTTTTGCATTAAAGAATGTTCTTCAGAAAGCAGATATATCAAGCAGGATGACCAAGTGGTCAATAGAGTTGGGTGATTATGACATTGATTTTGCCCCACTAACTGTTATCAAGGCTCAATCTGTTGCTGATTTCTTAGTAGAATTTCATTCAGACAGGAGTTCTAAACAAGTTTCAGAAGGAAAAATAAAAAATAATAGGTAGTCCGGACTGATGGTGGATCAAGCATAATGGGTTGTGGGGCTAGAATTTTCCTAGCATCTCTGTATGGTGATAAACTGTACCAGGCTATATGCTTTTGGTTTAGGGCCTCTAACAATGAGTCTGGATATGAAGCAGCTATAGCTAGTCTTAAATTAGCTTTCCTATGTGGGGCTAAAAGTGTTAGGTTGATGAGTGATTCTCAGCTTCTTATCCTCCATGTTCAAGATCAATCTGAGGCCAATAAGAAACAACTGATCAAATACTTATTCATCCTTAAAGAGGTAGTAACCAACTTCAAGAACGTTTGGTATGAGCATATTCTTAGATAAGAAAATACGCTGGCAGATTCCTTAGCAACCATAGCATACTCTGAGTCCTACCCTTGGATTCATATACAAGAATTCCCATCCATACAATAAAATCAGAGCAAGGAAGAGGAGGAAAGCTTAAGCATACAAGTAGTTCAATCTAAAGATTGGATATTTCCCCTTCTTTAATATATCTGTGATGGGGTTTTGCCTCTTGAGAAAGCTATAGAAAGAAAATTTAAACACAAGGCTCGTGGTTTTTTTATCATAAGAGAGGTTCTATATTAAAAATCCTTCAGCAGACCTCTCCTGCGCTGTTTGGGAGGTGAAGAATCCCAAACCGTTTTATCCGAACTACACGACGGAGAAGGATCAGCATATTGTGGCTATAGGGCACTAACCCGGAGGGTATTATTAGTAGGATGCTATTTGCCATTCATAATGGCAGATGCTAAAGAAATGGTAAAAAACTGTGATCCATTTCAAAGGTATGGCAACGAAATTCATATGCGAACAATGCCTATGCTGTCTATTTATGAGCCAATACCCTTTGCTCGTTGGGGATTGGATTTAGTTGGACCTCTACCAATGGTGTCCAGAGGATGCAAGACTATTATTGTTGCTATTGCTTACTTCTCAAAATGGATGGAAGCAGCTCCTCTGGCAGGAACCACTTCAAAAGCTGTCATAAAGTTTATCTTATCTAACATATATTGCAGATTTGGGATTCCTCAGAAAATTACCACAAATAACGGGCCAGAGTTTAATAACAAGGAAATCGAGAATTTATGTGCTTCGAGGGGCATTCTGCATTGATTCTATTCTCCTTTCCACCCACAAGCAAATGGACAGGTTGAAGTGGCCAACATGTTTATTTTGTTTGGGTTAAAAAACAATTTGGAAGGGGCTGCAGGAAAGTGGCCAAGCTATTTGCAAGAAGTGTTGTCGGCATACCGAACTACTCCTAGGGCTGCTACACAGGAATCTCGTTTTTCCCTGGTTTATAAGATGGATGCTATTACTCCTATAGAAGCTACCCTACCATCATACAGGGTCCATAACTATTCTGAACAAGCTAATGAGATAGTAATGAGGAATCAGTTGGACTTAATCGAAGAAAGAAGGGTTAAAGCTCATCTTAGAACAACCCACTACTAAAGCTTGATGAGAAGTAGGTTGTGTAAATGTTTACTTGTTAAATGTCAATGTAAATATTAAGGGGCATACTCTTTCCTACCCTGGTGGCGAGGAGAGGTTTTAATGAGGTGTTCGGTTTTTTCATTCAATAAAATATGATTCCTTCTTAAAACATCCGATGTGGTTTAACTATAATTCCATTCAAGTATAAGTTATTGATTCAACACTTCGGATTTTCCTTCATCACCTCGTTTCTTGGGACTGTTGAGTTCGGCACTCGAACTCTCACCGGTTCCTTTTTCGTTATTAGTAGTGGAGTCAATTCCAGTGGAAAAGTTGTACTTGCACCAGTTGCCATGATGTGATGAGGAAGATCTTCGTATTCTACATATTTTCATAGGGGACCAAGAGTCCTCCTGGAAATTGTATCATAGAAGAGCAGCACCATGTCATACCTAACTTCATTGTATATTTTCTCAAGGGAGTCTATCACGTGATTAGTATATTTATCAATGCTTGCTTGAATAGTTTTCTCCTGCTCCTTCATCAAGTCTTCTTTCTACTTGATCACCTTAGACACAATACCTTCTAAGGAAGTCTTCTCACCGGACAAGGTTTGGATGACACCATCTTTGGTCTTCAAGTCTTCCCTTAGTGGTGTAAGATCCTTTTCCAAACCGGAGCACTTAGTTTGGAGTCCGGTAGTGGTCGTCTCCGAAGTAGTAATTTCGGTTGATAAATATTCTTTGTCCTTCCTCAATGCTTCTATCTCTTTCTTCAGTTCTTCTATGCTTTGATTAGCATTGAGAAAATTGGTTAACAGAGACTCTTTGCAATAGTGAGGGTGTTGATGAGTGCAATTTGACTCTTCACTTGTCTCTCCAGATCAAGAACTGGCTGGATATGACCAAGAAGGGAATGTTCCAAAATATTTTGTTCTTCGAAGACGAAGAAAGACTTAGCGTTATAAGTCACCATGTTAGAAGAGCTTGAAGGATGAAAGGGACCAACAAAGTCGTCATTCTAAGAATTGTTGAAGTAAAGATCAATGTCTTGGAGGGCACTAATGTCCACTCCATCAATCCCTCCTTCGGTACCCTCTCCAGACTGCAAACCTATTGGAATTGTTTCTGGTAGAGTGGGGTCAATAGGGGCTGGTGGAGGTAGAAGCTCTGAAGGGCGAAAAAATATTTCTTCCCCAAAGGTGACCTTTTTCTTTTTGATAGCCTTTCTTCGCTGCTTGATCTTTTTTTCCGATCCTTTTTGGGAGACCTAGGTGGGTTTTTTTATTCTCCTCCCTCCCTAACAGTCTCAGCCTCTACTAACTTAAGCAAGGCAGCGTCGATTCCCCCTTGGTTCCCCCAATCGGTCCCCTCCGTGGCAGCTTGGAGTGCCTCTGTTGCGGCTTTCTTCTTTTTCCCTTTCATCTTTCTCAGAGCTTTGGCTCTAGAAGACAAGACCAGTTTACCATCTTGGGCTTCTGTCCGTTTAAGGATTACGCCAAGAGGATGAGGTGTAGTTAGTTCTTCCCATGTGAGATCCCTCCGACCTGTGGTTTTTCACCGATGAGACCTCACCATATTTCCTGAGGTGAAACAATTGTGGAAGGCATTCCCCCAACGCTCTGCAGCCCATGCGTTCAGTTTGGCACAGGTTGTTTGCCCCTCCTCCACGTGTCCGGTAAACTCCTTCGACAACACTGAAAAATAAGTAACAAATAAATCAGGAGTGGAATACTTGTAAGTTTTAAAGAAGAAATGAAAAACAAAGATAAAGAACTTACCCGTACGCTTCCATCTGATAGTTACCATACTTTGGTTGGTATTGGATTTGATCTTTTTACCATTCTCTCACGACCCACTAATGAACAAGAACTGTGTCCTCCAGCTCTTCTTAGACTTCAGTAAGTTGTCTACCATCTTGAAATCGTTCCCCATATTATGATGGTAGAAGGGAATGTGGCGATTCTTGCATAGACTTGTCACAACGGCAAATTGCTCCATTGGGAGAGGGATTTTCGACAACCTCAATGGCATTATGCAAGCAAGGAGAGAATACCAGGCGTTCAAGCTCAACTGGCTTGGGCAGAGCTTCACCATGTGGAAATACCTGACAATTTTTGGGTCCAATGAGAACCGAAGTCCCCAGTTTAACACCTCAATAAAGATGACCACCTCATTGAGTTTACAGTCCATCAGAGTCTCTCTCAGCCGCCTTTAACAAGTTCATTTCTAGCTGTGAACATAAAACTCTTCAAGAACAAGTTTAAAAATAAATATGAGAGTCTCTCTCTCTAGAAAGTTTTTGAGTGATGAAGACAATGGAATAATAAAAAAAAATTATATAACAGTAGAATAAAGTAATTGTTACCTATGAGGAGTTGAAGAGTTTTGGTAATGATTAATGACGGCGCAAAAGTGTGAAATGTTAAATTCCTAGGTAACTTTCTAAGCTTAGTGAGTGCGCCGATCTAGGAAGAAAAATGACTGGTATGTCGAACTGGATTGTGATACGTGTCCCACGATCCAAGAAGAATCTTAGAATTCTGGGAAAAGAAGTCAGTCCTGACATATTTCGATCTGGGTTAATAATGAAGATAAACCTCCCAGCACAAAATGACTATGCAGGTCACATAAAGTTGCTATTGGCCAAGTAAATTTTTTAGTCCTCCCAAAGATATTTGACAAGGCCTAAAAAATGGGCTACTAATGAGTTCAGAATATCCAGTCACAGCTCATTGTGTTATCCGGACAAGGGAAATTTAGACATACACATACCACTGAACTATCCGGATAGGACAAAATTAAATAAACACCTAAACAATTTTTTAACTAAGTTATGTGCTAATCAGCTTAATAGATTAATGGGTCCATATACTTGACCCGTAAGCCCATGGGTCCGGAATTAAGGGTATAAATACCCGAACCACTTTCATAAATGAGGGTAATGAACATTTAATACAACTAGGCTGCTCAAATCTGTCACTACTTTATATCAAAACACTTAATACCCAAAACAGTTTACAAAATTACTCAGCCCAAAATAAACCAGACTATCATTAAGCATGAGTTTTGGAATATTTATAAAAGAGATCGAAAACCGAAGTGATTGGAGATTTAATCTGGGGATTGAAATAGAGACTCTATTTTTTAAAAGACGCGTATAATAATCTCATATTATCCATACATTTCTTCTTAAAATTCTGTGTATGTCTTCTTGCAAATCAAACTCTAATAGGCTGTGTCTAGGGTCCCAGTTGGATAAGTTGACTTCACCCACAAATTTGAATGTACAGAATCTTTTGTGCCTGATTTAAATGTGTTTCCTTGATTGAATTTCTCAAGGATAGTAGATTTTGAGGACGCTAGAAGATTTTCTTTATCTTTTGTTGAAAATTGGAACTAAATATGGTCTTCGCGGTGTTGAATTACAACCTTTTCCATCATAGATTCTATGTGAGAGATTCTAGTAATCTCAACATAGGTTTTGGTTGTCTTCTTTTATTATGAAAAGTGCAAGTTTGTTTTCTATTCTAAAACTCCAGGGATTCATAGGTACGATTTTCCCGAAGATTAATCAGTTGGTTAATTCTTTGTTGATTACTTATCTTAGCATCTTTCTAGATACCAAATGTTTACCATAGAGTTGATAATCCTTCTTTATTATTGTTTCGAGCATTGATATTTGAAGGAGATATTATCTAATTTGGAATTATGTTTTTTGACGCAGGTTTATGTGGTAATTAGTGTAAATGCGATGAAAGAGATGGATGAAGAGGCAAATTATCATTACAATATATTGATTTTACTTCATTCATCACAGAGAGACTATGTCTTTTCTTCTTAGCAAGGCTGAGTCTTGGAGTTAAATAATCTAATTCTTAGATAGAATCATCATTCCTCATTATGTGAGAGTCGCTACTCTTCTAGTATATCTCAATAGTTTTAAATTACTTCAATTAAAATAGTAATATAATATTAATATTTTTTATAATATTAAGTCTCAAATTAAATAAATAATATATTAAGTTAAATAATAATCATTTTTAACATTAAAAACTGTGAATATAGAATAAAAAAGATAATGGTATCTTTAAAAAAATGCTAATTTCTAAAATTATTACTATTATAAAAAAGTCTAAATATTAATAAAAAAACTAAACGTTAAATGTTTGATAACCGGTAAATTGGAAACCAGCATAACCCTTTGTTTTATATATAATTTTTTCGGAATTAAAACTGATTTTAGAATGTGCATAAAGACAACAAGCGTTATACCTTTTTAGCATTAAATGCTCTTAAGGGTAAAACCAAGAAAACTAACTTGTTTGTTAAAATTGGAGGTCGTAAGTGAAACTATATTCGGAATGCACCCTCCTTTATCACTCATAACAACAATAGAAGAAATAAAATATATATACTATAAAAAATATCTTGTAATCGTACTAAGAGCTATTAGGATTTTAATATCGAGATACAAGGAAATTAAATATAAAAATTATATTAATGATTCCACTTTTTAATCCAGGACCGTGGATAACATTACAAGGTGGTCACAAACTATTATACGTACATCGAAAACTACTATACGTATATCAGAACAGTTGATAACATTACGAAGTGGAACTCATTCATAATAATAAAATTTAGATACATACTAATTTATTTAATATCTTTTTCTAATATACACTCACAAGTAATCTCTCAAAATTTCATCTTCTATTTGACTACAAAGACTTATTTTCACTATTTTTATACCCGAAAAAACTCTCTCGGATGTTGCAGTGAATGCAGGATGTTTCAAAAAAAAACATAAAACTCAATGCATTAGTGAATACACTTCGACATTCTCTATTGTCATCATTTTGGACATAAATTACCATGAGTAAAAATATCTTTAAAATCTATATGGGTAGGAATATATAACCCATAATGTTATAATCGACACGTCAATTTTTTTCTCTTCTTCCAAAAAATCACATGGACAAAGTTTTCAACAAGCATATAATTATTCTCTATATTGAATGATTCGTAACCATCTATAGGATCCAATAATGTACTCAAAATGAGAATTTTTGTTGTTTGTTCACTAAACCTAGTGTTCAACTTCTTCAATTATTTATCTATGGCGGCGGAAAATATTTATACTCTATAATGATGTTCCATTGTCACTATCTGTCTTTATTTTTCTTGATCCCGAAGAGATTTCAGTACATCAAAATAAGGAGCAGCCATTTGAAGAATCAAGAAAGTATATCTCTCACAAAATAATCTCACATTTCCCAATCATCATATCTTAATTTTATACTCATTAGTTTTGTAGTAAAAACCAAGTGCATAACATTTACAATATTCTCATTTTTTATGTAATGCTCGACCAAGTAAATCAATAATAGCCATAATCTCATTTACTATGTGTAAAATAAACATAAATTCATACGACATTAACATATATGGAATTGATAACATGACGTTGTTGAGCCAACATTTCAGTAAAAACAGAACAAGTAGCACCATACATTTTTCTCAAACTCCAGATTATTATGAAATGCAAGCTATATCTAGTATCTTCGGGAGGTTGTAGTGTTTCAATTTGATTTAGACTTTTACCCGTCTAAATCTCCTAAATATCTGTTAAATGTTTAATTTTAGCAATTTGATTAGCCATTAACTCATCACGACGTTTAGTTGAACTTATCACAACATTAATAATAAAAACAAAATATTGAAAGAAAGTGTGAATCTAAGGAAATTTTCTTATTTCACCAATAAGTGCTAATTGTAATTGATATGCTAAATAATGAATTTAATAAACATAACGAAAATCTTTAAGAGATAATGTTTGTAGCCCATTCCATTGATCCCTTGTATTACTAGCGTCGTTGTACCCTTGGTATCTCATATTGTGAATAATAAGATTATGATGAGAATATTTTTTTGAAGTACTAGAAGTCTTTAACATGGAGTAATCCAAGAACCATTTTTTCACGAAACCTATTTTTATCAACAATATAACTACAGTTTCTATTTTCTCCATCTTTGAAATATCCACATATTCAATTACAATTAAACTATATTTTTTTTATTTCCAATTTTATCACAAACCATACTTTGTACCTTTCTGGAAAACACATGTAGAAGTTCTTTTTGCATTTTTTGTGAAGTGTATCAGACATTGTTCGAAGTTTATCTAAAACAACGTTTTTACTTCATTATCGTATGATACAAAACGTATTAACATCTCCAAAAGATTCACAGGTTCTTTGAGCTGCAACTTTAATCAAGTCCTCTAAAAGCACAAGCTTGAAATGTTAACCATTTTATTGTATTTATTGATGTTTTAAGATGCAACCGATTTCATTTAATTTATTCTTCCCTTTTATTTTCAAATATATTTTCCAAGCTAGATGGTTGATTTTTTAGATTATAAAAACAATTTGTCGCAAAACAGTGGGATGAACTAAAGTTCATTCTTTTTCCAACATGACATAAAAAAACACAATCTCTTCCATTATTTACTTTCCTCCAATTATTAAAACCCTTAACAATGAATGTATTTGAACCACACATTCCTAATGGTTTTTCCACAAAAAGAAAATAATAAAAAGTGTATGATGTATTTATCAAGGGAATACTCTAACCATATAAATTTTTCAAACCAAGATTTTGAAATCGAGGAGGATATTGCTCAGGGTATGGGTATGGATAAACTTGTATTAGTTGATACATACCAATATTAATATAATCCATCCTAACTAAAATCCTTTTTATTTGGATCATAAGAATCAATTTGTGTACGCAAACCAGGATCTCGTATCAAAATATTGAAATTAATACATTTGCCAATGGTTTCAGAAACAATACATTCATCAATGGTCTCAAATTTTGAGAAGGTTGTTGTTGATCAATGTTGGTTTCTTTTAAAATAACATGTTCATCTTTTTTAACTTCTATTAAGACTATAACATTTGCTTGTATATTATCTTCATAAACATTTGGCTTCTTTTGGGATTTGAAAAATGAAGTAATTTGTTTTGTCTTAATGCTATTTATGCTTTAAATAAGAAAGGAGAGAAAAATAAAGTTAAGGATTGTAAATGAATTCATATGTAATTGAGGGTTTTGGGAATGTAAACTGAACATTAAACTAGTCAAGGTGATTAATATTACAAGATTCAATTAAATAATTTTTAGTTCCTAAACTCTAATACAACAAAACAATTTTAGCTCTAAATAAAATTTTATAATACTTAAGAGGACAAAAAAAATACATTAGGAGACCAATCATATATTTAAAATAAAATAAAAATTGTTATATAATATTTTTGATACCATGCTACAATTGAGAGGGACCGAGGCTCACCCCATAGTTTGTTCCTTAAATCTTAGAGAATAGTTATGAATTTTTTCAAATCCTTTGATGTCGTGTATGCTCTAACATGGGACGACATTAGACATTTTATAAAAATTTCGAACATAATTCTTTAATAAATTAGAAATACATTTTAATAATATATTGTAAAATATATTCAGAGCATTTTGATTGTTTTAGTTTCAAAAATGAAAAAAACAATCCCACGTATATTTTAGATGTTATACATTGGCCTTCTCGACTTGGAGAATTCAACCATGTGATGCTCGAATAATTAGAGCCTTTAAAATGTACTACCGTAAAAGGTTTTACCATAAAATTTTGGAAGGTTATGAGTTGGACATTTATTCTGAGGTATGTTAAATGCTATAAATTTGGTCATCTTAGCTTGGAGAAATGTGCAACATCAGGCCACGGTAAGTTCCTTTTGATACTGTAAAATTCGTTTCGAAAATCCAACCGACTGAAGTGATTTAAACGATGTAAATTATGAAGAAGACATTCGTGAGCTTGAGAACTTCATTGCGGACATGCATTATTGGAACAAAATGAATATGAATCACTTGTTAGATTATCTTGGTGAAAATAATAATTGCCACGAGGTTCAAAGCTTCAAAAAACATTGGGGGATACCATTCAAAATCTGGTCGATGATAAAGTCAAGAATGATTCAATAACTTTAAACCAGTCACTCAGAAAGAGGAATTCCAAGGGGCAACAAATCATCATAAGCTCAATATTTATTAGATAAGAAGAAGGATACAAATCATATTGGATGTAATTAAATGAGAAGTGATGGGTTTCAAATAATCACTCAATTATGTTTTTCACAACTGATGTTTATCAATCTTCTAAGGATATTTTCTTAAGTATATATTGTTGATAGTACATAAAAGATGATGAGATATAAGATGTCATTGTTTGAGATTGTTGGTGTTACGTCAACCAATATCATATTTTGCATCATATTTGTTTTTTTAGTCGAGAAAAGATTGACAATTACACATGGGCATTATATCATATACGGTTGCTTATATATTAAAAAATATATGATTACGTTTTACCTAATATTAGATGACGGATAGAGAATTGAAATTAATATTTATGATTGACATCATATTTGTGAAAGCAACATACATGCTGGGCATGGGCATATAGGAATAGAACCGAAGAACCAAACCGAAGTAACGGATTCAGTCTGGTTCCGATTCCTTATAAATACTCGTACGATTCCTTATAAATAGCCGTAAAGAATCGAATAACCAATAGTACCCTTAAATACCCACGGATCTTGGTTCAATTCGTTATTATTTTTATTTTCATTCAATTCCTTTTATAAATTTGGATCCTTTCGGGTTCGGTTCCAAACGGGTTTTTGGTTACAAGGTAACCATTTGGTTAGAAAGAAACCATTTGATTCGTTCCGAGTTTGGTTCCAAACAGTTTTTTAGTTACAGAGTAACCATTTGGTTCTTTTTGGGTTCGGTTCCAAACGATTCTTTTGGTTATAAAGTAACCATTTGGAAATGAACCCGAATGGAACCAAACAAGAATGGAACCAAAACCCGTATGAAACCGAGTTTTTTTTGTTCTTTACGGTTCTCAGATTAAGTATACATACCGAACTGAATCTAGAAGAGTCGATCCGAACTTAACCAAATTTCAATGGGTTCCTAAATGGGTACTAGTTCTAAAAACCTAAAAGAACCGAGAACCAAAAGAATCGAATGTGCATACCTAATACATGAAATTTAGAAGCTACATACCCAAAAATAGTGTATCAAAGACTAAGAGAAATACGGAAAAAGTAGGATTCGGTGGATTTTAAAAGTCTTGGAATATAATTTTTTATTTAGATACCATAAGAAAGTTGAATTCAAACATTGAGAATATCAAAGAATAATACAAGGCACACCTCGGAGCTCTTGATTACGCTAAAAATGTCTCAACCCTTATGGTGAAAAGTTCATCTACGGTTTTAGTTGGTGATGACAAAATCTGACTCGAGGGTATTTTAGGTAAGAGTTTAAATCATGTATTTAATTTTAGGTACATGGTAGAAAGATGATTTAGGTGCTTATATTTAATGTTCTGAGCGATAATATTTCAACCTTCTTAAATGTTGTTTATTTGAGTTTTTATATGTTAATTTTGGATCCATGTGCCAATCGGGTCGGGTCACAGACATGGGCCAAACTCATGAGCCCGTAGGACCACGAACCCTTATTCTTTATACACAATTTATGATTAAACATATGGTTGGCACACAACTTAGTCAGTAGGCACATAACTGACTCAGTATAATCTTTATTCTTAGTCTAAAATGTCCACTCAGATAAATCTGAACCGTTTTGTCCTTGGTGCCCTCAAGGATTTCCGACCCTATCAACACTAACAAGTTCAAACATTTTGGGAACAACACAATGATTCAGTAAGCCAAACTTGTTATCATTTATTAAAATTATTATATCATTTTTATTTTTTGAATTAACGTTTAATATAAAAAATATTAGGGTGTGAATTACACATACATCCTTGAAATGTTTCCTTGGGACGACACACTTACATTTGATTTATGTTAGGGAAGAGTAAATGTTTTACTAAACATTCATCACAAGAATATAAAAGCATAGTCCAAAAAATATGTTTTTCCTCTCAATTGGAGTATGGTGCTTGGGTATTCAAGATTATTAGACGTTACGCGTCG
This sequence comes from Limnanthes douglasii subsp. nivea, assembly GCA_036936605.1. Taxonomy (NCBI): domain Eukaryota; kingdom Viridiplantae; phylum Streptophyta; class Magnoliopsida; order Brassicales; family Limnanthaceae; genus Limnanthes; species Limnanthes douglasii. The sequence continues at coordinate 175,698,125 of JAUPFV010000003.1, forward strand.
GAATTTAGCATTAAACCTTTGGCAGAACAATATGAAAGAACTATAAAAATAAATAGTGATAAACTGAAATATGGATGTGTTATTAGAAGCACTCATGATTTTTCTTGCACATGCAAGTTTGGTTTACTAGCAATGCAATGTTGTATATTCGATGCAATTATGATCGACAAGAGATGAAAAACATTAAAATTGTTGAAGCACGTCTACTATAACAAAATTGAATTTTTCGAGAAATAAATAAGCAGGATCAGTTATCTAATCTGTGCTTACAATCGCGATAATAGTCTATATATCATAAGGAAAATTCACAAAGTACTTGAATCTAGAAAAAACTAAAATCATACCTGAATTATATTTCCCCGAATACAATTGAAAGCACTAGTAGATTATTAGTTAGTCAAACCAACGTTATACTAGCTAAGAAAAAAAATAAACCTCCAAAAATTCGAAAGATTCCTAAATTTTTTAAGTTTTCAAAAGTGAAAATACTTATTCATACGTCAATATATTTGTGACATCTCAATTAATTTTTGTGTCTTCCTATATTTATTGTGGTTTTAGAACTGTTACCCACAAAATTTATTATATTAGAACAAGAAACAAGGTTCACCGCAGCACGCAACATCTAAGTAGATGAATAGCTTCCAAGTTCTCACATTACCACAAAACAGGACTTGTGCTACCATAGCGTCACTTGTCGCTCCGACAAATTAGGTAAAAAATGATGTAGAAACTTGTGTCTCTAACTTTGCACACTGAACATATTTTTGTCATCACAATTGGTTATAGTTTTTATCACACTAAACTATGTGTTTTTGTTTTAGTACAAATGATATTCCCACAATAAATTAGCTATATTTGTGTGTCATGAAGCAAGAATCCCTATTTATCATCTGTTATAGTTGTTAGTCCATCCGTTTCATAATATGTATGTGTCTTCTTTAAGAAATTTTTTTGTTTCAAAATAAATGTCATTCCCATTTTTCAATACAGCATTAATTACATATATTTTATTTTCAACCAATAAAATAGTTAACCTTCTGTATAAACTACTAATTCAATTAAATTTACTTTTTTTTATTCTTTCAAAATTACTATTACTTTTCTTAATATTGATGAAAAAACCTTAAACGACATATATTATGAATCAAAAAGAGTATATGTTTTGTGGCATACGATGAAAGGTATACTTTTGATTTTACATAAAAAAAAATTAGATTGAAATGCATGTCCTACATGAATTTAATCTATTCGAGTATTATTGTCGCGAGTATTATATTTTTGGTGATCTCATGTTTGAATTATGTATGTTTTTGGCTAATGCTCTAGATCAAAGTTTCAATGCCCAATATTTAGCAAAATTTATTTATATATATAGTTTCCATCGTAATAACTAACATTTGAAAAATAATAATAAATTAATGCAAAAAAACTAGTTTTATCAATATCATTCTTGGTCAAAACAAATATCTATAATAGATTACGGTCGATAAAAATAGTGTTGAAATGGATTATAATGGATTATATTCTATGATTTTTTTTATTAAAGTTGAAAAATAAAATTAAAATAAAAAGAGTTATCATTGACTAAAAAAAACAAATGTAAGCAAGATTTTTTAGAAAATAACCTCTGTACTACACATAAAAAATATAAAAATTCGAAAATAATAATCATATAATATGAAGTTAAAACTGTAATATTTCCAAAAGATAAATCATGGAAGAAATATTATAACCGTTATCGGAGACTGTTTATTTCAAAAACAAGTTTGTTGGGAAGTATATAAGTAAAAACACAACTGATTTCAACACTAGTATGATATTGTCCGCTTTGGCACCCAAAGGCCCTCACGGCTTTGCATTTGGTCCACTACCAAAAGGCCTCATACTAGTTGAGGTATGTTCTTACTTATATACCGCTGATCCTTCCCATGTTTAACCGATGTGGGATATGGGACTTTGGTCGCCACCCTAACAAATCCTCCTCTCGAACAAAGTACCACTTAGCCTTCTCTCAATTGACTTTCATCTGCCCACTCTAATCAGGTTGGAGACTACGTGACCATAGAGGCACTACAGATGTTACTGCTTACCTCCTCTTAGACCACACTGTCTTGTTCCTTAGCGCCACTCTAATCAAGCCACACTGCTTGATGAGCCACGGGCACTCCGAACTAGGATCTCTAGAGCAGATCACCTTGAGCATGGCGTCTAACTTCTTCATGTTCGACCTTCGAGAATTTCACCACCATCGCGTTCCGTTTGGGCCTGGCACTCTGATACCACATGTTGGGAATATGCGGTGTTGTGAAGGGGTTCCGCATATTCCGCCTCCGTATCCCTCACGGCTTTGCATTTGGTCCACTACCAAAAGACCTCATACTAGTTGAGGTATGTTCTTACTTATATACCGTTGATCCTTCCCATGTTTAACCGATGTGGGATGTGGGACTTTGGTCGCCACCCTAACAAAGTTGAACGTAAGTTTAAATGTTTTTGTACAATTATTTTGTTTGTGCTTTTTAATATATTTTATTTACAACTTTTAGGTCAAATGTGTCTTGTTAATGTATTTTCAATATGTGTAATCTATGAAATTCGATTTTATCACGGATTTTGTTAATTAAAAATTAAATAAATAAAAATCAGATGAAAATAATAATTTTGATATAAAAAATGAATATATAATTAATTATAGTATGCGGATTGTCAGATTCTCTTTAAGGACTCTGTTTGGTTCGGTTTGGTCATTTCTTATGTGGTAGCATCGATGTCCCATAATATGGAATATGTTCGACTATCGGATTTGGCATGTAGACACTGTTTTTTTTGAACCATTGACGTATGGTGCAAAAGTCTCTCGGATTAGCCATTGTGTGTTGCGTCGACATACTGCTGCAAAAGTCTCTCAGATTAGCCATTGTGTGTTGCGTCGACATACTGCTTGCAGACGACCTCGATATAATGGAAAGTCACATCCGTTGTGTGTTTCGTCAACATACTATTGGCGGTTACTACCATATACTCTTATCTTTCTCGATAGTATCGACTTCGAAGAAGGTGATCTTATTAAATTTACTTTTTCTGTAATGCCTATATTTTAATATTTTTTAATAGTATAAATAAGAGATTATAATTCACTATAAAATATTGTAATTGAAATCTCAAAATTAAATAACGGATTATAAGCCCACTCATTTCCAAAATTTAAAGTCAACGCTAATTAACATGTTGCATGAATCCAGCGATGAGCACCATTAATTTCTTACGAAACATGCTAATCGCACCATGCTTCTGGCATGTTTCGTGCGATTATTAATAAAACATAAGCACAAATACAATAAGTTATTTTTAGAGATATAAGGGCCCAAGCCCATTAGCCCTTTATTTTATCTATAAATATATGCCTATGTTCTATGTAATATGTACGCTTTCTAAATAATAAATCCTAGCAGCTTCTTGAAGGCTATTTCTTTCTTTTCTCTCTTTGTTTCTTAACATGGTAGCCTGAAGTAATTTAATCGGAGAATTTTGTAGATCTACCAGCAAAGAAGTCGGTCCGATCACAAACCAGATAAAAAAGATAAGTATTGTCGTAAACGTCTTAATTGGTAAAGTTTCCGATAGAGAAGATGATTACTGTTTGATCTTATTTGATGAAATTGTAATACTTGAATTATTGGTAAAATTGTGTATTAATTAGTAAAATTGGGTTGTTATTAATTGTTAAAATTGGAAGTTGAATTATTGATAAAATTGCAATAGTTGATTTAATTTGTGAAATTTCGAGTAGATAGTTGGAAGTTGAATTATTAGTAAAATTTTAATAGTCAATTTAATTTGTGAATTTACAACAGATAAGAGAAGAAGATGAGTACTCGTGAAGGTATGTTGCTATTAATTGGTAAAATTGCAGCCGAATTAATGTCGAATCAATTGATAAATTTATAGAAGAGTGTGATAAAATTGCAATATTGAATTATTGGTAAAATTGCAATAGTGAGTTGAATTGATTGGTGAAATTGCAATAATTAATTAATGGGAGTGGATTAATTGGTGAAATTGCATCAGTTGGATATAATTAAATGCTGAAATTGCAAGAAATTAATTACATAAAATTAATTTGGATCTCGATTTAGAATAGAGAAGACGTTTGTCGTAAAAGTTGCATCGTTTTTTATTTGTTTTCGATTGTGATTTGAGTTGGATTTTGGTTTTGTTTTGGATCGGCTTTTGTGTGGTTTCTAATTTGTTCTCTTGTGTTTCTATCGGATTTGTGTTGGAAATTTTGATCTATTTTTCGTCAAAATAGATACAGTCCAATTGAAAGGCAAATGGTGTCCGTTTTTGCTGAATGTTGGAGAGCCTGTTCGGGACATCCAATCCGTCAATATTACCGATTGCATTATGATTAGGTGCTACGGTTCGGAAGAAATTGCTACTCGAACAGTGCAACAGGTTTGTTATTTGGTATTTGGACTTGGTATTTGGATTTAGTTTGGTATTTGGACCTAGTTTTGGATTTGTATTTGGATTTGATTGAGTATTTGATTTGATTTCGCTGGGCCATTGAGATATTGAATTTGGACTGGGTTTGATTATGGATTTGGGGATTGATGAAGATTTTAATTTCATTTGATTTGACTAGAGATTGTGGATCGTATTGCGAATATGATAGGAAAAGATGATTTTCTACAGAAACAGAATAAGAAGAATTTTGTTATGTCTACATCTGCATACCATTTAGGTATGTCTTTGTCTTCCACTTCAATATTGATTCATTACTATGGAATTTGGATTCGGGTATGTCTCATCATATGTCACCTCACATCTCGAGCTTTTTTATTGTTGTCTCATGTTTCACCCATATATGTTTTGTCTGCTAGTTCTATAGCAATGTCAGTAGAGGGTATTGGTTCTATTTGTATCCCTAATGTATCGATATCCGATGTTTACTACGTTCAAACCCTTGCTTTGAATATTGTTTCGGTTGGCCAATTATGTAAATCTGATCACTGCGTCTTGTTTTCTAGATTCCATTTGTGCTATACAAAATCAACAGACTGATAGAGTGATTGGGACAGATCGTAAAATAGGGGAACTCTATATTTTAGAGAAACTCAAAGTAACAGATGTGGATGTACATGGTGTTGAAACATACTTGAGTGTTGTTGCTTCCTCTAGTGTTAATTTATCTTTGTTTCGTTTGAATCTTTCATGGTCTGAGTTTTATCTTAGGCATTCTCATCTAGGACATGTATCTGCATGGCGTTTAAATTTTTTTAGTCTGTACGGGTGCTTTAGATCAGTTAAACGCTTGGAATATCTCGGATTGTAGTGGTTGTAACCTTGCAATTTTGTTGGTGTTATCGTTTAATGAAAGTGTTACTTCTTCTATTGCTCTGTTTCATATTATTCATCCTAATGTCCGGGTTCCATATCCTATATCCACAAAGTGTGATTAGTCCTACTATGTGTCTTTCATCGCTGATTATACTCGCTATACTTGGGTTTACCTTATGAAACAGAGATCAGATGTCCTTGGAATGTATAGAGAATTTTGGGGACTTGTTAAGACACAACATTCTGCTGTAATAAAATGTTTCATGTGTGACTTAGGGCGTGAATATATATATCTAACAATTTTACTCAGTTACTTGCATCTGATGGTACCATACATCAATCTTCTTGCCCTGACACCCCTCAGCAAAATGGTGTTGCAGAAAGAAAACATCGTCACTTTATTGAGACTGCTCGATCTTTACTTTTATTTGTTGAGGTTCATACTATTTTTTGGGGAGAAACAATTCATACAGTTGTATATGTGATTAATCAAATTTTTACTGCTGATAATGCAGGGATGTCTCACTTTCAGAATTTATATGGACAACTTCCAGATTATTCTTCCGTACGAGTGTTTGGATGTACATGTTTTGTCATTCATCCTCATGTAGAACGCAATTTTTGTTTTCTTGGGTTATGTTGTTAGACATAACGATTATCGTTGTTTTGATCCTATTAGTCAGAAACTTTATGTCTCTCGACATGTTACATTTCTTTAGCATATCCCGTTTTATTCGATTCCAGCGAAATCACATGATATAACAAGTACCAAACTTCAGACTATTGATCATTTTGAAAATAATAGCGACATACCCATTAATATCGATGTGTCATCTTATGAGACATTGATTATAGGTGATACTACTTTTGCTCCATCAAGACCTGAGTCAGCTCATTCTTTTAGTGAACCACCAGCTCCACCCCTCAGAAGATCAACTCGTACAAGTAAGTCTACCACACTACTAGATTGTGTGTATTATTCTTGTTGATCTCCTTTCGCCTCTTTCATTGCAAACATACATATAAAAACATACATGATTTATATGAACCCGAATCATTCAAAGAAGCTATTTATAATCCACGTGGTGGAATAGTCGAAAAGCTTACCGATTTTTACTACTGTTATTTTTTTTAACAATGCCAATTACGTAAAAATTTAACCGGAAAGAAAGTTTGGATTTTTCAAATTTTAGTTCAAAACAGTTTAATACGAAGGTAAATGTGTCTAATTATTAACCCGTTCTATATCAAATTGTTCAAATAAAATTAAACTTATATAGATAGGGTAGAGTCATGATAATCTTGCCGATAATTTGGATTAGATGCATTGGACATAATTTTAATATATTATTATATTTTCAAATAATTTTTTGAGCAATTATACAGTGTTTACTGAGCTTTAAAACCGGTCAGTGTGAGATTATTGCTCATATGTTCTGGGAGCCCCCTTTTCATATCGCATTGGATTGCAATTACTAATCTGACAAATCATTGAGCTGTCCATATGAGATTCAATATTTTTTAATTAAAATCATTTTAATATTTCTATTTTAAAAGACTATACAACGTCAATTGCTGCTATGAGCAGAGGTGGCTAACCGAACACCGGGACAGAAATTTTTGGGATTTATCCAAAGTTTTGATGGGATGACTAGAGTGGTGGACGGTTTTTTATAATCCGAGATCGGACCGGGACCAAATTTATAAGTACTCAACTCAGAATCCGGTCGGTAGCCGGATATTTTAACGGTTCGATTTTCCGTTTTATATTAAAGACCGAGATCGATAAAGTATAAAAGTGGTAAAACGGGGTTGCAACCGAACAATAAAATCGTTAAATCGGTATAATCGATTAGGAAGCGAACGATATCGGCTATCGCTTCAACGACGTTAGTGTTTTGATTTTTCAGATTATTGCACTAATAGGAGGCACCTGAGTTTGTACGTCAACCCACAGTCCTCCGATTATCTAGAGTATCGTTTCGTTCCGAAATATCTTTTTCAATGCCAGTTCGTGTTATCTTCATGGTTCAAAAACTTGCTTGAGTGTTTTTAGTTTTAAAATTTTTCCATAGACAACGTCAATTTTTTTTAGGAAAATGTCACAAAGTACTTTTAGGATCCTATTTACACACCTCAGTGTATAGTTTCTTTCTCACACTAAATACATAATCGCACTAAATATGATCGTGGACCTTCATTTATGGCCATTATCACTGACTTTGCGGTAATTAGTTACCTTTAATGACTATTGGCTTTCTCTAATGTCTTTTATTATGCATTAATCAGGTTCGCGCCTTATGTGAATCAACAACACATAGCTATTCTTCCGTAGGCCTTGCTATGATCACATTGGTTTTTGTAGACGTTGCCCAACTTGAGTCCGACTCTCTTTAAGGCCTCTGCTCGGCTCTGCTTGGTCATTCATTGTGTAGTGACATCGTTGCCTCATAATTGGGCATCTTCTCGACTATCAGATTTGATATGTAGACGCTGCTTCTTGAGTCGTTGACAAATGGTGCGAAAATCTCTTGGTTTAACCTCGCTTTAGCCGCTGTGTGTGATGTCGACATACTGGTTGTGGGTTACCCCGATATAATGCAAATATCCATCGGTTTGACCGTCTTTGGGCCTTGGTTTACTACCATTGTTTCTTACCTTGTTCGATAGAATTGACTCCAATGTGGACGATCTTATCAAGCCTCCCCCTAGTCCATGACGTAGAATTTGAAAAACGATAGTCGATGGAATACCAAACTTTGAGGAAGAGTAGATGTGAAATTTTAATAAAACGTTTTCCGACATGGCCCTGTAGTTAATTAGGTCGGGTAGTAAGTTGATTGATTGTCAACGTTAAGATGACACGTAGAGATTTTTAGACGGTGCATGCGGTTCTGACACGATGACTAATTGAAAGATTGTACCGCTTCGAATCTTAGGAAGCATGTTACTTTAATTAATGTAATTGACAAATAACGTTTCATCACACGTGGAATGTAGAGCCAATTGTCAGGGTAAATCGATTTCAAATTAATCTTCCAAAATATTGACTTAATTTGGCATTTTTCTCCAAAAGAGGAAAACACAATCTCGTAATTTTTGCGTAACAATTTTTAAACTACCGTCTTGCGCCATATATCTCGCCAGTGTACAAGGTATGTTGAAAAATGAAATTTATTATTATTGTTCTATAGTTATAGTACTAGTTGTGCCGAATTAATTTTAAGGGAAGTGGATAATTACCCCCGTCTGGTGTATTACATAAGTAAGAGTTTATTGGAAGCTGAGAAAATGTATTTGAAATTAGAGAAATTAGCCCAAGAATTGGTGATAGCGACCATGAAAATGAGGCCATATTTTCAAGCACATTCGATCACGGTTCGAACATCTTTTCTTTTAAAGAATGCTCTACAAAAAGCTGTCATATCAGGGAGAATGACTAAGTGGTCAGTCGAGCTTGGAGACTATGATATTGATTTGGCACCCCAAACTGCAATCAAGGGTCAAGCTATAGTTGATTTCCTGATATAATTTCATATTAAATGGTCATGCGAAGAAGCTTAAGAAAAAAACGTTAAGAAAGAGTAGGTAATCTGAACAAACGGCGGGTCTCATGGTGGGATATGGTGCTGGAATTTGTCTAACCTCCCCTTATAGTGACATTATGTACCAAGCTATATGTTTTGGTTTCATGGAATCCAATAATGAATCAGAATATGAACCAGCTATAGCTGGTTTACGATTGGCTCAATTATATGGAGCAAAGAGGGTCTGGTTAGTAAGTGATTCCCAGTTACTTATTCATGAGGCTCAAGGGAAATCTGAAACTAAAAAAGATAAGTTGATGAAGTATCTGCAAGTGTTGAAGGAAGTAGCCATAATTTTTAAAAGCTTCCTGTATGAGCATGTCCCTAGGTATGAGCATACTATGGCAGATTCCTTAGCTACCATCTCCTACTCTGAAGTTTACCCATCGATCCTTATGAAAGAATGTCCATCCATAGGCTCAGGTCAAGGAAAAGAGGGCGGAGTTGAAGAAAATATGAACATATCTGGCATACAATCCAAAGATTTGAGGTACAAAATATAATAATTTAATACTGATGGAGTTCTACCTTCAAATAAATTTTGGCTAAAATATTGAAGTACAAAGCTCGTGGTTTCCTGCTGTTAAGAGAAATTATTTACAAAAAATATTTTACCACGTCTCTTATACATTGACGACGGTTTGAAGAGTCCCAAAATATTCTATCTGAATTACATGATGGAGAAGGGTCAGTGCATTGTGGTTATAAAGCTTTAACCATGAGAGTTTTGTTAGATGGATACTATTAGCCTACTATAAAGGCAGATGCCAAAGATATGGTCATAATATGTGATCTTTTCCAGAAATATGGGAATGAAATCGATGTGCCAGCAGTTCCCATGGAGTCAATATCTGAGCCCATACCTTTTGATAGATGGGGTTTGGAATTAATTGGACCTCTTCACATGGCTTCCGGAGGGTATCGAACGATAAATGTGGCAATAAACTATTTCTCTAAATATATCGAAGCTGCCCTACTAGTTGGACCCACCTCTAAGACACTTATGTAATTTATCATATCTAACATATATTTTCAATTCAGAATTCCTCAGCATATTACTACAGACAATGGGCCACATTTTGACAATAAAAACATGGAAACGTTTTGCACTTCCAGAGGAATTCAACATTTCTTTTCTTCTCCTTTCCATCCTCAGGAAAATGGGCAGGTTGAAGTTTCTAATCGGACAATTTTAACAGGGTTAAAAATAATCTTGAAGGAGGTGCAGGGAAATGGCTAAGGTATTTGCAAGAAGTACATATAGAAGCTACGTCCTCATTCTAGATACAAAAATATTCCGAACAAAGTAACAATATGATAGTAAGGAATCAGTTGGATCTGTTTGAAAAAGGAAGAGTAAAGAAACATTTGAGAGCAGCACACTACTAAGGTTTGATGAGAAGTAGGTTTGCATCTAAAGTAAAACAAATATTTGCAGATAGGGACAAAGTGTTGAGGAAAGTATTTTCAGAAATCTTGGACAGTGGCGTAAGAAGTAGAGAAAAACAGAACACAAAAAAAGACTAGCGAGGAGGCAGGAGTGATCATTCTTGTCATACTTGTTTTGTTTTAGTGTTCTCTACTTTGTGTTTTGTGTGATTGTCTGTTGTTTTTGTGTTATTTTATAGAGAGGACATTCATGTATAGACATAGCAACTTATTAGTGCCATTTATTTCCATACGATTTCAGATTATACGTTACAGATTCTTGTTAGGAAAATATATAAATTATTGTTTATGCCAAAATTTGAATGGGCAAACGAACATAACATCCTATCTTCAATTGTGCTCAAATTAAGAATCGTCAAAAGAACATAAATTCTCTTTGATAAATAAATAGATAAGAAATCCCCTATTTCTCAAACTATCTACTTTATTAATTATTAGTTGTTTTTAATGAAGATCATACTCCTATTATTTGACCAGATATTTGTATTTTTTTTCGTGAGTGCATAATAACTAAGACGTAGGAGAGTATTGATAAGGAAATAGATTTATAAGGGACTTAAATGTAATTAATAAGGACTTGAATGATAAGTTCTATTAATAAAGAATAAGATTAAAACTTTGAAGGGAGAATAAGGACTGAAATGTAAATAAATCTTTTATGTAACCGAATTTATAACTAACTCACTTGGCCTATTTAAAGAGGTCAAGGAGACTGATAACACCTATGAAATAATAAGAGGAGAAAGATTATATTCACCATCTAAAAATCTCTCTGCTGATTCTTAGTCAATATTTTCTGTTCTCACCAAATTGGTGCTAGAAAGAGGGGGCGAAGATTCCTTGATCGATAGATCAAAAATTGAGGTTCGAATTTTTTCGTTTTCTTGAAGCATTTCGTTTATATTTTCGTTGATCGGAGATGAATTCGGAGGAAGGAGATAATCCGCCTATTCGAAGGGCTTTGGAGACATTGAGATCTGATCTGCAAGAGAAAGAAGCAGATGAATCAGTTCCGATTCGATCAAACCAATTTGATTTTGAAGGTAAAATGAATGACTTGATAAGAAAAGTGACAGAACTTGATAAATTTGCTCAAAAGAGGTAATCGGGATGATTAGTCGGATCCATCGAATGACGTCGGCGATGTTCAAGATGTTCAACGTAAAATACATTTTGAGCGTAAGAAGGAGCATAGTGGAATGAGAAAAAAGGAAAAGTTGCAGAAGCGACGGTATGCAGATTCTAGTGAAGAAGATTTTGATAATTTGGAATCAGATGAAACACCAAGATATAAGCATTTTCGAAGTCATTCAAAAGAAGGAGGATATGATTTTTGGCCAGCTAAAATGTATAAGGAAGGAAGCCAAATGAAGGAAAAACGAGTGTATTCTCCTCGGAAATTTGAAGGCGAACCAAGTTTGTATGCTACTGTGGGAATGAGGAACGAAGACCAGTTTGTTCAAGGAGTAGATTGGAGGGATTCACCGTTGATTAGTGCGATTAGATCTGTACCACTTCCGAGGTGGTTCGACATTTCTAAAATTGACAAGTTTGATGGAACTCAAGATCCAGATGATCATATAGAGCAATTCAAGAATTATATGACTAATTTCAAGGATGATGATAAATTGGTTCGTAGGGAATTCTCTCAGACATTCAAAGGAACTGCATTAAAATGGTATAATAAGATCCCTAAGGAGTCCATTGTAAATTTTAGAGGCTTTTACACAGCTTTTCGAAGACAGTTTGTGGGAAGCAAAGAAATGAGAGCCAACGGAGATACGATAATACAATGTAAGAAAGCTGTGGGAGAAAAGCTGAAGGATTATACTAAAATATTTGTATCAACAAAAGCAGGATTAGATGATTGTGAGGAAGTGGTAGCTATGGCAGCATTCCGACAAGGATTGTTGCCAGGAGATTTAGCTGATGAAACAACAAGGCGTAGGGCATTAACGTTTGGAGCTCTCATGGCTCAGGTTGAAGATCAGATCAAAGTCGAAGAGTCTACTCGAGTTCGAGGAGGGAATAATAGTGTTCAGAAAGGGAATAGTCAAGTAGGAAATAATCAAGTGAACACTTCGAATAATAACTCGTCACGCGCGAGGGGTAGTCAAAATGTTTCCAATCGAGGAGGTTCGAACTCATATCAAGGGGGTTCGAATCAGCACAATTTCAGACCAAGATCGAATGTATGGGTAAGACCAGAATATTATGCTGATTTGACTGAAAATGTGGCATCGATTTATGAGAAAACTAAGGGAACAGTAAATTTTAGAAAGCCGGCACCAATTAATAGACCAAGAGAGGAGCGCAATAGCAGGTTCTGTAGGTATCATGATGATATTGAGCATGATACAAATGATTGTATTGCTTTGAAGAAGGAAATGCAGATTTTGATAGAGAATGGAAAATTGTTAGAGTATGTCAAAAGGAACGCTAAAGCCATAACTCTAAGCAGGAAAGTGCATTGATGATTTTAGATGTTGCAGAGGATGAATTTGATGTGGCTTCGGAATATGTCGACCCAGATCCTAGTCGATTGTTGTTGATGTCAGTTGATGAGCCGATGTGTAAGGGGCGTGCTCGAGATTTATGTGCGTTCTTTGAGTCATTGGCAATATTTGGGGGAGACTCAATGACTAATGATACTAATAATTCGAGGAAAAGACATATAGTAAATTTAACTCATCAAATTGAAGGAGGAGCATCAGCACATCTATACAATAAGAAGAATGTCCCATTTATAATTTTCGATGGAGATGATTTGAGAGGAGTTACAGGACCACATGAAGATGCAGTAGTCATTGGAGCAGAAGTGTGTGGGGTAGAAGTTCGACGAGTATTGATTGATACTGGAAGTTCTGCTAATGGATTGAAAAATGCTGGGTCTACATATCAAAGGTTGATGAATAAAGCATTTGCTTCACAAATAGGGAGGAATATCGAGGTATACATCGATGATATGCTAGTTAAGAGCAAAAGTGATGATGATCATATTGATGATTTAGAAGAGACGTTTCTGAATCTTAGAGCAATACAGTTGAAGTTGAACCCAGAAAAATGCACGTTTGGAGTCCGATCGGGTAAGTTTCTAGGATATGTGATAAGTGAAAGAGGAATTGAAGTGGATCCAGAACAGTTGAAGGCTTTGATATCAATGTCTTCGCCTCGGAATATCAAGGAGGTGCAAATATTAACAGGCAGGTTAGCAGCTCTGAACAGATTCATTTCTCGTTTTTCAGATAAATGCTTGCCTTTTTTCCAGGTGTTACGTCGACCAAAGAATTTTGAGTGGACTTCGGATTGTGAAGAAGCTTTTGTTAAGATAAAAAATCTTTTGTCCTCTCCTGAAATATTATCAAAGCCTAGAGAAGGTGAACAACTGTTTTTGTATATAGCAGTATCGGATTATGCAGTGAGTGTAGTTCTGATAAGTGAAGATACGGGAATTTCGAAGCCCGTTTATTATGTCAGTAAAAGTTTGGTTGATGCTGAAAAACGTTACTTAAAGCTCGAAAAATTGGCGTTGTGTATAATAGTGGCGACGAGAAAAATGCGTCCTTACTTCCAAGCACATACAATTGTGGTTCAAACTTCTTATCCATTGAAAAATGTATTGCAAAAGCCAGATATCTCAGGAAGAATGACTAAGTGGTCTGTAGAATTGGGAGATTTCGATGTGTTGTTCTCTCCACGAACGGATGTCAAAGCTCAGGCCTTAGCAGATTTCTTTGTTGAGTTTCATTCGAGCAGGTGCGAAGAGAAAGAAGATGAAAAAATACACATGAATCCGATGTGGACGGTACGAACTGATGGAGGGTCTAGTAATAAAGGGTCGAGTGCGGGGGTAGAATTGGTGGCACCGACAGGGGAGTATATGTTTCAAGCTATAAGATTTGGATTTCATGCTTCGAATAATGAAGCTGAATATGAAGCAGTGTTAGAAGGATTGCGGTTAGCAAAAATTTGTGGAGCAATATTCGTGCACTTAGAGACAGATTCGCAGTTAGTGGTTAACCATGTTAAAGGAATATCAGAAGCTAAAAAAGATCGTTTAGTTTTGTATTTGCAAGAACATCGAAGTATGATGACACAATTTTAAAATGTTGAGGTGGAGCATATTCGAAGAGGAAATAACACAATGGCTGATTCTTTAGCAACAATGGCTTACTCTGAAGAATATCCATGGATCGTGACACAACCATTGCCTTCGATTATAATAAGCTCTGAGCAATGTGAATTTGTTGAGGAGGTAGTAAATGATTCGGCGCGCATTCGAGGTGATTGGAGAACTGACTTGTTAAATTTTCTTACAAAGGGAATACTACCTCTTGATAAGCACTTGCTCAGGAAAATAAGGAGTAAAGGTCTTGGTTATGTGGTGTTGGATGGGGTATTGTATAAGAGGTCTGTGTCGAGGCCTTTATTACGATGTTTGAGTAAGCAAGAATCTCAAAACATTTTATCTGAATTACATGATGGAGATGGATCAGCTCATTGTGGTTTCAAAGCTTTAACACGTAGGGTATTGTTGGCATGATATTATTGGCCTACTATATTGCAGGATGCCAAGTTATTAGTTCGAAGTTGTGATAATTGTCAAAGGTATGCACATTTGATACATAAACCAGCGACACCTCTAATGATAATCTCTGAGGCGGTTCCTTTTGATAGATGGGGGATTGATTTGGTAGGACCCTTGCCTATGGCTTCAGGTGGAAGACAGATGATTATTTTCGCAGTTGATTATTTTTCGAAGTGGGCAGAAGCAGAGCCTTTAGCTGGAACAAAAGCTAAGGATGTGATCAAGTTTATTCTAAGTAACATCTGCTACCGTTTTGGAGTTCCTCGAAAGATAACAACAGACAACGGTCCCCAATTTCATAACAAGGAAATGGACTCTTTTTGCTCCTCGAAAGGAATACAGCAATGCTTTTCTACTCCTTTCCACCCACAAGCAAATGGGCAAGTGGAAGTTACAAATAGATCTATTTTGGAGGGCTTGAAGAAAAATTTGGCGGGAGCAGCAGGGAAATGGCCAAATTATCTTCAAGAGGTGTTATGGGCATATCGTACAACTCCTAGAGAGGCCACAAAAGAGACTCCTTTTTTTTGGTGTATGGAATGGATGATGTATGCCCTGCTGAATCTACATTACCTTCCTATAGGCTATTGCATTATTCCGAAGTAGATAATAATGAAGCTAGAAGGATTGAGCTTGATTTGTTAGAGGAAAAGAGGGTTAAAGCACATTTGAATGTGGTTCATTATCAAACCTTAATGAGAAGCAGGTACGATGCTAAGGTTAAGAAGAGGGAGTTCAAAGTTGGTGATAAAGTGTTGCGAAAAGTATTTCTTCATACCAAGGATAAACACCTCAGAAAATTGGCTCCGAATTGGGAGGGTCCTTATGAAGTCAAAATGAAGGTTAAGCCAGGGTCGTATAGGTTGTCTGATTGTGAGGGGAGGAGGCTTAAACACCCTTGGAATATAGAACATTTGAAATTGTATTGTGAATAAAATCGAACTTAGAATTTTTGTAAAAGACAGACATACTCTTTCCTTATCTGTTGGCCTAGAAAGGTTTTAATGAGGTGTCTGGTAAAAATTGAAGTTCATAATATAATTTCTTTTGGCCATTGGTTGTTTAATATGATGAATGATTTGTTATTTTGGTAACTTGGCAAAGACTGATCATCTTTGAAAGTTGACCAAGAGTAATTTTCCAAAGCAATAGCTTTGAAGAAACAACCTATTTCGAGATGCGACACTTTATGAGCGCATCAAATTTTCGAGGTGCCACGTTTTATGAGTGCACCAAATTTTCGAGGTGCCACGTTTTATGAGTGCACCAAATTTTCGAGGTGCCACGTTTTCTGAGTGCACCAAATTTTTGAGGTGCCACGTTTAATGAGTGCACCAGAACTTTGAAATATTACGATAGTTGACTGTATTGATTTTGTCATGATTTGTCAGAAAGTTATGATATTTTGTTATACTTAGAAAGTTGTGTGCTAAATAAAGTAAGGAGATTCATAAAATTTAAATATGCTTGTTTCATCGGATAAAGCTTGAAGCTTACAAAAAGGAGAAAACTACTTAAAAAAAAACTACTGTTTAGTCGTCTTCCGATGACCCTTTAGAAACGTCATCTTCTTCTGAAGAGCTTGATGCAACCTCGAATGATTCGTCTGGGCGATCTTCCTCGGGAATTTGTTTCCAAAATTTTGTTAAATTTAACTTTGGATAGGCGGCATGAATTTCTCGAAGAAGATTGATAGCTGTTTGGGTTTGAGCCTTCTTGATACCATCAAGCATCAAAGAACCAACAGCAGCTTCGGCTTTCTTGATGGCGTCCTTCTTTTCCTGCTCGAATCCTGTTTGAAGCGTAGTCAATTGAGTTTGACAATTTTGCAGGCTTTCTTGAGTTTTCTTAACAAGTTCTTCAGCCTCGGTAGATTTTTTCTTTTCACCAGAAATGGCAATAGAATGTTGAGAATTTATATTTTCAAGAGCCAGACGATGAGAAGTCTCCATAGCTTCGATTTTTTTCTTTATGCTCGTTAAGAAGTTTTCTTTTTTCAGCTTCAAAATTTTGAAGTGCTTTATCTTTCGAAGCTTTTTCAGATTCTTTTTCCTTTTTGCTCTTGATTAATTCTTATGCAAGGAGTTCCAATTGTGTATGTGAATTGCTTACTTCTTCACACAATTGTTTGGCTGCAGCACTTAAGTTAGTAAAGGGTCGAAGGACTGAAGTTACCTCATCGGATCTGTCAGGGTTGGGCAAGTTTGATGGGCGATGAACAAGAATAATTGCGTTAGATGTTGAAGTTATGGCAGCCCCGGTAGAAGATGATGGAATGATGTTGGTAGGCTGAGAATCTTCACAGGTGACTCCAAAATCCCCACTCGAGTTGAAATCGTCGAGGTTAAGATATTCGTTTTCTTGGCTATCTCCTAGTGCCAATCCTCCTTGAGGATTTTCTTCAATGAAGGTTTTCTCATGGACCTCGGAAGCCAATAGCTCTTTGAGCATTTCAGCTTCGTTCTTTTTCTTACTCCTTGGGGTAGTAGACTTGTTCTTTTTCTTATTTGAAGCATTATCTTCTTTCTTTTTTCTTTTAAGGATAGGTTCGTCTTCTTCGGATATTGGGGGAAATTGAGATGCAGGCGTTTTTCGTTTCCTTGTAGGCTTCGAATTTTCAGAAGGGTTAGGATTACTTGTGTTGGACTTTTTGAGGGCCAATTTTCCCTTCTTTTTTGGTGGCAGGTGACTGTCAGATCGGTTCCTGGTGGGAAGGTAAGTTTTCCCATCTTTTTCGAGTATTCTTTTGACCGCGTCAATGGGATCTGGGGGGAGCATCGGGTTTTCAGGGAAGTCAGCTCCCAAGGTTATGCGCCAGAGATGGTTGTTGGCGAAGTTGATTGGTTGAAAGGCGGAGTGAAAGCCATTTCCCCAGGCTTTCTCAGCCCATTCAGCCATTCTCATGAAGATGGTCTTTGCAGTCTTCCGACGACTTTTGAATTGCCTCGAAATTTCTGGGAAAAGAGTAAACAATTAGATAAGTAGGCCTGGTTAGTTTGACTAGGCTTAATAAATTGGGAAGAAAGTATTAACAATAATAATCACTATTTACTTACTGCTATCTCTCCAGATGAGAGTAAGTTTTGAGGGGTTGTCATCGGAAATTTCTTTACCATTTTCCCAGGCTACAGATAAAAAAACAAACCTTTGCTTCCAAAACTTGTCAGCCTCGAGGAAGTCATCGATAATCTTCAGATCATCCTCCAAAGTTAGGTAGTAGAATGGTAAAACTGGCCCCTTTGAGATTTTGGTCAGTGAAATGAAGTCCTCTATTTCGAGGGGGATGTTTCCTAGCTTCGACACCATAATGACGGAGAATAAAGTGAACAATTGGTTTGGAGTGACTTGTGTTGGGCACAACCCAAGAATTTCGAAGTACTCTACAATCATTGGATCGAGAGGAAATCGAAGTCCCCAGTTGAAAAGTTCAGGGTAAACTACCAATTCGTTCTTCTGACAACTCAAAGGTGTTTCTCCTTCTACTGGTAGACGAAGAACGATGTTGTCAGTTAATCCCCATAGTTTCTTTAGATTTTCTTTTTCTGATTCGGGGTAGTAAGTATAGGGTACGTTTTTAAGGGCTAGAATGTACCGAGGACAAAGTGGTTTTAGGTTTTCCTGAACCAAGGCAGCAACATCTTCGGGGAGGGTAATAGGAGGGTTCTTTCCTCGAATATTCCTTGAAGGGTTTACTTCTTGTTCCGCCTCGGATTCGGCTTCGGCATTGGACTCAGTGGTTTCAGAATCATTTTCTTCATCAGTAACTTGAGTTTGAGTCTCAGTTTGGGATTGTTTTTCGTTTTCCATAAGAACTGGTTGACTATTTTCTGGAATAACGTCAACCATTTCTTGTGGGGGAGGAGAGGAGGTTTCTGCATCGTCACCTATTGCTAGGAAGGTTGGTTTTTTGTGAAATTTAACTTTAACTGCTTCAGATTGTAGGATAGGTGATTTGGGTTGTAGTTTTTGAGGAATTAGAGATTTGTCAGAATTGACAGGCTTAGGTTTTCGATGTGGTCTTAGTGATAGAAAAGTGGATTGATTTCGAGGAGGAGAAGATTGCTGGCTAAATTCTGGGTTTGATGCTAGGGGCGAAGATGAATTAACAATGTTGGAATTGAAGTTACCGTATTTGAAGGTGTTAGAGGAGAAGCGGGGACCGTTGTAGATTAACCCAGCAGCTCTGTATTCCTCAGCTCTTTCTCCAATACAGAGATAGTCATAAGCGCCAAACACTTGATTGCTAGTACCAGGGAAGAGATATTTCTTTGGTTTTCTTGGTTTTTTGGGTTTAGATCTTTTGTATTTGGGATATCTTCTCATACAATAGACGTTAATCTGGGGAATTGTTTTTTGTGACTGAAGAAATCGACGTTTCCGGTGAAGGTAGCTAATGAGTTTGAAGGTTGAAGAAGAACCAGATGAAGATAGCTTAGGAACGATGATTTTTCTAAAAAGTTCTTAGTAAGATGGAGCTAAGTATTTATACTTGTGTAAAAGTAACAAAGAGAATTAGAAGAGGTAGAAAAGGTGAAGAGTTTTAATTGGGTAGAATACTAAACGTTAAGCTAGGAAAGAGAGTTTGCTACGTCATAGGTCTACTGGCAGACCTACTAGAGGAAGTCTAATCATTCTTCTAAGTGGGAATGCAACAATTAGTTATATTAGAGGACAACAAGTTCGAAGTGATGAAGTGTGGTGTAATGGGTATAATCCGAAGCAAAAGGGTTATTTATTGACATCAGTTGTACATTCGAAGTGAAGTTGTGAGCCTCAAATTGTTTACAAGGAAATAATTATTTGCTTAAGCCAACTTTCGAAGACAGTTAATTCTTATAAAATAACTTTTATAAGAACTAAGAGGGCTACTGATAAGGAAATAGATTTATAAGGGACTTAAATGTAATTAATAAGGACTTGAATGATAAGTTCTATTAATAAAGAATAAGATTAAAGCTTTACAGGGAGAATAGGGACTGAAATGTAAATAAATCTTTTATGTAACCGAATTTATAACTAACTCACTTGGCTTATTTAAAGAGGTCAAGGAGACTCATAACACCTATGAAATAATAAGAGGAGAAAGATTATATTCACCATCTAAAAATCTCTCTGCTGATTCTTAGTCAATATTTTCTGTTCTCACCAAGTATAATTGGACTAAACTATATCTAATAAGTTTATTATCCAAAATGTTAACTCTCTTCTCTCACCTTCATCCCCTTTACTAAGTTTTTTTTTATTTTCGATTCAAAATATATTTATTTGTTTGTTTTCGGATAACCACACCCGATTTTACAATTCACGCAGTAAATTAATTTCTTAATTTATTAAATTGTGGCCGTCCATCACGACATAGTAAAACAAATTGTACTTCAAGTTGTGAAGCCTTTGAATATGAGGTCTAGGTTTGGCATTTCTTAATCCAAAAGCAAAACACTATAACTTTTGCTATCTATGTGACTTGGAGACATCTCTCTCTGGTAGGCGATCTTGCAGATTAAATTCCACAAGATATGTAAAAAAAACTAGATAATGGAGAACTCAAAGCAAACGAGTAAGTTTCTTTGTTTTATATTTCGTTTATTCAATAGGAATATGGCAAATGATTTTATGTTTTCAGTTGTATTATGACTGATTCATCAATTGATATTAGAGTCTGTAAAATCCCTTTGTGATTGGAAGACTTTTATCTTCATTTATTTCCCTTTCAAGTTTTTTGATATGTGCTAATCAAGCTTAAAGTCATTTATGGATTTAAAAAACTAGATAATAAAGAATTCAAAATAAAACTGTAAGAAAATTAGGTTTATTTTCCTTTATTCAATAAGAAAATCACATTGCCTTTTAGGTTTCCTGTAGTTTGATGATGTATCCGTCATTTTTAAACTAAATGTACATATAATTTTCTGATAAAAATCTAACTTAGGTCACATTTAATCTATTTAACGAGCTACATAATGAAGTTCACTGCGAAGCCGTGGAATAGATGTGTCTTGATGATTTTTCTTTTTCTTTTTTCCATTTATGAAAAAAACAACGTTGGATAATTGAAATAAAAATCATTGTTCTTTCAAAAATATATTTTCAAATTCAATAACACCCATAAAAACATATCAAATTAGAAATAAAAAAATTAATGAGTAAAAAAAGGAAAACAAAGATTTATAAATAAATTAATATACTATATACTTAGAGTTGCAGATTGATGAATCTAGTAGTTTCCATATAATATAATATGTTCGATTGTAAAATTATTGTGTTTTATTTTTGAGTAATATATATATATATATATATATATATATATATATATATATATATATATATAGTATTAATAGCATATCAACATACATTATTTTATTATGAATATTATGATTCTCGCTATCAGAAAATTATACGTATAATATAAATAATTATATTCTTTATTAATAGTTGTTTCAATCTTTTAGAAGTTCTCTAAAGAGAGAGATGAGATAAATTACAATTTTTAGAGTTTTATGGTGAGAGATCTAACCAAACCATTTATATAAATCTCTTAAAATTGGTAAAAATATTCAAATAGATGAGAGTTACAACAAAAAATTAACGGAAAAAGATCTAACAAAACTTGGATGAGATTTAACCTAACTGAGTAAAACTAATCAAATTGAAACCATTTCAGATTCTTAAAATTTAAATGATATACTTTGATGATTCTATGATTATTTCTTTAAATAATTATGGACAATCCATCTTCCATAAGTATACAGCCTATCTTACTAGATATTTGGTTTCGAAAGAGAATAATCATGGTGCGATGATGATGTGACTGGACTACCAGCCGAGGTGATCTGCCATAAGTTATCGGTCTGATATGATGTGGGACCATTAGTACAAAAAATAAGAACTTTTTCCAAATAAAAATTTGATGTTATAGTGCAAGAGGTTGATCTGTTAACCAAAATGGGGCATATCAAAGAATCTCAATACCCTTTGTGGACAGCTAATCCCGTTTTAATCAAGAAAAAATATAAAAAATAGCGCATGTGTATTGACTTCACCGATCTTAATAGAGCATATCCTAAAGATATTTTTTCAGTGCCTCGCATAGATCATTTAGTTGATTCTACATCACGTAACAAGTTATCCTTTATGGATCATTTTTAAGAGTATATCAGATATAGGTGGATCTGAATGATCAAGATCATACTATCTTTATTACTGATAGAGGGCTTCATTGCTATAAGGTGATGCCATCTGGGTTGAAGAATTTTGTAGCTACTTATCAATGGTTGGTAAATAAAACATTTGCTAACCAAATTGGCAGAATTATGGAAGTATATATAGATGACATAATGGTGAACACCTCGAGGAAGAAGATTGTACCGCTTCGTATCTTAGGAAGCATGTTACTTTAATTAATGTAATTGACAAATAACGTTTCATCACACGTGGAATGTAGAGCCAATTGTCAGGGTAAATCGATTTCAAATTAATCTTCCAAAATATTGACTTAATTTGGCATTTTTCTCCAAAAGAGGAAAACACAATCTCGTAATTTTTGCGTAACAATTTTTAAACTACCGTCTTGCGCCATATATCTCGCCAGTGTACAAGGTATGTTGAAAAATGAAATTTATTATTATTGTTCTATAGTTATAGTACTAGTTGTGCCGAATTAATTTTAAGGGAAGTGGATAATTACCCCCGTCTGGTGTATTACATAAGTAAGAGTTTATTGGAAGCAGAGAAAATGTATTTGAAATTAGAGAAATTAGCCCAAGAATTGGTGATAGCGACCATGAAAATGAGGCCATGTTTTCAAGCACATTCGATCACGGTTCGAACATATTTTCTTTTAAAGAATGTTCTACAAAAAACTGTCATATCAGGGGGAATGACTAAGTCGTCAGTCGAGCTTGGAGACTATGATATTGATTTAGCACCCCAAACTGCAATCAAGGGTCAAGTTATAGTTGATTTCCTTATATAATTTCATATTAAATTGTCATGCGAAGAAGCTTAAGAAAAAATGTTAAGAAAGAGTAGGTAATCTGAACAAACGGTGGGTCTCATGGTGGGATATGGAGTTGGAATTTGTCTAACCTCCCTTTATAGTGACATTATGTACCAAGCTATATGTTTTGGTTTCATGGCATCCAATAATGAATCAGAATATGAACTAGCTATAATTGGTTTACGATTGGCTCAATTATATGGAGCAAAGAGGGTCTGGTTAGTAAGTGATTACCAGTTACTTATTCATCAGGCTCAAGGGAAATCTGAAACTAAAAAAGATCAGTTGATGAAGTATCTGCAAGTGTTGAAGGAAGTAGCCATAATTTTTAAAAGCTTCTGGTATGAGCATGTCCCTAGGTATGAGCATACTATGGAAGATTCCTTAGCTACCATCGCATACTCTGAAGTGTACCCATGGATCCTTATGCAAGAATGTCCATCCATAGGCTCAGGTCAAGGAAAAGAGGGCGGAGATGAAGAAAATATGAACATATCTGGCATATAATCCAAAGATTGGAGGTACGAAATACAATAATTTAATACTGATGGAGTTCTACCTTCAAATAAATTTTGGCTAAAAAATTGAAGTACAAAGCTAGTGGTTTCCTGGTGTTAAGAGAAATTATTTACAAAAAATATTTTACCACGTCTCTTACACATTGACGACGGTTTGAAGAGTCCCAAAATATTCTATCTGAATTACATGATGGAGAAGCGTCAGTGCATTGTGGTTATAAAGCTTTAAGTATGAGAGTTTTGTTAGATGGATACTATTGGCCTACTATAAAGGAAGATGCCAAAGATATGGTCATAATATGTGATATTTTCCAGAAATATGGGAATGAAATCCATGTGCCAGTAGTTCCCATGGAGTCAATATCTGAGCCCATACCTTTTGATAGATGGGGTTTGGAATTAATTGGACCTATTCACATGGCCTCCAGAGGGTATCGAACGATAAATGTGGCAATCGACTACTTCTCTAAATATATCGAAGCTGCCCCACTAGTTGGAACCACCTCTAAGACAGTTATGTAATTTATCATATCTAACATATATTTTCAATTTGGAATTCCTCAGCATATTACTAAAGACAATGGGCCACATTTTGACAATAAAAACATGGAAACATTTTGCACTTCCAGAGGAATTCATCATTCCTTTTCTTCTCCTTTCCATCCTCAGGAAAATGGGCAGGTTAAAGTTTATAATCGGACAATTTTAAGAGGGTTAAAAAATAATCTTGAAGGAGGTGCAGGGAAATGGCTAAGGTATTTGCAAGAAGTACATATAGAAGCTACGTCCTCATTCTAGATAAAAAAATATTCCAAACAAAGTAACGATATGATAGTAAGGAATCAGTTGGATCTGTTTGAAAAAAGAAGAGTAAAGAAACATTTGAGAGCAGCACACTACTAAGGTTTGATGAGAAGTAGGTTTGCATCTAAAGTAAAAAAAATATTTCCAGATAGGGACAAAGTGTTGAGGAAAGTACTTTTACATACCAAAGTGAAAAGATTTGGGAAACTAGATGAAAGGGGAAGGCCCATACATGGTACGTGAAAGAATCAAGCGAGGAACATATAGACTTGAAGACAAAGAAGGCAATATGTTGAAACACCCATGGAACATTGAGCATCTCAGGTTGTACTTAGAATAAAATTTTCTTATAAATATTTACTTTGTCATACTTCTATGTAAATATTTAGAGCCATGCTATTTCCTACCCTAGTGGCGCGGGGCGGTTTTAATGAGGTGTCCAGTTTTAAATGAATATTATTTTATGCATTTTTATAGAATCATAGTGGATACAAAGAGATCGGATGAATTAAACACCTATTAAACACCTTCGGCCTTCAAATGAAATATCTTTGAAGTGATCGGGTGAATTAAACACCTATTAAACACCTTTGGTTCTTAAGTGAAATATCTTAGACGTAGTCAGATGGATTAAACACGCATTTAAGATGTGGAAAAATTAAATACCCATTAAATATCTTTAGCCTTGAAATGAAATATTATTGAATGGCTCAGATATATTAAAGATTGGTTAAACATTACATTTTAGACCACCAGATTGGGTTAATCCATCTATACCACTTTTAAATATCATTTTTTAATAAAATTGTAAAAAAACATACGAGAGAAAAATGCATATGAAGAAAAAATACAACTTTAAAAACCGATTGAATCATCAGAAAATGTCTGATCCACCATTACACAAAATATCTTTGCAATCCAAAAACTTTTGTTTCAAACCTAAAACTGAAAGTACAACAACTTTAGGGCTCGTTCCCTTCGGTTTTTTCCTTACCTTCATCTTTCTCTTGTTTTTTCACTTTATCTTCATTATGCTTGGGGCTTTTGGCATCAGTACTTGAACTTTCATCAAGTCCCTCATCGGAATGAGAATCACTTGGTGAAAAAACTCCATGTTTATCACCATATGGCATCCTATGGAAAGGTATCTCATCGTATGGTACAAACTTCCACAGAGCTCTAAGGTTCTTTTTTGGAAAGGTATCATGGAATAAAAAGACCATGTCCTCTTTAAAACCCTCATCCCTCTTTTCCATAGAATCCACCACACCGGTAGTTGTTTCCAGTTCGGAATATTTGGTCCATATGTCTCCTTAGGCAGTCTCAGTGCTCAGTTGATTTTTCTCTTTTCCTAATGTCTCCACTTTTTGTTGTTCGATTGAAAGAGAATTCTTTAACTCTTGATTGGAAGTGTTAAAAAATTAATGAGTAAAAAAAAGAAAACAAATATTTATAAATAAATTAATATACTATATACTTAGAGTTGCAGATTGCGGAATCTAGTAGTTATTGTAAAACTATTGTGTTTTATTCTTTAGTAATATATAGTATTAATAGCGTATCAACATACATTATTTTATTACGAATATTATGATTCTCGCTATCAGAAAATTATACTTATAGAATAAATAGTTATATTCTTTATTATTACACGTGAATCGTTGTTGCAATCTTTTAGAAGTTCTCTAAAGAGAGAGATAAGATAGATTACAATTTTTAGAGTTTTGAGGTGAGAGATCTAACCAAACCATTTATATAAATCTCTTAAAATTGGTAAAAATATTCAAATAGATGAGAGATACAACAAAAAATTAACGGAAAAAGATCTAACAAAACTTGGATGAGATATAACCTAACTCACTAAAACTAATCAAATTGAAACCATTTCAGATTCTTAGAATTTAAATGATATACTTTGATGATTTCTTTAAATAATTATAGATAATCCATCTTCCATAAATAGACAGTCTATCTTACTAGGTATTTGGTTTCGAAAGAGATTAATCAAATTGACCTCTTTTACTTTTCTTGGTTTCTCTCTCGTTTTATTTTTTTGTCATTTTTAATAAAGTTGTTTTTTCAATTCTGAAACACGCTATTATATAAAATGTCTAACTTACCGAATTTCAAACTGAATTTTGATTGCTTGATCTTAAAACATAAATTTTATGTTATAATATATGATTTGAAGTTCAAATTATAATATAAAAAAAATTGTGTTTGTTAAGTTGTCATTTTTAAGGGTCGTAGCCATATATAAATATTTTCTCTTACAAATTACCCTAACATCTATATAATCACCTACATGATACATATTTTATCGATTTATTTTTATTAAAAATAACAATTTTATCTATTTATTTTTATTAAATATGATCGCCAAAGACATCGATAAAACACGTGGCGAACTGTAGATAAAATATGTGACGATGAGTGGAGGCGGCTTTCTGTCGGAACCAAAAAGCTATAAGGAAGGATTTGGTTGGTGATGATCCGAAGAAAATTAGTAAACCACCATGAAGACACGGTTACGGAAAGCCTTATTGATAGAACAAGAGAGTGCTACAAAAATCACTTATATATTAACTTGAAGTTTTATTTTACGTGTTCCCATTTCGTTATAGAATTTAGACTGAAGCTAAGAGTAACGAACATAGACGTTCTGCAATAGTTCAAATTTTGATCGGATAAGAAGATAGAAAGCATGAGAATCTTGTTCTTTTGAAACTTAGATCTGGAAAACACATTTCACATAATCAAGCATCCATTTTGAGGGATCATAAATAACTCTTTTAGAGAATGAAAACAAAAATACAAAAATGCAAAAAAAAAACATACAAAGAGCCTTTTTTATTCTAAAAAATATTATTAACAAACCCTAAGTCTAGTTAGTCCCTCCAATCAAACCTTTAAGCTTTTGAACCTGCGTGATATCCAAAAATGTTGTTTGTGCAATCAAGTTAGAAGGCAAATCATTTCCAAAGATATTTGTCGGTAAAATCTGGAAACCCGGAGATTCGCTGCTCCAGCTAACAATTCCCGAAGCCGGTGTAGTTCCATTATTCACCACAAAATGCAACAACCCTTTAGGAACAACAAAAGCATCTCCGCCCTTTAGAGTTTTTGTGTAAACTTTGTTAGCAGTACTGGAGACAAATCCGATACTCACCGAGCCTTCTAGCAAAACCACAAACTCTGTACCATGAGGATGTGTGTGCATTGGAAACACACCACCAGCCCCTATATCAAAACGAGCCATGGCAATGCCAAGACCGTTTAGACCGGGGACTTCTCCGAGTAATGCTAGTCTTACCCCAGCTTTGACAAAATTTGAGGTGTTAGTAACTATGTTAAGACCCGAGGTTGAAAAATCATCTACCGTAACAGTATTGGGATCTTTACAATTGTAACCGCTGGGACCTTGAGGGGCTTTTGTGTCTGCTACGCAGAAATCTTGGACAGTGGCGTAAGAAGTAGAGAAAAACAGAACACAAAAAAAGACTAGCGAGGAGGCAGGAGTGATCATTCTTGTCATACTTGTTTTGTTTTAGTGTTCTCTACTTTGTGTTTTGTGTGATTGTCTGTTGTTCTTGTGTTATTTTATAGAGAAGACATTCATGTATAGACATAGCAACTTATTAGTGCCATTTATTTCCATACGATTTCAGATTATACGTTACAGATTCTTGTTAGGAAAATATATAAATTATTGTTTATGAATTTCATTTTATTTCCAAAATTTGAATGGGCAAAGCAACATAAAATCCTATCTTGAATTGTGCTCAAATTAAGAATTGTCAAAAGAACATAAATTCTCTTTGATAAATAAACAGATAAGAAATCCCCTATTTCTCAAACTATCTACTTTATTAATTATTTATTAATTATTAGTTGTTTTAAATGAAGATCATACTCCTATTATTCGACCAGATATTTGCATTCTTGTCATACTTGTTTTGTTTTAGTGTTCTCTACTTTGTGTTTTGTGTGATTGTCTGTTGTTCTTGTGTTATTTTATAGAGAGGACATTCATGTATAGACATAGCAACTTATTAGTGCCATTTATTTCCATACGATTTCAGATTATACGTTACAGATTCTTGTTAGGAAAATATATAAATTATTGTTTATGAATTTCATTTTATTTCCAAAATTTGAATGGGCAAACGTGTTGGCTGAAAAATAATAAAACAACACTCTTTTAAAAACAAACAAACAACTTTGATAAAATTGAAAATAAGAAATATTACAAGAACACTCTTACAACTCACACTTAGAAGAGAAATATTTTTCTTTCACTCAAGAGAGCTATCTTGTCCCTCTTTCTTACACTCTAATTTTTCTTTCTTCTTGTTTTTTGGTAGGGAGTACAATGGTGGGGGACTCCACTATTTATAGGAAGGTAGGCTTCCAAAAGAAGCCAATAAGGTAGAGCTTCTAAAACAAGCTAACAAGGTCTAGCTTCCATAGTAAGCCAAAAAGGTGTGACTTCCAAAGTAAGCTAATAAGAATGGCTTCCATAGTAAGCTGAAAATTCTGCATGGGTCTTCTTGAGTGGGCCTTGTTGGATTATTATTATTTGGATCAAGTTTATGATCCAACACTCCCCCTTAAACTTGATCCCGTGACCCCTAGTAGTTTCATTAATCGTTTGAAGTCTTCGCTTCTCAGTGGCTTGGTGAAAATATCGGAAATTTGATCTTGTGTGTTCACATATTCAACTTGTACATCCTTTCTTGAAATACACTCCCTTATATAGTGGTAGCGGACATCTATATGCTTGCTTCGATCATGGAATACTGGATTCTTGGCTAAGGCGATTGCTGACTTATTATCGACATAGACCTTAGTTGGCTCATGCTGTGTTAGGTATATCTCCTTCAATAGATTTCTAAGCCAAATTGCATGACTAACACAGGTAGTGGCAGCAACATATTCTGCCTCACAAGTGGATAATGTGACAATCGGTTGTTTCTTTGACATCCATGTGAAAGCAATGTTTCCCATAAAGAATACAAATCCAGTAGTACTCCTTCGATTGTCTATGTCTCCACCCCAATCACTATCGCTATACCCAACAAGTTTGTAATCATTAGAAATGGATTAGAGTAATCCAAAGTCGATTGTACCTTTCAGATAACGAAGGATTCTCTTTGCAGCCTTGAAATGAGTTGTTGTTGGAGATTCCATATAGCGACTAACCAATCCAACTGCATGAAGAATATATGGTCTCGTACAAGTTAAATAGCGTATACTTCCTACCAAACTTTTCAATAATGTCGGATCTACACTTTCTCCTTCTTCATGCTTGGACATTTTGACTCCAAACTCCATGGGTGTGCTTATCGGGCTACAATTCTCCATCTTAAACTTCTTCAGGATATCTTTAGCATAGCTTTCTTGTGAGATGAAAATTCCATCTTTTTGTTGCTTAACTTCAATGCCAAGGTAGTACGCCATGAGCCCCAAGTCTGTCATCTCGAATTCCTTCGTCATTACTTCCTTGAATTTATTAAACATACTTGGGCTGCGTCCGGTGAAGATCAAATCGTCCACGTAGAGACACACGATCAAAATATCTCCATCTTTGATCTTGGTGTATAGAGCGTGCTGGTACGGACATTTGTTGAAGCCGTTCTCTTGGAAATACTTGGTGCTTGCTTTAGCCCGTAAAGAGCCTTCTTTAGCTTCAACACCTTATCTCGTGACCTTTGATCTCATAGCCTAATGGTTGTTGAATGTAGACTTCTTCTTCAAGGACGCCATTGAGAAATGCTGACTTTACATCCATTTGTTGTATCTTCCACTTGTTTTGAGCTGCCAAAGAAATTATTAGTCTAATAGTTTCTAATCGGGCAACGGGGGCGAATACCTCATCATAGTCAATTCCCACCTTTTGACTATAGCCTTTTGCAACAAGCCTTGCTTTGTGTTTTTCAATCTCTCCCTTAGCATTTCTCTTAGTTTTGTATAACCATCTGACGCCTATTGTCTTGCACCCTTTGGGAAGTGAGGTGAGTTCCCATGTGTCATTCTTCTCGATGGCTCTAATTTCTTTCATCCATTGCGTCCCTCCATTGTTTCTCTTGTGTAGCTTCTTGAAATGTCACTGGCTCACAATCAGCAAAGAGACAAAATAGTGTAATGTTATCGATTGGTTCGGTTACCTCATAAAGATCACTAAGGCTTCTTATACGTTCGACTGCTCTCTCATTTTGACTACCATTTGACGATGATGAATGTGGTGAGTATCCATGAGTAGTTGTTGTTGGTGAAGCATGTGGGGTTGCAACATCTTGTGATTGCTCATTCGGTGTTTGCTCGTCTTCTTCAATTTGGGGGAAAAATGTGAACTCATTTGCATGAAACCCAAAATCCCATTCGCTTTCTTCATCAACTATCACGTCTCGGCTTATCACAACCTTCTTGTTGTTTGGGTTGTATAACTTGTAGCCTTTGGAACTTGAGTCGTAACCGATGAAGATAAAACTCTTGCTTTTATCATCGAGTTTGGTTCGTTGTTCGTCTGGTACATGGACATGAGCTACGCTTCCAAATACTCTCAAGTGGGAAATTCCGGGCTTTCTTCCACTCCACGCTTCTTGTGGTGTCTTTCCCCAAACACTTCTTGTTGGAGATCGGTTGGACAAGTAAACCACACATGCCACTGCTTCCGCCCAAAAATCCTTAGGCAGTTTCTTACTTTTGAGCATGCTTCCCGCCATATGAAGGATTGTTCTGTTCTTCCGTTCTGCCACACCATTTTGTTGAGGTGATCTAGGAACTGTCAAACGGCGACGAATTCCATGTGCTTCACAAAACTCTAGGAATTCATTGGATGTGAACTCCCCTCCTCGGTCAGATCTCATGGCTTTAATATTATTTCCGCTCTCTTTTTCCACAACTGCTTTGAACTTCTTAAATACTCCAAAGACTTCGGATTTCTGTTTCAAGAAGTATACCCACGTTTTTTCTGGAAAAATCATTAATGAAGAGAAGGAAGTAGTTACTTTTACCTAGAGAGCTCGGTTTGATTGGACCACACACATCGGTATGAATAAGCTCGAGAGGTTTATTAGCTCTTGACTCTGACTCCTTTGGAAAGCTTTTTCTGAATTGCTTTCTAAGTAAACATCCTTCGTATAGTTGGTCAGGATGATTGATACATGGTAACCCTCTCACCATTTCCTTCTTTGACAATAACTCTAAACTTGAAAAGTTTAGATGCCCAAATCGAACATGCCATAGCCACGACGAATCTTTGTAACACGCCTTAAGACACTTTGCAACATCATTTTGAATATTCAAAGGAAACATTCTATTCTTTGACATTTGAACTTTAGCAATTAAATCCCCTTTTGCATCTCTCATAAAAAGACTATAATTTTTCATATGAATATCATAGTCTTTTTCAAGAAGTTGTCCCAAACTTAAGATGTTGTTTTTCATGCTAGGTACGTAATAAACATTTGAGATCATTTGGTGACTACCATCTTTTGCACGAATAAGAATGTTACCTTTTCCTTTCACCGATATTTTGCTATCATCTCCAAAAGAGACATTTCCACTCACGACTTCATTGATCTCTACGAACATGCTTCTTTTCCCACACATATGGTTGCTTGCACCGGTGTCAAGATACCAAGTGTTTTCTTGGCCTTCATTAGTGGTTTTGTATGTTAGTAGTAACATATCTTTCTCATCCGTCTTCTCTTCCACATAGTTGGCCTTCTCCTCAACTTTATTGTTGGGGCTCTACATTCTGAAGCATAATGTCAAAATCTTTGACATTTATAGCATTGGATTTGAGATTTATCATACCTCGAGTTCGGATTTCGTCTTCCACGACCTCGTGTTGAGCTTTCTCGTTTCTCGTAGTTGTAGTTGGAATTATTGTTGTTGTAATTCCAGCCACGTCCACGTCCATGATAACCACCTCGTCCGCGGCCTCTACCTCTTCCTCGGCCACGTTGGTTTCTATCATCGTCTTGACTTGCATGCATGTCCTTGATTTCTACTTTGAGGAGTTGCTCGGTGATCTCTTGCTTCTTCTTGTGCTTTTCTTCGTAGGCTTGTAATGATCCTTGGAGTTCTTCAATCATCATCCTCTCCAAGTCTTTAGTTTCCTCAATCGTCACGACGATGTGCTCAAATTTGGGATCCAACGAGCGGAGTATTTTTTCGATTACTCTCACATCTTCTAAGTTCTCACCATTTCTTTTTATTTGATTAGAAACGGTTGCTACTCTTGAAAAATATTATGAAATAGATTCGGACGCTTTCATATGTAAAGATTCAAATTCACCTCTTAATGTTTGGAGACGTACCTTTTTCACCTTTTCGACTCCTTTGTAAGATATTTGTAATTTCTCCCACGCTTGTTTGGCGGAAGATGCGCTTGAAATTTTTTCAAAGCCATCATCATCTAATGCTTGATAGATGAGGAAGATAGCTTTTTTTGTCTATCTTTCTTAAATCCTTGAAAGTTGTTTTCTCCTCTTGAGTAAGGTTTGCTTCATCTTCGGGTTCGTCAAACCCTTTTTCAACGGCATCCCACACATCATGTGCTCCAAGGAGAGCTTTCATCTTGATATTCCAATTATCGTAGTTGTTGTTGTGGAGTGTTGGAACTTGGAAGGATAATACACCATTCGCCATATTTTTCAATATGTTGAATATTTAAAAACAAAATTTCGGAAAGAGGTTGTGGCTCTGATACCACTTTGTTGGCGAAAAAATAATAAAACAACACTCTTTTAAAAGCAAACAAACAACTTTGATAAAATTTAAAATAAGAAATATTACAAGAACACTCTTACAACTCACACTTAGAAGAGAAATATTTTTCTTTCACTCAAGAGAGCTATCTTGTCCCTCTTTCTTACACTCTAATTTTTCTTTCTTCTTGTTTTTTGGTAGTGAGTACAATGGTGGGGGACTCCACTATTTATAGGAAGGTAAGCTTCCAAAATAAGCCAATAAGGTAGAGCTTTTAAAACAAGCTAACAAGGTCTAGCTTCCATAGTAAGCCAAGAAGGTGTGACTTCCAAAGTAAGCTAATAAGAATGGCTTCCATAGTAAGCTGAAAATTCTGCATGGGTCTTCTTGAGTGGGCCTTGTTGGATTATTATTATTTGGATAAAGTTTATGATCCAACAAAACGAACATAAAATCCTATCTTCAATTGTGCTCAAATTAAGAATTATCAAAAGAACATAAATTCTCTTTGATAAATAAATAGATAAGAAATCCCCTATTCTCAAACTATCTACTTTATTAATTATTAGTTGTTTTAAATGAAGATCATACTCCTATTATTCGACCAGATATTTGCATTCTTTTTTCGTGAGTGCATAATCACTAAGACGTAGGAGAGTATAATTGGACTAAACTATATCTAATAAGCTTATTATCCAAAATGTTAACTCTCTTCTCTCACCTTTATGCCCTTTACTAAGTTTTTTTTGTTTTCGATTCAAAATATATTTATTTGTTTGTTTTCGGATAACCACACCCGATTTTACAATTCACGCAGTAAATTAATTTCTTAATTTATTAAATTGTGGCCGTCTATCACGACATAGTAAAACAAATTGTACTTCCAGTTGTGAAGCCTTTGAATATGAGGTCTACGTTTGGCATTTCTTAATCCAAAAGCAAAACACTATAACTTTTGCTATCTATGTGACTTGGAGACATCTCTCTCTGGGAGGCGTTCTTGCAGAGTAAATTCCACAAGATATGTCAAAAAAACTAGATAATGGAGAATTCAAAGCAAACGAGTAAGTTTCTTTGTTTTATATTTCGTTTATTCAATAGGAATATGGCAAAGGATTTTATGTTTTCAGTTGTATTATGACCGATTCATCAATTGATATTAGAGTCTGTAAAATCCCTTTGTGATTGGAAGACTTTTATCTTCTTTTATTTCTCTTTCAAGTTTTTTTATATGTGCTAATCAAGCTTAAAGTCATTTGTGGATTTAAAAAACTGGATAATAAAGAACTCAAAATAACACTGTAAGAAAATTAGGTTTATTTTCCTTTATTCAATAAGAAAATCACAATCCCTTTTAGGTTTCCTGCACTTTGATGATCTATCCGTCATTTTTAAACTAAATGAACATATAATTTTATTATAAAAATCTAACTTATGTCACATTTAATCTATTTAACGAGCTACATAATGAAGTTCTATGCGAAGCCGTGGAATAGATGTGTCTTGATGATTTTTTTTCTTTTTTCCATTTATGAAAAAAACAGCGTTAGATAATTGAAATCAAAATCATTGTTCTTTCAAGAATATATTTTCAAATTCAATAACACCCATAAAAACATATCAAATTAGAAATAAAAAAAATTAATGAGTAAAAAAAGGAAAACAAAGATTTATAAATAAATTAATATACTATATACTTAGAGTTGCAGATTGAGGAATCTAGTAGTTTCCATATAATATAATATGTTCGATTGTAAAACTATTGTGTTTTATTTTTTAGTAATATATATATATATATATATATAGTATTAATAGCGTATCAACATACATTATTTTATTATGAATATTATGATTCTCGCTATCAGAAAATTATACGTATAGAATAAATAGTTATATTCTTTATTAATAGTTGTTTCAATCTTTTAGAAGTTCTCTAAAGTGAGAGATGAGATAGATTACAATTTTTAGAGTTTTATGATGAGAGATCTAACCAAACCATTTATATAAATCTCTTAAAATTGGTAAAAATATTCAAATAGATGAGAGATACAACAAAAAATTAACAGAAAAAGATCTAACAAAACTTGGATGAGATATAACCTAACTCAGTAAAACTAATCAAATTGAAACCATTTCAGATTCTCAAAATTTAAATGATATACTTTGATGATTCTTTGATTATTTCTTTAAATAATTATGGACAATCCATCTTCCATAAGTAGACAGCCTATCTTACTAGATATTTGGTTTCGAAAGAGAATAATCATGGTGCGATGATGATGTGACTGGACTACCAGCCGAGGTGATCTGCCATAAGTTATCGGTCTGATATGATGTGGGACCATTAGTACAAAGAATGAGGAATTTTTCCAAATAAAAATTTGATGTTATAGTGCAAGAGGTTGATCGGTTAACCAAAATGGGGCATATCAAAGAATCTCAATACCCTTTGTGGACAGCTAATCCCGTTTTAATCAAGAAAAAATATAAAAAATAGCGCATGTGTATTGACTTCACCGATCTTAATAGAGCATGTCCTAAAGATATTTTTTCAGTGCATCGCATAGATCATTTAGTGGATTCTACATCACGTAACAAGTTATCCTTTATGGATCCTTTTTTAGAGTATATCAGATATAGGTGGATCTGAATGATCAAGATTATACTATCTTTATTACTGATAGAGGGCTTCATTGCTATAAGGTGATGCCATCTGGGTTGAAGAATTTTGTAGCTACTTGTCAACAATTGGTAAATAAAACATTTGCTAACCAAATTGGCAGAATTATGGAAGTATATATAGATGACATGATGGTGAACACCTCGAGGAAGAAGATCACATAACTGATCTTCAAGAAACTTTATCTAACTTAGACACTATCAACTTGAAGTTGAACCCTGAAAATGTACTTTTGGAGTCCGAACTTGAAAGTTTATTGGATATGTCGTAAGTTAAAAATGGATTCAGGCCGATCCAGATTAGTTGAATGCTTTATTAGCCATGGATCCCGCTCGGATTACTAAACAATTCCAGAGAATAATCGAGCGATTGGATGCTTCACCTAATACATTGTTCAAACCCATTCAATGATATAAAATTTATATATATAGTTGTATCAGAGTATGCAGTAAGTGTTGTGTGAGTAAGGGAAGTGGATACTTACCCCCGTCTGGTGTATTACATAAATAAGAGTTTATTGGAAGCTGAGAAAATGTATTTGAAGTTAGAGAAATTAGCCCTAGAATTGGTGATAGCGACCATGAAAATGAGGCCATATTTTCAAGCACATTCGATCACGGTTCGAACATCTTTTCTTTTAAA
This sequence comes from Limnanthes douglasii subsp. nivea, assembly GCA_036936605.1. Lineage (NCBI taxonomy): Eukaryota > Viridiplantae > Streptophyta > Magnoliopsida > Brassicales > Limnanthaceae > Limnanthes > Limnanthes douglasii. The sequence continues at coordinate 175,734,450 of JAUPFV010000003.1, forward strand.
GAATGTTCTATAAAAAGCTGTCATATCAGGGAGAATGACTAAGTGGTCACTCGAGCTTGGAGACTATGATATTGATTTAGCACCCCAAACTGCAATCAAGGGTCAAGCTATAGTCGATTTCCTGATATAATTTCATATTAAATGGTCATGCGAAGAAGCTTAAGAAAAAAACATTAAGAAAGAGTAGGTAATCTGAACAAACGATGGGTCTCATGGTGGGATATGGAGCTGGAATTTGTCTAACCTCCCCTTATAGTGACATTATGTACCAAGCTATATGTTTTGGTTTCATGGCATCCAATAATGAATCAGAATATGAACCAGCTATAGCTGGTTTACGATTGGCTCAATTATATGGAGCAAAGAGGGTCTGGTTAGTAAGTGATTCCGAGTTACTTATTCATCAGGCTCAAGGGAAATCTGAAACTAAAAAAGATCAGTTGATGAAGTATCTGCAAGTTTTGAAGGAAGTAGCCATAATTTTTAAAAGCTTCTGGTATGAGCATGTCCCTAGGTATGAACATACTATGGCATATTCGTTATGCAAGAATGTCCATCCATAGGCTCAGGTCAAGGAAAAGAGGGTGGAGTTGAAGAAAATATGAACATATCTGGCATACAATCCAAAGATTGGAGGTACGAAATACAACAATTTAATACTGATGGAGTTCTACCTTCAAATAAATTTTGGCTAAAAAATTGAAGTACAAAGCTCGTGGTGTTAAGAGAAATTATTTACAAAAAATATTTTACCACGTCTCTTATACATTGACGACGGTTTGAAGAGTCCCAAAATATTCTATCTAAATTACATGATGGAGAAGGGTCAGTACATTGTGGTTATAAAGCTTTAACCATGAGAGTTTTGGTAGATGGATACTATTGGCCTACTATAAAGGCAGATGCCAAAGATATGGTCATAATATGTAATCTTTTCCAGAAATATGGGAATGAAATCCATGTGCCAGCAGTTCCCATGGAGTCAATATCTGAGCCCATACCTTTTGATAGATGGGGTTTGGAATTAATTGGACCTCTTCACATGGCCTCCGGAGAGTATCGAACGATAAATGTGGCAATAGACTATTTCTCTAAATATATCGAAGCTGCCCCACTAGTTGGAACCACCTCTAAGACAGTTATGTAATTTATCATATCTAACATATATTTTCAATTCAGAATTCCTCAGCATATTACTACAGACAATGGGCCACATTTTGACAATAAAAACATGGAAACATTTTGCACTTCCAGAGGAATTCAACGTTCCTTTTCTTCTCCTTTCCATCCTCAGGAAAATGGGCAGGTTGAAGTTTCTAATTGGACAATTTTAACAGGGTTAAAAAATAATCTTGAAGGAGGTGCAGGGAAATGGCTAAGGTATTTACAAGAAGTACATATAGAAACTACGTCCTCATTCTAGATAAAAAAATATTCCGAACAAAGTAACGATATGATAGTACGGAATCAGTTGGATCTGTTTGAAAAAATAAGAGTAAAGAAACATTTGAGAGCAGCACACTACTAAGGTTTGATGAGAAGTAGGTTTGCATCTAAAGTAAAAAAAATATTTCCAGATAGGGACAAAGTGTTGAGGAAAGTATTTTTACATACCAAAGAGAAAAGATTTGGGAAACTAGATGAAATGGGAAGGCCCATACATGGTACGTGAAAGAATCAAGCGAGGAACATATAGACTTGAAGACAAATAAGGCAATATGTTGAAACACCCATGGAACATTGAGCATCTCAGGTTGTACTTAGAATAAATATTTCTTATAAATATTTACTCTGTCATACTTCTATGTAAATATTTAGAGGCATGCTCTTTCCTACCCTAGTGGCGCGAGGCGGTTTTAATGAGGTGTCCAATTTTAAATGAATATTATTTTATGCATTTTTAAAGAATCATAGTGGATACAAAGAGATCGGATGAATTAAAAACCTATTAAACACATTCGGCCTTCAAATGAAATATCTTTGAAGTGATCGGGTGAATTCAACACCTATTAAACACCTTTGGTTCTTAAGTGAAATATCTTAGAAGTTGTCAGATGGATTAAACACTCATTTAAGACGTGGAAAAATTAAACACCCATTAAACATCTTTAGCCTTGAAATGAAATATTATTGAATGGCTCAAATATATTAAATATTGGTTAAACATTACATTTTAGACCACTGGATTGGGTTAATCCATCTATACCACTTTTAAATATCATTTCTTAATAAAATTGTAAAAAAACATAAGAGAGAAAAATGCATATGAAGAAAAAATACAACTTTAAAAACCGATTGAATCATCAGAAAATGTCTGATCCACCATTACACAAAATATCTTTGCCATCCAAAAACTTTTGTTTCAAACACAAAACTGAAAGTACAACAACTTTAGGGCTCGTTCCCTTCGATTTTTTCCTTACCTTCATCTTTCTCTTGTTTTTTCACTTTATCTTCATTATGCTTGGGGATTTTGGAATCAGTACTTGAACTTTCATCAAGTCCCTCATCGGAATCAGAATCACTTGGTGAAAAAACTCCATGTTTATCACCATATGGCATCCTATGGAAAGGTATCTCATCGTATGGTACAAACTTCCACAGAGCTCTAAGGTTCTTTTTTGGAAAGGTATCATGGAATAAAAAGACCATGTCCGCTTTAAAACCCTCATCCCTCTTTTCCATAAAATCCACCACACCGATATCATACTTTTCCACACCGGTAGTTGTTTCCAGATCGGAATATTTGGTCCATATGTCTCCTTAGACAGTCCCAGTGCTCAGTTGATTTTTCTCTTTGCCTAAAGTCTCCACTTTTTGTTGTTCGATTGAAAGGGAATTCTTTAATTCTAGATTACAAGTGTTAAAAAATTAAGGAGTAAAAAAAAACAAAGATTTATAAATAAATTAATATACTATATACTTAGAGTTGCAGATTGCGGAATCTAGTAGTTTCCATATAATATAATATGTTCGATTGTAAAACTATTGTGTTTTATTCTTTAGTAATATATATATATATATAGTATTAATAGCGTATCAACATACATTATTTTATTACGAATATTATGATTCTCGCTATGAGAAAATTATACTTATAGAATAAATAGTTATATTCTTTATTAATAGTTGTTTCAATCTTTTAGAAGTTCTCTAAAGAGAGAGACGAGATGGATTACAATTTTTAGAGTTTTATGGTGAGAGATCTAACCAAACCATTTATATAAATCTCTTAAAATTGGTAAAAATATTCAAATAGATGAGAGATACAACAAAAAATTAACGGAAAAAGATCTAACAAAACTTGGATGAGATATAACCTAACTCAGTAAAACTAATCATATTGAAACCATTTCAGATTCTCAAAATTTAAATGATATACTTTGATGATTCTTTGATTATTTCTTTAAATAATTATGGACAATCCATCTTCCATAAGTAGACAGCCTATCTTACTAGATATTTGGTTTCGAAAGAGAATAATCATGGTGCGATGATGATGTGACTGGACTACCAGCCTAGGTGATCTGCCATAAGTTATCAGTCTGATTTGATGTGGGACCATTAGTACAAAGAATGAGGAATTTTTCCAAATAAAAATTTGATGGTATAGTGCAAGAGGTTGATCGGTTAACCAAAATGGGGCATATCAAAGAATCTCAATACCCTTTGTGGACAGCTAATCTTGTTTTAATCAAGAAAAAATATAAAAAATAGCGCATGTGTATTGACTTCACCGATCTTAATAGAGCATGTCCTAAAGATGTTTTTTCGGTACCTCGCATGGATCATCTAGTGGATTCTACATCACGTAACAAGTTATCCTTTATGGATCCTTTTTCAGAGTATATCAGATATAGGTGGATCTGAATGATCAAGATCATACTATCTTTATTACTGATAGAGGGCTTCATTGCTATAAGGTGATGCCATCTGGGTTGAAGAATTTTGTAGCTACTTATCAACGGTTGGTAAATAAAACATTTGCTAACCAAATTGGCAGAATTATGGAAGTATATATAGATGACATGATGGTGAACACCTCGAGGAAGAAGATCACATAACTGATCTTCAAGAAACTTTATCTAACTTAGACAGTATCAACTTGAACTTGAACCCTGAAAATGTACTTTTGGAGTCCGAACTGGAAAGTTTATTGGATATGTCGTAAGTTAAAAATGGATTCAGGCCGATCCGGATTAGTTGAATGCTTTATTAGTCATGGATCCCGCTCGGATTACTAAACAATTCCAGAGAATAATCGAGCGATTGGATGCTTCACCTAATACATTGTTCAAACCCATTCGATGATATAAAATTTATATATATAGTTGTATCAGAGTATGCATTAAGTGTTGTGTGAGTAAGGGAAGTGGATAATTACCCCCGTCTGGTGTATTACATAAGTAAGAGTTTATTGGAAGATGAGAAAATGTATTTGAAATTAGAGAAATTAGCCCTAGAATTGGTGATAGCGACCATGAAAATGAGGCCATATTTTCAAGCACATTCGATCACGGTTCGAACATCTTTTCTTTTAAAGAATGTTCTACAAAAAGCTGTCATATCAGGGAGAATGACTAAGTGGTCAGTCGAGCTTGGAGACTATGATATTGATTTAGCACCCCAAACTGCAATCAAGGGTCAAGCTATAGTTGATTTCCTGATATAATTTCATATTAAATGGTCATGCGAAGAAGCTTAAGAAACAACGTTAAGAAAGAGTAGGTAATCTGAACAAACGGTGGGTCTCATGGTGGGATATGGAGCTGGAATTTGTCTAACCTCCCCTTATAACGACATTATGTACCAAGCTATATGTTTTGGTTTCATGTCATCCAATAATGAATAAGAATATGAACCAGCTATAGTTGGTTTACGATTGGCTCAATTATATGGAGCAAAGAGGGAGTTCTACAATCCAAAGATTGGAGGTACGAAATACAACAATTTAATACTGATGGAGTTCTACCTTCAAATAAATTTTGGCTAAAAAATTGAAGTACAAAGCTCGTGGTTTCCTGGTGTTAAGAGAAATTATTTACAAAAAATATTTTACCACGTCTCTTATACATTGACGACGGTTTGAAGAGTCCCAAAATATTCTATCTGAATTACATGATGGAGAAGGGTCAGTGCATTGTGGTTATAAAGCTTTAACCATGAGAGTTTTGTTAGATGGATACTGATAAGGAAATAGATTCACAAGGGACTTGAATGTAATTAATAAGGACTTAAATGATAAGTTTTATTAATAAAGAATAAGATTAAAGCTTTATAAGAAGAATAGGGACTGAACTGTAAATAGATCTTTTATGTAACCGAATTTGTAACTAACTCACTGGGCCTATTTAAAGAGGGCGAAGAGACTGATAACACCTATGAAATAATAAGAGGAGAAATATTATATTCACCATCTAAAAATCTCTCTGCTGATTCTTAGTCAATATTTTCTGTTCTCACCAAATTGGCGCTAGAAAGAGGGGTCGAAGATACCTTGATCGATAGATCAAAAATCGAGGTTTGAATTTTTTCGTTTTCTTGAAGCATTTCGTTTATATTTTCGTTGATCGGAGATGAATTCGGAGGAAGGAGATAATCCGTCTGTTCGAAAGGCTTTGGAGACATTGAGATCTGATCTACAAGAAAAAGAAGCAGATGAATCAGTTCCGATTCGATCAAATCAATTTGATTTTGAAGGTAAAATGAATGAGTTGATAAGAAAAGTGGCAGAACTTGATAAATTTGCTCAAAAGAAACAAGATAATAATGGCGCTAGAATTAGATCTGAAATAGCAAGAGGTAATCGGAATGATCAGTCAGATCCATCGAATGACGTTGGCGATGTTCAAGATGTTCAACGTAAAATACATTTTGAGCGTAAGAAGGAGCATAGTGGAATGAGAAAAAAGAAAAAGTTGCAGAAGCGACGGTATGTAGATTCTAGTGAAGAAGATTCTGAAAATTCGGAATCAGATGAAACACCAAGATATAAGCATTTTCGAAGTCATTCAAAAGAAGGAGGATACGAATTTTGGCCAGCTAAAATGTATAAGGAAGGAAGACAAAAGAAGGAAAGAGGAGTGTATTCTCCTTGGAAATTTGAAGGCGAGCCAAGTTTGTATGCTACTGTGGGAATGAGGAACGAAGACCAGTCTGTTCAAGGAGTAGATTGGAGGGATTCGCCGTTGATTAGTGCGATTAGATCTGTACCACTTCCGAGGCGGTTCGACATTTCTAAAATTGACAAGTTTGATGGAACTCAAGATCCAGATGATCATATAAAGCAATTCAAGAACTATATGACTAATTTCGAGGAAGATGATAAATTGGTTTGTAGAGCATTCTCTCAGACATTCAAAGGAACAACATTAAAATGGTATAATAAGATTCATGAGGAGTCCATTGTAAATTTCAAAGGCTTTTACACAGCTTTTCGAAGATAGTTTATGGGAAGCAAAGAAATGAGAGCTAACGGAGATACGATAATACAATGCAAGCAAGCTGTGGGAGAAAAGTTGAAGGATTATACTAAAAGATTTGTATCAACAAAAGCAGGATTAGATGATTGTGAGGAGGTGGTAGCTATGGCAGCGTTCCGACAAGGATTGTTGCCAGGAGATTTAGCTGATGAAACAACAAGGCGTAGGGCATTAACGTTTAGAGCTCTCATGGATCAGGTTGAAGATCAGATCAAAGTCGAAGAGTCTACTCGAGTTCGAGGAGGAAATAATGGTGTTCAGAAAGGAAATAGTCAAGTGGGAAATAACCAAGTGAGCGCTTCGAATAATAACTCGTCACGGGCGAGGGGTAGTCAAAATGTTTCCAATCGAGGAGGTTCGAACTCATACCAAGGGGGTTCTAATCAGCACACTTTTAATAATCAACACCAATACAGACCAAGATCGAATGTGTGGGTAAGACCAGAATATTATGAGGATTTGACTGAAAATGCGGCATCGATTTATGAGAAAACCAAGGGAACAGTGAATTTTAGAAAGCCGGCACCAATTAATAGACCAAGAGAGGAACGCAATAGCAGGTTTTGTAGGTATCATGATGATATTGGGCATGATACAAATGATTGTATTGCTTTGAAGAAGGAAATGCAGATTTTGATAGAGAATGGAAAATTGTTAGAGTATGTTAAAAGGAACGCTAAAGCCGTAACTCAAAAGGTAAGTAATCCTAACTCTAAGCAGGAAAGTGCATTGATGATTTTAGATGTTGCAGAGGATGAATTTGATGTGGCTTCGGAATATGTCGATCCAGACCCCAATCGATTGTTGCTGATGTCAGTTGATGAGCCGATGTGTAAGGGGCGTGTTCAAGATTTATGCGCGTTCTTTGAGTCATTGGCAATATTTGGGGGAGACTCAATGACTAATGATACTAATAATTCGAGGAAAAGACATATAGTAAATTTAACGCATCAAATTGAAGGAGGAGCATCAGCACATCTATACCATAAGAAGAATGTCCCATTTATAATTTTCGATGGAGATGATTTGAGAGGAGTTACAGGACCACATGAGGATGCAGTAGTCATTGGAGCCGAAGTGTGTGGGGTAGAAGTTCGACGAGTATTGATTGATACTGGAAGTTCTGCTAATGTGTTGTTCAAATCAACATATGATAGATTAAACCCTACGCCTCGGATAGAAAGGTCAGAAAGAACTATAATTGGGTTTACTCGTGCAAAAACAAACGTAGTAGGGGAATTTGAATGTGAAATTTCTATGGGAAAAGGACCTTTTAAAAAGAAAGTACAAGTACTTTTTATGGTGGTAGATTGTCCGTCGAGCTACAATGCTATCTTTGGAAGGTCATGGCTGGCAAAAATGTATGCTATAGTTTCTACAGTTCATCAATGCTTGAAATATGTAGTTGGGGATCGAATTGGTGTAGTTCGAAGTGATCAAAAAGTAGCTAGAGAGTGTTATGCTGCTGCATTTAGACTACGTGATAAAAGTACCGATGATCCAATGGAGAAATAGCAATTTGGGGGGTTGCCTTCTGGTAGTAAAGATGAAGGAATTGATGATCCGAGGTCAACCCCGAGTTCTGTGATAGTAAGTGAAGAAATAGAGGAATACGTCTTCGATAATAACAGAGTACTTCGAATTGGGACTTTATTGTCTTTATTAGTGCGAGAAAGGTTATTGAATTTTTTCTCTAAAAACTTGGATGTGTTTGCTTGGAAGTCTGACGATGTAGTGGGGGTCCCGATTGATATTATATGTCATAGTTTGGCTGTGGATTCGAAGATCAAGCCAATAATACAAAAATGAGAGCTTTTTCTTTGGAAAAATCTGAGGCCATAATTGCTGAAGTAGATAGATTGTATAAAATGGGGCACAACCTTTATCACTGATCGAGGTTTACATTGTTATAGAGTGATGCCGTTTGGATTGAGAAATGTTGGGTCTACATATCAAAGGTTGATGAATAAAGCATTTGCTTCACAAATAGGGAGGAATATCGAGGTATACATCGATGATATGCTAGTTAAGACCAAAAGTGATGATGATCATATTGATGATTTAGAAGAGACGTTTCTGAATCTTAGAGCAATACGGTTGAAGTTGAACCCAGAAAAATGCACGTTTGGAGTCCGATCGGGTAAGTTTCTAGGATATGTGATAAGTGAAAGAGGAATTGAAGTGGATCCAGAACAGTTGAAGGCTTTGATATCCATGTCTTCGCCTCGGAATATCAAAGAAGTGCAAATATTAACAGGCAGGTTAGCAGCTCTGAACAGATTCATTTCTCGTTTTTCAGATAAATGCTTGCCTTTTTTCCAGGTGTTACGTCGACCAAAGAATTTTGAGTGGACTTCGGATTGTAAAGAAGCTTTTGTTAAGATCAAAAATCTTTTGTCCTCTCCTGAAATATTATCAAAGCCTAGAGAAGGTGAACAACTGTTTTTTTTTGTATATAGCAGTATCGGATTATGCAGTGAGTGCAATTCTGATAAGTGAAGATACGGGAATTTCGAAGCCCGTTTATTATGTCAGTAAAAGTTTGGTTGATGCTGAAAAACGTTACTTAAAGCTCGAAAAATTGGCGTTGTGTATAATAGTGGCGGCGAGAAAAATGCGTCCTTACTTCCAAGCACATACAATTGTGGTTCGAACTTCTTATCCATTGAAAAATGTATTGAAAAAGCCAGATATCTTAGGAAGAATGACCAAGTGGTCTGTAGAATTGAGAGATTTCGATGTGTTGTTCTCTCCACGAACGGCTGTCAAATCTCAGGCCTTAGCAGATTTCTTTGTTGAGTTTCATTCGAGCAGGTCCGAAGAGAAAAAAGATGAAAAAATACACGCGAATCCGATGTGGACGGTATGAACTGATGGAGGGTCTAGTAATAAAGGTTCGAGTGCGGGGGTAGAATTGGTGGCACCGACAGGGGATTATATGTTTCAAGCTATAAGATTTGGATTTCATGCTTCGAATAATGAAGCTGAATATGAAGCAGTGTTAGCAGGATTACGGTTAGCAAAAATTTGTGGAGCAATATTCGTGCACTTAGAGACAGATTTGCAGTTAGTGGTTAACCATGTTAAAGGAATATCAGAAGCTAAAAAAGATCGTTTAGTTTTGTATTTGCAAGAACTTCGAAGTATGATGGCACAATTTGAAAATGTTGAGGGGGAGCATATTCGAAGAGGAAATAACACAATGGCTAATTCTTTAGCAACAATGGCTTACTCTGAAGAATATCCATGGATCGTGACACAACCATTGCCTTCGATTATAATAAGCTCTGAGCAATGTGAATTTGTTGAGGAGGTAGTAAATGATTCGGCGCGCATTCGAGGTGATTGGAGAACTGATTTGTTAAATTTTCTTACAAAGGGAATACTACCTCTTGATAAGAACTTGCTCAGGAAAATAAGGAGTAAAGCTCTTGGTTATGTGGTGTTGGATGGGGTATTGTATAAGAGGTCTGTGTCGAGGCCTTTATTACGATGTTTGAGTAAGCAAGAATCTCAAAACATTTGATCTGAATTACATGATGGAGATGGATCAGCTCATTGTGGTTTCAAAGCTTTAACACGTAGGGTATTGTTGGCAGGATATTATTGGCCTACTATATTGCAGGATGCCAAGTTATTAGTTCGAAGTTGTGATACTTGTCAAAGGTATGCACATTTGATACATAAACCAGCGACACCTCTAATGATAATCTCTGAGGCGGTTCCTTTTGATAGATGGGGGATTGATTTGGTAGGACCTTTGCCTATGGCTTCAGGTGGAAGACAGATGATTATTGTTGCAGTTGATTATTTTTCGAAGTGGGCAGAAGCAGAGCCTTTAGCTGGAACAAAAGCTAAGGATGTGATCAAGTTTATTCTAAGTAACATCTGCTACCGTTTTGGAGTTCCTCGAAAGATAACGACAGACAACGGTCCCCAATTTAATAACAAGGAAATGGACTCTTTTTGCTCCTCGAAAGGAATACAGCAATGCTTTTCTACTCCTTTCCACCCACAAGCAAATGGGCAAGTGGAAGTTACAAATAGATCTATTTTGGAGGGTTTGAAGAAAAATTTGGCGGGAGCAGCAGGGAAATGGCCAAATTATCTTCAAGAGGTGTTATGGGCATATCGTACAACTCCTAGAGAGGCCACAAAAGAGACTCCTTTTTCTTTGGTGTATGGAATGGATGCTGTATGCCCTGCTGAATCTACATTACCTTCCTATAGGCTATTGCATTATTCCGCAGTAGATAATGATGAAGCTAGAAGGATTGAGCTTGATTTGTTAGAGGAAAAGAGGGTTAAAGCACATTTGAATGTGGTTCATTATCAAACCTTAATGAGAAGCAGGTACGATGCTAAGGTTAAGAAGAGGGAGTTCAAAGTTGGTGATAAAGTGTTGCGAAAAGTATTTCTTCATACCAAGGATAAACACCTCGGAAAATTGGCTCCGAATTGGGAGGGTCCTTATGAAGTCAAAATGAAGGTTAAGCCAGGGTCATATAGGTTGTCTGATTGTGAGGGGAGGATGCTTAAACACCCTTGGAATATAGAACATTTGAAATTGTATTGTGAATAAAATCGAACTTAGAATTTTTGTAAAAGACAGACACACTCTTTCCTTATCTGTTGGCCCAGAAAGGTTTTAATGAGGTGTCTGGTAAAAATTGAAGTACATAATAAAATTTCTTTTGGCCATTGGTTGTTTAATATGATGAATGATTTGTTATTTTGGTAACTTGGCAAAGACTGATCATCTTTGAAAGTTGACCAAGAGTAATTTTCCAAAGCAATAGGTTTGAAGAAACAACATATTTCGAGATGCCACGTTTTATGAGCGCATCAAATTTTCGAGGGGCCACGTTTTATGAGTGCACCAAATTTTCGAGGTGCCACATTTTATGAGTGCACCAAATTTTCGAGGTGCCACGTTTTATGAGTGCACCAAATTTTTGAGGTGCCACGTTTAATGAGTGCACCAGAACTTTGAAATATTAAGATATTTGACTGTATTGATTTTGTCATGATTTGTCAGAAAGTTATGATATTTTGTTATACTTAGAAAGTTGTGTGCTAAATAAAGTAAGGAGATTCATAAAATTTAAATATGATTGTTTCATCGGATAAAGCTTGAAGCTTACAAAAAGGAGAAAACTACTTAAATAAATTACTGTTTAGTCGTCTTCCGATGACCCTTCAGAAGCGTCATCTTCTTCTGAAGAGCTTGATGCAACCACGAATGCTTCGTTTGGGCGATCTTCCTCGGGAACTTGTTTCCAAAATTCTGTTAAATTTAATTTTGGATAGGCGGCATGAATTTCTCGAAGAAGATTGACACCTGTTTGCGTTTGAGCCTTCTTGATACCATCAAGCATCAAAGAACCAACAGCAGCTTCGGCTTTCTTGATGGAATCCTTCTTTTCCTGCTCGAATCCTGTTTGAAGCATAGTCAATTGAGTTTGACAATTTTGCAGGCTTTCTTGAGTTTTCTTAACAAGTTCTTCAGCCTCGGTAGATTTTTTCTTTTCACCAGAAATAGCAATAGAATGTTGAGAATTTATATTGTCAAGAGCCAGACGATGAGAAGTCTCCATAGCTTCGATTTTTTCTTGATGCTCGTTAAGAAGTTTTCTTTTTTCAGCTTCGAAATTTCGAAGTGTTTTATCTTTCGAAGCTTTTTCAGATTCTGCTTCTTTTTTGCTCTTGATTAATTCTTGTGCAAGGAGCTCCAATTGAGTATGTGAATTGCTTACTTCTTCACACAATTTTTTGGCTGCAGCACCTAAGTTAGTAAAGGGTCGAAGGATCGAAGTTACCTCATTGGATCTTTCAGGATTGGGCAAGTTTGATAGGCGATGGACAGGAATAATTGCATTTGATGTTGAAGTTATGGCAGCCCCGGTAGAAGATGATGGAATGGTGTTGGTAGGCTGAGAATCTTCATAGGTGACTACGAAATCCCCACTCGAGTTGAAATCGTCAAGGTTAAGATATTCGTTTTCCTGGCTATCTCCTAGTGACAATCCTCCTTGAGGATTTTCTTCAATGAAGGTTTTCTCATGGACCTCGGAAGCCAATACATCTTCGAGCATTTCAGCTTCGTTCTTTTTCTTACTCCTTGGGGTAGGGGATTTGTCCATTTTCTTCTTCGAAGCATTATCTTCTTTCTTTTTCTTTTTTAGGATAGGTTCGTCTTCTTCAGATATTGGGGGAAGTGGAGATGCAGGCGTTTTTCGTTTCCTTGTAGGCTTCGAATTTTTAGAAGGGCTAGGATTACTTGTGTTGGACTTTTTAAGGGCCAGTTTTCCCTTCTTTTTTGGTGGCAGGTGACTATCAGATCGGTTCGTGGTGGGAAGATAAGTTTTCCCATCTCGTTCGAGTATTCTTTTGACCGCTTCAATGGGATCTGGGGGGAGCATCAGGTTTTCAGGGAAGTCAGCTCCCAAGGATATGCGCCAGAGATGGCTGTTGACGAAGTTGATTGGTTGAAAGGCGGAGTGAAAGCCATTTCCCCAGGCTTTCTGAGCCCATTCAGCCATTCTCTTGAAGATGGTCTTTGCAATTTTCCGACGACCTTTGAATCGCCTCGGAATTTCTGGGAAAAGAGTAAACAATTAGATAAGTAGGCCTGGTTAGTTTAACTAGGCTTAATAAATTGGGAAGAAATTATTAACAATAATAATCATGATTTACTTACTGTTATCTCTCCAGACGAGAGTAAGTTTTGAGGGGTTGTCATCGGAAATTTCTTTACCATTTTCCCAGGCTCCTGATAAAAAAACAAACCTTTGCTTCCAAAACTTGTCAGCTTCGAGGAGGTCATCGATAATCTTCAGATCATCCTCCAAAGTTAGGTAGTAGAATGGTAAAACTGGCCCCTTTGAGATTTTGGTCAGTAAAATGAAGTCTTCTATTTCGAGGGGGATGTTTCCTAGCCTCGACACCATAATGACGGAGAATAAAGTGAACAATTGGTTCGGAGTGACTTGTGTTGGGCACAACCCAAGAATTTCGAAGTACTCTACAATCATTGGATCAAGAGGAAATCGAAGTCCCCAGTTGAAAAGTTCAGGGTAAACTACCAATTCGTTTTTCTGGCAACTCAAAGGTGTTTCTCCTTCTGCTGGTAGACGAAGAACGATGTTGTCAGTTAATCCGCATAGTTTCTTAAGATTTTCTTTTTCTGATTCGGGGTAGTAAGTATAGGGTACGTTTTTTGGGGCTAGAATATACCGAAGACAAAGTGGTTTTAGGTTTTCCTGAACCAAGGCGGCAACATCTTCAGGGAGGGTAATAAGAGGTTTCTTTCCTCGAATATTTCTTGAAGGGTTTACTTCTTGTTCCGCCTCGGATTCGGTTTCGGCATTGGATTCAGTGGCTTCAGAATCATTTTCTTCATCAGTAACTTGAGTTTGAGTCTCAATTTGGGATTGTTTTTCAGTTTGAGTCTCAGTTTGGGATTGTTTTTCGTTTTCCATAAGAACTGGTTGACTATTTTCTGGAGTAACGTCAACCATTTCTTGTGGGGGAGGAGAGGAGGTTTCTGCATCATCACCCATTGCTAGGAAGGTTGGTTTTTTGTGAAATTTAACTTTAAGTGCTTCGGATTGTAGGATAGGTGATTTGGGTTGTAGTTTTTGAGGAATTAGAGATTTTTCAGAATTGACAGGCTTAGGTTTTCGATGTGGTCTTAGTGGTAGAAAAGTGGATTGATTTTGAGGAGGAGAAGATTGCTGGCTAGATTCTGGGTTTGATGCTAGGGGCGAAGATGAATTAACAAGGTTGGAATTGAAGTTACCGTATTTGAAGGTGGTAGAGGAGAAGCGGGGACAGTTGTAGATTAACCCAGCAACTCTGTATTCCTCAGCTCTTTCTCCAATACAGAGATAGTCATAAGCGCCAAACACTTGATTGCTAGGACCAGGAAAGAGAGGTTTCTTCGGTTTTCTTTGTTTTTTGGGTTTAGATCTTTTTTATTTGGGATATCTTCTCATACAATAGGCTTTAATCTGGGGAATTGTTTTTTGTGACTGAAGAAATCGACGTTTCCGGTGAAGGTAGCTAATGAGTTTGAAGGTTGAAGAAGAACCAGATGAAGATAGCTTAGGAACGATGATTTTTCAAAAAAGTTCTTAGTAAGATGGAGCTAAGTATTTATACTTGTGTAGGAGTAACAAAGAGAATTAGAAGAGGTAGAAAGGGTGAAGAGTTTTAATTGGGTAGAATACTGAACGTTAAGCTAGGAAAGAGAGTTTGCTACGTCATAAGTCTACTGGCAGACCTACTAGAGGAGGTCAAATCATTCTTCTAGGTGGGAATACAACTATTAGTTATATTAGACGACAACAAGTTCGAAGTGATGAAGTGTGGTGTAATGGGTATAATCCGAAGCAAAAGGGTTATTTATTGACATCAGTTTTACATTCGAAGTGAAGTTGTGACCCTCAAATTGTTTACGAGGAAAGAATTATCTGCTTAAGCCAACTTTCGAAGACAGTTAGTTCTTATAAAATAACTTTTATAAGAACTAAGGGGGCTACTGATAAGGAAATAGATTCACAAGGGACTTGAATGTAATTAATAAGGACTTAAATGATAAGTTTTATTAATAAAGAAGAAGATTAAAGCTTTATAAGAAGAATAAGGACTGAACTGTAAATAGATCTTTTATGTAACCGAATTTGTAACTAACTCACTGGGCCTATTTAAAGAGGTCGAAGAGACTGATAACACCTATGAAATAATAAGAGGAGAAAGATTATATTCACCATCTAAAAATCTATCTGCTGATTCTTAGTCAATATTTTCTGTTCTCACCAGATACTATTGGCCTACTATAAAGGCTAATGCCAAAGATATGGTCATAATATATGATCTTTTCTAGAAATATGTGAATGAAATCCATGTGAATATATATATATATATATACTATAAATTAATAAATAAATAAATTAAGAATTGTCAAAAGAACATAAATTCTCTTTGATAAATAAATAGATAAGAAATCCCATATTCTCAAACTATATATCTACTTTATTAATTATTAGTTGTTTTAAATGAAGATCATACTCCTATTATTCGACCAGATATTTGCATTCTTTTTTCGCGAGTCCTATTATCCAAAATGTTAACTCTCTTCTCTCACCTTTATCCCCTTTACTAAGGTTTTTTTGTTTTCGATTCAAAATATATTTATTTGTTTGTTTTCGGATAACCACACCCGATTTTACAATTCACGCAGTAAATTAATTTCTTAATTTATTAAATTGTGGTCGTCCATCACGACATAGTAAAACAAATTGTACTTCAAGTTGTGAAGCCTTTGAATATGAGGTCTAGGTTTGGCATTTCTTAATCCAAAAGCAAAACACTATAACTTTTGCTATCTATGTGACTTGGAGACATCTCTCTCTGGGAGGCGTTCTTGCAGATTAAATTCCACAAGATATGTAAAAAAAAACTAGATAATGGAGAACTCAAAGCAAACGAGTAAGTTTCTTTTTTTTATATTTCGTTTATTCAATAGGAATATGGCAAAGGATTTTATGTTTTCATTTGTATTATGACCGATTCATCAATTGATATTAGAGTCTGTAAAATCCCTTTCTGATTGGAAGACTTTTATCTTCTTTTATTTCTCTCTCAAGTTTTTTTATATGTGCTAATCAAGCTTAAAATCATTTGTGGATTTAAAAAACTGGATTATAAAGAACTCAAAATAAAACTCTAAGAAAATTAGGTTTATTTTCCTTTATTCAATAAGAAAATCATAATGCCTTTTAGGTTTCCAGCACTTTGATGATCTATCCGTCATTTTAAAACTAAATGAACATATAATTTTTGGATAAAAATCTAAATTATGTCACATTTAATCTATTTAACGAGCTACATAATGAAGTTCACTGCGAAGCCGTGGAATAGATGTGTCTTGATGATTTTTTTTTCTTTTTTCAGTTTATGAAAAAAACAACGTTGGATAATTGAAATAAAAATCATTGTTCTTTCAAGAATATATTTTCAAATTCAATAACACCCATAAAAACATATCAAATTAGAAATAAAAAAATTAATGAGTAAAAAAAGGAAAACAAAGATTTATAAATAAATTAATATATTATATACTTAGAGTTGCAGATCGAGGATTCTAGTAGTTTCCATATAATATAATATGTTCGATTGTAAAACTATTGTGTTTTATTTTTAGTAATATATATATATATATATGTATATATATATATATAGTATTAATAGCGTATCAACATACATTATTTTATTATGAATATTATGATTCTCGCTATCCGAAAATTATAGGTATAGAATAAATAGTTATATTCTTTATTAATAGTTGTTTCCATCTTTTAGAAGTTCTCTAAGGAGAGAGATGAGATAGATTACAATTTTTAGAGTTTTATGGTGAGAGATCTAACCAAAATATTTATATAAATCTCTTAAAAATGGTAAAAATATTCAAATAGATGAGAAATACAACGAACAAATTAACGGAAAAAGATCTAACAAAACTTGGATGAGATATAACCTAACTCAGTAAAACTAATCAAATTGAAACAATTTTAGATTCTCAAAATTTAAATGATATACTTTGATGATTCTTTTATTATTTCTTTAAATAATTATGGACAATCCATCTTCCATAAGTAGACAGCATATCTTACTAGATATTTGGTTTCGAAAGAGAATAATCATGGTTCGATGATGATGTGACTGGACTACCAGCCGAGGTGATCTGCCATAAGTTATCGGTCTGATATGATGTGGGACCATTAGTACAAAGAATGAGGAATTTTTCCAAATAAAAATTTGATGTTAGAGTGCAAGAGGTTGATCGGTTAACCAAAATGGGGCATATCAAAGAATCTCAATACCCTTTGTGGACAGCTAATCCCGTTTTAATCAAGAAAAAATATAAAAAATAGCGCATGTGTATTGACTTCACCGATCTTAATAGAGCATGTCCTAAAGATATTTTTTCAGTGCCTCGCATAGATCATTTAGTGGATTCTACATCACGTAACAAGTTATCCTTTATGGATCATTTTTCAAAGTATATCAGATATAGGTGGATCTGAAGGATCAAGATCATACTTTCTTTATTACTGATAGAGGGCTTCATTGCTATAAGGTGATGCCATCTGGGTTGAAGAATTTTGTAGCTACTTATCAACGGTTGGTAAATAAAACATTTGCTAACAAAATTGGCATAATTATGGAAGTATATATAGATGACATGATGGTGAACACCTCGAGGAAGAAGATCACATAACTGATCTTCAAGAAACTTTATCTAACTTAGACACTATCAACTTGAAGTTGAACCCTGAAAATGTACTTTTGGAGTCCGAACTGGAACGTTTATTGGATATGTCGTAAGTTAAAAATGGATTCAGGCCGATCCAGATTAGTTGAATGCTTTATTAGTCATGGATCCCGCTCGGATTACTAAAGAATTCGAGAGAATAATCGAGCGATTGGATGCTTCACCTAATACATTGTTCAAACCCATTCAATGATATAAATTTTTTATATTTAGTTGTATCAGAGTATGCAGTAAGTGTTGTGTGAGTAAGGGAAGTGGATAATTACCCCCGTCTGGTGTATTACATAAGTAAGAGTTTATTGGAAGCTGATAAAATGTATTTGAAATTAGAGAAATTAGCCCTAGAATTGGTGATAGCGACCATGAAAATGAGGCCATATTTTCAAGCACATTCGATCACGGTTCGAACATCTTTTCTTTTAAAGAATGTTCTACAAAAAGCTGTCATATCAGGGAGAATGACTAAGTGGTCAGTCGAGCTTGGAGACTATGATATTGATTTAACACCCCAAACTGCAATCAAGGGTCAAGCTATAGTTGATTTCCTGATATAATTTCATATTAAATGGTCATGCGAAGAAGCTTAAGAAAAAAACGTTAAGAAAGAGTAGGTAATCTGAACAAACGGTGGGTCTCATGGTGGGATATGGACCTGGAATTTGTCTAACCTCCCCTTATAGTGACATTATGTACCAAGCTATATGTTTTGGTTTCATGGTATCCAATAATGAATCAAAAAATATGAACCAGCTATAGCTGGTTTACGATTGGCTCAATTATATGGAGCAAAGAGGGTCTGGTTAGTAAGTGATTCCCAGTTACTTATTCATCAGGCTCAAGGGAAATCTGAAACTAAAAAAGATCAGTTGATGAAGTATCTGCAAGTGTTGAAGGAAGTAGCCATAATTTTGAAAAGCTTTTGGTATGAGCATGTCCCTAGGTATGAGCATACTATGGCATATTCCCTAGCTACCATCGCCTACTCTGAAGTGTACCCATGGATCCTTATGCAAGAATGTCCATCCATAGGCTCAGGTCAAGGAAAAGAGGGCGGAGTTGAAGAAAATATGAACATATCTGGCATACAATCCAAAGATTGGAGGTACGAAATACAACAATTTAATACTGATGGAGTTCTACCTTCAAATAAATTTTGGCTAAAAATTTGAAGTACAAATCTCGTGGTTTCCTGGTGTTAAGAGAAATTATTTACAAAAAATATTTTACCACGTCTTTTATACATTGACGGCGGTTTGAAGAGTCCCAAAATATTCTATCTGAATTACATGATGGAGAAGGGTCAGTGCATTGTGGTTATAAAGCTTTAACCATGAGAGTTTTGTTAGATGGATACTATTGGCCTACTATAAAGGCAGATGCCAAAGATATGGTCATAATATGTGATCTATTCCAGAAATATGGGAATGAAATCCATGTGCCAGCAGTTCCAATGGAGTTAATATCTGAGCCCATACCTTTTGATAGATGGGATTTGGAATTAATTGGACCTCTTCACATGGCCTCCGAAGGGTATCGAACGATAAATGTGGCAATAGACTATTTCTCTAAATATATCGAAGCTGCCCCACTAGTTGGAACCACCTCTAAGACAGTTATGTAATTTATCATATCTAACATATATTTTCAATTCGGAATTCCTCAGCATATTACTACAGACAATGGGCCACATTTTGACAATAAAAACATGGAAACGTTTTGCACTTCCAAAGGAATTCAACATTCCTTTTCTTCTCCTTTCCATCCTCAGGAAAATGGGCAGGTTGAAGTTTCTAATCGGACAATTTTAACAGGGTTAAAAAATAATCTTGAAGGAGGTGCAGGGAAATGGCTATGGTATTTGCAAGAAGTACATATAGAAGCTACGTCCTCATTCTAGATACACAAATATTCCGAACAAAGTAACGATGTGATAGTAAGGAATCAGTTGGATCTGTTTGAAAAAAGAAGAGTAAAGAAACATTTGAGACCAGCACACTACTAAGGTTTGATGAGAAGTAGGTTTGCATCTAAAGTAAAAAAAATATTTCCAGATAGGGACAAAGTGTTGAGGAAAGTATTTTTACATACCAAAGAGAAAAGATTTGGGAAACTAGATGAAATGGGAAGGCCCATACATGGTACGTGAAAGAATCAAGCGAGGAACATATAGACTTGAAGACAAAGAAGGCAATATGTTGAAACACCCATGGAACATTGAGCATCTCAGGTTGTACTTAGAATAAAAATTTCTTATAAATATTTACTTTGTCATACTTCTATGTAAATATTTAGAGACATGCTCTTTCCTACCCTAGTGGCGCGGGGCGGTTTTAATGAGGTGTCCAGTTTTAAATGAATATTATTTTATGCATTTCTAAAGAATCATAGTGGATACAAAGAGATCGGATGAATTAAACACCTATTAAACACCTTCGGCCTTCAAATGAAATATCTTTGAAGTGATCGGGTGAATTAAACACCTATTAAACACCTTTGGTTCTTCAGTGAAATATCTTAGAAGTAGTCAGATGGATTAAACACTCATTTAAGACGTGGAAAAATTAAATACCCATTAAATATCTTTAGCCTTGAAATGAAATATTATTGAATGGCTCAGATATATTAAATATTGGTTAAACATTACATTTTAGACCACCGGATTGGGTTAATCCATCTATACCACTTTTTAATATCATTTTTTAATAAAATTGTAAAAAAACATAAAAGAGAAAATTGCGTATGAAGAAAAAATACAACTATAAAAACCGATTGAATCATCAGAAAATGTCTGATCCACCATTACACAAAATATCTTTGCCATAAAAAAACTTTTGTTTCAAACACAAAACTGAAAGTACAACAACTTTAGGGCTTTTGGGGCTTTTGGCATCAGTACTTGAACTTTCATCAAGTCCCTCATCGGAATCAGAATCACTTGGTGAAAAAACTCCATGTTTATCACCATATGGCATCCTATGGAAAGGTATCTCATCGTATGGTACAAACTTCCACAGAGCTCTAAGGTTCTTTTTTGGAAAGGTATCATGGAATAAAAAGAACATGTCCGCTTTAAAACCCTCATCCCTCTTTTCCATAGAATCCACCACACCGGTAGCATACTTCTCCACACCGGTAGTTGTTTCCAGTTCAGAATATTTGGTCCATATGTCTCCTTAGACAGTCCCAGTGCTCAGTTGATTTTTCTCTTTGCCTAAAGTCTCCACTTTTTGTTATTCTATTGAAAGGGAATTCTTTAATTCTTGATTGGAAGTGTTAAAAAATTAATGAGTAAAAAAAAAGAAAACAAAGATTTATAAATAAATTAATATACTATATACTTAGAGTTGCAGATTGCGCAATCTAGTAGTTATTGTAAAACTATTGTGTTTTATTCTTTAGTAATATATATATAGTATTAATAGCGTATCAACATACATTATTTTATTACGAATATTATGATTCTCGCTATCAGAAAATTATACTTATAGAATAAATAGTTATATTCTTTATTATTACACGTGAATCGTTGTTTCAATCTTTTAGAAGTTCTATAAAGAGAGAGATAAGATAGATTACAATTTTTAGAGTTTTAAGGTGAGAGATCTAACCAAACCATTTATATAAATCTCTTAAAATTGGTAAAAATATTCAAATAGATGAGAGATACAACAAAAAATTAACGGAAAAAGATCTAACAAAACTTGGATGAGATATAACCTAACTCAGTAAAACTAATCAAATTGAAACCATTTCAAATTCTTAAAATTTAAATGATATACTTTGATGATTTCTTTAAATAATTATAGATAATCCATCTTCCATAAGTTGACAGCCTATCTTACTAGGTATTTGGTTTCCAAAGAGATTAATCAAATTGACCTCTTTTACTTTTCTTGGTTTCTCTCTCGTTTTATTTTTTGTCATTTTTAATAAAGTTGTTTTTTCAATTCTGAAACACGCTATTATATAAAATGTCTAACTTACCGAATTTCAAACTAAATTTTTATTACTTGATCTTAAAACATAAATTTTATGTTATAATATATGATTTGAAGTTCAAATTATAATATAAAAAAATAGTGTTTGTTAAGTTGTCATTTTTAAGGGTCGTAGCCATATATAAATATTTTCTCTTACGAATAACCCTAACATCTATATAATCACCTACATGATACATATTTTATCGATTTATTTTTATTAAAAATAACAATTTTATCTATTTATTTTTATTAAATACGATCGCCAAAGACATCGATAAAACACTTGGCGAACTATAGATAAAATATGTGACGATGAGTGGAGGTGGCTTTCTGTCGGAACCAAAAACCTATAAGGAAGGATTTGGTTGGTGATGATCCGAAGAAAATTAGTAAACCACGGTGAAGACACGGTTACAGAAAGCTTTATTGGTAGAACAAGAGAGTGCTACAAAAATTACTGATAGCGAGAATCATAATAATCGTATGGAATTATTTAATTCTTGATTGGAAGTGTTAAAAAATTAAAGAGTAAAAAAAAAGAAAACAAAGATTTATAAATAAATTAATATACTATATGCTTAGAGTTGCAGATTGCGGAATCTAGTAGTTTCCATATAATATAATATGTTCGATTGTAAAACTATTGTGTTTTATTCTTTAGTAATATATTAATAGCGTATTAACATACATTATTTTATTACGAATATTATGATTCTCGCTATGAGAAAATTATACTTATAGAATAAATAGATATATTCTTTATTATTACACGTGAATCGTTGTTTCAATCTTTTAGAAGTTCTCTAAAGAGAGAGATAAGATAGATTACAATTTTTAGAGTTTTAAGGTGAGAGATCTAACCAAACTATTTATATAAATCTCTTAAAATTGGTAAAAATATTCAAATAGATGAGAGATACAACAAAAAATTAACGGAAAAAGATCTAACAAAACTTGGATGAGATATAACCTAACTCAGTAAAACTAATCAAATTGAAACCATTCTTAAAATTTAAATGATATACTTTGATGATTTCTTTAAATAATTATAGATAATACATCTTCCATAAATAGACAGCCTATCTTACTAGGTATTTGGTTTCGAAAGAGATTAATCAAATTGACCTTTTTTACTTTTCTTTGTTTCTCTCTCATTTTATTTTTTTGTCATTTATAATAAAGTTGTTTTTTCAATTCTGAAACAGGCTATTATATAATATGTCTAACTTACCGAATTTCAAACTGAACTTTTATTACTTGATCTTAAAACATAAATTTTATGTTATAATATATGATTTGAAGTTCAAATTATAATAAAAAAAAATAGTGTTTGTTAAGTTGTCATTTTTAAGGGTCGTAGCCATATATAAATATTTTCTCTTACGAATAACCCTAACATTTATATAATCACCTACATGATACATATTTTATCGATTTATTTTTATTAAAAATAACAATTTTATCTATTTATTTTTATTAAATATGAAGACATCGATAAAACACGTGACGAACTATAGATAAAATATGTGACGATGAGTGGAGGCGGCTTTCTATCGGAACCAAAAAGCTATAAGGAAGGATTTGGTTGGTGATGATCCGAAGAAAATTAGTAAACCACCATGAAGACACGGTTACGGAAAGCCTTATTGATAGAACAAGAGAGTGCTACAAAAATCACTTATATATTAAGTTGAAGTTTTAATTTACGTGTTCCCATTTCGTTATAGAATTTAGACGGAAGCTAAGAGTAACGAACATAGACGTTCTGCAATAGTTCAAATTTTGATCGGATAAGAAGATAGAAAGCATGAGAATCTTGTTCTTTGGAAACTTAGATCTGGAAGACACATTTCACACAATCAAGCATCCATTTTGAGGGATCATAAATAACTCTTTTAGAGAATGAAAAACAAAAATACAAAAATGCAAAAAAAACATACAAAGAGCCTTTTTTATTCTAAAAAATATTATTAACAAACCCTAAGTCTAGTTAGTCCCTCCAATCAAACCTTTAAGCTTTTGAACCTGCGTGATATCCAAAAATGTTGTTTGTGCAATCAAGTTAGAAGGCAAATCATTTCCAAAGATATTTGTCGGTAAAATCTGGAAACCCGGAGATTCGCTACTCCAGCTAACAATTCCCGAAGCCGGTGTAGTTACATTATTCACCACAAAATGCAACAACCCTTTAGGAACAACAAAAGAATCTCCGCCCTTTAGAGTTTTTGTGTAAACTTTGTTAGCAGTACTGGAGACTGTAAGATTAAATTATGTAGTAGGATTTCGGAAAAACAGGAACACAAAACACGGCCTTGATAGATAGCATCAAGTGGTTTGAAGCCGTTTTATTCCGTTTATGTTTCAGTTATTCTACAATGTAATATATAAGATATTATGTTAGTGAAATGAATTAACCTTTTCACATAAACTTTGTTGTCTCTGTTTCATTTTTTAACGCAATCCTAGATTCTAAAGAAACAGACGGATTAAAATCATATATTCACACAAATACAGGAGGATTAAAATCCATCAATTGGTATCAGAGCCGCAATGTGGCATACGCCAGGACGGGATGATAGTTACGCCAGTGTGGTCAGAGGCAGTAGAGACATGCAGACAGGAGTTTCTGGAGGTAGATCTGTCTCGAGGGAAAAATCCCTATCCTTCCAGTACCCGAAACTGTCTGGTACAATGGGCTATGCAGATGAAAATTTTCATGCGCATCCAGGGAGTTTGGGAAGCAGTGGAGTCAATGGTTGACACACAAACAGACCAACTTGCACTCGCTGTTCTCTACCAAGGATTCAATGAAGAGACGTTATATCAAATTCTGGATAAAGACACCGCAAAAGGAGTGTGGGATGCGTTGAAAGAGACTCATGTTGGAGCAGATCATGCTGTTAAAGTCAGAACTCAAGCGTTAAGAAGAGAACTAGACAGCATGGACATGGCTGAGAATGAATCCGTTGATGAGTATACCAGAAAGATGACCATGATAGTCGGTAAGATAAGGTCTCTTGGAGCAAACATTGACAACAGTTATGTCATCGAAAAATTGCTACGATCGGTGTCATCAAAATTTATGTCAGTGGCCACGACTATTGTAGAGTTTGGTGATATCTCCTCCAAGTCAATCATAGGCTCTTTAAAAGCCTTTGAAGATAAGATGACAAAGTTTGAAGAAAAGAAAGGTGTTGAAAAAATCTTGTACGCGAAGAGACAGATATGCAAAACAGGGATCAAGGCAGTTCGAGTAACAGAGAAAGAGGCCCAGAAAATGGAGGAGGCCGAGACAGGGAAAAGGGTCGAGGCAAAAATAATTACAACAAGGAAGGTGAGAGACATAAGAAACACGATTCCACCTTTGACATAAAAAAGGTCAGATGTTACAACTGCCATAATATGGTCATTTTCCTGTAAATTGTGGGTACAAGACAGAAAAAAATCTTCACTAATTCAGCAAGTGGAGGAAGAAGCTACGTTGCTTGCAGCGGAGATAAACTTCGATACTTCTGTTAAATGAAGATGGATTATCGAGTGACTACAAAATTGAGGGAGAGAAATGTAAGATTAAATTATGTGGTCAGAATTTCGGAAAAACAGAAACACAAAACACGGCCTTGATAGATAGGATCAAGTGGTTTGAAGCCGTTTTATTCCGTTTATGTTTCAGTTATTCTACAATGTAATATATAAGATATTATGTTAGTGAAATGAATTAACCTTTTCACATAAACTTTGTTAAACTTTGTTGTCTCTGTTTCATTTTTTAACGCAAACCTAGATTCTAAAGAGCCATGGCAATGCCAAGACCGTTTAGACCGGGGACTTCTCCGAGTAATGCTAGTCTTACACCAGCTTTGACAAAATTTGAGGTGTTAGTAACTATGTTAAGACCCGAGGTTGAAAAATCATCTACCGTAACAGTATTGGGATCTTTACAATTGTAACCGCTGGGACCTTGAGGGGCTTTTGTGTCTGCTACGCAGAAATCTTGGACAGTGGCGTAAGAAGTAGAGAAAAACAGAACACAAAAAAAGACTAGCGAGGAGGCAGGAGTGATCATTCTTGTCATACTTGTTTTGTTTTAGTGTTCTCTACTTTGTGTTTTGTGTGATTGTCTGTTGTTCTTGTGTTATTTTATAGAGAAGACATTCATGTATAGACATAGCAACTTATTAGTGCCATTTATTTCCATACGATTTCAGATTATACGTTACAGATTCTTGTTAGGAAAATATATAAATTATTGTTTATGAATTTCATTTTATTTCCAAAATTTGAATGGGCAAACCAACATAAAATCCTACCAACATAAAATCCTATCTTGAATTGTGCTCAAATTAAGAATTGTCAAAAGAACATAAATTCTCTTTGATAAATAAATAGATAAGAAATCCCTTATTTCTCAAACTATCTACTTTATTAATTATTAGTTGTTTTAAATGAAGATCATACTCCTATTATTCGACCAGATATTTGCATTCTTTTTCCGTGAGTGCATAATCACTAAGACGTAGGAGAGTATAATTGGACTAAACTATATCTAATAACCTTATTATCCAAAATGTTAACTCTCTTCTCTCACCTTTATCCCTTTTACTAAGTTTTTTTGTTTTCGTTTCCAAATATATTTATTTGTTTGTTTTCGGATAACAACACCCGATTTTACAATCCACGCAGTAAATTAATTTCTTAATTTATTAAATTGTGGCCGTCCATCACGACATAGTAAAACAAATTATACTTCAAGTTGTGAATCCTTTGAATATGAGGTCTAGTTTTGGCATTTCTTAATCCAAAAGCAAAACACTATAACTTTTGCTATCTATGTGACTTGGAGACATCTTTCTGGGAGGCGTTCTTGCAGATTAAATTCCACAAGATATGTAAAAAAAACTAGATAATGGAGAACTCAAAGCAAACGAGTAAGTTTATTTGTTGTATACTTCGTTTATTCAATAGGAATATGGCAAAGGATTTTGTGTTTTCAGTTGTATTATGACCGATTCATCAATTGATATTAGAATCTGTAAAATCCCTTTGTGATTGGAAGACTTTTATCTTGTTTTATTTCTCTTTCAAGTTTTTGATATGTGCTAATCAAGCTTAAAGTCATTTGTGGATTTAAAAAACTGGATAATAAAGAACTCAAAATAAAAATGTAAGAAAATTAGGTTTATTTTCCTCTATTCAATAAGAAAATCAAAATGCCTTTTAGGTTTCCTGCAGTTTGATGATCTATCCGTCATTTATAAACTAAATGAACATATAATTTTCTGATAAAAATATAACTTATGTCACATTTAATCTATTTAACGAGCTACATAATGAAATTCACTGCGAAGCCGTGGAATAGATGTGTCTTGATGATTTTTTTTTCTTTTTTCCATTTATGAAAAAAAACAACGTTGGATAATTGAAATAAAAATCATTGTTCTTTGAAGAATATATTTTCAAATTCAATAACACCCATAAAAACATATCAAATTAGAAATAAAAAAATTAATGAGTAAAAAAAGGAAAACAAAGATTTATAAATAAATTAATATACTATATACTTAGAGTTGCAGATTGAGGAAACTAGTAGTTTCCATATAATATAATATGTTCGATTGTAAAACTATTGTGTTTTATTTTTTAGTAATATACATGTGTATATATATAGTATTAATCGCGTATCAACATACATTATTTTATTATGAATATTATGATTCTCGCTATCAGAAAATTATAATTATAGAATAAATAGTTATATTCTTTATTAATAGTTGTTTCAATCTTTTAGAAGTTCTCTAAAGAGAGAGATGAGATAGATTACAGTTTTTAGAGTTTTATGGTGAGAGATCTAACCAAACCATTTATATAAATCTCTTAAAATTGGTAAAAATATTCAAATAGATGAGAGATACAACAAAAAATTAACGGAAAAAGATCTAACAAAACTTGGATGAGATTAACCTAACTCAGTAAAACTAATCAAATTGAAACCATTTCAGATTCTCAAAATTTAAATGATATACTTTGGTGATTCTTTGATTATTTCTTTAAATAATTATGGACAATCCGTCTTTCATAAGTAGACAGCCTATCTTACTAGACATTTGGTTTCGAAAGAGAATAATCATGGTGCGATGATGATGTGACTGGACTACCAGCCGAGGTGATCTGCCATAAGTTATCGGTCTGATATGATGTGGGACCATTAGTACAAAGAATGAGGAATTTTTCCAACTAAAAATTTGATGTTATAGTGCAAGAGGTTGATCGGTTAACCAAAATGGGGCATATCAAAGCATCTCTATACCCTTTGTGGACAGCTAATCCCGTTTTAATCAAGAAAAAATATAAAAATTAGCGCATGTGTATTGACTTCACCGATCTTAATAGAGCATTTCCTAAAGATATTTTTTCAGTTCCTCGCATAGATCATTTAGTGGATTCTACATCACGTAACAAGTTATCCTTTATGGATCCTTTTTCAGAGTATATCAGATACAGGTGGATCTGAATGATCAAGATCATACTATCTTTATTACTGATAGAGGGCTTCATTGCTATAAGGTGATGCCATCTGGGTTGAAGAATTTTGTAGCTACTTATCAACGGTTGGTAAATAAAACATTTGCTAACCAAATTGGCAGAAATATGGAAGTGTATATAGATGACATGATGGTGAACACCTCGAGGAAGAAGATCACATAACTGATCTTCAAGAAACTTTATCTAACTTAGACACTATCAACTTGAAGTTGAACCCTGAAAATGTACTTTTGGAATCCGAACTGGAAAGTTTCTTGGATATGTCGTAAGTTAAAAAAGGATTCAGGCCGATCCAGATTAGTTGAATGCTTTATTAGTCATGGATCCCGCTCGGATTACTAAAGAATTCCAGAGAATAATCGAGCGGTTGGATGCTTCACCTAATACATTGTTCAAACCCATTCAATGATATAAACTTTATATATTTAGTTGTATCAGAGTATGCAGTAAGTGTTGTGTGAGTAAGGGAAGTGGATAATTACCCCCGTCTGGTGTATTACATAAGTAAGAGTTTATTGGAAGCTGAGAAAATGTATTTGAAATTAGAGAAATTAGCCCTAGAATTGGTGATAGCGACCATGAAAATGAGGCCATATTTTCAAGCACATTCGATCACGGTTCGAACATCTTTTCTCTTAAAGAATGTTCTACAAAAAGCTGTCATATCAGGGAGAATGACTAAGTGGTCAGTCGAGCATGGAGACTATGATATTGATTTGGCACCCCAAACTGCAATCAAGGGTCAAGCTATAGTTGATTTCCTGATATAATTTCATATTAAATGGTCATGCGAAGAAGCTTAAGAAAAAAATGTTAAGAAAGAGTAGGTAATCTGAACAAACGGTGGGTCTCATGGTGGGATATGGAGCTGGAATTTGTCTAACATCCCCTTGTAGTGACATTATGTACCAAGCTATATGTTTTGGTTTCATGGCATCCAATAATGAATCAGAATATGAACCAGTTATAGCTGGTTTACGATTGGCTCAATTATATGGAGCAAAGAGGGTCTGGTTAGTAAGTGATTCCCTGTTACTTATTCATCAGGCTCAGGGGCAATCTGAAACTAAAAACGATCAGTTGATGAAGTATCTGCAAGTGTTGAAGGAAGTAGCCATAATTTTTAAAAGCTTCTGGTATGAGCATGTCCCTAGGTATGAGCATACTATGGCAGATTCCTTAGCTACCATCGCCTACTCTGAAGTGTACCCATGGATCCTTATGCAAGAATGTCCATCCATAGGCTCAGGTCAAGGAAAAGAGGGCGGAGCTGAAGAAAATACGAACATATCTGGCATACAATCCAAAAATTGGAGGTACGAAATACAACAATTTATTACTGATTTGAGTTCTACCTTCAAATAAATTGTGGCTAAAAAATTGAAGTACAAAGCTCGTGGTTTCCTGGTGTTAAGAGAAATTATTTACAAAAAATATTTTACCACGTCTATTATACATTGACGACGGTTTGAAGAGTCCCAAAATATTCTATATGAATTACATGATGGGGAAGGGTCAGTGCATTGTGGTTATACAGCTTTAACCATGAGAGTTTTGTTAGATGGATACTACTGGCCTACTATAAAGGCAGATGCCAAAGATATGGTCATAATATGTGATCTTTTCCAGAAATATGGGAATGAAATCCATGTGCCAGCACTTCCCATGGAGTCAATATCTGAGCCCATACCTTTTGATAGATGGGGTTTGGAATTAATTGGACCTCTTCATATGGCCTCCGGAGGGTATCAAACGATAAATGTGGCAATAGACTATTTCTCTAAATATATCGAAGCTGCCCCACTAGTTGGAACCACCTCTAAGACAGTTATGTAATTTATCATATCTAACATATATTTTCAATTCGGAATTCCTCAGCATATTACTACAGACAATGAGCCACATTTTGACAATAAAAACATGGAAACGTTTTGCACTTCCAGAGAAATTCAATATTTCTTTTCTTCTCCTTTCCATCCTCGGGAAAATGGGCAGGTTGAAGTTTCTAATTGGACAATTTTAACAGGGTTAAAAAATAATCTTGAAGGAGGTGCAGGGAAATGGCTAAGGTATTTGCAAGAAGTATTGTGGGCTTACCGAACTACTCCTTATACAGCTACTCAAGAATCACCTTTTTCTTTTGTGTATGGGATAGATGCATTCATACATATAGAAGCTACTTTGTCCTCATTCTAGATACAAAACTATTCCGAACAAAGTAATGATATGATAGTAAGGAATCAGTTGGATCTGTTTGAAAAAAGAAGAGTAAAGAAACATTTGAGAGCAGCACACTACTAAGGTTTGATGAGAAGTAGGTTTGCATCTAAAGTAAAAAAAATATTTCCAAATAGGGACAAAGAGTTGAGGAAAGTATTTTTACATACCAAAGAAAAAAGATTTGGGAAACTAGATGAAATGGGAAGGCCCATACATGGTACGTGAAAGAATCAAGCGAGGAACATATAGACTTGAAGACAAAGAAGGCAATATTTTGAAACACCCATGGAACATTGAGCATCTCAGGTTGTACTTAGAATAAAAATTTCTTATAAATATTTACTTTGTAATACTTATATGTAAATATTTAGAGGCATGCTCTTTCCGACCCTAGTGGCGCGGGGCGGTTTTAATGAGGTGTCCAGATTTAAATGAATATTATTTTATGCATTTTTAAAGAATCATAGTAGATACAAAGAGATCGGATGAATTAAACACCTATTAAACACCTTCGGCCTTTAAATGAAATATCTTTGAAGTGATCGGATGAATTAAACACCTATTAAACACCTTTGGTTCTTAAGTGAAATATCTTAGAAGTAGTCAGATGGATTAAACACTCATTTAAGACGTGGAAAAATTAAATACCCATTAAATATCTTTAGCCTTGAAATAAAATATTATTGAATGGCTCAGATATATTAAAGATTGGTTAAACATTACATTTTAGACCACCGGATTGGGTTAATCCATCTATACCACTTTTAAATATCATTTTTTAATAAAATTATAAAAAAACATAAGAGAGAAAAATGCATATGAAGAAAAAATACAACTTTAAAAACCAATTGAATCATCAGAAAATGTCTGATCTACCATTACACAAAATATCTTTGTCATCCAAAAACTTTTGTTTCAAACACAAAACTGAAAGTACAACAACTTTAGGGCTCGTTCCCTTCGGTTTTTTCCATACCTTCATCTTTCTCTTGTTTTTTCACTTTATCTTCATTATGCTTGGGGCTTTTGGTATCAGTACTTGAACTTTCATCAAGTACCTCATCGGAATCAGAATCACTTGGTGAAAAAACTCCATGTTTATTACCATATGGCATCCTATGGAAATGTATCTCATCGTATGGTACAAACTTCCACAGAGCTCTAAGGTTCTTTTTTGGAAAGGTATCATGGAATAAAAAGACCATGTCCGCTTTAAAACCCTCATCCCTCTTTTCCATAGAATCCACCACACCGGTAGCATACTTCTCCACACCGGTAGTTGTTTCCAGTTCGGAATATTTGGTCCATATGTCTACTTAGGCAGTCCCAGTGCTCAGTTGATTTTTCTCTTCGCCTAAAGTCTCCACTTTTTGTTGTTCAACTGAAATGGAATTCTTTAATTCTGATTGGAAGTGTTAAAAAATTAATGAGTAAAAAAAAGAAAACAAGGATTTATAAATAAATTAATATACTATATACTTAGAGTTGCAGATTGCGGAATCTAGTAGTTTCCATATAATATAATATGTTCGATGGTAAAACTATTGTGTTTTATTTTTTAGTAATATATATATATATATAGTATTAATAGCGTATCAACATACATTATTTTATTACGAATATTATGATTCTCGCTATCAGAAAATGATACTTATAGAATAAATAGTTGTATTCTTTATTATTGCACGTGAATCGTTGTTTCAATCTTTTAGAAGTTCTCTAAAGAGAGAGATAAGATAGATTACAATTTTTAGAGTTTTGAGGTGAGAGATCTAACCAAACCATTTATATAAATCTCTTAAAATTGGTAAAAGTATTCAAATAGATGAGAGATACAACAAAAAAATTAACGGGAAAAGATCTAACAAAACTTGGATGAGATATAACCTAACTCAGTAAAACTAATCAAATTGAAAACATTTCAGATTCTTAAAATTTAAATGATATGCTTTGATGATTCTTTGATTATTTCTTTAAATAATTATAGATAATCCATCTTCTATAAGTAGACAGCCTATCTTACTAGGTATTTGGTTTCGAAAGAGATTAATCAAATTGACCTCTTTTACTTTTCTTGGTTTCTCTCTCGTTTTATTTTTTTATCATTTTTAATAAAGTTGTTTTTTCAATTCTGAAACACGCTATTATATAAAATGTCTAACTTACCGACTTTCAAACTGAATTTTCATTACTTGATCTTAAAACATAAATTTTATGTTATAATATACGATTTGAAGTTCAAATTATAATAAAAACAAATAGTGTGTGTTAAGTTGTCATTTTTAAGGGTCGTAGCCATATATAAATATTTTCTCTTACGAATAACCCTAACATCTATATAATCACCTACATGATACATATTTTATCGATTTATTTTTATTAAAACTAACTATTTTATCTATTTATTTTTATTAAATATGATCGCCAAAGACATCGATAAAACACGTGGCGAACTATAAATAAAATATGTGACTATCAGTGGAGGCGGCTTTCTGTCGAAACCAATAAGCTATAAGGAAGGATTTGGTCGGATAAGAAGATAGAAAGCATGGGAATCTTGTTCTTTTGAAACTTAGATCTGGAAGACACATTTCACATAATCAAGCATCCATTTTGAGGGATCATAAATAACTCTTTTAGAGAATGAAAAACAAAAATGCAATAAAAAAACATACAAAGAGCCTTTTTTATTCTAAAAAATATTATTAACAAACCCTAAGTCTAGTTAGTCCCTCCAATCAAACCTTTAAGCTTTTGAACCTGCGTGATATCCAAAAATGTTGTTTGTGTAATCAAGTTAGAAGGCAAATCATTTCCAAAGATATTTGTCGGTAAAATCTGGAAACCCGGAGATTCGCTGCTCCAGCTAACAATTCCCGAAGCCGGTGTAGTTCCATTATTCACCACAAAATGCAACAACCCTTTAGGAACAACAAAAGCATCTCCGCCCTTTAGAGTTTTTGTGTAAACTTTGTTAGCAGTACTAGAGACAAATCCGATACTCACCGAGCCTTCTAGCAAAACCACAAACTCTGTACCATGAGGATGTGTGTGCATTGGAAACACACCACCAGCCCCTATATCAAAACGAGCCATGGCAATGCCAAGACCGTTTAGACCGGGGACTTCTCCGAGTAATGCTAGTCTTACCCCAGCTTTGACAAAATTTGAGGTGTTAGTAACTATGTTAAGACCCGAGGTTGAAAAATCATCTACCGTAACAGTATTGGGATCTTTACAATTGTAACCGCTGGGACCTTGAGGGGCTTTTGTGTCTGCTACGCAGAAATCTTGGACAGTGGCGTAAGAAGTAGAGAAAAACAGAACACAAAAAAAGACTAGCGAGGAGGCAGGAGTGATCATTCTTGTCATACTTGTTTTGTTTTAGTGTTCTCTACTTTGTGTTTTGTGTGATCGTCTGTTGTTCTTGTGTTATTTTATAGAGAAGACATTCATGTATAGACATAGCAACTTATTAGTGCCATTTATTTCCATACGATTTCAGATTATACGTTACAGATTCTTGTTAGGAAAATATATAAATTATTGTTTATGAATTTCATTTTATTTCCAAAATTTGAATGGGCAAACCAACATAAAATCCTATCTTGAATTGTGCTCAAATTAAGAATTGTCAAAAGAACATAAATTCTCTTTGATAAATAAATAGATAAGAAATCCCCTATTTCTCAAACTATCTACTTTATTAATTATTAGTTGTTTTAAATGAAGATCATACTCCTATTATTCGACCAGATATTTGCATTCTTTTTTCGTGAGTGCATAATCACTAAGACGTAGGAGAGTATAATTGGACTAAACTATATCTAATAACCTTATTATCCAAAATGTTAACTCTCTTCTCTCACCTTTGTCCCTTTTACTAAGTTTTTTGTTTTCGTTTCAAAATATATTTATTTGTTTGTTTTCGGATAACCACACCCGATTTTACAATTCACGCAGTAAATTAATTTCTTAATTTATTAAATTGTGGCCGTCCATCACGACATAGTAAAACAAATTATACTTCAAGTTGTGAAGCCTTTGAATATGAGGTCTAGTTTTGGCATTTCTTAATCCAAAAGCAAAACACTATAACTTTTGCTATCTATGTGACTTGGAGACATCTCTCTGGGAGGCGTTCTTGCAGATTAAATTCCACAAGATATGTCAAAAAAACTAGATAATGGAGAAGTCAAAGCAAACGAGTAAGTTTATTTGTTGTATACTTCGTTTATTCAATAGGAATATGGCAAAGGATTTTGTGTTTTCAGTTGTATTATGACCGATTCATCAATTGATATTAGAGTCTGTAAAATCCCTTTGTGATTGGAAGACTTTTATCTTCTTTTATTTCTCTTTCAAGTTTTTGATATGTGCTAATCAAGCTTAAAGTCATTTGTGGATTTAAAAAACTGGATA
Source organism: Limnanthes douglasii subsp. nivea (assembly GCA_036936605.1). Taxonomy (NCBI): domain Eukaryota; kingdom Viridiplantae; phylum Streptophyta; class Magnoliopsida; order Brassicales; family Limnanthaceae; genus Limnanthes; species Limnanthes douglasii. Next base: position 175,769,435 of record JAUPFV010000003.1, read on the forward strand.
ATAAAGAACTCAAAATAAAAATGTAAGAAAATTAGGTTTATTTTCCTCTATTCAATAAGAAAATCACAATGCCTTTTAGGTTTCTTGCAGTTTGATGATCTATCCGTCATTTTAAAACTAAATGAACATATAATTTTCTGATAAAAATCTAACTTATGTCACATTTAATCTATTTAACGAGCTACATAATGAAATTCACTGCGAAGCCGTGGAATAGATGTGTCTTGATGATTTTTTTTTCTTTTTTCCATTTATGAAAAAAACAACGTTGGATAATTGAAATAAAAATCATTGTTCTTTCAAGAATATATTTTCAAATTCAATAACACCCATAAAAACATATCAAATTAGAAATAAAAAAATTAATGAGTAAAAAAAGGAAAACAAAGATTTATAAATAAATTAATATACTATATACTTAGAGTTGCAGAGTGAGGAATCTAGTAGTTTCCATATAATATAATATGTTCGACTGTAAAACTGTTGTGTTTTATTTTTTAGTAATATATATGTGTATATATATAGTATTAATCGCGTATCAACATACATTATTTTATTATGAATATTATGATTCTCGCTATCAGAAAATTATAATTATAGAATAAATAGTTATATTCTTTATTAATAGTTGTTTCAATCTTTTAGAAGTTCTCTAAAGAGAGAGATGAGATAGATTACAATTTTTAGAGTTTTATGATGAGAGATCTAACCAAACCATTTATATAAATCTCTTAAAATTGGTAAAAATATTCAAATAGATAAGAGATACAACAAAAAATTAACGGAAAAAGATCTAACAAAACTTGGATGAGATTAACCTAACTCAGTAAAACTAATCAAATTGAAACCATTTCAGAATCTCAAAATTTAAATGATATACTTTGATGATTCTCTCATTATTTCTTTAAATAATTATGGACAATCCATCTTCCATATCTAGACAGCCTATCTTACTAGATATTTGGTTTCGAAAGAGAATAATCATGGTGCGATGATGATGTGACTGGATTACCAGCCGAGGTGATCTGCCATAAGTTATCGGTCTGATATGATGTGGGACCATTAGTACAAATAATGAGGAATTTTTCCAAATAAAAATTTGATGTTATAGTGCAAGAGGTTGATCGGTTGACCGAAATGGGGCATATCAAAGAATCTCAATACCCTTTGTGGACAGCTAATCCCGTTTTAATCAAGAAAAAATATAAAAAATAGCGCATGTGTATTGACTTCACCGACCTTAATAGAGCATGCCCTAAAGATATTTTTTTCAGTTCCGCGCATAGATCATTTAGTGGATTCTACATCACGTAACAAGTTATCCTTTATGGATCCTTTTTCAGAGTATATCAGATACAGGTGGATCTGAATGATCAAGATCATATTATCTTTATTACTGATAGAGGGCTTCATTTCTATAAGGTGATGCCATCTGGGTTGAAGAATGTTGTAGCTACTTATCAACGGTTGGTAAATAAAACATTTGCTAACCAAATTGGCAGAAATATGGAAGTATATATAGATGACATGATGGTGAACACCTCGAGGAAGAAGATCACATAACTGATCTTCAAGAAACTTTATCTAACTTAGACACTATCAACTTGAAGTTGAACCCTGAAAATTTACTTTTGGAGTCCGAACTGGAAAGTTTCTTGGATATGTCGTAAGTTAAAAATGGATTCAGGCCGATCCAGATTAGTTGAATGCTTTATTAGTCATGGATCCCGCTCGGATTACCAAAGAATTCCAGAAAATAATCAAGCGGTTGGATGCTTCACCTAATACATTGTTCAAACCCATTCAATGATATAAACTTTATATATTTAGTTGTATCAGAGTATGCAGTAGCTGTTGTGTGAGTAAGGGAAGTGGATAATTACCCCCGTCTGGTGTATTACATAAGTAAGAGTTTATTGGAAGCTGAGAAAATGTATTTGAAATTAGAGAAATTAGCCCTAGAATTGGTGATAGCGACCATGAAAATGAGGCCATATTTTCAAGCACATTCGATCACGGTTCGAACATCTTTTCTTTTAAAGAATGTTCTACAAAAAGCTGTCATATCAGGGAGAATGACTAAGTGGTCAGTCGAGCTTGGAGACTATGATATTGATTTGGCACCCCAAACTGCAATCAAGGGTCAAGCTATCCGTCATTTTTAAACTAAATGAACATATAATTTTCTGATAAAAATCTAACTTATGCCACATTTAATCTATTTAACGAGCTGCATAATGAAATTCATTGCCAAGCCGTAGAATAGATGTGTCTTGATGATTTTTTTTTTCTTTTTTCCATTTATGAAAAAAACAACGTTGGATAATGGTAATAAAAATCATTGTTCTTTCAAGAATATATTTTCAAATTCAATAACACCCATAAAAACATATCAAATTAGAAATAAAAAAATTAATGAGTAAAAAAAGGAAAACAAAGATTTATAAATAAATTAATATACTATATACTTAGAGTTGCAGATTGAGGAATCTAGTAGTTTCCATATAATATAATATGTTCGATTGTAAAACTATTGTGTTTTATTTTTTAGTAATATATATATGTATATATATATAGTATTAATAGCGTATCAACATACATTATTTTATTATGAATATTATGATTCTCGCGATCAGAAAATTATAATTATAGAATAAATAGTTATATTCTTTATTAATAGTTGTTTCAATCTTTTAGAAGTTCTCTAAAGAGAGAGATGAGATAGATTACAATTTTTAGAGTTTTATGGTGAGAGATCTAACCAAACCATTTATATAAATCTCTTAAAATTGGTAAAAATATTCAAATAGATGAGAGATACAACAAAAAATTAACGGAAAAAGATCTAACAAAACTTGGATGAGATTAACCTAACTCAGTAAAACTAATCAAATTGAAACCATTTCAGATTCTCAAAATTTAAATGATATACTTTGATGATTCTCTGATTATTTCTTTAAATAATTGTGGACAATCCATCTTCCATAAGTAGACAGCCTATCTTACTAGATATTTGGTTTCGAAAGAGAATAATCATGGTGCGATGATGATTTGACTGGACTACCAGCCGAGGTGATCTGCCATAAGTTATCGGTCTGATATGATGTGAGACCATTAGTACAAATAATGAGAAATTTTTCCAAATAAAAATTTGATGTTATAGTGCAAGAGGTTGATCGGTTAACCAAAATGGGGCATATAAAAGAATCTCAATACCCTTTGTGGACATCTAATCCCGTTTTAATCAAGAAAAAATATAAAAAATAGCGCATGTGTATTGACTTCACCGATCTTAATAGAGCATGTCCTAAAGATATTTTTTCAGTTCCTCGCATAGATCATTTAGTGGATTCTACAACACGTAACAAGTTCTCCTTTATGGATCCTTTTTCAGAGTATATCAGATACAGGTGGATCTGAATGATCAAGATCATACTATCTTATTACTGATAGAGGGCTTCATTGCTATAAGGTGATGCCATCTGGGTTGAAGAATTTTGTAGCTACTTATCAACGGTTGGTAAATAAAACATTTGCTAACCAAATTGGCAGAAATATGGAAGTATATATAGATGACATGATGGTGAACACCTCGAGGAAGAAGATCACATAACTGATCTTCAAGAAACTTTATCTAACTTAGACACTATCAACTTGAAGTTGAACCCTGAAAATGTACTTTTGGAGTCCGAACTGGAAAGTTTCTTGGATATGTCGTAAGTTAAAAATGGATTCAGGCCGATCCAGATTAGTTGAATGCTTTATTAGTCATGGATCCCGCTCGGATTACCAAAGAATTCCAGAAAATAATCGAGCGGTTGGATGCTTCACCTAATACATTGTTCAAACCCATTCAATGATATAAACTTTATATATTTAGTTGTATCAGAGTATGCAGTAGCTGTTGTGTGAGTAAGGGAAGTGGATAATTACCCCCGTCTGGTGTATTACATAAGTAAGAGTTTATTGGAAGCTGAGAAAATGTATTTGAAATTAGAGAAATTAGCCCTAGAATTGGTGATAGCGACCATGAAAATGAGGCCATAATTTCAAGCACATTCGATCACGGTTTGAACATCTTTTCTTTTAAAGAATGTTCTACAAAAAGCTGTCATATCAGGGACAATGCTAAGTGGTCAGTCGAGCTTGGAGACTATGATATTGATTTGGCACACCAAACTGCAATCAAGGGTCAAGCTATAGTTGATTTCCTGATATAATTTCATATTAAATGGCCATGCGAAGAAGCTTAAGAAAAAAATGTTAAGAAAGAGTAGGTAATCTGAACAAACGGTGGGTCTCATGGTGGGATATGGAGCTGGAATTTGTCTAACCTCCCCTTGTAGTGACATTATGTACCAAACTATAATTTTTGGTTTCATGGCATCCAATAATGAATCAGAATATGAACCAGTTATAGCTGGTTTACGATTGGCTCAATTATATGGAGCAAAGAGAGTCTGGTTAGTAAGTGATTCCCAGTTACTTATTCATCAGGCTCAGGGGCAATCTGAAACTAAAAACGATCAGTTGATGAAGTATCTGCAAGTGTTGAAGGAAGTAGCCATAATTTTTAAAAGCTTCTGGTATGAGCATGTCCCTAGGTATGAGCATACTATGGCAGATTCCTTAGCTACCATCGCCTACTCTGAAGTGTACCCATGGATCCTTATGCAAGAATGTCCATCCATAGGCTCAGGTCAAGGAAAAGAGGGCGGAGCTGAAGAAAATATGAACATATCTGGCATACAATCCAAAAATTGGAGGTACGAAATACAACAATTTATTACTGATTTGAGTTCTACCTTCAAATAAATTGTGGCTAAAAAATTGAAGTACAAAGCTCGTGGTTTCCTGGTGTTAAGAGAAATTATTTACAAAAAATATTTTACCACGTCTCTTATACATTGACGACGGTTTGAAGAGTCCCAAAATATTCTATATGAATTACATGATGGAGAAGGGTCAGTGCATTGTGGTTATAAAGCTTTAACAATGAGAGTTTTGTTAGATGGATACTACTGGCCTACTATAAAGGCAGATGCCAAAGATATGGTCATAATATGTGATCTTTTCCAGAAATATGGGAATGAAATCCATGTGCCAGCACTTCCCATGGAGTCAATATCTGAGCCCATACCTTTTGATAGATGGGGTTTGGAATTAATTGGACCTCTTCATATGGCCTCCGGAGGGTATCAAACGATAAATGTGGCAATAGACTATTTCTCTAAATATATCGAAGCTGCCCCACTAGTTGGAACCACCTCTAAGACAGTTATGTAATTTATCATATCTAACATATATTTTCAATTCGGAATTCCTCAGCATATTACTACAGACAATGGGCCACATTTTGACAATAAAAACATGGAAACGTTTTGCACTTCCAGAGGAATTCAATATTTCTTTTCTTCTCCTTTCCATCATCGGGAAAATGGGCAGGTTGAAGTTTCTAATCGGACAATTTTAACAGGGTTAAAAAATAATCTTGAAGGAGGTGCAGGGAAATGGCTAAGGTATTTGCAAGAAGTATTGTGGGCTTACCCAACTACTCCTTATACAACTATTCAAGAATCACCTTTTTCTTTTGTGTATGGGATAGATGCATTCATACATATAGAAGCTACTTTGTCCTCATTCTAGATACAAAACTATTCCGAACAAAGTAATGATATGATAGTAAGGAATCAGTTGGATCTGTTTGAAAAAAGAAGAGTAAAGAAACATTTGAGAGCAGCACACTACTAAGGTTTGATGAGAAGTAGGTTTGCATCTAAAGTAAAAAAAATATTTCCAAATAGGGACAAAGAGTTGAGAAAAGTATTTTTACATACCAAAGAAAAAAGATTTGGGAAACTAGATGAAATGGGAAGGCCCATACATGGTACGTGAAAGAATCAAGCGAGGAACATATAGACTTGAAGACAAAGAAGGCAATATTTTGAAACACCCATGGAACATTGAGCATCTCAGGTTGTACTTAGAATAAAAATTTCTTATAAATATTTACTTTGTAATACTTATATGTAAATATTTAGAGGCATGCTCTTTCCTACCATAGTGGCGCGGGGCGGTTTTAATGAGGTGTCCAGATTTAAATGAATATTATTTTATGCATTTTTAAAGAATCATAGTAGATACAAAGAGATCGGATGAATTAAACACCTATTAAACACCTTCGGCCTTTAAATGAAATATCTTTGAAGTGATCGGATGAATTAAACACCTATTAAACACCTTTGGTTCTTAAGTGAAATATCTTAGAAGTAGTCAGATGGATTAAACACTCATTTAAGACGTGGAAAAATTAAATACCCATTAAATATCTTTAGCCTTGAAATAAAATATTATTGAATGGCTCAGATATATTAAAGATTGGTTAAACATTACATTTTAGACCACCGGATTGGGTTAATCCATCTATACCACTTTTAAATATCATTTTTTAATAAAATTATAAAAAAACATAAGAGAGAAAAATCCATATGAAGAAAAAATACAACTTTAAAAACCAATTGAATCATCAGAAAATGTCTGATCCACCATTACACAAAATATCTTTGTCATCCAAAAACTTTTGTTTCAAACACAAAACTGAAAGTACAACAACTTTAGGGCTCGTTCCCTTCGGTTTTTTCCATACCTTCATCTTTCTCTTGTTTTTTCACTTTATCTTCATTATGCTTGGGGATTTTGGTATCAGTACTTGAACTTTCATCAAGTCCCTCATCGGAATCAGAATCACTTGGTGAAAAAACTCCATGTTTATTACCATATGGCATCCTATGGAAAGGTATCTCATCGTATGGTACAAACTTCCACAGAGCTCTAAGGTTCTTTTTTGGAAAGGTATCATGGAATAAAAAGACCATGTCCGATTTAAAACCCTCATCCCTCTTTTCCATAGAATCCACCACACCGGTAGCATACTTCTCCACACCGGTAGTTGTTTCCAGTTCGGAATATTTGGTCCATATGTCTCCTTAGGCAGTCCCAGTGCTCAGTTGATTTTTCTCTTCGCCTAAAGTCTCCACTTTTTGTTGTTCAACTAAAAGGGAATTCCTTAATTCTGATTGGAAGTTTAAAAAAATTAATGACTAAAAAAAAGAAAACAAAGATTTATAAATAAATTAATATACTATATACTTAGAGTTGCAGATTGCGGAATCTAGTAGTTTCCATATAATATAATATGTTCGATGGTAAAACTATTGTGTTTTATTTTTTAGTAATATATATATATATATATATATATATATATAGTATTAATAGCGTATCAACATACATTATTTTATTACGAATATTATGATTCTCGCTATCAGAAAATGATACTTATAGAATAAATAGTTATATTCTTTATTATTGCACGTGAATCGTTGTTTCAATATTTTAGAAGTTCTCTAAAGAGAGAGATAAGATAGATTACAATTTTTAGAGTTTTGAGGTGAGAGATCTAACCAAACCATTTATATAAATCTCTTAAAATTGGTAAAAGTATTCAAATAGATGAGAGATACAACAAAAAATTAACGGGAAAAGATCTAACAAAACTTGGATGAGATATAACCTAACTCAGTAAAACTAATCAAATTGAAACCATTTCAGATTCTTAAAATTTAAATGATATGCTTTGATGATTCTTTGATTATTTCTTTAAATAATTATAGATAATCCATCTTCCATAAGTAGACAGCCTATCTTACTAGGTATTTGGTTTCGAAAGAGATTAATCAAATTGACCTCTTTTACTTTTCTTGGTTTCTCTCTCGTTTTATTTTTTTATCATTTTTAATAAAGTTGTTTTTTCAATTCTGAAACACGCTATTATATAAAATGTCTAACTTACCGAATTTCAAACTGAATTTTCATTACTTGATCTTAAAACATAAATTTTATGTTATAATATACGATTTGAAGTTCAAATTATAATAAAAACAAATAGTGTTTGTTAAGTTGTCATTTTTAAGGGTCGTAGCCATATATAAATATTCTCTCTTACGAATAACCCTAACATCTATATAATCACCATCATGATACATATTTTATCGATTTATTTTTATTAAAAATAACTATTTTATCTATTTATTTTTATTAAATATGATCGCCAAAGACATCGATAAAACACGTGGCGAACTATAAATAAAATATGCGACGATGAGTGGAGGCGGCTTTCTGTCGAAACCAAAAAGCTATAAGGAAGGATTTGGTTGATGAAAATCGGAAGAAAATTAGTAAACCACCATGAAGACACGGTTACGGAAAGCCTTATTGATAGAACAAGAGAGTGCTACAAAAATCACTTATATATTAACTTGAAGTTTTATTTTAGGTGTTCCCATTTCGTTATAGAATTTAGACCGAAGCTAAGAGTAACGAACATAGACGTTCTGCAATAGTTCAAATTTTAATCGGATAAGAAGATAGAAAGCATGAAATCTTGTTCTTTTGAAACTTAGATCTGGCCATTTTGAGGGGATCATAAATAACTCTTTTAGAGAATGAAAAACAAAAATGCAAAAATGCAAAAAAAAAAAAACATACAAAGAGCCTTTTTTATTCTAAAAAATATTATTAACAAACCCTAAGTCTAGTTAGTCCCTCCAATCAAACCTTTAAGCTTTTGAACCTGCGTGATATCCAAAAATGTTGTTTGTGCAATCAAGTTAGAAGGCAAATCATCTCCAAAGATATTTGTCGGTAATATCTGGAAACCCGGAGATTCGCTGCTCCAGCTAACAATTCCCGAAGCCGGTGTAGTTCCATTATTCACCACAAAATGCAACAACCCTTTAGGAACAACAAAAGCATCTCCGCCCTGTAGAGTTTTTGTGTAAACTTTGTTAGCAGTACTGGAGACAAATCCGATACTCACCGAGCCTTCTAGCAAAACCACAAACTCTGTACCATGAGGATGTGTGTGCATTGGAAACACACCACCAGCCCCTATATCAAAACGAGCCATGGCAATGCCAAGACCGTTTAGACCGGGGACTTCTCCGAGTAATGCTAGTCTTACCCCAGCTTGGACAAAATTTGAGGTGTTAGTAACTATGTTAAGACCCGAGGTTGAAAAATCATCTACCGTAACAGTATTGGGATTTTTACAATTGTAACCGCTGGGACCTTGAGGGGCTTTTGTGTCTGCTACGCAGAAATCTTGGACAGTGGCGTAAGAAGTAGAGAAAGACAGAACATAAAAAAAGACTAGCGAGGAGGCAGGAGTGATCATTCTTGTCATACTTGTTTTGTTTTAGTGTTCTCTACTTTGTTGGGAATATGGGGTCTGGTCCGCATATTCCGCCTCCGTATATAAGTAAGAACACAACCGATCTCAACACTAGTATGATATTGTCCGCTTTGGCACCCGAAGGCCCTCACGGCTTTGCATTTGGTCCACTTCCAAAAGGCCTCACACTAGTTGAGGTATGTTCTTCTTATATACCACTGATCTTTCCCATGTTTAACCGATGTGGGATGTGGGACTTTGGTCGCCACCCTAACAAATCCTCCTCTCGAACAAAGTACCACTTAGCCCCCTCTCAATTGACTTTCATCCGCCCACTCTAATCAGGTTGGAGACTACCTGACCATAGAGGCACTACGGATGTTACTGCTCACCTCCTCTTAGATCACACTGTCTTGTTCCTTAGCGCCACTCCAATCAAGCCACACTGCTTGATGAGCCACTTGGCACTCTGAACTAGGATCTCTAGAACAGATCACATTGAGCATGGCGTCTCACTTAGTCATGTTCGATCTCCGAGAATTTCACCACCATCGCGTTCCGTCTGGGCCTGACGCTCTGATACCACGTGTTTAATGATCAACTCACCCCTTTCAATACACTCTCGAATAAAATGAAACCGTACGTCGATATGTTTGCTCCTCCCGTGTAGTACCGGATTCTTCGTTAACTCGATGGCTGACCTGTTATCTATGTGGAGTATCACTGGTCCAACCGATTGTCCCGAGATTTCCTTTAGTAGTCCACGAAGCCATATGCTCTGATAAGCTGCTGTCGTTGCGGCCATGTACTCCGCCTCGCACGAAGATAGAGCAACCACTTTCTGTTTCTGCGATGTCCATGATATTAAGCTCCTGTTAAGGTAGAAACACATGCCCCCAGTACTTCTCCTGTCGATAACATCTCCAGCAAGATCACTATCTGTAAACCCATACAACATCCTACTACTCTTCTCGTTTGCATAAACCAGCCCATACTCAATTGTCCCTCGAATGTACCTCAAGATATGTTTCACAGCTTGTTGGTGCTTCACTGTGGGTTTCTCCATGAATCTGCTCACCACTCCCACAGCGTATGAAATATCTGGACGAGTGTGAGTTAGATATCGCAGACTTCCAACGATACATCTGTACTCAGTGGCATCAACAATTACTCCTTCTTCATCTCTGTCCAACTGTAACTTATGCTCCATAGGAAATTTGGACGCGTTACAATTCATCATTCCAGATTTTTCCAGTAACTTCTTGGCATATGATGACTGCTTCAGTGAAGTACGCATCTCTCCTTGGTTTACTTCTATTCCAAGATAAAACGACAATAAACCCAGATCACTCATCTCAAACCGTTTGTTCATTTGCTGCTTGAATGCTTCGATTTCCTGCTTGTCTGAACCTGTCACCAATAAATCGTCAACATACACACCCACTATGAGTATACTCCCTTCTTTGTACTTCATGTACACCGCTTGCTCGTGTAAGCATCTGTCAATTCCCAATTCTTTCAAGCATCTGTCTAGCTTCGCATTCCACGCTCTAGGAGCTTGACGCAGCCCGTACAAAGCCTTCACCAGTCTATACACCATCTGTTCCTGTCCTTTCTTGATGAACCCCTCAGGTTGGATGACATAAACTTCTTCAATGAGCTCTCCGTTTAAAAACGCTGATTTTACATCAAGATGATAAACTTCCCAACCTTCTTTCGCTGAAAGTGCTAGCAAGAGTCGAACCGTGTCAAGACGTGCTACGGGAGCGAAAACTTCATCATAATCTATTCCTTTCCTTTGAACGTATCCCTTTGCGACGAGCCGTGCCTTATGTTTCACCACATTCCCATCTGAGTTATTTTTTAACTTATATACCCACTTCAAACCTATTGGTTTATGCCCAGGTGGTAAACTTGTGAGTACCCAGGTTTCGTTCTTCTCTATTGTCTCGAACTCCGTCTTCATAGCATCTTGCCAATCCTTCTCTTTTATGGCTTCGAAATATGACGTTGGTTCCTCAGCCTTTAATAACCTCAGCTCATCAATCAGCTCAATGACCTCAGTGTCATTATAAATATCTGCCAAAGGCCTGAACCTCTTAGGTTCACTGCTCGTGGTAGATGATGTTCCAATAGTTTCAGCTGTTTTGGTCATCGTAGTTTGTTGTGACGATGCCGATGACTGTGAAGTCATAGATTGCAGAGGAGTTGTGGGTTCATAATCTGCATCCACACTGTCCCCAGTTTCCGTGTTCTCGGTTACCTCAACATAGCTCCCAGGGAAAGTTACTTCACCACCTGTTTCTTGTTCCCATGACCAGAAGGCTTCCTCTTGAAATACCACGTCCCTACTGACGTGTACAGTCCATGTTTGTGGGTCAAATAAGCGACTCCCTTTTGTTCCCGGCTCCTTACCGAGATACACCACCCTCTTACTACGATCATCCAGTTTCTTGACATGTATCGATGGTATCTTCATAAATGCAATACACCCAAACACTCTTAAGTGTGTCAGGTCCGGCTTAGTCCCACTCCATGCTTCATATGGTGTTCTTCCGTTTAAACTTCGAGTTGGTAGTCGATTGAGAACATAGATCGAATGACGCACCGCTTCACCCCAGAGATACGCAGGTAGGTTTGCTCCCCTTAGAAAACTTCTTGCCATAGCAGCCACAGTCCTATTCCTTCGTTCCACCACCCCGTTTTGCTGCGGAGTGTATGGTGCTGTGTAATGCCTCAAAATACCAGCCTTCTCACAATACAAGGTGAATTCCTTGGAACAAAATTCACCGCCTCTATCTGTCCTCAAGATCTTTATGTTTTTCTCGCTCCCCTTTTCAACTAAAGCTTTAAAATTTTTAAACATCTCGAAAGCATTACTTTTCTCCTTTAACATGTAGACCCACATTTTCTTACTGAAATCATCAACAAATAGAAGGAAATAACGATTACCTCCAGTTGTCGTTGGTGTGATAGGGCCACAAATATCGGCATGAATTATCTCGAGTGCTTTCCTCGACACAGAGCTAGTTTGATGTGGGAAGGATTTCCTGGATTGCTTCGTCATTAAACAACCTTCGCACCTTTTAAGTGGTTGAGTCATGCTTGGAATCCCGTATGCCATCTTCTCTCGCGAAATTAATTCAAAAGCTTGGAAATTTACGTGCCCAAGACGACCATGCCACAACCAAGTATCTTCTTCGGCCTTGTTAAACAAACATGTTGCTCTACTTTCTTCAAGACTGATCTTATATAGTCGATTCTCTGTCCTTTTCACCTTCATCAATAGTCTTCCACTCGCCTCGCGAATCCACAAATAATCCCCATCAAGTACGACTTTATTCCCTGCCTCAGAAAGTTGTCCCAAGCTTATAATATTATTACAAAGATTTGGGATATAGTATACCTCTTCAAGCATCCTTTCTTCACCATTCTTGCACTGGAACGCCACTGTTCCCTTTCCCTTGATACACACGGTCGATCCATCGCCAAACTTCACTTTCCCGGAGACACGCTCATCCAAGCTTTTGAATTTTCCACGTTGCCCAGTCATGTGATTGCTGGCGCCGTTATCCAAGTACCACAACTGTGACTCCTTTTGTTCACCTGCGTTTGTTCGTAGCTTTGGAACCACTCCATCCTCCTTCAGAAGCATAGATTCGATATCCATTTGTCCGACCTCAACAACCAACAAGGCTGGCTCATCTTCTTGGATTTTCGAGAGATTTGCTTCTCTCGTCATATCTTTCTCCTTCCTTGGTTTACGACAGTCCGCAACAAAGTGTCCCAGTGCTTGACAGTTAAAGCACCTCACTCTACTTCTGTCTCGTACTCCACGAGTACTTCCTCCACCTCGAGTCCCTTCTCTATTGGTTTTCCTTAACCATTCTTCTCGAGTCAACAAAAGCTGCCCCTCGCCGCTTTCTTTCTTCCTCCACTCATCTTCTGTCAGCAGCAATTGTCCCTGGTGTTTCCCCGTTGTCCCTCGCAATCTTTCCTCGTGGGCTTTCAAAGAACCAACGACTTCTTCTACCGACATCTCTTCCAGATCTCCGAATTGCTCAATAGGAGATGCAATCTGTAAGAATTTTGTGGGAACCGCTCTGAGAAGTTTCTTAACCACATATGTCTCTTCCACTTTCTCTCCCAACACTCGAATATTGGTAACCAGGCTGTTCAGCTTCAGATAGAATTCGTCTAGTGGCTCATCGTCTTTCATGCTTAGAGCTTCGAATTCGCTCTTGAGGGTCTGGGCTCTAGCTGCTTTTACCTTGTCTGCTCCCAGGTACATGGTTTTGACAGCCTTCCACGCATCCTTGGCCGTCTTCTTTTCTGCAAGTGACATCAGGACATCTTCTGGAACTCCCTGGTAAATAACAGCGAGTGCCTTTTTGTCGACCTTGTCTTCCACAGGAGCATTAAGGTCCTTGGGTTCGATTGCCTCCCACACTCCGTGGGCTTGCATGAATACCGTCATTTTGAGAGCCCATGCAGTGTAGTTGGTTTTGCTCAACATCGGGTAGCTGAGACCAAAGGAGCTTTTGCTTGTCGTCTCCATCTGAAGTTATGAACACCTCCTGAAGCTCTGATACCACGTGTTGGGAATATGGGGTCTGGTCCGCATATTCCGCCTCCGTATATAAGTAAGAACACAACCGATCTCAACACTAGTATGATATTGTCCGCTTTGGCACCCGAAGGCCCTCACGGCTTTGCATTTGGTCCACTTCCAAAAGGCCTCACACTAGTTGAGGTATGTTCTTACTTATATACCACTGATCTTTCCCATGTTTAACCGATGTGGGATGTGGGACTTTGGTCGCCACCCTAACATACTTTGTGTTTTGTGTGATTGTCTGTTGTTCTTGTGTTATTTTATAGAGAAGACATTCATGTATAGACATAGCAACTTATTAGTGCCATTTATTTCCATACGATTTCAGATTATACGTTACAGATTCTTGTTAGGAAAATATATAAATTATTGTTTATGAATTTCATTTTATTTCCAAAATTTGAATGGGCAAACCAACATAAAATCCTATCTTGAATTGTGCTCAAATTAAGAATTGTCAAAAGAACATAAATTCTCTTTGATAAATAAATATATAAGAAATCCCCTATTTCTCAAACTATCTACTTTATTAATTATTAGTTGTTTTAAATGAAGATCATACTCCTATTATTCGACCAGATATTTGCATTCTTTTTTCGTGAGTGCATAATCACTAAGACATAGGAGAGTATAATTGGACAAAACTATATCTAATAACCTTATTATCCAAAATGTTAACTCTCTTCTCTCACCTTTATCCCTTTTACTAAGTTTTTTTTTTCGTTTCAAAATATATTTATATGTTTGTTTTCGGATAACCACACCCGATTTTACAATTCACGCAGTAAATTAATTTCTTAATTTATTAAATTATGGCCGTCTATCACGACATAGTAAAACAAATTATACTTCAAGTTGTGAAGCCTTTGAATATGAGGTCTAGTTTTGGCATTTCTTAATCCAAAAGCAAAACACTATAACTTTTGCTATCTATGTGACTTGGAGACATCTCTCTCTGGGAGGCGTTCTTGCAGATTAAATTCCACAAGATATGTCAAAAAAACTAGATAATGGAGAACTCAAAGCAAACGAGTAAGTTTATTTGTTGTATACTTCGTTTATTCAATAGGAATATGGCAAAGGATTTTGTGTTTTCAGTTGTATTATGACCGATTCATCAATTGATATTAGAGTCTGTAAAATCCCTTTGTGATTGGAAGACTTTTATCTTCTTTTATTTCTCTTTCAAGTTTTTGATATGTGCTAATCAAGCTTAAAGTCATTTGTGGATTTAAAAAACTGGATAATAAAGAACTCAAAATAAAAATGTAAGAAAATTAGGTTTATTTTCCTCTATTCAATAAGAAAATCACAATGCCTTTTAGGTTTCCTGCAGTTTGATGATCTATCCGTCATTTTTAAACTAAATGAACATATAATTTTATGATAAAAATCTAACTTATGTCACATTTAATCTATTTAACGAGCTACATAATGAAATTCACTGCGAAGCCGTGGAATAGATGTGTCTTGATGATTTTTTTTTCTTTTTTCCATTTATGAAAAAAACAACGTTGGATAATTGAAATAAAAATCATTGTTCTTTCAAGAATATATTTTCAAATTCAATAACACCCATAAAAACATATCAAATTAGAAATAAAAAAATTAATGAGTAAAAAAAGGAAAACAAAGATTTATAAATAAATTAATATACTATATACTTAGAGTTGCAGAGTGAGGAATCTAGTAGTTTCCATATAATATAATATGTTCGACTGTAAAACTATTGTGTTTTATTTTTTAGTAATATATATGTGTATATATATAGTATTAATCGCGTATCAACATACATTATTTTATTATGAATGTTATGATTCTCGCTATCAGAAAATTATAATTATAGAATAAATAGTTATATTCTTTATTAATAGTTGTTTCAATCTTTTAGAAGTTCTCTAAAGAGAGAGATGAGATAGATTACAATTTTTAGAGTTTTATGGTGAGAGATCTAACCAAACCATTTATATAAATCTCTTAAAATTGGTAAAAATATTCAAATAGATGAGAGATACAACAAAAAATTAACGGAAAAGATCTAACAAAACTTGGATGAGATTAACCTAACTCAGTAAAACTAATCAAATTGAAACCATTTCAGATTCTCAAAATTTAAATGATATACTTTGATGATTCTCTGATTATTTCTTTAAATAATTATGGACAATCCATCTTCCATCAGTAGACAGCCTATCTTACTAGATATTTGGTTTCGAAAGAGAATAATCATGGTGCGATGATGATGTGACTGGACTACCAGCCGAGGTGATCTGCCATAAGTTATCGGTCTGATATGATGTGGGACCATTAGTACAAATAATGAGGAATTTTTCCAAATAAAAATTTGATGTTATAGTGCAAGAGATTGATCGGTTAACCAAAATCGGTTAACCAAAATTGGGTTTATCCTTTATGGATCCTTTTTCAGAGTATATCAGATACAGGTGGATCTGAATGATCAAGATCATATTATCTTTATTACTGATAGAGGGCTTCATTGCTATAAGGTGATGCCATCTGGGTTGAAG
The DNA here is from genome assembly GCA_036936605.1 of Limnanthes douglasii subsp. nivea. Lineage (NCBI taxonomy): Eukaryota > Viridiplantae > Streptophyta > Magnoliopsida > Brassicales > Limnanthaceae > Limnanthes > Limnanthes douglasii. The sequence continues at coordinate 175,785,807 of JAUPFV010000003.1, forward strand.
AATGTTGTAGCTACTTATCAACGGTTGGTAAATAAAACATTTGCTAACCAAATTGGCAGAAATATGGAAGTATATATAGATGACATGATGGTGAACACCTCGAGGAAGAACATCACATAACTGATCTTCAAGAAACTTTATCTAACTTAGACACTATCAACTTGAAGTTGAACCCTGAAAATGTACTTTTGGAGTCCGAACTGGAAAGTTTCTTGGATATGTCGTAAGTTAAAAATGGATTCAGGCCGATCCAGATTAGTTGAATGCTTTATTAGTCATGGATCCCGCTCGGATTACCAAAGAATTCCAGAAAATAATCGAGCGGTTGGATGCTTCACCTAATACATTGTTCAAACCCATTCAATGATATAAACTTTATATATTTAGTTGTATCAGAGTATGCAGTAGCTGTTGTGTGAGTAATGGAAGTGGATAATTACCCCCGTCTGGTGTATTACATAAGTAAGAGTTTATTGGAAGCTGAGAAAATGTATTTGAAATTAGAGAAATTAGCCCTAGAATTGGTGATAGCGACCATGAAAATGAGGCCATATTTTCAAGCACATTCGATCACGGTTCGAACATCTTTTCTTTTAAAGAATGTTCTACAAAAAGCTGTCATATCAGGGAGAATGACTAAGTGGTCAGTCGAGCTTGGAGACTATGATATTGATTTGGCACCCCAAACTGCAATCAAGGGTCAAGCTATAGTTGATTTCCTGATATAATTTCATATTAAATTGTCATGCGAAGAAGCTTAAGAAAAAAATGTTAAGAAAAAAATGTTAAGAAAGAGTAGGTAATCTGAACAAACGGTGGGTCTGTTATGGAGCTGGAATTTGTCTAACCTCCCCTTGTACTGACATTATGTACCAAGCTATATGTTTTGGTTTCATGGCATCCAATAATGAATCAGAATATGAACCAGTTATAGCTGGTTTACGATTGGCTCAATTATATGGAGCAAATAGGGTCTGGTTAGTAAGTGATTCCCAGTTACTTATTCATCAGGCTCAGGGGCAATCTGAAACTAAAAACGATCAGTTGATGAAGTATCTGCAAGTGTTGAAGGAAGTAGCCATAATTTTTAAAAGCTTCTGGTATGAGCATGTCCCTAGGTATGAGCATACTATGGCAGATTCCTTAGCTACCATCGCCTACTCTGAAGTGTACCCATGGATCCTTATGCAAGAATGTCCATCCATAGGCTCAGGTCAAGGAAAAGAGGGCGGAGTTGAAGAAAATATGAACATATCTGGCATACAATCCAAAAATTGGAGGTACGAAATGCAACAATTTATTACTGATTTGAGTTCTACCTTCAAATAAATTGTGGCTAAAAAATTGAAGTACAAAGCTCGTGGTTTCCTGGTTTTAAGAGAAATTATTTACAAAAAATATTTTACCACGTCTCTTATACATTGACGACGGTTTGAAGAGTCCCAAAATATTTTATATGAATTACATGATGGAGAAGGGTCAGTGCATTGTGGTTATACAGCTTTAACCATGAGAGTTTTGTTAGATGGATACTACTGGCCTACTATAAAGGCAGATGCCAAAGATATGGTCATAATATGTGATCTTTTCCAGAAATATGGGAATGAAATCCATGTGCCAGCACTTCCCATGGAGTCAATATCTGAGCCCATACCTTTGATAGATGGGGTTTGGAATTAATTGGACCTCTTCATATGGCCTCCGGAGGGTATCAAACGATAAACGTGGCAATAGACTATTTCTCTAAATATATCGAAGCTGCCCCACTAGTTGGAACCACCTCTAAGACAGTTATGTAATTTATCATATCTAACATATATTTTCAATTCGGAATTCCTCAGCATATTACTACAGACAATGGGCCACATTTTGACAATAAAAACATGGAAACGTTTTGCACTTCCAGAGGAATTCAATATTTCTTTTCTTCTCCTTTCCATCCTCAGGAAAATGGGCAGGTTGAAGTTTCTAATCGGACAATTTTAACAGGGTTAAAAAATAATCTTGAAGGAGGTGCAGGGAAATGGCTAAGGTATTTGCAAGAAGTATTGTGGGCTTACCGAACTACTCCTTATACAGCTACTCAAGAATCACCTTTTTCGTTTGTGTATGGGATAGATGCATTCATACATATAGAAGCTACTTTGTCCTCATTCTAGATACAAAACTATTCCGAACAAAGTAACGATATGATAGTAAGGAATCAGTTGGATTTGTTTGAAAAAAGAAGAGTAAAGAAACATTTGAGAGCAGCACACTACTAAGGTTTGATGAGAAGTAGGTTTGCATCTAAAGTAAAAAAAATATTTCCAAATAGGGACAAAGAGTTGAGGAAAGTATTTTTACATACCAAAGAGAAAAGATTTGGGAACCTAGATGAAATGGGAAGGCCCATACATGGTACGTGAAAGAATCAAGCGAGGAACATATAGACTTGAAGACAAAGAAGGCGATATGTTGAAACACCCATGGAACATTGAGCATCTCAGGTTATACTTAGAATAAAAATTTCTTATAAATATTTACTTTGTCATACTTTTATGTAAATATTTAGAGGCATGCTCTTTCCTACCCTAGTGGCGCGGGGCGGTTTTAATGAGGTGTCCAGATTTAAATAAATATTATTTTATGCATTTTTAAAGAATCACAGTAGATACAAAGAGATCGGATGAATTAAACACCTATTAAACACCTTCGGCCTTTAAATGAAATATCTTTGAAGTGATCGGATGAATTAAACACCTATTAAACACCTTTGGTTCTTAAGTGAAATATCTTAGAAGTAGTCAGATGGATTAAACACTCATTTAAGACGTGGAAAAATTAAATACCCATTAAATATCTTTAGCCTTGAAATAAAATATTGTTGAATGGCTCAGATATATTAAAGATTGGTTAAACATTACATTTTAGACCACCGGATTGGGTTAATCCATCTATACCACTTTTAAATATCATTTTTTAATAAAATTATAAAAAAACATAAGAGAGAAAAATGTATATGAAGAAAAAATACAACTTTAAAAACCAATTGAATCATCAGAAAATGTCTGATCCACCATTACACAAAATATCTTTGTCATCCAAAAACTTTTGTTTCAAACACAAAACTGAAAGTACAACAACTTTAGGGCTCGTTCCCTTCGGTTTTTTCCATACCGTCATCTTTCTCTTGTTTTTTCACTTTATCTTCATTATGCTTGGGGCTTTTGGCATCAGTACTTGAACTTTCATCAAGTCCCTCATCGGAATCAGAATCACTTGGTGAAAAAACTCCATGTTTATTACCATATGGCATCCAATGGAAAGGTATCTCATCGTATGGTACAAACTTCCACAGAGCTCTAAGGTTCTTTTTTGGAAAGGTATCATGGAATAAAAAGACCATGTCCGCTTTAAAACCCTCATCCCTCTTTTCTATAGAATCCACCACACCGGTAGCATACTTCTCCACACCGGTAGTTGTTTCCAGTTCGGAATATTTGGTCCATATGTCTCCTTAGGCAGTCCCAGTGATCAGTTGATTTTTCTCTTCGCCTAAAGTCTCCACTTTTTGTTGTTCAACTGAAAGGGAATTCTTTAATTCTGATTGGAAGTGTTAAAAAATTAATGAGTAAAAAAAAGAAAACAAAGATTTATAAATAAATTAATATACTATATACTTAGAGTTGCAGATTGCGGAATCTAGTAGTTTCCATATAATATAATATGTTCGATGGTAAAACTATTGTGTTTTATTTTTTAGTAATATATATATATATATATATATATAGTATTAATAGCGTATCAACATACATTATTTTATTACGAATATTATGATTCTCGCTATCAGAAAATGATACTTATAGAATAAATAGTTATATTCTTTATTATTGCACGTGAATCGTTGTTTCAATCTTTTAGAAGTTCTCTAAAGAGAGAGATAAGATAGATTACAATTTTTAGAGTTTTGAGGTGAGAGATCTAACCAAACCATTTATATAAATCTCTTAAAATTGGTAAAAGTATTCAAATAGATGAGAGATACAACAAAAAATTAACGGGAAAAGATCTAACAAAACTTGGATGAGATATAACCTAACTCAGTAAAACTAATCAAATTGAAACCACTTCATATTCTTAAAATTTAAATGATATGCTTTGATGATTCTTTGATTATTTCTTTAAATAATTATAGATAATCCATCTTCCATAAGTAGACAGCGTATCTTACTGGGTATTTGGTTTCGAAAGAGATTAATCAAATTGACCTCTTTTACTTTTCTTGGTTTCTCTCTCGTTTTATTTTTTTATCATTTTTAATAAAGTTGTTTTTTCAATTCTGAAACACGCTATTATATAAAATGTCTAACTTACCGAATTTCAAAATGAATTTTCATTACTTGATCTTAAAACATAAATTTTATGTTATAATATACGATTTGAAGTTCAAATTATAATAAAAACAAATAGTGTTTGTTAAGTTGTCATTTTTAAGGGTCGTAGCCATATATAAATATTTTCTCTTACGAATAACCCTAACATCTATATAATCACCATCATGATACATATTTTATCGATTTATTTTTATTAAATATAACTATTTTATCTATTTATTTTTATTAAATATGATCGCCAAAGACATCGATAAAACACGTGGCGAACTATAAATAAAATATGTGACGATGAGTGGAGGCGGCTTTCTGTCGAAACCAAAAAGCTATAAGGAAGGATTTGGTTGATGATAATCGGAAGAAAATTAGTAAACCACCATGAAGACACGGTTACGGAAAGCCTTATTGATAGAACAAGAGAGTGCTACAAAAATCACTTATATATTAACTTGAAGTTTTATTTTACGTGTTCCCATTTCGTTATAGAATTTAGACCGAAGCTAAGAGTAACGAACATAGACGTTCTGCAATAGTTCAAATTTTAATGGGATAAGAAGATAGAAAGCATGGGAATCTTGTTCTTTTGAAACTTAGATCTGAAAGACACATTTCACATAATCAAGCATCCATTTTGAGGGATCATAAATAACTCTTTTAGAGAATGAAAAACAAAAATGCAAAAATGCAAAAAAAAAAACATACAAAGAGCCATTTTTATTCTAAAAAATATTATTAACAAACCCTAAGTCTAGTTAGTCCCTCCAATCAAACCTTTAAGCTTTTGAACCTGCGTGATATCCAAAAATGTTGTTTGTGCAATCAAGTTAGAAGGCAAATCATTTCCAAAGATATTTGTCGGTAAAATCTGGAAACCCGGAGATTCGCTGCTCCAGCTAACAATTCCCGAAGCCGGTGTAGTTCCATTATTCACCACAAAATGCAACAACCCTTGAGGAACAACAAAAGCATCTCCGCCCTTTAGAGTTTTTGTGTAAACTTTGTTAGCAGTACTGGAGACAAATCCGATACTCACCGAGCCTTCTAGCAAAACCACAAACTCTGTACCATGAGGATGTGTGTGCATTGGAAACACACCACCAGCCCCTATATCAAAACGAGCCATGGCAATGCCAAGACCGTTTAGACCGGGGACTTCTCCGAGTAATGCTAGTCTTACCCCAGCTTTGACAAAATTTGAGGTGTTAGTAACTATGTTAAGACCCGAGGTTGAAAAATCATCTACCGTAACAGTATTGGGATCTTTACAATTGTAACCGCTGGGACCTTGAGGGGCTTTTGTGTCTGCTACGCAGAAATCTTGGACAGTGGCGTAAGAAGTAGAGAAAAACAGAACACAAAAAAAGACTAGCGAGGAGGCAGGAGTGATCATTCTTGTCATACTTGTTTTGTTTTAGTGTTCCATACGATTTCAGATTATACGTTACAGATTCTTGTTAGGAAAATATATAAATTATTGTTTATGAATTTCATTTTATTTCCAAAATTTGAATGGGCAAACCAACATAAAATCCTACCAACATATTGTGCTCAAATTAAGAATTGTCAAAAGAACATAAATTCTCTTTGATAAATAAATAGATAAGAAATCCCCTATTTCTCAAACTATCTACTTTATTAATTATTAGTTGTTTTAAATGAAGATCATACTCCTATTATTCGACCAGATATTTGCATTCTTTTTTAGTGAGTGCATAATCACTAAGACGTAGGAGAGTATAATTGGACTAAACTATATCTAATAACCTTATTATCCAAAATGTTAACTCTCTTCTCTCACCTTTATCCCTTTTACTAAGTTTTTTTGTTTTCGTTTGAAAATATATTTATTTCTTTGTTTTCGGATAACCACACCCGATTTTACAATTTACGCAGTAAATTAATTTCTTAATTTATTAAATTGTGGCCGTCCATCACGACATAGTAAAACAAATTATACTTCAAGTTGTGAAGCCTTTGAATATGAGGTCTAGTTTTGGCATTTCTTAATCCAAAAGCAAAACACTATAACTTTTGCTATTTATGTGACTTGGAGACATCTCTCTGGGAGGCGTTCTTGCAGATTAAATTCCACAAGATATGTCAAAAAAACTAGATAATGGAGAACTCAAAGCAAACGAGTAAGTTTATTTGTTGTATACTTCGTTTATTCAATAGGAATATGGCAAAGGATTTTGTGTTTTCAGTTGTATTATGACCGATTCATCAATTGATATTAGAGTCTGTAACATCCCTTTGTGATTGGAAGACTTTTATCTTCTTTTATTTCTCTTTCAAGTTTTTGATATGTGCTAATCAAGCTTAAAGTCATTTGTGGATTTAAAAAACTGGATAATAAAGAACTCAAAATAAAAATGTAAGAAAATTAGGTTTATTTTCCTCTATTCAATAAGAAAATCACAATGCCTTTTAGGTTTCCTGCAGTTTGATGATCTATCCGTCATTTTTAAACTAAATGAACATATAATTTTCTGATAAAAATCTAACTTATGTCACATTTAATCTATTTAACGAGCTACATAATGAAATTCACTGCGAAGCCGTGGAATAGATGTGTCTTGATGATTTTTTTTTCTTTTTTCCATTTATGAAAAAAAAACAACGTTGAGTACATGAAATAAAAATCATTGTTCTTTCAAGAATATATTTTCAAATTCAATAACACCCATAAAAACATGTCAAATTAGAAATAAAAAAATTAATGAGTAAAAAAAGGAAAACAAAGATTTATAAATAAATTAATATACTATATACTTAGAGTTGCAGAGTGAGGAATCTAGTAGTTTCCATATAATATAATATGTTCGACTGTAAAACTATTGTGTTTTATTTTTTAGTAATATATATGTGTATATATATAGTATTAATCGCGTATCAACATACATTATTTTATTATGAATATTATGATTCTCGCTATCAGAAAATTATAATTATAGAATAAATAGTTATATTCTTTATTAATAGTTGTTTCAATCTTTTAGAAGTTCTCTAAAGAGAGAGATGAGATAGATTACAATTTTTAGAGTTTTATGATGAGAGATCTAACCAAACTATTTATACAAATCTCTTAAAATTGGTAAAAATATTCAAATAGATGAGAGATACAACAAAAAATTAACGGAAAAAGATCTAACAAAACTTGGATGAGATTAACCTAACTCAGTAAAACTAATCAAATTGAAACCATTTCAGATTCTCAAAATTTAAATGATATACTTTGATGATTCTCTGATTATTTCTTTAAATAATTATGGACAATCCATCTTCCATAAGTAGACAGCCTATCTTACTAGATATTTGGTTTCGAAAGAGAATGATCATGGTGCGATGATGATGTGACTGGACTACCAGCCGAGGTGATCTGCCATAAGTTATCGGTCTGATATGATGTGGGACCATTAGTACAAATAATGAGGAATTTTTCCAAATAAAAATTTGATGTTATAGTGCAAGAGGTTGATCGGTTAACCAAAATTGGGCATATCAAAGAATCTCAATACCCTTTGTGGACAGCTAATCCCGTTTTAATCAAGAAAAAATATAAAAAATAGCGCATGTGTATTGACTTCACCGATCTTAATAGAGCATGTCCTAAAGATATTTTTTCAGTTCCGCGCATAGATCATCTAGTGGATTCTACATCACGTAACAAGTTATCCTTTATGGATCCTTTTTCAGAGTATATCAGATACAGGTGGATCTGAATGATCAAGATCATATTATCTTTATTACTGATAGAGGGCTTCATTGCTATAAGATGATGCCATCTGGGTTGAAGAATGTTGTAGCTACTTATCAACGGTTGGTAAATAAAACATTTGCTAACCAAATTGGCAGAAATATGGAAGTATATATAGATGACATGATGGTGAACACCTCGAGGAAGAAGATCACATAACTGATCTTCAAGAAACTTTATCTAACTTAGACACTATCAACTTGAAGTTGAACCCTGAAAATGTACTTTTCGAGTCCGAACTGGAAAGTTTCTTGGATATGTCGTAAGTTAAAAATGGATTCCGGCCGATCCAGATTAGTTGAATGCTTTATTAGTCATGGATCCCGCTCGGATTACCAAAGAATTCCAGAAAATAATCGAGCGGTTGGATGCTTCACCTAATACATTGTTCAAACCCATTCAATGATATAAACTTTATATATTTAGTTGTATTAGAGTATGCAGTAGCTGTTGTGTGAGTAAAGGAAGTGGATAATTACCCCCGTCTGGTATATTACATAAGTAAGAGTTTATTGGAAGCTGAGAAAATGTATTTGAAATTAGAGAAATTAGCCCTAGAATTGGTGATAGCGACCATGAAAATGAGGCCATATTTTCAAGCACATTCGATCACGGTTCGAACATCTTTTCTTTTAAAGAATGTTCTACAAAAAGCTGTCATATCAAGGAGAATGACTAAGTGGTCAGTCGAGCTTGGAGACTATGATATTGATTTGGCACCCCAAACTGCAATCAAGGGTCAAGCTATAGTTGATTTCCTGATATAATTTCATATTAAATGGTCATGCGAAGAAGCTTAAGAAAAAAATGTTAAGAAAGAGTAGGTAATCTGAACAAACGGTGGGTCTCATGGTGGGATATGGAGCTAGAATTTGTCTAACATCCCCTTGTAGTGACATTATGTACCAAGCTATATGTTTTGGTTTTATGGCATCCAATAATGAATCAGAATATGAACCAGCTATAGCTGGTTTACGATTGGCTTAATTATATGGAGCAAAGAGGGTCTGGTTACTAAGTGATTCTCAGTTACTTATTCATCAGGCTTAGGGGCAATCTGAAACTAAAAACGATCAGTTGATGAAGTATCTGCAAGTGGTTAAGGAAGTAGCCATAATTTTTAAAAGCTTCTGGTATGAGCATGTCCCTAGGTATGAGCATACTATGGCAGATTCCTTAGCTACCATCGCCTACTCTGAAGTGTACCAATGGATCCTTATGCAAGAATGTCCATCCATAGGCTCAGGTCAAGGAAAAGAGGGCGTAGTTGAAGAAAATATGAACATATCTGGCATACAATCCAAAAATTGGAGGTACGAAATACAACAATTTATTACTGATATAGTTCTACCTTCAAATAAATTTTGGCTAAAAAATTGAAGTACAAAGCTCGTGGTTTCCTGGTGTTAAGAGAAATTATTTACAAAAAATATTTTACCACGTCTCTTATACATTGACGACGGTTTGAAGAGTCCCAAAATATTCTATATGAATTACATGATGGAGAAGGGTCAGTGCATTGTGGTCATAATATACTATATACTTAGAGTTGCAGAGTGAGGAATCTAGTAGTTTCCATATAATATAATATGTTCGACTGTAAAACTATTGTGTTTTATTTTTTAGTAATATATATGTGTATATATATAGTATTAATCGCGTATCAACATACATTATTTTATTATGAATATTATGATTCTCGCTATCAGAAAATTATAATTATAGAATAAATAGTTATATTCTTTATTAATAGTTGTTTCAATCTTTTAGAAGTTCTCTAAAGAGAGAGATGAGATAGATTACAATTTTTAGAGTTTTATGATGAGAGATCTAACCAAACTATTTATACAAATCTCTTAAAATTGGTAAAAATATTCAAATAGATGAGAGATACAACAAAAAATTAACGGAAAAAGATCTAACAAAACTTGGATGAGATTAACCTAACTCAGTAAAACTAATCAAATTGAAACCATTTCAGATTCTCAAAATTTAAATGATATACTTTGATGATTCTCTGATTATTTCTTTAAATAATTATGGACAATCCATCTTCCATAAGTAGACAGCCTATCTTACTAGATATTTGGTTTCGAAAGAGAATGATCATGGTGCGATGATGATGTGACTGGACTACCAGCCGAGGTGATCTGCCATAAGTTATCGGTCTGATATGATGTGGGACCATTAGTACAAATAATGAGGAATTTTTCCAAATAAAAATTTGATGTTATAGTGCAAGAGGTTGATCGGTTAACCAAAATTGGGCATATCAAAGAATCTCAATACCCTTTGTGGACAGCTAATCCCGTTTTAATCAAGAAAAAATATAAAAAATAGCGCATGTGTATTGACTTCACCGATCTTAATAGAGCATGTCCTAAAGATATTTTTTCAGTTCCGCGCATAGATCATCTAGTGGATTCTACATCACGTAACAAGTTATCCTTTATGGATCCTTTTTCAGAGTATATCAGATACAGGTGGATCTGAATGATCAAGATCATATTATCTTTATTACTGATAGAGGGCTTCATTGCTATAAGATGATGCCATCTGGGTTGAAGAATGTTGTAGCTACTTATCAACGGTTGGTAAATAAAACATTTGCTAACCAAATTGGCAGAAATATGGAAGTATATATAGATGACATGATGGTGAACACCTCGAGGAAGAAGATCACATAACTGATCTTCAAGAAACTTTATCTAACTTAGACACTATCAACTTGAAGTTGAACCCTGAAAATGTACTTTTCGAGTCCGAACTGGAAAGTTTCTTGGATATGTCGTAAGTTAAAAATGGATTCCGGCCGATCCAGATTAGTTGAATGCTTTATTAGTCATGGATCCCGCTCGGATTACCAAAGAATTCCAGAAAATAATCGAGCGGTTGGATGCTTCACCTAATACATTGTTCAAACCCATTCAATGATATAAACTTTATATATTTAGTTGTATTAGAGTATGCAGTAGCTGTTGTGTGAGTAAAGGAAGTGGATAATTACCCCCGTCTGGTATATTACATAAGTAAGAGTTTATTGGAAGCTGAGAAAATGTATTTGAAATTAGAGAAATTAGCCCTAGAATTGGTGATAGCGACCATGAAAATGAGGCCATATTTTCAAGCACATTCGATCACGGTTCGAACATCTTTTCTTTTAAAGAATGTTCTACAAAAAGCTGTCATATCAAGGAGAATGACTAAGTGGTCAGTCGAGCTTGGAGACTATGATATTGATTTGGCACCCCAAACTGCAATCAAGGGTCAAGCTATAGTTGATTTCCTGATATAATTTCATATTAAATGGTCATGCGAAGAAGCTTAAGAAAAAAATGTTAAGAAAGAGTAGGTAATCTGAACAAACGGTGGGTCTCATGGTGGGATATGGAGCTAGAATTTGTCTAACATCCCCTTGTAGTGACATTATGTACCAAGCTATATGTTTTGGTTTTATGGCATCCAATAATGAATCAGAATATGAACCAGCTATAGCTGGTTTACGATTGGCTTAATTATATGGAGCAAAGAGGGTCTGGTTACTAAGTGATTCTCAGTTACTTATTCATCAGGCTTAGGGGCAATCTGAAACTAAAAACGATCAGTTGATGAAGTATCTGCAAGTGGTTAAGGAAGTAGCCATAATTTTTAAAAGCTTCTGGTATGAGCATGTCCCTAGGTATGAGCATACTATGGCAGATTCCTTAGCTACCATCGCCTACTCTGAAGTGTACCAATGGATCCTTATGCAAGAATGTCCATCCATAGGCTCAGGTCAAGGAAAAGAGGGCGTAGTTGAAGAAAATATGAACATATCTGGCATACAATCCAAAAATTGGAGGTACGAAATACAACAATTTATTACTGATATAGTTCTACCTTCAAATAAATTTTGGCTAAAAAATTGAAGTACAAAGCTCGTGGTTTCCTGGTGTTAAGAGAAATTATTTACAAAAAATATTTTACCACGTCTCTTATACATTGACGACGGTTTGAAGAGTCCCAAAATATTCTATATGAATTACATGATGGAGAAGGGTCAGTGCATTGTGGTCATAATATACTATATACTTAGAGTTGCAGAGTGAGGAATCTAGTAGTTTCCATATAATATAATATGTTCGACTGTAAAACTATTGTGTTTTATTTTTTAGTAATATATATGTGTATATATATAGTATTAATCGCGTATCAACATACATTATTTTATTATGAATATTATGATTCTCGCTATCAGAAAATTATAATTATAGAATAAATAGTTATATTCTTTATTAATAGTTGTTTCAATCTTTTAGAAGTTCTCTAAAGAGAGAGATGAGATAGATTACAATTTTTAGAGTTTTATGATGAGAGATCTAACCAAACTATTTATATAAATCTCTTAAAATTGGTAAAAATATTCAAATAGATGAGAGATACAACAAAAAATTAACGGAAAAAGATCTAACAAAACTTGGATGAGATTAACCTAACTCAGTAAAACTAATCAAATTGAAACCATTTCAGATTCTCAAAATTTAAATGATATACTTTGATGATTCTCTGATTATTTCTTTAAATAATTATCCACAATCCATCTTCCATAAGTAGACAGCCTATCTTACTAGATATTTGGTTTCGAAAGAGAATAATCATGGTGCGATGATGATGTGACTGGACTACCAGCCGAGGTGATCTGCCATAAGTTATCGGTCTGATATGATGTGGGACTATTAGTACAAATAATGAGGAATTTTTCCAAATAAAAATTTGATGTTATAGTGCAAGAGGTTGATCCGTTAACCAAAATTGGGCATATCAAAGTATCTCAATACCCTTTGTGGACAGCTAATCCCGTTTTAATCAAGAAAAAATATAAAAAATAGCGCATGTGTATTGACTTCACCGATCTTAATAGAGCATGTCCTAAAGATATTTTTTCAGTTCCGCCCATAGATCATCTAGTGGATTCTACATCACGTAACAAGTTATCCTTTATGGATCCTTTTTCAGAGTATATCAGATACAGGTGGATCTGAATGATCAAGATCATATTATCTTTATTACTGATAGAGGGCTTCATTGCTATAAGGTGATGCCATCTGGGTTGAAGAATGTTGTAGCTACTTATCAACGGTTGGTAAATAAAACATTTGCTAACCAAATTGGCAGAAATATGGAAGTATATATAGATGACATGATGGTGAACACCTCGAGGAAGAAGATCACATAACTGATCTTCAAGAAACTTTATCTAACTTAGACACTATCAACTTGAAGTTGAACCCTGAAAATGTACTTTTGGAGTCCGAACTGGAAAGTTTCTTGGATATGTCGTAAGTTAAAAATGGATTCAGGCCGATCCAGATTAGTTGAATGCTGTATTAGTCATGGATCCCGCTCGGATTATAGAAGAATTCCAGAAAATAATCGAGCGGTTGGATGCTTCACCTAATACATTGTTTAAACCCATTCAATGATATAAACTTTATATATTTAGTTGTATCAGAGTATGCAGTAGCTGTTGTGTGAGTAAAGGAAGTGGATAATTACCCCCGTCTGGTGTATTACATAAGTAAGAGTTTATTGGAAGCTGAGAAAATGTATTTGAAATTAGAGAAATTAGCCCTAGAATTGGTGATAGCGACCATGAAAATGAGGCCATATTTTCAAGCACATTCGATCACGGTTCGAACATCTTTTCTTTTAAAGAATATTCTACAAAAAGCTGTCATATCAGGGAGAATGACTAAGTGGTCAGTCGAACTTGGAGACTATGATATTGATTTGGCACCCCAAACTGCAATCAAGGGTCAAACTATAGTTGATTTCCTGATATAATTTCATATTAAATGGTCATGCGAAGAAGCTTAAGAAAAAAATGTTAAGAAAGAGTAGGTAATCTGAACAAACGGTGGGTCTCATGGTGGGATATGGAGGTGGAATTTGTCTAACATCCCCTTGTAGTGACATTATGTACCAAGCTATATGTTTTGGTTTTATGGCATCCAATAATGAATCAGAATATGAACCAGTTATAGCTGGTTTACGATTGGCTCAATTATATGGAGCAAAGAGGGTCTGGTTACTAAGTGATTCTCAGTTACTTATTCATCAGGCTCAGGGGCAATCTGAAACTAAAAACGATCAGTTGATGAAGTATCTGCAAGTGTTGAAGGAAGTAGCCATAATTTTTAAAACCTTCTGATATGAGCATGTCCCTAGGTATGAGCATACTATGGCAGATTCCTTAGCTACCATCGCCTACTCTGAAGTGTACCCATGGATCCTTATGCAAGAATGTCCATCCATAGGCTCAGGTAAAGGAAAAGAGGGCGGAGTTGAAGAAAATATGAACATATCTGGCATACAATCCAAAAATTGGAGGTACGAAATACAACAATTTATTATTGATATAGTTCTACCTTCAAATAAATTTTGGCTAAAAAATTGAAGTACAAAGCTCGTGGTTTCCTGGTGTTAAGAGAAATTATTTACAAAAAATATTTTACTACGTCTCTTATACATTGACGACGGTTTGAAGAGTCCCAAAATATTCTATATGAATTACATGATGGAGAAGGGTCAGTGCATTGTGGTTATACAGCTTTAACCATGAGAGTTTTGTTAGATGGATACCACTGGCCTACTATAAAGGCAGATGCCAAAGATATGGTCATAATATGTGATCTTTTCCAGAAATATGGGAATGAAATCCATGTGCCAGCACTTGCCATGGAGTCAATATCTGAGCCCATACCTTTTGATAGATGGGGTTTGGAATTAACTGGACCTCTTCATATGGCCTCCGGAGGGTATCAAACGATAAACGTGGCAATAGACTATTTCTCTAAATATATCGAAGCTGCCCCACTAGTTGGAACCACCTCTAAGACAGTTATGTAATTTATCATATCTAACATATATTTTCAATTCGGAATTCCTCAGCATATTACTACAGACAATGGGCCACATTTTGACAATAAAAACATGGAAACGTTTTGTACTTCCAGAGGAATTCAATATTTCTTTTCTTCTCCTTTCCATCCTTAGGAAAATGGGCAGGTTGAAGTTTCTAATCGGACAATTTTAACAGGGTTAAAAAATAATCTTGAAGGAGGTGCAGGGAAATGGCTAAGGTATTTGCAAGAAGTATTGTGGGCTTACCGAACTACTCCTTATACAGCTACTCAAGAATCACCTTTTTCGTTTGTGTATGGGATAGATGCATTCATACATATAGAAGCTACTTTGTCCTCATTCTAGATACAAAACTATTCCGAACAAAGTAACGATATGATAGTAAGGAATCAGTTGGATTTGTTTGAAAACAGAAGAGTAAAGAAACATTTGAGAGCAGCACACTACTAAGGTTTGATGAGAAGTAGGTTTGCATCTAAAGTAAAAAAAATATTTCCAAATAGGGACAAAGAGTTGAGGAAAGTATTTTTACATACCAAAGAGAAAAGATTTGGGAACCTAGATGAAATGGGAAGGCCCATACATGGTACGTGAAAGAATCAAGCGAGGAACATATAGACTTGAAGACAAAGAAGGCGATATGTTGAAACACCCATGGAACATTGAGCATCTCAGGTTATACTTAGAATAAAAATTTCTTATAAATATTTACTTTGTCATACTTTTATGTAAATATTTAGAGGCATGCTCTTTCCTACCCTAGTGGCGCGGGGCGGTTTTAATGAGGTGTCCAGATTTAAATGAATATTATTTTATGCATTTTTAAAGAATCATAGTAGATACAAAGAGATCGGATGAATTAAACACCTATTAAACACCTTCGGCCTTTAAATGAAATATCTTTGAAGTGATCGGATGAATTAAACACCTATTAAGCACCTTTGGTTCTTAAGTGAAATATCTTAGAAGTAGTCAGATGGATTAAACACTCATTTAAGACGTGGAAAAATTAAATACCCATTAAATATCTTTAGCCTTGAAATAAAATATTATTGAATGGCTCAGATATATTAAAGATTGGTTAAACATTACATTTTAGACCACCGGATTGGGTTAATCCATCTATACCACTTTTAAATATCATTTTTTAATAAAATTATAAAAAAACATAAGAGAGAAAAATGTATATGAAGAAAAAATACAACTTTAAAATCCAATTGAATCATCAGAAAATGTCTGATCCACCATTACACAAAATATCTTTGTCATCCAAAAACTTTTGTTTCAAACACAAAACTGAAAGTACAACAACTTTAGGGCTCGTTCCCTTCGGTTTTTTCCATACCTTCATCTTTCTCTTGTTTTTTCACTTTATCTTCATTATGCTTGGGGCTTTTGGCATCAGTACTTGAACTTTCATCAAGTCCCTCATCGGAATCAGAATCACTTGGTGAAAAAACTCCATGTTTATTACCATATGGCATCCAATGGAAAGGTATCTCATCGTATGGTACAAACTTCCACAGAGCTCTAAGGTTCTTTTTTGGAAAGGTATCATGGAATAAAAAGACCATGTCCGCTTTAAAACCCTCATCCCTCTTTTCCATAGAATCCACCACACCGGTAGCATACTTCTCCACACCGGTAGTTGTTTCCAGTTCGGAATATTTGGTCCATATGTCTCCTTGGGCAGTCCCAGTGATCAGTTGATTTTTCTCTTCGCCTAAAGTCTCCACTTTTTGTTGTTCAACTGAAAGGGAATTCTTTAATTTTGATTGGAAGTGTTAAAAAATTAATGAGTAAAAAAAAGAAAACAAAGATTTATAAATAAATTAATATACTATATACTTAGAGTTGCAGATTGCGGAATCTAGTAGTTTCCATATAATATAATATGTTCGATGGTAAAACTATTGTGTTTTATTTTTTATTAATATATATATATATAGTATTAATAGCGTATCAACATACATTATTTTATTACGAATATTATGATTCTCGCTATCAGAAAATGATACTTATAGAATAAATAGTTATATTCTTTATTATTGCACGTGAATCGTTGTTTCAATCTTTTAGAAGTTCTCTAAAGAGAGAGATAAGATAGATTACAATTTTTAGAGTTTTGAGGTGAGAGATCTAACCAAACCATTTATATAAATCTCTTAAAATTGGTAAAAGTATTCAAATAGATGAGAGATACAACAAAAAATTAACGGGAAAAGATCTAACAAAACTTGGATGAGATATAACCTAACTCAGTAAAACTAATCAAATTGAAACCACTTCATATTCTTAAAATTTAAATGATATGCTTTGATGATTCTTTGATTATTTCTTTAAATAATTATAGATAATCCATCTTCCATAAGTAGACAGCCTATCTTACTAGGTATTTGGTTTCGAAAAAGATTAATCAAATTGACCTCTTTTACTTTTCTTGGTTTCTCTCTCGTTTTATTTTTTTATCATTTTTAATAAAGTTGTTTTTTCAATTCTGAAACACGCTATTATATAAAATGTCTAACTTACCGAATTTCAAACTGAATTTTCATTACTTGATCTTAAGACATAAATTTTATGTTATAATATACGATTTGAAGTTCAAATTATAATAAAAACAAATAGTGTTTGTTAAGTTGTCATTTTTAAGGGTCGTAGCCATATATAAATATTTTCTCTTACGAATAACCCTAACATCTATATAATCGCCATCATGATACATATTTTATCGATTTATTTTTATTAAAAATAAATATTTTATCTATTTATTTTTATTAAATATGATCGCCAAAGACATCGATAAAACACGTGGCGAACTATAAATAAAATATGTGACGATGAGTGGAGGCGGCTTTCTGTCGAAACCAAAAAACTATAAGGAAGGATTTGGTTGATGATAATCGGAAGAAAATTAGTAAACCACCATGAAGACACGGTTACGGAAAGCCTTATTGATAGAACAAGAGAGTACTACAAAAATCACTTATATATTAACTTGAAGTTTTATTTTACGTGTTCCCATTTCGTTATAGAATTTAGACCGAAGCTAAGAGTAACGAACATAGACGTTCTGCAATAGTTCAAATTTTAATCGGATAAGAAGATAGAAAGCATGGGAATCTTGTTCTTTTGAAACTTAGATCTGGAAGACACATTTCACATAATCAAGCATCCATTTTGAGGGATCATAAATAACTCTTTTAGAGAATGAAAAACAAAAATGCAAAAATGCAAAAAAAAAAACATAGAAAGAGCCTTTTTTATTCTAAAAATATTATTAACAAACCCTAAGTCTAGTTAGTCCCTCCAATCAAACCTTTAAGCTTTTGAACCTGCGTGATATCCAAAAATGTTGTTTGTGCAATCAAGTTAGAAGGCAAATCATTTCCAAAGATATTTGTCGGTAAAATCTGGAAACCCGGAGATTCGCTGCTCCAGCTAACAATTCCCGAAGCCGGTGTAGTTCCATTATTCACCACAAAATGCAACAACCCTTTAGGAACAACAAAAGCATCTCCGCCCTTTAGAGTTTTTGTGTAAACTTTGTTAGCAGTACTAGAGACAAATCCGATACTCACCGAGCCTTCTAGCAAAACCACAAACTCTGTACCATGAGGATGTGTGTGCATTGGAAACACACCACCAGCCCCTATATCAAAACGAGCCATGGCAATGCCAAGACCGTTTAGACCGGGGACTTCTCCGAGTAATGCTAGTCTTACCCCAGCTTTGACAAAATTTGAGGTGTTAGTAACTATGTTAAGACCCGAGGTTGAAAAATCATCTACCGTAACAGTATTGGGATCTTTACAATTGTAACCGCTGGGACCTTGAGGGGCTTTTGTGTCTGCTACGCAGAAATCTTGGACAGTGGCGTAAGAAGTAGAGAAAAACAGAACACAAAAAAAGACTAGCGAGGAGGCAGGAGTGATCATTCTTGTCATACTTGTTTTGTTTTAGTGTTCTCTACTTTGTGTTTTGTGTGATTGTCTGTTGTTCTTGTGTTATTTTATAGAGAAGACATTCATGCATAGACATAGCAACTTATTAGTGCCATTTATTTCCATACGATTTCAGATTATACGTTACAGATTCTTGTTAGGAAAATATATAAATTATTGTTTATGAATTTCATTTTATTTCCAAAATTTGAATGGGGAAACCAACATAAAATCCTATCTTGAATTGTGCTCAAATTAAGAATTGTCAAAAGAACATAAATTCTCTTTGATAAATAAATAGATAAGAAATCCCCTATTTCTCAAACTATCTACTTTATTAATTATTAATTGTTTTAAATGAAGATCATACTCCTATTATTCGACCAGATATTTGCATTCTTTTTTCGTGAGTGCATAATCACTAAGACGTAGGAGAGTATAATTGGACTAAACTATATCTAATAACCTTATTATCCAAAATGTTAACTCTCTTCTCTCACCTTTATCCCTTTTACTAAGTTTTTTTGTTTTCGTTTCAAAATATATTTATTTTTTTGTTTTCGGATAACCACACCCGATTTTACAATTCACGCAGTAAATTAATTTCTTAATTTACTAAATCGTGGCCGTCCATCACGACATAGTAAAACAAATTATACTTCAAGTTGTGAAGCCTTTGAATATGAGGTCTAGTTTTGGCATTTCTTAATCCAAAAGCAAAACACTATAATTTTTGCTATCTATGTGACTTGGAGACATCTCTCTGGGAGGCGTTCTTGCAGATTAAATTCCACAAGATATGTCAAAAAAAACTAGATAATGGAGAACTCAAAGCAAACGAGTAAGTTTATTTGTTGTATACTTCGTTTATTCAATAGGAATATGGCAAAGGATTTTTTGTTTTCAGTTGTATTATGACCGATTCATCAATTGATATTAGAGTCTGTAAAATCCCTTTGTGATTGGAAGACTTTTATCTTCTTTTATTTCTCTTTCAAGTTTTTGATATGTGCTAATCAAGCTTAAAGTCATTTGTGGATTAAAAAAACTGGATAATAAAGAACTCAAAATAAAAATGTAAGAAAATTAGGTTTATTTTCCTCTATTCAATAAGAAAATCACAATGCCTTTTAGTTTTCCTGCAGTTTGATGATCTATCCGTCATTTTTAAACTAAATGAACATATAATTTTCTGATAAAAATCTAACTTATGTCACATTTAATCTATTTAACGAGCTACATAATGAAATTCACTCCGAAGCCGTGGAATAGATGTGTCTTGATGATTTTTTTTTCTTTTTTCCATTTATGAAAAAAAAACAACGTTGGATAATTGAAATAAAAATCATTGTTCTTTCAAGAATATATTTTCAAATTCAATAACACCCATAAAAACATATCAAATTAGAAATAAAAAAATTAATGAGTAAAAAATGGAAAACAAAGATTTATAAATAAATTAATATACTATATACTTAGAGTTGCAGAGTGAGGAATCTAGTAGTTTCTATATAATATAATATGTTCGACTGTAAAACTATTGTGTTTTATTTTTTAGTAATACATATGTGTATATATATAGTATTAATCGCGTATCAACATACATTATTTTATTATGAATATTATGATTCTCGCTATCAGAAAATTATAATTATAGAATAAATAGTTATATTCTTTATTAATAGTTGTTTCAATCTTTTAGAAGTTCTCTAAGGAGAGAGATGAGATAGATTACAATTTTTAGAGTTTTATGATGAGAGATCTAACCAAACTATTTATATAAATCTCTTAAAATTGGTAAAAATATTCAAATAGATGAGAGATACAACAAAAAATTAACGGAAAAAGATCTAACAAAACTTGGATGAGATTAACCTAACTCAATAAAACTAATCAAATTGAAACCATTTCAGATTCTCAAAATTTAAATGATACACTTTGATGATTCTCTGATTATTTCTTTAAATAATTATGGACAATCCATCTTCCATAAGTAGACAGCCTATCTTACAAGATATTTGGTTTCGAAAGAGAATAATCATGGTGCGATGATGATGTGACTGGACTACCAGCCGAGGTGATCTGCCATAAGTTATCGGTCTGATATGATGTGGGACCATTAGTACAAATAATGAGGAATTTTTCCAAATAAAAATTTGATGTTATAGTGCAAGAGGTTGATCGGTTAACCAAAATTGGGCATATCGAAGAATCTCAATACCCTTTGTGGACAGCTAATCCCGTTTTAATCAAGAAAAAATATAAAAAATAGCGCATGTGTATTGACTTCACCGATCTTAATAGAGCATGTCCTAAAGATATTTTTTCAGTTCCGCGCATAGATCATCTAGTGGATTCTACATCACGTAACAAGTTATCCTTTATGGATCCTTTTTCAGAGTATATCAGATACAGGTGGATCTGAATGATCAAGATCATATTATCTTTATTACTGATAGAGGGCTTCATTGCTATAAGGTGATGCCATCTGGGTTGAAGAATGTTGTAGCTACTTATCAACGGTTGGTAAATAAAACATTTGCTAACCAAATTGGCAGAAATATGGAAGTATATATAGATGACATGATGGTGAACACCTCGAGGAAGAAGATCACATAACTGATCTTCAAGAAACTTTATCTAACTTAGACACTATCAACTTGAAGTTGAACCCTGAAAATGTACTTTTCGAGTCTGAACTGGAAAGTTTCTTGGATATGTCGTAAGTTAAAAATGGATTCAGGCCGATCCAGATTAGTTGAATGCTTTATTAGTCATGGATCCCGCTCTGATTACCAAAGAATTCCAGAAAATAATCGAGCGGTTGGATGTTTCACCTAATACATTGTTCAAACCCATTCAATGATATAAACTTTATATATTTAGTTGTATCAGAGTATGCAGTAGCTGTTGTGTGAGTAAAGGAAGTGGATAATTACCCCCGTCTGGTGTATTACATAAGTAAGAGTTTATTGGAAGCTGAGAAAATGTATTTGAAATTAGAGAAATTAGCCCTAGAATTGGTGATAGCGACCATGAAAATGAGGCCATATTTTCAAGGACATTCGATCACGGTTCGAACATCTTTTCTTTTAAAGAATGTTCTACAAAAAGCTGTCATATCAGGGAGAATGACTAAGTGGTCAGTCGAGCTTGGAGACTATGATATTGATTTGGCACCCCAAACTGCAATCAAGGGTCAAGCTATAGTTGATTTCCTGATATAATTTCATATTAAATGTTCATGCGAAGAAGCTTAAGAAAAAAATGTTAAGAAAGAGTAGGTAATCTGAACGAACGGTGGGTCTCATGGTGGGATATGGAGCTGGAATTTGTCTAACATCCCCTTGTAGTGACATTATGTACCAAGCTATATGTTTTGGTTTTATGGCATTCAATAATGAATCAGAATATGAACCAGTTATAGCTGGTTTACGATTGGCTCAATTATATGGAGCAAAGAGGGTCTGGTTACTAAGTGATTCTCAGTTACTTATTCATCAGGCTCAGGGGCAATCTGAAACTAAAAATGATCAGTTGATGAAGTATTTGCAAGTGTTGCAGGAAGTAGCCATAATTTTTAAAAGCTTCTGGTATGAGCATGTCCCTAGGTATGAGCATACTATGGGAGATTCCTTAGCTACCATCGCCTACTCTGAAGTGTACCCATGGATCCTTATGCAAGAATGTCCATCCATAGGCTCAGGTCAAGGAAAAGAGGGCGGAGTTGAAGAAAATATGAACATATTTGGCATACAATCCAAAAATTGGAGGTACGATATACAACAATTTATTACTGATATAGTTCTACCTTCAAATAAATTTTGGCTAAAAAATTGAAGTACAAAGCTCGTGGTTTCCTGGTGTTAAGAGAAATTATTTACAAAAAATATTTTACCACGTCTCTTATACATTGACGACGGTTTGAAGAGTCCCAAAATATTCTATATGAATTACATGATGGAGAAGGGTCAGTGCATTGTGGTTATACAGCTTTAACCATGAGAGTTTTGTTAGATGGATACTACTGGCCTACTATAAAGGCAGATGCCAAAGATATGGTCATAATATGTGATCTTTTCCAGAAATATGGGAATGAAATCCATGTGCCAGCACTTCCCATAGAGTCAATATCTGAGCCCATACCTTTTGATAGATGGGGTTTGGAATTAATTGGACCTCTTCATATGGCCTCCGGAGGGTATCAAACGATAAACGTGGCAATAGACTATTTCTCTAAATATATCGAAGCTGCCCCACTAGTTGGAACCACCTCTAAGACAGTTATGTAATTTATCATATCTAACATATATTTTCAATTCGGAATTCCTCAGCATATTACTACAGACAATGGGCCACATTTTGACAATAAAAACATGGAAACGTTTTGCACTTCTAGAGGAATTCAATATTTATTTTCTTCTCCTTTCCATCCTCAGGAAAATGGGCAGGTTGAAGTTTCTAATCTGACAATTTTAACAGGGTTAAAAAATAATCTTGAAGGAGGTGCAAGGAAATGGCTAAGGTATTTGCAAGAAGTATTGTGTGCTTACCGAACTACTCATTATACAGCTACTCAAGAATCACCTTTTTCGTTTGTGTATGGGATAGATGCATTCATACATATAGAAGCTACTTTGTCCTCATTCTAGATACAAAACTATTCCGAACAAAGTAACGATATGATAGTAAGGAATCAGTTGGATTTGTTTGAAAAAAGAAGAGTAAAGAAACATTTGAGAGCAGCACACTACTAAGGTTTGATGAGAAGTAGGTTTGCATCTAAAGTAACAAAAATATTTCCAAATAGGGACAAAGAGTTGAGGAAAGTATTTTTACATACCAAAGAGAAAAGATTTGGGAACCTAGATGAAATGGGAAGGCCCATACATGGTACGTGAAAGAATCAAGCGACGAACATATAGACTTAAAGACAAAGAAGGCGATATGTTGAAACACCCATGGAACATTGAGCATCTCAGGTTATACTTAGAATAAAAATTTCTTATAAATATTTACTTTTTCATACTTTTATGTAAATATTTAGAGGCATGCTCTTTCCTACCCTAGTGGCGCGGGGCGGTTTTAATGAGGTGTCCAGATTTAAATGAATATTATTTTATGCATTTTAAAGAATCATAGTAGATACAAAGAGATCGGATGAATTAAACACCTATTAAACACATTCGGCCTTTAAATGAAATATCTTTGAAGTGATCTGATGAATTAAACACCTATTAAACACCTTTGGTTCTTAAGTGAAATATCTTAGAAGTAGTCAGATGGATTAAACACTCATTTAAGACGTGGAAAAATTAAATACCCATTAAATATCTTTAGCCTTGAAATAAAATATTATTGAATGGCTCAGATATATTAAAGATTGGTTAAACATTACATTTTAGACCACCGGATTGGGTTAATCCATCTATACCACTTTTAAATATCATTTTTTAATAAAATTATAAAAAAACATAAGAGAGAAAAATGTATATGAAGAAAAAATACAACTTAAAAACCAATTGAATCATCAGAAAATGTCTGATCCACCATTACACAAAATATCTTTGTCATCCAAAAACTTTTGTTTCAAACACAAAACTGAAAGTACAACAACTTTAGGGCTCGTTCCCTTCGGTTTTTTCCATACCTTCATCTTTCTCTTGTTTTTTCACTTTATCTTCATTATGCTTGGGGCTTTTGGCATCAGTACTTGAACTTTCATCAAGTCCCTCATCGGAATCAGAATCACTTGGTGAA
Organism: Limnanthes douglasii subsp. nivea; assembly: GCA_036936605.1. NCBI lineage: Eukaryota > Viridiplantae > Streptophyta > Magnoliopsida > Brassicales > Limnanthaceae > Limnanthes > Limnanthes douglasii. The sequence continues at coordinate 175,810,544 of JAUPFV010000003.1, forward strand.
AAAACTCCATGTTTATTACCATATGGCATCCTATGGAAAGGTATCTCATCGTATGGTACAAACTTCCACAGAGCTCTAAGGTTCTTTTTTGGAAAGGTATCATGGAATAAAAAGACCATGTCCGCTTTAAAACCCTCATCCCTCTTTTCCATAGAATCCACCACACCGGTAGCATACTTCTCCACACCGGTAGTTGTTTCCAGTTCGGAATATTTGGTCCATATGTCTCCTTAGGCAGTCCCAGTGATCAGTTGATTTTTCTCTTCGCCTAAAGTCTCCACTTTTTGTTGTTCAACTGAAAGGGAATTCTTTAATTCTGATTGGAAGTGTTAAAAAATTAATGAGTAAAAAAAAGAAAACAAAGATTTATAAATAAATTAATATACTATATACTTAGAGTTGCAGATTGCGGAATCTAGTAGTTTCCATATAATATAATATGTTCGATGGTAAAACAATTGTGTTTTATTTTTTAGTAATATATATATATATATATATATATATATATAGTATTAATAGCGTATCAACATACATTATTTTATTACCAATATTATGATTCTCGCTATCAGAAAATGATACTTATAGAATAAATAGTTATATTCTTTATTATTGCACGTGAATCGTTGTTTCAATCTTTTAGAAGTTCTCTAAAGAGAGAGATAAGATAGATTACAATTTTTAGAGTTTTGAGGTGAGAGATCTAACCAAACCATTTATATAAATCTCTTAAAATTGGTAAAAGTATTCAAATAGATGAGAGATACAACAAAAAATTAACGGGAAAAGATCTAACAAAACTTGGATGAGATATAACCTAACTCAGTAAAACTAATCAAATTGAAACCATTTCAGATTCTTAAAATTTAAATGATATGCTTTGATGATTCTTTGATTATTTCTTTAAATAATTATAGATAATCCATCTTCCATAAGTAGACAGCCTATCTTACTAGGTATTTGGTTTCGAAAGAGATTAATCAAATTGACCTCTTTTACTTTTCTTGGTTTCTCTCTCGTTTTATTTTTTTATCATTTTTAATAAAGTTGTTTTTTCAATTCTGAAACACGCTATTATATAAAATGTCTAACTTACCGAATTTCAAACTGAATTTCATTACTTGATCTTAAAACATAAATTTTATGTTATAATATACGATTTGAAGTTCAAATTATAATAAAAACAAATAGTGTTTGTTAAGTTGTCATTTTTAAGGGTCGTAGCCATATATAAATATTTTTTCTTACGAATAACCCTAACATCTATATAATCACCTACATGATACATATTTTATCGATTTATTTTTATTAAAAATAACTATTTTATCTATTTATTTTTATTAAATATGATCGCCAAAGACATCGATAAAACACGTGGCGAACTATAAATAAAATATGTGACGATGAGTGGAGGCGGCTTTCTGTCGAAACCAATAAGCTATAAGGAAGGATTTGGTCGGATAAGAAGATAGAAAGCATGGGAATCTTGTTCTTTTGAAACTTAGATCTGGAAGACACATTTCACATAATCAAGCATCCATTTTGAGGGATCATAAATAACTCTTTTAGAGAATGAAAAACAAAAATGCAAAAATGCAAAAAAAAAAACATAGAAAGAGCCTTTTTTATTCTAAAAATATTATTAACAAACCCTAAGTCTAGTTAGTCCCTCCAATCAAACCTTTAAGCTTTTGAACCTGCGTGATATCCAAAAATGTTGTTTGTGCAATCAAGTTAGAAGGCAAATCATTTCCAAAGATATTTGTCGGTAAAATCTGGAAACCCGGAGATTCGCTGCTCCAGCTAACAATTCCCGAAGCCGGTGTAGTTCCATTATTCACCACAAAATGCAACAACCCTTTAGGAACAACAAAAGCATCTCCGCCCTTTAGAGTTTTTGTGTAAACTTTGTTAGCAGTACTGGAGACAAATCCGATACTCACCGAGCCTTCTAGCAAAACCACAAACTCTGTACCATGAGGATGTGTGTGCATTGGAAACACACCACCAGCCCCTATATCAAAACGAGCCATGGCAATGCCAAGACCGTTTAGACCGGGGACTTCTCCGAGTAATGCTAGTCTTACCCCAGCTTTGACAAAATTTGAGGTGTTAGTAACTATGTTAAGACCCGAGGTTGAAAAATCATCTACCGTAACAGTATTGGGATCTTTACAATTGTAACCGCTGGGACCTTGAGGGGCTTTTGTGTCTGCTACGCAGAAATCTTGGACAGTGGCGTAAGAAGTAGAGAAAAACAGAACACAAAAAAAGACTAGCGAGGAGGCAGGAGTGATCATTCTTGTCATACTTGTTTTGTTTTAGTGTTCTCTACTTTGTGTTTTGTGTGATTGTCTGTTGTTCTTGTGTTATTTTATAGAGAAGACATTCATGCATAGACATAGCAACTTATTAGTGCCATTTATTTCCATACGATTTCAGATTATACGTTACAGATTCTTGTTAGGAAAATATATAAATTATTGTTTATGAATTTCATTTTATTTCCAAAATTTGAATGGGCAAACCAACATAAAATCCTATCTTGAATTGTGCTCAAATTAAGAATTGTCAAAAGAACATAAATTCTCTTTGATAAATAAATAGATAAGAAATCCCCTATTTCTCAAACTATCTACTTTATTAATTATTAATTGTTTTAAATGAAGATCATACTCCTATTATTCGACCAGATATTTGCATTCTTTTTTCGTGAGTGCATAATCACTAAGACGTAGGAGAGTATAATTCGACTAAACTATATCTAATAACCTTATTATCCAAAATGTTAACTCTCTTCTCTCACCTTTATCCCTTTTACTAAGTTTTTTTGTTTTCGTTTCAAAATATATTTATTTCTTTGTTTTCGGATAACCACACCCGATTTTACAATTCACGCAGTAAATTAATTTCTTAATTTACTAAATCGTGGCCGTCCATCACGACATAGTAAAACAAATTATACTTCAAGTTGTGAAGCCTTTGAATATGAGGTCTAGTTTTGGCATTTCTTAATCCAAAAGCAAAACACTATAATTTTTGCTATCTATGTGACTTGGAGACATCTCTCTGGGAGGCGTTCTTGCAGATTAAATTCCACAAGATATGTCAAAAAAAACTAGATAATGGAGAACTCAAAGCAAACGAGTAAGTTTATTTGTTGTATACTTCGTTTATTCAATAGGAATATGGCAAAGGATTTTTTGTTTTCAGTTGTATTATGACCGATTCATCAATTGATATTAGAGTCTGTAAAATCCCTTTGTGATTGGAAGACTTTTATCTTCTTTTATTTCTCTTTCAAGTTTTTGATATGTGCTAATCAAGCTTAAAGTCATTTGTGGATTTAAAAAACTGGATAATAAAGAACTCAAAATAAAAATGTAAGAAAATTAGGTTTATTTTCCTCTATTCAATAAGAAAATCACAATGCCTTTTAGTTTTCCTGCAGTTTGATGATCTATCCGTCATTTTTAAACTAAATGAACATATAATTTTCTGATAAAAATCTAACTTATGTCACATTTAATCTATTTAACGAGCTACATAATGAAATTCACTCCGAAGCCGTGGAATAGATGTGTCTTGATGATTTTTTTTTCTTTTTTCCATTTATGAAAAAAAAACAACGTTGGATAATTGAAATAAAAATCATTGTTCTTTCAAGAATATATTTTCAAATTCAATAACACCCATAAAAACATATCAAATTAGAAATAAAAAAATTAATGAGTAAAAAATGGAAAACAAAGATTTATAAATAAATTAATATACTATATACTTAGAGTTGCAGAGTGAGGAATCTAGTAGTTTCTATATAATATAATATGTTCGACTGTAAAACTATTGTGTTTTATTTTTTAGTAATACATATGTGTATATATATAGTATTAATCGCGTATCAACATACATTATTTTATTATGAATATTATGATTCTCGCTATCAGAAAATTATAATTATAGAATAAATAGTTATATTCTTTATTAATAGTTGTTTCAATCTTTTAGAAGTTCTCTAAGGAGAGAGATGAGATAGATTACAATTTTTAGAGTTTTATGATGAGAGATCTAACCAAACTATTTATATAAATCTCTTAAAATTGGTAAAAATATTCAAATAGATGAGAGATACAACAAAAAATTAACGGAAAAAGATCTAACAAAACTTGGATGAGATTAACCTAACTCAATAAAACTAATCAAATTGAAACCATTTCAGATTCTCAAAATTTAAATGATACACTTTGATGATTCTCTGATTATTTCTTTAAATAATTATGGACAATCCATCTTCCATAAGTAGACAGCCTATCTTACAAGATATTTGGTTTCGAAAGAGAATAATCATGGTGCGATGATGATGTGACTGGACTACCAGCCGAGGTGATCTGCCATAAGTTATCGGTCTGATATGATGTGGGACCATTAGTACAAATAATGAGGAATTTTTCCAAATAAAAATTTGATGTTATAGTGCAAGAGGTTGATCGGTTAACCAAAATTGGGCATATCGAAGAATCTCAATACCCTTTGTGGACAGCTAATCCCGTTTTAATCAAGAAAAAATATAAAAAATAGCGCATGTGTATTGACTTCACCGATCTTAATAGAGCATGTCCTAAATATATTTTTTCAGTTCCGCGCATAGATCATCTAGTGGATTCTACATCACGTAACAAGTTATCCTTTATGGATCCTTTTTCAGAGTATATCAGATACAGGTGGATCTGAATGATCAAGATCATATTATCTTTATTACTGATAGAGGGCTTCATTGCTATAAGGTGATGCCATCTGGGTTGAAGAATGTTGTAGCTACTTATCAACGGTTGGTAAATAAAACATTTGCTAACCAAATTGGCAGAAATATGGAAGTATATATAGATGACATGATGGTGAACACCTCGAGGAAGAAGATCACATAACTGATCTTCAAGAAACTTTATCTAACTTAGACACTATCAACTTGAAGTTGAACCCTGAAAATGTACTTTTCGAGTCTGAACTGGAAAGTTTCTTGGATATGTCGTAAGTTAAAAATGGATTCAGGCCGATCCAGATTAGTTGAATGCTTTATTAGTCATGGATCCCGCTCTGATTACCAAAGAATTCCAGAAAATAATCGAGCGGTTGGATGTTTCACCTAATACATTGTTCAAACCCATTCAATGATATAAACTTTATATATTTAGTTGTATCAGAGTATGCAGTAGCTGTTGTGTGAGTAAAGGAAGTGGATAATTACCCCCGTCTGGTGTATTACATAAGTAAGAGTTTATTGGAAGCTGAGAAAATGTATTTGAAATTAGAGAAATTAGCCCTAGAATTGGTGATAGCGACCATGAAAATGAGGCCATATTTTCAAGGACATTCGATCACGGTTCGAACATCTTTTCTTTTAAAGAATGTTCTACAAAAAGCTGTCATATCAGGGAGAATGACTAAGTGGTCAGTCGAGCTTGGAGACTATGATATTGATTTGGCACCCCAAACTGCAATCAAGGGTCAAGCTATAGTTGATTTCCTGATATAATTTCATATTAAATGGTCATGCGAAGAAGCTTAAGAAAAAAATGTTAAGAAAGAGTAGGTAATCTGAACGAACGGTGGGTCTCATGGTGGGATATGGAGCTGGAATTTGTCTAACATCCCCTTGTAGTGACATTATGTACCAAGCTATATGTTTTGGTTTTATGGCATTCAATAATGAATCAGAATATGAACCAGTTATAGCTGGTTTACGATTGGCTCAATTATATGGAGCAAAGAGGGTCTGGTTACTAAGTGATTCTCAGTTACTTATTCATCAGGCTCAGGGGCAATCTGAAACTAAAAATGATCAGTTGATGAAGTATTTGCAAGTGTTGCAGGAAGTAGCCATAATTTTTAAAAGCTTCTGGTATGAGCATGTCCCTAGGTATGAGCATACTATGGGAGATTCCTTAGCTACCATCGCCTACTCTGAAGTGTACCCATGGATCCTTATGCAAGAATGTCCATCCATAGGCTCAGGTCAAGGAAAAGAGGGCGGAGTTGAAGAAAATATGAACATATCTGGCATACAATCCAAAAATTGGAGGTACGATATACAACAATTTATTACTGATATAGTTCTACCTTCAAATAAATTTTGGCTAAAAAATTGAAGTACAAAGCTCGTGGTTTCCTGGTGTTAAGAGAAATTATTTACAAAAAATATTTTACCACGTCTCTTATACATTGACGACGGTTTGAAGAGTCCCAAAATATTCTATATGAATTACATGATGGAGAAGGGTCAGTGCATTGTGGTTATACAGCTTTAACCATGAGAGTTTTGTTAGATGGATACTACTGGCCTACTATAAAGGCAGATGCCAAAGATATGGTCATAATATGTGATCTTTTCCAGAAATATGGGAATGAAATCCATGTGCCAGCACTTCCCATAGAGTCAATATCTGAGCCCATACCTTTTGATAGATGGGGTTTGGAATTAATTGGACCTCTTCATATGGCCTCCGGAGGGTATCAAACGATAAACGTGGCAATAGACTATTTCTCTAAATATATCGAAGCTGCCCCACTAGTTGGAACCACCTCTAAGACAGTTATGTAATTTATCATATCTAACATATATTTTCAATTCGGAATTCCTCAGCATATTACTACAGACAATGGGCCACATTTTGACAATAAAAACATGGAAACGTTTTGCACTTCTAGAGGAATTCAATATTTATTTTCTTCTCCTTTCCATCCTCAGGAAAATGGGCAGGTTGAAGTTTCTAATCTGACAATTTTAACAGGGTTAAAAAATAATCTTGAAGGAGGTGCAAGGAAATGGCTAAGGTATTTGCAAGAAGTATTGTGTGCTTACCGAACTACTCATTATACAGCTACTCAAGAATCACCTTTTTCGTTTGTGTATGGGATAGATGCATTCATACATATAGAAGCTACTTTGTCCTCATTCTAGATACAAAACTATTCCGAACAAAGTAACGATATGATAGTAAGGAATCAGTTGGATTTGTTTGAAAAAAGAAGAGTAAAGAAACATTTGAGAGCAGCACACTACTAAGGTTTGATGAGAAGTAGGTTTGCATCTAAAGTAACAAAAATATTTCCAAATAGGGACAAAGAGTTGAGGAAAGTATTTTTACATACCAAAGAGAAAAGATTTGGGAACCTAGATGAAATGGGAAGGCCCATACATGGTACGTGAAAGAATCAAGCGACGAACATATAGACTTAAAGACAAAGAAGGCGATATGTTGAAACACCCATGGAACATTGAGCATCTCAGGTTATACTTAGAATAAAAATTTCTTATAAATATTTACTTTTTCATACTTTTATGTAAATATTTAGAGGCATGCTCTTTCCTACCCTAGTGGCGCGGGGCGGTTTTAATGAGGTGTCCAGATTTAAATGAATATTATTTTATGCATTTTAAAGAATCATAGTAGATACAAAGAGATCGGATGAATTAAACACCTATTAAACACATTCGGCCTTTAAATGAAATATCTTTGAAGTGATCTGATGAATTAAACACCTATTAAACACCTTTGGTTCTTAAGTGAAATATCTTAGAAGTAGTCAGATGGATTAAACACTCATTTAAGACGTGGAAAAATTAAATACCCATTAAATATCTTTAGCCTTGAAATAAAATATTATTGAATGGCTCAGATATATTAAAGATTGGTTAAACATTACATTTTAGACCACCGGATTGGGTTAATCCATCTATACCACTTTTAAATATCATTTTTTAATAAAATTATAAAAAAACATAAGAGAGAAAAATGTATATGAAGAAAAAATACAACTTAAAAACCAATTGAATCATCAGAAAATGTCTGATCCACCATTACACAAAATATCTTTGTCATCCAAAAACTTTTGTTTCAAACACAAAACTGAAAGTACAACAACTTTAGGGCTCGTTCCCTTCGGTTTTTTCCATACCTTCATCTTTCTCTTGTTTTTTCACTTTATCTTCATTATGCTTGGGGCTTTTGGCATCAGTACTTGAACTTTCATCAAGTCCCTCATCGGAATCAGAATCACTTGGTGAAAAAACTCCATGTTTATTACCATATGGCATCCTATGGAAAGGTATCTCATCGTATGGTACAAACTTCCACAGAGCTCTAAGGTTCTTTTTTGGAAAGGTATCATGGAATAAAAAGACCATGTCCGCTTTAAAACCCTCATCCCTCTTTTCCATAGAATCCACCACACCGGTAGCATACTTCTCCACACCGGTAGTTGTTTCCAGTTCGGAATATTTGGTCCATATGTCTCCTTAGGCAGTCCCAGTGATCAGTTGATTTTTCTCTTCGCCTAAAGTCTCCACTTTTTGTTGTTCAACTGAAAGGGAATTCTTTAATTCTGATTGGAAGTGTTAAAAAATTAATGAGTAAAAAAAAGAAAACAAAGATTTATAAATAAATTAATATACTATATACTTAGAGTTGCAGATTGCGGAATCTAGTAGTTTCCATATAATATAATATGTTCGATGGTAAAACAATTGTGTTTTATTTTTTAGTAATATATATATATATATATATATATATATATATATATATATATATATATATATATATATATATATATATATATATATATATAGTATTAATAGCGTATCAACATACATTATTTTATTACCAATATTATGATTCTCGCTATCAGAAAATGATACTTATAGAATAAATAGTTATATTCTTTATTATTGCACGTGAATCGTTGTTTCAATCTTTTAGAAGTTCTCTAAAGAGAGAGATAAGATAGATTACAATTTTTAGAGTTTTGAGGTGAGAGATCTAACCAAACCATTTATATAAATCTCTTAAAATTGGTAAAAGTATTCAAATAGATGAGAGATACAACAAAAAATTAACGGGAAAAGATCTAACAAAACTTGGATGAGATATAACCTAACTCAGTAAAACTAATCAAATTGAAACCATTTCAGATTCTTAAAATTTAAATGATATGCTTTGATGATTCTTTGATTATTTCTTTAAATAATTATAGATAATCCATCTTCCATAAGTAGACAGCCTATCTTACTAGGTATTTGGTTTCGAAAGAGATTAATCAAATTGACCTCTTTTACTTTTCTTGGTTTCTCTCTCGTTTTATTTTTTTATCATTTTTAATAAAGTTGTTTTTTCAATTCTGAAACACGCTATTATATAAAATGTCTAACTTACCGAATTTCAAACTGAATTTTCATTACTTGATCTTAAAACATAAATTTTATGTTATAATATACGATTTGAAGTTCAAATTATAATAAAAACAAATAGTGTTTGTTAAGTTGTCATTTTTAAGGGTCGTAGCCATATATAAATATTTTTTCTTACGAATAACCCTAACATCTATATAATCACCTACATGATACATATTTTATCGATTTATTTTTATTAAAAATAACTATTTTATCTATTTATTTTTATTAAATATGATCGCCAAAGACATCGATGATAAAACACGTGGCGAACTATAAATAAAATATGTGACGATGAGTGGAGGCGGCTTTCTGTCGAAACCAATAAGCTATAAGGAAGGATTTGGTCGGATAAGAAGATAGAAAGCATGGGAATCTTGTTCTTTTGAAACTTAGATCTGGAAGACACATTTCACATAATCAAGCATCCATTTTGAGGGATCACAAATAACTCTTTTAGAGAATGAAAAACAAAAATACAAAAATGCAAAAAAAAAAACATACAAAGAGCCTTTTTTATTCTAAAAAATATTATTAACAAACCGTAAGTCTAGTTAGTCCCTCCAATCAAACCTTTAAGCTTTTGAACCTGCGTGATATCCAAAAATGTTGTTTGTGCAATCAAGTTAGAAGGCAAATCATTTCCAAAGATATTTGTCGGTAAAATCTGGAAACCCGGAGATTCGCTGCTCCAGCTAACAATTCCCGAAGCCGGTGTAGTTCCATTATTCACCACAAAATGCAACAACCCTTTAGGAACAACAAAAGCATCTCCGCCCTTTAGAGTTTTTGTGTAAACTTTGTTAGCAGTACTGGAGACAAATCCGATACTCACCGAGCCTTCTAGCAAAACCACAAACTCTGTACCATGAGGATGTGTGTGCATCGGAAACACACCACCAGCCCCTATATCAAAACGAGCCATGGCAATGCCAAGACCGTTTAGACCGGGGACTTCTCCGAGTAATGCTAGTCTTACCCCAGCTTTGACAAAATTTGAGGTGTTAGTAACTATGTTAAGACCCGAGGTTGAAAAATCATCTACCGTAACAGTATTGGGATCTTTACAATTGTAACCGCTGGGACCTTGAGGGGCTTTTGTGTCTGCTACGCAGAAATCTTGGACAGTGGCGTAAGAAGTAGAGAAAAACAGAACACAAAAAAAGACTAGCGAGGAGGCAGGAGTGATCATTCTTGTCATACTTGTTTTGTTTTAGTGTTCCATACGATTTCAGATTATACGTTACAGATTCTTGTTAGGAAAATATATAAATTATTGTTTATGAATTTCATTTTATTTCCAAAATTTGAATGGGCAAACCAACATAAAATCCTACCAACATAAAATCCTATCTTGAATTGTGCTCAAATTAAGAATTGTCAAAAGAACATAAATTCTCTTTGATAAATAAATAGATAAGAAATCCCCTATTTCTCAAACTATCTACTTTATTAATTATTAGTTGTTTTAAATGAAGATCATACTCCTATTATTCGACCAGATATTTGCATTCTTTTTTCGTGAGTGCATAATCACTAAGACGTAGGAGAGTATAATTGGACTAAACTATATCTAATAACCTTATTATCCAAAATGTTAACTCTCTTCTCTCACCTTTATCCCTTTTACTAAGTTTTTTTGTTTTCGTTTCAAAATATATTTATTTCTTTGTTTTCGGATAACCACACCCGATTTTACAATTCACGCAGTAAATTAATTTCTTAATTTATTAAATCGTGGCCGTCCATCACGACATAGTAAAACAAATTATACTTCAAGTTGTGAAGCTTTTGAATATGAGGCCTAGTTTTGGCATTTCTTAATCCAAATGCAAAACACTATAACATTTGCTATCTATGTGACTTGGAGACATCTCTCTCGGAGGCGTTCTTGCAGATTAAATTCCACAAGATATGTCAAAAAAACTAGATAATGCAGAACTCAAAGCAAACGAGTAAGTTTATTTGTTGTATACTTCGTTTATTCAATAGGAATATGGCAAAGGATTTTGTGTTTGCAGTTGTATTATGACCGATTCATCAATTGATATTAGAGTCTGTAAAATCCCTTTGTGATTGGAAGACTTTTATCTTCTTTTATTTCTCTTTCATGGTTTTGATGTGTGCTAATCAAGCTTAAAGTCATTTGTGGATTTAAAAAACTGGATAATAAAGAACTCAAAATAAAAATGTAAGAAAATTAGGTTTATTTTCTTCTATTCAATAAGAAAATCACAATGCCTTTTAGGTTTCCTGCAGTTTGATGATCTATCCGTCATTTTTAAACTAAATGAACATATAATTTTCGGATAAAAATCTAACTTATGTCACATTTAATCTATTTAACGAGCTACATAATGAAATTCACTGCGAAGCCGTGGAATAGATGTGTCTTGATGATTTTTTTTTCTTTTTTCCATTTATGAAAAAAAAACAACGTTGGATAATTGAAATAAAAATCATTGTTCTTTCAAGAATATATTTTCAAATTCAATAACACCCATAAAAACATATCAAATTAGAAATAAAAAAATTAATGAGTAAAAAAAGGAAAACAAAGATTTATAAATAAATTAATATACTATATACTTAGAGTTGCAGAGTGAGGAATCTAGTAGTTTCCATATAATATAATATGTTCGACTGTAAAACTATTGTGTTTTATTTTTTAGTAATATATATGTGTATATATATAGTATTAATCGCGTATCAACATACATTATTTTATTATGAATATTATGATTCTCGCTATCAGAAAATTATAATTATAGAATAAATAGTTATATTCTTTATTAATAGTTGTTTCAATCTTTTAGAAATTCTCTAAAGAGAGAGATGAGATAGATTACAATTTTTAGAGTTTTATCATGAGAGATCTAACCAAACTATTTATATAAATCTCTTAAAATTGGTAAAAAATATTCAAATAGATGAGAGATACAACAAAAAATTAACGGAAAAAGATCTAACAAAACTTGGATGAGATTAACCTAACTCAGTAAAACTAATCAAATCGAAACCATTTCAGATTCTCAAAATTTAAATGATATACTTTGATGATTCTCTGATTATTTCTTTAAATAATTATGGACAATCCATCTTCCATAAGTAGACAGCCTATCTTACTAGATATTTGGTTTCGAAAGAGAATAATCATGGTGCGATGATGATGTGACTGGACTACCAGCCGAGGTGATCTGCCATAAGTTATCGGTCTGATATGATGTGGTACCATTAGTACAAATAATGAGGAATTTTTCCAAATAAAAATTTGATGTTATAGTGCAAGAGGTTGATCGGTTAACCAAAATTGGGCATATCAAAGAATCTCAATACCCTTTGTGGACAGCTAATCCCGTTTTAATCAAGAAAAAATATAAAAAATAGCGCATGTGTATTGACTTCACCGATCTTAATAGAGTATGTCCTAAAGATATTTTTTCAGTTCCGCGCATAGATCATCTAGTGGATTCTACATCACGTAACAAGTTATCCTTTATGGATCCTTTTTCAGAGTATATCAGATACAGGTGGATCTGAATGATCAAGATCATATTATCTTTATTACTGATAGAGGGCTTCATTGCTATAAGGTGATGCCATCTGGGTTGAAGAATGTTGTAGCTACTTATCAACGGTTGGTAAATAAAACATTTGCTAACCAAATTGGCAGAAATATGGAAGTATATATAGATGACATTATGGTGAACACCTCGAGGAAGAAGATCACATAACTGATCTTCAAGAAACTTTATCTAACTTAGACACTATCAACTTGAAGTTGAACCCTGAAAATGTACTTTTGGAGTCCGAACTGGAAAGTTTCTTGGATATGTCGTAAGTTAAAAATGGATTCAGGCCGATCCAGATTAGTTGAATGCTTTATTAGTCATGGATCCCGCTCTGATTACCAAAGAATTCCAGAAAATAATCGAGCGGTTGGATGTTTCACCTAATACATTGTTCAAACCCATTCAATGATATAAACTTTATATATTTAGTTGTATCAGAGTATGCAGTAGCTGTTGTGTGAGTAAAGGAAGTGGATAATTACCCCCGTCTGGTGTATTACATAAGTAAGAGTTTATTGGAAGCTGAGAAAATGTATTTGAAATTAGAGAAATTAGCCCTAGAATTGGTGATAGCGACCATGAAAATGAGGCCATATTTTCAAGCACATTCGATCACGGTTCGAACATCTTTTCTTTTAAAGAATGTTCTACAAAAAGCTGTCATATTAGGGAGAATGACTAAGTGGTCAGTCGAGCTTGGAGACTATGATATTGATTTGGCACCCCAAACTGCAATCAAGGGTCAAGCTATAGTTGATTTCCTGATATAATTTCATATTAAATGGTCATGCGAAGAAGCTTAAGAAAAAAATGTTAAGAAATAGTAGGTAATCTGAACAAACGGTGGGTCTCATGGTGGGATATGGAGCTGGAATTTGTCTAACCTCCCCTTGTAGTGACATTATGTGCCAAGCTATATGTTTTGGTTTCATGGCATCCAATAATGAATCAGAATATGAACCAGTTATAGCTGGTTTACGATTGGCTCAATTATATGGAGCAAAGAGGGTCTGGTTAGTAAGTGATTCCCAGTTACTTATTCATCAGGCTCAGGGGCAATCTGAAACTAAAAACGATCAGTTGATGAAGTATCTGCAAGTGTTGAAGGAAGTAGCCATAATTTTTAAAAGCTTCTGGTATGAGCATGTCCCTAGGTATGAGCATACTATGGCAGATTCCTTAGCTACCATCGCCTACTCTGAAGTGTACCCATGGATCCTTATGCAAGAATGTCCATCCATAGGCTCAGGTCAAGGAAAAGAGGGCGGAGCTGAAGAAAATATGAACATATCTGGCATACAATCCAAAAATTGGAGGTACGAAATACAACAATTTATTACTGATTTGAGTTCTACCTTCAAATAAATTGTGGCTAAAAAATTGAAGTACAAAGCTCGTGGTTTCCTGGTGTTAAGAGAAATTATTTACAAAAAATATTTTACCACGTCTCTTATACATTGACGACGGTTTGAAGAGTCCCAAAATATTCTATATGAATTACATGATGGAGAAGGGTCAGTGCATTGTGGTTATACAGCTTTAACCATGAGAGTTTTGTTAGATGAATACTACTGGCCTACTATAAAGGCAGATGCCAAAGATATGGTCATAATATGTGATCTTTTCCAGAAATATGGGAATGAAATCCATGTGCCAGCACTTCCCATGGAGTCAATATCTGAGCCCATACCTTTTGATAGATGGGGTTTGGAATTAATTGGACCTCTTCATATGGCCTCCGGAGGGTATCAAACGATAAATGTGGCAATAGATTATTTCTCTAAATATATCGAAGCTGCCCCACTAGTTGGAACCACCTCTAAGACAGTTATGTAATTTATCATATCTAACATATATTTTCAATTCGGAATTCCTCAGCATATTACTACAGACAATGGGCCATATTTTGACAATAAAAACATGGAAACGTTTTGCACTTCCAGAGGAATTCAATATTTCTTTTCTTCTCCTTTCCATCCTCAGGAAAATGGGCAGGTTGAAGTTTCTAATCGGACAATTTTAACAGGGTTAAAAAATAATCTTGAAGGAGGTGCAGGGAAATGGCTAAGGTATTTGCAAGAAGTATTGTGGGCTTACCGAACTACTCCTTATACAGCTACTCAAGAATCACCTTTTTCTTTTGTGTATGGGATAGATGCATTCATACATATAGAAGCTACTTTGTCCTCATTCTAGATACAAAACTATTCCGAACAAAGTAATGATATGATAGTAAGGAATCAGTTGCATCTGTTTGAAAAAAGAAGAGTAAAGAAACATTTGAGAGCAGCACACTACTAAGGTTTGATGAGAAGTAGGTTTGCATCTAAAGTAAAAAAAATATTTCCAAATAGGGACAAAGAGTTGAGAAAAGTATTTTTACATACCAAAGAGAAAAGATTTGGGAAACTAGATGAAATGGGAAGGCCCATACATGGTACGTGAAAGAATCAAGCGAGGAACATATAGACTTGAAGACAAAGAAGGAAATATGTTGAAACACCCATGGAACATTGAGCATCTCAGGTTATACTTAGAATAAAGATTTCTTATAAATATTTACTTTGTCATACTTTTATGTAAATATTTAGAGGCATGCTCTTTCCTACCCTAGTGGCGCGGGGCGGTTTTAATGAGGTGTCCAGATTTAAATGAATATTATTTTATGCATTTTTAAAGAATCATAGTAGATACAAAGAGATCGGATGAATTAAACACCTATTAAACACCTTCGGCCTTTAAATGAAATATCTTTCAAGTGATCGGATGAATTAAACACCTATTAAACACCTTTGGTTCTTAAGTGAAATATCTTAGAAGTAGTCAGATGGATTAAACACTCATTTAAGACGTGGAAAAATTAAATACCCATTAAATATCTTTAGCCTTGAAATAAAATATTATTGAATGGCTCAGATATATTAAAGATTGGTTAAACATTACATTTTAGACCACCGGATTGGGTTAATCCATCTATACCACTTTTAAATATCATTTTTTAATAAAATTATAAAAAAACATAAGAGAGAAAAATGCATATGAAGAAAAAATACAACTTTAAAAACCAATTGAATCATCAGAAAATGTCTGATCCACCATTACACAAAATATCTTTGTCATCCAAAAACTTTTGTTTCAAACACAAAACAGAAAGTACAACAACTTTAGGGCTCGTTCCCTTCGGTTTTTTCCATACCTTCATCTTTCTCTTGTTTTTTCACTTTATCTTCATTATGCTTGGGGCTTTTGGTATCAGTACTTGAACTTTCATCAAGTCCCTCATCGGAATCAGAATCACTTGGTGAAAAAACTCCATGTTTATTACCATATGGCATCCTATGGAAAGGTATCTCATCGTATGGTACAAACTTCCACAGAGCTCTAAGGTTCTTTTTTGGAAAGGTATCATGGAATAAAAAGACCATGTCCGCTTTAAAACCCTCATCCCTCTTTTCCATAGAATCCACCACACCGGTAGCATACTTCTCAACACCGGTAGTTGTTTCCAGTTCGGAATATTTGGTCCATATGTCTCCTTATGCAGTCCCAGTGCTCAGTTGATTTTTCTCTTCGCCTAAAGTCTCCACTTTTTGTTGTTCAACTGAAAGGGAATTCTTTAATTCTGATTGGAAGTGTTAAAAAATTAATGAGTAAAAAAAAGAAAACAAAGATTTATAAATAAATTAATATACTATATACTTAGAGTTGCAGATTGCGGAATCTAGTAGTTTCCATATAATATAATATGTTCGATGGTAAAACTATTGTGTTTTATTTTTTAGTAATATATATATATATATATATATATATATATATATATATATATATATATATATATATATATATATATATATAGTATTAATAGCGTATCAACATACATTATTTTATTACGAATATTATGATTCTCGCTATGAGAAAATTATACTTATAGAATAAATAGTTATATTCTTTATTATTGCACGTGAATCGTTGTTTCAATCTTTTAGAAGTTCTCTAAAGAGAGAGATAAGATAGATTACAATTTTTAGAGTTTTGAGGTGAGAGATCTAACCAAACCATTTATATAAATCTCTTAAAATTGGTAAAAGTATTCAAATAGATGAGAGATACAACAAAAAATTAACGGGAAAAGATCTAACAAAACTTGGATGAGATATAACCTAACTCAGTAAAACTAATCAAATTGAAACCATTTCAGATTCTTAAAATTTAAATGATATGCTTTGATGATTCTTTGATTATTTCTTTAAATAATTATAGATAATCCATCTTCCATAAGTAGAAAGCCTATCTTACTAGGTATTTGGTTTCGAAAGAGATTAATCAAATTGACCTCTTTTACTTTTCTTGGTTTCTCTCTCGTTTTATTTTTTTATCATTTTTAATAAAGTTGTTTTTTCAATTATGAAACACGCTATTATATAAAATGTCTAACTTACCGAATTTAGAACTGAATTTTCATTACTTGATCTTAAAACATAAATTTTATGTTATAATATACGATTTGAAGTTCAAATTATAATAAAAACAAATAGTGTTTGTTAAGTTGTCATTTTTAAGGGTCGTAGCCATATATAAATATTTTTTCTTACGAATAACCCTAACATCTATATAATCACCTACATGATACATATTTTATCGATTTATTTTTATTAAAAAT
This sequence comes from Limnanthes douglasii subsp. nivea, assembly GCA_036936605.1. NCBI lineage: Eukaryota > Viridiplantae > Streptophyta > Magnoliopsida > Brassicales > Limnanthaceae > Limnanthes > Limnanthes douglasii. The sequence goes on from JAUPFV010000003.1 coordinate 175,827,999, forward strand.
AACTATTTTATCTACTTATTTTTATTAAATATGATCGCCAAAGACATCGATAAAACACGTGGCGAACTATAAATAAAATATGTGACGATGAGTGGAGGCGGCTTTCTGTCGAAACCAATAAGCTATAAGGAAGGATTTGGTCGGATAAGAAGATAGAAAGCATGGGAATCTTGTTCTTTTGAAACTTAGATCTGGAAGACACATTTCACATAATCAAGCATCCATTTTGAGGGATCATAAATAACTCTTTTAGAGAATGAAAAACAAAAATACAAAAATGCAAAAAAAAAACATACAAAGAGCCTTTTTTATTCTAAAAAATATTATTAACAAACCCTAAGTCTAGTTAGTCCCTCCAATCAAACCTTTAAGCTTTTGAACCAACGTGATATCCAAAAATGTTGTTTGTGCAATCAAGTTAGAAGGCAAATCATTTCCAAAGATATTTGTCGGTAAAATCTGGAAACCCGGAGATTCGCTGCTCCAGCTAACAATTCCCGAAGCCGGTGTAGTTCCATTATTCACCACAAAATGCAACAACCCTTTAGGAACAACAAAAGCATCTCCGCCCTGTAGAGTTTTTGTGTAAACTTTGTTAGCAGTACTGGAGACAAATCCGATACTCACCGAGCCTTCTAGCAAAACCACAAACTCTGTACCATGAGGATGTGTGTGCATTGGAAACACACCACCAGCCCCTATATCAAAACGAGCCATGGCAATGCCAAGACCGTTTAGACCGGGGACTTCTCCGAGTAATGCTAGTCTTACCCCAGCTTTGACAAAATTTGAGGTGTTAGTAACTATGTTAAGACCCGAGGTTGAAAAATCATCTACCGTAACAGTATTGGGATCTTTACAATTGTAACCGCTGGGACCTTGAGGGGCTTTTGTGTCTGCTACGCAGAAATCTTGGACAGTGGCGTAAGAAGTAGAGAAAAACAGAACACAAAAAAAGACTAGCGAGGAGGCAGGAGTGATCATTCTTGTCATACTTGTTTTGTTTTAGTGTTCTCTACTTTGTGTTTTGTGTGATTGTCTGTTGTTCTTGTGTTATTTTATAGAGAAGACATTCATGCATAGACATAGCAACTTATTAGTGCCATTTATTTCCATACGATTTCAGATTATACGTTCCAGATTCTTGTTAGGAAAATATATAAATTATTGTTTATGAATTTCATTTTATTTCCAAAATTTGAATGGGCAAACCAACATAAAATCCTACCAACATAAAATCCTATCTTGAATTGTGCTCAAATTAAGAATTGTCAAAAGAACATAAATTCTCTTTGATAAATAAATAGATAAGAAATCCTCTATTTCTCAAACTATCTACTTTATTAATTATTAGTTGTTTTAAATGAAGATCATACTCCTATTATTCGACAAGATATTTGCATTCTTTTTTCGTGAGTGCATAATCACTAAGACGTAGGAGAGTATAATTGGACTAAACTATATCTAATAACCTTATTATCCAAAATGTTAACTCTCTTCTCTCACCTTTATCCCTTTTACTAAGTTTTTTTGTTTTCGTTTCAAAATATATTTATTTCTTTGTTTTCGGATAACCACACCCGATTTTACAATTCACGCAGTAAATTAATTTCTTAAATTGTGGCCGTCCATCACGACATAGTAAAACAAATTATACTTCAAGTTGTGAAGCCTTTGAATATGAGGTCTAGTTTTGGCATTTCTTAATCCAAAAGCAAAACACTATAACTTTTGCTATCTATGTGACTTGGAGACATCTCTCTGGGAGGCGTTCTTGCAGATTAAATTCCACAAGATATGTCAAAAAAACTAGATAATGGAGAACTCAAAGCAAACGAGTAAGTTTATTTGTTGTATACTTCGTTTATTCAATAGGAATATGGCAAAGGATTTTGTGTTTTCAGTTGTATTATGACCGATTCATCAATTGATATTAGAGTCTGTAAAATCCCTTGGTGATTGGAAGACTTTTATCTTCTTTTATTTCTCTTTCAAGTTTTTGATATGTGCTAATCAAGCTTAAAGTCATTTGTGGATTTAAAAAACTGGATAATAAAGAACTCAAAATAAAAATGTAAGAAAATTAGGTTTATTTTCCTCTATTCAATAAGAAAATCACAATGCCTTTTAGGTTTCCTGCAGTTTGATGATCTATCCGTCATTTTTAAACTAAATGGACATATAATTTTCTGATAAAAATCTAACTTATGTCACATTTAATCTATTTAACGAGCTACATAATGAAATTCACTGCGAAGCCGTGGAATAGATGTGTCTTGATGATTTTTTTTTTCTTTTTTCCATTTATGAAAAAAAACAACGTTGGATAATTGAAATAAAAATCTTTGTTCTTTCAAGAATATATTTTCATATTCAATAACACCCATAAAAACATATCAAATTAGAAATAAAAAAATTAATGAGTAAAAAAAGGAAAACAAAGATTTATAAATAAATTAATATACTATATACTTAGAGTTGCAGAGTGAGGAATCTAGTAGTTTCCATATAATATAATATGTTAGACTGTAAAACTATTGTGTTTTATTTTTTAGTAATATATATCTGTATATATATAGTATTAATGGCGTATCAACATACATTATTTTATTATGAATATTATGATTCTCGCTATCAGAAAATTATAATTATAGAATAAATAGTTATATTCCTTATTAATAGTTGTTTCAATCTTTTAGAAGTTCTCTAAAGAGAGAGATGAGATAGATTACAATTTTTAGAGTTTTATGATGAGAGATCTAACCAAACTATTTATATAAATCTCTTAAAATTGGTAAAAATATTCAAATAGATGAGAGATACAACAAAAAATTAACGGAAAAAGATCTAACAAAACTTGGATGAAATTAACCTAACTCAGTAAAACTAATCAAATGAAACCATTTCAGATTCTCAAAATTTAAATGATATACTTTGATGATTCTCTGATTATTTCTTTAAATAATTATGGACAATCCATCTTCCATAAGTAGATAGCCTATCTTACTAGATATTTGGTTTCGAAAGAGAATAATCATGGTGCGATGATGATGTGACTGGACTACCAGCCGAGGTGATCTGCCATAAGTTATCGGTCTGATATGATGTGGGACCATTAGTACAAATAATGAGGAATTTTTCCAAATACAAATTTGATGTTATAGTGCAAGAGGTTGATCGGTTAACCAAAATTGGGCATATCAAAGAATCTCAATACCCTTTGTGGACAGCTAATCCCGTTTTAATCAAGAAAAAATATAAAAAATAGCGCATGTGTATTGACTTCACCGATCTTAATAGAGCATGTCCTAAAGATATTTTTTCAGTTCCGCGCATAGATCATCTAGTGGATTCTATATCACGTAACAAGTTATCCTTTATGGATCCTTTTTCAGAGTATATCAGATACAGGTCGATCTGAATGATCAAGATCATATTATCTTTATTACTGATAGAGGGCTTCATTGCTATAAGGTGATGCCATCTGGGTTGAAGAATGTTGTAGCTACTTATCAACGGTTGGTAAATAAAACATTTTCTAACCAAATTGGCAGAAATATGGAAGTATATATAGATGACATGATGGTGAACACCTCGAGGAAGAAGATCACATAACTGATCTTCAAGAAACTTTATCTAACTTAGACACTATCAACTTGAAGTTGAACCCTGAAAATGTACTTTTGGAGTCTGAACTGGAAAGTTTCTTGGATATGTCGTAAGTTAAAAATGGATTCAGGCCGATCCAGATTAGTTGAATGCTTTATTAGTCATGGATCCCGCTCGGATTACCAAAGAATTCCAGAAAATAATCGAGCGGTTGGATGCTTCACCTAATACATTGTTCAAACCCATTCAATGATATAAACTTTATATATTTAGTTGTATCAGAGTATGCAGTAGCTGTTGTGTGAGTAAAGGAAGTGGGTAATTACCCCCGTCTGGTGTATTACATAAGTAAGAGTTTATTTTGGAAGCTGAGAAAATGTATTTGAAATTAGAGAAATTAGCCCTAGAATTGGTGATAGCGACCATGAAAATGAGGCCATATTTTCAAGCACATTCGATCACGGTTCGAACATCTTTTCTTTTAAAGAATGTTCTACAAAAAGCTGTCATATTAGGGAGAATGACTAAGTGGTCAGTCGAGCTTGGAGACTATGATATTGATTTGGCACCCCAAACTGCAATCAAGGGTCAAGCTATAGTTGATTTCCTGATATAATTTCATATTAAATGGTCATGCGAAGAAGCTTAAGAAAAAAATGTTAAGAAAGAGTAGGTAATCTGAACAAACGGTGGGTCTAATGGTGGGATATGGAGCTGGAATTTGTCTAACCTCCCCTTGTACTGACATTATGTGCCAAGCTATATGTTTTGGTTTCATGGCATCCAATAATGAATCAGAATATGAACCAGTTATAGCTGGTTTACGATTGGCTCAATTATATGGAGCAAAGAGGGTCTGGTTAGTAAGTGATTCCCAGTTACTTATTCATCAGGCTCAGGGGCAATCTGAAACTAAAAACGATTAGTTGATGAAGTATCTGCAAGTGTTGAAGGAAGTAGCCATAATTTTTAAAAGCTTCTGGTATGAGCATGTCCCTAGTTATGAGCATACTATGGCAGATTCCTTAGCTACCATCGCCTACTCTGAAGTGTACCCATGGATCCTTATGCAAGAATGTCCATCCATAGGCTCAGGTCAAGGAAAAGAGGGCGGAGTTGAAGAAAATATGAACATATCTGGCATACAATCCAAAAATTGGAGGTACGAAATACAACAATTTATTACTGATATAGTTCTACCTTCAAATAAATTTTGGCTAAAAAATTGAAGTACAAAGCTCGTGGTTTCCTGGTGTTAAGAGAAATTATTTACAAAAAATATTTTACCACGTCTCTTATACATTGACGACGGTTTGAAGAGTCCCCAAATATTCTATATGAATTACATGATGGAGAAGGGTCAGTGCATTGTGGTTATACAGCTTTAACCATGAGAGTTTTGTTAGATGGATACTACTGGCCTACTATAAAGGCAGATGCCAAAGATATGGTCATAATATGTGATCTTTTCCAGAAATATGGGAATGAAATCCATGTGCCAGCACTTCCCATGGAGTCAATATCTGAGCCCATACCTTTTGATAGATGGGGTTTGGAATTAATTGGACCTCTTCATATGGCCTCCGGAGGGTATCAAACGATAAACGTGGCAATAGACTATTTCTCTAAATATATCGAAGCTGCCCCACTAGTTGGAACCACCTCTAAGACAGTTATCTAATTTATCATATCTAACATATATTTTCAATTCGGAATTCCTCAGCATATTACTACAGACAATGGGCCACATTTTGGCAATAAAAACATGGAAACGTTTTGCACTTCCAGAGGAATTCAATATTTCTTTTCTTCTCCTTTCCATCCTCAGGAAAATGGGCAGGTTGAAGTTTCTAATCGGACAATTTTAACAGGGTTAAAAAATAATCTTGAAGGAGGTGCAGGGAAATGGCTAAGGTATTTGCAAGAAGTATTGTGGGCTTACCGAACTACTCCTTATACAGCTACTCAAGAATCACCTTTTTCGTTTGTGTATGGGATAGATGCATTCATACATATAGAAGCTACTTTGTCCTCATTCTAGATACAAAACTATTCCGAACAAAGTAACGATATGATAGTAAGGAATCAGTTGGATTTGTTTGAAAAAAGAAGAGTAAAGAAACATTTGAGAGCAGCACACTACTAAGGTTTGATGAGAAGTAGGTTTGCATCTAAAGTAAAAAAAATATTTCCAAATAGGGACAAAGAGTTGAGGAAAGTATTTTTACATACCAAAGAGAAAAGATTTGGGAACCTAGATGAAATAGGAAGGCCCATACATGGTACGTGAAAGAATCAAGCGACGAACATATAGACTTAAAGACAAAGAAGGCGATATGTTGAAACACCCATACAACATTGAGCATCTCAGGTTATACTTAGAATAAAAATTTCTTATAAATATTTACTTTGTCATACTTTTATGTAAATATTTAGAGGCATGCTCTTTCCTACCCTAGTGGCGCGGGGCGGTTTTAATGAGGTGTCCAGATTTAAATGAATATTATTTCATGCATTTTTAAAGAATCATAGTAGATACAAAGAGATCGGATGAATTAAACACCTATTAAACACCTTCGGCCTTTAAATGAAATATCTTTGAAGTGATCGGATGAATTAAACACCTATTAAACACCTTTGGTTCTTAAGTGAAATATCTTAGAAGTAGTGAGATGGATTAAACACTCATTTAAGACGTGGAAAAATTAAATACCCATTAAATATCTTTAGCCTTGAAATAAAATATTATTGAATGGCTCAGATATATTAAAGATTGGTTAAACATTACATTTTAGACCACCGGATTGGGTTAATCCATCTATACCACTTTTAAATATCATTTTTTAATAAAATTATAAAAAAACATAAGAGAGAAAAATGTATATGAAGAAAAAATACAACTTTAAAAACCAATTGAATCATCAGAAAATGTCTGATCCACCATTACACAAAATATCTTTGTCATCCAAAAACTTTTGTTTCAAACACAAAACTGAAAGTACAACAACTTTAGGGCTCGTTCCCTTCGGTTTTTTCCATACCTTCATCTTTCTCTTGTTTTTTCACTTTATCTTCATTATGCTTGGGGCTTTTGGCATCAGTACTTGAACTTTCATCAAGTCCCTCATCGGAATCAGAATCACTTGGTGAAAAAACTCCATGTTTATTACCATATGGCATCCTATGGAAAGGTATCTCATCGTATGGTACAAACTTCCACAGAGCTCTAAGGTTCTTTTTTGGAAAGGTATCATGGAATAAAAAGACCATGTCCGCTTTAAAACCCTCATCCCTCTTTTCCATAGAATCCACCACACCGGTAGCATACTTCTCCACACCGGTAGTTGTTTCCAGTTCGGAATATTTGGTCCATATGTCTCCTTAGGCAGTCCCAGTGATCAGTTGATTTTTCTCTTCGCCTAAAGTCTCCACTTTTTGTTGTTCAACTGAAAGGGAATTCTTTAATTCTGATTGGAAGTGTTAAAAAATTAATGAGTAAAAAAAAGAAAACAAAGATTTATAAATAAATTAATATACTATATACTTAGAGTTGCAGATTGCGGAATCTAGTAGTTTCCATATAATATAATATGTTCGATGGTAAAACAATTGTGTTTTATTTTTTAGTAATATATATATATATATATATATATATATATATATATATATATATATATATATATATATATATAGTATTAATAGCGTATCAACATACATTATTTTATTACCAATATTATGATTCTCGCTATCAGAAAATGATACTTATAGAATAAATAGTTATATTCTTTATTATTGCACGTGAATCGTTGTTTCAATCTTTTAGAAGTTCTCTAAAGAGAGAGATAAGATAGATTACAATTTTTAGAGTTTTGAGGTGAGAGATCTAACCAAACCATTTATATAAATCTCTTAAAATTGGTAAAAGTATTCAAATAGATGAGAGATACAACAAAAAATTAACGGGAAAAGATCTAACAAAACTTGGATGAGATATAACCTAACTCAGTAAAACTAATCAAATTGAAACCATTTCAGATTCTTAAAATTTAAATGATATGCTTTGATGATTCTTTGATTATTTCTTTAAATAATTATAGATAATCCATCTTCCATAAGTAGACAGCCTATCTTACTAGGTATTTGGTTTCGAAAGAGATTAATCAAATTGACCTCTTTTACTTTTCTTGGTTTCTCTCTCGTTTTATTTTTTTATCATTTTTAATAAAGTTGTTTTTTCAATTCTGAAACACGCTATTATATAAAATGTCTAACTTACCGAATTTCAAACTGAATTTTCATTACTTGATCTTAAAACATAAATTTTATGTTATAATATACGATTTGAAGTTCAAATTATAATAAAAACAAATAGTGTTTGTTAAGTTGTCATTTTTAAGGGTCGTAGCCATATATAAATATTTTTTCTTACGAATAACCCTAACATCTATATAATCACCTACATGATACATATTTTATCGATTTATTTTTATTAAAAATAACTATTTTATCTATTTATTTTTATTAAATATGATCGCCAAAGACATCGATGATAAAACACGTGGCGAACTATAAATAAAATATGTGACGATGAGTGGAGGCGGCTTTCTGTCGAAACCAATAAGCTATAAGGAAGGATTTGGTCGGATAAGAAGATAGAAAGCATGGGAATCTTGTTCTTTTGAAACTTAGATCTGGAAGACACATTTCACATAATCAAGCATCCATTTTGAGGGATCACAAATAACTCTTTTAGAGAATGAAAAACAAAAATACAAAAATGCAAAAAAAAAAACATACAAAGAGCCTTTTTTATTCTAAAAAATATTATTAACAAACCGTAAGTCTAGTTAGTCCCTCCAATCAAACCTTTAAGCTTTTGAACCTGCGTGATATCCAAAAATGTTGTTTGTGCAATCAAGTTAGAAGGCAAATCATTTCCAAAGATATTTGTCGGTAAAATCTGGAAACCCGGAGATTCGCTGCTCCAGCTAACAATTCCCGAAGCCGGTGTAGTTCCATTATTCACCACAAAATGCAACAACCCTTTAGGAACAACAAAAGCATCTCCGCCCTTTAGAGTTTTTGTGTAAACTTTGTTAGCAGTACTGGAGACAAATCCGATACTCACCGAGCCTTCTAGCAAAACCACAAACTCTGTACCATGAGGATGTGTGTGCATCGGAAACACACCACCAGCCCCTATATCAAAACGAGCTATGGCAATGCCAAGACCGTTTAGACCGGGGACTTCTCCGAGTAATGCTAGTCTTACCCCAGCTTTGACAAAATTTGAGGTGTTAGTAACTATGTTAAGACCCGAGGTTGAAAAATCATCTACCGTAACAGTATTGGGATCTTTACAATTGTAACCGCTGGGACCTTGAGGGGCTTTTGTGTCTGCTACGCAGAAATCTTGGACAGTGGCGTAAGAAGTAGAGAAAAACAGAACACAAAAAAAGACTAGCGAGGAGGCAGGAGTGATCATTCTTGTCATACTTGTTTTGTTTTAGTGTTCCATACGATTTCAGATTATACGTTACAGATTCTTGTTAGGAAAATATATAAATTATTGTTTATGAATTTCATTTTATTTCCAAAATTTGAATGGGCAAACCAACATAAAATCCTACCAACATAAAATCCTATCTTGAATTGTGCTCAAATTAAGAATTGTCAAAAGAACATAAATTCTCTTTGATAAATAAATAGATAAGAAATCCCCTATTTCTCAAACTATCTACTTTATTAATTATTAGTTGTTTTAAATGAAGATCATACTCCTATTATTCGACCAGATATTTGCATTCTTTTTTCGTGAGTGCATAATCACTAAGACGTAGGAGAGTATAATTGGACTAAACTATATCTAATAACCTTATTATCCAAAATGTTAACTCTCTTCTCTCACCTTTATCCCTTTTACTAAGTTTTTTTGTTTTCGTTTCAAAATATATTTATTTCTTTGTTTTCGGATAACCACACCCGATTTTACAATTCACGCAGTAAATTAATTTCTTAATTTATTAAATCGTGGCCGTCCATCACGACATAGTAAAACAAATTATACTTCAAGTTGTGAAGCCTTTGAATATGAGGTCTAGTTTTGGCATTTCTTAATCCAGAAGCAAAACACTATAACTTTTGCTATCTATGTGACTTGGAGACATCTCTCTGGGAGGCGTTCTTGCAGATTCAATTCCACAAGATATGTCAAAAAAAACTAGATAATGGAGAACTCAAAGCAAACGAGTAAGTTTATTTGTTGTATACTTCGTTTATTCAATAGGAATATGGCAAAGGATTTTGTGTTTTCAGTTGTATTATGACCGATTCATCAATTGATATTAGAGTCTGTAAAATCCCTTTGTGATTGGAAGACTTTTATCTTCTTTTATTTCTCTTTGAAGTTTTTGATATGTGCTAATCAAGCTTAAAGTCATTTGTGGATTTAAAAGACTGGATAATAAAGAACTCAAAATAAAAATGTAAGAAAATTAGGTTTATTTTCCTCTATTCAATAAGAAAATCACAATGCCTTTTAGGTTTCCTGCAGTTTGATGATCTATCCGTCATTTTTAAACTAAATGAACATATAATTTTCTGATAAAAATCTAACTTATGTCACATTTAATCTATTTAACGAGCTACATAATGAAATTCACTGCGAAGCCGTGGAATAGATGTGTCTTGATGATTTTTTTTTCTTTTTTCCATTTATGAAAAAAAACAACGTTGGATAATTGAAATAAAAATCATTGTTCTTTCAAGAATATATTTTCAAATTCAATAACACCCATAAAAACATATCAAATTAGAAATAAAAAAATTAATGAGTAAAAAAAGGAAAACAAAGATTTATAAATAAATTAATATACTATATACTTAGAGTTGCAGAGTGAGGAATCTAGTAGTTTCCATATAATATAATATGTTCGACTGTAAAACTATTGTGTTTTATTTTTTAGTAATATATATGTGTATATATATAGTATTAATCGCGTATCAACATACATTATTTTATTATGAATATTATGATTCTCGCTATCAGAAAATTATAATTATAGAATAAATAGTTATATTCTTTATTAATAGTTGTTTCAATCTTTTAGAAGTTCTCTAAAGAGAGAGATGAGATAGATTACAATTTTTAGAGTTTTATGATGAGAGATCTAACCAAACTATTTATATAAATCTCTTAAAATTGGTAAAAATATTCAAATAGATGAGAGATACAACAAAAAATTAACGGAAAAAGATCTAACAAAACTTGGATGAGATTAACCTAACTCAGTAAAACTAATCAAATTGAAACCATTTCAGATTCTCAAAATTTAAATGATATACTTTGATGATTCTCTGATTATTTCTTTAAATAATTATGGACAATCCATCTTCCATAAGTAGACAGCCTATCTTACTAGATATTTGGTTTCGAAAGAGAGTAATCATGGTGCGATGATGATGTGACTGGACTACCAGCCGAGGTGATCTGCCATAAGTTATCGGTCTGATATGATGTGGGACCATTAGTACAAATAATGAGGAATTTTTCCAAATAAAAATTTGATGTTATAGTGCAAGAGGTTGATCGGTTAACCAAAATTGGGCATATAAAAGAATCTCAATACCCTTTGTGGACAGCTAATCCCGTTTTAATCAAGAAAAAATATAAAAAATAGCGCATGTGTATTGACTTCACCGATCTTAATAGAGCATGTCCTAAAGATATTTTTTCAGTTCCGCGCATAGATCATCTAGTGGATTCTACATCACGTAACAAGTTATCCTTTATGGATCCTTTTTCAGAGTATATCAGATACATGTGGATCTGAATGATCAAGATCATATTATCTTTATTATTGATAGAGGGCTTCATTGCTATAAGGTGATGCCATCTGGGTTGAAGAATGTTGTAGCTACTTATCAACGGTTGGTAAATAAAACATTTGCTAACCAAATTGGCAGAAATATGGAAGTATATATAGATGACATGATGGTGAACACCTCGAGGAAGAAGATCACATAACTGATCTTCAAGAAACTTTATCTAACTTAGACACTATCAACTTGAAGTTGAACCCTGAAAATGTACTTTTGGAGTCCGAACTGGAAAGTTTCTTGGATATGTCGTAAGTTAAAAATGGATTCAGGCCGATCCAGATTAGTTGAATGCTTTATTAGTCATGGATCCCGCTCTGATTACCAAAGAATTCCAGAAAATAATCGAGCGGTTGGATGTTTCACCTAATACATTGTTCAAACCCATTCAATGATATAAACTTTATATATTTAGTTGTATCAGAGTATGCAGTAGCTGTTGTGTGAGTAAAGGAAGTGGATAATTACCCCCGTCTGGTGTATTACATAAGTAAGAGTTTATTGGAAGCTGAGAAAATGTATTTGAAATTAGAGAAATTAGCCCTAGAATTGGTGATAGCGACCATGAAAATGAGGCCATATTTTCAAGCACATTCGATCACGGTTCGAACATCTTTTCTTTTAAAGAATGTTCTACAAAAAGCTGTCATATTAGGGAGAATGACTAAGTGGTCAGTCGAGCTTGGAGACTATGATATTGATTTGGCACCCCAAACTGCAATCAAGGGTCAAGCTATAGTTGATTTCCTGATATAATTTCATATTAAATGGTCATGCGAAGAAGCTTAAGAAAAAAATGTTAAGAAATAGTAGGTAATCTGAACAAACGGTGGGTCTCATGGTGGGATATGGAGCTGGAATTTGTCTAACCTCCCCTTGTAGTGACATTATGTGCCAAGCTATATGTTTTGGTTTCATGGCATCCAATAATGAATCAGAATATGAACCAGTTATAGCTGGTTTACGATTGGCTCAATTATATGGAGCAAAGAGGGTCTGGTTAGTAAGTGATTCCCAGTTACTTATTCATCAGGCTCAGGGGCAATCTGAAACTAAAAACGATCAGTTGATGAAGTATCTGCAAGTGTTGAAGGAAGTAGCCATAATTTTTAAAAGCTTCTGGTATGAGCATGTCCCTAGGTATGAGCATACTATGGCAGATTCCTTAGCTACCATCGCCTACTCTGAAGTGTACCCATGGATCCTTATGCAAGAATGTCCATCCATAGGCTCAGGTCAAGGAAAAGAGGGCGGAGTTGAAGAAAATATGAACATATCTGGCATACAATCCAAAAATTGGAGGTACGAAATACAACAATTTATTACTGATTTGAGTTCTACCTTCAAATAAATTGTGGCTAAAAAATTGAAGTACAAAGCTCGTGGTTTCCTGGTGTTAAGAGAAATTATTTACAAAAAATATTTTACCACGTCTCTTATACATTGACGACGGTTTGAAGAGTCCCAAAATATTCTATATGAATTACATGATGGAGAAGGGTCAGTGCATTGTGGTTATACAGCTTTAACCATGAGAGTTTTGTTAGATGAATACTACTGGCCTACTATAAAGGCAGATGCCAAAGATATGGTCATAATATGTGATCTTTTCCAGAAATATGGGAATGAAATCCATGTGCCAGCACTTCCCATGGAGTCAATATCTGAGCCCATACCTTTTGATAGATGGGGTTTGGAATTAATTGGACCTCTTCATATGGCCTCCGGAGGGTATCAAACGATAAACGTGGCAATAGACTATTTCTCTAAATATATCGAAGCTGCCCCACTAGTTGGAACCACCTCTAAGACAGTTATGTAATTTATCATATCTAACATATATTTTCAATTCGGAATTCCTCAGCATATTACTACAGACAATGGGCCACATTTTGACAATAAAAACATGGAAACGTTTTGCACTTCCAGAGGAATTCAATATTTCTTTTCTTCTCCTTTCCATCCTCAGGAAAATGGGCAGGTTGAAGTTTCTAATCGGACAATTTTAACAGGGTTAAAAAATAATCTTGAAGGAGGTGCAGGGAAATGGCTAAGGTATTTGCAAGAAGTATTGTGGTCTTACCGAACTACTCCTTATACAGCTACTCAAGAATCACCTTTTTCGTTTGTGTATGGGATAGATGCATTCATACATATAGAAGCTAATTTGTCCTCATTCTAGATACAAAACTATTCCGAACAAAGTAACGATATGATAGTAAGGAATCAGTTGGATTTGTTTGAAAAAAGAAGAGTAAAGAAACATTTGAGAGCAGCACACTACTAAGGTTTGATGAGAAGTAGGTTTGCATCTAAAGTAAAAAAAAAATTTCCAAATAGGGACAAAGAGTTGAGGAAAGTATTTTTACATACCAAAGAGAAAAGATTTGGGAACCTAGATGAAATGGGAAGGCCCATACATGGTACGTGAAAGAATCAAGCGAGGAACATATAGACTTGAAGACAAAGAAGGCGATATGTTGAAACACCCATGGAACATTGAGCATCTCAGGTTATACTTAGAATAAAAATTTCTTATAAATATTTACTTTGTCATACTTTTATGTAAATATTTAGAGGCATGCTCTTTCCTACCCTAGTGGCGCGGGGCGGTTTTAATGAGGTGTCCAGATTTAAATGAATATTATTTTATGCATTTTTAAAGAATCATAGTAGATACAAAGAGATCGGATGAATTAAACACCTATTAAACACCTTCGGCCTTTAAATGAAATATCTTTCAAGTGATCGGATGAATTAAACACCTATTAAACACCTTTGGTTCTTAAGTGAAATATCTTAGAAGTAGTCAGATGGATTAAACACTCATTTAAGACGTGGAAAAATTAAATACCCATTAAATATCTTTAGCCTTGAAATAAAATATTATTGAATGGCTCAGATATATTAAAGATTGGTTAAACATTACATTTTAGACCACCGGATTGGGTTAATCCATCTATACCACTTTTAAATATCATTTTTTAATAAAATTATAAAAAAACATAAGAGAGAAAAATGTATATGAAGAAAAAATACAACTTTAAAAACCAATTGAATCATCAGAAAATGTCTGATCCACCATTACACAAAATATCTTTGTCATCCAAAAACTTTTGTTTCAAACACAAAACTGAAAGTACAACAACTTTAGGGCTCGTTCCCTTCGGTTTTTTCCATACCTTCATCTTTCTCTTGTTTTTTCACTTTATCTTCATTATGCTTGGGGCTTTTGGCATCAGTACTTGAACTTTCATCAAGTCCCTCATCGGAATCAGAATCACTTGGTGAAAAAACTCCATGTTTATTACCATATGGCATCCAATGGAAATGTATCTCATCGTATGGTACAAACTTCCACAGAGCTCTAAGGTTCTTTTTTGGAAAGGTATCATGGAATAAAAAGACCATGTCCGCTTTAAAACCCTCATCCCTCTTTTCCATAGAATCCACCACACCGGTAGCATACTTCTCCACACCGGTAGTTGTTTCCAGTTCGGAATATTTGGTCCATATGTCTCCTTAGGCAGTCCCAGTGATCAGTTGATTTTTCTCTTCGCCTAAAGTCTCCACTTTTTGTTGTTCAACTGAAAGGGAATTCTTTAATTCTGATTGGAAGTGTTAAAAAATTAATGAGTAAAAAAAAGAAAACAAATATTTATAAATAAATTAATATACTATATACTTAGAGTTGCAGATTGCGGAATCTAGTAGTTTCCATATAATATAATATGTTCGATGGTAAAACTATTGTGTTTTATTTTTTAGTAATATATATATATATATAGTATTAATAGCGTATCAACATACATTATTTTATTACGAATATTATGATTCTCGCTATCAGAAAATGATACTTATAGAATAAATAGTTATATTCTTTATTATTGCACGTGAATCGTTGTTTCAATCTTTTAGAAGTTCTCTAAAGAGAGAGATAAGATAGATTACAATTTATAGAGTTTTGAGGTGAGAGATCTAACCAAACCATTTATATAAATCTCTTAAAATTGGTAAAAGTATTCAAATAGATGAGAGATACAACAAAAAATTAACGGGAAAAGATCTAACAAAACTTGGATGAGATATAACCTAACTCAATAAAACTAATCAAATTGAAACCATTTGGGATTCTTAAAATTTAAATGATATGCTTTGATGATTCTTTGATTATTTCTTTAAATAATTATAGATAATCCATCTTCCATAAGTAGACAGTCTATCTTACTAGGTATTTGGTTTCGAAAGAGATTAATCAAATTGACCTCTTTTACTTTTCTTGGCTTCTCTCTCGTTTTATTTTTTTATCATTTTTAATAAAGTTGTTTTTTCAATTCTGAAACACGCTATTATATAAAATGTCTAACTTACCGAATTTCAAACTAAATTTTCATTACTTGATCTTAAAACATAAATTTTATGTTATAATATACGATTTGAAGTTCAAATTATAATAAAAACAAATAGTGTTTGTTAAGTTGTCATTTTTAAGGGTCGTAGCCATATATAAATAGTTTTTCTTACGAATAACCCTAACATCTATATAATCACCTACATGATACATATTTTATCGATTTATTTTTATTAAAAATAACTATTTTATCTATTTATTTTTATTAAATATGATCGCCAAAGACATCGATAAAACACGTGGCGAACTATAAATAAAATATGTGACGATGAGTGGAGGCGGCTTTCTGTCAAAACCAATAAGCTATAAGGAAGGATTTGGTCGGATAAGAAGATAGAAAGCATGGGAATCTTGTTCTTTTGAAACTTAGATCTGGAAGACACATTTCACATAATCAAGCATCCATTTTGAGGGATCATAAATAACTCTTTTAGAGAATGAAAAACAAAAATACAAAAATGCAAAAAAAAAAACATACAAAGAGCCTTTTTTATTCTAAAAAATATTATTAACAAACCCTAAGTCTAGTTAGTCCCTCCAATCAAACCTTTAAGCTTTTGAACCTGCGTGATATCCAAAAATGTTGTTTGTGCAATCAAGTTAGAAGGCAAATCATTTCCAAAGATATTTGTCGGTAAAATCTGGAAACCCGGAGATTCGCTGCTCCAGCTAACAATTCCCGAAGCCGGTGTAGTTCCATTATTCACCACAAAATGCAACAACCCTTTAGGAACAACAAAAGCATCTCCGCCCTGTAGAGTTTTTGTGTAAAGTTTGTTAGCAGTACTGGAGACAAATCCGATACTCACCGAGCCTTCTAGCAAAACCACAAACTCTGTACCATGAGGATGTGTGTGCATTGGAAACACACCACCAGCCCCTATATCAAAACGAGCCATGGCAATGCCAAGACCGTTTAGACCGGGGACTTCTCCGAGTAATGCTAGTCTTACCCGAGCTTTGACAAAATTTGAGGTGTTAGTAACTATGTTAAGACCCGAGGTTGAAAAATCATCTACCGTAACAGTATTGGGATCTTTACAATTGTAACCGCTGGGACCTTGAGGGGCTTTTGTGTCTGCTAAGCAGAAATCTTGGACAGTGGCGTAAGAAGTAGAGAAAAACAGAACTCAAAAAAAGACTAGCGAGGAGGCAGGAGTGATCATTCTTGTCATACTTGTTTTGTTTTAGTGTTCTCTACTTTGTGTTTTGTGTGATTGTCTGTTGTTCTTGTGTTATTTTATAGAGAAGACATTCATGCATAGACATAGCAACTTATTAGTGCCATTTATTTCCATACGATTTCAGATTATACGTTACAGATTCTTGTTAGGAAAATATATAAATTATTGTTTATGAATTTCATTTTATTTCCAAAATTTGAATGGGCAAACCAACATAAAATCCTATCTTGAATTGTGCTCAAATTAAGAATTGTCAAAAGAACATAAATTCTCTTTGATAAATAAATAGATAAGAAATCCCCTATTTCTCAAACTATCTACTTTATTAATTATTAGTTGTTTTAAATGAAGATCATACTCCTATTATTCGACCAGATATTTGCATTCTTTTTTCGTGAGTGCATAATCACTAAGACGTAGGAGAGTATAATTGGACTAAACTATATCTAATAACCTTATTATCCAAAATGTTAACTCTCTTCTCTCACCTTTATCCCTTTTACTAAGTTTTTTTGTTTTCGTTTCAAAATATATTTATTTCTTTGTTTTCGGATAACCACACCCGATTTTACAATTCACGCAGTAAATTAATTTCTTAATTTATTAAATCGTGGCCGTCCATCACGACATAGTAAAACAAATTATACTTCAAGTTGTGAAGCTTTTGAATATGAGGTCTAGTTTTGGCATTTCTTAATCCAAAAGCAAAACACTATAACTTTTGCTATCTATGTGACTTGGAGACATCTCTCTGGGAGGCGTTCTTGCAGATTAAATTTCACAAGATATGTCAAAAAAACTAGATAATGGAGAACTCAAAGCAAACGAGTAAGTTTATTTGTTGTATACTTCGTTTATTCAATAGGAATGTGGCAAAGGATTTTGTGTTTTCAGTTGTATTATGACCGATTCATCAATTGATATTAGAGTCTGTAAAATTCCTTTGTGATTGGAAGACTTTTATCTTCTTTTATTTCTCTTTCAAGTTTTTGATATGTGCTAATCAAGCTTAAAGTCATTTGTGGATTTAAAAAACTGGATAATAAAGAACTCAAAATAAAAATGTAAGAAAATTAGGTTTATTTTCCTCTATTCAATAAGAAAATCACAATGCCTTTTAGGTTTCCTGCAGTTTGATGATCTATCCGTCATTTGTAAACTAAATGAACATATAATTTTCTGATAAAAATCTAACTTATGTCACATTTAATCTATTTAACGAGCTACATAATGAAATTCACTGCGAAGCCGTGGAATAGATGTGTCTTGATGATTTTTTTTTCTCTTTTCCATTTATGAAAAAAAAACAACGTTGGATAATTGAAATAAAAATCATTGTTCTTTCAAGAATATATTTTCAAATTCAATAACACCCATAAAAACATATCAAATTAGAAATAAAAAAATTAATGAGTAAAAAAAGGAAAACAAAGATTTATAAATAAATTAATATACTATATACTTAGAGTTGCAGAGTGAGGAATCTAGTAGTTTCCATATAATATAATATGTTCGACTGTAAAACTATTGTGTTTTATTTTTTAGTAATATATATGTGTATATATATAGTATTAATCGCGTATCAACATACATTATTTTATTATGAATATTATGATTCTCGCTATCAGAAAATTATAATTATAGAATAAATAGTTATATTCTTTATTAATAGTTGTTTCAATCTTTTAGAAGTTCTCTAAAGAGAGAGATGAGAGAGATTACAATTTTTAGAGTTTTATGATGAGAGATCTAACCAAACTATTTATATAAATCTCTTAAAATTGGTAAAAAATATTCAAAATGAGAGATACAACAAAAAATTAACGGAAAAAGATCTAACAAAACTTGGATGAGATTAACCTAACTCACTAAAACTAATCAAATTGAAACCATTTCAGATTCTCAAAATTTAAATGATATACTTTGATGATTCTCTGATTATTTCTTTAAATAATTATGGACAATCCATCTTCCATAAGTAGACAGCCTATCTTACTAGATATTTGGTTTCGAAAGAGAATAATCATGGTGCGATGATGATGTGACTGGACTACCAGCCGAGGTGATCTGCCATAAGTTATCGGTATGATATGATGTGGTACCATTAGTACAAATAATGAGGAATTTTTCCAAATAAAAATTTGATGTTATAGTGCAAGAGGTTGATCGGTTAACCAAAATTGGGCATATCAAAGAATCTCAATACCCTTTGTGGACAGCTAATCCCGTTTTAATCAAGAAAAAATATAAAAAATAGCGCATGTGTATTGACTTCACCGATCTTAATAGAGCATGTCCTTAAGATATTTTTTCAGTTCCGCGCATAGATCATCTAGTGGATTCTACATCACGTAACAAGTTATCCTTTATGGATCCTTTTTCAGAGTATATCAGATACAGGTGGATCTGAATGATCAAGATCATATTATCTTTATTACTGATAGAGGGCTTCATTGCTATAAGGTGATGCCATCTGGGTTGAAGAATGTTGTAGCTACTTATCAACGGTTGGTATATAAAACATTTGCTAACCAAATTGGCAGAAATATGGAAGTATATATAGATGACATGATGGTGAACACCTCGAGGAAGAAGATCACATAACTGATCTTCAAGAAACTTTATCTAACTTAGACACTATCAACTTGAAGTTGAACCCTGAAAATGTACTTTTGGAGTCCGAACTGGAAAGTTTCTTGGATATGTCGTAAGTTAAAAATGGATTCAGGCCGATCCAGATTAGTTGAATGCTTTATTAGTCATGGATCCCGCTCGGATTACCAAAGAATTCCAGAAAATAATCGAGCGGTTGGATGCTTCACCTAATACATTGTTCAAACCCATTCAATGATATAAACTTTATATATTTAGTTGTATCAGAGTATGCAGTAGCTGTTGTGTGAGTAAAGGAAGTGGATAATTACCCCCGTCTGGTGTATTACATAAGTAAGAGTTTATTGGAAGCTGAGAAAATGTATTTCAAATTAGAGAAATTAGCCCTAGAATTGGTGATAGCGACAATGAAAATAAGGCCATATTTTCAAGCACATTCGATCACGGTTCGAACATCTTTTCTTTTAAAGAATGTTCTACAAAAAGCTGTCATATCAGGGAGAATGACTAAGTGGTCAGTCGACCTTGGAGACTATGATATTGATTTGGCACCCCAAACTGCAATCAAGGGTCAAGCTATAGTTGATTTCCTGATATAATTTCATATTAAATGGTCATGCGAAGAAGCTTAAGAAAAAAATGTTAAGAAAGAGTAGGTAATCTGAACAAACGGTGGGTCTCATGGTGGGATATGGAGCTGGAATTTGTCTAACATCCCCTTGTAGTGACATTATGTACCAAGCTATATGTTTTGGTTTTATGGCATCCAATAATGAATCAGAATATGAACCAGTTATAGCTGGTTTACGATTGGCTCAATTATATGGAGCAAAGAGGGTCTGGTTACTAAGTGATTCTCAGTTACTTATTCATCAGGCTCAGTGGCAATCTGAAACTAAAAACGATCAGTTGATGAAGTATTTGCAAGTGTTGAAGGAAGTAGCCATAATTTTTAAAAGCTTCTGGTATGAGCAGGTCCCTAGGTATGAGCATACTATGGCAGATTCCTTAGCTACCATCGCCTACTCTGAAGTGTACCCATGGATTCTTATGCAAGAATGTCCATCCATAGGCTCAGGTCAAGGAAAAGAGGGCGGAGTTGAAGAAAATATGAACATATCTGGCATACAATCCAAAAATTGGAGGTACGAAATACAACAATTTTTTACTGATATAGTTCTACCTTCAAATAAATTTTGGCTAAAAAATTGAAGTACAAAGCTCGTGGTTTCCTGGTGTTAAGAGAAATTATTTACAAAAAATATTTTACCACGTCTCTTATACATTGACGACGGTTTGAAGAGTCCCAAAATATTCTATATGAATTACATGATGGAGAAGGGTCAGTGCAGTGTGGTTATACAGCTTTAACCATGAGAGTTTTGTTAGATGGATACTACTGGCCTACTATAAAGGCAGATGCCAAAGATATGGTCATAATATGTGATCTTTTCCAGAAATATGGGAATGAAATCCATGTGCCAGCACTTCCCATGGAGTCAATATCTGAGCCCATACCTTTTGATAGATGGGGTTTGGAATTAATTGGACCTCTTCATATGGCCTCCGGAGGGTATCAAACGATAAACGTGGAAATAGACTATTTCTCTAAATATATCGAAGCTGCCCCACTAGTTGGAACCACCTCTAAGACAGTTATGTAATTTATCATATCTAACATATATTTTCAATTCGGAATTCCTCAGCATATTACTACAGACAATGGGCCACATTTTGACAATAAAAACATGGAAACGTTTTGCACTTCCAGAGGAATTCAATATTTCTTTTCTTCTCCTTTCCATCCTCGGGAAAATGGGCAGGTTGAAGTTTCTAATCGGACAATTTTAACAGGGTTAAAAAATAATCTTGAAGGAGGTGCAGGGAAATGGCTAAGGTATTTGCAAGAAGTATTGTGGGCTTACCGAACTACTCCTTATACAGCTACTCAAGAATCCACTTTTTCGTTTGTGTATGGGATAGATGCATTCATACATATAGAAGCTACTTTGTCCTCATTCTAGATACAAAACTATTCCGAACAAAGTAACGATATGATAGTAAGGAATCAGTTGGATTTGTTTGAAAAAAGAAGAGTAAAGAAAAATTTGAGAGCAGCACACTACTAAGGTTTGATGAGAAGTAGGTTTGCATCTAAAGTAAAAAAAATATTTCCAAATAGGGACAAAGAGTTGAGGAAAGTATTTTTACATACCAAAGAGAAAAGATTTGGGAACCTAGATGAAATGGGAAGGCCCATACATGGTACGTGAAAGAATCAAGCGAGGAACATATAGACTTGAAGACAAAGAAGGCGATATGTTGAAACACCCATGGAACATTGAGCATCTCAGGTTATACTTAGAATAAAAATTTCTTATAAATATTTACTTTGTCATACTTTTATGTAAATATTTAGAGGCATGCTCTTTCCTACCCTAGTGGCGCGGGGCGGTTTTAATGAGGTGTCCAGATTTAAATGAATATTATTTTATGCATTTTTAAAGAATCATAGTAGATACAAAGAGATCGGATGAATTAAACACCTATTAAACACCTTCGGTCTTTAAATGAAATATCTTTGAAGTGATCGGATGAATTAAACACCTATTAAACACCTTTGGTTCTTAAGTGAAATATCTTAGAAGTAGTCAGATGGATTAAACACTCATTTAAGACGTGGAAAAATTAAATACCCATTAAATATCTTTAGCCTTGAAATAAAATATTATTGAATGGCTCAGATATATTAAAGATTGGTTAAACATTACATTTTAGACCACCGGATTGGGTTAATCCATCTATACCACTTTTAAATATCATTTTATAATAAAATTATAAAAAAACATAAGAGAGAAAAATGTATATGAAGAAAAAATACAACTTTAAAAACCAATTGAATCATCAGAAAATGTCTGATCCACCATTACACAAAATATCTTTGTCATCCAAAAACTTTTGTTTCAAACACAAAACTGAAAGTACAACAACTTTAGGGCTCGTTCCCTTCGGTTTTTTCCATACCTTCATCTTTCTCTTGTTTTTTCACTTTATCTTCATTATGCTTGGGGCTTTTGGCATCAGTACTTGAACTTTCATCAAGTCCCTCATCGGAATCAGAATCACTTGGTGAAAAAACTCCATGTTTATTACCATATGGCATCCTATTGAAAGGTATCTCATCGTATGGTACAAACTTCCACAGAGCTCTAAGGTTCTTTTTTGGAAAGGTATCATGGAATAAAAAGACCATGTCCGCTTTAAAACCCTCATCCCTCTTTTCCATAGAATCCACCACACCGGTAGCATACTTCTCAACACCGGTAGTTGTTTCCAGTTCGGAATATTTGGTCCATATGTCTCCTTAGGCAGTCCCAGTGATCAGTTGATTTTTCTCTTCGCCTAAAGTCTCCACTTTCTGTTGTTTAACTGAAAGGGAATTGTTTAATTCTAATTGGAAGTGTTAAAAAATTAATGAGTAAAAAAAAGAAAACAAAGATTTATAAATAAATTAATATACTATATACTTAGAGTTGCAGATTGCGGAATCTAGTAGTTTCCATATAATATAATATGTTCGATGGTAAAACTATTGTGTTTTATTTTTTAGTAATATATATATATATAGTATTAATAGCGTATCAACATACATTATTTTATTACGAATATTATGACTCTCGCTATCAGAAAATGATACAAATAGAATAAATAGTTATATTCTTTATTATTGCACGTGAATCGTTGTTTCAATCTTTTAGAAGTTCTCTAAAGAGAGAGATAAGATAGATTACAATTTTTAGAGTTTTGAGGTGAGAGATCTAACCAAACCATTTATATAAATCTCTTAAAATTGGTAAAAGTATTCAAATAGATGAGAGATACAACAAAAAATTAACGGGAAAAGATCTAACAAAACTTGGATGAGATATAACCTAACTCAGTAAAACTAATCAAATTGAAACCATTTCAGATTCTTAAAATTTAAATGATATGCTTTGATGATTCTTTGATTATTTCTTTAAATAATTATAGATAATCCATCTTCCATAAGTAGACAGCCTATCTTACTAGGTATTTGGTTTCGAAAGAGATTAATCAAATTGACCTCTTTTACTTTTCTTGGTTTCTCTCTCGTTTTATTTTTTTATCATTTTTAATAAAGTTGTTTTTTCAATTCTGAAACACGCTATTATATAAAATGTCTAACTTACCGAATTTCAAACTGAATTTTCATTACTTGATCTTAAAACATAAATTTTATGTTATAATATACGATTTGAAGTTCAAATTATAATAAAAACAAATAGTGTTTGTTAAGTTGTCATTTTTAAGGGTCGTAGCCATATATAAATATTTTTTCTTACGAATAACCCTAACATCTATATAATCACCTACATGATACATATTTTATCGATTTATTTTTATTAAAAATAACTATTTTATCTATTTATTTTTATTAAATATGATCGCCAAAGACATCGATAAAACACGTGGCGAACTATAAATAAAATATGTGACGATGAGTGGAGGCGGCTTTCTGTCGAAACCAATAAGCTATAAGGAAGGATTTGGTCGGATAAGAAGATAGAAAGCATGGGAATCTTGTTCTTTTGAAACTTAGATCTGGAAGACACATTTCACATAATCAAGCATCCATTTTGAGGGATCATAAATAACTCTTTTAGAGAATGAAAAACAAAAATACAAAAATGCAAAAAAAAAACATACAAAGAGCCTTTTTTATTCTAAAAAATATTATTAACAAACCGTAAGTCTAGTTAGTCCCTCCAATCAAACCTTTAAGCTTTTGAACCTGCGTGATATCCAAAAATGTTGTTTGTGCAATCAAGTTAGAAGGCAAATCATTTCCAAAGATATTTGTCGGTAAAATCTGGAAACCCGGAGATTCGCTGCTCCAGCTAACAATTCCCGAAGCCGGTGTAGTTCCATTATTCACCACAAAATGCAACAACCCTTTAGGAACAACAAAAGCATCTCCGCCCTGTAGAGTTTTTGTGTAAACTTTGTTAGCAGTACTGGAGACAAATCCGATACTCACCGAGCCTTCTAGCAAAACCACAAACTCTGTACCATGAGGATGTGTGTGCATTGGAAACACACCACCAGCCCCTATATCAAAGCGAGCCATGGCAATGCCAAGACCGTTTAGACCGGGGACTTCTCCGAGTAATGCTAGTCTTACCCCAGCTTTGACAAAATTTGAGGTGTTAGTAACTATGTTAAGACCCGAGGTTGAAAAATCATCTACCGTAACAGTATTGGGATCTTTACAATTGTAACCGCTGGGACCTTGAGGGGCTTTTGTGTCTGCTACGCAGAAATCTTGGACAGTGGCGTAAGAAGTAGAGAAAAACAGAACACAAAAAAAGACTAGCGAGGAGGCAGGAGTGATCATTCTTGTCATACTTGTTTTGTTTTAGTGTTCTCTACTTTGTGTTTTGTGTGATTGTCTGTTGTTCTTGTGTTATTTTATAGAGAAGACATTCATGTATAGACATAGCAACTTATTAGTGCCATTTATTTCCATACGATTTCAGATTATACGTTACAGATTCTTGTTAGGAAAATATATAAATTCTTGTTTATGAATTTCATTTTATTTCCAAAATTTGAATGGGCAAACCAACATAAAATCCTACCAACATAAAATCCTATCTTGAATTGTGCTCAAATTAAGAATTGTCAAAAGAATATAAATTCTCTTTGATAAATAAATAGATAAGAAATCCCCTATTTCTCAAACTATCTACTTTATTAATTATTAGTTGTTTTAAATGAAGATCATACTCCTATTATTCGACCAGATATTTGCATTCTTTTTTCGTGAGTGCATAATCACTAAGACGTAGGAGAGTATAATTGGACTAAACTATATCTAATAACCTTATTATCCAAAATGTTAACTCTCTTCTCTCACCTTTATCCCTTTTACTAAGTTTTTTTGTTTTCGTTTGAAAATATATTTATTTCTTTGTTTTCGGATAACCACACCCGATTTTACAATTCACGCAGTAAATTAATTTCTTAATTTATTAAATCGTGGCCGTCCATCACGACATAGTAAAACAAATTATACTTCAAGTTGTGAAGCCTTTGAATATGAGGTCTAGTTTTGGCATTTCTTAATCCAAAAGCAAAACACTATAACTTTTGCTATCTATGTGACTTGGAGACATCTCTCTGGGAGGCGTTCTTGCAGGTTAAATTCCACAAGATATGTCAAAAAAACTAGATAATGGAGAACTCAAAGCAAACGAGTAAGTTTATTTGTTGTATACTTCATTTATTCAATAGGAATATGGCAAAGGATTTTGTGTTTTCAGTTGTATTATGACCGATTCATCAATTGATATTAGAGTCTGTAAAATCCCTTTGTGATTGGAAGACTTTTATCTTCTTTTATTTCTCTTTCAAGTTTTTGATATGTGCTAATCAAGCTTAAAGTCATTTGTCGATTTAAAAAACTGGATAATAAAGAACTCAAAATAAAAATGTAAGAAAATTAGGTTTATTTTCCTCTATTCAATAAGAAAATCACGATGCCTTTTAGGTTTCCTGCAGTTTGATGATCTATCCGTCATTTTTAAACTAAATGAACATATAATTTTCTGATAAAAATCTAACTTATGTCACATTTAATCTATTTAACGAGCTACATAATGAAATTCACTGCGAAGCCGTGGAATAGATGTGTCTTGATGATTTTTTTTTTCTTTTTTCCATTTATGAAAAAAAAACAACGTTGGATAATTGAAATAAAAATCATTGTTCTTTCAAGAATATATTTTCAAATTCAATAACACCCATAAAAACATATCAAATTAGAAATAAAAAAATTAATGAGTAAAAAAAGGAAAACAAAGATTTATAAATAAATTAATATACTATATACTTAGAGTTGCAGAGTGAGGAATCTAGTAGTTTCCATATAATATAATATGTTCGACTGTAAAACTATTGTGTTTTATTTTTTAGTAATATATATGTGTATATATATAGTATTAATCGCGTATCAACATACATTATTTTATTATGAATATTATGATTCTCGCTATCAGAAAATTATAATTATAGAATAAATAGTTATATTCTTTATTAATAGTTGTTTCAATCTTTTAAAAGTTCTCTAAGGAGAGAGATGAGATAGATTACAATTTTTAGAGTTTTATGATGAGAGATCTAACCAAACTATTTATATAAATCTCTTAAAATTGGTAAAAATATTCAAATAGATGAGAGATACAACAAAAAATTAACGGAAAAAGATCTAACAAAACTTGGATGAGATTAACCTAACTCAGTAAAACTAATCAAATTGAAACCATTTCAGATTCTCAAAATTTAAATGATATACTTTGATGATTCTCTGATTATTTCTTTAAATAATTATGGACAATCCATCTTCCATAAGTAGACAGCCTATCTTACTAGATATTTGGTTTCGAAAGAGAATAATCATGGTGCGATGATGATGTGACTGGACTACCAGCCGAGGTGATCTGCCATAAGTTATCGGTCTGATATGATGTGGGACCATTAGTACAAATAATGAGGAATTTTTCCAGATAAAAAATTGATGTTATAGTGCAAGAGGTTGATCGGTTAACCAAAATTGGGCATATCAAAGAATCTCAATACCCTTTGTGGACAGCTAATCCCGTTTTAATCAAGAAAAAATATAAAAAATAGCGCATGTGTATTGACTTCACCGATCTTAATAGAGCATGTCCTAAAGATATTTTTTCAGTTCCGCGCATAGATCATCTAGTGGATTCTACATCACGTAACAAGTTATCCTTTATGGATCCTTTTTCAGAGTATATCAGATACAGGTGGATCTGAATGATGAAGATCATATTATCTTTATTACTGATAGAGGGCTTCATTGCTATAAGGTGATGCCATCTGGGTTGAAGAATGTTGTAGCTACTTATCAACGGTTGGTAAATAAAACATTTGCTAACCAAATTGGCAGAAATATGGAAGTATATATAGATGACATGATGGTGAACACCTCGAGGAAGAAGATCACATAACTGATCTTCAAGAAACTTTATCTAACTTAGACACTATCAACTTGAAGTTGAACCCTGAAAATGTACTTTTGGAGTCCGATCTGGAAAGTTTCTTGGATATGTCGTAAGTTAAAAATGGATTCAGGCCGATCCAGATTAGTTGAATGCTTTATTAGTCATGGATCCCGCTCGGATTACCAAAGAATTCCAGAAAATAATCGAGCGGTTGGATGCTTCACCTAATACATTGTTCAAACCCATTCAATGATATAAACTTTATATATTTAGTTGTATCAGAGTATGCAGTTGCTGTTGTGTGAGTAAAGGAAGTGGATAATTACCCCCGTCTGGTGTATTACATAAGTAAGAGTTTATTGGAAGCTGAGAAAATGTATTTGAAATTAGAGAAATTAGCCCTAGAATTGGTGATAGCGACCATGAAAATGAGGCCATATTTTCAAGCACATTCGATCACGGTTCGAACATCTTTTCTTTTAAAGAATGTTCTACAAAAAGCTGTCATATCAGGGAGAATGACTAAGTGGTCAGTCGAGCTTGGAGACTATGATATTGATTTGGCACCCCAAACTGCAATCAAGGGTCAAGCTATAGTTGATTTCCTGATATAATTTCATATTAAATGGTCATGCGAAGAAGCTTAAGAAAAAAATGTTAAGAAAAAAATGTTAAGAAAGAGTAGGTAATCTGAACAAACGGTGGGTCTCATGGTGGGATATGGAGCTGGAATTTGTCTAACCTCCCCTTGTACTGACATTATGTACCAAGCTATATGTTTTGGTTTCATGGCATCCAATAATGAATCAGAATATGAACCAGTTATAGCTGGTTTACGATTGGCTCAATTATATGGAGCAAAGAGGGTCTGGTTAGTAAGTGATTCCCAGTTACTTATTCATCAGGCTCAGGGGCAATCTGAAACTAAAAACGATCAGTTGATGAAGTATCTGCAAGTGTTGAAGGAAGTAGCCATAATTTTTAAAAGCTTCTGGTATGAGCATGTCCCTAGGTATGAGCATACTATGGCAGATTCCTTAGCTACCATCGCCTACTCTGAAGTGTACCCATGGATCCTTATGCAAGAATGTCCATCCATAGGCTCAGGTCAAGGAAAAGAGGGCGGAGCTGAAGAAAATATGAACATATCTGGCATACAATCCAAAAATTGGAGGTACGAAATACAACAATTTATTACTGATTTGAGTTCTACCTTCAAATAAATTGTGGCTAAAAAATTGAAGTACAAAGCTCGTGGTTTCCTGGTGTTAAGAGAAATTATTTACAAAAAATATTTTACCACGTCTCTTATACATTGACGACGGTTTGAAGAGTCCCAAAATATTCTATATGAATTACATGATGGAGAAGGGTCAGTGCATTGTGGTTATACAGCTTTAACCATGAGAGTTTTCTTAGATGGATACTACTGGCCTACTATAAAGGCAGACGCCAAAGATATGGTCATAATATGTGATCTTTTCCAGAAATATGGGAATGAAATCCATGTGCCAGCACTTCCCATGGAGTCAATATCTGAGCCCATACCTTTTGATAGATGGGGTTTGGAATTAATTGGACCTCTTCATATGGCCTCCGGAGGGTATCAAACGATAAATGTGGCAATAGATTATTTCTCTAAATATATTGAAGCTGCCCCACTAGTTGGAACCACCTCTAAGACAGTTATGTAATTTATCATATCTAACATATATTTTCAATTCGGAATTCCTCAGCATATTACTACAGACAATGGGCCATATTTTGACAATAAAAACATGGAAACGTTTTGCACTTCCAGAGGAATTCAATATTTCTTTTCTTCTCCTTTCCATCCTCAGGAAAATGGGCAGGTTGAAGTTTCTAATCGGACAATTTTATCAGGGTTAAAAAATAATCTTGAAGGAGGTGCAGGGAAATGGCTAAGGTATTTGCAAGAAGTATTGTGGGCTTACCGAACTACTCCTTATACAGCTACTCAAGAATCACCTTTTTCTTTTGTGTATGGGATAGATGCATTCATACATATAGAAGCTACTTTGTCCTCATTCTAGATACAAAACTATTCCGAACAAAGTAATGATATGATAGTAAGGAATCAGTTGCATCTGTTTGAAAAAAGAAGAGTAAAGAAACATTTGAGAGCAGCACACTACTAAGGTTTGATGAGAAGTAGGTTTGCATCTAAAGTAAAAAAAAATTCCAAATAGGGACAAAGAGTTGAGAAAAGTATTTTTACATACCAAAGAGAAAATATTTGGGAAACTAGATGAAATGGGAAGGCCCATACATGGTACGTGAAAGAATCAAGCGAGGAACATATAGACTTGAAGACAAAGAAGGCGATATGTTGAAACATCCATGGAACATTGAGCATCTCAGGTTATACTTAGAATAAAAATTTCTTATAAATATTTACTTTGTCATACTTTTATGTAAATATTTAGAGGCATGCTCTTTCCTACCCTAGTGGCGCGGGGCGGTTTTAATGAGGTGTCCAGATTTAAATGAATATTATTTTATGCATTTTTAAAGAATCATAGTAGATACAAAGAGATCGGATGAATTAAACACCTATTAAACACCTTCGGCCTTTAAATGAAATATCTTTGAAGTGATCGGATGAATTAAACACCTATTAAACACCCTTGGTTCTTAAGTGAAATATCTTAGAAGTAGTCAGATGGATTAAACACTCATTTAAGACGTGGAAAAATTAAATACCCATTAAATATCTTTAGCCTTGAAATAAAATATTATTGAATGGCTCAGATATATTAAAGATTGGTTAAACATTACATATTAGACCACCGGATTGGGTTAATCCATCTATACCACTTTTAAATATCATTTTTTAATAAAATTATAAAAAAACATAAGAGAGAAAAATGCATATGAAGAAAAAATACAACTTTAAAAACCAATTGAATCATCAGAAAATGTCTGATCCACCATTACACAAAATATCTTTGTCATCCAAAAACTTTTGTTTCAAACACAAAACTGAAAGTACAACAACTTTAGCGCTCGTTCCCTTCAGTTTTTTCCATACCTTCATCTTTCTCTTGTTTTTTCACTTTATCTTCATTATGCTTGGGGCTTTTGGTATCAGTACTTGAACTTTCATCAAGTCCCTCATCGGAATCAGAATCACTTGGTGAAAAAACTCCATGTTTATTACCATATGGCATCCTATGGAAAGGTATCTCATCGTATGGTACAAACTTCCACAGAGCTCTAAGGTTCTTTTTTGGAAAGGTATCATGGAATAAAAAGACCATGTCCGCTTTAAAACCCTCATCCCTCTTTTCCATAGAATCCACCACACCGGTAGCATACTTCTCAACACCGGTAGTTGTTTCCAGTTCGGAATATTTGGTCCATATGTCTCCTTAGGCAGTCCCAGTGCTCAGTTGATTTTTCTCTTCGCCTAAAGTCTCCACTTTTTGTTGTTCAACTGAAAGGGAATTCTTTAATTCTGATTGGAAGTGTTAAAAAGTTAATGAGTAAAAAAAAGAAAACAAAGATTTATAAATAAATTAATATACTATATACTTAGAGTTGCAGATTGCGGAATCTAGTAGTTTCCATATAATATAATATGTCCGATGGTAAAACTATTGTGTTTTATTTTTTAGTAATATATATATATATAGTATTAATAGCGTATCAACATACATTATTTTATTACGAATATTATGATTCTCGCTATCAGAAAAATATACTTATAGAATAAATAGTTATATTCTTTATCATTGCACGTGAATCGTTGTTTCAATCTTTTAGAAGTTCTCTAAAGAGAGAGATAAGATAGATTACAATTTTTAGAGTTTTGAGAGCATCCCCAACAGATACTCTATTTTTTAGCTAAATATAGCTAGAATTTTGGTAATCTAAAATTTTAGATTACGAAATATTCCAACAGATACTCTAAATTTTAGATTACCAAATTTTCCAACAGACACTCTAAACAGACACTCTAAACACATATTTTATATTAAATATAAATTTAATTTATAAATTAAAAAATATATATCTTGTTATTAAAAATATACATATTAAATTAAACAAATAATAAATGTTTAAACATATAAAACTTATATGATTTATTTTTCAAATTATTAATTTTGAAGAATATTTCAAACGAAGAATAAAAATCAAATAAAAGAAATATAACAATAAGCATACTTATAGGTATTTTTTAACTAATCAAATCAAAGAATATTTCAAACCTAAAAGAAAGGAAATAAATGAATAAATATATGGTATTTTTTAACTAATCAGTGCAAAGAATATTTCAAACCTAAAAGAAAGGAAATAAATGAATAAATATATGGAAACGAATACTCAACTTTTAAGCTTCGTTTTCCTACAATTTTATCAGTGAAACATATGTAAGTTTTTCTTTTTCGTTATTTGTTAAATTATTTGTTATGCCTCGTAATCTTTTTAAAGACGAACTATTTAGCGATGATTCAGATGATGAATTAGAATTGACTGCACTAAGTATTTTAGATGAAAGTAAAAGAAAATCTAAAGGTCGCGGGAGTGTATTTGGTCATCGATATGTTGATAGACATAGTTTAGAAGGTCATATAAGATTGTATCAAGATTATTTTTCTGAGGAACCTGTTTATTCGGCTGCTAAATTTCGAAGAAGGTTTAGAATGAGGCGTAGTTTGTTTCTGAGGATACACTCTGCAGTAGAAGCATATAATTCTTTTTTTGTCCAGAAACGTAATGCTGCTCAAAAGTTAGGTTTGTCTTCACTTCAAAAAATTACAGCTCCTCTAAGAATGTTAGCATATGGAGTTAGTGCAGATTATGTTGACGAATATCTTAGAATGGGGGAAAGTACAACGACAAGAAGTCTTAAATTATTTGTTAAAGCGATTGTTAATATATACGGCGATGAGTATTTGAGGTCACCAAACGAAGATGATATTGCTGAATTATTAAAAATTGGTGAAAATCGAGGTTTTCCCGGGATGTTAGGAAGTCTAGACTGCATGCATTGGAAATGGAAAAATTGTCCAGCTAGTTGGAAAGGAATGTATTCAGGTCATGTCCATGAACCAACAGTTATTTTGGAAGCCGTGGCTTCATATGATCTTTGGATATGGCATGCATTTTTTGGACTACCGGGATCTCATAATGATATAAATGTGCTTGAACGTTCATTTTTGTTTAGTGATTTGGCTGAAGGTCGGACTCCTCCGATTAACTATACAATCAATGGTCACAATTATTCTATGGGATATTATCTCGCTGATGGTATATATCCGCCTTGGTCAACGTTTGTAAAAACAATTCCTTCTCCTCAAGGTAACAAAAAAAAACATTTTGCTGCGGCCCAAGAATCTGCAAGAAAAGATATTGAACGAGCTTTTGGTGTTTTACAAGCTCGTTTTGCAATCATACGTGGACCTGCACGATTTTGGAAAATGAAAACTCTCGTACGTATAATGAAAGCATGTATAATATTGCATAACATGATCGTGGAGGATGAACGAGATGAAGAGAATTTGGATTATGAATATGATATGATTGAAGAACCATTACCGGTATCCCATGAGTTTACATCCGAAATAAATGATTTTATTGAGACACATCATCGTATCCGAGATAAAGTTATGCACTCGCAACTTCAAGCTGATCTTGTTGAACACTTGTGGCAGCGATTCAGTGCAGCATAGTTTTCATCCATAAAAGACTAGAACAGTAAAAGCTCGTAAGACAGGTTTTATTCGTTAATTTTGATTTTTTTAGAATCAGGTTTTATTCGGTAATTTAAATTTTTTTAGAATCAGGTTTTATTTGTTAATTTTAATTTTTTTTAAATCATAACATATTGTTTGTTCTTTTGCTTTTAATCCATTCATAAAACTTATTCAAATTTAAATACACTTATAATCTTTTAATCTAAAAATGTTATCACAAATTTTTATATATATATTTGTATTTCAATATTGGTGACAACATTTTAAACATATTATAGTTCTCTCTGTATGGCATGAAAAAACAACACAACATTCATATAATAACATCCATATAAAGTATCTCCCACTAATACCATAAATCTAGAAAAAGAGTAGGTAGATATACACATGAACTGGATCCCTCAAATTTTAATCTATAAAGGACCGTTTCTCACTATTAGCTTTAAACAAACCACACTGCGTATAACTCTCCAATTACACATACTAATACTATACCTTGGAAAGTCAGAGCTGGAGAATTATCGTTGTTAAGATCGATTTTATCGACCTTTACGAAAGTAGCACCGTTTTGAATCTGAAAATACAGCCGAACTTAAATTTTAAAGCCAATTTCCCTAACAAACATAAATAATAACCTGAGAGAAGGTTAGCAGCATCAGTAAAATGTTTAACTACTTCAACATCTATTTCAAGAAACCATAAGTAACGTCCCTTACTAGGAAACTAAGGAGATGGACTAGGGTATGCAATATGATAATGTATAAGTTGATATTTGTTCTGACCTTTACCATTTCTTATTTTTTTAGGAAAGGGTGAAGTATCCAGTAGTAGTGCAGTACCATACAATTATATATGTTACTACCAAAAATGACTACAACGGAAAGAAATTAATATCATGCTCAATCAAATCTTGAAAAAGCATCCAGTACTGCAGAAACATACTTGAGGTGGTTTCTTGTTGAGCCGCAAACCTACAGCTTCAAGTTCCTTTGTCAGGATTTGGCGATGACCTTCACTCTGAGGGGTAGTAAAATGATATGAATGTTTAGGAAGATTTGTTCTAGGAGCAAAAATACATATATTATAAAATACTCAAAGGTACATGATCTACCGGCTCATGCAGCATCACTTTAACTTACTTTTGAGGCATCAAGAACCATCAACACCAGGTCTGACGACTTCGAAACAGCAATAACCTAAGATAGAAATATTACTAGAAGAAATAAGCTAAGCTAGCAAGAGGATGAGTCATAAAACAAAACTTTAAGAGTCAACTATTTAAATAAATATAATCCCACATGTTTGGAGAAATATTAGTTTTTTTTATCACACCAGAAAAATGAGTAGTAGTGATTTCTACCTGTCTCCCACGTCCCTTTCCTTCAGAAGCACCTTCAATAATTCCAGGAAGATCCAGAAGCTGGATTTTGGTATCATTGTAATGAATGATCCCAGGAATACATGTAAGTGTTGTGAACTCATAAGATGCTGCTTCTGAGTGAGTGCCAGTTAGCATTGTCAACAAGGTAGATTTTCCCACACTGTGAATTGTAATGGCAAACTTCAGTTTTCATGTATACATGTGAAATGACAGTCACAATCACATAACTAGTATGCTAAGTATCTTACATGTGCGGTGAACTCGAACTGCCCACTATAGCTGATCCTCCCTCCCTATTAAAGCAATTTATTTAAACTCAGTTTCAGATATTATGTTTTTACTATAATGTTATAATAAGTAAGGTAAGTACATATAGTGCAGTACCAATTGCTGGCCAGTTTCATCCCTGATACCAGCAGCTGCGGATGCATAGTTGACTCCTCTTAGTATGTCTGCCCCCTCGCAGTTGCATACGGAAGAACATATCCTTCCAACTCCAGAAGTTCAGCTTCATTCCAAAACACATATCCCAATTACTTACATTTCATTTAATCAACTTTTTTATTGCAAAACCATTATATATATGCAGCATGCTTGTCACTAGCAATGTCACTAAAAACAGCAACACATATTGGTTGAGGAGTTTCACCGAACATGTTGTATGCGATGAAAAATGCAAAAACAAAACACCTAGATGAAGACATCCGAAGAGTCAAATCGATCACGTCAAAAGCTCAGGAGGAAGCAGTAGCCGATGATATTTAAGCAGTTGTGCACCCCTATGTCGCAACAACAGCCCGTACATGAATGCAGAACCAAAAATATGAAAAATAAATAATAATGACAATAATCTTAATAGAAACAACACCCATAGTTCATACCTAAAGAGGCTTTCCAATATAATGCTTTCTTCTAAAGCACAGAATCAGGTCCTTCAGCAAGCATTCCTGCAAAATGCTAGATGTACACAATAACTCTTGATGATTCAAGTCCACATTGCGGCCTTTCTGTTTCCAGCAAGATCCATTTGACTACAAAAGACAAAGCTTTGGATATTAGAACAGCACAAGCAACAATATAAATTAAGTCTTACTAAATCACGGATTGAACTTACCTGAGCAAGTCTTTTCAAATTTGATGGGTTCTGCAGCATTATATAAGTAACCATAGGAATAGGATGAACTATAAACTAACATCCTCTAGAGCTTAATAAACACCATCTACTACATCACTTGACAACCTTTCTTTCATTGAATTCTCAAAAATCATAACACAATTGAATAAACAACAAAATGAACTTACTATCATAACACAAGTAAAATTCGCAATTTCAAACAAACAAAAAACAATCCTAAAACTCTTAAACGGAAAACAATTAGTAAATCAGTACTAACAGACTTAACCATGAATAATCCTGGTAATTCGTCAACCTTTTTTTGCTAGAATTTATTGTCTCAGATCGCTATAATACTCTACTTGAATTGGAGACATGGTAGAAAAATCTAAGGCTAATATCCTTTCTTCCTCACTTCTCTCTTGCATCAATGCTTTTCGTTCCTCCATCTCAACCCGTTTCTTTTCTAATATCATTTTCTCTTTCTCCAGTGCTATTTTCTCTTGCTCCTGAAGATATGCCTTCTCTAAAAATTCGTTCTTCACTGTATAGTACTGTTTCCTTTCTTCCCTCATTGAACCAACAACCTCCATTATCGAAGTATCTTCTGTTTTCCCTTGTTTTTTCTTCGTCTTCAAAAGTTCTTTTGCAGCTTTTCTATCTATTGGTCTATTCAATTCTCCTGGTAAATCATCAAGACTATTATCTTCTCCCAAATGCAATGTATCCGAAGGTGAGTTTTTGTTCTTTTTCTTTATACCTTCATCTAACCATTTTGGTTGGAATCTTAACTCAGTCCAGCAATAGTCAAATGCAAATGTTGATCCATACATCTCACTAAACATTAATTTTGCTTGAACAAGCTGAAAATACCGAAAACAAATATACTGAATTAGGGAAAAAGCCAATTTC
Organism: Limnanthes douglasii subsp. nivea; assembly: GCA_036936605.1. NCBI lineage: Eukaryota > Viridiplantae > Streptophyta > Magnoliopsida > Brassicales > Limnanthaceae > Limnanthes > Limnanthes douglasii. The sequence continues at coordinate 175,864,872 of JAUPFV010000003.1, forward strand.
AAAGAGTAAAATATACGTTGAATGAAAAACAAATACATACCTTATCTTGTTCACTTATGCCACTTTGACGTCTTCCTTCAATTTGAGCATAACAGCCACAAAATTTGTTCACAGCTAGTTGAATATGAGACCATCGATTTTGCAATGAGACCTGACTGCGGTCGATTTGGGAATCTTTATGTTGGTGAAAATATTTGTATATTCTTCTCCAATATGTTTTACTCTTCTGCTCATTTGCGTGTACGGCATCCATACTGATATTAAGCCAAGCTGAGACAAGGAGCATATCTTCACTAACAGAAAAATTAGTTGTTCGTTGTTTCTTCTTCTGAGAATGAATCGGAATAGACGCATGAGTAGCTGGGGATCGATTTTGAGATGGATTCTCAAAGTGATTCTCCTGCTGTGTCCATGGAGTATGGATAGGAGATTGGGGTTGTGATGAATTCATTGACGGAATAGAAGGAACTGTTGACCTAACCTCAAATGTATTTGCTGAAAGAGGAGTATGAAACTCAAACGAATCTGCCGAATTTCTTTGACTTGGATTGTGAAGGCCTTGAAATTTGTTCTGATTTTCTAGAGTAGCCGATTGATTTTCAGATGGATGAGAAAAATTCTCATCAAGTAGATCCAAATAGAATGAACCAGAATCCATTGAAATTTTCTCAGGCTTAAAAATAAAAAATAAATACTGAAGTAGTGATATTTTCTCAGGCTTGAAACGAAAAAAATAAGTACTGCAGAGATGAAAAGTAGTGAAGTAGTGAAGTAGTGAAGGTAGAAGAGATGAAAAGTAGTGAAGTAGTGAAGTAGTGAAGTAGTGAACAAGATGGTGGGTTTTGAAGAGTGAGAAACCGCCTCGGTAAATATAAAGACCGAAAATAAAGTAATTAAATATAGCTATTCGTTTACCGTATCTGTTGGAAACTGATTTTTAATAAATAATAGGTAAATTTATTATTAACCGTTAAATACAGTATCTGTTGGGGATGCTCTGAGGTGAGAGATCTAACCAAACCATTTATATAAATCTCTTAAAATTGGTAAAAGTATTCAAATAGATGAGAGATACAACAAAAAATTAACGGGAAAAGATCTAACAAAACTTGGATGAGATATAACCTAACTCAGTAAAACTAATCAAATTGAAACCATTTCAGATTCTTAAAATTTAAATGATATGCTTTGATGATTCTTTGATTATTTCTTTAAATAATTATAGATAATCCATCTTCCATAAGTAGACAGCCTATCTTACTAGGTATTTGGTTTCGAAAGAGATTAATCAAATTGACCTCTTTTACTTTTCTTGGTTTCTCTCTCGTTTTATTTTTTTATCATTTTTAATAAAGTTGTTTTTTCAATTCTGAAACACGCTATTATATAAAAAAATGTCTAACTTACCGAATTTCAAACTGAATTTTCATTACTTGATCTTAAAACATAAATTTTATGTTATAATATACGATTTGAAGTTCAAATTATAATAAAAACAAATAGTGTTTGTTAAGTTGTCATTTTTAAGGGTCGTAGCCATATATAAATATTTTTTCTTACGAATAACCCTAACATCTATATAATCACCTACATGATACATATTTTATCGATTATTTTTATTAAAAATAACTATTTTATCTATTTATTTTTATTAAATATGATCGCCAAAGACATCGATAAAACACGTGGCGAACTATAAATAAAATATGTGACGATGAGTGGAGGCGGCTTTCTGTCGAAACCAATAAGCTATAAGGAAGGATTTGGTCGGATAAGAAGATAGAAAGCATGGGAATCTTGTTCTTTTGAAACTTAGATCTGGAAGACACATTTCGCATAATCAAGCATCCATTTTGAGGGATCATAAATAACTCTTTTAGAGAATGAAAAACAAAAATACAAAAATGCAAAAAAAAAAAACATACAAAAAGCCTTTTTTATTCTAAAAAATATTATTAACAAACCCTAAGTCTAGTTAGTCCCTCCAATCAAACCTTTAAGCTTTTGAACCTGCGTGATATCCAAAAATGTTGTTTGTGCAATCAAGTTAGAAGGCAAATCATTTCCAAAGATATTTGTCGGTAAAATCTGGAAACCCGGAGATTCGCTGCTCCAGCTAACAATTCCCGAAGCCGGTGTAGTTCCATTATTCACCACAAAATGCAACAACCCTTTAGGAACAACAAAAGCATCTCCGCCCTGTAGAGTTTTTGTGTAAACTTTGTTAGCAGTACTGGAGACAAATCCGATACTCACCGAGCCTTCTAGCAAAACCACAAACTCTGTACCATGAGGATGTGTGTGCATTGGAAACACACCACCAGCCCCTATATCAAAACGAGCCATGGCAATGCCAAGACCGTTTAGACCGGGGACTTCTCCGAGTAATGCTAGTCTTACCCCAGCTTTGACAAAATTTGAGGTGTTAGTAACTATGTTAAGACCCGAGGTTGAAAAATCATCTACCGTAACAGTATTGGGATCTTTACAATTGTAACCGCTGGGACCTTGAGGGGCTTTTGTGTCTGCTACGCAGAAATCTTGGACAGTGGCGTAAGAAGTAGAGAAAAACAGAACACAAAAAAAGACTAGCGAGGAGGCAGGAGTGATCATTCTTGTCATAGTTGTTTTGTTTTAGTGTTCTCTACTTTGTGTTTTGTGTGATTGTCTGTTGTTCTTGTGTTATTTTATAGAGAAGACATTCATGTATAGACATAGCAACTTATTAGTGCCATTTATTTCCATACGATTTCAGATTATACGTTACAGATTCTTGTTAGGAAAATATATAAATTATTGTTTATGAATTTCATTTTATTTCCAAAATTTGAATGGGCAAACCAACATAAAATCCTATCTTGAATTGTGCTCAAATTAAGAATTGTCAAAAGAACATAAATTCTCTTATATAAATAAATAGATAAGAAATCCCCTATTTCTCAAACTATCTACTTTATTAATTATTAGTTGTTTTAAATGAAGACCATACTCCTATTATTCGACCAGATATTTGCATTCTTTTTTCGTGAGTGCATAATCACTAAGACGTAGGAGAGTATAATTGGACTAAACTATATCTAATAACCTTATTATCCAAAATGTTAACTCTCTTCTCTCACCTTTATCCCTTTTACTAAGTTTTTTTGTTTTCGTTTCAAAATATATTTATTTCTTTGTTTTCGGATAACCACACCCGATTTTACAATTCACGCAGTAAATTAATTTCTTAATTTATTAAATTGTGGCCGTCCATCACGACATAGTAAAACAAATTATACTTCAAGTTGTGAAGCCTTTGAATATGAGGTCTAGTTTTGGCATTTCTTAATCCAAAAGCAAAACACTATAACTTTTGCTATCTATGTGACTTGGAGACATCTCTCTGGGAGGCGTTCTTGCAGATTAAATTCCACAAGATATGTCAAAAAAACTAGATAATGGAGAACTCAAAGCAAACGAGTAAGTTTATTTGTTGTATACTTCGTTTATTCAATAGGAATATGGCAAAGGATTTTGTGTTTTCAGTTGTATTATGACCGATTCATCAATTGATATTAGAGTCTGTAAAATCCCTTTGTGATTGGAAGACTTTTATCTTCTTTTATTTCTCTTTCAAGTTTTTGATATGTGCTAATCAAGCTTAAAGTCATTTGTGGATTTAAAAAACTGGATAATAAAGAATTCAAAATAAAAATGTAAGAAAATTAGGTTTATTTTCCTCTATTCAATAAGAAAATCACAATGCCTTTTAGGTTTCCTGCAGTTTGATGATCTATCCGTCATTTTTAAACTAAATGAACATATAATTTTCTGATAAAAATCTAACTTATGTCACATTTAATCTATTTAACGAGCTACATAATGAAATTCACTGCGAAGCCGTGGAATAGATGTGTCTTCATGATTTTTTTTTTCTTTTTTCCATTTATGGAAAAAAAACAACGTTGGATAATTGAAATAAAAATCATTGTTCTTTCAAGAATATATTTTCAAATTCAATAACACCCATAAAAACATATCAAATTAGAAATAAAAAAATTAATGAGTAAAAAAAGGAAAACAAAGATTTATAAATAAATTAATATACTATATACTTAGAGTTGCAGAGTGAGGAATCTAGTAGTTTCCATATAATATAATATGTTCGACTGTAAAACTATTGTGTTTTATTTTTTAGTAATATATATGTGTATATATATAGTATTAATCGCGTATCAACATACATTATTTTATTATGAATATTATGATTCTCGCTATCAGAAAATTATAATTATAGAATAAATAGTTATATTCTTTATTAATAGTTGTTTCAATCTTTTAGAAGTTCTCTAAAGAGAGAGATGAGATAGATTACAATTTTTAGAGTTTTATGATGAGAGATCTAACCAAACTATTTATATAAATCTCTTAAAATTGGTAAAAATATTCAAATAGATGAGAGATACAACAAAAAATTAACGGAAAAAGATCTAACAAAACTTGGATGAGATTAACCTAACTCAGTAAAACTAATCAAATTGAAACCATTTCAGATTCTCAAAATTTAAATGATATACTTTGATGATTCTCTGATTATTTTTTTAAATAATTATGGACAATCCATCTTCCATAAGTAGACAGTCTATCTTACTAGATATTTGGTTTCGAAAGAGAATAATCATGGTGCGATGATGATGTGACTGGACTACCAGCCGAGGTGATCTGCCATAAGTTATCGGTCTGATATGATGTGGGTCCATTAGTACAAATAATGAAGAATTTTTCCAAATAAAAATTTGATGTTATAGTGCAAGAGGTTGATCGGTTAACCAAAATTGGGCATATCAAAGAATCTCAATACCCTTTGTGGACAGCTAATCCCGTTTTAATCAAGAAAAAATATAAAAAATAGCGCATGTGTATTGACTTCACCGATCTTAATAGAGCATGTCCTAAAGATATTTTTTCAGTTCCGCGCATAGATCATCTAGTGGATTCTACATCACGTAACAAGTTATCCTTTATGGATCCTTTTTCAGAGTATATCAGATACAGGTGGATCTGAATGATCAAGATCATATTATCTTTATTACTGATAGAGGACTTCATTGCTATAAGGTGATGCCATCTGGGTTGAAGAATGTTGTAGCTACTTATCAACGGTTGGTAAATAAAACATTTGCTAACCAAATTGGCAGAAATATGGAAGTATATATAGATGACATGATGGTGAACACCTCGAGGAAGAAGATCACATAACTGATCTTCAAGAAACTTTATCTAACTTAGACACTATCAACTTGAAGTTGAACCCTGAAAATGTACTTTTGGAGTCCGAACTGGAAAGTTTCTTGGATATGTCGTAAGTTAAAAATGGATTCAGGCCGATCCAGATTAGTTGAATGCTTTATTAGTCATGGATCCCGCTCGGATTACCAAAGAATTCCAGAAAATAATCGAGCGGTTGGATGCTTCACCTAATACATTGTTCAAACCCATTCAATGATATAAACTTTATATATTTAGTTGTATCAGAGTATGCAGTAGCTGTTGTGTGAGTAAAGGAAGTAGATAATTACCCCCGTCTGGTGTATTACATAAGTAAGAGTTTATTGGAAGCTCAGAAAATGTATTTGAAATTAGAGAAATTAGCCCTAGAATTGGTGATAGCGACCATGAAAATGAGGTCATATTTTCAAGCACATTCGATCACGGTTCGAACATCTTTTCTTTTAAAGAATGTTCTACAAAAAGCTGTCATATCAGGGAGAATGACTAAGTGGTCAGTCGAGCTTGGGACTATGATATTGATTTGGCACCCCAAACTGCAATCAAGGGTCAAGTTATAGTTGATTTCCTGATATAATTTCATATTAAATGGTCATGCGAAGAAGCTTAAGAAAAAAATGTTAAGAAAAAAATGTTAAGAAAGAGTAGGTAATCTGAACAAACGGTGGGTCTCATGGTGGGATATGGAGCTGGAATTTGTCTAACATCCCCTTGTAGTGACATTATGTACCAAGCTATATGTTTTGGTTTCATGGCATCCAATAATGAATCAGAATATGAACCAGTTATAGCTGGTTTACGATTGGCTCAATTATATGGAGCAAAGAGGGTCTGGTTAGTAAGTGATTCCCAGTTACTTATTCATCAGGCTCAGGGGCAATCTGAAACTAAAAACGATCAGTTGATGAAGTATCTGCAAGTGTTGAAGGAAGTAGCCATAATTTTTAAAAGCTTCTGGTATGAGCATGTCCCTAGGTATGAGCATACTATGGCAGATTCCTTAGCTACCATCGCCTACTCTGAAGTGTACCCATGGATCCTTATGCAAGAATGTCCATCCATAGGCTCAGGTCAAGGAAAAGAGGGCGGAGCTGAAGAAAATATGATCATATCTGGCATACAATCCAAAAATTGGAGGTACGAAATACAACAATTTATTACTGATTTGAGTTCTACCTTCAAATAAATTGTGGCTAAAAAATTGAAGTACAAAGCTCGTGGTTTCCTGGTGTTAAGAGAAATTATTTACAAAAAATATTTTACCACGTCTCTTATACATTGACGACGGTTTGAAGAGTCCCAAAATATTCTATATGAATTACATGATGGAGAAGGGTCAGTGCATTGTGGTTATACAGCTTTAATATGAGAGTTTTGTGAGATGGATACTACTGGCCTACTATAAAGGCAGATGCCAAAGATATGGTCATAATATGTGATCTTTTCCAGAAATATGGGAATGAAATCCATGTGCCAGCACTTCCCATGGAGTCAATATCTGAGCCCATACCTTTTGATAGATGGGGTTTGGAATTAATTGGACCTCTTCATATGGCCTCCGGAGGGTATCAAACGATAAATGTGGCAATAGATTATTTCTCTAAATATATCGAAGCTGCCCCACTAGTTGGAACCACCTCTAAGACAGTTATGTAATTTATCATATCTAACATATATTTTCAATTCGGAATTCCTCAGCATATTACTACAGACAATGGGCCATATTTTGACAATAAAAACATGGAAACGTTTTGCACTTCCAGAGGAATTCAATATTTCTTTTCTTCTCCTTTCCATCCTCAGGAAAATGGGCAGGTTGAAGTTTCTAATCGGACAATTTTAACAGGGTTAAAAAATAATCTTGAAGGAGGTGCAGGGAAATGGCTAAGGTATTTGCAAGAAGTATTGTGGGCTTACCGAACTACTCCTTATACAGCTACTTAAGAATCACCTTTTTCTTTTGTGTATGGGATAGATGCATTCATACATATAGAAGCTACTTTGTCCTCATTCTAGATACAAAACTATTCCGAACAAAGTAATGATATGATAGTAAGGAATCAGTTGCATCTGTTTGAAAAAAGAAGAGTAAAGAAACATTTGAGAGCAGCACACTACTAAGGTTTGATGAGAAGTAGGTTTGCATCTAAAGTAAAAAAAAAAATTCCAAATAGGGACAAAGAGTTGAGAAAAGTATTTTTACATACCAAAGAGAAAAGATTTGGGAAACTAGATGAAATGGGAAGGCCCATACATGGTACGTGAAAGAATCAAGCGAGGAACATATAGACTTGAAGACAAAGAAGGCAATATGTTGAAACACCCATGGAACATTGAGCATCTCAGGTTATACTTAGAATAAAAATTTCTTATAAATATTTACTTTGTCATACTTTTATGTAAATATTTAGAGGCATGCTCTTTCCTACCCTAGTGGCGCGGGGCGGTTTTAATGAGGTGTCCAGATTTAAATGAATATTATTTTATGCATTTTTAAAGAATCATAGTAGATACAAAGAGATCGGATGAATTAAACACCTATTAAACACCTTCGGCCTTTAAATGAAATATCTTTGAAGTGATCGGATGAATTAAACACCTATTAAACACCTTTGGTTCTTAAGTGAAATATCTTAGAAGTAGTCAGATGGATTAAACACTCATTTAAGACGTGGAAAAATTAAATACCCATTAAATATCTTTAGCCTTGAAATAAAATATTATTGAATGGCTCAGATATATTAAAGATTGGTTAAACATTACATTTTAGACCACCGGATTGGGTTAATCCATCTATACCACTTTTAAATATCATTTTTTAATAAAATTATAAAAAAACATAAGAGAGAAAAATGCATATGAAGAAAAAATACAACTTTAAAAACCAATTGAATCATCAGAAAATGTCTGATCCACCATTACACAAAATATCTTTGTCATCCAAAAACTTTTGTTTCAAACACAAAACTGAAAGTACAACAACTTTAGGGCTCGTTCCCTTCGGTTTTTTCCATACCTTCATCTTTCTCTTGTTTTTTCACTTTATCTTCATTATGCTTGGGGCTTTTGGTATCAGTACTTGAACTTTCATCAAGTCCCTCATCGGAATCAGAATCACTTGGTGAAAAAACTCCATGTTTATTACCATATGGCATCCTATGGAAAGGTATCTCATCGTATGGTACAAACTTCCACAGAGCTCTAAGGTTCTTTTTTGGAAAGGTATCATGGAATAAAAAGACCATGTCCGCTTTAAAACCCTCATCCCTCTTTTCCATAGAATCCACCACACCGGTAGCATACTTCTCAACACCGATAGTTGTTTCCAGTTCGGAATATTTGGTCCATATGTCTCCTTAGGCAGTCCCAGTGCTCAGTTGATTTTTCTCTTCGCCTAAAGTCTCCACTTTTTGTTGTTCAACTGAAAGGGAATTCTTTAATTCTGATTGGAAGTGTTAAAAAATTAATGAGTAAAAAAAAGAAAACAAAGATTTATAAATAAATTAATATACTATATACTTAGAGTTGCAGATTGCGGAATCTAGTAGTTTCCATATAATATAATATGTCCGATGGTAAAACTATTGTGTTTTATTTTTTAGTAATATATATATATAGTATTAATAGCGTAGCAACATACATTATTTTATTACGAATATTATGATTCTCGCTATTAGAAAAATATACTTATAGAATAAATAGTTATATTCTTTATCATTGCACGTGAATCGTTGTTTCAATCTTTTAGAAGTTCTCTAAAGAGAGAGATAATTACAATTTTTAGAGTTTTGAGGTGAGAGATCTAACCAAACCATTTATATAAATCTCTTAAAATTGGTAAAAGTATTCAAATAGATGAGAGATACAACAAAAAATTAACGGGAAAAGATCTAACAAAACTTGGATGAGATATAACCTAACTCAGTAAAACTAATCAAATTGAAACCATTTCAGATTCTTAAAATTTAAATGATATGCTTTGATGATTCTTTGATTATTTCTTTAAATAATTATAGATAATCAATCTTCCATAAGTAGACAGGCTATCTTACTAGGTATTTGGTTTCGAAAGAGATTAATCAAATTGACCTCTTTTACTTTTCTTGGTTTCTCTCTCGTTTTATTTTTTTTTTATTTTTAATAAAGTTGTTTTTTCAATTCTGAAACACGCTATTATATAAAAAAATGTCTAACTTACCGAATTTCAAACTGAATTTTCATTACTTGATCTTAAAACATAAATTTTATGTTATAATATACGATTTGAAGTTCAAATTATAATAAAAACAAATAGTTCAGTTGTCATTTTTAAGGGTCGTAGCCATATATAAATATTTTTTCTTACGAATAACCCTAACATCTATATAATCACCTACATTATACATATTTTATCGATTTATTTTTATTAAAAATAACTATTTTATCTATTTATTTTTATTAAATATGATCGCCAAAGACATCGATAAAACACGTGGCGAACTATAAATAAAATATGTGACGATGAGTGGAGGCGGCTTTCTGTCGAAACCAATAAGCTATAAGGAAGGATTTGGTCGGATAAGAAGATAGAAAGCATGGGAATCTTGTTCTTTTGAAACTTAGATCTGGAAGACACATTTCACAATAATCAAGCATCCATTTTGAGGGATCATAAATAACTCTTTTAGAGAATGAAAAACAAAAATACAAAAATGCAAAAAAAAAACATACAAAGAGCCTTTTTTATTCTAAAAAATATTATTAACAAACCCTAAGTCTAGTTAGTCCCTCCAATCAAACCTTTAAGCTTTTGAACCTGCGTGATATCCAAAAATGTTGTTTGTGCAATCAAGTTAGAAGGCAAATCATTTCCAAAGATATTTGTCGGTAAAATCTGGAAACCCGGAGATTCGCTGCTCCAGCTAACAATTCCCGAAGCCGGTGTAGTTCCATTATTCACCACAAAATGCAACAACCCTTTAGGAACAACAAAAGCATCTCCGCCCTGTAGAGTTTTTGTGTAAACTTTGTTAGCAGTACTGGAGACAAATCCGATACTCACCGAGCCTTCTAGCAAAACCACAAACTCTGTACCATGAGGATGTGTGTGCATTGGAAACACACCACCAGCCCCTATATCAAAACGAGCCATGGCAATGCCAAGACCGTTTAGACCGGGGACTTCTCCGAGTAATGCTAGTCTTACCCCAGCTTTGACAAAATTTGAGGTGTTAGTAACTATGTTAAGACCCGAGGTTGAAAAATCATCTACCGTAACAATATTGGGATCTTTACAATTGTAACCGCTGGGACCTTGAGGGGCTTTTGTGTCTGCTACGCAGAAATCTTGGACAGTGGCGTAAGAAGTAGAGAAAAACAGAACACAAAAAAAGACTAGCGAGGAGGCAGGAGTGATCATTCTTGTCATACTTGTTTTGTTTTAGTGTTCTCTACTTTGTGTTCTGTGTGATTGTCTGTTGTTCTTGTGTTATTTTATAGAGAAGACATTCATGCATAGACATAGCAACTTATTAGTGCCATTTATTTCCATACGATTTCAGATTATACATTACAGATTCTTGTTAGGAAAATATATAAATTATTGTTTATGAATTTCATTTTATTTCCAAAATTTGAATGGGCAAACCAGCATAAAATCCTATCTTGAATTGTGCTCAAATTAAGAATTGTCAAAAGAACATAAATTCTCTTTCATAAATAAATAGATAAGAAATCCCCTATTTCTCAAACTATCTACTTTATTAATTATTAGTTGTTTTAAATGAAGATCATACTCCTATTATTCGACCAGATATTTGCATTCTTTTTTCGTGAGTGCATAATCACTAAGACGTAGGAGAGTATAATTGGACTAAACTATATCTAATAACCTTATTATCCAAAATGTTAACTCTCTTCTCTCACCTTTATCCATTTTACTAAGTTTTTTTGTTTTCGTTTCAAAATATATTTATTTCTTTGTTTTCGGATAACCACACCCGATTTTACAATTCACGCAGTAAATTAATTTCTTAATTTATTAAATCGTGGCCGTCCATCACAACATAGTAAAACAAATTATACTTCAAGTTGTGAAGCCTTTGAATATGAGGTCTAGTTTTGGCATTTCTTAATCCAAAAGCAAAACACTATAACTTTTGCTATCTATGTGACTTGGAGACATCTCTCTGGGAGGCGTTCTTGCAGATTAAATTCCACAAGATATGTCAAAAAAAACTAGATATTGGAGAACTCAAAGCAAACGAGTAAGTTTATTTGTTGTATACTTCGTTTATTCAATAGGAATATGGCAAAGGATTTTGTGTTTTCAGTTGTATTATGACCGATTCATCAATTGATATTAGAGTCTGTAAAATCCCTTTGTGATTGGAAGACTTTTATCTTCTTTTATTTCTCTTTCAAGTTTTTGATATGTGCTAATCAAGCTTAAAGTCATTTGTGGATTTAAAAAACTGGATAATAAAGAACTCAAAATAAAAATGTAAGAAAATTAGGTTTATTTTCCTCTATTCAATAAGAAAATCACAATGCCTTTTAGGTTTCCTGCAGTTTGATGATCTATCCGTCATTTTTAAACTAAATGAACATATAATTTTCTGATAAAAATCTAACTTATGTCACATTTAATCTATTTAACGAGCTACATAATGAAATTCACTGCGAAGCCGTGGAATAGATGTGTCTTGATGATTTTTTTTTCTTTTTTCCATTTATGAAAAAAAAACAACGTTGGATAATTGAAATAAAAATCATTGTTCTTTCAAGAATATATTTTCAAATTCAATAACACCCATAAAAACATATCAAATTAGAAATAAAAAAATTAATGAGTAAAAAAAGGAAAACAAAGATTTATAAATAAATTAATATACTATATACTTAGATTTGCAGAGTGAGGAATCTAGTAGTTTCCATATAATATAATATGTTCGACTGTAAAACTATTGTGTTTTATTTTTTAGTAATATATATGTGTATATATATAGTATTAATCGCGTATCAACATACATTATTTTATTATGAATATTATGATTCTCGCTATCAGAAAATTATAATTATAGAATAAATAGTTATATTCTTTATTAATAGTTGTTTCAATCTTTTAGAAGTTCTCTAAAGAGAGAGATGAGATAGATTACAATTTTTAGAGTTTTATGATGAGAGATCTAACCAAACTATTTATATAAATCTCTTAAAATTGGTAAAAATATTCAAATAGATGAGAGATACAACAAAAAATTAACGGAAAAAGATCTAACAAAACTTGGATGAGATTAACCTAACTCAGTAAAACTAATCAAATTGAAACCATTTCAGATTCTCAAAATATAAATGATATACTTTGATGATTCTCTGATTATTTCTTTAAATAATTATGGACAATCTATCTTCCATAAGTAGACAGCCTATCTTACTAGATATTTGGTTTCGAAAGAGAATAATCATGGTGCGATGATGATGTGACTGGACTACCAGCCGAGGTGATCTGCCATAAGTTATCGGTCTGATATGATGTGGGACCATTAGTACAAATAATGAGGAATTTTTCCAAATAAAAATTTGATGTTATAGTGCAAGAGGTTGATCGGTTAACCAAAATTGGGCATATCAAAGAATCTCAATACCCTTTGTGGACAGCTAATCCCGTTTTAATCAAGAAAAAATATAAAAAATAGCGCATGTGTATTGACTTCACCGATCTTAATAGAGCATGTCCTTAAGATATTTTTTCAGTTCCGCGCATAGATCATCTAGTGGATTCTACATCACGTAACAAGTTATCCTTTATGGATCCTTTTTCAGAGTATATCAGATACAGGTGGATCTGAATGATCAAGATCATATTATCTTTATTACTGATAGAGGGCTTCATTGCTATAAGGTGATGCCATCTGGGTTGAAGAATGTTGTAGCTACTTATCAACGGTTGGTAAATAAAACATTTGCTAACCAAATTGGCAGAAATATGGAAGTATATATAGATGACATGATGGTGAACACCTCGAGGAAGAAGATCACATAACTGATCTTCAAGAAACTTTATCTAACTTAGACACTATCAACTTGAAGTTGAACCCTGAAAATGTACTTTTGGAGTCCGAACTGGAAAGTTTCTTGGATATGTCGTAAGTTAAAAATGGATTCAGGCCGATCCAGATTAGTTGAATGCTTTATTAGTCATGGATCCCGCTCGGATTACCAAAGAATTCCAGAAAATAATCGAGCGGTTGGATGCTTCACCTAATACATTGTTCAAACCCATTCAATGATATAAACTTTATATATTTAGTTGTATCAGAGTATGCAGTAGCTGTTGTGTGAGTAAAGGAAGTGGATAATTACCCCCGTCTGGTGTATTACATAAGTAAGAGTTTATTGGAAGCTGAGAAAATGTATTTGAAATTAGAGAAATTAGCCCTAGAATTGGTGATAGCGACCATGAAAATGAGGCCATATTTTCAAGCACATTCGATCACGGTTCGAACATCTTTTCTTTTAAAGAATGTTCTACAAAAAGCTGTCATATCAGGGAGAATGACTAAGTGGTCAGTCGAGCTTGGAGACTATGATATTGATTTGGCACCCCAAACTGCAATCAAGGGTCAAGCTATAGTTGATTTCCTGATATAATTTCATATTAAATGGTCATGCGAAGAACCTTAAGAAAAAAATGTTAAGAAAGAGTAGGTAATCTGAACAAACGGTGGGTCTCATGGTGGGATATGGAGCTGGAATTTGTCTAACATCCCCTTGTAGTGACATTATGTACCAAGGTATATGTTTTGGTTTTATGGCATCCAATAATGAATCAGAATATGAACCAGTTATAGCTGGTTTACGATTGGCTCAATTATATGGAGCAAAGAGGGTCTGGTTACTAAGTGATTCTCAGTTAGTTATTCATCAGGCTCAGGGGCAATCTGAAACTAAAAACGATCAGTTGATGAAGTATCTGCAAGTGTTGAAGGAAGTAGCCATAATTTTTAAAAGCTTCTGGTATGAGCATGTCCCTAGGTATGAGCATACTATGGCAGATTCCTTAGCTACCATCGTCTACTCTGAAGTGTACCCATGGATCCTTATGCAAGAATGTCCATCCATAGGCTCAGGTCAAGGAAAAGAGGGCGGAGTAGAAGAAAATATGAACATATCTGGCATACAATCCAAAAATTGGAGGTACGAAATACAACAATTTATTACTGATATAGTTCTACCTTCAAATAAATTTTGGCTAAAAAATTGAAGCACAAAGCTCGTGGTTTCCTGGTGTTAAGAGAAATTATTTACAAAAAATATTTTACCACGTCTCTTATACATTGACGACGGTTTGAAGAGTCCCAAAATATTCTATATGAATTACATGATGGAGAAGGGTCAGTGCATTGTGGTTATACAGCTTTAACCATGAGAGTTTTGTTAGATGGATACTACTGGCCTACTATAAAGGCAGATGCCAAAGATATGGTCATAATATGTGATCTTTTCCAGAAATATGGGAATGAAATCCATGTGCCAGCACTTCCCATGGATTCAATATCTGAGCCCATACCTTTTGATAGATGGGGTTTGGAATTAATTGGACCTCTTCATATGGCCTCCGGAGGGTATCAAACGATAAACGTGGCAATAGACTATTTCTCTAAATATATCGAAGCTGCCCCACTAGTTGGAACCACCTCTAAGACAGTTATGTAATTTATCATATCTAACATATATTTTCAATTCGGAATTCCTCAGCATATTACTACAGACAATGGGCCACATTTTGACAATAAAAACATGGAAACGTTTTGCACTTCCAGAGGAATTCAATATTTCTTTTCTTCTCCTTTCCATCCTCAGGAAAATGGGCAGGTTGAAGTTTCTAATCGGACAATTTTAACAGGGTTAAAAAATAATCTTGAAGGAGGTGCAGGGAAATGGCTAAGGTATTTGCAAGAAGTATTGTGGGCTTACCGAACTACTCCTTATACAGCTACTCAAGAATCACCTTTTTCGTTTGTGTATGGGATATATGCATTCATACATATAGAAGCTACTTTGTCCTCATTCTAGATACAAAACTATTCCGAACAAAGTAACGATATGATAGTAAGGAATCAGTTGGATTTGTTTGAAAAAAGAAGAGTAAAGAAACATTTGAGAGCAGCACACTACTAAGGTTTGATGAGAAGTAGGTTTGCATCTAAAGTAACAAAAATATTTCCAAATAGGGACAAAGAGTTGAGGAAAGTATTTTTACATACCAAAGAGAAAAGATTTGGGAACCTAGATGAAATGGGAAGGCCCATACATGGTACGTGAAAGAATCAAGCGAGGAACATATAGACTTGAAGACAAAGAAGGCGATATGTTGAAACACCCATGGAACATTGAGCATCTCAGGTTATACTTAGAATAAAAATTTCTTATAAATATTTACTTTGTCATACTTTTATGTAAATATTTAGAGGCATGCTCTTTCCTACCCTAGTGGCGCGGGGCGGTTTTAATGAGGTGTCCAGATTTAAATGAATATTATTTTATGCATTTTTAAAGAATCATAGTAGATACAAAGAGATCGGATGAATTAAACACCTATTAAACACCTTCGGCCTTTAAATGAAATATCTTTGAAGTGATCGGATGAATTAAACACCTATTAAACACCTTTGGTTCTTAAGTGAAATATCTTAGAAGTAGTCAGATGGATTAAACACTCATTTAAGACGTGGAAAAATTAAATACCCATTAAATATCTTTAGCCTTGAAATAAAATATTATTGAATGGCTCAGATATATTAAAGATTGGTTAAACATTACATTTTAGACCACCGGATTGGGTTAATCCATCTATACCACTTTTAAATATCATTTTTTAAGAAAATTATAAAAAAACATAAGAGAGAAAAATGCATATGAAGAAAAAATACAACTTTAAAAACCAATTGAATCATCAGAAAATGTCTGATCCACCATTACACAAAATATCTTTGTCATCCAAAAACTTTTGTTTCAAACACAAAACTGAAAGTACAACAACTTTAGGGCTCGTTCCCTTCGGTTTTTTCCATACCTTCATCTTTCTCTTGTTTTTTCACTTTATCTTCATTATGCTTGGGGCTTTTGGTATCAGTACTTGAACTTTCATCAAGTCCCTCATCGGAATCAGAATCACTTGGTGAAAAAACTCCATGTTTATTACCATATGGCATCCTATGGAAAGGTATCTCATCGTATGGTACAAACTTCCACAGAGCTCTAAGGTTCTTTTTTGGAAAGGTATCATGGAATAAAAAGACCATGTCCGCTTTAAAACCCTCATCCCTCTTTTCCATAGAATCCACCACACCGGTAGCATACTTCTCAACACCGATAGTTGTTTCCAGTTCGGAATATTTGGTCCATATGTCTCCTTAGGCAGTCACAGTGCTCAGTTGATTTTTCTCTTCGCCTAAAGTCTCCACTTTTTGTTGTTCAACTGAAAGGGAATTCTTTAATTCTGATTGGAAGTGTTAAAAAATTAATGAGTAAAAAAAAGAAAACAAAGATTTATAAATAAATTAATATACTATATACTTAGAGTTGCAGATTGCGGAATCTAGTAGTTTCCATATAATATAATATGTACGATGGTAAAACTATTGTGTTTTATTTTTTAGTAATATATATATATAGTATTAATAGCGTATCAACATACATTATTTTATTACGAATATTATGATTCTCGCTATCAGAAAAATATGCTTATAGAATAAATAGTTATATTCTTTATCATTGCACGTGAATCGTTGTTTCAATCTTTTAGAAGTTCTCTAAAGAGAGAGATAAGATAGATTACAATTTTTAGAGTTTTGAGGTGAGAGATCTAACCAAACCATTTATATAATTCTCTTAAAATTGGTAAAAGTATTCAAATAGATGAGAGATACAACAAAAAATTAACGGGAAAAGATCTAACAAAACTTGGATGAGATATAACCTAACTCAGTAAAACTAATCAAATTGAAACCATTTCAGATTCTTAAAATTTAAATGATATGCTTTGATGATTCTTTGATTATTTCTTTAAATAATTATAGATAATCCATCTTCCATAAGTAGACAGCCTATCTTACTAGGTATTTGGTTTCGAAAGAGATTAATCAAATTGACCTCTTTTACTTTTCTTGGTTTCTCTCTCGTTTTATTTTTTTATCATTTTTAATAAAGTTGTTTTTTCAATTCTGAAACACGCTATTATATAAAAAAATGTCTAACTTACCGAATTTCAAACTGAATTTTCATTACTTGATCTTAAAACATAAATTTTATGTTATAATATACGATTTGAAGTTCAAATTATAATAAAAACAAATAGTGTTTGTTAAGTTGTCATTTTTAAGGGTCGTAGCCATATATAAATATTTTTTCTTACGAATAACCCTAACATCTATATAATCACCTACATGATACATATTTTATCGATTTATTTTTATTAAAAATAACTATTTTATCTATTTATTTTTATTAAATATGATCGCCAAAGACATCGATAAAACACGTGCCGAACTATAAATAAAATATGTGACGATGAGTGGAGGCGGCTTTCTGTCGAAACCAATAAGCTATAAGGAAGGATTTGGTCGGATAAGAAGATAGAAAGCATGGGAATCTTGTTCTTTTGAAACTTAGATCTGGAAGACACATTTCACATAATCAAGCATCCATTTTGAGGGATCATAAATAACTCTTTTAGAGAATGAAAAACAAAAATACAAAAATGCAAAAAAAAAAACATACAAAGAGCCTTTTTTATTCTAAAAAATATTATTAACAAACCGTAAGTCTAGTTAGTCCCTCCAATCAAACCTTTAAGCTTTTGAACCTGCGTGATATCCAAAAATGTTGTTTGTGCAATCAAGTTAGAAGGCAAATCATTTCCAAAGATATTTGTCGGTAAAATCTGGAAACCCGGAGATTCGCTGCTCCAGCTAACAATTCCCGAAGCCGGTGTAGTTCCATTATTCACCACAAAATGCAACAACCCTTTAGGAACAACAAAAGCATCTCCGCCCTTTAGAGTTTTTGTGTAAACTTTGTTAGCAGTACTGGAGACAAATCCGATACTCACCGAGCCTTCTAGCAAAACCACAAACTCTGTACCATGAGGATGTGTGTGCATCGGAAACACACCACCAGCCCCTATATCAAAACGAGCCATGGCAATGCCAAGACCGTTTAGACCGGGGACTTCTCCGAGTAATGCTAGTCTTACCCCAGCTTTGACAAAATTTGAGGTGTTAGTAACTATGTTAAGACCCGAGGTTGAAAAATCATCTACCGTAACAGTATTGGGATCTTTACAATTGTAACCGCTGGGACCTTGAGGGGCTTTTGTGTCTGCTACGCAGAAATCTTGGACAGTGGCGTAAGAAGTAGAGAAAAACAGAACACAAAAAAAGACTAGCGAGGAGGCAGGAGTGATCATTCTTGTCATACTTGTTTTGTTTTAGTGTTCTCTACTTTGTGTTTTGTGTGATTGTCTGTTGTTCTTGTGTTATTTTATAGAGAAGACATTCATGCATAGACATAGCAACTTATTAGTGCCATTTATTTCCATACGATTTCAGATTATACGTTACAGATTCTTGTTAGGAAAATATATAAATTATTGTTTATGAATTTCATTTTATTTCCAAAATTTGAATGGGCAAACCAACATAAAATCCTATCTTGAATTGTGCTCAAATTAAGAATTGTCAAAAGAACATAAATTCTCTTTGATAAATAAATAGATAAGAAATCCCCTATTTCTCAAACTATCTACTTTATTAATTATTAGTTGTTTTAAATGAAGATCATACTCCTATTATTCGACCAGATATTTGCATTCTTTTTTCGTGAGTGCATAATCACTAAGACGTAGGAGAGTATAATTGGACTAAACTATATCTAATAACCTTATTATCCAAAATGTTAACTCTCTTCTCTCACCTTTATCCCTTTTACTAAGTTTTTTTGTTTTCGTTTCAAAATATATTTATTTCTTTGTTTTCGGATAACCACACCCGATTTTACAATTCACGCAGTAAATTAATTTCTTAATTTATTAAATCGTGGCCGTCCATCACAACATAGTAAAACAAATTATACTTCAAGTTGTGAAGCCTTTGAATATGAGGTCTAGTTTTGGCATTTCTTAATCCAAAAGCAAAACACTATAACTTTTGCTATCTATGTGACTTGGAGACATCTCTCTGGGAGGCGTTCTTGCAGATTAAATTCCACAAGATATGTCAAAAAAACTAGATAATGGAGAACTCAAAGCAAACGAGTAAGTTTATTTGTTGTATACTTCGTTTATTCAATAGGAATATGGCAAAGGATTTTGTGTTTTCAGTTGTATTATGACCGATTCATCAATTGATATTAGAGTCTGTAAAATCCCTTTGTGATTGGAAGACTTTTATCTTCTTTTATTTCTCTTTCAAGTTTTTGATATGTGCTAATCAAGCTTAAAGTCATTTGTGGATTTAAAAAACTGGATAATAAAGAACTCAAAATAAAAATGTAAGAAAATTAGGTTTATTTTCCTCTATCCAATAAGAAAATCACAATGCCTTTTAGGTTTCCTGTAGTTTGATGATCTATCCGTCATTTTTAAACTAAATGAACATATAATTTTCTGATAAAAATCTAACTTATGTCACATTTAATCTATTTAACGAGCTACATAATGAAATTCACTGCGAAGCCGTGGAATAGATGTGTCTTGATGATTTTTTTTTCTTTTTTCCATTTATGAAAAAAAAACAACGTTGGATAATTGAAATAAAAATCATTGTTCTTTCAAGAATATATTTTCAAATTCAATAACACCCATAAAAACATATCAAATTAGAAATAAAAAAATTAATGAGTAAAAAAAGGAAAACAAAGATTTATAAATAAATTAATATACTATATACTTAGATTTGCAGAGTGAGGAATCTAGTAGTTTCCATATAATATAATATGTTCGACTGTAAAACTATTGTGTTTTATTTTTTAGTAATATATATGTGTATATATATAGTATTAATCGCGTATCAACATACATTATTTTATTATGAATATTATGATTCTCGCTATCAGAAAATTATAATTATAGAATAAATAGTTATATTCTTTATTAATAGTTGTTTCAATCTTTTAGAAGTTCTCTAAAGAGAGAGATGAGATAGATTACAATTTTTAGAGTTTTATGATGAGAGATCTAACCAAACTATTTATATAAATCTCTTAAAATTGGTAAAAATATTCAAATAGATGAGAGATACAACAAAAAATTAACGGAAAAAGATCTAACAAAACTTGGATGAGATTAACCTAACTCAGTAAAACTAATCAAATTGAAACCATTTCAGATTCTCAAAATATAAATGATATACTTTGATGATTCTCTGATTATTTCGTTAAATAATTATGGACAATCCATCTTCCATAAGTAGACAGCCTATCTTACTAGATATTTGGTTTCGAAAGAGAATAATCATGGTGCGATGATGATGTGACTGGACTACCAGCCGAGGTGATCTGCCATAAGTTATCGGTCTGATATGATGTGGGACCATTAGTACAAATAATGAGGAATTTTTCCAAATAAAAATTTGATGTTATAGTGCAAGAGGTTGATCGGTTAACCAAAATTGGGCATATCAAAGAATCTCAATACCCTTTGTGGACAGCTAATCCCGTTTTAATCAAGAAAAAATATAAAAAATAGCGCATGTGTATTGACTTCACCGATCTTAATAGAGCATGTCCTAAAGATATTTTTTCAGTTCCGCGCATAGATCATCTAGTGGATTCTACATCACGTAACAAGTTATCCTTTATGGATCCTTTTTCAGAGTATATCAGATACAGGTGGATCTGAATGATCAAGATCATATTATCTTTATTACTGATAGAGGGCTTCATTGCTATAAGGTGATGCCATCTGGGTTGAAGAATGTTGTAGCTACTTATCAACGGTTGGTAAATAAAACATTTGCTAACCAAATTGGCAGAAATATGGAAGTATATATAGATGACATGATGGTGAACACCTCGAGGAAGAAGATCACATAACTGATCTTCAAGAAACTTTATCTAACTTAGACACTATCAACTTGAAGTTGAACCCTGAAAATATACTTTTGGAGTCCGATCTGGAAAGTTTCTTAGATATGTCGTAAGTTAAAAATGGATTCAGGCCGATCCAGATTAGTTGAATGCTTTATTAGTCATGGATCCCGCTCGGATTACCAAAGAATTCCAGAAAATAATCGAGCGGTTGGATGCTTCACCTAATACATTGTTCAAACCCATTCAATGATATAAACTTTATATATTTAGTTGTATCAGAGTATGCAGTTGCTGTTGTGTGAGTAAAGGAAGTGGATAATTACCCCCGTCTGGTGTATTACATAAGTAAGAGTTTATTGGAAGCTGAGAAAATGTATTTGAAATTAGAGAAATTAGCCCTAGAATTGGTGATAGCGACCATGAAAATGAGGCCATATTTTCAAGCACATTCGATCACGGTTCGAACATCTTTTCTTTTAAAGAATGTTCCACAAAAAGCTGTCATATCAGGGAGAATGACTAAGTGGTCAGTCGAGCTTGGAGACTATGATATTGATTTGGCACCCCAAACTGCAATCAAGGGTCAAGCTATAGTTGATTTCCTGATATAATTTCATATTAAATGGTCATGCGAAGAAGCTTAAGAAAAAAATGTTAAGAAAAAAATGTTAAGAAAGAGTAGGTAATCTGAACAAACGGTGGGTCTCATGGTGGGATATGGAGCTGGAATTTGTCTAACCTCCCCTTGTACTGACATTATGTACCAAGCTATATGTTTTGGTTTCATGGCATCCAATAATGAATCAGAATATGAACCAGTTATAGCTGGTTTACGATTGGCTCAATTATATGGAGCAAAGACGGTCTGGTTAGTAAGTGATTCCCAGTTACTTATTCATCAGGCTCAGGGGCAATCTGAAACTAAAAACGATCAGTTGATGAAGTATCTGCAAGTGTTGAAGGAAGTAGCCATAATTTTTAAAAGCTTCTGGTATGAGCATGTCCCTAGGTATGAGCATACTATGGCAGATTCCTTAGCTACCATCGCCTACTCTGAAGTGTACCCATGGATCCTTATGCAAGAATGTCCATCCATAGGCTCAGGTCAAGGAAAAGAGGGCGGAGCTGAAGAAAATATGAACATATCTGGCATACAATCCAAAACTTGGAGGTACGAAATACAACAATTTATTACTGATTTGAGTTCTACCTTCAAATAAATTGTGGCTAAAAAATTGAAGTACAAAGCTCGTGGTTTCCTGGTGTTAAGAGAAATTATTTACAAAAAATATTTTACCACGTCTCTTATACATTGACGACGGTTTGAAGAGTCCCAAAATATTCTATATGAATTACATGATGGAGAAGGGTCAGTGCATTGTGGTTATACAGCTTTAACCATGAGAGTTTTATTAGATGGATACTACTGGCCTACTATAAAGGCAGATGCCAAAGATATGGTCATACTATGTGATCTTTTCCAGAAATATGGGAATGAAATCCATGTGCCAGCACTTCCCATGGAGTCAATATCTGAGCCCATACCTTTTGATAGATGGGGTTTGGAATTAATTGGACCTCTTCATATGGCCTCCGGAGGGTATCAAACGATAAACGTGGCAATAGACTATTTCTCTAAATATATCGAAGCTGCCCCACTAGTTGGAACCACCTCTAAGACAGTTATGTAATTTATCATATCTAACATATATTTTCAATTCGGAATTCCTCAGCATATTACTACAGACAATGGGCCACATTTTGACAATAAAAACATGGAAACGTTTTGCACTTCCAGAGGAATTCAATATTTCTTTTCTTCTCCTTTCCATCCTCAGGAAAATGGGCAGGTTGAAGTTTCTAATCGGACAATTTTAACAGGGTTAAAAAATAATCTTGAAGGAGGTGCAGGGAAATGGCTAAGGTATTTGCAAGAAGTATTGTGGGCTTACCGAACTACTCCTTATACAGCTACTCAAGAATCACCTTTTTCGTTTGTGTATGGGATAGATGCATTCATACATATAGAAGCTACTTTGTCCTCATTCTAGATACAAAACTATTCCGAACAAAGTAACGATATGATAGTAAGGAATCAGTTGGATTTGTTTGAAAAAAGAAGAGTAAAGAAACATTTGAGAGCAGCACACTACTAAGGTTTGATGAGAAGTAGGTTTGCATCTAAAGTAAAAAAAATATTTCCAAATAGGGACAAAGAGTTGAGGAAAGTATTTTTACATACCAAAGAGAAAAGATTTGGGAACCTAGATGAAATGGGAAGGCCCATACATGGTACGTGAAAGAATCAAGCGAGGAACATATAGACTTGAAGACAAAGAAGGCGATATGTTGAAACACCCATGGAACATTGAGCATCTCAGGTTATACTTAGAATAAAAATTTCTTATAAATATTTACTTTGTCATACTTTTATGTAAATATTTAGAGGCATGCTCTTTCCTACCCTAGTGGCGCGGGGCGGTTTTAATGAGGTGTCCAGATTTAAATGAATATTATTTTATGCATTTTTAAAGAATCATAGTAGATACAAAGAGATCGGATGAATTAAACACCTATTAAACACCTTCGGCCTTTAAATGAAATATCTTTGAAGTGATCGGATGAATTAAACACCTATTAAACACCTTTGGTTCTTAAGTGAAATATCTTAGAAGTAGTCAGATGGATTAAACACTCATTTAAGACGTGGAAAAATTAAATACCCATTAAATATCTTTAGTCTTGAAATAAAATATTATTGAATGGCTCAGATATATTAAAGATTGGTTAAACATTACATTTTAGACCACCGGATTGGGTTAATCCATCTATACCACTTTTAAATATCATTTTTTAATAAAATTATAAAAAAACATAAGAGAGAAAAATGCATATGAAGAAAAAATACAACTTTAAAAACCAATTGAATCATCAGAAAATGTCTGATCCACCATTACACAAAATATCTTTGTCATCCAAAAACTTTTGTTTCAAACACAAAACTGAAAGTACAACAACTTTAGCGCTCGTTCCCTTCGGTTTTTTCCATACCTTCATCTTTCTCTTGTTTTTTCACTTTATCTTCATTATGCTTGGGGCTTTTGGTATCAGTACTTGAACTTTCATCAAGTCCCTCATCGGAATCAGAATCACTTGGTGAAAAAACTCCATGTTTATTACCATATGGCATCCTACGGAAAGGTATCTCATCGTATGGTACAAACTTCCACAGAGCTCTAAGGTTCTTTTTTGGAAAGGTATCATGGAATAAAAAGACCATGTCCGCTTTAAAACCCTCATCCCTCTTTTCCATAGAATCCACCATACCGGTAGCATACTTCTCAACACCGGTAGTTGTTTCCAGTTCGGAATATTTGGTCCATATGTCTCCTTAGGCAGTCCCAGTGCTGAGTTGATTTTTCTCTTCGCCTAAAGTCTCCACTTTTTGTTGTTCAACTGAAAGGGAATTCTTTAATTCTGATTGGAAGTGTTAAAAAGTTAATGAGTAAAAAAAAGAAAACAAAGATTTATAAATAAATTAATATACTATATACTTAGAGTTGCAGATTGCGGAATCTAGTAGTTTCCATATAATATAATATGTCCGATGGTAAAACTATTGTGTTTTATTTTTTAGTAATATATATATATAGTATTAATAGCGTATCAACATACATTATTTTATTACGAATATTATGATTCTCGCTATCAGAAAAATATACTTATAGAATAAATAGTTATATTCTTTATCATTGCACGTGAATCGTTGTTTCAATCTTTTACAAGTTCTCTAAAGAGAGAGATAAGATAGATTACAATTTTTAGAGTTTTGAGGTGAGAGATCTAACCAAACCATTTATATAAATCTCTTAAAATTGGTAAAAGTATTCAAATAGATGAGAGATACAACAAAAAATTAATGGGAAAAGATCTAACAAAACTTGGATGAGATATAACCTAACTCAGTAAAACTAATCAAATTGAAACCATTTCAGATTCTTAAAATTTAAATGATATGCTTTGATGATTCTTTGATTATTTCTTTAAATAATTATAGATAATCCATCTTCCATAAGTAGACAGCCTATCTTACTAGGTATTTGGTTTCGAAAGAGATTAATCAAATTGACCTCTTTTACTTTTCTTGGTTTCTCTCTCGTTTTATTTTTTTATCATTTTTAATAAAGTTGTTTTTTCAATTCTGAAACACGCTATTATATAAAAAAATGTCTAACTTACCGAATTTCAAACTGAATTTTCATTACTTGATCTTAAAACATAAATTTTATGTTATAATATACGATTTGAAGTTCAAATTATAATAAAAACAAATAGTGTTTGTTAAGTTGTCATTTTTAAGGGTCGTAGCCATATATAAATATTTTTTCTTACGAATAACCCTAACATCTATATAATCACCTACATGATACATATTTTATCGATTTATTTTTATTAAAAATAACTATTTTATCTATTTATTTTTATTAAATATGATCGCCAAAGACATCGATAAAACACGTGGCGAACTATAAATAAAATATGTGACGATGAGTGGAGGCGGCTTTCTGTCGAAACCAATAAGCTATAAGGAAGGATTTGGTCGGATAAGAAGATAGAAAGCATGGGAATCTTGTTCTTTTGAAACTTAGATCTGGAAGACACATTTCACATAATCAAGCATCCATTTTGAGGGATCATAAATAACTCTTTTAGAGAATGAAAAACAAAAATACAAAAACGCAAAAAAAAAAACATACAAAGAGCCTTTTTTATTCTAAAAAATATTATTAACAAACCGTAAGTCTAGTTAGTCCCTCCAATCAAACCTTTAAGCTTTTGAACCTGCCTGATATCCAAAAATGTTGTTTGTGCAATCAAGTTAGAAGGCAAATCATTTCCAAAGATATTTGTCGGTAAAATCAGGAAACCCGGAGATTCGCTGCTCCAGCTAACAATTCCCGAAGCCGGTGTAGTTCCATTATTCACCACAAAATGCAACAACCCTTTAGGAACAACAAAAGCATCTCCGCCCTTTAGAGTTTTTGTGTAAACTTTGTTAGCAGTACTGGAGACAAATCCGATACTCACCGAGCCTTCTAGCAAAACCACAAACTCTGTACCATGAGGATGTGTGTGCATCGGAAACACACCACCAGCCCCTATATCAAAACGAGCCATGGCAATGCCAAGACCGTTTAGACCGGGGACTTCTCCGAGTAATGCTAGTCTTACCCCAGCTTTGACAAAATTTGAGGTGTTAGTAACTATGTTAAGACCCGAGGTTGAAAAATCATCTACCGTAACAGTATTGGGATCTTTACAATTGTAACCGCGGGGACCTTGAGGGGCTTTTGTGTCTGCTACGCAGAAATCTTGGACAGTGGCGTAAGAAGTAGAGAAAAACAGAACACAAAAAAAGACTAGCGAGGAGGCAGGAGTGATCATTCTTGTCATACTTGTTTTG
Source organism: Limnanthes douglasii subsp. nivea (assembly GCA_036936605.1). Classification (NCBI taxonomy): domain Eukaryota; kingdom Viridiplantae; phylum Streptophyta; class Magnoliopsida; order Brassicales; family Limnanthaceae; genus Limnanthes; species Limnanthes douglasii. Next base: position 175,891,675 of record JAUPFV010000003.1, read on the forward strand.
TTTTAGTGTTCTCTACTTTGTGTTCTGTGTGATTGTCTGTTGTTCTTGTGTTATTTTATAGAGAAGACATTCATGCATAGACATAGCAACTTATTAGTGCCATTTATTTCCATACGATTTCAGATTATACGTTACAGATTCTTGTTAGGAAAATATATAAATTATTGTTTATGAATTTCATTTTATTTCCAAAATTTGAATGGGCAAACCAACATAAAATCCTATCTTGAATTGTGCTCAAATTAAGAATTGTCAAAAGAACATAAATTCTCTTTGATAAATAAATAGATAAGAAATCCCCTATTTCTCAAACTATCTACTTTATTAATTATTAGTTGTTTTAAATGAAGATCATACTCCTATTATTCGACCAGATATTTGCATTCTTTTTTCGTGAGTGCATAATCACTAAGACGTAGGAGAGTATAATTGGACTAAACTATATCTAATAACCTTATTATCCAAAATGTTAACTCTCTTCTCTCACCTTTATCCCTTTTACTAAGTTTTTTTGTTTTCGTTTCAAAATATATTTATTTCTTTGTTTTCGGATAACCACACCCGATTTTACAATTCACGCAGTAAATTAATTTCTTAATTTATTAAATTGTGGCCGTCCATCACAACATAGTAAAACAAATTATACTTCAAGTTGTGAAGCCTTTGAATATGAGGTCTAGTTTTGGCATTTCTTAATCCAAAAGCAAAACACTATAACTTTTGCTATCTATGTGACTTGGAGACATCTCTCTGGGAGGCGTTCTTGCAGATTAAATTCCACAAGATATGTCAAAAAAACTAGATAATGGAGAACTCAAAGCAAACGAGTAAGTTTATTTGTTGTATACTTCGTTTATTCAATAGGAATATGGCAAAGGATTTTGTGTTTTCAGTTGTATTATGACCGATTCATCAATTGATATTAGAGTCTGTAAAATCCCTTTGTGATTGGAAGACTTTTATCTTCTTTTATTTCTCTTTCAAGTTTTTGATATGTGCTAATCAAGCTTAAAGTCATTTGTGGATTTAAAAAACTGGATAATAAAGAACTCAAAATAAAAATGTAAGAAAATTAGGTTTATTTTCCTCTATTCAATAAGAAAATCACAATGCCTTTTAGGTTTCCTGCAGTTTGATGATCTATCCGTCATTTTTAAACTAAATGAACATATAATTTTCTGATAAAAATCTAACTTATGTCACATTTAATCTATTTAACGAGCTACATAATGAAATTCACTGCGAAGCCGTGGAATAGATGTGTCTTGATGATTTTTTTTTCTTTTTTCCATTTATGAAAAAAAAACAACGTTGGATAATTGAAATAAAAATCATTGTTCTTTCAAGAATATATTTTCAAATTCAATAACACCCATAAAAACATATCAAATTAGAAATAAAAAAATTAATGAGTAAAAAAAGGAAAACAAAGATTTATAAATAAATTAATATACTATATACTTAGATTTGCAGACTGAGGAATCTAGTAGTTTCCATATAATATAATATGTTCGACTGTAAAACTATTGTGTTTTATTTTTTAGTAATATATATGTGTATATATATAGTATTAATCGCGTATCAACATACATTATTTTATTATGAATATTATGATTCTCGCTATCAGAAAATTATAATTATAGAATAAATAGTTATATTCTTTATTAATAGTTGTTTCAATCTTTTAGAAGTTCTCTAAAGAGAGAGATGAGATAGATTACAATTTTTAGAGTTTTATGATGAGAGATCTAACAAAACTATTTATATAAATCTCTTAAAATTGGTAAAAATATTCAAATAGATGAGAGATACAACAAAAAATTAACGGAAAAAGATCTAACAAAACTTGGATGAGATTAACCTAACTCAGTAAAACTAATCAAATTGAAACCATTTCAGATTCTTAAAATTTAAATGATATGCTTTGATGATTCTTTGATTATTTCTTTAAATAATTATAGATAATCCATCTTCCATAAGTAGACAGCCTATCTTACTAGGTATTTGGTTTCGAAAGAGATTAATCAAATTGACCTCTTTTACTTTTCTTGGTTTCTCTCTGGTTTTATTTTTTTATTATTTTTAATAAAGTTGTTTTTTCAATTCTGAAACACGCTATTATATAAAAAAATGTCTAACTTACCGAATTTCAAACTGAATTTTCATTACTTGATCTTAAAACATAAATTTTATGTTATAATATACGATTTGAAGTTCAAATTATAATAAAAACAAAATAGTGTTTGTTAAGTTGTCATTTTTAAGGGTCGTAGCCATATATAAATATTTTTTCTTACGAATAACCCTAACATCTATATAATCACCTACATGATACATATTTTATCGATTTATTTTTATTAAAAATAACTATTTTATCTATTTATTTTTATTAAATATGATCGCCAAAGACATCGATAAAACACGTGGCGAACTATAAATAAAATATGTGACGATGAGTGGAGGCGGCTTTCTGTCGAAACCAATAAGCTATAAGAAAGGATTTGGTCGGATAAGAAGATAGAAAGCATGGGAATCTTGTTCTTTTGAAACTTAGATCTGGAAGACACATTTCACATAATCAAGCATCCATTTTGAGGGATCATAAATAACTCTTTTAGAGAATGAAAAACAAAAATACAAAAATGCAAAAAAAAAAACATACAAAGAGCCTTTTTTATTCTAAAAAATATTATTAACAAACCGTAAGTCTAGTTAGTCCCTCCAATCAAACCTTTAAGCTTTTGAACCTGCGTGATATCCAAAAATGTTGTTTGTGCAATCAAGTTAGAAGGCAAATCATTTCCAAAGATATTTGTCGGTAAAATCTGGAAACCCGGAGATTCGCTGCTCCAGCTAACAATTCCCGAAGCCGGTGTAGTTCCATTATTCACCACAAAATGCAACAACCCTTTAGGAACAACAAAAGCATCTCCGCCCTTTAGAGTTTTTGTGTAAACTTTGTTAGCAGTACTGGAGACAAATCCGATACTCACCGAGCCTTCTAGCAAAACCACAAACTCTGTACCATGAGGATGTGTGTGCATCGGAAACACACCACCAGCCCCTATATCAAAACGAGCCATGGCAATGCCAAGACCGTTTAGACCGGGGACTTCTCCGAGTAATGCTAGTCTTACCCCAGCTTTGACAAAATTTGAGGTGTTAGTAACTATGTTAAGACCCGAGGTTGAAAAATCATCTACCGTAACAGTATTGGGATCTTTACAATTGTAACCGCTGGGACCTTGAGGGGCTTTTGTGTCTGCTACGCAGAAATCTTGGACAGTGGCGTAAGAAGTAGAGAAAAACAGAACACAAAAAAAGACTAGCGAGGAGGCAGGAGTGATCATTCTTGTCATACTTGTTTTGTTTTAGTGTTCTCTACTTTGTGTTTTGTGTGATTGTCTGTTGTTCTTGTGTTATTTTATAGAGAAGACATTCATGCATAGACATAGCAACTTATTAGTGCCATTTATTTCCATACGATTTCAGATTATACGTTACAGATTCTTGTTAGGAAAATATATAAATTATTGTTTATGAATTTCATTTTATTTCCAAAATTTGAATGGGCAAACCAACATAAAATCCTATCTTGAATTGTGCTCAAATTAAGAATTGTCAAAAGAACATAAATTCTCTTTGATAAATAAATAGATAAGAAATCCCCTATTTCTCAAACTATCTACTTTATTAATTATTAGTTGTTTTAAATGAAGATCATACTCCTATTATTCGACCAGATATTTGCATTCTTTTTTCGTGAGTGCATAATCACTAAGACGTAGGAGAGTATAATTGGACTAAACTATATCTAATAACCTTATTATCCAAAATGTTAACTCTCTTCTCTCACCTTTATCCCTTTTACTAAGTTTTTTTGTTTTCGTTTCAAAATATATTTATTTCTTTGTTTTCGGATAACCACACCCGATTTTACAATTCACGCAGTAAATTAATTTCTTAATTTATTAAATTGTGGCCGTCCATCACGACATAGTAAAACAAATTATACTTCAAGTTGTGAAGCCTTTGAATATGAGGTCTAGTTTTGGCATTTCTTAATCCAAAAGCAAAACACTATAACTTTTGCTATCTATGTGACTTGGAGACATCTCTCTGGGAGGCGTTCTTGCAGATTAAATTCCACAAGATATGTCAAAAAAACTAGATAATGGAGAACTCAAAGCAAACGAGTAAGTTTATTTGTTGTATACTTCGTTTATTCAATAGGAATATGGCAAAGGATTTTGTGTTTTCAGTTGTATTATGACCGATTCATCAATTGATATTAGAGTCTGTAAAATCCCTTTGTGATTGGAAGACTTTTATCTTCTTTTATTTCTCTTTCAAGTTTTTGATATGTGCTAATCAAGCTTAAAGTCATTTGTGGATTTAAAAAACTGGATAATAAAGAACTCAAAATAAAAATGTAAGAAAATTAGGTTTATTTTCCTCTATTCAATAAGAAAATCACAATGCCTTTTAGGTTTCCTGCAGTTTGATGATCTATCCGTCATTTTTAAACTAAATGAACATATAATTTTCTGATAAAAATCTAACTTATGTCACATTTAATCTATTTAACGAGCTACATAATGAAATTCACTGCGAAGCCGTGGAATAGATGTGTCTTGATCATTTTTTTTTCTTTTTTCCATTTATGAAAAAAAAACAACGTTGGATAATTGAAATAAAAATCATTGTTCTTTCAAGAATATATTTTCAAATTCAATAACACCCATAAAAACATATCAAATTAGAAATAAAAAAATTAATGAGTAAAAAAAGGAAAACAAAGATTTATAAATAAATTAATATACTATATACTTAGATTTGCATACTGAGGAATCTAGTAGTTTCCATATAATATAATATGTTCGACTGTAAAACTATTGTGTTTTATTTTTTAGTAATATATATGTGTATATATATAGTATTAATCGCGTATCAACATACATTATTTTATTATGAATATTATGATTCTCGCTATCAGAAAATTATAATTATAGAATAAATAGTTATATTCTTTATTAATAGTTGTTTCAATCTTTTAGAAGTTCTCTAAAGAGAGAGATGAGATAGATTACAATTTTTAGAGTTTTATGATGAGAGATCTAACCAAACTATTTATATAAATCTCTTAAAATTGGTAAAAATATTCAAATAGATGAGAGATACAACAAAAAATTAACGGAAAAAGATCTAACAAAACTTGGATGAGATTAACCTAACTCAGTAAAACTAATCAAATTGAAACCATTTCAGATTCTCAAAATATAAATGATATACTTTGATGATTCTCTGATTATTTCTTTAAATAATTATGGACAATCCATCTTCCATAAGTAGACAGCCTATCTTACTAGATATTTGGTTTCGAAAGAGAATAATCATGGTGCGATGATGATGTGACTAGACTACCAGCCGAGGTGATCTGCCATAAGTTATCGGTCTGATATGATGTGGGACCATTAGTACAAATAATGAGGAATTTTTCCAAATAAAAATTTGATGTTATAGTGCAAGAGGTTGATCGGTTAACCAAAATTGGGCATATCAAAGAATCTCAATACCCTTTGTGGACAGCTAATCCCGTTTTAATCAAGAAAAAATATAAAAAATAGCGCATGTGTATTGACTTCACCGATCTTAATAGAGCATGTCCTAAAGATATTTTTTCAGTTCCGCGCATAGATCATCTAGTGGATTCTATATCACGTAACAAGTTATCCTTTATGGATCCTTTTTCAGAGTATATCAGATACAGGTGGATCTGAATGATCAAGATCATATTATCTTTATTACTGATAGAGGGCTTCATTGATATAAGGTGATGCCATCTGGATTGAAGAATGTTGTAGCTACTTATCAACGGTTGGTAAATAAAACATTTGCTAACCAAATTGGCAGAAATATGGAAGTATATATAGATGACATGATGGTGAACACCTCGAGGAAGAAGATCACATAACTGATCTTCAAGAAACTTTATCTAACTTAGACACTATCAACTTGAAGTTGAACCCTGAAAATGTACTTTTGGAGTCCGAACTGGAAAGTTTCTTGGATATGTCGTAAGTTAAAAATGGATTCAGGCCGATCCAGATTAGTTGAATGCTTTATTAGTCATGGATCCCGCTCGGATTACCAAAGAATTCCAGAAAATAATCGAGCGGTTGGATGCTTCACCTAATACATTGTTCAAACCCATTCAATGATATAAACTTTATATATTTAGTTGTATCAGAGTATGCAGTAGCTGTTGTGTGAGTAAAGGAAGTGGATAATTACCCCCGTCTGGTGTATTACATAAGTAAGAGTTTATTGGAAGCTGAGAAAATGTATTTGAAATTAGAGAAATTAGCCCTAGAATTGGTGATATCGACCATGAAAATGAGGCCATATTTTCAAGCACATTCGATCACGGTTCGAACATCTTTTCTTTTAAAGAATGTTCTACAAAAAGCTGTCATATCAGGGAGAATGACTAAGTGGTAAGTCGAGCTTGGAGACTATGATATTGATTTGGCACCCCAAACTGCAATCAAGGGTCAAGCTATAGTTGATTTCCTGATATAATTTCATATTAAATGGTCATGCGAAGAAGCTTAAGAAAAAAATGTTAAGAAAGAGTAGGTAATCTGAACAAACGGTGGGTCTCATGGTGGGATATGGAGCTGGAATTTGTCTAACATCCCCTTGTAGTGACATTATGTACCAAGCTATATGTTTTGGTTTTATGGCATCCAATAATGAATCAGAATATGAACCAGTTATAGCTGGTTTACGATTGGCTCAATTATATGGAGCAAAGAGGGTCTGGTTACTAAGTGATTCTCAGTTACTTATTCATCAGGCTCAGGGGCAATCTGAAACTAAAAACGATCAGTTGATGAAGTATCTGCAAGTGTTGAAGGAAGTAGCCATAATTTTTAAAAGCTTCTGGTATGAGCATGTCCCTAGGTATGAGTATACTATGGCAGATTCCTTAGCTACCATCGCCTACTCTGAAGTGTACCCATGGATCCTTATGCAAGAATGTCCATCCATAGGCTCAGGTCAAGGAAAAGAGGGCGGAGTTGAAGAAAATATGAACATATCTGGCATACAATCCAAAAATTGGAGGTACGAAATACAACAATTTATTACTGATATAGTTCTACCTTCAAATAAATTTTGGCTAAAAAATTGAAGTACAAAGCTCGTGGTTTCCTGGTGTTAAGAGAAATTATTTACAAAAAATATTTTACTACGTCTCTTATACATTGACGACGGTTTGAAGAGTCCCAAAATATTCTATATGAATTACATGATGGAGAAGGGTCAGTGCATTGTGGTTATACAGCTTTAACCATGAGAGTTTTGTTAGATGGATACTACTGGCCTACTATAAAGGCAGATGCCAAAGATATGGTCATAATATGTGATCTTTTCCAGAAATATGGGAATGAAATCCATGTGCCAGCACTTCCCATGGATTCAATATCTGAGCCCATACCTTTTGATAGATGGGGTTTGGAATTAATTGGACCTCTTCATATGGCCTCCGGAGGGTATCAAACGATAAACGTGGCAATAGACTATTTCTCTAAATATATCGAAGCTGCCCCACTAGTTGGAACCACCTCTAAGACAGTTATGTAATTTATCATATCTAACATATATTTTCAATTCGGAATTCCTTAGCATATTACTACAGACAATGGGCCACATTTTGACAATAAAAACATGGAAACGTTTTGCACTTCCAGAGGAATTCAATATTTTTTTTCTTCTTCTTTCCATCCTCAGGAAAATGGGCAGGTTGAAGTTTCTAATCGGACAATTTTAACAGGGTTAAAAAATAATCTTGAAGGAGGTGCAGGGAAATGGCTAAGGTATTTGCAAGAAGTATTGTGGGCTTACCGAACTACTCCTTATACAGCTACTCAAGAATCACCTTTTTCTTTTGTGTATGGGATAGATGCATTCATACATATAGAAGCTACTTTGTCCTCATTCTAGATACAAAACTATTCCGAACAAAGTAATGATATGATAGTAAGGAATCAGTTGCATCTGTTTGAAAAAAGAAGAGTAAAGAAACATTTGAGAGCAGCACACTACTAAGGTTTGATGAGAAGTAGGTTTGCATCTAAAGTAAAAAAAAAATTCCAAATAGGGACAAAGAGTTGAGAAAAGTATTTTTACATACCAAAGAGAAAAGATTTGAGAAACTAGATGAAATGGGAAGGCCCATACATGGTACGTGAAAGAATCAAGCGAGGAACATATAGACTTGAAGACAAAGAAGGCAATATGTTGAAACACCCATGGAACATTGAGCATCTCAGGTTATACTTAGAATAAAAATTTCTTATAAATATTTACTTTGTCATACTTTTATGTAAATATTTAGAGGCATGCTCTTTCCTACCCTAGTGGCGCGGGGCGGTTTTAATGAGGTGTCCAGATTTAAATGAATATTATTTTATGCATTTTTAAAGAATCATAGTAGATACAAAGAGATCGGATGAATTAAACACCTATTAAACACCTTCGGCCTTTAAATGAAATATCTTTGAAGTGATCGGATGAATTAAACACCTATTAAACACCTTTGGTTCTTAAGTGAAATATCTTAGAAGTAGTCAGATGGATTAAACACTCATTTAAGACGTGGAAAAATTAAATACCCATTAAATATCTTTAGCCTTGAAATAAAATATTATTGAATGGCTCAGATATATTAAAGATTGGTTAAACATTACATTTTAGACCACCGGATTGGGTTAATCCATCTATACCACTTTTAAATATCATTTTTTAATAAAATTATAAAAAAACATAAGAGAGAAAAATGCATATGAAGAAAAAATACAACTTTAAAAACCAATTGAATCATCAGAAAATGTCTGATCCACCATTACACAAAATATCTTTGTCATCCAAAAGCTTTTGTTTCAAACACAAAACTGAAAGTACAACAACTTTAGCGCTCGTTCCCTTCAGTTTTTTCCATACCTTCATCTTTCTCTTGTTTTTTCACTTTATCTTCATTATGCTTGGGGCTTTTGGTATCAGTACTTGAACTTTCATCAAGTCCCTCATCGGAATCAGAATCACTTGGTGAAAAAACTCCATGTTTATTACCATATGGCATCCTATGGAAAGGTATCTCATCGTATGGTACAAACTTCCACAGAGCTCTAAGGTTCTTTTTTGGAAAGGTATCATGGAATAAAAAGACCATGTCCGCTTTAAAACCCTCATCCCTCTTTTCCATAGAATCCACCACACCGGTAGCATACTTCTCAACACCGGTAGTTGTTTCCAGTTCGGAATATTTGGTCCATATGTCTCCTTAGGCAGTCCCAGTGCTCAGTTGATTTTTCTCTTCGCCTAAAGTCTCCACTTTTTGTTGTTCAACTGAAAGGGAATTCTTTAATTCTGATTGGAAGTGTTAAAAAGTTAATGAGTAAAAAAAAGAAAACAAAGATTTATAAATAAATTAATATACTATATACTTAGAGTTGCAGATTGCGGAATCTAGTAGTTTCCATATAATATAATATGTCCGATGGTAAAAGTATTGTGTTTTATTTTTTAGTAATATATATATATATAGTATTAATAGCGTATCAACATACATTATTTTATTACGAATATTATGATTCTCGCTATCAGAAAAATATACTTATAGAATAAATAGTTATATTCTTTATCATTGCACGTGAATCGTTGTTTCAATCTTTTAGAAGTTCTCTAAAGAGAGAGATAAGATAGATTACAATTTTTAGAGTTTTGAGAGCATCCCCAACAGATACTCTATTTTTTAGCTAAATATAGCTAGAATTTTGGTAATCTAAAATTTTAGATTACGAAATATTCCAACAGATACTCTAAATTTTAGATTACCAAATTTTCCAACAGACACTCTAAACAGACACTCTAAACACATATTTTATATTAAATATAAATTTAATTTATAAATTAAAAAATATATATCTTGTTATTAAAAATATACATATTAAATTAAACAAATAATAAATGTTTAAACATATAAAACTTATATGATTTATTTTTCAAATTATTAATTTTGAAGAATATTTCAAACGAAGAATAAAAATCAAATAAAAGAAATATAACAATAAGCATACTTATAGGTATTTTTTAACTAATCAAATCAAAGAATATTTCAAACCTAAAAGAAAGGAAATAAATGAATAAATATATGGTATTTTTTAACTAATCAGTGCAAAGAATATTTCAAACCTAAAAGAAAGGAAATAAATGAATAAATATATGGAAACGAATACTCAACTTTTAAGCTTCGTTTTCCTACAATTTTATCAGTGAAACATATGTAAGTTTTTCTTTTTCGTTATTTGTTAAATTATTTGTTATGCCTCGTAATCTTTTTAAAGACGAACTATTTAGCGATGATTCAGATGATGAATTAGAATTGACTGCACTAAGTATTTTAGATGAAAGTAAAAGAAAATCTAAAGGTCGCGGGAGTGTATTTGGTCATCGATATGTTGATAGACATAGTTTAGAAGGTCATATAAGATTGTATCAAGATTATTTTTCTGAGGAACCTGTTTATTCGGCTGCTAAATTTCGAAGAAGGTTTAGAATGAGGCGTAGTTTGTTTCTGAGGATACACTCTGCAGTAGAAGCATATAATTCTTTTTTTGTCCAGAAACGTAATGCTGCTCAAAAGTTAGGTTTGTCTTCACTTCAAAAAATTACAGCTCCTCTAAGAATGTTAGCATATGGAGTTAGTGCAGATTATGTTGACGAATATCTTAGAATGGGGGAAAGTACAACGACAAGAAGTCTTAAATTATTTGTTAAAGCGATTGTTAATATATACGGCGATGAGTATTTGAGGTCACCAAACGAAGATGATATTGCTGAATTATTAAAAATTGGTGAAAATCGAGGTTTTCCCGGGATGTTAGGAAGTCTAGACTGCATGCATTGGAAATGGAAAAATTGTCCAGCTAGTTGGAAAGGAATGTATTCAGGTCATGTCCATGAACCAACAGTTATTTTGGAAGCCGTGGCTTCATATGATCTTTGGATATGGCATGCATTTTTTGGACTACCGGGATCTCATAATGATATAAATGTGCTTGAACGTTCATTTTTGTTTAGTGATTTGGCTGAAGGTCGGACTCCTCCGATTAACTATACAATCAATGGTCACAATTATTCTATGGGATATTATCTCGCTGATGGTATATATCCGCCTTGGTCAACGTTTGTAAAAACAATTCCTTCTCCTCAAGGTAACAAAAAAAAACATTTTGCTGCGGCCCAAGAATCTGCAAGAAAAGATATTGAACGAGCTTTTGGTGTTTTACAAGCTCGTTTTGCAATCATACGTGGACCTGCACGATTTTGGAAAATGAAAACTCTCGTACGTATAATGAAAGCATGTATAATATTGCATAACATGATCGTGGAGGATGAACGAGATGAAGAGAATTTGGATTATGAATATGATATGATTGAAGAACCATTACCGGTATCCCATGAGTTTACATCCGAAATAAATGATTTTATTGAGACACATCATCGTATCCGAGATAAAGTTATGCACTCGCAACTTCAAGCTGATCTTGTTGAACACTTGTGGCAGCGATTCAGTGCAGCATAGTTTTCATCCATAAAAGACTAGAACAGTAAAAGCTCGTAAGACAGGTTTTATTCGTTAATTTTGATTTTTTTAGAATCAGGTTTTATTCGGTAATTTAAATTTTTTTAGAATCAGGTTTTATTTGTTAATTTTAATTTTTTTTAAATCATAACATATTGTTTGTTCTTTTGCTTTTAATCCATTCATAAAACTTATTCAAATTTAAATACACTTATAATCTTTTAATCTAAAAATGTTATCACAAATTTTTATATATATTTGTATTTCAATATTGGTGACAACATTTTAAACATATTATAGTTCTCTGTATAGCATGAAAAAACAACACAACATTCATATAATAACATCCATATAAAGTATCTCCCACTAATACCATAAATCTAGAAAAAGAGTAGGTAGATATACACATGAACTGGATCCCTCAAATTTTAATCTATAAAGGACCGTTTCTCACTATTAGCTTTAAACAAACCACACTGCGTATAACTCTCCAATTACACATACTAATACTATACCTTGGAAAGTCAGAGCTGGAGAATTATCGTTGTTAAGATCGATTTTATCGACCTTTACGAAAGTAGCACCGTTTTGAATCTGAAAATACAGCCGAACTTAAATTTTAAAGCCAATTTCCCTAACAAACATAAATAATAACCTGAGAGAAGGTTAGCAGCATCAGTAAAATGTTTAACTACTTCAACATCTATTTCAAGAAACCATAAGTAACGTCCCTTACTAGGAAACTAAGGAGATGGACTAGGGTATGCAATATGATAATGTATAAGTTGATATTTGTTCTGACCTTTACCATTTCTTATTTTTTTAGGAAAGGGTGAAGTATCCAGTAGTAGTGCAGTACCATACAATTATATATGTTACTACCAAAAATGACTACAACGGAAAGAAATTAATATCATGCTCAATCAAATCTTGAAAAAGCATCCAGTACTGCAGAAACATACTTGAGGTGGTTTCTTGTTGAGCCGCAAACCTACAGCTTCAAGTTCCTTTGTCAGGATTTGGCGATGACCTTCACTCTGAGGGGTAGTAAAATGATATGAATGTTTAGGAAGATTTGTTCTAGGAGCAAAAATACATATATTATAAAATACTCAAAGGTACATGATCTACCAGCTCATGCAGCATCACTTTAACTTACTTTTGAGGCATCAAGAACCATCAACACCAGGTCTGACGACTTCGAAACAGCAATAACCTAAGATAGAAATATTACTAGAAGAAATAAGCTAAGCTAGCAAGAGGATGAGTCATAAAACAAAACTTTAAGAGTCAACTATTTAAATAAATATAATCCCACATGTTTGGAGAAATATTAGTTTTTTTTATCACACCAGAAAAATGAGTAGTAGTGATTTCTACCTGTCTCCCACGTCCCTTTCCTTCAGAAGCACCTTCAATAATTCCAGGAAGATCCAGAAGCTGGATTTTGGTATCATTGTAATGAATGATCCCAGGAATACATGTAAGTGTTGTGAACTCATAAGATGCTGCTTCTGAGTGAGTGCCAGTTAGCATTGTCAACAAGGTAGATTTGTTATATATTATCCGAAATCGCATCAGATAATATATAACAAATCGCGGAAAAAAAAAAAATAAAACCCTTTTTGTTAGATTCATCTATAGAATAAACAGAAGATCAAGAATACTTACGGGTTTGCCTGCTGCTATCCATCTAGTATTCTCTAGCGTTCTTTAGCGATTCCACGTTCTCCGGCGATTCCGTTTATGAAACTAAGAGACCTGCAGAATCAGAATAGATAAGAGAGAAAAGTTTCCAGACACTAAGGAAGCGGCCGTATTTCTGATTAGGGTTTAGAGTGATGAAATACCTAAACCTAGCCCCTTATTTATAGATTTTACAATGTGAAGCCCAACATTGTAAAGCCCATCCTTTGTTACTTCCTTGTGTCCGGGACCATAACCCAATAAATTGATAATTCAATTTATATCCCTGATTTATTAATTCAGGCTTAAGTGTTGAGATTTGGGCCCTCTTCATCACAGTGCCCAAATTCAACCCGGTTACCACACTTGAGCCCATAACGCCTTTTTTACCCATAGGTCCAATTTAGTTAATTAAATAATTAACTCGACTACTTTTAATTTGGACTTCCTTAAGACAATAACCGAATATGTTTATTTAGCATATCGGTCCAAATTATTATTAGTCTATAAATATATTAAATAAATATATTCCAACAATCTCCCACTTGGACCGTCATATGCTACTCAAGAATACATATTCAACTTTAATGGGATCCCTATATTCATTGTCAATGGGCAAACGGTACAACCCCGTACATGATTGATAATAATAAAGGACTAAAGACCTCTTTCTCGTAATGTGAACAATAGGATGCAACAGTAATCACATTACCATAATCAATCAATTACTTGGGCCAATTATGGAGGGTGGTCTAAGAGTAATATGGCTTGTAATCGTACATATCTACTCTTAAATGGTTCCTACTTTTGGAGATCCAATACAGTACAAATATCAATAAATATTTCCAAGCATATATATATTGCAATAAACTTTAATGTGCACAATACTGCAAAATATAACATCAGATCCTATTACAAACTCTCCCACTGAAACTAACAATCCTCTAAATCAACTACACCCATACTGATGGTGTGTCCCTGGAAAACCTTAGGCAAAACCGCCTTTGTTAGGGGATCTGCTATCATGGAATTTGTTCCAATGTGCTCTATACTTATCTGACCCATCTGTACTCTTTCTTTAACAGACAGAAACTTTATGTCTATGTGTTTGGATTTAGACGCGCTCCTGTTACTGTTAGAGTACTGCACTGCGGAATTGTTATCGCAATATAACCTCATAGGGCCTTCTATCCCTTGTACAATGCGTAATCCAGTAACAAAATTCCGCAGCCATAGTGCCTGGTTTGATGCCTCAAAGCATGCAACAAATTCTGCTGCCATGGTGGACGATGCAATAAGTGTTTGCTTTACACTTTTCCAGGATATTGCACCTCCAGCCAATAAGAATATGTTGCCTGACGTGCTTTTTAATGTGTCTGCGCATCCACCAAAATCTGAGTCGGAATACCCGATGATCTCCAGTTTATCCGACTTCCTATATGTCAACATGTGCCCCTTTGTTCCTTGCAGATATCGGAGTACTCTTTTAACTGCTTTCCAGTGATCCATTCCTGGGTTACTAACATATCTCCCCAACATGTTTACAGCAAAGGCAATGTCCGGCCTAGTACAAACTTGAGCATACATTAAACTCCCAACTGCAGAAGCATAAGGGACCGTTTTCATTTCCTCAATCTCAAGTTTTGTCTTAGGACATTGACTCAGACTAAGTCTGTCACCCTTTGCTATAGGGGTACTTAGGGGTTTGCAATCTGCCAATCCGTAACGTTGTAACACACTTTTAATGTATGCTTTTTGTGATAATCCAAGAATACCACGAGAACGATCTCGATGTATCTGGATTCCTAACACAAAACTGGCATCACCAAGATCCTTCATATCAAACTTGTCTGATAGAAATCTTTTTGTAGTGTGTAACAATTCCTTATTGTTCGAGGCAAGCAATATGTCATCCACATATAATATAAGAAATATGAAATTACTCCCACTGAACTTGTGATAAACACAATCCTCAACCGAGTTGATCTCAAAGTCATAACCGACTATCACCTCAAGGAATTTGTGATACCATTGACGAGAAGCTTGTTTAAGCCCATAAATGGATTTCTTAAGTCTGCAAACCAGATCTTTTGAGTTACTTTCTACAAAGTGTTCTGGTTGCATCATGTAGATCGTTTCCTCAATATTACCATTGAGAAAAGCGGTCTTAACATCCATCTGATGAAGCTCAAGGTCAAAATGTGCAACTAATGCCATGATTGTTCTAAAGGAATCCTTCGTCGATACTGGAGCGAAAGTTTCTTTAAAATCAATCCCTTCACGCTGAGTATAACCTTTCGCTACAAGACGTGCTTTATGTCTTTCCACATTACCCAGGGAATCGCGTTTGGTTTTGTAAACCCATTTACAACCAATTGCCTTTTTCCCTTCAGGTAATGGGACAAGATCCCATACCGCATTATCCTGCATTGATTTATACTCTTCTTTCATAGCGTCAATCCACTTTTGAGATTCAGAGCTTGCCATGGCCTGTTTGTAGGATGAGGGATCATCTACAGTTCCAGCACATAACTCATCATGCTCCTGAAGATATACTATAAATTCTGGACCTATAGTACTCTTCCTTTCTCTAGTGGACCTTCTTAATGGCACTATTTCCTCTTGTTGCACTTCTTGAGGAGGTAGAGTTTGATCATTATGAACGATGTCATTTTGATTCCCTTGTGGAAGATTATCTTGAGGTTCCTCTTGTTCTACCTGAATCTCTGTATCCTGGTTAGAACCCTCAAGTGGAGCATCAGTGTTAATCTGAGGATTACCTTGTTCTAATGGGATCGAAATGATTGGCATTACCGCCCAATCTTCAGATATCTCAATATCCCTATTAAAACCTTCATGAATCTTTATGGATTCTTCCTCAAAATCAACATATGTTCCCTTATTCTTCCCCCCAAACTCAACATCCTCTAGAAACTTGGCCGTTCCTGTCTCAAATATTGTACCAGTGAGAGAATCATAAAACTTAAACCCTCTAGAATGTTCAGAATAACCTATGAAGAAACAACTAACTGTTTTTGGGTCCAGTTTCTTTTCTTGAGGTTTGTAAGGCCTCGCCTCAGCTGGACAACCCCACACATGCAGATGCTTTAAATTAGGTTTACGCCCATTCCAAAGCTCATATGGAGTGCTAACAGTAGCCTTTGTGGGTACTCGATTGAGTATATAAGCGGCACATTTGATGGCTTCCCCCCAGAGAGATAATGGTAGAGATGAGTGACTTATCATGCTTCTAACCATATCTTTTAGTGTTCGGTTCCGTCTCTCAGATACACCGTTCATGCGAGGTGAACCGGGCATAGTGTATTGAGGGACTATTCCATACTTCTCTAGGTACTGTGCAAAGGGTCCTGGACGTTGTTCACCCGATCCGTCATATCTACCATAGTATTCACCACCACGGTCAGATCTAACGGTCTTAATGCTTTTACCAAGTTGTTTCTCAACCTCGGTCTTAAAAGTTATGAACTTGTCCAAGGCCTCAGACTTTTCATGAAGAAGATACAGGTAACCAAAACGAGAGTAGTCGTCGATGAATGATATAAAGTACCGCTGCCCGTTCCACGATTCCTGTGGAAACGGTCCACAGATGTCGGTATGTATCAACTCTAAGACTTCTTTCGCTCTATATGCTCCTTTCCTTTTAACTTTGGTTTGTTTCCCTTTGATACACTCGACACATATACCGAAGTCAGAGTAATCAAGGGGGCCTAATAAACCTTCAGCAACAAGCTTGTCCATCCTAACTTTGGATATATGACCTAACCGCTTGTGCCACAGTTTAGAAGATCTTTCAGATTTAGTAATATTGTTTGGTGTACGTTGTGTATTCATAGAAATATTGTGATTATTAATAGTATTCAACAAATACAAATTATCCTCTTTAATCAAATTTCCATTTCCAACAATCATATTATTTAGAGAGAGTGTAAAACAATTGTTTCCCATCAGACAAGAGTAACCTTGCAAGTCTAAAACTGGAAAAGAAATTAAGTTCCTTCGAAAAGTGGGAACATACATTACATCCTCTAAAAATAATACATGTCCAGTGGAAAGTTTTAAAGAAAAATCACAAATAGCTAAAACATCACATGAGCTCCCGTTTGCTGTGAAAATGGATCTTTCATCATCACTTAGCATCCTGCTCTTTGACGTACCCTGCAAAGAAACACAAACATGAGTTGTTGCAGCCGAATCAACCCACCAAGTATTCCTTTTCACAGAAACTATATTACTTTCTGAAACAACCAAAGATGTGGGAGTACCTTTGCTTATCATGTAAGCCCGGCGTTTCTCACAATCCTTCTTCAGATGTCCTTTCTCTTTGCAGAAAAAGCATCGACCTACAGTCGATTCCTCAGGCTTTTTCTTCTTTACCGGACCTTGACCTGGTCCTTTGCCATCTGCTTTCCGCTTGGGTCCTGCCTTATTAGGTGATGTAATCACATTAGCCTCAGGCGCTGTGCCTTTAAGTCTTTCCTCCTCCTGTGCAGCGTGGGAAATCAACTCATTGATATTCCACTTTTCTCGCATGCAGTTATAGGTGGACTGGAAATACTTAAACCGGTCTGGCAGCGAATGAAATGTGAATCCCACTATGCATTCCTCAGGTAAGTCTAAACCGATTGCCTTTAACTTTTGGCCAATCATCGACATTCCCAGAATGTGCTCCCGGATTTTACCTTTGCCATTATACTTTTTGGTAGCTAGCTCGATGAGCAAACGCTGCATCTCTACCTTTTCATTTTTGGCAAAGGCTTTCTCAATCTCCGTGAGAAAGACCGAGGCAGTGGTAACACCTTTAGGGACAGCCCCACGCAATGCTACTGGTATACCCTGTAACATGAGCGCCATGCATAACTTATTTGACCTTTCCCACTTTTCATCAGCCTTAGTTTCATCCGGTGTACTTTCCGGACTAAGGGGAGATGGTTTGGGAGTTATCTGTGCATAGTCGTAATCATGTACAGATAAAAACAGCAACATTTCTTCCTTCCACAATTGGAAGTCCGAACAATCCAACGTCGGTGGACGATTCCCCAAAAAATTATAACCCATGGATACTATAATAAGAACAATCAACACAAAACACATTTAGCATATTGACATATTTCTGATAACATATGCATGAATATGACAAATACATGTAAAACATAAAATTCATTGATAATAGATACCGGAGGGCAAATCATACTAACATGCAATTTTATGAGTTTGAGAAAAAAAAATAGCATGATCATTATTTTAATTTTCTAAGTACCAATGAGACCTTCCGGAGGACCGATGTCATTTACTTAAAATTAAAATCAACACAACAACTATTTTCTGTTATTTTCTCCTGTTCATGATTAATTTAAACCCAAACGTGAACCTTCCGGAGGGCCGATAATATTTGAATTTAAATTAATCCCCGAACCTTTCGAAACCTAGGATCCTTAAGAAAATTAATTTTAACCTTCCGGAGGGCCGATTAAATTAATTTCTTAATTTCACCTACCGGCTACGAAACCTTAGTCATGCATCGTCATTTAATCATTCACACATATACAATTTAATTCACAAATACACATACAAAATAATATCAAAGTATCATTTTTGTGAAATATATTGTTCAAATATTTTCAAATTAATAATAAATTTTTTTTTTTTTTTTTTTTTAAAAAAAAAAAAAAAAAAATAAATTATTTTTTTATTATTTAACTTAATATTTGCAGCAGCCTGCACGTGCAGCAGGCTGCTGCAAATATTAAGCCCTGCTGCAATTTGCAGCAGGCGCAGCAGTCTACCGCTGCTGCAAATTGCAGCAGCTTACCTACCTGCTGCAATTTGCAGTAGGCTGCAGGTCCTAAACGGGCCCACCAATTGTTTTGGGTGGGTCCAGCCTGTATTTATATGCTGTTATTATCGTTTGGGTATTTTTTTGTTGTCCCTATTCTTTTGGGGCTACTGTGTTTATCGCCGGACAGCCTTCGGTCAGCGTTAACATCAGGGGTTAAGCTGTCGATGAGCCACTGTCCCAATAATTTTGATTTTATTCGTTATTTAGGGTTGATTTGATGCTAATTTTGGGATAAAAATTCTAGACATCAATAAACCCTAATTTTACCCGAAATAAAAAAAATCCCCAAACTATAAAAATTGCAATTTCCTGATAATAGAACATGTGTTTCAATACAATAAATCACATAACATGCTTTTCATACAATCCCTAAATCCATGCCCTACCAATTCAATTAACACATAATCCCAATGACATGGATTCTTTACGATTAAGAAAAATATGCATCTTTGTCTATCAATACTCAATTTGATTATTCTACTGAATCCAAAAAGGGTTTATCTGGCTCTGATACCAATTGTTATATATTATCCGAAATCGCATCAGATAATATATAACAAATCGCGGAAAAAAAAAAAATAAAACCCTTTTTGTTAGATTCATCTATAGAATAAACAGAAGATCAAGAATACTTACGGGTTTGCCTGCTGCTATCCATCTAGTATTCTCTAGCGTTCTTTAGCGATTCCACGTTCTCCGGCGATTCCGTTTATGAAACTAAGAGACCTGCAGAATCAGAATAGATAAGAGAGAAAAGTTTCCAGACACTAAGGAAGCGGCCGTATTTCTGATTAGGGTTTAGAGTGATGAAATACCTAAACCTAGCCCCTTATTTATAGATTTTACAATGTGAAGCCCAACATTGTAAAGCCCATCCTTTGTTACTTCCTTGTGTCCGGGACCATAACCCAATAAATTGATAATTCAATTTATATCCCTGATTTATTAATTCAGGCTTAAGTGTTGAGATTTGGGCCCTCTTCATCACAGTGCCCAAATTCAACCCGGTTACCACACTTGAGCCCATAACGCCTTTTTTACCCATAGGTCCAATTTAGTTAATTAAATAATTAACTCGACTACTTTTAATTTGGACTTCCTTAAGACAATAACCGAATATGTTTATTTAGCATATCGGTCCAAATTATTATTAGTCTATAAATATATTAAATAAATATATTCCAACAAGATTTTCCCACACTGTGAATTGTAATGGCAAACTTCAGTTTTCATGTATACATGTGAAATGACAGTCACAATCACATAACTAGTATGCTAAGTATCTTACATGTGCGGTGAACTCGAACTGCCCACTATAGCTGATCCTCCCTCCCAATTAAAGCAATTTATTTAAACTCAGTTTCAGATATTATGTTTTTACTATAATGTTATAATAAGTAAGGTAAGTACATATAGTGCAGTACCAATTGCTGGCCAGTTTCATCCCTGATACCAGCAGCTGCGGATGTATAGTTGACTCCTCTTAGTATGTCTGCCCCCTCGCAGTTGCATACGGAAGAACATATCCTTCCAACTCCAGAAGTTCAGCTTCATTCCAAAACACATATCCCAATTACTTACATTTCATTTAATCAACTTTTTTATTGCAAAACCATTATATATATGCAGCATGCTTGTCACTAGCAATGTCACTAAAAACAGCAACACATTTTGGTTGAGGAGTTTCACCGAACATGTTGTATGCGATGAAAAATGCAAAAAAAAAACACCTAGATGAAGACATCCGAAGAGTCAAATCGATCACGTCAAAAGCTCAGGAGGAAGCAGTAGCCGATGATATTTAAGCAGTTGTGCACCCCTATGTCGCAACAACAGCCCGTACATGAATGCAGAACCAAAAATATGAAAAATAAATAATAATGACAATAATCTTAATAGAAACAACACCCATAGTTCATACCTAAAGAGGCTTTCCAATATAATGCTTTCTTCTAAAGCACAAAATCAGGTCCTTCAGCAAGCATTCCTGCAAAATGCTAGATGTACACAATAACTCTTGATGATTCAAGTCCACATTGCGGCCTTTCTGTTTCCAGCAAGATCCATTTGACTACAAAAGACAAAGCTTTGGATATTAGAACAGCACAAGCAACAATATAAATTAAGTCTTACTAAATCACGGATTGAACTTACCTGAGCAAGTCTTTTCAAATTTGATGGGTTCTGCAGCATTATATAAGTAACCATAGGAATAGGATGAACTATAAACTAACATCCTCTAGAGCTTAATAAACACCATCTACTACATCACTTGACAACCTTTCTTTCATTGAATTCTCAAAAATCATAACACAATTGAATAAACAACAAAATGAACTTACTATCATAACACAAGTAAAATTCGCAATTTCAAACAAACAAAAAACAATCCTAAAACTCTTAAACGGAAAACAATTAGTAAATCAGTACTAACAGACTTAACCATGAATAA
This sequence comes from Limnanthes douglasii subsp. nivea, assembly GCA_036936605.1. Classification (NCBI taxonomy): domain Eukaryota; kingdom Viridiplantae; phylum Streptophyta; class Magnoliopsida; order Brassicales; family Limnanthaceae; genus Limnanthes; species Limnanthes douglasii. Next base: position 175,913,320 of record JAUPFV010000003.1, read on the forward strand.
TCCTGGTAATTCGTCAACCTTTTTTTGCTAGAATTTATTGTCTCAGATCGCTATAATACTCTACTTGAATTGGAGACATGGTAGAAAAATCTAAGGCTAATATCCTTTCTTCCTCACTTCTCTCTTGCATCAATGCTTTTCGTTCCTCCATCTCAACCCGTTTCTTTTCTAATATCATTTTCTCTTTCTCCAGTGCTATTTTCTCTTGCTCCTGAAGATATGTCTTCTCTAAAAATTCGTTCTTCACTGTATAGTACTGTTTCCTTTCTTCCCTCATTGAACCAACAACCTCCATTATCGAAGTATCTTCTGTTTTCCCTTGTTTTTTCTTCGTCTTCAAAAGTTCTTTTGCAGCTTTTCTACCTATTGGTCTATTCAATTCTCCTGGTAAATCATCAAGACTATTATCTTCTCCCAAATGCAATGTATCCGAAGGTGAGTTTTTGTTCTTTTTCTTTATACCTTCATCTAACCATTTTGGTTGGAATCTTAACTCAGTCCAGCAATAGTCAAATGCAAATGTTGATCCATACATCTCACTAAACATTAATTTTGCTTGAACAAGCTGAAAATACCGAAAACAAATATACTGAATTAGGGAAAAAGCCAATTTCAAAGAGTAAAATATACGTTGAATGAAAAACAAATACATACCTTATCTAGTTCACTTATGCCACTTTGACGTCTTCCTTCAATTTGAGCATAACAGCCACAAAATTTGTTCACAGCTAGTTGAATATGAGACCATCGATTTTGCAATGAGACCTGACTGCGGTCGATTTGGGAATCTTTATGTTGGTGAAAATATTCGTATATTCTTCTCCAATATGTTTTACTCTTCTTCTCATTTGCGTGTACGGCATCCATACTGATATTAAGCCAAGCTGAGACAAGGAGCATATCTTCACTAACAGAAAAATTAGTTGTTCGTTGTTTCTTCTTCTGAGAATGAATCGGAATAGACGCATGAGTAGCTGGGGATCGATTTTGAGATGGATTCTCAAAGTGATTCTCCTGCTGTGTCCATGGAGTATGGATAGGAGATTGGGGTTGTGATGAATTCATTGACGGAATAGAAGAAACTGTTGACCTAACCTCAAATGTATTTGCTGAAAGAGGAGTATGAAACTCAAACGAATCTGCCGAATTTCTTTGACTTGGATTGTGAAGGCCTTGAAATTTGTTCTGATTTTCTAGAGTAGCCGATTGATTTTCAGATGGATGAGAAAAATTCTCATCAAGTAGATCCAAATAGAATGAACCAGAATCCATTGAAATTTTCTCAGGCTTAAAAATAAAAAATAAATACTGAAGTAGTGATATTTTCTCAGGCTTGAAACGAAAAAAATAAGTACTGCAGAGATGAAAAGTAGTGAAGTAGTGAAGGTAGAAGAGATGAAAAGTAGTGAAGTAGTGAAGTAGTGAACAAGATGGTGGGTTTTGAAGAGTGAGAAACCGCCTCGGTAAATATAAAGACCGAAAATAAAATAATTAAATATAGCTATTCGTTTACCGTATCTGTTGGAAACTGATTTTTAATAAATAATAGGTAAATTTATTATTAACCGTTAAATACAGTATCTATTGGGGATGCTCTCAGGTGAGAGATCTAACCAAACCATTTATATAAATCTCTTAAAATTGGTAAAAGTATTCAAATAGATGAGAGATACAACAAAAAATTAACGGGAAAAGATCTAACAAAACTTGGATGAGATATAACCTAACTCAGTAAAACTAATCAAATTGAAACCATTTCAGATTCTTAAAATTTAAATGATATGCTTTGATGATTCTTTGATTATTTCTTTAAATAATTATAGATAATCCATCTTCCATAAGTAGACAGCCTATCTTACTAGGTATTTGGTTTCGAAAGAGATTAATCAAATTGACCTCTTTTACTTTTCTTGGTTTCTCTCTCGTTTTATTTTTTTATCATTTTTAATAAAGTTGTTTTTTCAATTCTGAAACACGCTATTATATAAAAAAATGTCTAACTTACCGAATTTCAAACTGAATTTTCATTACTTGATCTTAAAACATAAATTTTATGTTATAATATACGATTTGAAGTTCAAATTATAATAAAAACAAATAGTGTTTGTTAAGTTGTCATTTTTAAGGGTCGTAGCCATATATAAATATTTTTTCTTACGAATAACCCTAACATCTATATAATCACCTACATGATACATATTTTATCGATTATTTTTATTAAAAATAACTATTTTATCTATTTATTTTTATTAAATATGATCGCCAAAGACATCGATAAAACACGTGGCGAACTATAAATAAAATATGTGACGATGAGTGGAGGCGGCTTTCTGTCGAAACCAATAAGCTATAAGGAAGGATTTGGTCGGATAAGAAGATAGAAAGCATGGGAATCTTGTTCTTTTGAAACTTAGATCTGGAAGACACATTTCGCATAATCAAGCATCCATTTTGAGGGATCATAAATAACTCTTTTAGAGAATGAAAAACAAAAATACAAAAATGCAAAAAAAAAAACATACAAAAAGCCTTTTTTATTCTAAAAAATATTATTAACAAACCCTAAGTCTAGTTAGTCCCTCCAATCAAACCTTTAAGCTTTTGAACCTGCGTGAGATCCAAAAATGTTGTTTGTGCAATCAAGTTAGAAGGCAAATCATTTCCAAAGATATTTGTCGGTAAAATCTGGAAACCCGGAGATTCGCTGCTCCAGCTAACAATTCCCGAAGCCGGTGTAGTTCCATTATTCACCACAAAATGCAACAACCCTTTAGGAACAACAAAAGCATCTCCGCCCTGTAGAGTTTTTGTGTAAACTTTGTTAGCAGTACTGGAGACAAATCCGATACTCACCGAGCCTTCTAGCAAAACCACAAACTCTGTACCATGAGGATGTGTGTGCATTGGAAACACACCACCAGCCCCTATATCAAAACGAGCCATGGCAATGCCAAGACCGTTTAGACCGGGGACTTCTCCGAGTAATGCTAGTCTTACCCCAGCTTTGACAAAATTTGAGGTGTTAGTAACTATGTTAAGACCCGAGGTTGAAAAATCATCTACCGTAACAGTATTGGGATCTTTACAATTGTAACCGCTGGGACCTTGAGGGGCTTTTGTGTCTGCTACGCAGAAATCTTGGACAGTGGCGTAAGAAGTAGAGAAAAACAGAACACAAAAAAAGACTAGCGAGGAGGCAGGAGTGATCATTCTTGTCATACTTGTTTTGTTTTAGTGTTCTCTACTTTGTGTTTTGTGTGGTTGTCTGTTGTTCTTGTGTTATTTTATAGAGAAGACATTCATGTATAGACATAGCAACTTATTAGTGCCATTTATTTCCATACGATTTCAGATTATACGTTACAGATTCTTGTTAGGAAAATATATAAATTATTGTTTATGAATTTCATTTTATTTCCAAAATTTGAATGGGCAAACCAACATAAAATCCTATCTTGAATTGTGCTCAAATTAAGAATTGTCAAAAGAACATAAATTCTCTTTGATAAATAAATAGATAAGAAATCCCCTATTTCTCAAACTATCTACTTTATTAATTATTAGTTGTTTTAAATGAAGATCATACTCCTATTATTCGACCAGATATTTGCATTCTTTTTTCGTGAGTGCATAATCACTAAGACGTAGGAGAGTATAATTGGACTAAACTATATCTAATAACCTTATTATCCAAAATGTTAACTCTCTTCTCTCACCTTTATCCCTTTTACTAAGTTTTTTTGTTTTCGTTTCAAAATATATTTATTTCTTTGTTTTCGGATAACCACACCCGATTTTACAATTGACGCAGTAAATTAATTTCTTAATTTATTAAATCGTGGCCGTCCATCACGACATAGTAAAACAAATTATACTTCAAGTTGTGAAGCCTTTGAATATGAGGTCTAGTTTTGGCATTTCTTAATCCAAAAGCAAAACACTATAACTTTTGCTATCTATGTGACTTGGAGACATCTCTCTGGGAGGCGTTCTTGCAGATTAAATTCCACAAGATATGTCAAAAAAACTAGATAATGGAGAACTCAAAGCAAACGAGTAAGTTTATTTGTTGTATACTTCGTTTATTCAATAGGAATATGGCAAAGGATTTTGTGTTTTCAGTTGTATTATGACCGATTCATCAATTGATATTAGAGTCTGTAAAATCCCTTTGTGATTGGAAGACTTTTATCTTCTTTTATTTCTCTTTCAAGTTTTTGATATGTGCTAATCAAGCTTAAAGTCATTTGTGGATTTAAAAAACTGGATAATAAAGAACTCAAAATAAAAATGTAAGAAAATTAGGTTTATTTTCCTCTATTCAATAAGAAAATCACAATGCCTTTTAGGTTTCCTGCAGTTTGATGATCTATCCGTCATTTTTAAACTAAATGAACATATAATTCTCTGATAAAAATCTAACTTATGTCACATTTAATCTATTTAACGAGCTACATAATGAAATTCACTGCGAAGCCGTGGAATAGATGTGTCTTGATGATTTTTTTTTCTTTTTTCCATTTATGAAAAAAAAACAACGTTGGATAATTGAAATAAAAATCATTGTTCTTTCAAGAATATATTTTCAAATTCAATAACACCCATAAAAACATATCAAATTAGAAATAAAAAAAATTAATGAGTAAAAAAAGGAAAACAAAGATTTATAAATAAATTAATATACTATATACTTAGATTTGCAGAGTGAGGAATCTAGTAGTTTCCATATAATATAATATGTTCGACTGTAAAACTATTGTGTTTTATTTTTTAGTAATATATATGTGTATATATATAGTATTAATCGCGTATCAACATACATTATTTTATTATGAATATTATGATTCTCGCTATCAGAAAATTATAATTATAGAATAAATAGTTATATTCTTTATTAATAGTTGTTTCAATCTTTTAGAAGTTCTCTAAAGAGAGAGATGAGATAGATTACAATTTTTAGAGTTTTATGATGAGAGATCTAACCAAACTATTTATATAAATCTCTTAAAATTGGTAAAAATATTCAAATAGATGAGAGATACAACAAAAAATTAACGGAAAAAGATCTAACAAAACTTGGATGAGATTAACCTAACTCAGTAAAACTAATCAAATTGAAACCATTTCAGATTCTCAAAATATAAATGATATACTTTGATGATTCTCTGATTATTTCTTTAAATAATTATGGACAATCCATCTTCCATAAGTAGACAGTCTATCTTACTAGATATTTGGTTTCGAAAGAGAATAATCATGGTGCGATGATGATGTGACTGGACTACCAGCCGAGGTGATCTGCCATAAGTTATCGGTCTGATATGATGTGGGACCATTAGTACAAATAATGAGGAATTTTTCCAAATAAAAATTTGATGTTATAGTGCAAGAGGTTGATCGGTTAACCAAAATTGGGCATATCAAAGAATCTCAATACCCTTTGTGGACAGCTAATCCCGTTTTAATCAAGAAAAAATATAAAAAATAGCGCATGTGTATTGACTTCACCGATCTTAATAGAGCATGTCCTAAAGATATTTTTTCAGTTCCGCGCATAGATCATCTAGTGGATTCTACATCACGTAACAAGTTATCCTTTATGGATCCTTTTTCAGAGTATATCAGATACAGGTGAATCTGAATGATCAAGATCATATTATCTTTATTACTGATAGAGGGCTTCATTGCTATAAGGTGATGCCATCTGGGTTGAAGAATGTTGTAGCTACTTATCAACGGTTGGTAAATAAAACATTTGCTAACCAAATTGGCAGAAATATGGAAGTATATATAGATGACATGATGGTGAACACCTCGAGGAAGAAGATCACATAACTGATCTTCAAGAAACTTTATCTAACTTAGACACTATCAACTTGAAGTTGAACCCTGAAAATGTACTTTTGGAGTCCGAACTGGAAAGTTTCTTGGATATGTCGTAAGTTAAAAATGGATTCAGGCCGATCCAGATTAGTTGAATGCTTTATTAGTCATGGATCCCGCTCGGATTACCAAAGAATTCCAGAAAATAATCGAGCGGTTGGATGCTTCACCTAATACATTGTTCAAACCCATTCAATGATATAAACTTTATATATTTAGTTGTATCAGAGTATGCAGTAGCTGTTGTGTGAGTAAAGGAAGTGGATAATTACCCCCGTCTGGTGTATTACATAAGTAAGAGTTTATTGGAAGCTGAGAAAATGTATTTGAAATTAGAGAAATTAGCCCTAGAATTGGTGATAGCGACCATGAAAATGAGGCCATATTTTCAAGCACATTCGATCACGGTTCGAACATCTTTTCTTTTAAAGAATGTTCTACAAAAAGCTGTCATATCAGGGAGAATGACTAAGTGGTCAGTCGAGCTTGGAGACTATGATATTGATTTGGCACCCCAAACTGCAATCAAGGGTCAAGTTATAGTTGATTTCCTGATATAATTTCATATTAAATGGTCATGCGAAGAAGCTTAAGAAAAAAATGTTAAGAAAGAGTAGGTAATCTGAACAAACGGTGGGTCTCATGGTGGGATATGGAGCTGGAATTTGTCTAACATCCCCTTGTAGTGACATTATGTACCAAGCTATATGTTTTGGTTTTATGGCATCCAATAATGAATCAGAATATGAACCAGTTATAGCTGGTTTACGATTGGCTCAATTATATGGAGCAAAGAGGGTCTGGTTACTAAGTGATTCTCAGTTACTTATTCATCAGGCTCAGGGGCAATCTGAAACTAAAAACGATCAGTTGATGAAGTATCTGCAAGTGTTGAAGGAAGTAGCCATAATTTTTAAAAGCTTCTGGTATGAGCATGTCCCTAGGTATGAGCATACTATGGCAGATTCCTTAGCTACCATCGTCTACTCTGAAGTGTACCCACGGATCCTTATGCAAGAATGTCCATCCATAGGCTCAGGTCAAGGAAAAGAGGGCGGAGTTGAAGAAAATATGAACATATCTGGCATACAATCCAAAAATTGGAGGTACGAAATACAACAATTTATTACTGATATAGTTCTACCTTCAAATAAATTTTGGCTAAAAAATTGAAGCACAAAGCTCGTGGTTTCCTGGTGTTAAGAGAAATTATTTACAAAAAATATTTTACCACGTCTCTTATACATTGACGACGGTTTGAAGAGTCCCAAAATATTCTATATGAATTACATGATGGAGAAGGGTCAGTGCATTGTGGTTATACAGCTTTAACCATGAGAGTTTTGTTAGATGGATACTACTGGCCTACTATAAAGGCAGATGCCAAAGATATGGTCATAATATGTGATCTTTTCCAGAAATATGGGAATGAAATCCATGTGCCAGCACTTCCCATGGATTCAATATCTGAGCCCATACCTTTTGATAGATGGGGTTTGGAATTAATTGGACCTCTTCATATGGCCTCCGGAGGGTATCAAACGATAAACGTGGCAATAGACTATTTCTCTAAATATATCGAAGCTGCCCCACTAGTTGGAACCACCTCTAAGACAGTTATGTAATTTATCATATCTAACATATATTTTCAATTCGGAATTCCTCAGCATATTACTACAGACAATGGGCCACATTTTGACAATAAAAACATGGAAACGTTTTGCACTTCCAGAGGAATTCAATATTTCTTTTCTTCTCCTTTCCATCCTCGGGAAAATGGGCAGGTTGAAGTTTCTAATCGGACAATTTTAACAGGGTTAAAAAATAATCTTGAAGGAGGTGCAGGGAAATGACTAAGATATTTGCAAGAAGTATTGTGGGCTTACCGAACTACTCCTTATACAGCTACTCAAGAATCACCTTTTTCGTTTGTGTATGGGATATATGCATTCATACATATAGAAGCTACTTTGTCCTCATTCTAGATACAAAACTATTCCGAACAAAGTAACGATATGATAGTAAGGAATCAGTTGGATTTGTTTGAAAAAAGAAGAGTAAAGAAACATTTGAGAGCAGCACACTACTAAGGTTTGATGAGAAGTAGGTTTGCATCTAAAGTAACAAAAATATTTCCAAATAGGGACAAAGAGTTGAGGAAAGTATTTTTACATACCAAAGAGAAAAGATTTGGGAACCTAGATGAAATGGGAAGGCCCATACATGGTACGTGAAAGAATCAAGCGAGGAACATATAGACTTGAAGACAAAGAAGGCGATATGTTGAAACACCCATGGAACATTGAGCATCTCAGGTTATACTTAGAATAAAAATTTCTTATAAATATTTACTTTGTCATACTTTTATGTAAATATTTAGAGGCATGCTCTTTCCTAACCTAGTGGCGCGGGGCGGTTTTAATGAGGTGTCCAGATTTAAATGAATATTATTTTATGCATTTTTAAAGAATCATAGTAGATACAAAGAGATCGGATGAATTAAACACCTATTAAACACCTTCGGCCTTTAAATGAAATATCTTTGAAGTGATCGGATGAATTAAACACCTATTAAACACCTTTGGTTCTTAAGTGAAATATCTTAGAAGTAGTCAGATGGATTAAACACTCATTTAAGACGTGGAAAAATTAAATACCCATTAAATATCTTTAGCCTTGAAATAAAATATTATTGAATGGCTCAGATATATTAAAGATTGGTTAAACATTACATTTTAGACCACCGGATTGGGTTAATCCATCTATACCACTTTTAAATATCATTTTTTAATAAAATTATAAAAAAACATAAGAGAGAAAAATGCATATGAAGAAAAAATACAACTTTAAAAACCAATTGAATCATCAGAAAATGTCTGATCCACCATTACACAAAATATCTTTGTCATCCAAAAACTTTTGTTTCAAACACAAAACTGAAAGTACAACAACTTTAGGGCTCGTTCCCTTCGGTTTTTTCCATACCTTCATCTTTCTCTTGTTTTTTCACTTTATCTTCATTATGCTTGGGGCTTTTGGTATCAGTACTTGAACTTTCATCAAGTCCCTCATCGGAATCAGAATCACTTGGTGAAAAAACTCCATGTTTATTACCATATGGCATCCTATGGAAAGGTATCTCATCGTATGGTACAAACTTCCACAGAGCTCTAAGGTTCTTTTTTGGAAAGGTATCATGGAATAAAAAGACCATGTCCGCTTTAAAACCCTCATCCCTCTTTTCCATAGAATCCACCACACCGGTAGCATACTTCTCAACACCGATAGTTGTTTCCAATTCGGAATATTTGGTCCATATGTCTCCTTAGGCAGTCCCAGTGCTCAGTTGATTTTTCTCTTCGCCTAAAGTCTCCACTTTTTGTTGTTCAACTGAAAGGGAATTCTTTAATTCTGATTGGAAGTGTTAAAAAATTAATGAGTAAAAAAAAGAAAACAAAGATTTATAAATAAATTAATATACTATATACTTAGAGTTGCAGATTGCGGAATCTAGTAGTTTCCATATAATATAATATGTACGATGGTAAAACTATTGTGTTTTATTTTTTAGTAATATATATATATAGTATTAATAGCGTATCAACATACATTATTTTATTACGAATATTATGATTCTCGCTATCAGAAAAATATACTTATAGAATAAATAGTTATATTCTTTATCATTGCACCTCAATCGTTGTTTCAATCTTTTAGAAGTTCTCTAAAGAGAGAGATAAGATAGATTACAATTTTTAGAGTTTTGAGGTGAGAGATCTAACCAAACCATTTATATAAATCTCTTAAAATTGGTAAAAGTATTCAAATAGATGAGAGATACAACAAAAAATTAACGGGAAAAGATCTAACAAAACTTGGATGAGATATAACCTAACTCAGTAAAACTAATCAAATTGAAACCATTTCAGATTCTTAAAATTTAAATGATATGCTTTGATGATTCTTTGATTATTTCTTTAAATAATTATAGATAATCCATCTTCCATAAGTAGACAGCCTATCTTACTAGGTATTTGGTTTCGAAAGAGATTAATCAAATTGACCTCTTTTACTTTTCTTGGTTTCTCTCTCGTTTTATTTTTTTATCATTTTTAATAAAGTTGTTTTTTCAATTCTGAAACACGCTATTATATAAAAAAATGTCTAACTTACCGAATTTCAAACTGAATTTTCATTACTTGATCTTAAAACATAAATTTTATGTTATAATATACGATTTGAAGTTCAAATTATAATAAAAACAAATAGTGTTTGTTAAGTTGTCATTTTTAAGGGTCGTAGCCATATATAAATATTTTTTCTTACGAATAACCCTAACATCTATATAATCACCTACATGATACATATTTTATCGATTTATTTTTATTAAAAATAACTATTTTATCTATTTATTTTTATTAAATATGATCGCCAAAGACATCGATAAAACACGTGGCGAACTATAAATAAAATATGTGACGATGAGTGGAGGCGGCTTTCTGTCGAAACCAATAAGCTATAAGGAAGGATTTGGTCGGATAAGAAGATAGAAAGCATGGGAATCTTGTTCTTTTGAAACTTAGATCTGGAAGACACATTTCACATAATCAAGCATCCATTTTGAGGGATCATAAATAACTCTTTTAGAGAATGAAAAACAAAAATACAAAAATGCAAAAAAAAAAACATACAAAGAGCCTTTTTTATTCTAAAAAATATTATTAACAAACCGTAAGTCTAGTTAGTCCCTCCAATCAAACCTTTAAGCTTTTGAACCTGCGTGACATCCAAAAATGTTGTTTGTGCAATCAAGTTAGAAGGCAAATCATTTCCAAAGATATTTGTCGGTAAAATCTGGAAACCCGGAGATTCGCTGCTCCAGCTAACAATTCCCGAAGCCGGTGTAGTTCCATTATTCACCACAAAATGCAACAACCCTTTAGGAACAACAAAAGCATCTCCGCCCTGTAGAGTTTTTGTGTAAACTTTGTTAGCAGTACTGGAGACAAATCCGATACTCACCGAGCCTTCTAGCAAAACCACAAACTCTGTACCATGAGGATGTGTGTGCATCGGAAACACACCACCAGCCCCTATATCAAAACGAGCCATGGCAATGCCAAGACCGTTTAGACCGGGGACTTCTCCGAGTAATGCTAGTCTTACCCCAGCTTTGACAAAATTTGAGGTGTTAGTAACTATGTTAAGACCCGAGGTTGAAAAATCATCTACCGTAACAGTATTGGGATCTTTACAATTGTAACCGCTGGGACCTTGAGGGGCTTTTGTGTCTGCTACGCAGAAATCTTAGACAGTGGCGTAAGAAGTAGAGAAAAACAGAACACAAAAAAAGACTAGCGAGGAGGCAGGAGTGATCATTCTTGTCATACTTGTTTTGTTTTAGTGTTCTCTACTTTGTGTTTTGTGTGATTGTCTGTTGTTCTTGTGTTATTTTATAGAGAAGACATTCATGCATAGACATAGCAACTTATTAGTGCCATTTATTTCCATACGATTTCAGATTATACGTTACAGATTCTTGTTAGGAAAATATATAAATTATTGTTTATGAATTTCATTTTATTTCCAAAATTTGAATGGGCAAACCAACATAAAATCCTATCTTGAATTGTGCTCAAATTAAGAATTGTCAAAAGAACATAAATTCTCTTTGATAAATAAATAGATAAGAAATCCCCTATTTCTCAAACTATCTACTTTATTAATTATTAGTTGTTTTAAATGAAGATCATACTCCTATTATTCGACCAGATATTTGCATTCTTTTTTGGTGAGTGCATAATCACTAAGACGTAGGAGAGTATAATTGGACTAAACTATATCTAATAACCTTATTATCCAAAATGTTAACTCTCTTCTCTCACCTTTATCCCTTTTACTAAGTTTTTTTGTTTTCGTTTCAAAATATATTTATTTCTTTGTTTTCGGATAACCACACGCGATTTTACAATTCACACATTAAATTAATTTCTTAATTTATCAAATTGTGGTCGTCCATCACGACATAGTAAAACAAATTATACTTCAAGTTGTGAAGCCTTTGAATATGAGGTCTAGTTTTGGCATTTCTTAATCCAAAAACAAAACACTATAACTTTTGCTATCTATGTGACTTGGAGACATCTCTCTGGGAGGCGTTCTTGCAGATTAAATTCCACAAGATATGTCAAAAAAACTAGATAATGGAGAACTCAAAGCAAACGAGTAAGTTTATTTGTTGTATACTTCGTTTATTCAATAGGAATATGGCAAAGGATTTTGTGTTTTCAGTTGTATTATGACCGATTCATCAATTGATATTAGAGTCTGTAAAATCCCTTTGTGATTGGAAGACTTTTATCTTCTTTTATTTCTCTTTCAAGTTTTTGATATGTGCTAATCAAGCTTAAAGTCATTTGTCGATTTAAAAAACTGGATAATAAAGAACTCAAAATAAAAATGTAAGAAAATTAGGTTTATTTTCCTCTATTCAATAAGAAAATCACAATGCCTTTTAGGTTTCCTGCAGTTTGATGATCTATCCGTCATTTTTAAACTAAATGAACATATAATTTTCTGATAAAAATCTAACTTATGTCACATTTAATCTATTTAACGAGCTACATAATGAAATTCACTGCGAAGCCGTGGAATAGATGTGTCTTGATGATTTTTTTTTTCTTTTTTCCATTTATGAAAAAAAAAACAACGTTGGATAATTGAAATAAAAATCATTGTTCTTTCAAGAATATATTTTCAAATTCAATAACACCCATAAAAACATATCAAATTAGAAATAAAAAAATTAATGAGTAAAAAAAGGAAAACAAAGATTTATAAACAAATTAATATACTATATACTTAGAGTTGCAGAGTGAGGAATCTAGTAGTTTCCATATAATATAATATGTTCGACTGTAAAACTATTGTGTTTTATTTTTTAGTAATATATATGTGTATATATATAGTATTAATCGTGTATCAACATACATTATTTTATTATGAATATTATGATTCTCGCTATCAGAAAATTATAATTATAGAATAAATAGTTATATTCTTTATTAATAGTTGTTTCAATCTTTTAGAAGTTCTCTAAGGAGAGAGATGAGATAGATTACAATTTTTAGAGTTTTATGATGAGAGATCTAACCAAACTATTTATATAAATCTCTTAAAATTGGTAAAAATATTCAAATAGATGAGAGATACAACAAAAAATTAACGGAAAAAGATCTAACAAAACTTGGATGAGATTAACCTAACTCAGTAAAACTAATCAAATTGAAACCATTTCAGATTCTCAAAATTTAAATGATATACTTTGATGATTCTCTGATTATTTCTTTAAATAATTATGGACAATCCATCTTCCATAAGTAGACAGCCTATCTTACTAGATATTTGGTTTCGAAAGAGAATAATCATGGTGCGATGATGATGTGACTGGACTACCAGCCGAGGTGATCTGCCATAAGTTATCGGTCTGATATGATGTGGGACCATTAGTACAAATAATGAGGAATTTTTCCAAATAAAAATTTGATGTTATAGTGCAAGAGGTTGATCGGTTAACCAAAATTGGGCATATCAAAGAATCTCAATACCCTTTGTGGACAGCTAATCCCGTTTTAATCAAGAAAAAATATAAAAAATAGCGCATGTGTATTGACTTCACCGATCTTAATAGAGCATGTCCTAAAGATATTTTTTCAGTTCCGCGCATAGATCATCTAGTGGATTCTACATCACGTAACAAGTTATCCTTTATGGATCCTTTTTCAGAGTATATCAGATACAGGTGGATCTGAATGATCAAGATCATATTATCTTTATTACTGATAGAGGGCTTCATTGCTATAAGGTGATGCCATCTGGGTTGAAGAATGTTGTAGCTACTTATCAACGGTTGGTAAATAAAACATTTGCTAACCAAATTGGCAGAAATATGGAAGTATATATAGATGACATGATGGTGAACACCTCGAGGAAGAAGATCACATAACTGATCTTCAAGAAAATTTATCTAACTTAGACACTATCAACTTGAAGTTGAACCCTGAAAATGTACTTTTGGAGTCCGAACTGGAAAGTTTCTTGGATATGTCGTAAGTTAAAAATGGATTCAGGCCGATCCAGATTAGTTGAATGCTTTATTAGTCATGGATCCCGCTCGGATTACCAAAGAATTCCAGAAAATAATCGAGCGGTTGGATGCTTCACCTAATACATTGTTCAAACCCATTCAATGATATAAACTTTATATATTTAGTTGTATCAGAGTATGCAGTAGCTGTTGTGTGAGTAAAGGAAGTGGATAATTACCCCCGTCTGGTGTATTACATAAGTAAGAGTTTATTGGAAGCTGAGAAAATGTATTTGAAATTAGAGAAATTAGCCCTAGAATTGGTGATAGCGACCATGAAAATGAGGCCATATTTTCAAGCACATTCGATCACGGTTCGAACATCTTTTCTTTTAAAGAATGTTCTACAAAAAGCTGTCATATCAGGGAGAATGACTAAGTGGTCAGTCGAGCTTGGAGACTATGATATTGATTTGGCACCCCAAACTGCAATCAAGGGTCAAGCTATAGTTGATTTCCTGATATAATTTCATATTAAATGGTCATGCGAAGAAGCTTAAGAAAAAAATGTTAAGAAAGAGTAGGTAATCTGAACAAACGGTGGGTCTCATGGTGGGATATGGAGCTGGAATTTGTCTAACATCCCCTTGTAGTGACATTATGTACCAAGCTATATGTTTTGGTTTTATGGCATCCAATAATGAATCAGAATATGAACCAGTTATAGCTGGTTTACGATTGGCTCAATTATATGGAGCAAAGAGGGTCTGGTTACTAAGTGATTCTCAGTTACTTATTCATCAGGCTCAGGGGCAATCTGAAACTAAAAACGATCAGTTGATGAAGTATCTGCAAGTGTTGAAGGAAGTAGCCATAATTTTTAAAAGCTTCTGGTATGAGCATGTCCCTAGGTATGAGCATACTATGGCAGATTCCTTAGCTACCATCGCCTACTCTGAAGTGTACCCATGGATCCTTATGCAAGAATGTCCATCCATAGGCTCAGGTCAAGGAAAAGAGGGCGGAGTTGAAGAAAATATGAACATATCTGGCATACAATCCAAAAATTGGAGGTACGAAATACAACAATTTATTACTGATATAGTTCTACCTTCAAATAAATTTTGGCTAAAAAATTGAAGTACAAAGCTCGTGGTTTCCTGGTGTTAAGAGAAATTATTTACAAAAAATATTTTACCACGTCTCTTATACATTGACGACGGTTTGAAGAGTCCCAAAATATTCTATATGAATTACATGATGGAGAAGGGTCAGTGCATTGTGGTTATACAGCTTTAACCATGAGAGTTTTGTTAGATGGATACTACTAGCCTACTATAAAGGCAGATGCCAAAGATATGGTCATAATATGTGATCTTTTCCAGAAATATGGGAATGAAATCCATGTGCCAGCACTTCCCATGGATTCAATATCTGAGCCCATACCTTTTGATAGATGGGGTTTGGAATTAATTGGACCTCTTCATATGGCCTCCGGAGGGTATCAAACGATAAACGTGGCAATAGACTATTTCTCTAAATATATCGAAGCTGCCCCACTAGTTGGAACCACCTCTAAGACAGTTATGTAATTTATCATATCTAACATATATTTTCAATTCGGAATTCCTCAGCATATTACTACAGACAATGGGCCACATTTTGACAATAAAAACATGGAAACGTTTTGCACTTCCAGAGGAATTCAATATTTCTTTTCTTCTCCTTTCCATCCTCAGGAAAATGGGCAGGTTGAAGTTTCTAATCGGACAATTTTAACAGGGTTAAAAAATAATCTTGAAGGAGGTGCAGGGAAATGGCTAAGGTATTTGCAAGAAGTATTGTGGGCTTACCGAACTACTCCTTATACAGCTACTCAAGAATCACCTTTTTCGTTTGTGTATGGGATAGATGCATTCATACATATAGAAGCTACTTTGTCCTCATTCTAGATACAAAACTATTCCGAACAAAGTAACGATATGATAGTAAGGAATCAGTAGGATTTGTTTGAAAAAAGAAGAGTAAAGAAACATTTGAGAGCAGCACACTACTAAGGTTTGATGAGAAGTAGGTTTGCATCTAAAGTAAAAAAAATATTTCCAAATAGGGACAAAGAGTTGAGGAAAGTATTTTTACATACCAAAGAGAAAAGATTTGGGAACCTAGATGAAATGGGAAGGCCCATACATGGTACGTGAAAGAATCAAGCGAGGAACATATAGACTTGAAGACAAAGAAGGCGATATGTTGAAACACCCATGGAACATTGAGCATCTCAGGTTATACTTAGAATAAAAATTTCTTATAAATATTTACTTTGTCATACTTTTATGTAAATATTTAGAGGCATGCTCTTTCCTACCCTAGTGGCGCGGGGCGGTTTTAATGAGGTGTCCAGATTTAAATGAATATTATTTTATGCATTTTTAAAGAATCATAGTAGATACAAAGAGATCGGATGAATTAAACACCTATTAAACACCTTCGGCCTTTAAATGAAATATCTTTGAAGTGATCGGATGAATTAAACACCTATTAAACACCTTTGGTTCTTAAGTGAAATATCTTAGAAGTAGTCAGATGGATTAAACACTCATTTAAGACGTGGAAAAATTAAATACCCATTAAATATCTTTAGCCTTGAAATAAAATATTATTGAATGGCTCAGATATATTAAAGATTGGTTAAACATTACATTTTAGACCACCGGATTGGGTTAATCCATCTATACCACTTTTAAATATCATTTTTTAATAAAATTATAAAAAAACATAAGAGAGAAAAATGTATATGAAGAAAAAATACAACTTTAAAAACCAATTGAATCATCAGAAAATGTGTGATCCACCATTACACAAAATATCTTTGTCATCCAAAAACTTTTGTTTCAAACACAAAACTGAAAGTACAACAACTTTAGGGCTTGTTCCCTTCGGTTTTTCCATACCTTCATCTTTCTCTTGTTTTTTCACTTTATCTTCATTATGCTTGGGGCTTTTGGCATCAGTACTTGAACTTTCATCAAGTCCCTCATCGGAATCAGAATCACTTGGTGAAAAAACTCCATGTTTATTACCATATGACATCCTATGGAAAGGTATCTCATCGTATGGTACAAACTTCCACAGAGCTCTAAGGTTCTTTTTTGGAAAGGTATCATGGAATAAAAAGACCATGTCCGCTTTAAAACCCTCATCCCTCTTTTCCATAGAATCCACCACACCGGTAGCATACTTCTCCACACCGGTAGTTGTTTCCAGTTCGGAATATTTGGTCCATATGTCTCCTTAGGCAGTCCCAGTGATCAGTTGATTTTTCTCTTCGCCTAAAGTCTCCACTTTTTGTTGTTCAACTGAAAGGGAATTCTTTAATTCTGATTGGAAGTGTTAAAAAATTAATGAGTAAAAAAAAAACAAAGATTTATAAATAAATTAATATACTATATACTTAGAGTTGCAGATTGCGGAATCTAGTAGTTTCCATATAATATAATATGTCCGATGGTAAAACTATTGTGTTTTATTTTTTAGTAATATATATATATATATATAGTATTAATAGCGTATCAACATACATTATTTTATTACGAATATTATGATTCTCGCTATCAGAAAAATATACTTATAGAATAAATAGTTATATTCTTTATCATTGCACGTGAATCGTTGTTTCAATCTTTTAGAAGTTCTCTAAAGAGAGAGATAAGATAGATTACAATTTTTAGAGTTTTGAGGTGAGAGATCTAACCAAACCATTTATATAAATCTCTTAAAATTGGTAAAAGTATTCAAATAGATGAGAGATACAACAAAAAATTAACGGGAAAAGATCTAACAAAACTTGGATGAGATATAACCTAACTCAGTAAAACTAATCAAATTGAAACCATTTCAGATTCTTAAAATTTAAATGATATGCTTTGATGATTCTTTGATTATTTCTTTAAATAATTATAGATAATCCATCTTCCATAAGTAGACAACCTATCTTACTAGGTATTTGGTTTCGAAAGAGATTAATCAAATTGACCTCTTTTACTTTTCTTGGTTTCTCTCTCGTTTTATTTTTTTATCATATTTAATAAAGTTGTTTTTTCAATTCTGAAACACGCTATTATATAAAAAAATGTCTAACTTACCGAATTTCAAACTGAATTTTCATTACTTGATCTTAAAACATAAATTTTATGTTATAATATACGATTTGAAGTTCAAATTATAATAAAAACAAATAGTGTTTGTTAAGTTGTCATTTTAAGGGTCGTAGCCATATATAAATATTTTTTCTTACGAATAACCCTAACATCTATATAATCACCTACATGATACATATTTTATCGATTTATTTTTATTAAAAATAACTATTTTATCTATTTATTTTTATTAAATATGATCGCCAAAGACATCGATAAAACACGTGGCGAACTATAAATAAAATATGTGACGATGAGTGGAGGCGGCTTTCTGTCGAAACCAATAAGCTATAAGGAAGGATTTGGTCGGATAAGAAGATAGAAAGCATGGGAATCTTGTTCTTTTGAAACTTAGATCTGGAAGACACATTTCACATAATCAAGCATCCATTTTGAGGGATCATAAATAACTCTTTTAGAGAATGAAAAACAAAAATACAAAAATGCAAAAAAAAAAACATACAAAGAGCCTTTTTTATTCTAAAAAATATTATTAACAAACCGTAAGTCTAGTTAGTCCCTCCAATCAAACCTTTAAGCTTTTGAACCTGCGTGACATCCAAAAATGTTGTTTGTGCAATCAAGTTAGAAGGCAAATCATTTCCAAAGATATTTGTCGGTAAAATCTGGAAACCCGGAGATTCGCTGCTCCAGCTAACAATTCCCGAAGCCGGTGTAGTTCCATTATTCACCACAAAATGCAACAACCCTTTAGGAACAACAAAAGCATCTCCGCCCTGTAGAGTTTTTGTGTAAACTTTGTTAGCAGTACTGGAGACAAATCCGATACTCACCGAGCCTTCTAGCAAAACCACAAACTCTGTACCATGAGGATGTGTGTGCATTGGAAACACACCACCAGCCCCTATATCAAAGCGAGCCATGGCAATGCCAAGACCGTTTAGACCGGGGACTTCTCCGAGTAATGCTAGTCTTACCCCAGCTTTGACAAAATTTGAGGTGTTAGTAACTATGTTAAGACCCGAGGTTGAAAAATCATCTACCGTAACAGTATTGGGATCTTTACAATTGTAACCGCTGGGACCTTGACGGGCTTTTGTGTCTGCTACGCAGAAATCTTGGACAGTGGCGTAAGAAGTAGAGAAAAACAGAACACAAAAAAAGACTAGCGAGGAGGCAGGAGTGATCATTCTTGTCATACTTGTTTTGTTTTAGTGTTCTCTACTTTGTGTTTTGTGTGATTGTCTGTTGTTCTTGTGTTATTTTATAGAGAAGACATTCATGTATAGACATAGCAACTTATTAGTGCCATTTATTTCCATACGATTTCAGATTATACGTTACAGATTCTTGTTAGGAAAATATATAAATTATTGTTTATGAATTTCATTTTATTTCCAAAATTTGAATGGGCAAACCAACATAAAATCCTACCAACATAAAATCCTATCTTGAATTGTGCTCAAATTAAGAATTGTCAAAAGAAGATAAATTCTCTTTGATAAATAAATAGATAAGAAATCCCCTATTTCTCAAACTATCTACTTTATTAATTATTAGTTGTTTTAAATGAAGATCATACTCCTATTATCCGACCAGATATTTGCATTCTTTTTTCGTGAGTGCATAATCACTAAGACGTAGGAGAGTATAATTGGACTAAACTATATCTAATAACCTTATTATCCAAAATGTTAACTCTCTTCTCTCACCTTTATCCCTTTTACTAAGTTTTTTTGTTTTCGTTTCAAAATATATTTATTTCTTTGTTTTCGGATAACCACACCCGATTTTACAATTCACGCAGTAAATTAATTTCTTAATTTATTAAATCGTGGCCGTCCATCACGACATAGTAAAACAAATTATACTTCAAGTTGTGAAGCCTTTGAATATGAGGTCTAGTTTTGGCATTTCTTAATCCAAAAGCAAAACGCTATAACTTTTGCTATCTATGTGACTTGAGACATCTCTCTGGGAGGCGTTCTTGCAGATTAAATTCCACAAGATATGTCAAAAAAACTAGATAATGGAGAACTCAAAGCAAACGAGTAAGTTTCTTTGTTGTATACTTCGTTTATTCAATAGGAATATGGCAAAGGATTTTGTGTTTTCAGTTGTATTATGACCGATTCATCAATTGATATTAGAGTCTGTAAAATCCCTTTGTGATTGGAAGACTTTTATCTTCTTTTATTTCTCTTTCAAGTTTTTGATATGTGCTAATCAAGCTTAAAGTCATTTGTCGATTTAAAAAACTGGATAATAAAGAACTCAAAATAAAAATGTAAGAAAATTAGGTTTATTTTCCTCTATTCAATAAGAAAATCACAATGCCTTTTAGGTTTCCTGCAGTTTGATGATCTATCCGTCATTTTTAAACTAAATGAACATATAATTTTCTGATAAAAATCTAACTTATGTCACATTTAATCTATTTAACGAGCTACATAATGAAATTCACTGCGAAGCCGTGGAATAGATGTGTCTTGATGATTTTTTTTTCTTTTTTCCATTTATGAAAAAAAAAAACGTTGGATAATTGAAATAAAAATCATTGTTCTTTCAAGAATATATTTTCAAATTCAATAACACCCATAAAAACATATCAAATTAGAAATAAAAAAATTAATGAGTAAAAAAAGGAAAACAAAGATTTATAAATAAATTAATATACTATATACTTAGAGTTGCAGAGTGAGGAATCTAGTAGTTTCCATATAATATAATATGTTCGACTGTAAAACTATTGTGTTTTATTTTTTAGTAATATATATGTGTATATATATAGTATTAATCGCGTATCAACATACATTATTTTATTGTGAATATTATGATTCTCGCTATCAGAAAATTATAATTATAGAATAAATAGTTATATTCTTTATTAATAGTTGTTTCAATCTTTTAGAAGTTCTCTAAGGAGAGAGATGAGATAGATTACAATTTTTAGAGTTTTATGATGAGAGATCTAACCAAACTATTTATATAAATCTCTTAAAATTGGTAAAAATATTCAAATAGATGAGAGATACAACAAAAAATTAACGGAAAAAGATCTAACAAAACTTGGATGAGATTAACCTAACTCAGTAAAACTAATCAAATTGAAACCATTTCAGATTCTCAAAATTTAAATGATATACTTTGATGATTCTCTGATTATTTCTTTAAATAATTATGGACAATCCATCTTCCATAAGTAGACAGCCTATCTTACTAGATATTTGGTTTCGAAAGAGAATAATCATGGTGCGATGATGATGTGACTGGACTACCAGCCGAGGTGATCTGCCATAAGTTATCGGTCTGATATGATGTGGGACCATTAGTACAAATAATGAGGAATTTTTCCAAATAAAAATTTGATGTTATAGTGCAAGAGGTTGATCGGTTAACCAAAATTGGGCATATCAAAGAATCTCAATACCCTTTGTGGACAGCTAATCCCGTTTTAATCAAGAAAAAATATAAAAAATAGCGCATGTGTATTGACTTCACCGATCTTAATAGAGCATGTCCTAAAGATATTTTTTCAGTTCCGCGCATAGATCATCTAGTGGATTCTACATCACGTAACAAGTTATCCTTTATGGATCCTTTTTCAGAGTATATCAGATACAGGTGGATCTGAATGATCAAGATCATATTATCTTTATTACTGATAGAGGGCTTCATTGCTATAAGGTGATGCCATCTGGGTTGAAGAATGTTGTAGCTACTTATCAACGGTTGGTAAATAAAACATTTGCTAACCAAATTGGCAGAAATATGGAAGTATATATAGATGACATGATGGTGAACACCTCGAGGAAGAAGATCACATAACTGATCTTCAAGAAAATTTATCTAACTTAGACACTATCAACTTGAAGTTGAACCCTGAAAATGTACTTTTGGAGTCCGAACTGGAAAGTTTCTTGGATATGTCGTAAGTTAAAAATGGATTCAGGCCGATCCAGATTAGTTGAATGCTTTATTAGTCATGGATCCCGCTCGGATTACCAAAGAATTCCAGAAAATAATCGAGCGGTTGGATGCTTCACCTAATACATTGTTCAAACCCATTCAATGATATAAACTTTATATATTTAGTTGTATCAGAGTATGCAGTAGCTGTTGTGTGAGTAAAGGAAGTGGATAATTACCCCCGTCTGGTGTATTACATAAGTAAGAGTTTATTGGAAGCTGAGAAAATGTATTTGAAATTAGAGAAATTAGCCCTAGAATTGGTGATAACGACCATGAAAATGAGGCCATATTTTCAAGCACATTCGATCACGGTTCGAACATCTTTTCTTTTAAAGAATGTTCTACAAAAAGCTGTCATATCAGGGAGAATGACTAAGTGGTCAGTCGAGCTTGGAGACTATGATATTGATTTGGCACCCCAAACTGCAATCAAGGGTCAAGCTATAGTTGATTTCCTGATATAATTTCATATTAAATGGTCATGCGAAGAAGCTTAAGAAAAAAATGTTAAGAAAGAGTAGGTAATCTGAACAAACGGTGGGTCTCATGGTGGGATATGGAGCTGGAATTTGTCTAACATCCCCTTGTAGTGACATTATGTACCAAGCTATATGTTTTGGTTTTATGGCATCCAATAATGAATCAGAATATGAACCAGTTATAGCTGGTTTACGATTGGCTCAATTATATGGAGCAAAGAGGGTCTGGTTACTAAGTGATTCTCAGTTACTTATTCATCAGGCTCAGGGGCAATCTGAAACTAAAAACGATCAGTTGATGAAGTATCTGCAAGTGTTGAAGGAAGTAGCCATAATTTTTAAAAGCTTCTGGTATGAGCATGTCCCTAGGTATGAGCATACTATGGCAGATTCCTTAGCTACCATCGCCTACTCTGAAGTGTACCCATGGATCCTTATGCAAGAATGTCCATCCATAGGCTCAGGTCAAGGAAAAGAGGGCGGAGTTGAAGAAAATATGAACATATCTGGCATACAATCCAAAAATTGGAGGTACGAAATACAACAATTTATTACTGATATAGTTCTACCTTCAAATAAATTTTGGCTAAAAAATTGAAGTACAAACCTCGTGGTTTCCTGGTGTTAAGAGAAATTATTTACAAAAAATATTTTACCACGTCTCTTATACATTGACGACGGTTTGAAGAGTCCCAAAATATTCTATATGAATTACATGATGGAGAAGGGTCAGTGCATTGTGGTTATACAGCTTTAACCATGAGAGTTTTGTTAGATAGATACTACTAGCCTACTATAAAGGCAGATGCCAAAGATATGGTCATAATATGTGATCTTTTCCAGAAATATGGGAATGAAATCCATGTGCCAGCACTTCCAATGGATTCAATATCTGAGCCCATACCTTTTGATAGATGGGGTTTGGAATTAATTGGACCTCTTCATATGGCCTCCGGAGGGTATCAAACGATAAACGTGGCAATAGACTATTTCTCTAAATATATCGAAGCTGCCCCACTAGTTGGAACCACCTCTAAGACAGTTATGTAATTTATCATATCTAACATATATTTTCAATTCGGAATTCCTCAGCATATTACTACAGACAATGGGCCACATTTTGACAATAAAAACATGGAAACGTTTTGCACTTCCAGAGGAATTCAATATTTCTTTTCTTCTCCTTTCCATCCTCAGGAAAATGGGCAGGTTGAAGTTTCTAATCGGACAATTTTAACAGGGTTAAAAAATAATCTTGAAGGAGGTGCAGGGAAATGGCTAAGGTATTTGCAAGAAGTATTGTGGGCTTACCGAACTACTCCTTATACAGCTACTCAAGAATCACCTTTTTCGTTTGTGTATGGGATAGATGCATTCATACATATAGAAGCTACTTTGTCCTCATTCTAGATACAAAACTATTCCGAACAAAGTAACGATATGATAGTAAGGAATCAGTTGGATTTGTTTGAAAAAAGAAGAGTAAAGAAACATTTGAGAGCAGCACACTACTAAGGTTTGATGAGAAGTAGGTTTGCATCTAAAGTAAAAAAAATATTTCCAAATAGGGACAAAGAGTTGAGGAAAGTATTTTTACATACCAAAGAGAAAAGATTTGGGAACCTAGATGAAATGGGAAGGCCCATACATGTAACGTGAAAGAATCAAGCGAGGAACATATAGACTTGAAGACAAAGAAGGCGATATGTTGAAACACCCATGGAACATTGAGCATCTGAGGTTATACTTAGAATAAAAATTTCTTATAAATATTTACTTTGTCATACTTTTATGTAAATATTTAGAGGCATGCTCTTTCCTACCCTAGTGGCGCGGGGCGGTTTTAATGAGGTGTCCAGATTTAAATGAATATTATTTTATGCATTTTTAAAGAATCATAGTAGATACAAAGAGATCGGATGAATTAAACACCTATTAAACACCTTCGGCCTTTAAATGAAATATCTTTGAAGTGATCGGATGAATTAAACACCTATTAAACACCTTTGGTTCTTAAGTGAAATATCTTAGAAGTAGTCAGATGGATTAAACACTCATTTAAGACGTGGAAAAATTAAATACCCATTAAATATCTTTAGCCTTGAAATAAAATATTATTGAATGGCTCAGATATATTAAAGATTGGTTAAACATTACATTTTAGACCACCGGATTGGGTTAATCCATCTATACCACTTTTAAATATCATTTTTTAATAAAATTATAAAAAAACATAAGAGAGAAAAATGTATATGAAGAAAAAATACAACTTTAAAAACCAATTGAATCATCAGAAAATGTCTGATCCACCATTACACAAAATATCTTTGTCATCCAAAAACTTTTGTTTCAAACACAAAACTGAAAGTACAACAACTTTAGGGCTCGTTCCCTTCGGTTTTTTCCATACCTTCATCTTTCTCTTGTTTTTTCACTTTATCTTCATTATGCTTTGGGCTTTTGGCATCAGTACTTGAACTTTCATCAAGTCCCTCATCGGAATCAGAATCACTTGGTGAAAAAACTCCATGTTTATTACCATATGACATCCTATGGAAATGTATCTCATCGTATGGTACAAACTTCCACAGAGCTCTAAGGTTCTTTTTTGGAAAGGTATCATGGAATAAAAAGACCATGTCCGCTTTAAAACCCTCATCCCTCTTTTCCATAGAATCCACCACACCGGTAGCATACTTCTCCACACCGGTAGTTGTTTCCAGTTCGGAATATTTGGTCCATATGTCTCCTTAGGCAGTCCCAGTGATCAGTTGATTTTTCTCTTCGCCTAAAGTCTCCACTTTTTGTTGTTCAACTGAAAGGGAATTCTTTAATTCTGATTGGAAGTGTTAAAAAATTAATGAGTAAAAAAAAGAAAACAAAGATTTATAAATAAATTAATATACTATATACTTAGAGTTGCAGATTGCGGAATCTAGTAGTTTCCATATAATATAATATGTCCGATGGTAAAACTATTGTGTTTTATTTTTTAGTAATATATATATATATATATATAGTATTAATAGCGTATCAACATACATTATTTTATTACGAATATTATGATTCTCGCTATCAGAAAAATATACTTATAGAATAAATAGTTATATTCTTTATCATTGCACGTGAATCGTTGTTTCAATCTTTTAGAAGTTCTCTAAAGAGAGAGATAAGATAGATTACAATTTTTAGAGTTTTGAGGTGAGAGATCTAACCAAACCATTTATATAAATCTCTTAAAATTGGTAAAAGTATTCAAATAGATGAGAGATACAACAAAAAATTAACGGGAAAAGATCTAACAAAACTTGGATGAGATATAACCTAACTCAGTAAAACTAATCAAATTGAAACCATTTCAGATTCTTAAAATTTAAATGATATGCTTTGATGATTCTTTGATTATTTCTTTAAATAATTATAGATAATCCATCTTCCATAAGTAGACAACCTATCTTACTAGGTATTTGGTTTCGAAAGAGATTAATCAAATCGACCTCTTTTACTTTTCTTGGTTTCTCTCTCGTTTTATTTTTTTATCATTTTTAATAAAGTTGTTTTTTCAATTCTGAAACACGCTATTATATAAAAAAATGTCTAACTTACCGAATTTCAAACTGAATTTTCATTACTTGATCTTAAAACATAAATTTTATGTTATAATATACGATTTGAAGTTCAAATTATAATAAAAACAAATAGTGTTTGTTAAGTTGTCATTTTAAGGGTCGTAGCCATATATAAATATTTTTTCTTACGAATAACCCTAACATCTATATAATCACCTACATGATACATATTTTATCGATTTATTTTTATTAAAAATAACTATTTTATCTATTTATTTTTATTAAATATGATCGCCAAAGACATCGATAAAACACGTGCCGAACTATAAATAAAATATGTGACGATGAGTGGAGGCGGCTTTCTGTCGAAACCAATAAGCTATAAGGAAGGATTTGGTCGGATAAGAAGATAGAAAGCATGGGAATCTTGTTCTTTTGAAACTTAGATCTGGAAGACACATTTCACATAATCAAGCATCCATTTTGAGGGATCATAAATAACTCTTTTAGAGAATGAAAAACAAAAATACAAAAATGCAAAAAAAAAAACATACAAAGAGCATTTTTTATTCTAAAAAATATTATTAACAAACCGTAAGTCTAGTTAGTCCCTCCAATCAAACCTTTAAGCTTTTGAACCTGCGTGATATCCAAAAATGTTGTTTGTGCAATCAAGTTAGAAGGCAAATCATTTCCAAAGATATTTGTCGGTAAAATCTGGAAACCCGGAGATTCGCTGCTCCAGCTAACAATTCCCGAAGCCGGTGTAGTTCCATTATTCACCACAAAATGCAACAACCCTTTAGGAACAACAAAAGCATCTCCGCCCTGTAGAGTTTTTGTGTAAACTTTGTTAGCAGTACTGGAGACAAATCCGATACTCACCGAGCCTTCTAGCAAAACCACAAACTCTGTACCATGAGGATGTGTGTGCATTGGAAACACACCACCAGCCCCTATATCAAAGCGAGCCATGGCAATGCCAAGACCGTTTAGACCGGGGACTTCTCCGAGTAATGCTAGTCTTACCCCAGCTTTGACAAAATTTGAGGTGTTAGTAACTATGTTAAGACCCGAGGTTGAAAAATCATCTACCGTAACAGTATTGGGATCTTTACAATTGTAACCGCTGGGACCTTGAGGGGCTTTTGTGTCTGCTACGCAGAAATCTTGGACAGTGGCGTAAGAAGTAGAGAAAAACAGAACACAAAAAAAGACTAGCGAGGAGGCAGGAGTGATCATTCTTGTCATACTTGTTTTGTTTTAGTGTTCTCTACTTTGTGTTTTGTGTGATTGTCTGTTGTTCTTGTGTTATTTTATAGAGAAGACATTCATGTATAGACATAGCAACTTATTAGTGCCATTTATTTCCATACGATTTCAGATTATACGTTACAGATTCTTGTTAGGAAAATATATAAATTATTGTTTATGAATTTCATTTTATTTCCAAAATTTGAATGGGCAAACCAACATAAAATCCTACCAACATAAAATCCTATCTTGAATTGTGCTCAAATTAAGAATTGTCAAAAGAAGATAAATTCTCTTTGATAAATAAATAGATAAGAAATCCCCTATTTCTCAAACTATCTACTTTATTAATTATTAGTTGTTTTAAATGAAGATCATACTCCTATTATCCGACCAGATATTTGCATTCTTTTTTCGTGAGTGCATAATCACTAAGACGTAGGAGAGTATAATTGGACTAAACTATATCTAATAACCTTATTATCCAAAATGTTAACTCTCTTCTCTCACCTTTATCCCTTTTACTAAGTTTTTTTGTTTTCGTTTCAAAATATATTTATTTCTTTGTTTTCGGATAACCACACCCGATTTTACAATTCACGCAGTAAATTAATTTCTTAATTTATTAAATCGTGGCCGTCCATCACGACATAGTAAAACAAATTATACTTCAAGTTGTGAAGCCTTTGAATATGAGGTCTAGTTTTGGCATTTCTTAATCCAAAAGCAAAACACTATAACTTTTGCTATCTATGTGACTTGGAGACATCTCTCTGGGAGGCGTTCTTGCAGATTAAATTCCACAAGATATGTCAAAAAAACTAGATAATGGAGAACTCAAAGCAAACGAGTAAGTTTCTTTGTTGTATACTTCGTTTATTCAATAGGAATATGGCAAAGGATTTTGTGTTTTCAGTTGTATTATGACCGATTCATCAATTGATATTAGAGTCTGTAAAATCCCTTTGTGATTGGAAGACTTTTATCTTCTTTTATTTCTCTTTCAAGTTTTTGATATGTGCTAATCAAGCTTAAAGTCATTTGTCGATTTAAAAAACTGGATAATAAAGAACTCAAAATAAAAATGTAAGAAAATTAGGTTTATTTTCCTCTATTCAATAAGAAAATCACAATGCCTTTTAGGTTTCCTGCAGTTTGATGATCTATCCGTCATTTTTAAACTAAATGAACATATAATTTTCTGATAAAAATCTAACTTATGTCACATTTAATCTATTTAACGAGCTACATAATGAAATTCACTGCGAAGCCGTGGAATAGATGTGTCTTGATGATTTTTTTTTTCTTTTTTCCATTTATGAAAAAAAAACAACGTTGGATAATTGAAATAAAAATCATTGTTCTTTCAAGAATATATTTTCAAATTCAATAACACCCATAAAAACATATCAAATTAGAAATAAAAAAATTAATGAGTAAAAAAAGGAAAACAAAGATTTATAAATAAATTAATATACTATATACTTAGAGTTGCAGAGTGAGGAATCTAGTAGTTTCCATATAATATAATATGTTCGACTGTAAAACTATTGTGTTTTATTTTTTAGTAATATATATGTGTATATATATAGTATTAATCGCGTATCAACATACATTATTTTATTGTGAATATTATGATTCTCGCTATCAGAAAATTATAATTATAGAATAAATAATTATATTCTTTATTAATAGTTGTTTCAATCTTTTAGAAGTTCTCTAAGGAGAGAGATGAGATAGATTACAATTTTTAGAGTTTTATGATGAGAGATCTAACCAAACTATTTATATAAATCTCTTAAAATTGGTAAAAATATTCAAATAGATGAGAGATACAACAAAAAATTAACGGAAAAAGATCTAACAAAACTTGGATGAGATTAACCTAACTCAGTAAAACTAATCAAATTGAAACCATTTCAGATTCTCAAAATTTAAATGATATACTTTGATGATTCTCTGATTATTTCTTTAAATAATTATGGACAATCCATCTTCCATAAGTAGACAGCCTATCTTACTAGATATTTGGTTTCGAAAGAGAATAATCATGGTGCGATGATGATGTGACTGGACTACCAGCCGAGGTGATCTGCCATAAGTTATCGGTCTGATATGATGTGGGACCATTAGTACAAATAATGAGGAATTTTTCCAAATAAAAATTTGATGTTATAGTGCAAGAGGTTGATCGGTTAACCAAAATTGGGCATATCAAAGAATCTCAATACCCTTTGTGGACAGCTAATCCCGTTTTAATCAAGAAAAAATATAAAAAATAGCGCATGTGTATTGACTTCACCGATCTTAATAGAGCATGTCCTAAAGATATTTTTTCAGTTCCGCGCATAGATCATCTAGTGGATTCTACATCACGTAACAAGTTATCCTTTATGGATCCTTTTTCAGAGTATATCAGATACAGGTGGATCTGAATGATCAAGATCATATTATCTTTATTACTGATAGAGGGCTTCATTGCTATAAGGTGATGCCATCTGGGTTGAAGAATGTTGTAGCTACTTATCAACGGTTGGTAAATAAAACATTTGCTAACCAAATTGGCAGAAATATGGAAGTATATATAGATGACATGATGGTGAACACCTCGAGGAAGAAGATCACATAACTGATCTTCAAGAAAATTTATCTAACTTAGACACTATCAACTTGAAGTTGAACCCTGAAAATGTACTTTTGGAGTCCGAACTGGAAAGTTTCTTGGATATGTCGTAAGTTAAAAATGGATTCAGGCCGATCCAGATTAGTTGAATGCTTTATTAGTCATGGATCCCGCTCGGATTACCAAAGAATTCCAGAAAATAATCGAGCGGTTGGATGCTTTACCTAATACATTGTTCAAACCCATTCAATGATATAAACTTTATATATTTAGTTGTATTAGAGTATGCAGTAGCTGTTGTGTGAGTAAAGGAAGTGGATAATTACCCCCGTCTGGTGTATTACATAAGTAAGAGTTTATTGGAAGCTGAGAAAATGTATTTGAAATTAGAGAACTTAGCCCTAGAATTGGTGATAACGACCATGAAAATGAGGCCATATTTTCAAGCACATTCGATCACGGTTCGAACATCTTTTCTTTTAAAGAATGTTCTACAAAAAGCTGTCATATCAGGGAGAATGACTAAGTGGTCAGTCGAGCTTGGAGACTATGATATTGATTTGGCACCCCAAACTGCAATCAAGGGTCAAGCTATAGTTGATTTCCTGATATAATTTCATATTAAATGGTCATGCGAAGAAGCTTAAGAAAAAAATGTTAAGAAAGAGTAGGTAATCTGAACAAACGGTGGGTCTCATGGTGGGATATGGAGCTGGAATTTGTCTAACATCCCCTTGTAGTGACATTATGTACCAAGCTATATGTTTTGGTTTTATGGCATCCAATAATGAATCAGAATATGAACCAGTTATAGCTGGTTTACGATTGGCTCAATTATATGGAGCAAAGAGGGTCTGGTTACTAAGTGATTCTCAGTTACTTATTCATCAGGCTCAGGGGCAATCTGAAACTAAAAACGATCAGTTGATGAAGTATCTGCAAGTGTTGAAGGAAGTAGCCATAATTTTTAAAAGCTTCTGGTATGAGCATGTCCCTATGTATGAGCATACTATGGCAGATTCCTTAGCTACCATCGCCTACTCTGAAGTGTACCCATGGATCCTTATGCAAGAATGTCCATCCATAGGCTCAGGTCAAGGAAAAGAGGGCGGAGTTGAAGAAAATATGAACATATCTGGCATACAATCCAAAAATTGGAGGTACGAAATACAACAATTTATTACTGATATAGTTCTACCTTCAAATAAATTTTGGCTAAAAAATTGAAGTACAAACCTCGTGGTTTCCTGGTGTTAAGAGAAATTATTTACAAAAAATATTTTACCACGTCTCTTATACATTGACGACGGTTTGAAGAGTCCCAAAATATTCTATATGAATTACATGATGGAGAAGGGTCAGTGCATTGTGGTTATACAGCTTTAACCATGAGAGTTTTGTTAGATAGATACTACTAGCCTACTATAAAGGCAGATGCCAAAGATATGGTCATAATATGTGATCTTTTCCAGAAATATGGGAATGATATCCATGTGCCAGCACTTCCAATGGATTCAATATCTGAGCCCATACCTTTTGATAGATGGGGTTTGGAATTAATTGGACCTCTTCATATGGCCTCCGGAGGGTATCAAACGATAAACGTGGCAATAGACTATTTCTCTAAATATATCGAAGCTGCCCCACTAGTTGGAACCACCTCTAAGACAGTTATGTAATTTATCATATCTAACATATATTTTCAATTCGGAATTCCTCAGCATATTACTACAGACAATGGGCCACATTTTGACAATAAAAACATGGAAACATTTTGCACTTCCAGAGGAATTCAATATTTCTTTTCTTCTCCTTTCCATCCTCAGGAAAATGGGCAGGTTGAAGTTTCTAATCGGACAATTTTAACAGGGTTAAAAAATAATCTTGAAGGAGGTTCAGGGAAATGGCTAAGGTATTTGCAAGAAGTATTGTGGGCTTACCGAACTACTCCTTATACAGCTACTCAAGAATCACCTTTTTCGTTTGTGTATGGGATAGATGCATTCATACATATAGAAGCTACTTTGTCCTCATTCTAGATACAAAACTATTCCGAACAAAGTAACGATATGATAGTAAGGAATCAGTTGGATTTGTTTGAAAAAAGAAGAGTAAAGAAACATTTGAGAGCAGCACACTACTAAGGTTTGATGAGAAGTAGGTTTGCATCTAAAGTAAAAAAAATATTTCCAAATAGGGACAAAGAGTTGAGGAAAGTATTTTTACATACCAAAGAGAAAAGATTTGGGAACCTAGATGAAATGGGAAGGCCCATACATGTAACGTGAAAGAATCAAGCGAGGAACATATAGACTTGAAGACAAAGAAGGCGATATGTTGAAACACCCATGGAACATTGAGCATCTGAGGTTATACTTAGAATAAAAATTTCTTATAAATATTTACTTTGTCATACTTTTATGTAAATATTTAGAGGCATGCTCTTTCCTACCCTAGTGGCGCGGGGCGGTTATAATGAGGTGTCCAGATTTAAATGAATATTATTTTATGCATTTTTAAAGAATCATAGTAGATACAAAGAGATCGGATGAATTAAACACCTATTAAACACCTTCGGCCTTTAAATGAAATATCTTTGAAGTGATCGGATGAATTAAACACCTATTAAACACCTTTGGTTCTTAAGTGAAATATCTTAGAAGTAGTCAGATGGATTAAACACTCATTTAAGACGTGGAAAAATTAAATACCCATTAAATATCTTTAGCCTTGAAATAAAATATTATTGAATGGCTCAGATATATTAAAGATTGGTTAAACATTACATTTTAGACCACCGGATTGGGTTAATCCATCTATACCACTTTTAAATATCATTTTTTAATAAAATTATAAAAAAACATAAGAGAGAAAAATGTATATGAAGAAAAAATACAACTTTAAAAACCAATTGAATCATCAGAAAATGTCTGATCCACCATTACACAAAATATCTTTGTCATCCAAAAACTTTTGTTTCAAACACAAAACTGAAAGTACAACAACTTTAGGGCTCGTTCCCTTCGGTTTTTTCCATACCTTCATCTTTCTCTTGTTTTTTCACTTTATCTTCATTATGCTTGGGGCTTTTGGCATCAGTACTTGAACTTTCATCAAGTCCCTCATCGGAATCAGAATCACTTGGTGAAAAAACTCCATGTTTATTACCATATGACATCCTATGGAAAGGTATCTCATCGTATGGTACAAACTTCCACAGAGCTCTAAGGTTCTTTTTTGGAAAGGTATCATGGAATAAAAAGACCATGTCCGCTTTAAAACCCTCATCCCTCTTTTCCATAGAATCCACCACACCGGTAGCATACTTCTCCACACCGGTAGTTGTTTCCAGTTCGGAATATTTGGTCCATATGTCTCCTTAGGCAGTCCCAGTGATCAGTTGATTTTTCTCTTCGCCTAAAGTCTCCACTTTTTGTTGTTCAACTGAAAGGGAATTCTTTAATTCTGATTGGAAGTGTTAAAAAATTAATGAGTAAAAAAAAGAAAACAAAGATTTATAAATAAATTAATATACTATATACTTAGAGTTGCAGATTGCGGAATCTAGTAGTTTCCATATAATATAATATGTCCGATGGTAAAACTATTGTGTTTTATTTTTTAGTAATATATATATATATATATAGTATTAATAGCGTATCAACATACATTATTTTATTACGAATATTATGATTCTCGCTATCAGAAAAATATACTTATAGAATAAATAGTTATATTCTTTATCATTGCACGTGAATCGTTGTTTCAATCTTTTAGAAGTTCTCTAAAGAGAGAGATAAGATAGATTACAATTTTTAGAGTTTTGAGGTGAGAGATCTAACCAAACCATTTATATAAATCTCTTAAAATTGGTAAAAGTATTCAAATAGATGAGAGATACAACAAAAAATTAACGGGAAAAGATCTAACAAAACTTGGATGAGATATAACCTAACTCAGTAAAACTAATCAAATTGAAACCATTTCAGATTCTTAAAATTTAAATGATATGCTTTGATGATTCTTTGATTATTTCTTTAAATAATTATAGATAATCCATCTTCCATAAGTAGACAACCTATCTTACTAGGTATTTGGTTTCGAAAGAGATTAATCAAATTGACCTCTTTTACTTTTCTTGGTTTCTCTCTCGTTTTATTTTTTTATCATTTTTAATAAAGTTGTTTTTTCAATTCTGAAACACGCTATTATATAAAAAAATGTCTAACTTACCGAATTTCAAACTGAATTTTCATTACTTGATCTTAAAACATAAATTTTATGTTATAATATACGATTTGAAGTTCAAATTATAATAAAAACAAATAGTGTTTGTTAAGTTGTCATTTTAAGGGTCGTAGCCATATATAAATATTTTTTCTTACGAATAACCCTAACATCTATATAATCACCTACATGATACATATTTTATCGATTTATTTTTATTAAAAATAACTATTTTATCTATTTATTTTTATTAAATATGATCGCCAAAGACATCGATAAAACACGTGCCGAACTATAAATAAAATATGTGACGATGAGTGGAGGCGGCTTTCTGTCGAAACCAATAAGCTATAAGGAAGGATTTGGTCGGATAAGAAGATAGAAAGCATGGGAATCTTGTTCTTTTGAAACTTAGATCTGGAAGACACATTTCACATAATCAAGCATCCATTTTGAGGGATCATAAATAACTCTTTTAGAGAATGAAAAACAAAAATACAAAAATGCAAAAAAAAAAACATACAAAGAGCATTTTTTATTCTAAAAAATATTATTAACAAACCGTAAGTCTAGTTAGTCCCTCCAATCAAACCTTTAAGCTTTTGAACCTGCGTGATATCCAAAAATGTTGTTTGTGCAATCAAGTTAGAAGGCAAATCATTTCCAAAGATATTTGTCGGTAAAATCTGGAAACCCGGAGATTCGCTGCTCCAGCTAACAATTCCCGAAGCCGGTGTAGTTCCATTATTCACCACAAAATGCAACAACCCTTTAGGAACAACAAAAGCATCTCCGCCCTGTAGAGTTTTTGTGTAAACTTTGTTAGCAGTACTGGAGACAAATCCGATACTCACCGAGCCTTCTAGCAAAACCACAAACTCTGTACCATGAGGATGTGTGTGCATTGGAAACACACCACCAGCCCCTATATCAAAGCGAGCCATGGCAATGCCAAGACCGTTTAGACCGGGGACTTCTCCGAGTAATGCTAGTCTTACCCCAGCTTTGACAAAATTTGAGGTGTTAGTAACTATGTTAAGACCCGAGGTTGAAAAATCATCTACCGTAACAGTATTGGGATCTTTACAATTGTAACCGCTGGGACCTTGAGGGGCTTTTGTGTCTGCTACGCAGAAATCTTGGACAGTGGCGTAAGAAGTAGAGAAAAACAGAACACAAAAAAAGACTAGCGAGGAGGCAGGAGTGATCATTCTTGTCATACTTGTTTTGTTTTAGTGTTCTCTACTTTGTGTTTTGTGTGATTGTCTGTTGTTCTTGTGTTATTTTATAGAGAAGACATTCATGTATAGACATAGCAACTTATTAGTGCCATTTATTTCCATACGATTTCAGATTATACGTTACAGATTCTTGTTAGGAAAATATATAAATTATTGTTTATGAATTTCATTTTATTTCCAAAATTTGAATGGGCAAACCAACATAAAATCCTACCAACATAAAATCCTATCTTGAATTGTGCTCAAATTAAGAATTGTCAAAAGAAGATAAATTCTCTTTGATAAATAAATAGATAAGAAATCCCCTATTTCTCAAACTATCTACTTTATTAATTATTAGTTGTTTTAAATGAAGATCATACTCCTATTATCCGACCAGATATTTGCATTCTTTTTTCGTGAGTGCATAATCACTAAGACGTAGGAGAGTATAATTGGACTAAACTATATCTAATAACCTTATTATCCAAAATGTTAACTCTCTTCTCTCACCTTTATCCCTTTTACTAAGTTTTTTTGTTTTCGTTTCAAAATATATTTATTTCTTTGTTTTCGGATAACCACACCCGATTTTACAATTCACGCAGTAAATTAATTTCTTAATTTATTAAATCGTGGCCGTCCATCACGACATAGTAAAACAAATTATACTTCAAGTTGTGAAGCCTTTGAATATGAGGTCTAGTTTTGGCATTTCTTAATCCAAAAGCAAAACACTATAACTTTTGCTATCTATGTGACTTGGAGACATCTCTCTGGGAGGCGTTCTTGCAGATTAAATTCCACAAGATATGTCAAAAAAACTAGATAATGGAGAACTCAAAGCAAACGAGTAAGTTTCTTTGTTGTATACTTCGTTTATTCAATAGGAATATGGCAAAGGATTTTGTGTTTTCAGTTGTATTATGACCGATTCATCAATTGATATTAGAGTCTGTAAAATCCCTTTGTGATTGGAAGACTTTTATCTTCTTTTATTTCTCTTTCAAGTTTTTGATATGTGCTAATCAAGCTTAAAGTCATTTGTCGATTTAAAAAACTGGATAATAAAGAACTCAAAATAAAAATGTAAGAAAATTAGGTTTATTTTCCTCTATTCAATAAGAAAATCACAATGCCTTTTAGGTTTCCTGCAGTTTGATGATCTATCCGTCATTTTTAAACTAAATGAACATATAATTTTCTGATAAAAATCTAACTTATGTCACATTTAATCTATTTAACGAGCTACATAATGAAATTCACTGCGAAGCCGTGGAATAGATGTGTCTTGATGATTTTTTTTTCTTTTTTCCATTTATGAAAAAAAAACAACGTTGGATAATTGAAATAAAAATCATTGTTCTTTCAAGAATATATTTTCAAATTCAATAACACCCATAAAAACATATCAAATTAGAAATAAAAAAATTAATGAGTAAAAAAAGGAAAACAAAGATTTATAAATAAATTAATATACTATATACTTAGAGTTGCAGAGTGAGGAATCTAGTAGTTTCCATATAATATAATATGTTCGACTGTAAAACTATTGTGTTTTATTTTTTAGTAATATATATGTGTATATATATAGTATTAATCGCGTATCAACATACATTATTTTATTATGAATATTATGATTCTCGCTATCAGAAAATTATAATTATAGAATAAATAGTTATAT
Organism: Limnanthes douglasii subsp. nivea; assembly: GCA_036936605.1. Classification (NCBI taxonomy): domain Eukaryota; kingdom Viridiplantae; phylum Streptophyta; class Magnoliopsida; order Brassicales; family Limnanthaceae; genus Limnanthes; species Limnanthes douglasii. The sequence goes on from JAUPFV010000003.1 coordinate 175,950,474, forward strand.
TCTTTATTAATAGTTGTTTCAATCTTTTAGAAGTTCGCTAAGGAGAGAGATGAGATAGATTACAATTTTTAGAGTTTTATGATGAGAGATCTAACCAAACTATTTATATAAATCTCTTAAAATTGGTAAAAATATTCAAATAGATGAGAGATACAACAAAAAATTAACGGAAAAAGATCTAACAAAACTTGGATGAGATTAACCTAACTCAGTAAAACTAATCAAATTGAAACCATTTCAGATTCTCAAAATTTAAATGATATACTTTGATGATTCTCTGATTATTTCTTTAAATAAATATGGACAATCCATCTTCCATAAGTAGACAGCCTATCTTACTAGTTATTTGGTTTCGAAAGAGAATAATCATGGTGCGATGATGATGTGACTGGACTACCAGCCGAGGTGATCTGCCATAAGTTATCGGTCTGATATGATGTGGGACCATTAGTACAAATAATGAGGAATTTTTCCAAATAAAAATTTGATGTTATAGTGCAAGAGGTTGATCGGTTAACCAAAATTGGGCATATCAAAGAATCTCAATACCCTTTGTGGACAGCTAATCCCGTTTTAATCAAGAAAAAATATAAAAAATAGCGCATGTGTATTGACTTCACCGATCTTAATAGAGCATGTCCTAAAGATATTTTTTCAGTTCCGCGCATAGATCATCTAGTGGATTCTACATCACGTAACAAGTTATCCTTTATGGATCCTTTTTCAGAGTATATCAGATACAGGTGGATCTGAATGATCAAGATCATATTATCTTTATTACTGATAGAGGGCTTCATTGCTATAAGGTGATGCCATCTGGGTTGAAGAATGTTGTAGCTACTTATCAACGGTTGGTAAATAAAACATTTGCTAACCAAATTGGCAGAAATATGGAAGTATATATAGATGACATGATGGTGAACACCTCGAGGAAGAAGATCACATAACTGATCTTCAAGAAACTTTATCTAACTTAGACACTATCAACTTGAAGTTGAACCCTGAAAATGTACTTTTGGAGTCCGAACTGGAAAGTTTCTTGGATATGTCGTAAGTTAAAAATGGATTCAGGCCGATCCAGATTAGTTGAATGCTTTATTAGTCATGGATCCCGCTCGGATTACCAAAGAATTCCAGAAAATAATCGAGCGGTTGGATGCTTCACCTAATACATTGTTCAAACCCATTCAATGATATAAACTTTATATATTTAGTTGTATCAGAGTATGCAGTAGCTGTTGTGTGAGTAAAGGAAGTGGATAATTACCCCCGTCTGGTGTATTACATAAGTAAGAGTTTATTGGAAGCTGAGAAAATGTATTTGAAATTAGAGAAATTAGCCCTAGAATTGGTGATAGCGACCATGAAAATGAGGCCATATTTTCAAGCACATTCGATCACGGTTCGAACATCTTTTCTTTTAAAGAATGTTCTACAAAAAGCTGTCATATCAGGGAGAATGACTAAGTGGTCAGTCGAGCTTGGAGACTATGATATTGATTTGGCACCCCAAACTGCAATCAAGGGTCAAGCTATAGTTGATTTCCTGATATAATTTCATATTAAATGGTCATGCGAAGAAGCTTAAGAAAAAAATGTTAAGAAAGAGTAGGTAATCTGAACAAACGGTGGGTCTCATGGTGGGATATGGAGCTGGAATTTGTCTAACATCCCCTTGTAGTGACATTATGTACCAAGCTATATGTTTTGGTTTTATGGCATCCAATAATGAATCAGAATATGAACCAGTTATAGCTGGTTTACGATTGGCTCAATTATATGGAGCAAAGAGGGTCTGGTTACTAAGTGATTCTCAGTTACTTATTCATCAGGCTCAGGGGCAATCTGAAACTAAAAACGATCAGTTGATGAAGTATCTGCAAGTGTTGAAGGAAGTAGCCATAATTTTTAAAAGCTTCTGGTATGAGCATGTCCCTAGGTATGAGCATACTATGGCAGATTCCTTAGCTACCATCGCCTACTCTGAAGTGTACCCATGGATCCTTATGCAAGAATGTCCATCCATAGGCTCAGGTCAAGGAAAAGAGGGCGGAGTTGAAGAAAATATGAACATATCTGGCATACAATCCAAAAATTGGAGGTACGAAATACAACAATTTATAACTGATATAGTTCTACCTTCAAATAAATTTTGGCTAAAAAATTGAAGCACAAAGCTCGTGGTTTCCTGGTGTTAAGAGAAATTATTTACAAAAAATATTTTACCACGTCTCTTATACATTGACGACGGTTTGAAGAGTCCCAAAATATTCTATATGAATTACATGATGGAGAAGGGTCAGTGCATTGTGGTTATACAGCTTTAACCATGAGAGTTTTGTTAGATGGATACTACTGGCCTACTATAAAGGCAGATGCCAAAGATATGGTCATAATATGTGATCTTTTCCAGAAATATGGGAATGATATCCATGTGCCAGCACTTCCAATGGATTCAATATCTGAGCCCATACCTTTTGATAGATGGGGTTTGGAATTAATTGGACCTCTTCATATGGCCTCCGGAGGGTATCAAACGATAAACGTGGCAATAGACTATTTCTCTAAATATATCGAAGCTGCCCCACTAGTTGGAACCACCTCTAAGACAGTTATGTAATTTATCATATCTAACATATATTTTCAATTCGGAATTCCTCAGCATATTACTACAGACAATGGGCCACATTTTGACAATAAAAACATGGAAACGTTTTGCACTTCCAGAGGAATTCAATATTTCTTTTCTTCTCCTTTCCATCCTCAGGAAAATGGGCAGGTTGAAGTTTCTAATCGGACAATTTTAACAGGGTTAAAAAATAATCTTGAAGGAGGTGCAGGGAAATGGCTAAGGTATTTGCAAGAAGTATTGTGGGCTTACCGAACTACTCCTTATACAGCTACTCAAGAATCACCTTTTTCGTTTGTGTATGGGATATATGCATTCATACATATAGAAGCTACTTTGTCCTCATTCTAGATACAAAACTATTCCGAACAAAGTAACGATATGATAGTAAGGAATCAGTTGGATTTGTTTGAAAAAAGAAGAGTAAAGAAACATTTGAGAGCAGCACACTACTAAGGTTTGATGAGAAGTAGGTTTGCATCTAAAGTAACAAAAATATTTCCAAATAGGGACAAAGAGTTGAGGAAAGTATTTTTACATACCAAAGAGAAAAGATTTGGGAACCTAGATGAAATGGGAAGGCCCATACATGGTACGTGAAAGAATCAAGCGAGGAACATATAGACTTGAAGACAAAGAAGGCGATATGTTGAAACACCCATGGAACATTGAGCATCTCAGGTTATACTTAGAATAAAAATTTCTTATAAATATTTACTTTGTCATACTTTTATGTAAATATTTAGAGGCATGCTCTTTCCTACCCTAGTGGCGCGGGGCGGTTTTAATGAGGTGTCCAGATTTAAATGAATATTATTTTATGCATTTTTAAAGAATCATAGTAGATACAAAGAGATCGGATGAATTAAACACCTATTAAACACCTTCGGCCTTTAAATGAAATATCTTTGAAGTGATCGGATGAATTAAACACCTATTAAACACCTTTGGTTCTTAAGTGAAATATCTTAGAAGTAGTCAGATGGATTAAACACTCATTTAAGACGTGGAAAAATTAAATACCCATTAAATATCTTTAGCCTTGAAATAAAATATTATTGAATGGCTCAGATATATTAAAGATTGGTTAAACATTACATTTTAGACCACCGGATTGGGTTAATCCATCTATACCACTTTTAAATATCATTTTTTAATAAAATTATAAAAAAACATAAGAGAGAAAAATGTATATGAAGAAAAAATACAACTTTAAAAACCAATTGAATCATCAGAAAATGTCTGATCCACCATTACACAAAATATCTTTGTCATCCAAAAACTTTTGTTTCAAACACAAAACTGAAAGTACAACAACTTTAGGGCTCGTTCCCTTCGGTTTTTTCCATACCTTCATCTTTCTCTTGTTTTTTCACTTTATCTTCATTATGCTTGGGGCTTTTGGCATCAGTACTTGAACTTTCATCAAGTCCCTCATCGGAATCAGAATCACTTGGTGAAAAAACTCCATGTTTATTACCATATGGCATCCTATGGAAAGGTATCTCATCGTATGGTACAAACTTCCAAAGAGCTCTAAGGTTCTTTTTTGGAAAGGTATCATGGAATAAAAAGACCATGTCCGCTTTAAAACCCTCATCCCTCTTTTCCATAGAATCCACCACACCGGTAGCATACTTCTCCACACCGGTAGTTGTTTCCAGTTCGGAATATTTGGTCCATATGTCTCCTTAGGCAGTCCCAGTGATCAGTTGATTTTTCTCTTCGCCTAAAGTCTCCACTTTTTGTTGTTCAACTGAAAGGGAATTCTTTAATTCTGATTGGAAGTGTTAAAAAATTAATGAGTAAAAAAAAGAAAACAAAGATTTATAAATAAATTAATATACTATATACTTAGAGTTGCAGATTGCGGAATCTAGTAGTTTCCATATAATATAATATGTCCGATGGTAAAACTATTGTGTTTTATTTTTTAGTAATATATATATATATATATAGTATTAATAGCGTATCAACATACATTATTTTATTACGAATATTATGATTCTCGCTATCAGAAAAATATACTTATAGAATAAATAGTTATATTCTTTATCATTGCACGTGAATCGTTGTTTCAATCTTTTAGAAGTTCTCTAAAGAGAGAGATAAGATAGATTACAATTTTTAGAGTTTTGAGGTGAGAGATCTAACCAAACCATTTATATAAATCTCTTAAAATTGGTAAAAGTATTCAAATAGATGAGAGATACAACAAAAAATTAACGGGAAAAGATCTAACAAAACTTGGATGAGATATAACCTAACTCAGTAAAACTAATCAAATTGAAACCATTTCAGATTCTTAAAATTTAAATGATATGCTTTGATGATTCTTTGATTATTTCTTTAAATAATTATAGATAATCCATCTTCCATAAGTAGACACCCTATCTTACTAGGTATTTGGTTTCGAAAGAGATTAATCAAATTGACCTCTTTTACTTTTCTTGGTTTCTCTCTCGTTTTATTTTTTTATCATTTTTAATAAAGTTGTTTTTTCAATTCTGAAACACGCTATTATATAAAAAAATGTCTAACTTACCGAATTTCAAACTGAATTTTCATTACTTGATCTTAAAACATAAATTTTATGTTATAATATACGATTTGAAGTTCAAATTATAATAAAAACAAATAGTGTTTGTTAAGTTGTCATTTTAAGGGTCGTAGCCATATATAAATATTTTTTCTTACGAATAACCCTAACATCTATATAATCACCTACATGATACATATTTTATCGATTTATTTTTATTAAAAATAACTATTTTATCTATTTATTTTTATTAAATATGATCGCCAAAGACATCGATAAAACACGTGCCGAACTATAAATAAAATATGTGACGATGAGTGGAGGCGGCTTTCTGTCGAAACCAATAAGCTATAAGGAAGGATTTGGTCGGATAAGAAGATAGAAAGCATGGGAATCTTGTTCTTTTGAAACTTAGATCTGGAAGACACATTTCACATAATCAAGCATCCATTTTGAGGGATCATAAATAACTCTTTTAGAGAATGAAAAACAAAAATACAAAAATGCAAAAAAAAAAACATACAAAGAGCATTTTTTATTCTAAAAAATATTATTAACAAACCGTAAGTCTAGTTAGTCCCTCCAATCAAACCTTTAAGCTTTTGAACCTGCGTGATATCCAAAAATGTTGTTTGTGCAATCAAGTTAGAAGGCAAATCATTTCCAAAGATATTTGTCGGTAAAATCTGGAAACCCGGAGATTCGCTGCTCCAGCTAACAATTCCCGAAGCCGGTGTAGTTCCATTATTCACCACAAAATGCAACAACCCTTTAGGAACAACAAAAGCATCTCCGCCCTGTAGAGTTTTTGTGTAAACTTTGTTAGCAGTACTGGAGACAAATCCGATACTCACCGAGCCTTCTAGCAAAACCACAAACTCTGTACCATGAGGATGTGTGTGCATTGGAAACACACCACCAGCCCCTATATCAAAGCGAGCCATGGCAATGCCAAGACCGTTTAGACCGGGGACTTCTCCGAGTAATGCTAGTCTTACCCCAGCTTTGACAAAATTTGAGGTGTTAGTAACTATGTTAAGACCCGAGGTTGAAAAATCATCTACCGTAACAGTATTGGGATCTTTACAATTGTAACCGCTGGGACCTTGAGGGGCTTTTGTGTCTGCTACGCAGAAATCTTGGACAGTGGCGTAAGAAGTAGAGAAAAACAGAACACAAAAAAAGACTAGCGAGGAGGCAGGAGTGATCATTCTTGTCATACTTGTTTTGTTTTAGTGTTCTCTACTTTGTGTTTTGTGTGATTGTCTGTTGTTCTTGTGTTATTTTATAGAGAAGACATTCATGTATAGACATAGCAACTTATTAGTGCCATTTATTTCCATACGATTTCAGATTATACGTTACAGATTCTTGTTAGGAAAATATATAAATTATTGTTTATGAATTTCATTTTATTTCCAAAATTTGAATGGGCAAACAAACATAAAATCCTACCAACATAAAATCCTATCTTGAATTGTGCTCAAATTAAGAATTGTCAAAAGAAGATAAATTCTCTTTGATAAATAAATAGATAAGAAATCCCCTATTTCTCAAACTATCTACTTTATTAATTATTAGTTGTTTTAAATGAAGATCATACTCCTATTATCCGACCAGATATTTGCATTCTTTTTTCGTGAGTGCATAATCACTAAGACGTAGGAGAGTATAATTGGACTAAACTATATCTAATAACCTTATTATCCAAAATGTTAACTCTCTTCTCTCACCTTTATCCCTTTTACTAAGTTTTTTTGTTTTCGTTTCAAAATATATTTATTTCTTTGTTTTCGGATAACCACACCCGATTTTACAATTCACGCAGTAAATTAATTTCTTAATTTATTAAATCGTGGCCGTCCATCACGACATAGTAAAACAAATTATACTTCAAGTTGTGAAGCCTTTCAATATGAGGTCTAGTTTTGGCATTTCTTAATCCAAAAGCAAAACACTATAATTTTTGCTATCTATGTGACTTGGAGACATCTCTCTGGGAGGCGTTCTTGCAGATTAAATTCCACAAGATATGTCAAAAAAACTAGATAATGGAGAACTCAAAGCAAACGAGTAAGTTTCTTTGTTGTATACTTCGTTTATTCAATAGGAATATGGCAAAGGATTTTGTGTTTTCAGTTGTATTATGACCGATTCATCAATTGATATTAGAGTCTGTAAAATCCCTTTGTGATTGGAAGACTTTTATCTTCTTTTATTTCTCTTTCAAGTTTTTGATATGTGCTAATCAAGCTTAAAGTCATTTGTCGATTTAAAAAACTGGATAATAAAGAACTCAAAATAAAAATGTAAGAAAATTAGGTTTATTTTCCTCTATTCAATAAGAAAATCACAATGCCTTTTAGGTTTCCTGCAGTTTGATGATCTATCCGTCATTTTTAAACTAAATGAACATATAATTTTCTGATAAAAATCTAACTTATGTCACATTTAATCTATTTAACGAGCTACATAATGAAATTCACTGCGAAGCCGTGGAATAGATGTGTCTTGATGATTTTTTTTTTCTTTTTTCCATTTATGAAAAAAAAACAACGTTGGATAATTGAAATAAAAATCATTGTTCTTTCAAGAATATATTTTCAAATTCAATAACACCCATAAAAACATATCAAATTAGAAATAAAAAAATTAATGAGTAAAAAAAGGAAAACAAAGATTTATAAATAAATTAATATACTATATACTTAGAGTTGCAGAGTGAGGAATCTAGTAGTTTCCATATAATATAATATGTTCGACTGTAAAACTATTGTGTTTTATTTTTTAGTAATATATATGTGTATATATATAGTATTAATCGCGTATCAACATACATTATTTTATTGTGAATATTATGATTCTCGCTATCAGAAAATTATAATTATAGAATAAATAGTTATATTCTTTATTAATAGTTGTTTCAATCTTTTAGAAGTTCTCTAAGGAGAGAGATGAGATAGATTACAATTTTTAGAGTTTTATGATGAGAGATCTAACCAAACTATTTATATAAATCTCTTAAAATTGGTAAAAATATTCAAATAGATGAGAGATACAACAAAAAATTAACGGAAAAAGATCTAACAAAACTTGGATGAGATTAACCTAACTCAGTAAAACTAATCAAATTGAAACCATTTCAGATTCTCAAAATATAAATGATATACTTTGATGATTCTCTGATTATTTCTTTAAATAATTATGGACAATCCATCTTCCATAAGTAGACAGTCTATCTTACTAGTTATTTGGTTTCGAAAGAGAATAATCATGGTGCGATGATGATGTGACTGGACTACCAGCCGAGGTGATCTGCCATAAGTTATCGGTCTGATATGATGTGGGACCATTAGTACAAATAATGAGGAATTTTTCCAAATAAAAATTTGATGTTATAGTGCAAGAGGTTGATCGGTTAACCAAAATTGGGCATATCAAAGAATCTCAATACCCTTTGTGGACAGCTAATCCCGTTTTAATCAAGAAAAAATATAAAAAATAGCGCATGTGTATTGACTTCACCGATCTTAATAGAGCATGTCCTAAAGATATTTTTTCAGTTCCGCGCATAGATCATCTAGTGGATTCTACATCACGTAACAAGTTATCCTTTATGGATCCTTTTTCAGAGTATATCAGATACAGGTGGATCTGAATGATCAAGATCATATTATCTTTATTACTGATAGAGGGCTTCATTGCTATAAGGTGATGCCATCTGGGTTGAAGAATGTTGTAGCTACTTATCAACGGTTGGTAAATAAAACATTTGCTAACCAAATTGGCAGAAATATGGAAGTATATATAGATGACATGATGGTGAACACCTCGAGGAAGAAGATCACATAACTGATCTTCAAGAAACTTTATCTAACTTAGACACTATCAACTTGAAGTTGAACCCTGAAAATGTACTTTTGGAGTCCGAACTGGAAAGTTTCTTGGATATGTCGTAAGTTAAAAATGGATTCAGGCCGATCCAGATTAGTTGAATGCTTTATTAGTCATGGATCCCGCTCGGATTACCAAAGAATTCCAGAAAATAATCGAGCGGTTGGATGCTTCACCTAATACATTGTTCAAACCCATTCAATGATATAAACTTTATATATTTAGTTGTATCAGAGTATGCAGTAGCTGTTGTGTGAGTAAAGGAAGTGGATAATTACCCCCGTCTGGTGTATTACATAAGTAAGAGTTTATTGGAAGCTGAGAAAATGTATTTGAAATTAGAGAAATTAGCCCTAGAATTGGTGATAGCGACCATGAAAATGAGGCCATATTTTCAAGCACATTCGATCACGGTTCGAACATCTTTTCTTTTAAAGAATGTTCTACAAAAAGCTGTCATATCAGGGAGAATGACTAAGTGGTCAGTCGAGCTTGGAGACTATGATATTGATTTGGCACCCCAAACTGCAATCAAGGGTCAAGCTATAGTTGATTTCCTGATATAATTTCATATTAAATGGTCATGCGAAGAAGCTTAAGAAAAAAATGTTAAGAAAGAGTAGGTAATCTGAACAAACGGTGGGTCTCATGGTGGGATATGGAGCTGGAATTTGTCTAACATCCCCTTGTAGTGACATTATGTACCAAGCTATATGTTTTGGTTTTATGGCATCCAATAATGAATCAGAATATGAACCAGTTATAGCTGGTTTACGATTGGCTCAATTATATGGAGCAAAGAGGGTCTGGTTACTAAGTGATTCTCAGTTACTTATTCATCAGGCTCAGGGGCAATCTGAAACTAAAAACGATCAGTTGATGAAGTATCTGCAAGTGTTGAAGGAAGTAGCCATAATTTTTAAAAGCTTCTGGTATGAGCATGTCCCTAGGTATGAGCATACTATGGCAGATTCCTTAGCTACCATCGTCTACTCTGAAGTGTACCCATGGATCCTTATGCAAGAATGTCCATCCATAGGCTCAGGTCAAGGAAAAGAGGGCGGAGTTGAAGAAAATATGAACATATCTGGCATACAATCCAAAAATTGGAGGTACGAAATACAACAATTTATTACTGATATAGTTCTACCTTCAAATAAATTTTGGCTAAAAAATTGAAGCACAAAGCTCGTGGTTTCCTGGTGTTAAGAGAAATTATTTACAAAAAATATTTTACCACGTCTCTTATACATTGACGACGGTTTGAAGAGTCCCAAAATATTCTATATGAATTACATGATGGAGAAGGGTCAGTGCATTGTGGTTATACAGCTTTAACCATGAGAGTTTTGTTAGATGGATACTACTGGCCTACTATAAAGGCAGATGCCAAAGATATGGTCATAATATGTGATCTTTTCCAGAAATATGGGAATGAAATCCATGTGCCAGCACTTCCCATGGATTCAATATCTGAGCCCATACCTTTTGATAGATGGGGTTTGGAATTAATTGGACCTCTTCATATGGCCTCCGGAGGGTATCAAACGATAAACGTGGCAATAGACTATTTCTCTAAATATATCGAAGCTGCCCCACTAGTTGGAACCACCTCTAAGACAGTTATGTAATTTATCATATCTAACATATATTTTCAATTCGGAATTCCTCAGCATATTACTACAGACAATGGGCCACATTTTGACAATAAAAACATGGAAACGTTTTGCACTTCCAGAGGAATTCAATATTTCTTTTCTTCTCCTTTCCATCCTCAGGAAAATGGGCAGGTTGAAGTTTCTAATCGGACAATTTTAACAGGGTTAAAAAATAATCTTGAAGGAGGTGCAGGGAAATGGCTAAGGTATTTGCAAGAAGTATTGTGGGCTTACCGAACTACTCCTTATACAGCTACTCAAGAATCACCTTTTTCGTTTGTGTATGGGATATATGCATTCATACATATAGAAGCTACTTTGTCCTCATTCTAGATACAAAACTATTCCGAACAAAGTAACGATATGATAGTAAGGAATCAGTTGGATTTGTTTGAAAAAAGAAGAGTAAAGAAACATTTGAGAGCAGCACACTACTAAGGTTTGATGAGAAGTAGGTTTGCATCTAAAGTAACAAAAATATTTCCAAATAGGGACAAAGAGTTGAGGAAAGTATTTTTACATACCAAAGAGAAAAGATTTGGGAACCTAGATGAAATGGGAAGGCCCATACATGGTACGTGAAAGAATCAAGCGAGGAACATATAGACTTGAAGACAAAGAAGGCGATATGTTGAAACACCCATGGAACATTGAGCATCTCAGGTTATACTTAGAATAAAAATTTCTTATAAATATTTACTTTGTCATACTTTTATGTAAATATTTAGAGGCATGCTCTTTCCTACCCTAGTGGCGCGGGGCGGTTTTAATGAGGTGTCCAGATTTAAATGAATATTATTTTATGCATTTTTAAAGAATCATAGTAGATACAAAGAGATCGGATGAATTAAACACCTATTAAACACCTTCGGCCTTTAAATGAAATATCTTTGAAGTGATCGGATGAATTAAACACCTATTAAACACCTTTGGTTCTTAAGTGAAATATCTTAGAAGTAGTCAGATGGATTAAACACTCATTTAAGACGTGGAAAAATTAAATACCCATTAAATATCTTTAGCCTTGAAATAAAATATTATTGAATGGCTCAGATATATTAAAGATTGGTTAAACATTACATTTTAGACCACCGGATTGGGTTAATCCATCTATACCACTTTTAAATATCATTTTTTAATAAAATTATAAAAAAACATAAGAGAGAAAAATGCATATGAAGAAAAAATACAACTTTAAAAACCAATTGAATCATCAGAAAATGTCTGATCCACCATTACACAAAATATCTTTGTCATCCAAAAACTTTTGTTTCAAACACAAAACTGAAAGTACAACAACTTTAGGGCTCGTTCCCTTCGGTTTTTTCCATACCTTCATCTTTCTCTTGTTTTTTCACTTTATCTTCATTATGCTTGGGGCTTTTGGTATCAGTACTTGAACATTCATCAAGTCCCTCATCGGAATCAGAATCACTTGGTGAAAAAACTCCATGTTTATTACCATATGGCATCCTATGGAAAGGTATCTCATCGTATGGTACAAACTTCCACAGAGCTCTAAGGTTCTTTTTTGGAAAGGTATCATGGAATAAAAAGACCATGTCCGCTTTAAAACCCTCATCCCTCTTTTCCATAGAATCCACCACACCGGTAGCATACTTCTCAACACCGATAGTTGTTTCCAGTTCGGAATATTTGGTCCATATGTCTCCTTAGGCAGTCCCAGTGCTCAGTTGATTTTTCTCTTCGCCTAAAGTCTCCACTTTTTGTTGTTCAACTGAAAGGGAATTCTTTAATTCTGATTGGAAGTGTTAAAAAATTAATGAGTAAAAAAAAGAAAACAAAGATTTATAAATAAATTAATATACTATATACTTAGAGTTGCAGATTGCGGAATCTAGTAGTTTCCATATAATATAATATGTACGATGGTAAAACTATTGTGTTTTATTTTTTAGTAATATATATATATAGTATTAATAGCGTATCAACATACATTATTTTATTACGAATATTATGATTCTCGCTATCAGAAAAATATACTTATACAATAAATAGTTATATTCTTTATCATTGCACGTGAATGGTTGTTTCAATCTTTTAGAAGTTCTCTAAAGAGAGAGATAAGATAGATTACAATTTTTAGAGTTTTGAGGTGAGAGATCTAACCAAACCATTTATATAAATCTCTTAAAATTGGTAAAAGTATTCAAATAGATGAGAGATACAACAAAAAATTAACGGGAAAAGATCTAACAAAACTTGGATGAGATATAACCTAACTCAGTAAAACTAATCAAATTGAAACCATTTCAGATTCTTAAAATTTAAATGATATGCTTTGATGATTCTTTGATTATTTCTTTAAATAATTATAGATAATCCATCTTCCATAAGTAGACAGCCTATCTTACTAGGTATTTGGTTTCGAAAGAGATTAATCAAATTGACCTCTTTTACTTTTCTTGGTTTCTCTCTCGTTTTATTTTTTTATCATTTTTAATAAAGTTGTTTTTTCAATTCTGAAACACGCTATTATATAAAAAAATGTCTAACTTACCGAATTTCAAACTGAATTTTCATTACTTGATCTTAAAACATAAATTTTATGTTATAATATACGATTTGAAGTTCAAATTATAATAAAAACAAATAGTGTTTGTTAAGTTGTCATTTTTAAGGGTCGTAGCCATATATAAATATTTTTTCTTACGAATAACCCTAACATCTATATAATCACCTACATGATACATATTTTATCGATTTATTTTTATTAAAAATAACTATTTTATCTATTTATTTTTATTAAATATGATCGCCAAAGACATCGATAAAACACGTGGCGAACTATAAATAAAATATGTGACGATGAGTGGAGGCGGCTTTCTGTCGAAACCAATAAGCTATAAGGAAGGATTTGGTCGGATAAGAAGATAGAAAGCATGGGAATCTTGTTCTTTTGAAACTTAGATCTGGAAGACACATTTCACATAATCAAGCATCCATTTTGAGGGATCATAAATAACTCTTTTAGAGAATGAAAAACAAAAATACAAAAATGCAAAAAAAAAAACATACAAAGAGCCTTTTTTATTCTAAAAAATATTATTAACAAACCGTAAGTCTAGTTAGTCCCTCCAATCAAACCTTTAAGCTTTTGAACCTGCGTGACATCCAAAAATGTTGTTTGTGCAATCAAGTTAGAAGGCAAATCATTTCCAAAGATATTTGTCGGTAAAATCTGGAAACCCGGAGATTCGCTGCTCCAGCTAACAATTCCCGAAGCCGGTGTAGTTCCATTATTCACCACAAAATGCAACAACCCTTTAGGAACAACAAAAGCATCTCCGCCCTGTAGAGTTTTTGTGTAAACTTTGTTAGCAGTACTGGAGACAAATCCGATACTCACCGAGCCTTCTAGCAAAACCACAAACTCTGTACCATGAGGATGTGTGTGCATCGGAAACACACCACCAGCCCCTATATCAAAACGAGCCATGGCAATGCCAAGACCGTTTAGACCGGGGACTTCTCCGAGTAATGCTAGTCTTACCCCAGCTTTGACAAAATTTGAGGTGTTAGTAACTATGTTAAGACCCGAGGTTGAAAAATCATCTACCGTAACAGTATTGGGATCTTTACAATTGTAACCGCTGGGACCTTGAGGGGCTTTTGTGTCTGCTACGCAGAAATCTTGGACAGTGGCGTAAGAAGTAGAGAAAAACAGAACACAAAAAAAGACTAGCGAGGAGGCAGGAGTGATCATTCTTGTCATACTTGTTTTGTTTTAGTGTTCTCTACTTTGTGTTTTGTGTGATTGTCTGTTGTTCTTGTGTTATTTTATAGAGAAGACATTCATGCATAGACATAGCAACTTATTAGTGCCATTTATTTCCATACGATTTCAGATTATACGTTACAGATTCTTGTTAGGAAAATATATAAATTATTGTTTATGAATTTCATTTTATTTCCAAAATTTGAATGGGCAAACCAACATAAAATCCTATCTTGAATTGTGCTCAAATTAAGAATTGTCAAAAGAACATAAATTCTCTTTGATAAATAAATAGATAAGAAATCCCCTATTTCTCAAACTATCTACTTTATTAATTATTAGTTGTTTTAAATGAAGATCATACTCCTATTATTCGACCAGATATTTGCATTCTTTTTTGGTGAGTGCATAATCACTAAGACGTAGGAGAGTATAATTGGACTAAACTATATCTAATAACCTTATTATCCAAAATGTTAACTCTCTTCTCTCACCTTTATCCCTTTTACTAAGTTTTTTTGTTTTCGTTTCAAAATATATTTATTTCTTTGTTTTCGGATAACCACACGCGATTTTACAATTCACACATTAAATTAATTTCTTAATTTATCAAATTGTGGTCGTCCATCACGACATAGTAAAACAAATTATACTTCAAGTTGTGAAGCCTTTGAATATGAGGTCTAGTTTTGGCATTTCTTAATCCAAAAACAAAACACTATAACTTTTGCTATCTATGTGACTTGGAGACATCTCTCTGGGAGGCGTTCTTGCAGATTAAATTCCACAAGATATGTCAAAAAAACTAGATAATGGAGAACTCAAAGCAAACGAGTAAGTTTATTTGTTGTATACTTCGTTTATTCAATAGGAATATGGCAAAGGATTTTGTGTTTTCAGTTGTATTATGACCGATTCATCAATTGATATTAGAGTCTGTAAAATCCCTTTGTGATTGGAAGACTTTTATCTTCTTTTATTTCTCTTTCAAGTTTTTGATATGTGCTAATCAAGCTTAAAGTCATTTGTCGATTTAAAAAACTGGATAATAAAGAACTCAAAATAAAAATGTAAGAAAATTAGGTTTATTTTCCTCTATTCAATAAGAAAATCACAATGCCTTTTAGGTTTCCTGCAGTTTGATGATCTATCCGTCATTTTTAAACTAAATGAACATATAATTTTCTGATAAAAATCTAACTTATGTCACATTTAATCTATTTAACGAGCTACATAATGAAATTCACTGCGAAGCCGTGGAATAGATGTGTCTTGATGATTTTTTTTTTCTTTTTTCCATTTATGAAAAAAAAAACAACGTTGGATAATTGAAATAAAAATCATTGTTCTTTCAAGAATATATTTTCAAATTCAATAACACCCATAAAAACATATCAAATTAGAAATAAAAAAATTAATGAGTAAAAAAAGGAAAACAAAGATTTATAAACAAATTAATATACTATATACTTAGAGTTGCAGAGTGAGGAATCTAGTAGTTTCCATATAATATAATATGTTCGACCGTAAAACTATTGTGTTTTATTTTTTAGTAATATATATGTGTATATATATAGTATTAATTGTGTATCAACATACATTATTTTATTATGAATATTATGATTCTCGCTATCAGAAAATTATAATTATAGAATAAATAGTTATATTCTTTATTAATAGTTGTTTCAATCTTTTAGAAGTTCTCTAAGGAGAGAGATGAGATAGATTACAATTTTTAGAGTTTTATGATGAGAGATCTAACCAAACTATTTATATAAATCTCTTAAAATTGGTAAAAATATTCAAATAGATGAGAGATACAACAAAAAATTAACGGAAAAAAATCTAACAAAACTTGGATGAGATTAACCTAACTCAGTAAAACTAATCAAATTGAAACCATTTCAGATTCTCAAAATTTAAATGATATACTTTGATGATTCTCTGATTATTTCTTTAAATAATTATGGACAATCCATCTTCCATAAGTAGACAGCCTATCTTACTAGATATTTGGTTTCGAAAGAGAATAATCATGGTGCGATGATGATGTGACTGGACTACCAGCCGAGGTGATCTGCCATAAGTTATCGGTCTGATATGATGTGGGACCATTAGTACAAATAATGAGGAATTTTTCCAAATAAAAATTTGATGTTATAGTGCAACAGGTTGATCGGTTAACCAAAATTGGGCATATCAAAGAATCTCAATACCCTTTGTGGACAGCTAATCCCGTTTTAATCAAGAAAAAATATAAAAAATAGCGCATGTGTATTGACTTCACCGATCTTAATAGAGCATGTCCTAAAGATATTTTTTCAGTTCCGCGCATAGATCATCTAGTGGATTCTACATCACGTAACAAGTTATCCTTTATGGATCCTTTTTCAGAGTATATCAGATACAGGTGGATCTGAATGATCAAGATCATATTATCTTTATTACTGATAGAGGGCTTCATTGCTATAAGGTGATGCCATCTGGGTTGAAGAATGTTGTAGCTACTTATCAACGGTTGGTAAATAAAACATTTGCTAACCAAATTGGCAGAAATATGGAAGTATATATAGATGACATGATGGTGAACACCTCGAGGAAGAAGATCACATAACTGATCTTCAAGAAAATTTATCTAACTTAGACACTATCAACTTGAAGTTGAACCCTGAAAATGTACTTTTGGAGTCCGAACTGGAAAGTTTCTTGGATATGTCGTAAGTTAAAAATGGATTCAGGCCGATCCAGATTAGTTGAATGCTTTATTAGTCATGGATCCCGCTCGGATTACCAAAGAATTCCAGAAAATAATCGAGCGGTTGGATGCTTCACCTAATACATTGTTCAAACCCATTCAATGATATAAACTTTATATATTTAGTTGTATCAGAGTATGCAGTAGCTGTTGTGTGAGTAAAGGAAGTGGATAATTACCCCCGTCTGGTGTATTACATAAGTAAGAGTTTATTGGAAGCTGAGAAAATGTATTTGAAATTAGAGAAATTAGCCCTAGAATTGGTGATAGCGACCATGAAAATGAGGCCATATTTTCAAGCACATTCGATCACGGTTCGAACATCTTTTCTTTTAAAGAATGTTCTACAAAAAGCTGTCATATCAGGGAGAATGACTAAGTGGTCAGTCGAGCTTGGAGACTATGATATTGATTTGGCACCCCAAACTGCAATCAAGGGTCAAGCTATAGTTGATTTCCTGATATAATTTCATATTAAATGGTCATGCGAAGAAGCTTAAGAAAAAAATGTTAAGAAAGAGTAGGTAATCTGAACAAACGGTGGGTCTCATGGTGGGATATGGAGCTGGAATTTGTCTAACATCCCCTTGTAGTGACATTATGTACCAAGCTATATGTTTTGGTTTTATGGCATCCAATAATGAATCAGAATATGAACCAGTTATAGCTGGTTTACGATTGGCTCAATTATATGGAGCAAAGAGGGTCTGGTTACTAAGTGATTCTCAGTTACTTATTCATCAGGCTCAGGGGCAATCTGAAACTAAAAACGATCAGTTGATGAAGTATCTGCAAGTGTTGAAGGAAGTAGCCATAATTTTTAAAAGCTTCTGGTATGAGCATGTCCCTAGGTATGAGCATACTATGGCAGATTCGTTAGCTACCATCGCCTACTCTGAAGTGTACCCATGGATCCTTATGCAAGAATGTCCATCCATAGGCTCAGGTCAAGGAAAAGAGGGCGGAGTTGAAGAAAATATGAACATATCTGGCATACAATCCAAAAATTGGAGGTACGAAATACAACAATTTATTACTGATATAGTTCTACCTTCAAATAAATTTTGGCTAAAAAATTGAAGTACAAAGCTCGTGGTTTCCTGGTGTTAAGAGAAATTATTTACAAAAAATATTTTACCACGTCTCTTATACATTGACGACGGTTTGAAGAGTCCCAAAATATTCTATATGAATTACATGATGGAGAAGGGTCAATGCATTGTGGTTATACAGCTTTAACCATGAGAGTTTTGTTAGATGGATACTACTAGCCTACTATAAAGGCAGATGCCAAAGATATGGTCATAATATGTGATCTTTTCCAGAAATATGGGAATGAAATCCATGTGCCAGCACTTCCCATGGATTCAATATCTGAGCCCATACCTTTTGATAGATGGGGTTTGGAATTAATTGGACCTCTTCATATGGCCTCCGGAGGGTATCAAACGATAAACGTGGCAATAGACTATTTCTCTAAATATATCGAAGCTGCCCCACTAGTTGGAACCACCTCTAAGACAGTTATGTAATTTATCATATCTAACATATATTTTCAATTCGGAATTCCTCAGCATATTACTACAGACAATGGGCCACATTTTGACAATAAAAACATGGAAACGTTTTGCACTTCCAGAGGAATTCAATATTTCTTTTCTTCTCCTTTCCATCCTCAGGAAAATGGGCAGGTTGAAGTTTCTAATCGGACAATTTTAACAGGGTTAAAAAATAATCTTGAAGGAGGTGCAGGGAAATGGCTAAGGTATTTGCAAGAAGTATTGTGGGCTTACCGAACTACTCCTTATACAGCTACTCAAGAATCACCTTTTTCGTTTGTGTATGGGATAGATGCATTCATACATATAGAAGCTACTTTGTCCTCATTCTAGATACAAAACTATTCCGAACAAAGTAACGATATGATAGTAAGGAATCAGTAGGATTTGTTTGAAAAAAGAAGAGTAAAGAAACATTTGAGAGCAGCACACTACTAAGGTTTGATGAGAAGTAGGTTTGCATCTAAAGTAAAAAAAATATTTCCAAATAGGGACAAAGAGTTGAGGAAAGTATTTTTACATACCAAAGAGAAAAGATTTGGGAACCTAGATGAAATGGGAAGGCCCATACATGGTACGTGAAAGAATCAAGCGAGGAACATATAGACTTGAAGACAAAGAAGGCGATATGTTGAAACACCCATGGAACATTGAGCATCTCAGGTTATACTTAGAATAAAAATTTCTTATAAATATTTACTTTGTCATACTTTTATGTAAATATTTAGAGGCATGCTCTTTCCTACCCTAGTGGCGCGGGGCGGTTTTAATGAGGTGTCCAGATTTAAATGAATATTATTTTATGCATTTTTAAAGAATCATAGTAGATACAAAGAGATCGGATGAATTAAACACCTATTAAACACCTTCGGCCTTTAAATGAAATATCTTTGAAGTGATCGGATGAATTAAACACCTATTAAACACCTTTGGTTCTTAAGTGAAATATCTTAGAAGTAGTCAGATGGATTAAACACTCATTTAAGACGTGGAAAAATTAAATACCCATTAAATATCTTTAGCCTTGAAATAAAATATTATTGAATGGCTCAGATATATTAAAGATTGGTTAAACATTACATTTTAGACCACCGGATTGGGTTAATCCATCTATACCACTTTTAAATATCATTTTTTAATAAAATTATAAAAAAACATAAGAGAGAAAAATGTATATGAAGAAAAAATACAACTTTAAAAACCAATTGAATCATCAGAAAATGTCTGATCCACCATTACACAAAATATCTTTGTCATCCAAAAACTTTTGTTTCAAACACAAAACTGAAAGTACAACAACTTTAGGGCTCGTTCCCTTCGGTTTTTTCCATACCTTCATCTTTCTCTTGTTTTTTCACTTTATCTTCATTATGCTTGGGGCTTTTGGCATCAGTACTTGAACTTTCATCAAGTCCCTCATCGGAATCAGAATCACTTGGTGAAAAAACTCCATGTTTATTACCATATGACATCCTATGGAAAGGTATCTCATCGTATGGTACAAACTTCCACAGAGCTCTAAGGTTCTTTTTTGGAAAGGTATCATGGAATAAAAAGACCATGTCCGCTTTAAAACCCTCATCCCTCTTTTCCATAGAATCCACCACACCGGTAGCATACTTCTCCACACCGGTAGTTGTTTCCAGTTCGGAATATTTGGTCCATATGTCTCCTTAGGCAGTCCCAGTGATCAGTTGATTTTTCTCTTCGCCTAAAGTCTCCACTTTTTGTTGTTCAACTGAAAGGGAATTCTTTAATTCTGATTGGAAGTGTTAAAAAATTAATGAGTAAAAAAAAAACAAAGATTTATAAATAAATTAATATACTATATACTTAGAGTTGCAGATTGCGGAATCTAGTAGTTTCCATATAATATAATATGTCCGATGGTAAAACTATTGTGTTTTATTTTTTAGTAATATATATATATATAGTATTAATAGCGTATCAACATACATTATTTTATTACGAATATTATGATTCTCGCTATCAGAAAAATATACTTATAGAATAAATAGTTATATTCTTTATCATTGCACGTGAATCGTTGTTTCAATCTTTTAGAAGTTCTCTAAAGAGAGAGATAAGATAGATTACAATTTTTAGAGTTTTGAGGTGAGAGATCTAACCAAACCATTTATATAAATCTCTTAAAATTGGTAAAAGTATTCAAATAGATGAGAGATACAACAAAAAATTAACGGGAAAAGATCTAACAAAACTTGGATGAGATATAACCTAACTCAGTAAAACTAATCAAATTGAAACCATTTCAGATTCTTAAAATTTAAATGATATGCTTTGATGATTCTTTGATTATTTCTTTAAATAATTATAGATAATCCATCTTCCATAAGTAGACAACCTATCTTACTAGGTATTTGGTTTCGAAAGAGATTAATCAAATTGACCTCTTTTACTTTTCTTGGTTTCTCTCTCGTTTTATTTTTTTATCATATTTAATAAAATTGTTTTTTCAATTCTGAAACACGCTATTATATAAAAAAATGTCTAACTTACCGAATTTCAAACTGAATTTTCATTACTTGATCTTAAAACATAAATTTTATGTTATAATATACGATTTGAAGTTCAAATTGTAATAAAAACAAATAGTGTTTGTTAAGTTGTCATTTTAAGGGTCGTAGCCATATATAAATATTTTTTCTTACGAATAACCCTAACATCTATATAATCACCTACATGATACATATTTTATCGATTTATTTTTATTAAAAATAACTATTTTATCTATTTATTTTTATTAAATATGATCGCCAAAGACATCGATAAAACACGTGCCGAACTATAAATAAAATATGTGACGATGAGTGGAGGCGGCTTTCTGTCGAAACCAATAAGCTATAAGGAAGGATTTGGTCGGATAAGAAGATAGAAAGCATGGGAATCTTGTTCTTTTGAAACTTAGATCTGGAAGACACATTTCACATAATCAAGCATCCATTTTGAGGGATCATAAATAACTCTTTTAGAGAATGAAAAACAAAAATACAAAAATGCAAAAAAAAAAACATACAAAGAGCCTTTTTTATTCTAAAAAATATTATTAACAAACCGTAAGTCTAGTTAGTCCCTCCAATCAAACCTTTAAGCTTTTGAACCTGCGTGACATCCAAAAATGTTGTTTGTGCAATCAAGTTAGAAGGCAAATCATTTCCAAAGATATTTGTCGGTAAAATCTGGAAACCCGGAGATTCGCTGCTCCAGCTAACAATTCCCGAAGCCGGTGTAGTTCCATTATTCACCACAAAATGCAACAACCCTTTAGGAACAACAAAAGCATCTCCGCCCTGTAGAGTTTTTGTGTAAACTTTGTTAGCAGTACTGGAGACAAATCCGATACTCACCGAGCCTTCTAGCAAAACCACAAACTCTGTACCATGAGGATGTGTGTGCATTGGAAACACACCACCAGCCCCTATATCAAAGCGAGCCATGGCAATGCCAAGACCGTTTAGACCGGGGACTTCTCCGAGTAATGCTAGTCTTACCCCAGCTTTGACAAAATTTGAGGTGTTAGTAACTATGTTAAGACCCGAGGTTGAAAAATCATCTACCGTAACAGTATTGGGATCTTTACAATTGTAACCGCTGGGACCTTGACGGGCTTTTGTGTCTGCTACGCAGAAATCTTGGACAGTGGCGTAAGAAGTAGAGAAAAACAGAACACAAAAAAAGACTAGCGAGGAGGCAGGAGTGATCATTCTTGTCATACTTGTTTTGTTTTAGTGTTCTCTACTTTGTGTTTTGTGTGATTGTCTGTTGTTCTTGTGTTATTTTATAGAGAAGACATTCATGTATAGACATAGCAACTTATTAGTGCCATTTATTTCCATACGATTTCAGATTATACGTTACAGATTCTTGTTAGGAAAATATATAAATTATTGTTTATGAATTTCATTTTATTTCCAAAATTTGAATGGGCAAACCAACATAAAATCCTACCAACATAAAATCCTATCTTGAATTGTGCTCAAATTAAGAATTGTCAAAAGAAGATAAATTCTCTTTGATAAATAAATAGATAAGAAATCCCCTATTTCTCAAACTATCTACTTTATTAATTATTAGTTGTTTTAAATGAAGATCATACTCCTATTATCCGACCAGATATTTGCATTCTTTTTTCGTGAGTGCATAATCACTAAGACGTAGGAGAGTATAATTAGACTAAACTATATCTAATAACCTTATTATCCAAAATGTTAACTCTCTTCTCTCACCTTTATCCCTTTTACTAAGTTTTTTTGTTTTCGTTTCAAAATATATTTATTTCTTTGTTTTCGGATAACCACACCCGATTTTACAATTCACGCAGTAAATTAATTTCTTAATTTATTAAATCGTGGCCGTCCATCACGACATAGTAAAACAAATTATACTTCAAGTTGTGAAGCCTTTGAATATGAGGTCTAGTTTTGGCATTTCTTAATCCAAAAGCAAAACACTATAACTTTTGCTATCTATGTGACTTGGAGACATCTCTCTGGGAGGCGTTCTTGCAGATTAAATTCCACAAGATATGTCAAAAAAACTAGATAATGGAGAACTCAAAGCAAACGAGTAAGTTTCTTTGTTGTATACTTCGTTTATTCAATAGGAATATGGCAAAGGATTTTGTGTTTTCAGTTGTATTATGACCGATTCATCAATTGATATTAGAGTCTGTAAAATCCCTTTGTGATTGGAAGACTTTTATCTTCTTTTATTTCTCTTTCAAGTTTTTGATATGTGCTAATCAAGCTTAAAGTCATTTGTCGATTTAAAAAACTGGATAATAAAGAACTCAAAATAAAAATGTAAGAAAATTAGGTTTATTTTCCTCTATTCAATAAGAAAATCACAATGCCTTTTAGGTTTCCTGCAGTTTGATGATCTATCCGTCATTTTTAAACTAAATGAACATATAATTTTCTGATAAAAATCTAACTTATGTCACATTTAATCTATTTAACGAGCTACATAATGAAATTCACTGCGAAGCCGTGGAATAGATGTGTCTTCTGTTGGAATATATTTATTTAATATATTTATAGACTAATAATAATTTGGACCGATATGCTAAATAAACATATTCGGTTATTGTCTTAAGGAAGTCCAAATTAAAAGTAGTCGAGTTAATTATTTAATTAACTAAATTGGACTTATGGGTAAAAAGGCGTTATGGGCTCAAGTGTGGTAACCGGGTTGAATTTGGGCACTGTGATGAAGAGGGCCCAAATCTCAACACTTAAGCCTGAATTAATAAATCAGGGATATAAATTGAATTATCAATTTATTGGGTTATGGTCCCGGACACAAGGAAGTAACATAGGATGGGCTTTACAATGTTGGGCTTCACATTGTAAAATCTATAAATAAGGGGCTAGGTTTAGGTATTTCATCACTCTAAACCCTAATCAGAAATACGGCCGCTTCCTTAGTGTCTGGAAACCTTTTCCTTCTTCTCTAACCTGATTCTACAGGTCTCTTAGTTTCATAAACGGAATCGCCAGAGAACGTGGAATCGCTAAAGAACGCAAAAGAACGCTAGAGAATACTAGATGGATAGCAGCAGGCAAACCCGTAAGTATTCTTAATTTTTGTTTCTTCTATAGATGAATCTAACAAAAAGGGTTTTATTATTTTTTTCCGCGATTTGTTATATATTATCTGATGCGATTTCGGATAATATATAACAATTGGTATCAGAGCCAAATAAACCCTTTTTGGATTCAGTAGAATAATCAAATTGAGATAGACAAAGATGCATATTTTTCTTAATCGTAAAGAATCCATGTCATTGGGATTATGTGTTAATTGAATTGGTAGGGCATGGATTTAGGGATTGTATGAAAAGCATGTTATGTGATTTATTGAAATTGCAATTTTTATAGTTTGGGGATTTTTTTTTATTTCGGGTAAAATTAGGGTTTATTGATGTCTGGAATTTTTCTCCCAAAATTAGCATCAAATCAACCCTAAAATAACGAATAAAATCAAAATTATTGGGACAGTGGCTCATCGACAGCTTAACCCCTGATGTTAACGCTGATCGAAGACTGTCCGCTGATTATCACGGTAACCGAAAAAAAAAAAAAAAAAAAAAAAAAAAAAAACTGCTGCAGCAATTTGTTAGAAATTGCAGGGGCCTGCTGGAAATTATAGCAGGGACCTACTACAATTTCAACAAGGGTCTGCTGAAAATTACAGCAGGGGCCCGCTGGAAATAACAGCAGGTGTCTGCACTGTACATATTTTGTTCGGAAATATATATATTGTATGTAAATTATTTCACAAGTATGTTGTGTTTGGCATGCAATTTTTTTTTTTGTATGTTTATTTGTGAATTAAATTGTGTGTGTGAATGATTAAATGACGATGCATGATTAAGGTTTCGTAGACCGGTAGGTGAAACTAAGAAATTAATTTAATCGGCCCTCCGGAAGGTTAAAATTAATTTTCTTAAGGATCCTAGGCTTCGAAAAGTTCGGGGATTAATTTAAATTCAAATATTATCGGCCCTCCGGAAGGTTCACGTTTGGGTTTAAATTAATCATGAACGGGAGAAAATTATTGAAAATGGTCTTGGTGCTGATTTTAATTTTAATTAGATGAAATCGGCCCTCCGGAAGGTTTCATCGGTAGTTAAGATAAATTAAATTCAGCCTTACAATTTTTTGATTTTAAGTAGGTGAAATCGGCCCTCCGGAAGGTTTCATCGGTACTTAAGAAAATCAAATTATGGTTATTTTAATATATGTAAATGACATCGGCCCTCCGGAAGGTCTCATTGGCAATTAGAAAATTAAAATAATGATCATAGTATTTTTCTCAAACTCATAAAATTTCATGTTAATTTGATTTGCCCTCCGGTATCTATTATCAATGAATTTTATGTTTTACATGTATTTGTCATGTTTATGCACATGTTTTCAGTTATATGTCAAAATGCTAGATGTGCTTTGTGTTGTTTGTTCCTATTATAGTATCCATGGGTTACAATTTTTTGGGGAATCGTCCACCGACGTTGGATTGTTCGGACTTCCAATTGTGGAAGGAAGAAATGTTGCTGTTTTTATCTGTACATGATTACGACTATGCATTGTTAACTCCCAAACCATCTCCCCTTAGTCCGGAAAGTACACCGGATGAAACTAAGGCTGATGAAAAGTGGGAAAGGTCAAATAAGTTATGCATGGCGCTCTTGTTACAGGGAATAGCAGTAGCATTGCGTGGGGATGTCCCTAAAGGTGTTACCACTGCCTCGGTCTTTCTCACGGAGATTGAGAAAGCCTTTGCCAAAAAAAAAAATAAAAATGAAAAGGTAGAGATGCAGCGTTTGCTCATCGAGCTAGCTACCAAAAAGTATAATGGCAAAGGTAAAATCCGGGAGCACATTCTGGGAATGTTGATGATTGGCCAAAAGTTAAAAGGCAATCGGTTTAGACTTACCTGAGGAATGCATAGTGGGATTCATATTTCATTCGCTGCCAGACCGGTTTAAGTATTTCCAATCCACCTATAACTGCATGCGAGAAAAGTGGAATATCAATGAGTTGATTTCCCACGCTGCACAGGAGGAGGAAAGACTTAAAGGCACAGCGCTTGAGGCTAATGTGATTACATCACCAAATAAGGCAGGACCTAAGCGGAAGGCATATGGCAAAGGACCGGGTCAAGGTTTGGTCAACAAGAAAGGTATAAGGCCCTGGATAAGTTCATAACAATTAAGACCGAGGTTGAGAAACAACTTGGTAAAAGCATTAAGACCGTTAGATCTGACCGTGGTGGTGAATACTATGGTAGATATGACGGATCGGGTGAACAACGTCCAGGTTCCTTTGCACAGTACCTAGAGAAGTGTGGAATAGTCCCTCAATACACTATGCCTGGTTCACCTCGCATGAAAGGTGTATCTGAGAGACGGAACCGAACACTAAAAGATATGGTTAGAAGCATGATAAGTCACTCATCTCTACCATTATCTCTCTGGGGGGAAGCCATCAAATGTGCCGCTTATATACTCAATCGAGTACCCACAAAGGCTACTGTTAGGACTCCATATGAGCTTTGGAACGGGCGTAAACCTAATTTAAAGCATCTGCATGTGTGGGGTTGTCCAGCTGAGGTGAGGCCTTACAAACCTCAAGAAAAGAAACTGGACCCAAAAACAGTTAGTTGTTTCTTCATAGGTTATTCCGAACATTCTAGAGGGTTTAAGTTTTATGATTCTCTCACTGGTACAATATTTGAGACAGGAACGGCCAAGTTTCTAGAGGATGTTGAGTTTGGGGGGAAGAATAAGGGAACATATGTTGATTTTGAGGAAGAATCCATAAATATTCATGAAGGTTTTAATAGGGATACTGAGATATCTGAAGATTGGGCGGTAATGCCAATCATTTCGATCCCATTAGAACAAGGTAATCCTCAGATTAACACTGATGCTCCACTTGAGGGTTCTAACCAGGATACAGAGATTCAGGTAGAACAAGAGGAACCTCAAGATAATCTTCCACAAGGGAATCAAAATGACATCGTTCATAATGATCAAACTCTACCTCCTCAAGAAGTGCAACAGGAGGAAATAGTGCCATTAAGAAGGTCCACTAGAGAAAGGAAGAGTACTATAGGTCCAGAATTTATAGTATATCTTCAGGAGCATGATGAGTTATGTGTTGGAACTGTAGATGATCCCTCATCCTACAAACAGGCCATGGCAAGCTCTGAATCTCAAAAGTGGATTGACGCTATGAAAGAAGAGTATAAATCAATGCAGGATAATGCGGTATGGGATCTTGTCCCATTACCTGAAGGAAAAAAAGGCAATTGGTTGTAAATGGGTTTACAAAACCAAACGCGATTCCCTAGGTAATGTGGAAAGACATAAAGCACGTCTTGTAGCGAAAGGTTATACTCAGCGTGAAGGGATTGATTTTAAAGAAACTTTCGCTCCAGTATCGACGAAGGATTCCTTTAGAACAATCATGGCATTAGTTGCACATTTTGACCTTGAGCTTCATTAAATGGATGTTAAGACCGCTTTTCTCAATGGTAATATTGAGGAAACGATCTACTGATGCAACCAGAAAACTTTTTAGAAAGTAACTCAAAAGATCTGGTTTGCAGACTTAAGAAATCCATTTATGGGCTTAAACAAGCTTCTCGTCAATGGTATCACAAATTCCTTGAGGTGATAGTCGGTTATGACTTTGAGATCAACTCGTTTGAGGATTGTGTTTATCACAATTTCAGTGGGAGTAATTTCATATTTCTTATATTATATGTGGATGACATATTGCTTGCCTCGAACAATAAGGAATTGTTACACACTACAAAAAGATTTCTATCAGACAAGTTTGATATGAAGGATCTTGGTGATGCCAGTTTTGTGTTAGGAATCCAGATACATCGAGATCGTTCTCGTGGTATTCTTGGATTATCACAAAAAGCATACATTAAAAGTGTGTTACAATGTTACGGATTGGCAGATTGAGTACCCCTATAGCAAAGGGTGACAGACTTAGTCTGAGTCAATGTCCTAAGACAAAACTTGAGATTGAGGAAATGAAAACGGTCCCTTATGCTTCTGCAGTTGGGAGTTTAATGTATGCTCAAGTTTGTACTAGGCTGGACATTGTCTTTGCTGTAAACATGTTGGGGAGATATGTTAGTAACCCAGGAATGGATTACTGGAAAGCAGTTAAAAGAGTACTCCGATATCTGCAAGGAACAAAGGGGCACATGTTGACATATAGGAAGTCGGATAAACTGGAGATCATCGGGTATTCCGACTCAGATTTTGGTGGATGCGCAGACACATTAAAAGTATGTCAGGCAACATATTCTTATTGGCTGGAGGTGCAATATCCTGGAAAAGTGTAAAGCAAACACTTATTGCATCGTCCACCATGGAAGCAGAATTTGTTGCATGCTTTAAGGCATCAAACCAGGCACTATGGCTGCGGAATTTTGTTACTGGATTACGCATTGTATAAGGGATAGAGATCCCTATGAGGTTATATTGCGATAACAATTCCGCAGTGCAGTACTCTAACATCAACAGGAGCGCATCTAAATCCAAACACATAGACATAAAGTTTCTGTCTGTTAAAGAAAGAGTACAGATGGGTCAGATAAGTATAGAGCACATCAGTACAAACTCCATGATAGCAGATCCTCTAACAAAGGCGGTTTTGCCTAAGGTTTTCCAGGGACACACCATCAGTATGGGTGTAGTTGATTAAGAGGATTTTTAGTTTCAGTGGGAGAGTTTGTAATAGGATCTGATGTTGTATTTTGCAGTATTGTGCACATTAAAGTTTATTGCAATATATATGCTTGGAAATATTTATTGATATCTGTACTGTATTGGATCTCCAAAAGTAGGAACCATTTAAGAGTAGATATGTACGATTACAAGCCATATTACTCTTAGACCACCCTCCATAATTGGCCCAAGTAATTGATTGATTATGGTAATGTGATTACTGTTGCATCCTATTGTTCACATTACGAGAAAGAGGTCTTTAGTCCTTTATTATTATCAATCATGTACGGGGTTGTACCGTTTGCCCATTGACAATGAATATAGGGATCCCATTAAAGTTGAATATGTATTCTTGAGTAGCATATGACGGTCCAAGTGGGAGATTGTTGGAATATATTTATTTAATATATTTATAGACTAATAATAATTTGGACCGATATGCTAAATAAACATATTCGGTTATTGTCTTAAGGAAGTCCAAATTAAAAGTAGTCGAGTTAATTATTTAATTAACTAAATTGGACTTATGGGTAAAAAGGCGTTATGGGCTCAAGTGTGGTAACCGGGTTGAATTTGGGCACTGTGATGAAGAGGGCCCAAATCTCAACACTTAAGCCTGAATTAATAAATCAGGGATATAAATTGAATTATCAATTTATTGGGTTATGGTCCCGGACACAAGGAAGTAACATAGGATGGGCTTTACAATGTTGGGCTTCACATTGTAAAATCTATAAATAAGGGGCTAGGTTTAGGTATTTCATCACTCTAAACCCTAATCAGAAATACGGCCGCTTCCTTAGTGTCTGGAAACCTTTTCCTTCTTCTCTAACCTGATTCTACAGGTCTCTTAGTTTCATAAACGGAATCGCCAGAGAACGTGGAATCGCTAAAGAACGCAAAAGAACGCTAGAGAATACTAGATGGATAGCAGCAGGCAAACCCGTAAGTATTCTTAATTTTTGTTTCTTCTATAGATGAATCTAACAAAAAGGGTTTTATTATTTTTTTCCGCGATTTGTTATATATTATCTGATGCGATTTCGGATAATATATAACATCTTCATATTTTTTTTTTCTTTTTTCCATTTATGGAAAAAAAACAACGTTGGATAATTGAAATAAAAATCATTGTTCTTTCAAGAATATATTTTCAAATTCAATAACACCCATAAAAACATATCAAATTAGAAATAAAAAAATTAATGAGTAAAAAAAGGAAAACAAAGATTTATAAATAAATTAATATACTATATACTTAGAGTTGCAGAGTGAGGAATCTAGTAGTTTCCATATAATATAATATGTTCGACTGTAAAACTATTGTGTTTTATTTTTTAGTAATATATATGTGTATATATATAGTATTAATCGCGTATCAACATACATTATTTTATTATGAATATTATGATTCTCGCTATCAGAAAATTATAATTATAGAATAAATAGTTATATTCTTTATTAATAGTTGTTTCAATCTTTTAGAAGTTCTCTAAAGAGAGAGATGAGATAGATTACAATTTTTAGAGTTTTATGATGAGAGATCTAACCAAACTATTTATATAAATCTCTTAAAATTGGTAAAAATATTCAAATAGATGAGAGATACAACAAAAAATTAACGGAAAAAGATCTAACAAAACTTGGATGAGATTAACCTAACTCAGTAAAACTAATCAAATTGAAACCATTTCAGATTCTCAAAATTTAAATGATATACTTTGATGATTCTCTGATTATTTCTTTAAATAATTATGGACAATCCATCTTCCATAAGTAGACAGCCTATCTTACTAGATATTTGGTTTCGAAAGAGAATAATCATGGTGCGATGATGATGTGACTGGACTACCAGCCGAGGTGATCTGCCATAAGTTATCGGTCTGATATGATGTGGGACCATTAGTACAAATAATGAGGAATTTTTCCAAATAAAAATTTGATGTTATAGTGCAAGAGGTTGATCGGTTAACCAAAATTGGGCATATCAAAGAATCTCAATACCCTTTGTGGACAGCTAATCCCGTTTTAATCAAGAAAAAATATAAAAAATAGCGCATGTGTATTGACTTCACCGATCTTAATAGAGCATGTCCTAAAGATATTTTTTCAGTTCCGCGCATAGATCATCTAGTGGATTCTACATGACGTAACAAGTTATCCTTTATGGATCCTTTTTCAGAGTATATCAGATACAGGTGGATCTGAATGATCAAGATCATATTATCTTTATTACTGATAGAGGGCTTCATTGCTATAAGGTGATGCCATCTGGGTTGAAGAATGTTGTAGCTACTTATCAACGGTTGGTAAATAAAACATTTGCTAACCAAATTGGCAGAAATATGGAAGTATATATAGATGACATGATGGTGAACACCTCGAGGAAGAAGATCACATAACTGATCTTCAAGAAACTTTATCTAACTTAGACACTATCAACTTGAAGTTGAACCCTGAAAATGTACTTTTGGAGTCCGAACTGGAAAGTTTCTTGGATATGTCGTAAGTTAAAAATGGATTCAGGCCGATCCAGATTAGTTGAATGCTTTATTAGTCATGGATCCCGCTCGGATTACCAAAGAATTCCAGAAAATAATCGAGCGGTTGGATGCTTCACCTAATACATTGTTCAAACCCATTCAATGATATAAACTTTATATATTTAGTTGTATCAGAGTATGCAGTAGCTGTTGTGTGAGTAAAGGAAGTGGATAATTACCCCCGTCTGGTGTATTACATAAGTAAGAGTTTATTGGAAGCTGAGAAAATGTATTTGAAATTAGAGAAATTAGCCCTAGAATTGGTGATAGCGACCATGAAAATGAGGCCATATTTTCAAGCACATTCGATCACGGTTCGAACATCTTTTCTTTTAAAGAATGTTCTACAAAAAGTTGTCATATCAGGGAGAATGACTAAGTGGTCAGTCGAGCTTGGAGACTATGATATTGATTTGGCACCCCAAACTGCAATCAAGGTACAAGCTATAGTTGATTTCCTGATATAATTTCATATTAAATGGTCATGCGAAGAAGCTTAAGAAAAAAATGTTAAGAAAAAAATGTTAAGAAAGAGTAGGTAATCTGAACAAACGGTGGGTCTCATGGTGGGATATGGAGCTGGAATTTGTCTAACCTCCCCTTGTACTGACATTATGTACCAAGCTATATGTTTTGGTTTCATGGCATCCAATAATGAATCAGAATATGAACCAGTTATAGCTGGTTTACGATTGGCTCAATTATATGGAGCAAAGAGGGTCTGGTTAGTAAGTGATTCCCAGTTACTTATTCATCAGGCTCAGGGGCAATCTGAAACTAAAAACGATCAGTTGATGAAGTATCTGCAAGTGTTGAAGGAAGTAGCCATAATTTTTAAAAGCTTCTGGTATGAGCATGTCCCTAGGTATGAGCATACTATGGCAGATTCCTTAGCTACCATCGCCTACTCTGAAGTGTACCCATGGATCCTTATGCAAGAATGTCCATCCATAGGCTCAGGTCAAGGAAAAGAGGGCGGAGCTGAAGAAAATATGAACATATCTGGCATACAATCCAAAAATTGGAGGTACGAAATACAACAATTTATTACTGATTTGAGTTCTACCTTCAAATAAATTGTGGCTAAAAAATTGAAGTACAAAGCTCGTGGTTTCCTGGTGTTAAGAGAAATTATTTACAAAAAATATTTTACCACGTCTCTTATACATTGACGACGGTTTGAAGAGTCCCAACATATTCTATATGAATTACATGATGGAGAAGGGTCAGTGCATTGTGGTTATACAGCTTTAACCATGAGAGTTTTGTTAGATGGATACTACTGGCCTACTATAAAGGCAGATGCCAAAGATATGGTCATAATATGTGATCTTTTCCAGAAATATGGGAATGAAATCCATGTGCCAGCACTTCCCATGGAGTCAATATCTGAGCCCATACCTTTTGATAGATGGGGTTTGGAATTAATTGGACCTCTTCATATGGCCTCCGGAGGGTATCAAACGATAAATGTGGCAATAGATTATTTCTCTAAATATATCGAAGCTGCCCCACTAGTTGGAACCACCTCTAAGACAGTTATGTAATTTATCATATCTAACATATATTTTCAATTCGGAATTCCTCAGCATATTACTACAGACAATGGGCCATATTTTGACAATAAAAACATGGAAACGTTTTGCACTTCCAGAGGAATTCAATATTTCTTTTCTTCTCCTTTCCATCCTCAGGAAAATGGGCAGGTTGAAGTTTCTAATCGGACAATTTTAACAGGGTTAAAAAATAATCTTGAAGGAGGTGCAGGGAAATGGCTAAGGTATTTGCAAGAAGTATTGTGGGCTTACCGAACTACTCCTTATACAGCTACTCAAGAATCACCTTTTTCTTTTGTGTATGGGATAGATGCATTCATACATATAGAAGCTACTTTGTCCTCATTCTAGATACAAAACTATTCCGAACAAAGTAACGATATGATAGTAAGGAATCAGTTGCATCTGTTTGAAAAAAGAAGAGTAAAGAAACATTTGAGAGCAGCACACTACTAAGGTTTGATGAGAAGTAGGTTTGCATCTAAAGTAAAAAAAAATTTCCAAATAGGGACAAAGAGTTGAGAAAAGTATTTTTACATACCAAAGAGAAAAGATTTGAGAAACTAGATGAAATGGGAAGGCCCATACATGGTACGTGAAAGAATCAAGCGAGGAACATATAGACTTGAAGACAAAGAAGGCAATATGTTGAAACACCCATGGAACATTGAGCATCTCAGGTTATACTTAGAATAAAAATTTCTTATAAATATTTACTTTGTCATACTTTTATGTAAATATTTAGAGGCATGCTCTTTCCTACCCTAGTGGCGCGGGGCGGTTTTAATGAGGTGTCCAGATTTAAATGAATATTAGTTTATGCATTTTTAAAGAATCATAGTAGATACAAAGAGATCGGATGAATTAAACACCTATTAAACACCTTCGGCCTTTAAATGAAATATCTTTGAAGTGATCGGATGAATTAAACACCTATTAAACACCTTTGGTTCTTAAGTGAAATATCTTAGAAGTAGTTAGATGGATTAAACACTCATTTAAGACGTGGAAAAATTAAATACCCATTAAATATCTTTAGCCTTGAAATAAAATATTATTGAATGGCTCAGATATATTAAAGATTGGTTAAACATTACATTTTAGACCACCGGATTGGGTTAATCCATCTATACCACTTTTAAATATCATTTTTTAATAAAATTATAAAAAAACATAAGAGAGAAAAATGCATATGAAGAAAAAATACAACTTTAAAAACCAATTGAATCATCAGAAAATGTCTGATCCACCATTACACAAAATATCTTTGTCATCCAAAAACTTTTGTTTCAAACACAAAACTGAAAGTACAACAACTTTAGGGCTCGTTCCCTTCGTTTTTTCCATACCTTCATCTTTCTCTTGTTTTTTCACTTTATCTTCATTATGCTTGGGGCTTTTGGTATCAGTACTTGAACTTTCATCAAGTCCCTCATCGGAATCAGAATCACTTGGTGAAAAAACTCCATGTTTATTACCATATGGCATCCTATGGAAAGGTATCTCATCGTATGGTACAAACTTCCACAGAGCTCTAAGGTTCTTTTTTGGAAAGGTATCATGGAATAAAAAGACCATGTCCGCTTTAAAACCCTCATCCCTCTTTTCCATAGAATCCACCACACCGGTAGCATACTTCTCAACACCGGTAGTTGTTTCCAGTTCGGAATATTTGGTCCATATGTCTCCTTAGGCAGTCCCAGTGCTCAGTTGATTTTTCTCTTCGCCTAAAGTCTCCACTTTTTGTTGTTCAACTGAAAGGGAATTCTTTAATTCTGATTGGAAGTGTTAAAAAATTAATGAGTAAAAAAAAGAAAACAAAGATTTATAAATAAATTAATATACTATATACTTAGAGTTGCAGATTGCGGAATCTAGTAGTTTCCATATAATATAATATGTCCGATGGTAAAACTATTGTGTTTTATTTTTTAGTAATATATATATATATAGTATTAATAGCGTATCAACATACATTATTTTATTACGAATATTATGATTCTCGCTATCAGAAAAATATACTTATAGAATAAATAGTTATATTCTTTATCATTGCACGTGAATCGTTGTTTCAATCTTTTAGAAGTTTTCTAAAGAGAGAGATAAGATAGATTACAATTTTTAGAGTTTTGAGGTGAGAGATCTAACCAAACCATTTATATAAATCTCTTAAAATTGGTAAAAGTATTCAAATAGATGAGAGATACAACAAAAAATTAACGGGAAAAGATCTAACAAAACTTGGAAGAGATATAACCTAACTCAGTAAAACTAATCAAATTGAAACCATTTCAGATTCTTAAAATTTAAATGATATGCTTTGATGATTCTTTGATTATTTCTTTAAATAATTATAGATAATCCATCTTCCATAAGTAGACAGCCTATCTTACTAGGTATTTGGTTTCGAAAGAGATTAATCAAATTGACCTCTTTTACTTTTCTTGGTTTCTCTCTCGTTTTATTTTTTTATCATTTTTAATAAAG
Source organism: Limnanthes douglasii subsp. nivea (assembly GCA_036936605.1). Classification (NCBI taxonomy): domain Eukaryota; kingdom Viridiplantae; phylum Streptophyta; class Magnoliopsida; order Brassicales; family Limnanthaceae; genus Limnanthes; species Limnanthes douglasii. The sequence continues at coordinate 175,986,109 of JAUPFV010000003.1, forward strand.
TTGTTTTTTCAATTCTGAAACACGCTATTATATAAAAAAATGTCTAACTTACCGAATTTCAAACTGAATTTTCATTACTTGATCTTAAAACATAAATTTTATGTTATAATATACGATTTGAATTTCAAATTATAATAAAAACAAATAGTGTTTGTTAAGTTGTCATTTTTAAGGGTCGTAGCCATATATAAATATTTTTTCTTACGAATAACCCTAACATCTATATAATCACCTACATGATACATATTTTATCGATTTATTTTTATTAAAAATAACTATTTTATCTATTTATTTTTATTAAATATGATCACCAAAGACATCGATAAAACACGTGGCGAACTATAAATAAAATATGTGACGATGAGTGGAGGCGGCTTTCTGTCGAAACCAATAAGCTATAAGGAAGGATTTGGTCGGATAAGAAGATAGAAAGCATGGGAATCTTGTTCTTTTGAAACTTAGATCTGGAAGACACATTTCGCATAATCAAGCATCCATTTTGAGGGATCATAAATAACTCTTTTAGAGAATGAAAAACAAAAATACAAAAATGCAAAAAAAAAAACATACAAAAAGCCTTTTTTATTCTAGAAAATATTATTAACAAACCCTAAGTCTAGTTAGTCCCTCCAATCAAACCTTTAAGCTTTTGAACCTGCGTGATATCCAAAAATGTTGTTTGTGCAATCAAGTTAGAAGGCAAATCATTTCCAAAGATATTTGTCGGTAAAATCTGGAAACCCGGAGATTCGCTGCTCCAGCTAACAATTCCCGAAGCCGGTGTAGTTCCATTATTCACCACAAAATGCAACAACCCTTTAGGAACAACAAAAGCATCTCCGCCCTGTAGAGTTTTTGTGTAAACTTTGTTAGCAGTACTGGAGACAAATCCAATACTCACCGAGCCTTCTAGCAAAACCACAAACTCTGTACCATGAGGATGTGTGTGCATTGGAAACACACCACCAGCCCCTATATCAAAACGAGCCATGGCAATGCCAAGACCGTTTAGACCGGGGACTTCTCCGAGTAATGCTAGTCTTACCCCAGCTTTGACAAAATTTGAGGTGTTAGTAACTATGTTAAGACCCGAGGTTGAAAAATCATCTACCGTAACAGTATTGGGATCTTTACAATTGTAACCGCTGGGACCTTGAGGGGCTTTTGTGTCTGCTACGCAGAAATCTTGGACAGTGGCGTAAGAAGTAGAGAAAAACAGAACACAAAAAAAGACTAGCGAGGAGGCAGGAGTGATCATTCTTGTCATACTTGTTTTGTTTTAGTGTTCTCTACTTTGTGTTCTGTGTGATTGTCTGTTGTTCTTGTGTTATTTTATAGAGAAGACATTCATGCATAGACATAGCAACTTATTAGTGCCATTTATTTCCATACGATTTCAGATTATACGTTACAGATTCTTGTTAGGAAAATATATAAATTATTGTTTATGAATTTCATTTTATTTCCATAATTTGAATGGGCAAACCAACATAAAATCCTATCTTGAATTGTGCTCAAATTAAGAATTGTCAAAAGAACATAAATTCTCTTTGATAAATAAATAGATAAGAAATCCCCTATTTCTCAAACTATCTACTTTATTAATTATTAGTTGTTTTAAATGAAGATCATACTCCTATTATTCGACAAGATATTTGCATTCTTTTTTCGTGAGTGCATAATCACTAAGACGTAGGAGAGTATAATTGGACTAAACTATATCTAATAACCTTATTATCCAAAATGTTAACTCTCTTCTCTCACCTTTATCCCTTTTACTAAGTTTTTTTGTTTTCGTTTCAAAATATATTTATTTCTTTGTTTTCGGATAACCACACCCGATTTTACAATTCACGAAGTAAATTAATTTCTTAATTTATTAAATCGTGGCCGTCCATCACGACATAGTAAAACAAATTATACTTCAAGTTGTGAAGCCTTTGAATATGAGGTCTAGTTTTGGCATTTTTTAATCCAAAAGCAAAACACTATAACTTTTGCTATGTATGTGACTTGGAGACATCTCTCTGGGAGGCGTTCTTGCAGATTAAATTCCACAAGATATGTCAAAAAAACTAGATAATGGAGAACTCAAAGCAAACGAGTAAGTTTATTTGTTGTATACTTCGTTTATTCAATAGGAATATGGCAAAGGATTTTGTGTTTTCAGTTGTATTATGACCGATTCATCAATTGATATTAGAGTCTGTAAAATCCCTTTGTGATTGGAAGACTTTTATCTTCTTTTATTTCTCTTTCAAGTTTTTGATATGTGCTAATCAACCTTAAAGTCATTTGTGGATTTAAAAAACTGGATAATAAAGAACTCAAAATAAAAATGTAAGAAAATTAGGTTTATTTTCCTCTATTCAATAAGAAAATCACAATGCCTTTTAGGTTTCCTGTAGTTTGATGATCTATCCGTCATTTTTAAACTAAATGAACATATAATTTTCTGATAAAAATCTAACTTATGTCACATTTAATCTATTTAACGAGCTACATAATGAAATTCACTGCGAAGCCCTGGAATAGATGTGTCTTGATGATTTTTTTTTCTTTTTTCCATTTATGAAAAAAAAACAACGTTGGATAATTGAAATAAAAATCATTGTTCTTTCAAGAATATATTTTCAAATTCAATAACACCCATAAAAACATATCAAATTAGAAATAAAAAAATTAATGAGTAAAAAAAGGAAAACAAAGATTTATAAATAAATTAATATACTATATACTTAGATTTGCAGAGTGAGGAATCTAGTAGTTTCCATATAATATAATATGTTCGACTGTAAAACTATTGTGTTTTATTTTTTAGTAATATATATGTGTATATATATAGTATTAATCGCGTATCAACATACATTATTTTATTATGAATATTATGATTCTCGCTATCAGAAAATTATAATTATAGAATAAATAGTTATATTCTTTATTAATAGTTGTTTCAATCTTTTAGAAGTTCTCTAAAGAGAGAGATGAGATAGATTACAATTTTTAGAGTTTTATGATGAGAGATCTAACCAAACTATTTATATAAATCTCTTAAAATTGGTAAAAATATTCAAATAGATGAGAGATACAACAAAAAATTAACGGAAAAAGATCTAACAAAACTTGGATGAGATTAACCTAACTCAGTAAAACTAATCAAATTGAAACCATTTCAGATTCTCAAAATATAAATGATATACTTTGATGATTCTCTGATTATTTCGTTAAATAATTATGGACAATCCATCTTCCATAAGTAGACAGCCTATCTTACTAGATATTTGGTTTCGAAAGAGAATAATCATGGTGCGATGATGATGTGACTGGACTACCAGCCGAGGTGATCTGCCATAAGTTATCGGTCTGATATGATGTGGGACCATTAGTACAAATAATGAGGAATTTTTCCAAATAAAAATTTGATGTTATAGTGCAAGAGGTTGATCGGTTAACCAAAATTGGGCATATCAAAGAATCTCAATACCCTTTGTGGACAGCTAATCCCGTTTTAATCAAGAAAAAATATAAAAAATAGCGCATGTGTATTGACTTCACCGATCTTAATAGAGCATGTCCTAAAGATATTTTTTCAGTTCCGCGCATAGATCATCTAGTGGATTCTACATCACGTAACAAGTTATCCTTTATGGATCCTTTTTCAGAGTATATCAGATACAGGTGGATCTGAATGATCAAGATCATATTATCTTTATTACTGATAGAGGGCTTCATTGCTATAAGGTGATGCCATCTGGGTTGAAGAATGTTGTAGCTACTTATCAACGGTTGGTAAATAAAACATTTGCTAACCAAATTGGCAGAAATATGGAAGTATATATAGATGACATGATGGTGAACACCTCGAGGAAGAAGATCACATAACTGATCTTCAAGAAACTTTATCTAACTTAGACACTATCAACTTGAAGTTGAACCCTGAAAATGTACTTTTGGAGTCCGATCTGGAAAGTTTCTTGGATATGTCGTAAGTTAAAAATGGATTCAGGCCGATCCAGATTAGTTGAATGCTTTATTAGTCATGGATCCCGCTCGGATTACCAAAGAATTCCAGAAAATAATCGAGCGGTTGGATGCTTCACCTAATACATTGTTCAAACCCATTCAATGATATAAACTTTATATATTTAGTTGTATCAGAGTATGCAGTTGCTGTTGTGTGAGTAAAGGAAGTGGATAATTACCCCCGTCTGGTGTATTACATAAGTAAGAGTTTATTGGAAGCTGAGAAAATGTATTTGAAATTAGAGAAATTAGCCCTAGAATTGGTGATAGCGACCATGAAAATGAGGCCATATTTTCAAGCACATTCGATCACGGTTCGAACATCTTTTCTTTTAAAGAATGTTCTACAAAAAGTTGTCATATCAGGGAGAATGACTAAGTGGTCAGTCGAGCTTGGAGACTATGATATTGATTTGGCACCCCAAACTGCAATCAAGGTACAAGCTATAGTTGATTTCCTGATATAATTTCATATTAAATGGTCATGCGAAGAAGCTTAAGAAAAAAATGTTAAGAAAAAAATGTTAAGAAAGAGTAGGTAATCTGAACAAACGGTGGGTCTCATGGTGGGATATGGAGCTGGAATTTGTCTAACCTCCCCTTGTACTGACATTATGTACCAAGCTATATGTTTTGGTTTCATGGCATCCAATAATGAATCAGAATATGAACCAGTTATAGCTGGTTTACGATTGGCTCAATTATATGGAGCAAAGAGGGTCTGGTTAGTAAGTGATTCCCAGTTACTTATTCATCAGGCTCAGGGGCAATCTGAAACTAAAAACGATCAGTTGATGAAGTATCTGCAAGTGTTGAAGGAAGTAGCCATAATTTTTAAAAGCTTCTGGTATGAGCATGTCCCTAGGTATGAGCATACTATGGCAGATTCCTTAGCTACCATCGCCTACTCTGAAGTGTACCCATGGATCCTTATGCAAGAATGTCCATCCATAGGCTCAGGTCAAGGAAAAGAGGGCGGAGCTGAAGAAAATATGAACATATCTGGCATACAATCCAAAAATTGGAGGTACGAAATACAACAATTTATTACTGATTTGAGTTCTACCTTCAAATAAATTATGGCTAAAAAATTGAAGTACAAAGCTCGTGGTTTCCTGGTGTTAAGAGAAATTATTTACAAAAAATATTTTACCACGTCTCTTATACATTGACGACGGTTTGAAGAGTCCCAAAATATTCTATATGAATTACATGATGGAGAAGGGTCAGTGCATTGTGGTTATACAGCTTTAACCATGAGAGTTTTATTAGATGGATACTACTGGCCTACTATAAAGGCAGATGCCAAAGATATGGTCATAATATGTGATCTTTTCCAGAAATATGGGAATGAAATCCATGTGCCAGCACTTCCCATGGATTCAATATCTGAGCCCATACCTTTTGATAGATGGGGTTTGGAATTAATTGGACCTCTTCATATGGCCTCCGGAGGGTATCAAACGATAAACGTGGCAATAGACTATTTCTCTAAATATATCGAAGCTGCCCCACTAGTTGGAACCACCTCTAAGACAGTTATGTAATTTATCATATCTAACATATATTTTCAATTCGGAATTCCTCAGCATATTACTACAGACAATGGGCCACATTTTGACAATAAAAACATGGAAACGTTTTGCACTTCCAGAGGAATTCAATATTTCTTTTCTTCTCCTTTCCATCCTCAGGAAAATGGGCAGGTTGAAGTTTCTAATCGGACAATTTTAACAGGGTTAAAAAATAATCTTGAAGGAGGTGCAGGGAAATGGCTAAGGTATTTGCAAGAAGTATTGTGGGCTTACCGAACTACTCCTTATACAGCTACTCAAGAATCACCTTTTTCGTTTGTGTATGGGATAGATGCATTCATACATATAGAAGCTACTTTGTCCTCATTCTAGATACAAAACTATTCCGAACAAAGTAACGATATGATAGTAAGGAATCAGTTGGATTTGTTTGAAAAAAGAAGAGTAAAGAAACATTTGAGAGCAGCACACTACTAAGGTTTGATGAGAAGTAGGTTTGCATCTAAAGTAAAAAAAATATTTCCAAATAGGGACAAAGAGTTGAGGAAAGTATTTTTACATACCAAAGAGAAAAGATTTGGGAACCTAGATGAAATGGGAAGGCCCATACATGGTACGTGAAAGAATCAAGCGAGGAACATATAGACTTGAAGATAAAGAAGGCGATATGTTGAAACACCCATGGAACATTGAGCATCTCAGGTTATACTTAGAATAAAAATTTCTTATAAATATTTACTTTCTCATACTTTTATGTAAATATTTAGAGGCATGCTCTTTCCTACCCTAGTGGCGCGGGGCGGTTTTAATGAGGTGTCCAGATTTAAATGAATATTATTTTATGCATTTTTAAAGAATCATAGTAGATACAAAGAGATCGGATGAATTAAACACCTATTAAACACCTTCGGCCTTTAAATGAAATATCTTTGAAGTGATCGGATGAATTAAACACCAATTAAACACCTTTGGTTCTTAAGTGAAATATCTTAGAAGTAGTCAGATGGATTAAACACTCATTTAAAACGTGGAAAAATTAAATACCCATTAAATATCTTTAGTCTTGAAATAAAATATTATTGAATGGCTCAGATACATTAAAGATTGGTTAAACATTACATTTTAGACCACCGGATTGGGTTAATCCATCTATACCACTTTTAAATATCATTTTTTAATAAAATTATAAAAAAACATAAGAGAGAAAAATGCATATGAAGAAAAAATACAACTTTAAAAACCAATTGAATCATTAGAAAATGTCTGATCCACCATTACACAAAATATCTTTGTCATCCAAAAACTTTTGTTTCAAACACAAAACTGAAAGTACAACAACTTTAGCGCTCGTTCCCTTCGGTTTTTTCCATACCTTCATCTTTCTCTTGTTTTTTCACTTTATCTTCATTATGCTTGGGGCTTTTGGTATCAGTACTTGAACTTTCATCAAGTCCCTCATCGGAATCAGAATCACTTGGTGAAAAAACTCCATGTTTATTACCATATGGCATCCTACGGAAAGGTATCTCATCGTATGGTACAAACTTCCACAGAGCTCTAAGGTTCTTTTTTGGAAAGGTATCATGGAATAAAAAGATCATGTCCGCTTTAAAACCCTCATCCCTCTTTTCCATAGAATCCACCACACCGGTAGCATACTTCTCAACACCGGTAGTTGTTTCCAGTTCGGAATATTTGGTCCATATGTCTCCTTAGGCAGTCCCAGTGCTCAGTTGATTTTTCTCTTCGCCTAAAGTCTCCACTTTTTGTTGTTCAACTGAAAGGGAATTCTTTAATTCTGATTGGAAGTGTTAAAAAGTTAATGAGTAAAAAAAAGAAAACAAAGATTTATAAATAAATTAATATACTATATACTTAGAGTTGCAGATTGCGGAATCTAGTAGTTTCCATATAATATAATATGTCCGATGGTAAAACTATTGTGTTTTATTTTTTAGTAATATATATATATATAGTATTAATAGCGTATCAACATACATTATTTTATTACGAATATTATGATTCTCGCTATCAGAAAAATATACTTATAGAATAAATAGTTATATTCTTTATCATTGCACGTGAATCGTTGTTTCAATCTTTTAGAAGTTCTCTAAAGAGAGAGATAAGATAGATTACAATTTTTAGAGTTTTGAGGTGAGAGATCTAACCAAACCATTTATATAAATCTCTTAAAATTGGTAAAAGTATTCAAATAGATGAGAGATACAACAAAAAATTAACGGGAAAAGATCTAACAAAACTTGGATGAGATATAACCTAACTCAGTAAAACTAATCAAATTGAAACCATTTCAGATTCTTAAAATTTAAATGATATGCTTTGATGATTCTTTGATTATTTCTTTAAATAATTATAGATAATCCATCTTCCATAAGTAGACAGCCTATCTTACTAGGTATTTGGTTTCGAAAGAGATTAATCAAATTGACCTCTTTTACTTTTCTTGGTTTCTCTCTCGTTTTATTTTTTTATCATTTTTAATAAAGTTGTTTTTTCAATTCTGAAACACGCTATTATATAAAAAAATGTCTAACTTACCGAATTTCAAACTGAATTTTCATTACTTGATCTTAAAACATAAATTTTATGTTATAATATACGATTTGAAGTTCAAATTATAATAAAAACAAATAGTGTTTGTTAAGTTGTCATTTTTAAGGGTCGTAGCCATATATAAATATTTTTTCTTACGAATAACCCTAACATCTATATAATCACCTACATGATACATATTTTATCGATTTATTTTTATTAAAAATAACTATTTTATCTATTTATTTTTATTAAATATGATCGCCAAAGACATCGATAAAACACGTGGCGAACTATAAATAAAATATGTGACGATGAGTGGAGGCGGCTTTCTGTCGAAACCAATAAGCTATAAGGAAGGATTTGGTCGGATAAGAAGATAGAAAGCATGGTAATCTTGTTCTTTTGAAACTTAGATCTGGAAGACACATTTCACATAATCAAGCATCCATTTTGAGGGATCATAAATAACTCTTTTAGAGAATGAAAAACAAAAATACAAAAATGCAAAAAAAAAAAAACATACAAAAAGCCTTTTTTATTCTAAAAAATATTATTAACAAACCCTAAATCTAGTTAGTCCCTCCAATCAAACCTTTAAGCTTTTGAACCTGCGTGATATCCAAAAATGTTGTTTGTGCAATCAAGTTAGAAGGCAAATCATTTCCAAAGATATTTGTCGGTAAAATCTGGAAACCCGGAGATTCGCTGCTCCAGCTAACAATTCCCGAAGCCGGTGTAGTTCCATTATTCACCACAAAATGCAACAACCCTTTAGGAACAACAAAAGCATCTCCGCCCTTTAGAGTTTTTGTGTAAACTTTGTTAGCAGTACTGGAGACAAATCCGATACTCACCGAGCCTTCTAGCAAAACCACAAACTCTGTACCATGAGGATGTGTGTGCATTGGAAACACACCACCAGCCCCTATATCAAAACGAGCCATGGCAATGCCAAGACCGTTTAGACCGGGGACTTCTCCGAGTAATGCTAGTCTTACCCCAGCTTTGACAAAATTTGAGGTGTTAGTAACTATGTTAAGACCCGAGGTTGAAAAATCATCTACCGTAACAGTATTGGGATCTTTACAATTGTAACCGCTGGGACCTTGAGGGGCTTTTGTGTCTGCTACGCAGAAATCTTGGACAGTGGCGTAAGAAGTAGAGAAAAACAGAACACAAAAAAAGACTAGCGAGGAGGCAGGAGTGATCATTCTTGTCATACTTGTTTTGTTTTAGTGTTCTCTACTTTGTGTTTTGTGTGATTGTCTGTTGTTCTTGTGTTATTTTATAGAGAAGACATTCATGTATAGCAACTTATTAGTGCCATTTATTTCCATACGATTTCAGATTATACGTTACAGATTCTTGTTAGGAAAATATATAAATTATTGTTTATGAATTTCATTTTATTTCCAAAATTTGAATGGGCAAACCAACATAAAATCCTATCTTGAATTGTGCTCAAATTAAGAATTGTCAAAAGAACATAAATTCTCTTTGATAAATAAATAGATAAGAAATCCCCTATTTCTCAAACTATCTACTTTATTAATTATTAGTTGTTTTAAATGAAGATCATACTCCTATTATTCGACAAGATATTTGCATTCTTTTTTCGTGAGTGCATAATCACTAAGACGTAGGAGAGTATAATTGGACTAAACTATATCTAATAACCTTATTATCCAAAATGTTAACTCTCTTCTCTCACCTTTATCCCTTTTACTAAGTTTTTTTTTTCGTTTCAAAATATATTTATTTCTTTGTTTTCGGATAACCACACCCGATTTTACAATTCACGCAGTAAATTAATTTCTTAATTTATTAAATTGTGGCCGTCCATCACGACATAGTAAAACAAATTATACTTCAAGTTGTGAAGCCTTTGAATATGAGGTCTAGTTTTGGCATTTCTTAATCCAAAAGCAAAACACTATAACTTTTGCTATCTATGTGACTTGGAGACATCTCTCTGGGAGGCGTTCTTGCAGATTAAATTCCACAAGATATGTAAAAAAAACTAGATAATGGAGAACTCAAAGCAAACGAGTAAGTTTATTTGTTGTATACTTCGTTTATTCAATAGGAATATGGCAAAGGATTTTGTGTTTTCAGTTGTATTATGACCGATTCATCAATTGATATTAGAGTCTGTAAAATCCCTTTGTGATTGGAAGACTTTTATCTTTTTTTATTTCTCTTTCAAGTTTTTGATATGTGCTAATCAAGCTTAAAGTCATTTGTGGATTTAAAAAACTGGATAATAAAGAATTCAAAATAAAAATGTAAGAAAATTAGGTTTATTTTCCTCTATTCAATAAGAAAATCACAATGCCTTTAAGGTTTCCTGCAGTTTGATGATCTATCCGTCATTTTTAAACTAAATGAACATATAATTTTCTGATAAAAATCTAACTTATGTCACATTTAATCTATTTAACGAGGTACATAATAAAATTCACTGCGAAGCCGTGGAATAGATGTGTCTTGATGATTTTTTTTTTCTTTTTTCCATTTATGAAAAAAAAACAACGTTGGATAATTGAAATAAAAATCATTGTTCTTTCAAGAATATATTTTCAAATTCAATAACACCCATAAAAACATATCAAATTAGAAATAAAAAAATTAATGAGTAAAAAAAGGAAAACAAAGATTTATAAATAAATTAATATACTATATACTTAGAGTTGCAGAGTGAGGAATCTAGTAGTTTCCATATAATATAATATGTTCGACTGTAAAACTATTGTGTTTTATTTTTTAGTAATATATATGTGTATATATATAGTATTAATCGCGTATCAACATACATTATTTTATTGTGAATATTATGATTCTCGCTATCAGAAAATTATAATTATAGAATAAATAGTTATATTCTTTATTAATAGTTGTTTCAATCTTTTAGAAGTTCTCTAAGGAGAGAGATGAGATAGATTACAATTTTTAGAGTTTTATGATGAGAGATCTAACCAAACTATTTATATAAATCTCTTAAAATTGGTAAAAATATTCAAATAGATGAGAGATACAACAAAAAATTAACGGAAAAAGATCTAACAAAACTTGGATGAGATTAACCTAACTCAGTAAAACTAATCAAATTGAAACCATTTCAGATTCTCAAAATTTAAATGATATACTTTGATGATTCTCTGATTATTTTTTTAAATAATTATGGACAATCCATCTTCCATAAGTAGACAGTCTATCTTACTAGATATTTGGTTTCGAAAGAGAATAATCATGGTGCGATGATGATGTGACTGGACTACCAGCCGAGGTGATCTGCCATAAGTTATCGGTCTGATATGATGTGGGACCATTAGTACAAATAATGAAGAATTTTTCCAAATAAAAATTTGATGTTATAGTGCAAGAGGTTGATCGGTTAACCAAAATTGGGCATATCAAAGAATCTCAATACCCTTTGTGGACAGCTAATCCCGTTTTAATCAAGAAAAAATATAAAAAATAGCGCATGTGTATTGACTTCACCGATCTTAATAGAGCATGTCCTAAAGATATTTTTTCAGTTCCGCGCATAGATCATCTAGTGGATTCTACATCACGTAACAAGTTATCCTTTATGGATCCTTTTTCAGAGTATATCAGATACAGGTGGATCTGAATGATCAAGATCATATTATCTTTATTACTGATAGAGGACTTCATTGCTATAAGGTGATGCCATATGGGTTGAAGAATGTTGTAGCTACTTATCAACAGTTGGTAAATAAAACATTTGCTAACCAAATTGGCAGAAATATGGAAGTATATATAGATGACATGATGGTGAACACCTCGAGGAAGAAGATCACATAACTGATCTTTAAGAAACTTTATCTAACTTAGACACTATCAACTTGAAGTTGAACCCTGAAAATGTACTTTTGGAGTCCGAACTGGAAAGTTTCTTGGATATGTCGTAAGTTAAAAATGGATTCAGGCCGATCCAGATTAGTTGAATGCTTTATTAGTCATGGATCCCGCTCGGATTACAAAAGAATTCCAGAAAATAATCGAGCGGTTGGATGCTTCACCTAATACATTGTTCAAACACATTCAATGATATAAACTTTATATATTTAGTTGTATCAGAGTATGCAGTAGCTGTTGTGTGAGTAAAGGAAGTAGATAATTACCCCCGTTTGGTGTATTACATAAGTAAGAGTTTATTGGAAGCTGAGAAAATGTATTTGAAATTAGAGAAATTAGCCCTAGAATTGGTGATAGCGACCATGAAAATGAGGTCATATTTTCAAGCACATTCGATCACGGTTCGAACATCTTTTCTTTTAAAGAATGTTCTACAAAAAGCTGTCATATCAGGGAGAATGACTAAGTGGTCAGTCGAGCTTGGGACTATGATATTGATTTGGCACCCCAAACTGCAATCAAGGGTCAAGTTATAGTTGATTTCCTGATATAATTTCATATTAAATGGTCATGCGAAGAAGCTTAAGAAAAAAATGTTAAGAAAAAAATGTTAAGAAAGAGTAGGTAATCTGAACAAACGGTGGGTCTCATGGTGGGATATGGAGCTGGAATTTGTCTAACATCCCCTTGTAGTGACATTATGTACCAAGCTATATGTTTTGGTTTCATGGCATCCAATAATGAATCAGAATATGAACCAGTTATAGCTGGTTTACGATTGGCTCAATTATATGGAGCAAAGAGGGTCTGGTTAGTAAGTGATTCCCAGTTACTTATTCATCAGGCTCAGGGGCAATCTGAAACTAAAAACGATCAGTTGATGAAGTATCTGCAAGTAATGAAGGAAGTAGCCATAATTTTTAAAAGCTTCTGGTATGAGCATGTCCCTAGGTATGAGCATACTATGGCAGATTCCTTAGCTACCATCGCCTACTCTGAAGTGTACCCATGGATCCTTATGCAAGAATGTCCATCCATAGGCTCAGGTCAAGGAAAAGAGGGCGGAGCTGAAGAAAATATGAACATATCTGGCATACAATCCAAAAATTGGAGGTACGAAATACAACAATTTATTACTGATTTGAGTTCTACCTTCAAATAAATTGTGGCTAAAAAATTGAAGTACAAAGCTCGTGGTTTCCTGGTGTTAAGAGAAATTATTTACAAAAAATATGTTACCACGTCTCTTATACATTGACGACGGTTTGAAGAGTCCCAAAATATTCTATATGAATTACATGATGGAGAAGGGTCAGTGCATTGTGGTTATACAGCTTTAATATGAGAGTTTTGTTAGATGGATACTACTGGCCTACTATAAAGGCAGATGCCAAAGATATGGTCATAATATGTGATCTTTTCCAGAAATATGGGAATGAAATCCATGTGCCAGCACTTCCCATGGAGTCAATATTTGAGCCCATACCTTTTGATAGATGGGGTTTGGAATTAATTGGACCTCTTCATATGGCCTCCGGAGGGTATCAAACGATAAATGTGGCAATAGATTATTTCTCTAAATATATCGAAGCTGCCCCACTAGTTGGAACCACCTCTAAGACAGTTATGTAATTTATCATATCTAACATATATTTTCAATTCGGAATTCCTCAGCATATTACTACAGACAATGGGCCATATTTTGACAATAAAAACATGGAAACGTTTTGCACTTCCAGAGGAATTCAATATTTCTTTTCTTCTCCTTTCCATCCTCAGGAAAATGGGCAGGTTGAAGTTTCTAATCGGACAATTTTAACAGGGTTAAAAAATAATCTTGAAGGAGGTGCAGGGAAATGGCTAAGGTATTTGCAAGAAGTATTGTGGGCTTACCGAACTACTCCTTATACAGCTACTCAAGAATCACCTTTTTCTTTTGTGTATGGGATAGATGCATTCATACATATAGAAGCTACTTTGTCCTCATTCTAGATACAAAACTATTCCGAACAAAGTAACGATATGATAGTAAGGAATCAGTTGCATCTGTTTGAAAAAAGAAGAGTAAAGAAACATTTGAGAGCAGCACACTACTAAGGTTTGATGAGAAGTAGGTTTGCATCTAAAGTAAAAAAAAATTTCCAAATAGGGACAAAGAGTTGAGAAAAGTATTTTTACATACCAAAGAGAAAAGATTTGAGAAACTAGATGAAATGGGAAGGCCCATACATGGTACGTGAAAGAATCAAGCGAGGAACATATAGACTTGAAGACAAAGAAGGCAATATGTTGAAACACCCATGGAACATTGAGCATCTCAGGTTATACTTAGAATAAAAATTTCTTATAAATATTTACTTTGTCATACTTTTATGTAAATATTTAGAGGCATGCTCTTTCCTACCCTAGTGGCGCGGGGCGGTTTTAATGAGGTGTCCAGATTTAAATGAATATTATTTTATGCATTTTTAAAGAATCATAGTAGATACAAAGAGATCGGATGAATTAAACACCTATTAAACACCTTCGGCCTTTAAATGAAATATCTTTGAAGTGATCGGATGAATTAAACACCTATTAAACACCTTTGGTTCTTAAGTGAAATATCTTAGAAGTAGTCAGATGGATTAAACACTCATTTAAGACGTGGAAAAATTAAATACCCATTAAATATCTTTAGCCTTGAAATAAAATATTATTGAATGGCTCATATATATTAAAGATTGGTTAAACATTACATTTTAGACCACCGGATTGGGTTAATCCATCTATACCACTTTTAAATATCATTTTTTAATAAAATTATAAAAAAACATAAGAGAGAAAAATGCATATGAAGAAAAAATACAACTTTAAAAACCAATTGAATCATCAGAAAATGTCTGATCCACCATTACACAAAATATCTTTGTCATCCAAAAACTTTTGTTTCAAACACAAAACTGAAAGTACAACAACTTTAGGGCTCGTTCCCTTCGGTTTTTTCCATACCTTCATCTTTCTCTTGTTTTTTCACTTTATCTTCATTATGCTTGGGGCTTTTGGTATCAGTACTTGAACTTTCATCAAGTCCCTCATCGGAATCAGAATCACTTGGTGAAAAAACTCCATGTTTATTACCATATGGCATCCTATGGAAAGGTATCTCATCGTATGGTACAAACTTCCACAGAGCTCTAAGGTTCTTTTTTGGAAAGGTATCATGGAATAAAAAGACCATGTCCGCTTTAAAACCCTCATCCCTCTTTTCCATAGAATCCACCACACCGGTAGCATACTTCTCAACACCGATAGTTGTTTCCAGTTCGGAATATTTGGTCCATATGTCTCCTTAGGCAGTCCCAGTGCTCAGTTGATTTTTCTCTTCGCCTAAAGTCTCCACTTTTTGTTGTTCAACTGAAAGGGAATTCTTTAATTCTGATTGGAAGTGTTAAAAAATTAATGAGTAAAAAAAAGAAAACAAAGATTTATAAATAAATTAATATACTATATACTTAGAGTTGCAGATTGCGGAATCTAGTAGTTTCCATATAATATAATATGTCCGATGGTAAAACTATTGTGTTTTATTTTTTAGTAATATATATATATAGTATTAATAGCGTATCAACATACATTATTTTATTACGAATATTATGATTCTCGCTATCAGAAAAATATACTTATAGAATAAATAGTTATATTCTTTATCATTGCACGTGAATCGTTGTTTCAATCTTTTAGAAGTTCTCTAAAGAGAGAGATAAGATAGATTACAATTTTTAGAGTTTTGAGGTGAGAGATCTAACCAAACCATTTATATAAATCTCTTAAAATTGGTAAAAGTATTCAAATAGATGAGAGATACAACAAAAAATTAACGGGAAAAGATCTAACAAAACTTGGATGAGATATAACCTAACTCAGTAAAACTAATCAAATTGAAACCATTTCAGATTCTTAAAATTTAAATGATATGCTTTGATGATTCTTTGATTATTTCTTTAAATAATTATAGATAATCCATCTTCCATAAGTAGACAGCCTATCTTACTAGGTATTTGGTTTCGAAAGAGATTAATCAAATTGACCTCTTTTACTTTTCTTGGTTTCTCTCTCGTTTTATTTTTTTATTATTTTTAATAAAGTTGTTTTTTCAATTCTGAAACACGCTATTATATAAAAAAATGTCTAACTTACCGAATTTCAAACTGAATTTTCATTACTTGATCTTAAAACATAAATTTTATGTTATAATATACGATTTGAAGTTCAAATTATAATAAAAACAAATAGTGTTTGTTAAGTTGTCATTTTTAAGGGTCGTAGCCATATATAAATATTTTTTCTTACGAATAACCCTAACATCTATATAATCACCTACATGATACATATTTTATCGATTTATTTTTATTAAAAATAACTATTTTATCTATTTATTTTTATTAAATATGATCGCCAAAGACATCGATAAAACACGTGGCGAACTATAAATAAAATATGTGACGATGAGTGGAGGCGGCTTTCTGTCAAAACCAATAAGCTATAAGGAAGGATTTGGTCGGATAAGAAGATAGAAAGCATGGGAATCTTGTTCTTTTGAAACTTAGATCTGGAAGACACATTTCACAATAATCAAGCATCCATTTTGAGGTATCATAAATAACTCTTTTAGAGAATGAAAAACAAAAATACAAAAATGCAAAAAAAAAAACATACAAAGAGCATTTTTTATTCTAAAAAATATTATTAACAAACCCTAAGTCTAGTTAGTCCCTCCAATCAAACCTTTAAGCTTTTGAACCTGCGTGATATCCAAAAATGTTGTTTGTGCAATCAAGTTAGAAGGCAAATCATTTCCAAAGATATTTGTCGGTAAAATCTGGAAACCCGGAGATTCGCTGCTCCAGCTAACAATTCCCGAAGCCGGTGTAGTTCCATTATTCACCACAAAATGCAACAACCCTTTAGGAACAACAAAAGCATCTCCGCCCTGTAGAGTTTTTGTGTAAACTTTGTTAGCAGTACTGGAGACAAATCCGATACTCACCGAGCCTTCTAGCAAAACCACAAACTCTGTACCATGAGGATGTGTGTGCATTGGAAACACACCACCAGCCCCTATATCAAAACGAGCCATGGCAATGCCAAGACCGTTTAGACCGGGGACTTCTCCGAGTAATGCTAGTCTTACCCCAGCTTTGACAAAATTTGAGGTGTTAGTAACTATGTTAAGACCCGAGGTTGAAAAATCATCTACCGTAACAGTATTGGGATCTTTACAATTGTAACCGCTGGGACCTTGAGGGGCTTTTGTGTCTGCTACGCAGAAATCTTGGACAGTGGCGTAAGAAGTAGAGAAAAACAGAACACAAAAAAAGACTAGCGAGGAGGCAGGAGTCATCATTCTTGTCATACTTGTTTTGTTTTAGTGTTCTCTACTTTGTGTTCTGTGTGATTGTCTGTTGTTCTTGTGTTATTTTATAGAGAAGACATTCATGCATAGACATAGCAACTTATTAGTGCCATTTATTTCCATACGATTTCAGATTATACATTACAGATTCTTGTTAGGAAAATATATAAATTATTGTTTATGAATTTCATTTTATTTCCAAAATTTGAATGGGCAAACCAACATAAAATCCTATCTTGAATTGTGCTCAAATTAAGAATTGTCAAAAGAACATAAATTCTCTTTGATAAATAAATAGATAAGAAATCCCCTATTTCTCAAACTATCTACTTTATTAATTATTAGTTGTTTTAAATGAAGATCATACTCCTATTATTCGACCAGATATTTGCATTCTTTTTTCGTGAGTGCATAATCACTAAGACGTAGGAGAGTATAATTGGACTAAACTATATCTAATAACCTTATTATCCAAAATGTTAACTCTCTTCTCTCACCTTTATCCCTTTTACTAAGTTTTTTTGTTTTCGTTTCAAAATATATTTATTTCTTTGTTTTCGGATAACCACACCCGATTTTACAATTCACGCAGTAAATTAATTTCTTAATTTATTAAATCGTGGCCGTCCATCACAACATAGTAAAACAAATTATACTTCAAGTTGTGAAGCCTTTGAATATGAGGTCTAGTTTTGGCATTTCTTAATCCAAAAGCAAAACACTATAACTTTTGCTATCTATGTGACTTGGAGACATCTCTCTGGGAGGCGTTCTTGCAGATTAAATTCCACAAGATATGTCAAAAAAACTAGATAATGGAGAACTCAAAGCAAACGAGTAAGTTTATTTGTTGTATACTTCGTTTATTCAATAGGAATATGGCAAAGGATTTTGTGTTTTCAGTTGTATTATGACCGATTCATCAATTGATATTAGAGTCTGTAAAATCCCTTTGTGATTGGAAGACTTTTATCTTCTTTTATTTCTCTTTCAAGTTTTTGATATGTGCTAATCAAGCTTAAAGTCATTTGTGGATTTAAAAAACTGGATAATAAAGAACTCAAAATAAAAATGTAAGAAAATTAGGTTTATTTTCCTCTATTCAATAAGAAAATCACAATGCCTTTTAGGTTTCCTGTAGTTTGATGATCTATCCGTCATTTTTAAACTAAATGAACATATAATTTTCTGATAAAAATCTAACTTATGTCACATTTAATCTATTTAACGAGCTACATAATGAAATTCACTGCGAAGCCGTGGAATAGATGTGTCTTGATGATTTTTTTTTCTTTTTTCCATTTATGAAAAAAAAACAACGTTGGATAATTGAAATAAAAATCATTGTTCTTTCAAGAATATATTTTCAAATTCAATAACACCCATAAAAACATATCAAATTAGAAATAAAAAAATTAATGAGTAAAAAAAGGAAAACAAAGATTTATAAATAAATTAATATACTATATACTTAGAGTTGCAGAGTGAGGAATCTAGTAGTTTCCATATAATATAATATGTTCGACTGTAAAACTATTGTGTTTTATTTTTTAGTAATATATATGTGTATATATATAGTATTAATCGCGTATCAACATACATTATTTTATTGTGAATATTATGATTCTCGCTATCAGAAAATTATAATTATAGAATAAATAGTTATATTCTTTATTAATAGTTGTTTCAAACTTTTAGAAGTTCTCTAAGGAGAGAGATGAGATAGATTACAATTTTTAGAGTTTTATGATGAGAGATCTAACCAAACTATTTATATAAATCTCTTAAAATTGGTAAAAATATTCAAATAGATGAGAGATACAACAAAAAATTAACGGAAAAAGATCTAACAAAACTTGGATGAGATTAACCTAACTCAGTAAAACTAATCAAATTGAAACCATTTCAGATTCTCAAAATATAAATGATATACTTTGATGATTCTCTGATTATTTCGTTAAATAATTATGGACAATCCATCTTCCATAAGTAGACAGCCTATCTTACTAGATATTTGGTTTCGAAAGAGAATAATCATGGTGCGATGATGATGTGACTGGACTACCAGCCGAGGTGATCTGCCATAAGTTATCGGTCTGATATGATGTGGGACCATTAGTACAAATAATGAGGAATTTTTCCAAATAAAAATTTGATGTTATAGTGCAAGAGGTTGATCGGTTAACCGAAACTGGGCATATCAAAGAATCTCAATACCCTTTGTGGACAGCTAATCCCGTTTTAATCAAGAAAAAATATAAAAAATAGCGCATGTGTATTGACTTCACCGATCTTAATAGAGCATGTCCTAAAGATATTTTTTCAGTTCCGCGCATAGATCATCTAGTGGATTCTACATCACGTAACAAGTTATCCTTTATGGATCCTTTTTCAGAGTATATCAGATACAGGTGGATCTGAATGATCAAGATCATATTATCTTTATTACTGATAGAGGGCTTCATTGCTATAAGGTGATGCCATCTGGGTTGAAGAATGTTGTAGCTACTTATCAACGGTTGGTAAATAAAACATTTGCTAACCAAATTGGCAGAAATATGGAAGTATATATAGATGACATGATGGTGAACACCTCGAGGAAGAAGATCACATAACTGATCTTCAAGAAACTTTATCTAACTTAGACACTATCAACTTGAAGTTGAACCCTGAAAATGTACTTTTGGAGTCCGATCTGGAAAGTTTCTTGGATATGTCGTAAGTTAAAAATGGATTCAGGCCGATCCAGATTAGTTGAATGCTTTATTAGTCATGGATCCCGCTCGGATTACCAAAGAATTCCAGAAAATAATCGAGCGGTTGGATGCTTCACCTAATACATTGTTCAAACCCATTCAATGATATAAACTTTATATATTTAGTTGTATCAGAGTATGCAGTTGCTGTTGTGTGAGTAAAGGAAGTGGATAATTACCCCCGTCTGGTGTATTACATAAGTAAGAGTTTATTGGAAGCTGAGAAAATGTATTTGAAATTAGAGAAATTAGCCCTAGAATTGGTGATAGCGACCATGAAAATGAGGCCATATTTTCAAGCACATTCGATCACGGTTCGAACATCTTTTCTTTTAAAGAATGTTCTACAAAAAGCTGTCATATCAGGGAGAATGACTAAGTGGTCAGTCGAGCTTGGAGACTATGATATTGATTTGGCACCCCAAACTGCAATCAAGGGTCAAGCTATAGTTGATTTCCTGATATAATTTCATATTAAATGGTCATGCGAAGAAGCTTAAGAAAAAAATGTTAAGAAAAAAATGTTAAGAAAGAGTAGGTAATCTGAACAAACGGTGGGTCTCATGGTGGGATATGGAGCTGGAATTTGTCTAACCTCCCCTTGTACTGACATTATGTACCAAGCTATATGTTTTGGTTTCATGGCATCCAATAATGAATCAGAATATGAACCAGTTATAGCTGGTTTACGATTTGCTCAATTATATGGAGCAAAGAGGGTCTGGTTAGTAAGTGATTCCCAGTTACTTATTCATCAGGCTCAGGGGCAATCTGAAACTAAAAACGATCAGTTGATGAAGTATCTGCAAGTGTTGAAGGAAGTAGCCATAATTTTTAAAAGCTTCTGGTATGAGCATGTCCCTAGGTATGAGCATACTATGGCAGATTCCTTAGCTACCATCGCCTACTCTGAAGTGTACCCATGGATCCTTATGCAAGAATGTCCATCCATAGGCTCAGGTCAAGGAAAAGAGGGCGGAGCTGAAGAAAATATGAACATATCTGGCATACAATCCAAAACTTGGAGGTACGAAATACAACAATTTATTACTGATTTGAGTTCTACATTCAAATAAATTGTGGCTAAAAAATTGAAGTACAAAGCTCGTGGTTTCCTGGTGTTAAGAGAAATTATTTACAAAAAATATTTTACCACGTCTCTTATACATTGACGACGGTTTGAAGAGTCCCAAAATATTCTATATGAATTACATGATGGAGAAGGGTCAGTGCATTGTGGTTATACAGCTTTAACCATGAGAGTTTTATTAGATGGATACTACTGGCCTACTATAAAGGCAGATGCCAAAGATATGGTCATAATATGTGATCTTTTCCAGAAATATGGGAATGAAATCCATGTGCCAGCACTTCCCATGGATTCAATATCTGAGCCCATACCTTTTGATAGATGGGGTTTGGAATTAATTGGACCTCTTCATATGGCCTCCGGAGGGTATCAAACGATAAACGTGGCAATAGACTATTTCTCTAAATATATCGAAGCTGCCCCACTAGTTGGAACCACCTCTAAGACAGTTATGTAATTTATCATATCTAACATATATTTTCAATTCGGAATTCCTCAGCATATTACTACAGACAATGGGCCACATTTTGACAATAAAAACATGGAAACGTTTTGCACTTCCAGAGGAATTCAATATTTCTTTTCTTCTCCTTTCCATCCTCAGGAAAATGGGCAGGTTGAAGTTTCTAATCGGACAATTTTAACAGGGTTAAAAAATAATCTTGAAGGAGGTGCAGGGAAATGGCTAAGGTATTTGCAAGAAGTATTGTGGGCTTACCGAACTACTCCTTATACAGCTACTCAAGAATCACCTTTTTCGTTTGTGTATGGGATAGATGCATTCATACATATAGAAGCTACTTTGTCCTCATTCTAGATACAAAACTATTCCGAACAAAGTAACGATATGATAGTAAGGAATCAGTTGGATTTGTTTGAAAAAAGAAGAGTAAAGAAACATTTGAGAGCAGCACACTACTAAGGTTTGATGAGAAGTAGGTTTGCATCTAAAGTAAAAAAAATATTTCCAAATAGGGACAAAGAGTTGAGGAAAGTATTTTTACATACCAAAGAGAAAAGATTTGGGAACCTAGATGAAATGGGAAGGCCCATACATGGTACGTGAAAGAATCAAGCGAGGAACATATAGACTTGAAGACAAAGAAGGCGATATGTTGAAACACCCATGGAACATTGAGCATCTCAGGTTATACTTAGAATAAAAATTTCTTATAAATATTTACTTTGTCATACTTTTATGTAAATATTTAGAGGCATGCTCTTTCCTACCCTAGTGGCGCGGGGCGGTTTTAATGAGGTGTCCAGATTTAAACGAATATTATTTTATGCATTTTTAAAGAATCATAGTAGATACAAAGAGATCGGATGAATTAAACACCTATTAAACACCTTCGGCCTTTAAATGAAATATCTTTGAAGTGATCGGATGAATTAAACACCTATTAAACACCTTTGGTTCTTAAGTGAAATATCTTAGAAGTAGTCAGATGGATTAAACACTCATTTAAGACGTGGAAAAATTAAATACCCATTAAATATCTTTAGTCTTGAAATAAAATATTATTGAATGGCTCAGATATATTAAAGATTGGTTAAACATTACATTTTAGACCACCGGATTGGGTTAATCCATCTATACCACTTTTAAATATCATTTTTTAATAAAATTATAAAAAAACATAAGAGAGAAAAATGCATATGAAGAAAAAATACAACTTTAAAAACCAATTGAATCATCAGAAAATGTCTGATCCACCATTACACAAAATATCTTTGTCATCCAAAAACTTTTGTTTCAAACACAAAACTGAAAGTACAACAACTTTAGCGCTCGTTCCCTTCGGTTTTTTCCATACCTTCATCTTTCTCTTGTTTTTTCACTTTATCTTCATTATGCTTGGGGCTTTTGGTATCAGTACTTGAACTTTCATCAAGTCCCTCATCGGAATCAGAATCACTTGGTGAAAAAACTCCATGTTTATTACCATATGGCATCCTACGGAAAGGTATCTCATCGTATGGTACAAACTTCCACAGAGCTCTAAGGTTCTTTTTTGGAAAGGTATCATGGAATAAAAAGACCATGTCCGCTTTAAAACCCTCATCCCTCTTTTCCATAGAATCCACCACACCGGTAGCATACTTCTCAACACCGGTAGTTGTTTCCAGTTCGGAATATTTGGTCCATATGTCTCCTTAGGCAGTCCCAGTGCTGAGTTGATTTTTCTCTTCGCCTAAAGTCTCCACTTTTTGTTGTTCAACTGAAAGGGAATTCTTTAATTCTGATTGGAAGTGTTAAAAAGTTAATGAGTAAAAAAAAGAAAACAAAGATTTATAAATAAATTAATATACTATATACTTAGAGTTGCAGATTGCGGAATCTAGTAGTTTCCATATAATATAATATGTCCGATGGTAAAACTATTGTGTTTTATTTTTTAGTAATATATATATATATATATAGTATTAATAGCGTATCAACATACATTATTTTATTACGAATATTATGATTCTCGCTATCAGAAAAATATACTTATAGAATAAATAGTTATATTCTTTATCATTGCACGTGAATCGTTGTTTCAATCTTTTAGAAGTTCTCTAAAGAGAGAGATAAGATAGATTACAATTTTTAGAGTTTTGAGGTGAGAGATCTAACCAAACCATTTATATAAATCTCTTAAAATTGGTAAAAGTATTCAAATAGATGAGAGATACAACAAAAAATTAACGGGAAAAGATCTAACAAAACTTGGATGAGATATAACCTAACTCACTAAAACTAATCAAATTGAAACCATTTCAGATTCTTAAAATTTAAATGATATGCTTTGATGATTCTTTGATTATTTCTTTAAATAATTATAGATAATCCATCTTCCATAAGTAGACAGCCTATCTTACTAGGTATTTGGTTTCGAAAGAGATTAATCAAATTCACCTCTTTTACTTTTCTTGGTTTCTCTCTCGTTTTATTTTTTTATCATTTTTAATAAAGTTGTTTTTTCAATTCTGAAACACGCTATTATATAAAAAAATGTCTAACTTACCGAATTTCAAACTGAATTTTCATTACTTGATCTTAAAACATAAATTTTATGTTATAATATACGATTTGAAGTTCAAATTATAATAAAAACAAATAGTGTTTGTTAAGTTGTCATTTTTAAGGGTCGTAGCCATATATAAATATTTTTTCTTACGAATAACCCTAACATCTATATAATCACCTACATGATACATATTTTATCGATTTATTTTTATTAAAAATAACTATTTTATCTATTTATTTTTATTAAATATGATCGCCAAAGACATCGATAAAACACGTGGCGAACTATAAATAAAATATGTGACGATGAGTGGAGGCGGCTTTCTGTCGAAACCAATAAGCTATAAGGAAGGATTTGGTCGGATAAGAAGATAGAAAGCATGGTAATCTTGTTCTTTTGAAACTTAGATCTGGAAGACACATTTCACATAATCAAGCATCCATTTTGAGGGATCATAAATAACTCTTTTAGAGAATGAAAAACAAAAATACAAAAATGCAAAAAAAAAAAACATACAAAAAGCCTTTTTTATTCTAAAAAATATTATTAACAAACCCTAAGTCTAGTTAGTCCCTCCAATCAAACCTTTAAGCTTTTGAACCTGCGTGATATCCAAAAATGTTGTTTGTGCAATCAAGTTAGAAGGCAAATCATTTCCAA
The DNA here is from genome assembly GCA_036936605.1 of Limnanthes douglasii subsp. nivea. NCBI lineage: Eukaryota > Viridiplantae > Streptophyta > Magnoliopsida > Brassicales > Limnanthaceae > Limnanthes > Limnanthes douglasii. The sequence goes on from JAUPFV010000003.1 coordinate 176,011,023, forward strand.
AGATATTTGTCGGTAAAATCTGGAAACCCGGAGATTCGCTGCTCCAGCTAACAATTCCCGAAGCCGGTGTAGTTCCATTATTCACCACAAAATGCAACAACCCTTTAGGAACAACAAAAGCATCTCCGCCCTTTAGAGTTTTTGTGTAAACTTTGTTAGCAGTACTGGAGACAAATCCGATACTCACCGAGCCTTCTAGCAAAACCACAAACTCTGTACCATGAGGATGTGTGTGCATTGGAAACACACCACCAGCCCCTATATCAAAACGAGCCATGGCAATGCCAAGACCGTTTAGACCGGGGACTTCTCCGAGTAATGCTAGTCTTACCCCAGCTTTGACAAAATTTGAGGTGTTAGTAACTATGTTAAGACCCGAGGTTGAAAAATCATCTACCGTAACAGTATTGGGATCTTTACAATTGTAACCGCTGGGACCTTGAGGGGCTTTTGTGTCTGCTACGCAGAAATCTTGGACAGTGGCGTAAGAAGTAGAGAAAAACAGAACACAAAAAAAGACTAGCGAGGAGGCAGGAGTGATCATTCTTGTCATACTTGTTTTGTTTTAGTGTTCTCTACTTTGTGTTTTGTGTGATTGTCTGTTGTTCTTGTGTTATTTTATAGAGAAGACATTCATGTATAGACATAGCAACTTATTAGTGCCATTTATTTCCATACGATTTCAGATTATACGTTACAGATTCTTGTTAGGAAAATATATAAATTATTGTTTATGAATTTCATTTTATTTCCAAAATTTGAATGGGCAAACCAACATAAAATCCTATCTTGAATTGTGCTCAAATTAAGAATTGTCAAAAGAACATAAATTCTCTTTGATAAATAAATAGATAAGAAATCCCCTATTTCTCAAACTATCTACTTTATTAATTATTAGTTGTTTTAAATGAAGATCATACTCCTATTATTCGACAAGATATTTGCATTCTTTTTTCGTGAGTGCATAATCACTAAGACGTAGGAGAGTATAATTGGACTAAACTATATCTAATAACCTTATTATCCAAAATGTTAACTCTCTTCTCTCACCTTTATCCATTTTACTAAGTTCTTTTGTTTTCGTTTCAAAATATATTTATTTCTTTGTTTTCGGATAACCACACCCGATTTTACAATTCACGCAGTAAATTAATTTCTTAATTTATTAAATTGTGGCCGTCCATCACGACATAGTAAAACAAATGATACTTCAAGTTGTGAAGCCTTTAAATATGAGGTCTAGTTTTGGCATTTCTTAATCCAAAAGCAAAACACTATAACTTTTGCTATCTATGTGACTTGGAGACATCTCTCTGGGAGGCGTTCCTGCAGATTAAATTCCACAAGATATGTAAAAAAAACTAGATAATGGAGAACTCAAAGCAAACGAGTAAGTTTATTTGTTGTATACTTCGTTTATTCAATAGGAATATGGCAAAGGATTTTGTGTTTTCAGTTGTATTATGACCGATTCATCAATTGATATTAGAGTCTGTAAAATCCCTTTGTGATTGGAAGACTTTTATCTTCTTTTATTTCTCTTTCAAGTTTTTGATATGTGCTAATCAAGCTTAAAGTCATTTGTGGATTTAAAAAACTGGATAATAAAGAATTCAAAATAAAAATGTAAGAAAATTAGGTTTATTTTCCTCTATTCAATAAGAAAATCACAATGCCTTTTAGGTTTCCTGCAGTTTGATGATCTATCCGTCATTTTTAAACTAAATGAACATATAATTTTCTGATAAAAATCTAACTTATGTCACATTTAATCTATTTAACGAGCTACATAATGAAATTCACTGCGAAGCCGTGGAATAGATGTGTCTTGATGATTTTTTTTTTCTTTTTTCCATTTATGAAAAAAAAACAACGTTGGATAATTGAAATAAAAATCATTGTTCTTTCAAGAATATATTTTCAAATTCAATAACACCCATAAAAACATATCAAATTAGAAATAAAAAAATTAATGAGTAAAAAAAGGAAAACAAAGATTTATAAATAAATTAATATACTATATACTTAGAGTTGCAGAGTGAGGAATCTAGTAGTTTCCCTATAATATAATATGTTCGACTGTAAAACTATTGTGTTTTATGTTTTAGTAATATATATGTGTATATATATAGTATTAATCGCGTATCAACATACATTATTTTATTATGAATATTATGATTCTCGCTATCAGAAAATTATAATTATAGAATAAATAGTTATATTCTTTATTAATAGTTGTTTCAATCTTTTAGAAGTTCTCTAAAGAGAGAGATGAGATAGATTACAATTTTTAGAGTTTTATGATGAGAGATCTAACCAAACTATTTATATAAATCTCTTAAAATTGGTAAAAATATTCAAATAGATGAGAGATACAACAAAAAATTAACGGAAAAAGATCTAACAAAACTTGGATGAGATTAACCTAACTCAGTAAAACTAATCAAATTGAAACCATTTCAGATTCTCAAAATATAAATGATATACTTTGATGATTCTCTGATTATTTCTTTAAATAATTATGGACAATCCATCTTCCATAAGTAGACAGCCTATCTTACTAGATATTTGGTTTCGAAAGAGAATAATCATGGTGCGATGATGATGTGACTGGACTACCAGCCGAGGTGATCTGCCATAAGTTATCGGTCTGATATGATGTGGGACCATTAGTACAAATAATGAGGAATTTTTCCAAATAAAAATTTGATGTTATAGTGCAAGAGGTTGATCGGTTAACCAAAATTGGGCATATCAAAGAATCTCAATACCCTTTGTGGACAGCTAATCCCGTTTTAATCAAGAAAAAATATAAAAAATAGCGCATGTGTATTGACTTCACCGATCTTAATAGAGCATGTCCTAAAGATATTTTTTCAGTTCCGCGCATAGATCATCTAGTGGATTCTACATCACGTAACAAGTTATCCTTTATGGATCCTTTTTCAGAGTATATCAGATACAGGTGGATCTGAATGATCAAGATCATATTATCTTTATTACTGATAGAGGGCTTCATTGCTATAAGGTGATGCCATCTGGATTGAAGAATGTTGTAGCTACTTATCAACGGTTGGTAAATAAAACATTTGCTAACCAAATTGGCAGAAATATGGAAGTATATATAGATGACATGATGGTGAACACCTCGAGGAAGAAGATCACATAACTGATCTTCAAGAAACTTTATCTAACTTAGACACTATCAACTTGAAGTTGAACCCTGAAAATGTACTTTTGGAGTCCGAACTGGAAAGTTTCTTGGATATGTCGTAAGTTAAAAATGGATTCAGGCCGATCCAGATTAGTTGAATGCTTTATTAGTCATGGATCCCGCTCGGATTACCAAAGAATTCCAGAAAATAATCGAGCGGTTGGATGCTTCACCTAATACATTGTTCAAACCCATTCAATGATATAAACTTTATATATTTAGTTGTATCAGAGTATGCAGTAGCTGTTGTGTGAGTAAAGGAAGTGGATAATTACCCCCGTCTGGTGTATTACATAAGTAAGAGTTTATTGGAAGCTGAGAAAATGTATTTGAAATTAGAGAAATTAGCCCTAGAATTGGTGATAGCGACCATGAAAATGAGGCCATATTTTCAAGCACATTCGATCACGGTTCGAACATCTTTTCTTTTAAAGAATGTTCTACAAAAAGCTGTCATATCAGGGAGAATGACTAAGTGGTCAGTCGAGCTTGGAGACTATGATATTGATTTGGCACCCCAAACTGCAATCAAGGGTCAAGCTATAGTTGATTTCCTGATATAATTTCATATTAAATGGTCATGCGAAGAAGCTTAAGAAAAAAATGTTAAGAAAGAGTAGGTAATCTGAACAAACGGTGGGTCTCATGGTGGGATATGGAGCTGGAATTTGTCTAACATCCCCTTGTAGTGACATTATGTACCAAGCTATATGTTTTGGTTTTATGGCATCCAATAATGAATCAGAATATGAACCAGTTATAGCTGGTTTACGATTGGATCAATTATATGGAGCAAAGAGGGTCTGGTTACTAAGTGATTCTCAGTTACTTATTCATCAGGCTCAGGGGCAATCTGAAACTAAAAACGATCAGTTGATGAAGTATCTGCAAGTGTTGAAGGAAGTAGCCATAATTTTTAAAAGCTTCTGGTATGAGCATGTCCCTAGGTATGAGCATACTATGGCAGATTCCTTAGCTACCATCGCCTACTCTGAAGTGTACCCATGGATCCTTATGCAAGAATGTCCATCCATAGGCTCAGGTCAAGGAAAAGAGGGCGGAGTTGAAGAAAATATGAACATATCTGGCATACAATCCAAAAATTGGAGGTACGAAATACAACAATTTATTACTGATATAGTTCTACCTTCAAATAAATTTTGGCTAAAAAATTGAAGTACAAAGCTCGTGGTTTCCTGGTGTTAAGAGAAATTATTTACAAAAAATATTTTACCACGTCTCTTATACATTGACGACGGTTTGAAGAGTCCCAAAATATTCTATATGAATTACATGATGGAGAAGGGTCAGTGCATTGTGGTTATACAGCTTTAACCATGAGAGTTTTGTTAGATGGATACTACTGGCCTACTATATAGGCAGATGCCAAAGATATGGTCATAATATGTGATCTTTTCCAGAAATATGGGAATGAAATCCATGTGCCAGCACTTCCCATGGATTCAATATCTGAGCCCATACCTTTTGATAGATGGGGTTTGGAATTAATTGGACCTCTTCATATGGCCTCCGGAGGGTATCAAACGATAAACGTGGCAATAGACTATTTCTCTAAATATATCGAAGCTGTCCCACTAGTTGGAACCACCTCTAAGACAGTTATGTAATTTATCATATCTAACATATATTTTCAATTCGGAATTCCTCAGCATATTACTACAGACAATGGGCCACATTTTGACAATAAAAACATGGAAACGTTTTGCACTTCCAGAGGAATTCAATATTTTTTTTCTTCTTCTTTCCATCCTCAGGAAAATGGGCAGGTTGAAGTTTCTAATCGGACAATTTTAACAGGGTTAAAAAATAATCTTGAAGGAGGTGCAGGGAAATGGCTAAGGTATTTGCAAGAAGTATTGTGGGCTTACCGAACTACTCCTTATACAGCTACTCAAGAATCACCTTTTTCTTTTGTGTATGGGATAGATGCATTCATACATATAGAAGCTACTTTGTCCTCATTCTAGATACAAAACTATTCCGAACAAAGTAATGATATGATAGTAAGGAATCAGTTGCATCTGTTTGAAAAAAGAAGAGTAAAGAAACATTTGAGAGCAGCACACTACTAAGGTTTGATGAGAAGTAGGTTTGCATCTAAAGTATAAAAAAATTTCCAAATAGGGACAAAGAGTTGAGAAAAGTATTTTTACATACCAAAGAGAAAAGATTTGAGAAACTAGATGAAATGGGAAGGCCCATACATGGTACGTGAAAGAATCAAGCGAGGAACATATAGACTTGAAGACAAAGAAGGCAATATGTTGAAACACCCATGGAACATTGAGCATCTCAGGTTATACTTAGAATAAAAATTTCTTATAAATATTTACTTTGTCATACTTTTATGTAAATATTTAGAGGCATGCTCTTTCCTACCCTAGTGGCGCGGGGCGGTTTTAATGAGGTGTCCAGATTTAAATGAATATTATTTTATGCATTTTTAAAGAATCATAGTAGATACAAAGAGATCGGATGAATTAAACACCTATTAAACACCTTCGGCCTTTAAATGAAATATCTTTGAAGTGATCGGATGAATTAAACACCTATTAAACACCTTTGGTTCTTAAGTGAAATATCTTAGAAGTAGTCAGATGGATTAAACACTCATTTAAGACGTGGAAAAATTAAATACCCATTAAATATCTTTAGCCTTGAAATAAAATATTATTGAATGGCTCAGATATATTAAAGATTGGTTAAACATTACATTTTAGACCACCGGATTGGGTTAATCCATCTATACCACTTTTAAATATCATTTTTTAATAAAATTATAAAAAAACATAAGAGAGAAAAATGCATATGAAGAAAAAATACAACTTTAAAAACCAATTGAATCATCAGAAAATGTCTGATCCACCATTACACAAAATATCTTTGTCATCCAAAAACTTTTGTTTCAAACACAAAACTGAAAGTACAACAACTTTAGGACTCGTTCCCTTCGGTTTTTTCCATACCTTCATCTTTCTCTTGTTTTTTCACTTTATCTTCATTATGCTTGGGGCTTTTGGTATCAGTACTTGAACTTTCATCAAGTCCCTCATCGGAATCAGAATCACTTGGTGAAAAAACTCCATGTTTATTACCATATGGCATCCTATGGAAAGGTATCTCATCGTATGGTACAAACTTCCACAGAGCTCTAAGGTTCTTTTTTGGAAAGGTATCATGGAATAAAAAGACCATGTCCGCTTTAAAACCCTCATCCCTCTTTTCCATAGAATCCACCACACCGGTAGCATACTTCTCAACACCGGTAGTTGTTTCCAGTTCGGAATATTTGGTCCATATGTCTCCTTAGGCAGTCCCAGTGCTCAGTTGATTTTTCTCTTCGCCTAAAGTCTCCACTTTTTGTTGTTCAACTGAAAGGGAATTCTTTAATTCTGATTGGAAGTGTTAAAAAATTAATGAGTAAAAAAAAGAAAACAAAGATTTATAAATAAATTAATATACTATATACTTAGAGTTGCAGATTGCGGAATCTAGTAGTTTCCATATAATATAATATGTCCGATGGTAAAACTATTGTGTTTTATTTTTTAGTAATATATATATATATATATAGTATTAATAGCGTATCAACATACATTATTTTATTACGAATATTATGATTCTCGCTATCAGAAAAATATACTTATAGAATAAATAGTTATATTCTTTATCATTGCACGTGAATCGTTGTTTCAATCTTTTAGAAGTTCTCTAAAGAGAGAGATAAGATAGATTACAATTTTTAGAGTTTTGAGGTGAGAGATCTAACCAAACCATTTATATAAATCTCTTAAAATTGGTAAAAGTATTCAAATAGATGAGAGATACAACAAAAAATTAACGGGAAAAGATCTAACAAAACTTGGATGAGATATAACCTAACTCAGTAAAACTAATCAAATTGAAACCATTTCAGATTCTTAAAATTTAAATGATATGCTTTGATGATTCTTTGATTATTTCTTTAAATAATTATAGATAATCCATCTTCCATAAGTAGACAGCCTATCTTACTAGGTATTTGGTTTCGAAAGAGATTAATCAAATTGACCTCTTTTACTTTTCTTGGTTTCTCTCTCGTTTTATTTTTTTATTATTTTTAATAAAGTTGTTTTTTCAATTCTGAAACACGCTATTATATAAAAAAATGTCTAACTTACCGAATTTCAAACTGAATTTTCATTACTTGATCTTAAAACATAAATTTTATGTTATAATATACGATTTGAAGTTCAAATTATAATAAAAACAAAATAGTGTTTGTTAAGTTGTCATTTTTAAGGGTCGTAGCCATATATAAATATTTTTTCTTACGAATAACCCTAACATCTATATAATCACCTACATGATACATATTTTATCGATTTATTTTTATTAAAAATAACTATTTTATCTATTTATTTTTATTAAATATGATCGCCAAAGACATCGATAAAACACGTGGCGAACTATAAATAAAATATGTGACGATGAGTGGAGGCGGCTTTCTGTCGAAACCAATAAGCTATAAGAAAGGATTTGGTCGGATAAGAAGATAGAAAGCATGGGAATCTTGTTCTTTTGAAACTTAGATCTGGAAGACACATTTCACATAATCAAGCATCCATTTTGAGGGATCATAAATAACTCTTTTAGAGAATGAAAAACAAAAATACAAAAATGCAAAAAAAAAAAACATACAAAGAGCCTTTTTTATTCTAAAAAATATTATTAACAAACCGTAAGTCTAGTTAGTCCCTCCAATCAAACCTTTAAGCTTTTGAACCTGCGTGATATCCAAAAATGTTGTTTGTGCAATCAAGTTAGAAGGCAAATCATTTCCAAAGATATTTGTCGGTAAAATCTGGAAACCCGGAGATTCGCTGCTCCAGCTAACAATTCCCGAAGCCGGTGTAGTTCCATTATTCACCACAAAATGCAACAACCCTTTAGGAACAACAAAAGCATCTCCGCCCTTTAGAGTTTTTGTGTAAACTTTGTTAGCAGTACTGGAGACAAATCCGATACTCACCGAGCCTTCTAGCAAAACCACAAACTCTGTACCATGAGGATGTGTGTGCATCGGAAACACACCACCAGCCCCTATATCAAAACGAGCCATGGCAATGCCAAGACCGTTTAGACCGGGGACTTCTCCGAGTAATGCTAGTCTTACCCCAGCTTTGACAAAATTTGAGGTGTTAGTAACTATGTTAAGACCCGAGGTTGAAAAATCATCTACCGTAACAGTATTGGGATCTTTACAATTGTAACCGCTGGGACCTTGAGGGGCTTTTGTGTCTGCTACGCAGAAATCTTGGACAGTGGCGTAAGAAGTAGAGAAAAACAGAACACAAAAAAAGACTAGCGAGGAGGCAGGAGTGATCATTCTTGTCATACTTGTTTTGTTTTAGTGTTCTCTACTTTGTGTTTTGTGTGATTGTCTGTTGTTCTTGTGTTATTTTATAGAGAAGACATTCATGCATAGACATAGCAACTTATTAGTGCCATTTATTTCCATACGATTTCAGATTATACGTTACAGATTCTTGTTAGGAAAATATATAAATTATTGTTTATGAATTTCATTTTATTTCCAAAATTTGAATGGGCAAACCAACATAAAATCCTATCTTGAATTGTGCTCAAATTAAGAATTGTCAAAAGAACATAAATTCTCTTTGATAAATAAATAGATAAGAAATCCCCTATTTCTCAAACTATCTACTTTATTAATTATTAGTTGTTTTAAATGAAGATCATACTCCTATTATTCGACCAGATATTTGCATTCTTTTTTCGTGAGTGCATAATCACTAAGACGTAGGAGAGTATAATTGGACTAAACTATATCTAATAACCTTATTATCCAAAATGTTAACTCTCTTCTCTCACCTTTATCCCTTTTACTAAGTTTTTTTGTTTTCGTTTCAAAATATATTTATTTCTTTGTTTTCGGATAACCACACCCGATTTTACAATTCACGCAGTAAATTAATTTCTTAATTTATTAAATTGTGGCCGTCCATCACGACATAGTAAAACAAATTATACTTCAAGTTGTGAAGCCTTTGAATATGAGGTCTAGTTTTGGCATTTCTTAATCCAAAAGCAAAACACTATAACTTTTGCTATCTATGTGACTTGGAGACATCTCTCTGGGAGGCGTTCTTGCAGATTAAATTCCACAAGATATGTCAAAAAAACTAGATAATGGAGAACTCAAAGCAAACGAGTAAGTTTATTTGTTGTATACTTCGTTTATTCAATAGGAATATGGCAAAGGATTTTGTGTTTTCAGTTGTATTATGACCGATTCATCAATTGATATTAGAGTCTGTAAAATCCCTTTGTGATTGGAAGACTTTTATCTTCTTTTATTTCTCTTTCAAGTTTTTGATATGTGCTAATCAAGCTTAAAGTCATTTGTGGATTTAAAAAACTGGATAATAAAGAACTCAAAATAAAAATGTAAGAAAATTAGGTTTATTTTCCTCTATTCAATAAGAAAATCACAATGCCTTTTAGGTTTCCTGCAGTTTGATGATCTATCCGTCATTTTTAAACTAAATGAACATATAATTTTCTGATAAAAATCTAACTTATGTCACATTTAATCTATTTAACGAGCTACATAATGAAATTCACTGCGAAGCCGTGGAATAGATGTGTCTTGATGATTTTTTTTTCTTTTTTCCATTTATGAAAAAAAAACAACGTTGGATAATTGAAATAAAAATCATTGTTCTTTCAAGAATATATTTTCAAATTCAATAACACCCATAAAAACATATCAAATTAGAAATAAAAAAATTAATGAGTAAAAAAAGGAAAACAAAGATTTATAAATAAATTAATATACTATATACTTAGATTTGCAGACTGAGGAATCTAGTAGTTTCCATATAATATAATATGTTCGACTGTAAAACTATTGTGTTTTATTTTTTAGTAATATATATGTGTATATATATAGTATTAATCGCGTATCAACATACATTATTTTATTATGAATATTATGATTCTCGCTATCAGAAAATTATAATTATAGAATAAATAGTTATATTCTTTATTAATAGTTGTTTCAATCTTTTAGAAGTTCTCTAAAGAGAGAGATGAGATAGATTACAATTTTTAGAGTTTTATGATGAGAGATCTAACCAAACTATTTATATAAATCTCTTAAAATTGGTAAAAATATTCAAATAGATGAGAGATACAACAAAAAATTAACGGAAAAAGATCTAACAAAACTTGGATGAGATTAACCTAACTCAGTAAAACTAATCAAATTGAAACCATTTCAGATTCTCAAAATATAAATGATATACTTTGATGATTCTCTGATTATTTCTTTAAATAATTATGGACAATCCATCTTCCATAAGTAGACAGCCTATCTTACTAGATATTTGGTTTCGAAAGAGAATAATCATGGTGCGATGATGATGTGACTGGACTACCAGCCGAGGTGATCTGCCATAAGTTATCGGTCTGATATGATGTGGGACCATTAGTACAAATAATGAGGAATTTTTCCAAATAAAAATTTGATGTTATAGTGCAAGAGGTTGATCGGTTAACCAAAATTGGGCATATCAAAGAATCTCAATACCCTTTGTGGACAGCTAATCCCGTTTTAATCAAGAAAAAATATAAAAAATAGCGCATGTGTATTGACTTCACCGATCTTAATAGAGCATGTCCTAAAGATATTTTTTCAGTTCCGCGCATAGATCATCTAGTGGATTCTACATCACGTAACAAGTTATCCTTTATGGATCCTTTTTCAGAGTATATCAGATACAGGTGGATCTGAATGATCAAGATCATATTATCTTTATTACTGATAGAGGGCTTCATTGCTATAAGGTGATGCCATCTGGGTTGAAGAATGTTGTAGCTACTTATCAACGGTTGGTAAATAAAACATTTGCTAACCAAATTGGCAGAAATATGGAAGTATATATAGATGACATGATGGTGAACACCTCGAGGAAGAAGATCACATAACTGATCTTCAAGAAACTTTATCTAACTTAGACACTATCAACTTGAAGTTGAACCCTGAAAATGTACTTTTGGAGTCCGAACTGGAAAGTTTCTTGGATATGTCGTAAGTTAAAAATGGATTCAGGCCGATCCAGATTAGTTGAATGCTTTATTAGTCATGGATCCCGCTCGGATTACCAAAGAATTCTAGAAAATAATCGAGCGGTTGGATGCTTCACCTAATACATTGTTCAAACCCATTCAATGATATAAACTTTATATATTTAGTTGTATCAGAGTATGCAGTAGCTGTTGTGTGAGTAAAGGAAGTGGATAATTACCCCCGTCTGGTGTATTACATAAGTAAGAGTTTATTGGAAGCTGAGAAAATGTATTTGAAATTAGAGAAATTATCCCTAGAATTGGTGATAGCGACCATGAAAATGAGGCCATATTTTCAAGCACATTCGATCACGGTTCGAACATCTTTTCTTTTAAAGAATGTTCTACAAAAAGCTGTCATATCAGGGAGAATGACTAAGTGGTCAGTCGAGCTTGGAGACTATGATATTGATTTGGCACCCCAAACTGCAATCAAGGGTCAAGCTATAGTTGATTTCCTGATATAATTTCATATTAAATGGTCATGCGAAGAAGCTTAAGAAAAAAATGTTAAGAAAGAGTAGGTAATCTGAACAAACGGTGGGTCTCATGGTGGGATATGGAGCTGGAATTTGTCTAACATCCCCTTGTAGTGACATTATGTACCAAGCTATATGTTTTGGTTTTATGGCATCCAATAATGAATCAGAATATGAACCAGTTATAGCTGGTTTACGATTGGCTCAATTATATGGAGCAAAGAGGGTCTGGTTACTAAGTGATTCTCAGTTACTTATTCATCAGGCTCAGGGGCAATCTGAAACTAAAAACGATCAGTTGATGAAGTATCTGCAAGTGTTGAAGGAAGTAGCCATAATTTTTAAAAGCTTCTGGTATGAGCATGTCCCTAGGTATGAGCATACTATGGCAGATTCCTTAGCTACCATCGCCTACTCTGAAGTGTACCCATGGATCCTTATGCAAGAATGTCCATCCATAGGCTCAGGTCAAGGAAAAGAGGGCGGAGTTGAAGAAAATATGAACATATCTGGCATACAATCCAAAAATTGGAGGTACGAAATACAACAATTTATTACTGATATAGTTCTACCTTCAAATAAATTTTGGCTAAAAAATTGAAGTACAAAGCTCGTGGTTTCCTGGTGTTAAGAGAAATTATTTACAAAAAATATTTTACCACGTCTCTTATACATTGACGACGGTTTGAAGAGTCCCAAAATATTCTATATGAATTACATGATGGAGAAGGGTCAGTGCATTGTGGTTATACAGCTTTAACCATGAGAGTTTTGTTAGATGGATACTACTGGCCTACTATAAAGGCAGATGCCAAAGATATGGTCATAATATGTGATCTTTTCCAGAAATATGGGAATGAAATCCATGTGCCAGCACTTCCCATGGATTCAATATCTGAGCCCATACCTTTTGATAGATGGGGTTTGGAATTAATTGGACCTCTTCATATGGCCTCCGGAGGGTATCAAACGATAAACGTGGCAATAGACTATTTCTCTAAATATATCGAAGCTGCCCCACTAGTTGGAACCACCTCTAAGACAGTTATGTAATTTATCATATCTAACATATATTTTCAATTCGGAATTCCTCAGCATATTACTACAGACAATGGGCCACATTTTGACAATAAAAACATGGAAACGTTTTGCACTTCCAGAGGAATTCAATATTTCTTTTCTTCTTCTTTCCATCCTCAGGAAAATGGGCAGGTTGAAGTTTCTAATCGGACAATTTTAACAGGGTTAAAAAATAATCTTGAAGGAGGTGCAGGGAAATGGCTAAGGTATTTGCAAGAAGTATTGTGGGCTTACCGAACTACTCCTTATACAGCTACTCAAGAATCACCTTTTTCTTTTGTGTATGGGATAGATGCATTCATACATATAGAAGCTACTTTGTCCTCATTCTAGATACAAAACTATTCCGAACAAAGTAATGATATGATAGTAAGGAATCAGTTGCATCTGTTTGAAAAAAGAAGAGTAAAGAAACATTTGAGAGCAGCACACTACTAAGGTTTGATGAGAAGTAGGTTTGCATCTAAAGTAAAAAAAAATTTCCAAATAGGGACAAAGAGTTGAGAAAAGTATTTTTACATACCAAAGAGAAAAGATTTGAGAAACTAGATGAAATGGGAAGGCCCATACATGGTACGTGAAAGAATCAAGCGAGGAACATATAGACTTGAAGACAAAGAAGGCAATATGTTGAAACACCCATGGAACATTGAGCATCTCAGGTTATACTTAGAATAAAAATTTCTTATAAATATTTACTTTGTCATACTTTTATGTAAATATTTAGAGGCATGCTCTTTCCTACCCTAGTGGCGCGGGGCGGTTTTAATGAGGTGTCCAGATTTAAATGAATATTATTTTATGCATTTTTAAAGAATCATAGTAGATACAAAGAGATCGGATGAATTAAACACCTATTAAACACCTTCGGCCTTTAAATGAAATATCTTTGAAGTGATCGGATGAATTAAACACCTATTAAACACCTTTGGTTCTTAAGTGAAATATCTTAGAAGTAGTCAGATGGATTAAACACTCATTTAAGACGTGGAAAAATTAAATACCCATTAAATATCTTTAGCCTTGAAATAAAATATTATTGAATGGCTCAGATATATTAAAGATTGGTTAAACATTACATTTTAGACCACCGGATTGGGTTAATCCATCTATACCACTTTTAAATATCATTTTTTAATAAAATTATAAAAAAACATAAGAGAGAAAAATGCATATGAAGAAAAAATACAACTTTAAAAACCAATTGAATCATCAGAAAATGTCTGATCCACCATTACACAAAATATCTTTGTCATCCAAAAACTTTTGTTTCAAACACAAAACTGAAAGTACAACAACTTTAGGGCTCGTTCCCTTCGGTTTTTTCCATACCTTCATCTTTCTCTTGTTTTTTCACTTTATCTTCATTATGCTTGGGGCTTTTGGTATCAGTACTTGAACTTTCATCAAGTCCCTCATCGGAATCAGAATCACTTGGTGAAAAAACTCCATGTTTATTACCATATGGCATCCTATGGAAAGGTATCTCATCGTATGGTACAAACTTCCACAGAGCTCTAAGGTTCTTTTTTGGAAAGGTATCATGGAATAAAAAGACCATGTCCGCTTTAAAACCCTCATCCCTCTTTTCCATAGAATCCACCACACCGGTAGCATACTTCTCAACACCGGTAGTTGTTTCCAGTTCGGAATATTTGGTCCATATGTCTCCTTAGGCAGTCCCAGTGCTCAGTTGATTTTTCTCTTCGCCTAAAGTCTCCACTTTTTGTTGTTCAACTGAAAGGGAATTCTTTAATTCTGATTGGAAGTGTTAAAAAATTAATGAGTAAAAAAAAGAAAACAAAGATTTATAAATAAATTAATATACTATATACTTAGAGTTGCAGATTGCGGAATCTAGTAGTTTCCATATAATATAATATGTCCGATGGTAAAACTATTGTGTTTTATTTTTTAGTAATATATATATATATATATATATATATATATATATATATATATATATATATATATATAATATTAATAGCGTATCAACATACATTATTTTATTACGAATATTATGATTCTCGCTATCAGAAAAATATACTTATAGAATAAATAGTTATATTCTTTATCATTGCACGTGAATCGTTGTTTCAATCTTTTAGAAGTTCTCTAAAGAGAGAGATAAGATAGATTACAATTTTTAGAGTTTTGAGGTGAGAGATCTAACCAAACCATTTATATAAATCTCTTAAAATTGGTAAAAGTATTCAAATAGATGAGAGATACAACAAAAAATTAACGGGAAAAGATCTAACAAAACTTGGATGAGATATAACCTAACTCAGTAAAACTAATCAAATTGAAACCATTTCAGATTCTTAAAATTTAAATGATATGCTTTGATGATTCTTTGATTATTTCTTTAAATAATTATAGATAATCCATTTTCCATAAGTAGACAGCCTATCTTACTAGGTATTTGGTTTCGAAAGAGATTAATCAAATTGACCTCTTTTACTTTTCTTGGTTTCTCTCTCGTTTTATTTTTTTATTATTTTTAATAAAGTAGTTTTTTCAATTCTGAAACACGCTATTATATAAAAAAATGTCTAACTTACCGAATTTCAAACTGAATTTTCATTACTTGATCTTAAATCATAAATTTTATGTTATAATATACGATTTGAAGTTCAAATTATAATAAAAAAATAGTGTTTGTTAAGTTGTCATTTTTAAGGGTCGTAGCCATATATAAATATTTTTTCTTACAAATAACCCTAACATCTATATAATCACCTACATGATACATATTTTATCGATTTATTTTTATTAAAAATAACTATTTTATCTATTTATTTTTATTAAATATGATCGCCAAAGACATCGATAAAACACGTGGCGAACTATAAATAAAATATGTGACGATGAGTGGAGGCGGCTTTCTGTCGAAACCAATAAGCTATAAGGAAGGATTTGGTCGGATAAGAAGATAGAAAGCATGGGAATCTTGTTCTTTTGAAACTTAGATCTGGAAGACACATTTCACATAATCAAGCATCCATTTTGAGGGATCATAAATAACTCTTTTAGAGAATGAAAAACAAAAATACAAAAATGCAAAAAAAAAAACATACAAAGAGCCTTTTTTATTCTAAAAAATATTATTAACAAACC
Source organism: Limnanthes douglasii subsp. nivea (assembly GCA_036936605.1). Lineage (NCBI taxonomy): Eukaryota > Viridiplantae > Streptophyta > Magnoliopsida > Brassicales > Limnanthaceae > Limnanthes > Limnanthes douglasii. The sequence continues at coordinate 176,027,070 of JAUPFV010000003.1, forward strand.
GTAAGTCTAGTTAGTCCCTCCAATCAAACCTTTAAGCTTTTGAACCTGCGTGATATCCAAAAATGTTGTTTGTGCAATCAAGTTAGAAGGCAAATCATTTCCAAAGATATTTGTCGGTAAAATCTGGAAACCCGGAGATTCGCTGCTCCAGCTAACAATTCCCGAAGCCGGTGTAGTTCCATTATTCACCACAAAATGCAACAACCCTTTAGGAACAACAAAAGCATCTCCGCCCTTTAGAGTTTTTGTGTAAACTTTGTTAGCAGTACTGGAGACAAATCCGATACTCACCGAGCCTTCTAGCAAAACCACAAACTCTGTACCATGAGGATGTGTGTGCATCGGAAACACACCACCAGCCCCTATATCAAAACGAGCCATGGCAATGCCAAGACCGTTTAGACCGGGGACTTCTCCGAGTAATGCTAGTCTTACCCCAGCTTTGACAAAATTTGAGGTGTTAGTAACTATGTTAAGACCCGAGGTTGAAAAATCATCTACCGTAACAGTATTGGGATCTTTACAATTGTAACCGCTGGGACCTTGAGGGGCTTTTGTGTCTGCTACGCAGAAATCTTGGACAGTGGCGTAAGAAGTAGAGAAAAACAGAACACAAAAAAAGACTAGCGAGGAGGCAGGAGTGATCATTCTTGTCATACTTGTTTTGTTTTAGTGTTCTCTACTTTGTGTTTTGTGTGATTGTCTGTTGTTCTTGTGTTATTTTATAGAGAAGACATTCATGCATAGACATAGCAACTTATTAGTGCCATTTATTTCCATACGATTTCAGATTATACGTTACAGATTCTTGTTAGGAAAATATATAAATTATTGTTTATGAATTTCATTTTATTTCCAAAATTTGAATGGGCAAACCAACATAAAATCCTATCTTGAATTGTGCTCAAATTAAGAATTGTCAAAAGAACATAAATTCTCTTTGATAAATAAATAGATAAGAAATCCCCTATTTCTCAAACTATCTACTTTATTAATTATTAGTTGTTTTAAATGAAGATCATACTCCTATTATTCGACCAGATATTTGCATTCTTTTTTCGTGAGTGCATAATCACTAAGACGTAGGAGAGTATAATTGGACTAAACTATATCTAATAACCTTATTATCCAAAATGTTAACTCTCTTCTCTCACCTTTATCCCTTTTACTAAGTTTTTTTGTTTTCGTTTCAAAATATATTTATTTCTTTGTTTTCGGATAACCACACCCGATTTTACAATTCACGCAGTAAATTAATTTCTTAATTTATTAAATTGTGGCCGTCCATCACAACATAGTAAAACAAATTATACTTCAAGTTGTGAAGCCTTTGAATATGAGGTCTAGTTTTGGCATTTCTTAATCCAAAAGCAAAACACTATAACTTTTGCTATCTATGTGACTTGGAGACATCTCTCTGGGAGGCGTTCTTGCAGATTAAATTCCACAAGATATGTCAAAAAAACTAGATAATGGAGAACTCAAAGCAAACGAGTAAGTTTATTTGTTGTATACTTCGTTTATTCAATAGGAATATGGCAAAGGATTTTGTGTTTTCAGTTGTATTATGACCGATTCATCAATTGATATTAGAGTCTGTAAAATCCCTTTGTGATTGGAAGACTTTTATCTTCTTTTATTTCTCTTTCAAGTTTTTGATATGTGCTAATCAAGCTTAAAGTCATTTGTGGATTTAAAAAACTGGATAATAAAGAACTCAAAATAAAAATGTAAGAAAATTAGGTTTATTTTCCTCTATTCAATAAGAAAATCACAATGCCTTTTAGGTTTCCTGCAGTTTGATGATCTATCCGTCATTTTTAAACTAAATGAACATATAATTTTCTGATAAAAATCTAACTTATGTCACATTTAATCTATTTAACGAGCTACATAATGAAATTCACTGCGAAGCCGTGGAATAGATGTGTCTTGATGATTTTTTTTTCTTTTTTCCATTTATGAAAAAAAAACAACGTTGGATAATTGAAATAAAAATCATTGTTCTTTCAAGAATATATTTTCAAATTCAATAACACCCATAAAAACATATCAAATTAGAAATAAAAAAATTAATGAGTAAAAAAAGGAAAACAAAGATTTATAAATAAATTAATATACTATATACTTAGATTTGCAGACTGAGGAATCTAGTAGTTTCCATATAATATAATATGTTCGACTGTAAAACTATTGTGTTTTATTTTTTAGTAATATATATGTGTATATATATAGTATTAATCGCGTATCAACATACATTATTTTATTATGAATATTATGATTCTCGCTATCAGAAAATTATAATTATAGAATAAATAGTTATATTCTTTATTAATAGTTGTTTCAATCTTTTAGAAGTTCTCTAAAGAGAGAGATGAGATAGATTACAATTTTTAGAGTTTTATGATGAGAGATCTAACCAAACTATTTATATAAATCTCTTAAAATTGGTAAAAATATTCAAATAGATGAGAGATACAACAAAAAATTAACGGAAAAAGATCTAACAAAACTTGGATGAGATTAACCTAACTCAGTAAAACTAATCAAATTGAAACCATTTCAGATTCTCAAAATATAAATGATATACTTTGATGATTCTCTGATTATTTCTTTAAATAATTATGGACAATCCATCTTCCATAAGTAGACAGCCTATCTTACTAGATATTTGGTTTCGAAAGAGAATAATCATGGTGCGATGATGATGTGACTGGACTACCAGCCGAGGTGATCTGCCATAAGTTATCGGTCTGATATGATGTGGGACCATTAGTACAAATAATGAGGAATTTTTCCAAATAAAAATTTGATGTTATAGTGCAAGAGGTTGATCGGTTAACCAAAATTGGGCATATCAAAGAATCTCAATACCCTTTGTGGACAGCTAATCCCGTTTTAATCAAGAAAAAATATAAAAAATAGCGCATGTGTATTGACTTCACCGATCTTAATAGAGCATGTCCTAAAGATATTTTTTCAGTTCCGCGCATAGATCATCTAGTGGATTCTACATCACGTAACAAGTTATCCTTTATGGATCCTTTTTCAGAGTATATCAGATACAGGTGGATCTGAATGATCAAGATCATATTATCTTTATTACTGATAGAGGGCTTCATTGCTATAAGGTGATGCCATCTGGGTTGAAGAATGTTGTAGCTACTTATCAACGGTTGGTAAATAAAACATTTGCTAACCAAATTGGCAGAAATATGGAAGTATATATAGATGACATGATGGTGAACACCTCGAGGAAGAAGATCACATAACTGATCTTCAAGAAACTTTATCTAACTTAGACACTATCAACTTGAAGTTGAACCCTGAAAATGTACTTTTGGAGTCCGAACTGGAAAGTTTCTTGGATATGTCGTAAGTTAAAAATGAATTCAGGCCGATCCAGATTAGTTGAATGCTTTATTAGTCATGGATCCCGCTCGGATTACCAAAGAATTCCAGAAAATAATCGAGCGGTTGGATGCTTCACCTAATACATTGTTCAAACCCATTCAATGATATAAACTTTATATATTTAGTTGTATCAGAGTATGCAGTAGCTGTTGTGTGAGTAAAGGAAGTGGATAATTACCCCCGTCTGGTGTATTACATAAGTAAGAGTTTATTGGAAGCTGAGAAAATGTATTTGAAATTAGAGAAATTATCCCTAGAATTGGTGATAGCGACCATGAAAATGAGGCCATATTTTCAAGCACATTCGATCACGGTTCGAACATCTTTTCTTTTAAAGAATGTTCTACAAAAAGCTGTCATATCAGGGAGAATGACTAAGTGGTCAGTCGAGCTTGGAGACTATGATATTGATTTGGCACCCCAAACTGCAATCAAGGGTCAAGCTATAGTTGATTTCCTGATATAATTTCATATTAAATGGTCATGCGAAGAAGCTTAAGAAAAAAATGTTAAGAAAGAGTAGGTAATCTGAACAAACGGTGGGTCTCATGGTGGGATATGGAGCTGGAATTTGTCTAACATCCCCTTGTAGTGACATTATGTACCAAGCTATATGTTTTGGTTTTATGGCATCCAATAATGAATCAGAATATGAACCAGTTATAGCTGGTTTACGATTGGCTCAATTATATGGAGCAAAGAGGGTCTGGTTACTAAGTGATTCTCAGTTACTTATTCATCAGGCTCAGGGGCAATCTGAAACTAAAAACGATCAGTTGATGAAGTATCTGCAAGTGTTGAAGGAAGTAGCCATAATTTTTAAAAGCTTCTGGTATGAGCATGTCCCTAGGTATGAGCATACTATGGCAGATTCCTTAGCTACCATCGCCTACTCTGAAGTGTACCCATGGATCCTTATGCAAGAATGTCCATCCATAGGCTCAGGTCAAGGAAAAGAGGGCGGAGTTGAAGAAAATATGAACATATCTGGCATACAATCCAAAAATTGGAGGTACGAAATACAACAATTTATTACTGATATAGTTCTACCTTCAAATAAATTTTGGCTAAAAAATTGAAGTACAAAGCTCGTGGTTTCCTGGTGTTAAGAGAAATTATTTACAAAAAATATTTTACCACGTCTCTTATACATTGACGACGGTTTGAAGAGTCCCAAAATATTCTATATGAATTACATGATGGAGAAGGGTCAGTGCATTGTGGTTATACAGCTTTAACCATGAGAGTTTTGTTAGATGGATACTACTGGCCTACTATAAAGGCAGATGCCAAAGATATGGTCATAATATGTGATCTTTTCCAGAAATATGGGAATGAAATCCATGTGCCAGCACTTCCCATGGATTCAATATCTGAGCCCATACCTTTTGATAGATGGGGTTTGGAATTAATTGGACCTCTTCATATGGCCTCCGGAGGGTATCAAACGATAAACGTGGCAATAGACTATTTCTCTAAATATATCGAAGCTGCCCCACTAGTTGGAACCACCTCTAAGACAGTTATGTAATTTATCATATCTAACATATATTTTCAATTCGGAATTCCTCAGCATATTACTACAGACAATGGGCCACATTTTGACAATAAAAACATGGAAACGTTTTGCACTTCCAGAGGAATTCAATATTTTTTTTCTTCTTCTTTCCATCCTCAGGAAAATGGGCAGGTTGAAGTTTCTAATCGGACAATTTTAACAGGGTTAAAAAATAATCTTGAAGGAGGTGCAGGGAAATGGCTAAGGTATTTGCAAGAAGTATTATGGGCTTACCGAACTACTCCTTATACAGCTACTCAAGAATCACCTTTTTCTTTTGTGTATGGGATAGATGCATTCATACATATAGAAGCTACTTTGTCCTCATTCTAGATACAAAACTATTCCGAACAAAGTAATGATATGATAGTAAGGAATCAGTTGCATCTGTTTGAAAAAAGAAGAGAAAGAAACATTTGAGAGCAGCACACTACTAAGGTTTGATGAGAAGTAGGTTTGCATCTAAAGTAAAAAAAAATTTCCAAATAGGGACAAAGAGTTGAGAAAAGTATTTTTACATACCAAAGAGAAAAGATTTGAGAAACTAGATGAAATGGGAAGGCCCATACATGGTACGTGAAAGAATCAAGCGAGGAACATATAGACTTGAAGACAAAGAAGGCAATATGTTGAAACACCCATGGAACATTGAGCATCTCAGGTTATACTTAGAATAAAAATTTCTTATAAATATTTACTTTGTCATACTTTTATGTAAATATTTAGAGGCATGCTCTTTCCTACCCTAGTGGCGCGGGGCGGTTTTAATGAGGTGTCCAGATTTAAATGAATATTATTTTATGCATTTTTAAAGAATCATAGTAGATACAAAGAGATCGGATGAATTAAACACCTATTAAACACCTTCGGCCTTTAAATGAAATATCTTTGAAGTGATCGGATGAATTAAACACCTATTAAACACCTTTGGTTCTTAAGTGAAATATCTTAGAAGTAGTCAGATGGATTAAACACTCATTTAAGACGTGGAAAAATTAAATACCCATTAAATATCTTTAGCCTTGAAATAAAATATTATTGAATGGCTCAGATATATTAAAGATTGGTTAAACATTACATTTTAGACCACCGGATTGGGTTAATCCATCTATACCACTTTTAAATATCATTTTTTAATAAAATTATAAAAAAACATAAGAGAGAAAAATGCATATGAAGAAAAAATACAACTTTAAAAACCAATTGAATCATCAGAAAATGTCTGATCCACCATTACACAAAATATCTTTGTCATCCAAAAACTTTTGTTTCAAACACAAAACTGAAAGTACAACAACTTTAGGGCTCGTTCCCTTCGGTTTTTTCCATACCTTCATCTTTCTCTTGTTTTTTCACTTTATCTTCATTATGCTTGGGGCTTTTGGTATCAGTACTTGAACTTTCATCAAGTCCCTCATCGGAATCAGAATCACTTGGTGAAAAAACTCCATGTTTATTACCATATGGCATCCTATGGAAAGGTATCTCATCGTATGGTACAAACTTCCACAGAGCTCTAAGGTTCTTTTTTGGAAAGGTATCATGGAATAAAAAGACCATGTCCGCTTTAAAACCCTCATCCCTCTTTTCCATAGAATCCACCACACCGGTAGCATACTTCTCAACACCGGTAGTTGTTTCCAGTTCGGAATATTTGGTCCATATGTCTCCTTAGGCAGTCCCAGTGCTCAGTTGATTTTTCTCTTCGCCTAAAGTCTCCACTTTTTGTTGTTCAACTGAAAGGGAATTCTTTAATTCTGATTGGAAGTGTTAAAAAATTAATGAGTAAAAAAAAGAAAACAAAGATTTATAAATAAATTAATATACTATATACTTAGAGTTGCAGATTGCGGAATCTAGTAGTTTCCATATAATATAATATGTCCGATGGTAAAACTATTGTGTTTTATTTTTTAGTAATATATATATATATATATATATATAGTATTAATAGCGTATCAACATACATTATTTTATTACGAATATTATGATTCTCGCTATCAGAAAAATATACTTATAGAATAAATAGTTATATTCTTTATCATTGCACGTGAATCGTTGTTTCAATCTTTTAGAAGTTCTCTAAAGAGAGAGATAAGATAGATTACAATTTTTAGAGTTTTGAGGTGAGAGATCTAACCAAACCATTTATATAAATCTCTTAAAATTGGTAAAAGTATTCAAATAGATGAGAGATACAACAAAAAATTAACGGGAAAAGATCTAACAAAACTTGGATGAGATATAACCTAACTCAGTAAAACTAATCAAATTGAAACCATTTCAGATTCTTAAAATTTAAATGATATGCTTTGATGATTCTTTGATTATTTCTTTAAATAATTATAGATAATCCATCTTCCATAAGTAGACAGCCTATCTTACTAGGTATTTGGTTTCGAAAGAGATTAATCAAATTGACCTCTTTTACTTTTCTTGGTTTCTCTCTCGTTTTATTTTTTTATTATTTTTAATAAAGTTGTTTTTTCAATTCTGAAACACGCTATTATATAAAAAAATGTCTAACTTACCGAATTTCAAACTGAATTTTCATTACTTGATCTTAAAACATAAATTTTATGTTATAATATACGATTTGAAGTTCAAATTATAATAAAAACAAATAGTGTTTGTTAAGTTGTCATTTTTAAGGGTCGTAGCCATATATAAATATTTTTTCTTACGAATAACCCTAACATCTATATAATCACCTACATGATACATATTTTATCGATTTATTTTTATTAAAAATAACTATTTTATCTATTTATTTTTATTAAATATGATCGCCAAAGACATCGATAAAACACGTGGCGAACTATAAATAAAATATGTGACGATGAGTGGAGGCGGCTTTCTGTCGAAACCAATAAGCTATAAGGAAGGATTTGGTCGGATAAGAAGATAGAAAGCATGGGAATCTTGTTCTTTTGAAACTTAGATCTGGAAGACACATTTCACATAATCAAGCATCCATTTTGAGGGATCATAAATAACTCTTTTAGAGAATGAAAAACAAAAATACAAAAATGCAAAAAAAAAACATACAAAGAGCCTTTTTTATTCTAAAAAATATTATTAACAAACCGTAAGTCTAGTTAGTCCCTCCAATCAAACCTTTAAGCTTTTGAACCTGCGTGATATCCAAAAATGTTGTTTGTGCAATCAAGTTAGAAGGCAAATCATTTCCAAAGATATTTGTCGGTAAAATCTGGAAACCCGGAGATTCGCTGCTCCAGCTAACAATTCCCGAAGCCGGTGTAGTTCCATTATTCACCACAAAATGCAACAACCCTTTAGGAACAACAAAAGCATCTCCGCCCTTTAGAGTTTTTGTGTAAACTTTGTTAGCAGTACTGGAGACAAATCCGATACTCACCGAGCCTTCTAGCAAAACCACAAACTCTTTACCATGAGGATGTGTGTGCATCGGAAACACACCACCAGCCCCTATATCAAAACGAGCCATGGCAATGCCAAGACCGTTTAGACCGGGGACTTCTCCGAGTAATGCTAGTCTTACCCCAGCTTTGACAAAATTTGAGGTGTTAGTAACTATGTTAAGACCCGAGGTTGAAAAATCATCTACCGTAACAGTATTGGGATCTTTACAATTGTAACCGCTGGGACCTTGTGTAAACCCTTTTTATGTTCAATGTGATAGACCGTGGGTACAAAGAGAAAGTGTATGTTGCCCTACAAATCTATTATCCCTTTTGAGAAAGTGAAACTGTGGTACTTCTTCATTCAAACAAATGCAGCGTACAAAGGAAATAAATAGGCAATAAACGAGGTGGGAGTTACAAAATAAGATCCACTAATCCCACTTCTCTCTTCACTTAATGCCCGTTACGTAACTCCTACACCCACGTTAAACTCTATGACTCACTTAAATACTAATCGGTTACTATAACTTAAATAAATAAATAAGACATGTTTAGATTAAATACATAAAATGCAACATGTCCCCCCCTAATCTCAACATGTTTTTCAAACCTCGACTTCGTAACCCATTCCTTGACGACTGCCATAAAGTCCATGTAAATCCTGACTTGATGCAGAAGTTCTGCTGCTTCCATATCCTAGACTAGATCTTTCGAATCTATCACCATATGCATCTCACCTTGTTGCTCCTTGAACTTCTGTGTATTCATTGCAACTTCCTCTCTTTCCTTCTCAAGTGCATGCCTTTCAGCCTTTACTTCTTCCAGTTCACTTTGACAAGCCCTCTTGAGGTTATCAATATCACTAAGGTCTCTCCTACTTTTCTCCTCAAATGCTGTCAACCTTTCCTGTAGATCTTTCTCGTTTTCCTCTTGCTTCCTCAGCATTTCAATCTCAAGATTCCGTTGCCGTGTTTCAAGATCCTGCATAAACTTATTACGCTTATTTTCAGCATTTTGATATAAAGCTGTTCGTTCATCATTCATTGTAGCTTCAATCGATTCTTTTTGTAACTTGATAGCATCCAACTCCTTCTTAGCATAATTCTTTAAAGCTGACTCTTCTTTCTTCAGCCTTTCTTCCTCCGAAAGTTGTAACTTCACAAGTTTCTCTTTTTCTTCAGCAATTTCTCTTTGCTCTTTAGCAAATTCAACTCTCTTCTCATCTAATACTTCCCACTCTTTCTCGAATTTCTCTTTCTCCTCTTTCAAATCTTCTCTTAACTTTAAAAGCAACTCCTCCTGATGTCTGCATTTCTCTATCTGCTGTTTCAGTTCACACTGCAAGCGGAGGTGTTCTGTCCTCTCTTCTTCAGTTAGTTTAAGTTTCTCATATTCTGCACGAAGCTGAGCTTCCTCTTGAGTAGTTTTAGCCTCAATTTCCTTTATCTCCTGTTTGAGGTTCTCTAAGCTCTCCCTAGCAGCCAGTAATTGCTACTTCTCGGTCTCCAACTTTTTCTCCCCAGCTTTCAATAATTTTTCTGTCTCCTTAACAGATTTTAACCTTGCTTCAAGGTCCTTCTCTCTTTCTTTTGCTCTCTCTAACTTGTTATCCAATACCTGCTCTCTCTTTCTTACCTTCTCTTCTTTATGGTTGATCTCAGTTTCCTGCTGCTCAACTTCCACTACCTTTTTTCTCAGTTCCTCATCCAGTGCTTTCCTCTTTTCCTCTAGAACATTGTCAAACTCCTGCATTTTGGTATCAAGAATAGTCCTCTGGTCATTTATTAGCTGCTGAATCTCCACCGCTTCTCTAGCAACTAGCTTTTCTTCTAACGCAGAGAGTTCTTTTTCTTTTCTCTCAAGCATGTCTTTAACGGAATCAGCCTCTTTCTCTCTCACAGTTAGTTCTGATAGTCGATTTTTAATATCGGTCACCGTCTCTTTCAACTTCGGGGCCGATGCATCAATCTTCTTCTGAGACTCCTTAAGGCTTCTCTCTTTCTGCATAAAAATCCTCTCACTTTCATTGGCCTTTTCTTCTCTTTGGTTCAGCTCTCTTCTAAGATTGGAAAGCCTCTCTTCTCCTTGTTGCAATTTCTTCTCCCATATAATCAAGTCTTCTCTCTGCTTGTAGAAAGTTGCCTCGTGTGCTTCTCGCTCAGATTGTAGTGAAAGGCATTCACGTTGAAGCACAGTTTCACGAGCCTCCAGCTCCTGTACTTTCAATTCCAATCCTGAGCTCTTTCCATCAATCTCTGTGAGCTTGGTTATGAGCATGTTGGTCTTTTTGTCCACCTCATAAGATTTCTCTTCAATTCCAACAACCAAATCATTTGCCTCCACCAATTTGGTCTCAGATGTTAACTTGACTTGAGTATGTTCCTCTTGGATTGCCCGCAAAGCCTTTTGAAGCTCATCCACGCATTGTTTCTCTACACTCAAAGCTCTCCTAGAGTTTTCTTCGGGTTCATATGCAGGATCTTTATCATCTAAATCGAGTCTCTCATCTTTTCCATATTCCTCCATGGAGGTATCATTTAAGCCATCCTCGTTTTTAGAGGATCCAATCCCTTTCACCTCGACATCATCCGGATCTTCTTCGACCTTGTTAAACAAACATGTTGCTCTACTTTCTTCAAGACTGATCTTATATAGTCGATTCTCTGTCCTTTTCACCTTCATCAATAGTCTTCCACTCGCCTCGCGAATCCACAAATAATCCCCATCAAGTACGACTTTATTCCCTGCCTCAGAAAGTTGTCCCAAACTTATAATATTATTACAGAGATTTGGGATATAGTATACCTCTTCAAGCATCCTTTCTTCACCATTCTTGCACTGGAACGCCACTGTTCCCTTTCCCTTGATACACACGGTCGATCCATCGCCAAACTTCACTTTCCCGGAGGCGCGCTCATCCAAGCTTTTGAATTTTCCACGTTGCCCAGTCATGTGATTGCTGGCGCCGTTATCCAAGTACCACACCTGTGACTCCTTTTGTTCACCTGCGTTTGTTCGTAGCTTTGGAACCACTCCATCCTCCTTCAGAAGCATAGATTTGATATCCATTTATCCGACCTCAACAGCCAACAAGGCTGGCTCATCTTCTTGGATTTTCGAGAGATTTGCTTCTCTCGTCATGTCTTTCTCCTTCCTTGGTTTACGACAGTCCGCAGCAAAGTGTCCCAGTGCTTGACAGTTAAAGCACCTCACTCTACTTCTGTCTCGTACTCCACGAGTACTTCCTCCACCTCGAGTCCCTTCTCTATTGGTTTTCCTTAACCATTCTTCTCGAGTCAACAAAAGCTGCCCCTCGCCGCTTTCTTTCTTCCTCCACTCATCTTCTGTCAGCAGCAATTGTCCCTGGTGTTTCTCCGTTGTCCCTCGCAATCTTTCCTCGTGGGATTTCAAAGAACCAACGACTTCTTCTACCGACATCTCTTCCAGATCTCCGAATTGCTCAATAGCAGATGCAATCTGTAAGAATTTTGTGGGCACCGCTCTGAGAAGTTTCTTAACCACATATGTCTCTTCCACTTTCTCTCCCAACACTCGAATATTGGTAACCAGGCTGTTCAGCTTCAGATAGAATTCGTCTAATGGCTCATCGTCTTTCATGCTTAGAGCTTCGAATTCGCTCTTGAGGGTCTGGGCTCTAGCTGCTTTTACCTTGTCTGCTCCCAGGTACATGGTTTTGACAGCCTTCCACGCATCCTTGGCCGTCTTCTTTTCTGCAAATGACATCAGGACATCTTCTGGAACTCCCTGGTAAATAACAGCGAGTGCCTTTTTGTCGACCTTGTCTTCCACAAGAGCATTAGGGTCCTTGGGTTCGATTGCCTCCCACACTCCGTGGGCTTGCATGAATACCGTCATTTTGAGAGCCCATGCAGTGTAGTTGGTTTTGCTCAACATCGGGTAGCTGAGACCAAAGGAGCTTTTGCTTGTCGTCTCCATCTGAAGTTATGAACACCTCCTGAAGCTCTGATACCAAGTGTAAACCCTTTTTATGTTCAATGTGATAGACCGTGGGTACAAAGAGAAAGTGTATGTTGCCCTACAAATCTATTATCCCTTTTGAGAAAGTGAAACTGTGGTACTTCTTCATTCAAACAAATGCAGCGTACAAAGGAAATAAATAGGCAATAAACGAGGTGGGAGTTACAAAATAAGATCCACTAATCCCACTTCTCTCTTCACTTAATGCCCGTTACGTAACTCCTACACCCACGTTAAACTCTATGACTCACTTAAATACTAATCGGTTACTATAACTTAAATAAATAAATAAGACATGTTTAGATTAAATACATAAAATGCAACACCTTGAGGGGCTTTTGTGTCTGCTACGCAGAAATCTTGGACAGTGGCGTAAGAAGTAGAGAAAAACAGAACACAAAAAAAGACTAGCGAGGAGGCAGGAGTGATCATTCTTGTCATACTTGTTTTGTTTTAGTGTTCTCTACTTTGTGTTTTGTGTGATTGTCTGTTGTTCTTGTGTTATTTTATAGAGAAGACATTCATGCATAGACATAGCAACTTATTAGTGCCATTTATTTCCATACGATTTCAGATTATACGTTACAGATTCTTGTTAGGAAAATATATAAATTATTGTTTATGAATTTCATTTTATTTCCAAAATTTGAATGGGCAAACCAACATAAAATCCTATCTTGAATTGTGCTCAAATTAAGAATTGTCAAAAGAACATAAATTCTCTTTGATAAATAAATAGATAAGAAATCCCCTATTTCTCAAACTATCTACTTTATTAATTATTAGTTGTTTTAAATGAAGATCATACTCCTATTATTCGACCAGATATTTGCATTCTTTTTTCGTGAGTGCATAATCACTAAGACGTAGGAGAGTATAATTGGACTAAACTATATCTAATAACCTTATTATCCAAAATGTTAACTCTCTTCTCTCACCTTTATCCCTTTTACTAAGTTTTTTTGTTTTCGTTTCAAAATATATTTATTTCTTTGTTTTCGGATAACCACACCCGATTTTACAATTCACGCAGTAAATTAATTTCTTAATTTATTAAATTGTGGCCGTCCATCACAACATAGTAAAACAAATTATACTTCAAGTTGTGAAGCCTTTGAATATGAGGTCTAGTTTTGGCATTTCTTAATCCAAAAGCAAAACACTATAACTTTTGCTATCTATGTGACTTGGAGACATCTCTCTGGGAGGCGTTCTTGCAGATTAAATTCCACAAGATATGTCAAAAAAACTAGATAATGGAGAACTCAAAGCAAACGAGTAAGTTTATTTGTTGTATACTTCGTTTATTCAATAGGAATATGGCAAAGGATTTTGTGTTTTCAGTTGTATTATGACCGATTCATCAATTGATATTAGAGTCTGTAAAATCCCTTTGTGATTGGAAGACTTTTATCTTCTTTTATTTCTCTTTCAAGTTTTTGATATGTGCTAATCAAGCTTAAAGTCATTTGTGGATTTAAAAAACTGGATAATAAAGAACTCAAAATAAAAATGTAAGAAAATTAGGTTTATTTTCCTCTATTCAATAAGAAAATCACAATGCCTTTTAGGTTTCCTGCAGTTTGATGATCTATCCGTCATTTTTAAACTAAATGAACATATAATTTTCTGATAAAAATCTAACTTATGTCACATTTAATCTATTTAACGAGCTACATAATGAAATTCACTGCGAAGCCGTGGAATAGATGTGTCTTGATGATTTTTTTTTCTTTTTTCCATTTATGAAAAAAAAACAACGTTGGATAATTGAAATAAAAATCATTGTTCTTTCAAGAATATATTTTCAAATTCAATAACACCCATAAAAACATATCAAATTAGAAATAAAAAAATTAATGAGTAAAAAAAGGAAAACAAAGATTTATAAATAAATTAATATACTATATACTTAGATTTGCAGACTGAGGAATCTAGTAGTTTCCATATAATATAATATGTTCGACTGTAAAACTATTGTGTTTTATTTTTTAGTAATATATATGTGTATATATATATAGTATTAATCGCGTATCAACATACATTATTTTATTATGAATATTATGATTCTCGCTATCAGAAAATTATAATTATAGAATAAATAGTTATATTCTTTATTAATAGTTGTTTCAATCTTTTAGAAGTTCTCTAAAGAGAGAGATGAGATAGATTACAATTTTTAGAGTTTTATGATGAGAGATCTAACCAAACTATTTATATAAATCTCTTAAAATTGGTAAAAATATTCAAATAGATGAGAGATACAACAAAAAATTAACGGAAAAAGATCTAACAAAACTTGGATGAGATTAACCTAACTCAGTAAAACTAATCAAATTGAAACCATTTCAGATTCTCAAAATATAAATGATATACTTTGATGATTCTCTGATTATTTCTTTAAATAATTATGGACAATCCATCTTCCATAAGTAGACAGCCTATCTTACTAGATATTTGGTTTCGAAAGAGAATAATCATGGTGCGATGATGATGTGACTGGACTACCAGCCGAGGTGATCTGCCGTAAGTTATCGGTCTGATATGATGTGGGACCATTAGTACAAATAATGAGGAATTTTTCCAAATAAAAATTTGATGTTATAGTGCAAGAGGTTGATCGGTTAACCAAAATTGGGCATATCAAAGAATCTCAATACCCTTTGTGGACAGCTAATCCCGTTTTAATCAAGAAAAAATATAAAAAATAGCGCATGTGTATTGACTTCACCGATCTTAATAGAGCATGTCCTAAAGATATTTTTTCAGTTCCGCGCATAGATCATCTAGTGGATTCTACATCACGTAACAAGTTATCCTTTATGGATCCTTTTTCAGAGTATATCAGATACAGGTGGATCTGAATGATCAAGATCATATTATCTTTATTACTGATAGAGGGCTTCATTGCTATAAGGTGATGCCATCTGGGTTGAAGAATGTTGTAGCTACTTATCAACGGTTGGTAAATAAAACATTTGCTAACCAAATTGGCAGAAATATGGAAGTATATATAGATGACATGATGGTGAACACCTCGAGGAAGAAGATCACATAACTGATCTTCAAGAAACTTTATCTAACTTAGACACTATCAACTTGAAGTTGAACCCTGAAAATGTACTTTTGGAGTCCGAACTGGAAAGTTTCTTGGATATGTCGTAAGTTAAAAATGGATTCAGGCCGATCCAGATTAGTTGAATGCTTTATTAGTCATGGATCCCGCTCGGATTACCAAAGAATTCCAGAAAATAATCGAGCGGTTGGATGCTTCACCTAATACATTGTTCAAACCCATTCAATGATATAAACTTTATATATTTAGTTGTATCAGAGTATGCAGTAGCTGTTGTGTGAGTAAAGGAAGTGGATAATTACCCCCGTCTGGTGTATTACATAAGTAAGAGTTTATTGGAAGCTGAGAAAATGTATTTGAAATTAGAGAAATTAGCCCTAGAATTGGTGATAGCGACCATGAAAATGAGGCCATATTTTCAAGCACATTCGATCACGGTTCGAACATCTTTTCTTTTAAAGAATGTTCTACAAAAAGCTGTCATATCAGGGAGAATGACTAAGTGGTCAGTCGAGCTTGGAGACTATGATATTGATTTGGCACCCCAAACTGCAATCAAGGGTCAAGTTATAGTTGATTTCCTGATATAATTTCATATTAAATGGTCATGCGAAGAAGCTTAAGAAAAAAATGTTAAGAAAGAGTAGGTAATCTGAACAAACGGTGGGTCTCATGGTGGGATATGGAGCTGGAATTTGTCTAACATCCCCTTGTAGTGACATTATGTACCAAGCTATATGTTTTGGTTTTATGGCATCCAATAATGAATCAGAATATGAACCAGTTATAGCTGGTTTACGATTGGCTCAATTATATGGAGCAAAGAGGGTCTGGTTACTAAGTGATTCTCAGTTACTTATTCATCAGGCTCAGGGGCAATCTGAAACTAAAAACGATCAGTTGATGAAGTATCTGCAAGTGTTGAAGGAAGTAGCCATAATTTTTAAAAGCTTCTGGTATGAGCATGTCACTAGGTATGAGCATACTATGGCAGATTCCTTAGCTACCATCGCCTACTCTGAAGTGTACCCATGGATCCTTATGCAAGAATGTCCATCCATAGGCTCAGGTCAAGGAAAAGAGGGCGGAGTTGAAGAAAATATGAACATATCTGGCATACAATCCAAAAATTGGAGGTACGAAATACAACAATTTATTACTGATATAGTTCTACCTTCAAATAAATTTTGGCTAAAAAATTGAAGTACAAAGCTCGTGGTTTCCTGGTGTTAAGAGAAATTATTTACAAAAAATATTTTACCACGTCTCTTATACATTGACGACGGTTTGAAGAGTCCCAAAATATTCTATATGAATTACATGATGGAGAAGGGTCAGTGCATTGTGGTTATACAGCTTTAACCATGAGAGTTTTGTTAGATGGATACTACTGGCCTACTATAAAGGCAGATGCCAAAGATATGGTCATAATATGTGATCTTTTCCAGAAATATGGGAATGAAATCCATGTGCCAGCACTTCCCATGGATTCAATATCTGAGCCCATACCTTTTGATAGATGGGGTTTGGAATTAATTGGACCTCTTCATATGGCCTCCGGAGGGTATCAAACGATAAACGTGGCAATAGACTATTTCTCTAAATATATCGAAGCTGCCCCACTAGTTGGAACCACCTCTAAGACAGTTATGTAATTTATCATATCTAACATATATTTTCAATTCGGAATTCCTCAGCATATTACTACAGACAATGGGCCACATTTTGACAATAAAAACATGGAAACGTTTTGCACTTCCAGAGGAATTCAATATTTCTTTTCTTCTTCTTTCCATCCTCAGGAAAATGGGCAGGTTGAAGTTTCTAATCGGACAATTTTAACAGGGTTAAAAAATAATCTTGAAGGAGGTGCAGGGAAATGGCTAAGGTATTTGCAAGAAGTATTGTGGGCTTACCGAACTACTCCTTATACAGCTACTCAAGAATCACCTTTTTCTTTTGTGTATGGGATAGATGCATTCATACATATAGAAGCTACTTTGTCCTCATTCTAGATACAAAACTATTCCGAACAAAGTAATGATATGATAGTAAGGAATCAGTTGCATCTGTTTGAAAAAAGAAGAGTAAAGAAACATTTGAGAGCAGCACACTACTAAGGTTTGATGAGAAGTAGGTTTGCATCTAAAGTAAAAAAAAATTTCCAAATAGGGACAAAGAGTTGAGAAAAGTATTTTTACATACCAAAGAGAAAAGATTTGAGAAACTAGATGAAATGGGAAGGCCCATACATGGTACGTGAAAGAATCAAGCGAGGAACATATAGACTTGAAGACAAAGAAGGCAATATGTTGAAACACCCATGGAACATTGAGCATCTCAGGTTATACTTAGAATAAAAATTTCTTATAAATATTTACTTTGTCATACTTTTATGTAAATATTTAGAGGCATGCTCTTTCCTACCCTAGTGGCGCGGGGCGGTTTTAATGAGGTGTCCAGATTTAAATGAATATTATTTTATGCATTTTTAAAGAATCATAGTAGATACAAAGAGATCGGATGAATTAAACACCTATTAAACACCTTCGGCCTTTAAATGAAATATCTTTGAAGTGATCGGATGAATTAAACACCTATTAAACACCTTTGGTTCTTAAGTGAAATATCTTAGAAGTAGTCAGATGGATTAAACACTCATTTAAGACGTGGAAAAATTAAATACCCATTAAATATCTTTAGCCTTGAAATAAAATATTATTGAATGGCTCAGATATATTAAAGATTGGTTAAACATTACATTTTAGACCACCGGATTGGGTTAATCCATCTATACCACTTTTAAATATCATTTTTTAATAAAATTATAAAAAAACATAAGAGAGAAAAATGCATATGAAGAAAAAATACAACTTTAAAAACCAATTGAATCATCAGAAAATGTCTGATCCACCATTACACAAAATATCTTTGTCATCCAAAAACTTTTGTTTCAAACACAAAACTGAAAGTACAACAACTTTAGGGCTCGTTCCCTTCGGTTTTTTCCATACCTTCATCTTTCTCTTGTTTTTTCACTTTATCTTCATTATGCTTGGGGCTTTTGGTATCAGTACTTGAACTTTCATCAAGTCCCTCATCGGAATCAGAATCACTTGGTGAAAAAACTCCATGTTTATTACCATATGGCATCCTATGGAAAGGTATCTCATCGTATGGTACAAACTTCCACAGAGCTCTAAGGTTCTTTTTTGGAAAGGTATCATGGAATAAAAAGACCATGTCCGCTTTAAAACCCTCATCCCTCTTTTCCATAGAATCCACCACACCGGTAGCATACTTCTCAACACCGGTAGTTGTTTCCAGTTCGGAATATTTGGTCCATATGTCTCCTTAGGCAGTCCCAGTGCTCAGTTGATTTTTCTCTTCGCCTAAAGTCTCCACTTTTTGTTGTTCAACTGAAAGGGAATTCTTTAATTCTGATTGGAAGTGTTAAAAAATTAATGAGTAAAAAAAAGAAAACAAAGATTTATAAATAAATTAATATACTATATACTTAGAGTTGCAGATTGCGGAATCTAGTAGTTTCCATATAATATAATATGTCCGATGGTAAAACTATTGTGTTTTATTTTTTAGTAATATATATATATATAGTATTAATAGCGTATCAACATACATTATTTTATTACGAATATTATGATTCTCGCTATCAGAAAAATATACTTATAGAATAAATAGTTATATTCTTTATCATTGCACGTGAATCGTTGTTTCAATCTTTTAGAAGTTCTCTAAAGAGAGAGATAAGATAGATTACAATTTTTAGAGTTTTGAGGTGAGAGATCTAACCAAACCATTTATATAAATCTCTTAAAATTGGTAAAAGTATTCAAATAGATGAGAGATACAACAAAAAATTAACGGGAAAAGATCTAACAAAACTTGGATGAGATATAACCTAACTCAGTAAAACTAATCAAATTGAAACCATTTCAGATTCTTAAAATTTAAATGATATGCTTTGATGATTCTTTGATTATTTCTTTAAATAATTATAGATAATCCATCTTCCATAAGTAGACAGCCTATCTTACTAGGTATTTGGTTTCGAAAGAGATTAATCAAATTGACCTCTTTTACTTTTCTTGGTTTCTCTCTCGTTTTATTTTTTTATTATTTTTAATAAAGTTGTTTTTTCAATTCTGAAACACGCTATTATATAAAAAAATGTCTAACTTACCGAATTTCAAACTGAATTTTCATTACTTGATCTTAAAACATAAATTTTATGTTATAATATACGATTTGAAGTTCAAATTATAATAAAAACAAATAGTGTTTGTTAAGTTGTCATTTTTAAGGGTCGTAGCCATATATAAATATTTTTTCTTACGAATAACCCTAACATCTATATAATCACCTACATGATACATATTTTATCGATTTATTTTTATTAAAAATAACTATTTTATCTATTTATTTTTATTAAATATGATCGCCAAAGACATCGATAAAACACGTGGCGAACTATAAATAAAATATGTGACGATGAGTGGAGGCGGCTTTCTGTCGAAACCAATAAGCTATAAGGAAGGATTTGGTCGGATAAGAAGATAGAAAGCATGGGAATCTTGTTCTTTTGAAACTTAGATCTGGAAGACACATTTCACATAATCAAGCATCCATTTTGAGGGATCATAAATAACTCTTTTAGAGAATGAAAAACAAAAATACAAAAATGCAAAAAAAAAAACATACAAAGAGCCTTTTTTATTCTAAAAAATATTATTAACAAACCGTAAGTCTAGTTAGTCCCTCCAATCAAACCTTTAAGCTTTTGAACCTGCGTGATATCCAAAAATGTTGTTTGTGCAATCAAGTTAGAAGGCAAATCATTTCCAAAGATATTTGTCGGTAAAATCTGGAAACCCGGAGATTCGCTGCTCCAGCTAACAATTCCCGAAGCCGGTGTAGTTCCATTATTCACCACAAAATGCAACAACCCTTTAGGAACAACAAAAGCATCTCCGCCCTTTAGAGTTTTTGTGTAAACTTTGTTAGCAGTACTGGAGACAAATCCGATACTCACCGAGCCTTCTAGCAAAACCACAAACTCTGTACCATGAGGATGTGTGTGCATCGGAAACACACCACCAGCCCCTATATCAAAACGAGCCATGGCAATGCCAAGACCGTTTAGACCGGGGACTTCTCCGAGTAATGCTAGTCTTACCCCAGCTTTGACAAAATTTGAGGTGTTAGTAACTATGTTAAGACCCGAGGTTGAAAAATCATCTACCGTAACAGTATTGGGATCTTTACAATTGTAACCGCTGGGACCTTGAGGGGCTTTTGTGTCTGCTACGCAGAAATCTTGGACAGTGGCGTAAGAAGTAGAGAAAAACAGAACACAAAAAAAGACTAGCGAGGAGGCAGGAGTGATCATTCTTGTCATACTTGTTTTGTTTTAGTGTTCTCTACTTTGTGTTTTGTGTGATTGTCTGTTGTTCTTGTGTTATTTTATAGAGAAGACATTCATGCATAGACATAGCAACTTATTAGTGCCATTTATTTCCATACGATTTCAGATTATACGTTACAGATTCTTGTTAGGAAAATATATAAATTATTGTTTATGAATTTCATTTTATTTCCAAAATTTGAATGGGCAAACCAACATAAAATCCTATCTTGAATTGTGCTCAAATTAAGAATTGTCAAAAGAACATAAATTCTCTTTGATAAATAAATAGATAAGAAATCCCCTATTTCTCAAACTATCTACTTTATTAATTATTAGTTGTTTTAAATGAAGATCATACTCCTATTATTCGACCACATATTTGCATTCTTTTTTCGTGAGTGCATAATCACTAAGACGTAGGAGAGTATAATTGGACTAAACTATATCTAATAACCTTATTATCCAAAATGTTAACTCTCTTCTCTCACCTTTATCCCTTTTACTAAGTTTTTTTGTTTTCGTTTCAAAATATATTTATTTCTTTGTTTTCGGATAACCACACCCGATTTTACAATTCACGCAGTAAATTAATTTCTTAATTTATTAAATTGCGGCCGTCCATCACAACATAGTAAAACAAATTATACTTCAAGTTGTGAAGCCTTTGAATATGAGGTCTAGTTTTGGCATTTCTTAATCCAAAAGCAAAACACTATAACTTTTGCTATCTATGTGACTTGGAGACATCTCTCTGGGAGGCGTTCTTGCAGATTAAATTCCACAAGATATGTCAAAAAAACTAGATAATGGAGAACTCAAAGCAAACGAGTAAGTTTATTTGTTGTATACTTCGTTTATTCAATAGGAATATGGCAAAGGATTTTGTGTTTTCAGTTGTATTATGACCGATTCATCAATTGATATTAGAGTCTGTAAAATCCCTTTGTGATTGGAAGACTTTTATCTTCTTTTATTTCTCTTTCAAGTTTTTGATATGTGCTAATCAAGCTTAAAGTCATTTGTGGATTTAAAAAACTGGATAATAAAGAACTCAAAATAAAAATGTAAGAAAATTAGGTTTATTTTCCTCTATTCAATAAGAAAATCACAATGCCTTTTAGGTTTCCTGCAGTTTGATGATCTATCCGTCATTTTTAAACTAAATGAACATATAATTTTCTGATAAAAATCTAACTTATGTCACATTTAATCTATTTAACGAGCTACATAATGAAATTCACTGCGAAGCCGTGGAATAGATGTGTCTTGATGATTTTTTTTCTTTTTTCCATTTATGAAAAAAAAACAACGTTGGATAATTGAAATAAAAATCATTGTTCTTTCAAGAATATATTTTCAAATTCAATAACACCCATAAAAACATATCAAATTAGAAATAAAAAAATTAATGAGTAAAAAAAGGAAAACAAAGATTTATAAATAAATTAATATACTATATACTTAGATTTGCAGACTGAGGAATCTAGTAGTTTCCATATAATATAATATGTTCGACTGTAAAACTATTGTGTTTTATTTTTTAGTAATATATATGTGTATATATATAGTATTAATCGCGTATCAACATACATTATTTTATTATGAATATTATGATTCTCGCTATCAGAAAATTATAATTATAGAATAAATAGTTATATTCTTTATTAATAGTTGTTTCAATCTTTTAGAAGTTCTCTAAAGAGAGAGATGAGATAGATTACAATTTTTAGAGTTTTATGATGAGAGATCTAACCAAACTATTTATATAAATCTCTTAAAATTGGTAAAAATATTCAAATAGATGAGAGATACAACAAAAAATTAACGGAAAAAGATCTAACAAAACTTGGATGAGATTAACCTAACTCAGTAAAACTAATCAAATTGAAACCATTTCAGATTCTCAAAATATAAATGATATACTTTGATGATTCTCTGATTATTTCTTTAAATAATTATGGACAATCCATCTTCCATAAGTAGACAGCCTATCTTACTAGATATTTGGTTTCGAAAGAGAATAATCATGGTGCGATGATGATGTGACTGGACTACCAGCCGAGGTGATGTGCCATAAGTTATCGGTCTGATATGATGTGGGACCATTAGTACAAATAATGAGGAATTTTTCCAAATAAAAATTTGATGTTATAGTGCAAGAGGTTGATCGGTTAACCAAAATTGGGCATATCAAAGAATCTCAATACCCTTTGTGGACAGCTAATCCCGTTTTAATCAAGAAAAAATATAAAAAATAGCGCATGTGTATTGACTTCACCGATCTTAATAGAGCATGTCCTAAAGATATTTTTTCAGTTCCGCGCATAGATCATCTAGTGGATTCTACATCACGTAACAAGTTATCCTTTATGGATCCTTTTTCAGAGTATATCAGATACAGGTGGATCTGAATGATCAAGATCATATTATCTTTATTACTGATAGAGGGCTTCATTGCTATAAGGTGATGCCATCTGGGTTGAAGAATGTTGTAGCTACTTATCAACGGTTGGTAAATAAAACATTTGCTAACCAAATTGGCAGAAATATGGAAGTATATATAGATGACATGATGGTGAACACCTCGAGGAAGAAGATCACATAACTGATCTTCAAGAAACTTTATCTAACTTAGACACTATCAACTTGAAGTTGAACCCTGAAAATGTACTTTTGGAGTCCGAACTGGAAAGTTTCTTGGATATGTCGTAAGTTAAAAATGGATTCAGGCCGATCCAGATTAGTTGAATGCTTTATTAGTCATGGATCCCGCTCGGATTACCAAAGAATTCCAGAAAATAATCGAGCGGTTGGATGCTTCACCTAATACATTGTTCAAACCCATTCAATGATATAAACTTTATATATTTAGTTGTATCAGAGTATGCAGTAGCTGTTGTGTGAGTAAAGGAAGTGGATAATTACCCCCGTCTGGTGTATTACATAAGTAAGAGTTTATTGGAAGCTGAGAAAATGTATATGAAATTAGAGAAATTAGCCCTAGAATTGGTGATAGCGACCATGAAAATGAGGCCATATTTTCAAGCACATTCGATCACGGTTCGAACATCTTTTCTTTTAAAGAATGTTCTACAAAAAGCTGTCATATCAGGGAGAATGACTAAGTGGTCAGTCGAGCTTGGAGACTATGATATTGATTTGGCACCCCAAACTGCAATCAAGGGTCAAGCTATAGTTGATTTCCTGATATAATTTCATATTAAATGGTCATGCGAAGAAGCTTAAGAAAAAAATGTTAAGAAAGAGTAGGTTAAGAAAGAGTAGGTAATCTGAACAAACGGTGGGTCTCATGGTGGGATATGGAGCTGGAATTTGTCTAACCTCCCCTTGTACTGACATTATGTACCAAGCTATATGTTTTGGTTTCATGGCATCCAATAATGAATCAGAATATGAACCAGTTATAGCTAGTTTACGATTGGCTCAATTATATGGAGCAAAGAGGGTCTGGTTAGTAAGTGATTCCCAGTTACTTATTCATCAGGCTCAGGGGCAATCTGAAACTAAAAACGATCAGTTGATGAAGTATCTGCAAGTGTTGAAGGAAGTAGCCATAATTTTTAAAAGCTTCTGGTATGAGCATGTCCCTAGGTATGAGCATACTATGGCAGATTCCTTAGCTACCATCGCCTACTCTGAAGTGTACCCATGGATCCTTATGCAAGAATGTCCATCCATAGGCTCAGGTCAAGGAAAAGAGGGCGGAGCTGAAGAAAATATGAACATATCTGGCATACAATCCAAAAATTGGAGGTACGAAATACAACAATTTATTACTGATTTGAGTTCTACCTTCAAATAAATTGTGGCTAAAAAATTGAAGTACAAAGCTCGTGGTTTCCTGGTGTTAAGAGAAATTATTTACAAAAAATATTTTACCACGTCTCTTATACATTGACGACGGTTTGAAGAGTCCCAAAATATTCTATATGAATTACATGATGGAGAAGGGTCAGTGCATTGTGGTTATACAGCTTTAACCATGAGAGTTTTGTTAGATGGATACTACTGGCCTACTATAAAGGCAGATGCCAAAGATATGGTCATAATATGTGATCTTTTCCAGAAATATGGGAATGAAATCCATGTGCCAGCACTTCCCATGGAGTCAATATCTGGAAACGTTTTGGCCTCCGGAGGGTATCAAACGATAAACGTGGCAATAGATTATTTCTCTAAATATATCGAAGCTGCCCCACTAGTTGGAACCACCTCTAAGACAGTTATGTAATTTATCATATCTAACATATATTTTCAATTCGGAATTCCTCAGCATATTACTACAGACAATGGGCCACATTTTGACAATAAAAACATGGAAACGTTTTGCACTTCCAGAGGAATTCAATATTTCTTTTCTTCTTCTTTCCATCCTCAGGAAAATGGGCAGGTTGAAGTTTCTAATCGGACAATTTTAACAGGGTTAAAAAATAATCTTGAAGGAGGTGCAGGGAAATGGCTAAGGTATTTGCAAGAAGTATTGTGGGCTTACCGAACTACTCCTTATACAGCTACTCAAGAATCACCTTTTTCTTTTGTGTATGGGATAGATGCATTCATACATATAGAAGCTACTTTGTCCTCATTCTAGATACAAAACTATTCCGAACAAAGTAATGATATGATAGTAAGGAATCAGTTGCGTCTGTTTGAAAAAAGAAGAGTAAAGAAACATTTGAGAGCAGCACACTACTAAGGTTTGATGAGAAGTAGGTTTGCATCTAAAGTAAAAAAAAAATTCCAAATAGGGACAAAGAGTTGAGAAAAGTATTTTTACATACCAAAGAGAAAAGATTTGAGAAACTAGATGAAATGGGAAGGCCCATACATGGTACGTGAAAGAATCAAGCGAGGAACATATAGACTTGAAGACAAAGAAGGCAATATGTTGAAACACCCATGGAACATTGAGCATCTCAGGTTATACTTAGAATAAAAATTTCTTATAAATATTTACTTTGTCATACTTTTATGTAAATATTTAGAGGCATGCTCTTTCCTACCCTAGTGGCGCGGGGCGGTTTTAATGAGGTGTCCAGATTTAAATGAATATTATTTTATGCATTTTTAAAGAATCATAGTAGATACAAAGAGATCGGATGAATTAAACACCTATTAAACACCTTCGGCCTTTAAATGAAATATCTTTGAAGTGATCGGATGAATTAAACACCTATTAAACACCTTTGGTTCTTAAGTGAAATATCTTAGAAGTAGTCACATGGATTAAACACTCATTTAAGACGTGGAAAAATTAAATACCCATTAAATATCTTTAGCCTTGAAATAAAATATTATTGAATGGCTCAGATATATTAAAGATTGGTTAAACATTACATTTTAGACCACCGGATTGGGTTAATCCATCTATACCACTTTTAAATATCATTTTTTAATAAAATTAGAAAAAAACATAAGAGAGAAAAATGCATATGAAGAAAAAATACAACTTTAAAAACCAATTGAATCATCAGAAAATGTCTGATCCACCATTACACAAAATATCTTTGTCATCCAAAAACTTTTGTTTCAAACACAAAACTGAAAGTACAACAACTTTAGGGCTCGTTCCCTTCGGTTTTTTCCATACCTTCATCTTTCTCTTGTTTTTTCACTTTATCTTCATTATGCTTGGGGCTTTTGGTATCAGTACTTGAACTTTCATCAAGTCCCTCATCGGAATCAGAATCACTTGGTGAAAAAACTCCATGTTTATTACCATATGGCATCCTATGGAAAGGTATCTCATCGTATGGTACAAACTTCCACAGAGCTCTAAGGTTCTTTTTTGGAAAGGTATCATGGAATAAAAAGACCATGTCCGCTTTAAAACCCTCATCCCTCTTTTCCATAGAATCCACCACACCGGTAGCATACTTCTCAACACCGGTAGTTGTTTCCAGTTCGGAATATTTGGTCCATATGTCTCCTTAGGCAGTCCCAGTGCTCAGTTGATTTTTCTCTTCGCCTAAAGTCTCCACTTTTTGTTGTTCAACTGAAAGGGAATTCTTTAATTCTGATTGGAAGTGTTAAAAAATTAATGAGTAAAAAAAAGAAAACAAAGATTTATAAATAAATTAATATACTATATACTTAGAGTTGCAGATTGCGGAATCTAGTAGTTTCCATATAATATAATATGTCCGATGGTAAAACTATTGTGTTTTATTTTTTAGTAATATATATATATATATATAGTATTAATAGCGTATCAACATACATTATTTTATTACGAATATTATGATTCTCGCTATCAGAAAAATATACTTATAGAATAAATAGTTATATTCTTTATCATTGCACGTGAATCGTTGTTTCAATCTTTTAGAAGTTCTCTAAAGAGAGAGATAAGATAGATTACAATTTTTAGAGTTTTGAGGTGAGAGATCTAACCAAACCATTTATATAAATCTCTTAAAATTGGTAAAAGTATTCAAATAGATGAGAGATACAACAAAAAATTAACGGGAAAAGATCTAACAAAACTTGGATGAGATATAACCTAACTCAGTAAAACTAATCAAATTGAAACCATTTCAGATTCTTAAAATTTAAATGATATGCTTTGATGATTCTTTGATTATTTCTTTAAATAATTATAGATAATCCATCTTCCATAAGTAGACAGCCTATCTTACTAGGTATTTGGTTTCGAAAGAGATTAATCAAATTGACCTCTTTTACTTTTCTTGGTTTCTCTCTCGTTTTATTTTATTATCATTTTTAATAAAGTTGTTTTTTCAATTCTGAAACACGCTATTATATAAAAAAATGTCTAACTTACCGAATTTCAAACTGAATTTTCAGATCTTAAAACATAAATTTTATGTTATAATATACGATTTGAAGTTCAAATTATAATAAAAACAAATAGTGTTTGTTAAGTTGTCATTTTTAAGGGTCGTAGCCATATATAAATATTTTTTCTTACGAATAACCCTAACATCTATATAATCACCTACATGATACATATTTTATCGATTTATTTTTATTAAAAATAACTATTTTATCTATTTATTTTTATTAAATATGATCGCCAAAGACATCGATAAAACACGTGGCGAACTATAAATAAAATATGTGACGATGAGTGGAGGCGGCTTTCTGTCGAAACCAATAAGCTATAAGGAAGGATTTGGTCGGATAAGAAGATAGAAAGCATGGGAATCTTGTTCTTTTGAAACTTAGATCTGGAAGACACATTTCACATAATCAAGCATCCATTTTGAGGGATCACAAATAACTCTTTTAGAGAATGAAAAACAAAAATACAAAAATGCAAAAAAAAAAACATACAAAGAGCCTTTTTTATTCTAAAAAATATTATTAACAAACCGTAAGTCTAGTTAGTCCCTCCAATCAAACCTTTAAGCTTTTGAACCTGCGTGATATCCAAAAATGTTGTTTGTGCAATCAAGTTAGAAGGCAAATCATTTCCAAAGATATTTGTCGGTAAAATCTGGAAACCCGGAGATTCGCTGCTCCAGCTAACAATTCCCGAAGCCGGTGTAGTTCCATTATTCACCACAAAATGCAACAACCCTTTAGGAACAACAAAAGCATCTCCGCCCTTTAGAGTTTTTGTGTAAACTTTGTTAGCAGTACTGGAGACAAATCCGATACTCACCGAGCCTTCTAGCAAAACCACAAACTCTGTACCATGAGGATGTGTGTGCATCGGAAACACACCACCAGCCCCTATATCAAAACGAGCCATGGCAATGCCAAGACCGTTTAGACCGGGGACTTCTCCGAGTAATGCTAGTCTTACCCCAGCTTTGACAAAATTTGAGGTGTTAGTAACTATGTTAAGACCCGAGGTTGAAAAATCATCTACCGTAACAGTATTGGGATCTTTACAATTGTAACCGCTGGGACCTTGAGGGGCTTTTGTGTCTGCTACGCAGAAATCTTGGACAGTGGCGTAAGAAGTAGAGAAAAACAGAACACAAAAAAAGACTAGCGAGGAGGCAGGAGTGATCATTCTTGTCATACTTGTTTTGTTTTAGTGTTCTCTACTTTGTGTTCTGTGTGATTGTCTGTTGTTCTTGTGTTATTTTATAGAGAAGACATTCATGCATAGACATAGCAACTTATTAGTGCCATTTATTTCCATACGATTTCAGATTATACGTTACAGATTCTTGTTAGGAAAATATATAAATTATTGTTTATGAATTTCATTTTATTTCCAAAATTTGAATGGCCAAACCAACATAAAATCCTATCTTGAATTGTGCTCAAATTAAGAATTGTCAAAAGAACATAAATTCTCTTTGATAAATAAATAGATAAGAAATCCCCTATTTCTCAAACTATCTACTTTATTAATTATTAGTTGTTTTAAATGAAGATCATACTCCTATTATTCGACCAGATATTTGCATTCTTTTTTCGTGAGTGCATAATCACTAAGACGTAGGAGAGTATAATTGGACTAAACTATATCTAATAACCTTATTATCCAAAATGTTAACTCTCTTCTCTCACCTTTATCCCTTTTACTAAGTTTTTTTGTTTTCGTTTCAAAATATATTTATTTCTTTGTTTTCGGATAACCACACCCGATTTTACAATTCACGCAGTAAATTAATTTCTTAATTTATTAAATCGTGGCCGTCCATCACAACATAGTAAAACAAATTATACTTCAAGTTGTGAAGCCTTTGAATATGAGGTCTAGTTTTGGCATTTCTTAATCCAAAAGCAAAACACTATAACTTTTGCTATCTATGTGACTTGGAGACATCTCTCTGGGAGGCGTTCTTGCAGATTAAATTCCACAAGATATGTCAAAAAAACTAGATAATGGAGAACTCAAAGCAAACGAGTAAGTTTATTTGTTGTATACTTCGTTTATTCAATAGGAATATGGCAAAGGATTTTGTGTTTTCAGTTGTATTATGACCGATTCATCAATTGATATTAGAGTCTGTAAAATCCCTTTGTGATTGGAAGACTTTTATCTTCTTTTATTTCTCTTTCAAGTTTTTGATATGTGCTAATCAAGCTTAAAGTCATTTGTGGATTTAAAAAACTGGATAATAAAGAACTCAAAATAAAAATGTAAGAAAATTAGGTTTATTTTCCTCTATTCAATAAGAAAATCACAATGCCTTTTAGGTTTCCTGCAGTTTGATGATCTATCCGTCATTTTTAAACTAAATGAACATATAATTTTCTGATAAAAATCTAACTTATGTCACATTTAATCTATTTAACGAGCTACATAATGAAATTCACTGCGAAGCCGTGGAATAGATGTGTCTTGATGATTTTTTTTTCTTTTTTCCATTTATGAAAAAAAAACAACGTTGGATAATTGAAATAAAAATCATTGTTCTTTCAAGAATATATTTTCAAATTCAATAACACCCATAAAAACATATCAAATTAGAAATAAAAAAATTAATGAGTAAAAAAAGGAAAACAAAGATTTATAAATAAATTAATATACTATATACTTAGATTTGCAGACTGAGGAATCTAGTAGTTTCCATATAATATAATATGTTCGACTGTAAAACTATTGTGTTTTATTTTTTAGTAATATATATGTGTATATATATAGTATTAATCGCGTATCAACATACATTATTTTATTATGAATATTATGATTCTCGCTATCAGAAAATTATAATTATAGAATAAATAGTTATATTCTTTATTAATAGTTGTTTCAATCTTTTAGAAGTTCTCTAAAGAGAGAGATGAGATAGATTACAATTTTTAGAGTTTTATGATGAGAGATCTAACCAAACTATTTATATAAATCTCTTAAAATTGGTAAAAATATTCAAATAGATGAGAGATACAACAAAAAATTAACGGAAAAAGATCTAACAAAACTTGGATGAGATTAACCTAACTCAGTAAAACTAATCAAATTGAAACCATTTCAGATTCTCAAAATATAAATGATATACTTTGATGATTCTCTGATTATTTCGTTAAATAATTATGGACAATCCATCTTCCATAAGTAGACAGCCTATCTTACTAGATATTTGGTTTCGAAAGAGAATAATCATGGTGCGATGATGATGTGACTGGACTACCAGCCGAGGTGATCTGCCATAAGTTATCGGTCTGATATGATGTGGGACCATTAGTACAAATAATGAGGAATTTTTCCAAATAAAAATTTGATGTTATAGTGCAAGAGGTTGATCGGTTAACCAAAATTGGGCATATCAAAGAATCTCAATACCCTTTGTGGACAGCTAATCCCGTTTTAATCAAGAAAAAATATAAAAAATAGCGCATGTGTATTGACTTCACCGATCTTAATAGAGCATGTCCTAAAGATATTTTTTCAGTTCCGCGCATAGATCATCTAGTGGATTCTACATCACGTAACAAGTTATCCTTTATGGATCCTTTTTCAGAGTATATCAGATACAGGTGGATCTGAATGATCAAGATCATATTATCTTTATTACTGATAGAGGGCTTCATTGCTATAAGGTGATGCCATCTGGGTTGAAGAATGTTGTAGCTACTTATCAACGGTTGGTAAATAAAACATTTGCTAACCAAATTGGCAGAAATATGGAAGTATATATAGATGACATGATGGTGAACACCTCGAGGAAGAAGATCACATAACTGATCTTCAAGAAACTTTATCTAACTTAGACACTATCAACTTGAAGTTGAACCCTGAAAATATACTTTTGGAGTCCGATCTGGAAAGTTTCTTAGATATGTCGTAAGTTAAAAATGGATTCAGGCCGATCCAGATTAGTTGAATGCTTTATTAGTCATGGATCCCGCTCGGATTACCAAAGAATTCCAGAAAATAATCGAGCGGTTGGATGCTTCACCTAATACATTGTTCAAACCCATTCAATGATATAAACTTTATATATTTAGTTGTATCAGAGTATGCAGTTGCTGTTGTGTGAGTAAAGGAAGTGGATAATTACCCCCGTCTGGTGTATTACATAAGTAAGAGTTTATTGGAAGCTGAGAAAATGTATTTGAAATTAGAGAAATTAGCCCTAGAATTGGTGATAGCGACCATGAAAATGAGGCCATATTTTCAAGCACATTCGATCACGGTTCGAACATCTTTTCTTTTAAAGAATGTTCTACAAAAAGCTGTCATATCAGGGAGAATGACTAAGTGGTCAGTCGAGCTTGGAGACTATGATATTGATTTGGCACCCCAAACTGCAATCAAGGGTCAAGCTATAGTTGATTTCCTGATATAATTTCATATTAAATGGTCATGCGAAGAAGCTTAAGAAAAAAATGTTAAGAAAGAGTAGGTAATCTGAACAAACGGTGGGTCTCATGGTGGGATATGGAGCTGGAATTTGTCTAACATCCCCTTGTAGTGACATTATGTACCAAGCTATATGTTTTGGTTTTATGGCATCCAATAATGAATCAGAATATGAACCAGTTATAGCTGGTTTACGATTGGCTCAATTATATGGAGCAAAGAGGGTCTGGTTACTAAGTGATTCTCAGTTACTTATTCATCAGGCTCAGGGGCAATCTGAAACTAAAAACGATCAGTTGATGAAGTATCTGCAAGTGTTGAAGGAAGTAGCCATAATTTTTAAAAGCTTCTGGTATGAGCATGTCCCTAGGTATGAGCATACTATGGCAGATTCCTTAGCTACCATCGCCTACTCTGAAGTGTACCCATGGATCCTTATGCAAGAATGTCCATCCATAGGCTCAGGTCAAGGAAAAGAGGGCGGAGTTGAAGAAAATATGAACATATCTGGCATATAATCCAAAAATTGGAGGTACGAAATACAACAATTTATTACTGATATAGTTCTACCTTCAAATAAATTTTGGCTAAAAAATTGAAGTACAAAGCTCGTGGTTTCCTGGTGTTAAGAGAAATTATTTACAAAAAATATTTTACCACGTCTCTTATACATTGACGACGGTTTGAAGAGTCCCAAAATATTCTATATGAATTACATGATGGAGAAGGGTCAGTGCATTGTGGTTATACAGCTTTAACCATGAGAGTTTTGTTAGATGGATACTACTGGCCTACTATAAAGGCAGATGCCAAAGATATGGTCATAATATGTGATCTTTTCCAGAAATATGGGAATGAAATCCATGTGCCAGCACTTCCCATGGATTCAATATCTGAGCCCATACCTTTTGATAGATGGGGTTTGGAATTAATTGGACCTCTTCATATGGCCTCCGGAGGGTATCAAACGATAAACGTGGCAATAGACTATTTCTCTAAATATATCGAAGCTGCCCCACTAGTTGGAACCACCTCTAAGACAGTTATGTAATTTATCATATCTAACATATATTTTCAATTCGGAATTCCTCAGCATATTACTACAGACAATGGGCCACATTTTGACAATAAAAACATGGAAACGTTTTGCACTTCCAGAGGAATTCAATATTTCTTTTCTTCTTCTTTCCATCCTCAGGAAAATGGGCAGGTTGAAGTTTCTAATCGGACAATTTTAACAGGGTTAAAAAATAATCTTGAAGGAGGTGCAGGGAAATGGCTAAGGTATTTGCAAGAAGTATTGTGGGCTTACCGAACTACTCCTTATACAGCTACTCAAGAATCACCTTTTTCTTTTGTGTATGGGATAGATGCATTCATACATATAGAAGCTACTTTGTCCTCATTCTAGATACAAAACTATTCCGAACAAAGTAATGATATGATAGTAAGGAATCAGTTGCATCTGTTTGAAAAAAGAAGAGTAAAGAAACATTTGAGAGCAGCACACTACTAAGGTTTGATGAGAAGTAGGTTTGCATCTAAAGTAAAAAAAAATTTCCAAATAGGGACAAAGAGTTGAGAAAAGTATTTTTACATACCAAAGAGAAAAGATTTGAGAAACTAGATGAAATGGGAAGGCCCATACATGGTACGTGAAAGAATCAAGCGAGGAACATATAGACTTGAAGACAAAGAAGGCAATATGTTGAAACACCCATGGAACATTGAGCATCTCAGGTTATACTTAGAATAAAAATTTCTTATAAATATTTACTTTGTCATACTTTTATGTAAATATTTAGAGGCATGCTCTTTCCTACCCTAGTGGCGCGGGGCGGTTTTAATGAGGTGTCCAGATTTAAATGAATATTATTTTATGCATTTTTAAAGAATCATAGTAGATACAAAGAGATCGGATGAATTAAACACCTATTAAACACCTTCGGCCTTTAAATGAAATATCTTTGAAGTGATCGGATGAATTAAACACCTATTAAACACCTTTGGTTCTTAAGTGAAATATCTTAGAAGTAGTCAGATGGATTAAACACTCATTTAAGACGTGGAAAAATTAAATACCCATTAAATATCTTTAGCCTTGAAATAAAATATTATTGAATGGCTCAGATATATTAAAGATTGGTTAAACATTACATTTTAGACCACCGGATTGGGTTAATCCATCTATACCACTTTTAAATATCATTTTTTAATAAAATTATAAAAAAACATAAGAGAGAAAAATGCATATGAAGAAAAAATACAACTTTAAAAACCAATTGAATCATCAGAAAATGTCTGATCCACCATTACACAAAATATCTTTGTCATCCAAAAACTTTTGTTTCAAACACAAAACTGAAAGTACAACAACTTTAGGGCTCGTTCCCTTCGGTTTTTTCCATACCTTCATCTTTCTCTTGTTTTTTCACTTTATCTTCATTATGCTTGGGGCTTTTGGTATCAGTACTTGAACTTTCATCAAGTCCCTCATCGGAATCAGAATCACTTTGTGAAAAAACTCCATGTTTATTACCATATGGCATCCTATGGAAAGGTATCTCATCGTATGGTACAAACTTCCACAGAGCTCTAAGGTTCTTTTTTGGAAAGGTATCATGGAATAAAAAGACTATGTCCGCTTTAAAACCCTCATCCCTCTTTTCCATAGAATCCACCACACCGGTAGCATACTTCTCAACACCGGTAGTTGTTTCCAGTTCGGAATATTTGGTCCATATGTCTCCTTAGGCAGTCCCAGTGCTCAGTTGATTTTTCTCTTCGCCTAAAGTCTCCACTTTTTGTTGTTCAACTGAAAGGGAATTCTTTAATTCTGATTGGAAGTGTTAAAAAATTAATGAGTAAAAAAAAGAAAACAAAGATTTATAAATAAATTAATATACTATATACTTAGAGTTGCAGATTGCGGAATCTAGTAGTTTCCATATAATATAATATGTCCGATGGTAAAACTATTGTGTTTTATTTTTTAGTAATATATATATATATATATATATATATATATATAGTATTAATAGCGTATCAACATGCATTATTTTATTACGAATATTATGATTCTCGCTATCAGAAAAATATACTTATAGAATAAATAGTTATATTCTTTATCATTGCACGTGAATCGTTGTTTCAATCTTTTAGAAGTTCTCTAAAGAGAGAGATAAGATAGATTACAATTTTTAGAGTTTTGAGGTGAGAGATCTAACCAAACCATTTATATAAATCTCTTAAAATTGGTAAAAGTATTCAAATAGATGAGAGATACAACAAAAAATTAACGGGAAAAGATCTAACAAAACTTGGATGAGATATAACCTAACTCAGTAAAACTAATCAAATTGAAACCATTTCAGATTCTTAAAATTTAAATGATATGCTTTGATGATTCTTTGATTATTTCTTTAAATAATTATAGATAATCCATCTTCCATAAGTAGACAGCCTATCTTACTAGGTATTTGGTTTCGAAAGAGATTAATCAAATTGACCTCTTTTACTTTTCTTGGTTTCTCTCTCGTTTTATTTTTTTATTATTTTTAATAAAGTTGTTTTTTCAATTCTGAAACACGCTATTATATAAAAAAATGTCTAACTTACCGAATTTCAAACTGAATTTTCATTACTTGATCTTAAAACATAAATTTTATGTTATAATATACGATTTGAAGTTCAAATTATAATAAAAACAAAATAGTGTTTGTTAAGTTGTCATTTTTAAGGGTCGTAGCCATATATAAATATTTTTTCTTACGAATAACCCTAACATCTATATAATCACCTACATGATACATATTTTATCGATTTATTTTTATTAAAAATAACTATTTTATCTATTTATTTTTATTAAATATGATCGCCAAAGACATCGATAAAACACGTGGCGAACTATAAATAAAATATGTGACGATGAGTGGAGGCGGCTTTCTGTCGAAACCAATAAGCTATAAGAAAGGATTTGGTCGGATAAGAAGATAGAAAGCATGGGAATCTTGTTCTTTTGAAACTTAGATCTGGAAGACACATTTCACATAATCAAGCATCCATTTTGAGGGATCATAAATAACTCTTTTAGAGAATGAAAAACAAAAATACAAAAATGCAAAAAAAAAAACATACAAAGAGCCTTTTTTATTCTAAAAAATATTATTAACAAACCGTAAGTCTAGTTAGTCCCTCCAATCAAACCTTTAAGCTTTTGAACCTGCGTGATATCCAAAAATGTTGTTTGTGCAATCAAGTTAGAAGGCAAATCATTTCCAAAGATATTTGTCGGTAAAATCTGGAAACCCGGAGATTCGCTGCTCCAGCTAACAATTCCCGAAGCCGGTGTAGTTCCATTATTCACCACAAAATGCAACAACCCTTTAGGAACAACAAAAGCATCTCCGCCCTTTAGAGTTTTTGTGTAAACTTTGTTAGCAGTACTGGAGACAAATCCGATACTCACCGAGCCTTCTAGCAAAACCACAAACTCTGTACCATGAGGATGTGTGTGCATCGGAAACACACCACCAGCCCCTATATCAAAACGAGCCATGGCAATGCCAAGACCGTTTAGACCGGGGACTTCTCCGAGTAATGCTAGTCTTACCCCAGCTTTGACAAAATTTGAGGTGTTAGTAACTATGTTAAGACCCGAGGTTGAAAAATCATCTACCGTAACAGTATTGGGATCTTTACAATTGTAACCGCTGGGACCTTGAGGGGCTTTTGTGTCTGCTACGCAGAAATCTTGGACAGTGGCGTAAGAAGTAGAGAAAAACAGAACACAAAAAAAGACTAGCGAGGAGGCAGGAGTGATCATTCTTGTCATACTTGTTTTGTTTTAGTGTTCTCTACTTTGTGTTTTGTGTGATTGTCTGTTGTTCTTGTGTTATTTTATAGAGAAGACATTCATGCATAGACATAGCAACTTATTAGTGCCATTTATTTCCATACGATTTCAGATTATACGTTACAGATTCTTGTTAGGAAAATATATAAATTATTGTTTATGAATTTCATTTTATTTCCAAAATTTGAATGGGCAAACCAACATAAAATCCTATCTTGAATTGTGCTCAAATTAAGAATTGTCAAAAGAACATAAATTCTCTTTGATAAATAAATAGATAAGAAATCCCCTATTTCTCAAACTATCTACTTTATTAATTATTAGTTGTTTTAAATGAAGATCATACTCCTATTATTCGACCAGATATTTGCATTCTTTTTTCGTGAGTGCATAATCACTAAGACGTAGGAGAGTATAATTGGACTAAACTATATCTAATAACCTTATTATCCAAAATGTTAACTCTCTTCTCTCACCTTTATCCCTTTTACTAAGTTTTTTTGTTTTCGTTTCAAAAAATATTTATTTCTTTGTTTTCGGATAACCACACCCGATTTTACAATTCACGCAGTAAATTAATTTCTTAATTTATTAAATTGTGACCGTCCATCACGACATAGTAAAACAAATTATACTTCAAGTTGTGAAGCCTTTGAATATGAGGTCTAGTTTTGGCATTTCTTAATCCAAAAGCAAAACACTATAACTTTTGCTATCTATGTGACTTGGAGACATCTCTCTGGGAGGCGTTCTTGCAGATTAAATTCCACAAGATATGTCAAAAAAACTAGATAATGGAGAACTCAAAGCAAACGAGTAAGTTTATTTGTTGTATACTTCGTTTATTCAATAGGAATATGGCAAAGGATTTTGTGTTTTCAGTTGTATTATGACCGATTCATCAATTGATATTAGAGTCTGTAAAATCCCTTTGTGATTGGAAGACTTTTATCTTCTTTTATTTCTCTTTCAAGTTTTTGATATGTGCTAATCAAGCTTAAAGTCATTTGTGGATTTAAAAAACTGGATAATAAAGAACTCAAAATAAAAATGTAAGAAAATTAGGTTTATTTTCCTCTATTCAATAAGAAAATCACAATGCCTTTTAGGTTTCCTGCAGTTTGATGATCTATCCGTCATTTTTAAACTAAATGAACATATAATTTTCTGATAAAAATCTAACTTATGTCACATTTAATCTATTTAACGAGCTACATAATGAAATTTACTGCGAAGCCGTGGAATAGATGTGTCTTGATCATTTTTTTTTCTTTTTTCCATTTATGAAAAAAAAACAACGTTGGATAATTGAAATAAAAATCATTGTTCTTTCAAGAATATATTTTCAAATTCAATAACACCCATAAAAACATATCAAATTAGAAATAAAAAAATTAATGAGTAAAAAAAGGAAAACAAAGATTTATAAATAAATTAATATACTATATACTTAGATTTGCAGACTGAGGAATCTAGTAGTTTCCATATAATATAATATGTTCGACTGTAAAACTATTGTGTTTTATTTTTTAGTAATATATATGTGTATATATATAGTATTAATCGCGTATCAACATACATTATTTTATTATGAATATTATGATTCTCGCTATCAGAAAATTATAATTATAGAATAAATAGTTATATTCTTTATTAATAGTTGTTTCAATCTTTTAGAAGTTCTCTAAAGAGAGAGATGAGATAGATTACAATTTTTAGAGTTTTATGATGAGAGATCTAACAAAACTATTTATATAAATCTCTTAAAATTGGTAAAAATATTCAAATAGATGAGAGATACAACAAAAAATTAACGGAAAAAGATCTAACAAAACTTGGATGAGATTAACCTAACTCAGTAAAACTAATCAAATTGAAACCATTTCAGATTCTTAAAATTTAAATGATATGCTTTGATGATTCTTTGATTATTTCTTTAAATAATTATAGATAATCCATCTTCCATAAGTAGACAGCCTATCTTACTAGGTATTTGGTTTCGAAAGAGATTAATCAAATTGACCTCTTTTACTTTTCTTGGTTTCTCTCTGGTTTTATTTTTTTATTATTTTTAATAAAGTTGTTTTTTCAATTCTGAAACACGCTATTATATAAAAAAATGTCTAACTTACCGAATTTCAAACTGAATTTTCATTACTTGATCTTAAAACATAAATTTTATGTTATAATATACGATTTGAAGTTCAAATTATAATAAAAACAAAATAGTGTTTGTTAAGTTGTCATTTTTAAGGGTCGTAGCCATATATAAATATTTTTTCTTACGAATAACCCTAACATCTATATAATCACCTACATGATACATATTTTATCGATTTATTTTTATTAAAAATAACTATTTTATCTATTTATTTTTATTAAATATGATCGCCAAAGACATCGATAAAACACGTGGCGAACTATAAATAAAATATGTGACGATGAGTGGAGGCGGCTTTCTGTCGAAACCAATAAGCTATAAGAAAGGATTTGGTCGGATAAGAAGATAGAAAGCATGGGAATCTTGTTCTTTTGAAACTTAGATCTGGAAGACACATTTCACATAATCAAGCATCCATTTTGAGGGATCATAAATAACTCTTTTAGAGAATGAAAAACAAAAATACAAAAATGCAAAAAAAAAAACATACAAAGAGCCTTTTTTATTCTAAAAAATATTATTAACAAACCGTAAGTCTAGTTAGTCCCTCCAATCAAACCTTTAAGCTTTTGAACCTGCGTGATATCCAAAAATGTTGTTTGTGCAATCAAGTTAGAAGGCAAATCATTTCCAAAGATATTTGTCGGTAAAATCTGGAAACCCGGAGATTCGCTGCTCCAGCTAACAATTCCCGAAGCCGGTGTAGTTCCATTATTCACCACAAAATGCAACAACCCTTTAGGAACAACAAAAGCATCTCCGCCCTTTAGAGTTTTTGTGTAAACTTTGTTAGCAGTACTGGAGACAAATCCGATACTCACCGAGCCTTCTAGCAAAACCACAAACTCTGTACCATGAGGATGTGTGTGCATCGGAAACACACCACCAGCCCCTATATCAAAACGAGCCATGGCAATGCCAAGACCGTTTAGACCGGGGACTTCTCCGAGTAATGCTAGTCTTACCCCAGCTTTGACAAAATTTGAGGTGTTAGTAACTATGTTAAGACCCGAGGTTGAAAAATCATCTACCGTAACAGTATTGGGATCTTTACAATTGTAACCGCTGGGACCTTGAGGGGCTTTTGTGTCTGCTACGCAGAAATCTTGGACAGTGGCGTAAGAAGTAGAGAAAAACAGAACACAAAAAAAGACTAGCGAGGAGGCAGGAGTGATCATTCTTGTCATACTTGTTTTGTTTTAGTGTTCTCTACTTTGTGTTTTGTGTGATTGTCTGTTGTTCTTGTGTTATTTTATAGAGAAGACATTCATGCATAGACATAGCAACTTATTAGTGCCATTTATTTCCATACGATTTCAGATTATACGTTACAGATTCTTGTTAGGAAAATATATAAATTATTGTTTATGAATTTCATTTTATTTCCAAAATTTGAATGGGCAAACCAACATAAAATCCTATCTTGAATTGTGCTCAAATTAAGAATTGTCAAAAGAACATAAATTCTCTTTGATAAATAAATAGATAAGAAATCCCCTATTTCTCAAACTATCTACTTTATTAATTATTAGTTGTTTTAAATGAAGATCATACTCCTATTATTCGACCAGATATTTGCATTCTTTTTTCGTGAGTGCATAATCACTAAGACGTAGGAGAGTATAATTGGACTAAACTATATCTAATAACCTTATTATCCAAAATGTTAACTCTCTTCTCTCACCTTTATCCCTTTTACTAAGTTTTTTTGTTTTCGTTTCAAAATATATTTATTTCTTTGTTTTCGGATAACCACACCCGATTTTACAATTCACGCAGTAAATTAATTTCTTAATTTATTAAATTGTGGCCGTCCATCACGACATAGTAAAACAAATTATACTTCAAGTTGTGAAGCCTTTGAATATGAGGTCTAGTTTTGGCATTTCTTAATCCAAAAGCAAAACACTATAACTTTTGCTATCTATGTGACTTGGAGACATCTCTCTGGGAGGCGTTCTTGCAGATTAAATTCCACAAGATATGTCAAAAAAACTAGATAATGGAGAACTCAAAGCAAACGAGTAAGTTTATTTGTTGTATACTTCGTTTATTCAATAGGAATATGGCAAAGGATTTTGTGTTTTCAGTTGTATTATGACCGATTCATCAATTGATATTAGAGTCTGTAAAATCCCTTTGTGATTGGAAGACTTTTATCTTCTTTTATTTCTCTTTCAAGTTTTTGATATGTGCTAATCAAGCTTAAAGTCATTTGTGGATTTAAAAAACTGGATAATAAAGAACTCAAAATAAAAATGTAAGAAAATTAGGTTTATTTTCCTCTATTCAATAAGAAAATCACAATGCCTTTTAGGTTTCCTGCAGTTTGATGATCTATCCGTCATTTTTAAACTAAATGAACATATAATTTTCTGATAAAAATCTAACTTATGTCACATTTAATCTATTTAACGAGCTACATAATGAAATTCACTGCGAAGCCGTGGAATAGATGTGTCTTGATCATTTTTTTTTCTTTTTTCCATTTATGAAAAAAAAACAACGTTGGATAATTGAAATAAAAATCATTGTTCTTTCAAGAATATATTTTCAAATTCAATAACACCCATAAAAACATATCAAATTAGAAATAAAAAAATTAATGAGTAAAAAAAGGAAAACAAAGATTTATAAATAAATTAATATACTATATACTTAGATTTGCATACTGAGGAATCTAGTAGTTTCCATATAATATAATATGTTCGACTGTAAAACTATTGTGTTTTATTTTTTAGTAATATATATGTGTATATATATAGTATTAATCGCGTATCAACATACATTATTTTATTATGAATATTATGATTCTCGCTATCAGAAAATTATAATTATAGAATAAATAGTTATATTCTTTATTAATAGTTGTTTCAATCTTTTAGAAGTTCTCTAAAGAGAGAGATGAGATAGATTACAATTTTTAGAGTTTTATGATGAGAGATCTAACCAAACTATTTATATAAATCTCTTAAAATTGGTAAAAATATTCAAATAGATGAGAGATACAACAAAAAATTAACGGAAAAAGATCTAACAAAACTTGGATGAGATTAACCTAACTCAGTAAAACTAATCAAATTGAAACCATTTCAGATTCTCAAAATATAAATGATATACTTTGATGATTCTCTGATTATTTCTTTAAATAATTATGGACAATCCATCTTCCATAAGTAGACAGCCTATCTTACTAGATATTTGGTTTCGAAAGAGAATAATCATGGTGCGATGATGATGTGACTAGACTACCAGCCGAGGTGATCTGCCATAAGTTATCGGTCTGATATGATGTGGGACCATTAGTACAAATAATGAGGAATTTTTCCAAATAAAAATTTGATGTTATAGTGCAAGAGGTTGATCGGTTAACCAAAATTGGGCATATCAAAGAATCTCAATACCCTTTGTGGACAGCTAATCCCGTTTTAATCAAGAAAAAATATAAAAAATAGCGCATGTGTATTGACTTCACCGATCTTAATAGAGCATGTCCTAAAGATATTTTTTCAGTTCCGCGCATAGATCATCTAGTGGATTCTACATCACGTAACAAGTTATCCTTTATGGATCCTTTTTCAGAGTATATCAGATACAGGTGGATCTGAATGATCAAGATCATATTATCTTTATTACTGATAGAGGGCTTCATTGATATAAGGTGATGCCATCTGGATTGAAGAATGTTGTAGCTACTTATCAACGGTTGGTAAATAAAACATTTGCTAACCAAATTGGCAGAAATATGGAAGTATATATAGATGACATGATGGTGAACACCTCGAGGAAGAAGATCACATAACTGATCTTCAAGAAACTTTATCTAACTTAGACACTATCAACTTGAAGTTGAACCCTGAAAATGTACTTTTGGAGTCCGAACTGGAAAGTTTCTTGGATATGTCGTAAGTTAAAAATGGATTCAGGCCGATCCAGATTAGTTGAATGCTTTATTAGTCATAGATCCCGCTCGGATTACCAAAGAATTCCAGAAAATAATCGAGCGGTTGGATGCTTCACCTAATACATTGTTCAAACCCATTCAATGATATAAACTTTATATATTTAGTTGTATCAGAGTATGCAGTAGCTGTTGTGTGAGTAAAGGAAGTGGATAATTACCCCCGTCTGGTGTATTACATAAGTAAGAGTTTATTGGAAGCTGAGAAAATGTATTTGAAATTAGAGAAATTAGCCCTAGAATTGGTGATATCGACCATGAAAATGAGGCCATATTTTCAAGCACATTCGATCACGGTTCGAACATCTTTTCTTTTAAAGAATGTTCTACAAAAAGCTGTCATATCAGGGAGAATGACTAAGTGGTAAGTCGAGCTTGGAGACTATGATATTGATTTGGCACCCCAAACTGCAATCAAGGGTCAAGCTATAGTTGATTTCCTGATATAATTTCATATTAAATGGTCATGCGAAGAAGCTTAAGAAAAAAATGTTAAGAAAGAGTAGGTAATCTGAACAAACGGTGGGTCTCATGGTGGGATATGGAGCTGGAATTTGTCTAACATCCCCTTGTAGTGACATTATGTACCAAGCTATATGTTTTGGTTTTATGGCATCCAATAATGAATCTGAATATGAACCAGTTATAGCTGGTTTACGATTGGCTCAATTATATGGAGCAAAGAGGGTCTGGTTACTAAGTGATTCTCAGTTACTTATTCATCAGGCTCAGGGGCAATCTGAAACTAAAAACGATCAGTTGATGAAGTATCTGCAAGTGTTGAAGGAAGTAGCCATAATTTTTAAAAGCTTCTGGTATGAGCATGTCCCTAGGTATGAGTATACTATGGCAGATTCCTTAGCTACCATCGCCTACTCTGAAGTGTACCCATGGATCCTTATGCAAGAATGTCCATCCATAGGCTCAGGTCAAGGAAAAGAGGGCGGAGTTGAAGAAAATATGAACATATCTGGCATACAATCCAAAAATTGGAGGTACGAAATACAACAATTTATTACTGATATAGTTCTACCTTCAAATAAATTTTGGCTAAAAAATTGAAGTACAAAGCTCGTGGTTTCCTGGTGTTAAGAGAAATTATTTACAAAAAATATTTTACTACGTCTCTTATACATTGACGACGGTTTGAAGAGTCCCAAAATATTCTATATGAATTACATGATGGAGAAGGGTCAGTGCATTGTGGTTATACAGCTTTAACCATGAGAGTTTTGTTAGATGGATACTACTGGCCTACTATAAAGGCAGATGCCAAAGATATGGTCATAATATGTGATCTTTTCCAGAAATATGGGAATGAAATCCATGTGCCAGCACTTCCCATGGATTCAATATCTGAGCCCATACCTTTTGATAGATGGGGTTTGGAATTAATTGGACCTCTTCATATGGCCTCCGGAGGGTATCAAACGATAAACGTGGCAATAGACTATTTCTCTAAATATATCGAAGCTGCCCCACTAGTTGGAACCACCTCTAAGACAGTTATGTAATTTATCATATCTAACATATATTTTCAATTCGGAATTCCTTAGCATATTACTACAGACAATGGGCCACATTTTGACAATAAAAACATGGAAACGTTTTGCACTTCCAGAGGAATTCAATATTTTTTTTCTTCTTCTTTCCATCCTCAGGAAAATGGGCAGGTTGAAGTTTCTAATCGGACAATTTTAACAGGGTTAAAAAATAATCTTGAAGGAGGTGCAGGGAA
Source organism: Limnanthes douglasii subsp. nivea (assembly GCA_036936605.1). Lineage (NCBI taxonomy): Eukaryota > Viridiplantae > Streptophyta > Magnoliopsida > Brassicales > Limnanthaceae > Limnanthes > Limnanthes douglasii. The sequence goes on from JAUPFV010000003.1 coordinate 176,071,897, forward strand.
ATGGCTAAGGTATTTGCAAGAAGTATTGTGGGCTTACCGAACTACTCCTTATACAGCTACTCAAGAATCACCTTTTTCTTTTGTGTATGGGATAGATGCATTCATACATATAGAAGCTACTTTGTCCTCATTCTAGATACAAAACTATTCCGAACAAAGTAATGATATGATAGTAAGGAATCAGTTGCATCTGTTTGAAAAAAGAAGAGTAAAGAAACATTTGAGAGCAGCACACTACTAAGGTTTGATGAGAAGTAGGTTTGCATCTAAAGTAAAAAAAAATTCCAAATAGGGACAAAGAGTTGAGAAAAGTATTTTTACATACCAAAGAGAAAAGATTTGAGAAACTAGATGAAATGGGAAGGCCCATACATGGTACGTGAAAGAATCAAGCGAGGAACATATAGACTTGAAGACAAAGAAGGCAATATGTTGAAACACCCATGGAACATTGAGCATCTCAGGTTATACTTAGAATAAAAATTTCTTATAAATATTTACTTTGTCATACTTTTATGTAAATATTTAGAGGCATGCTCTTTCCTACCATAGTGGCGCGGGGCGGTTTTAATGAGGTGTCCAGATTTAAATGAATATTATTTTATGCATTTTTAAAGAATCATAGTAGATACAAAGAGATCGGATGAATTAAACACCTATTAAACACCTTCGGCCTTTAAATGAAATATCTTTGAAGTGATCGGATGAATTAAACACCTATTAAACACCTTTGGTTCTTAAGTGAAATATCTTAGAAGTAGTCAGATGGATTAAACACTCATTTAAGACGTGGAAAAATTAAATACCCATTAAATATCTTTAGCCTTGAAATAAAATATTATTGAATGGCTCAGATATATTAAAGATTGGTTAAACATTACATTTTAGACCACCGGATTGGGTTAATCCATCTATACCACTTTTAAATATCATTTTTTAATAAAATTATAAAAAAACATAAGAGAGAAAAATGCATATGAAGAAAAAATACAACTTTAAAAACCAATTGAATCATCAGAAAATGTCTGATCCACCATTACACAAAATATCTTTGTCATCCAAAAACTTTTGTTTCAAACACAAAACTGAAAGTACAACAACTTTAGCGCTCGTTCCCTTCAGTTTTTTCCATACCTTCATCTTTCTCTTGTTTTTTCACTTTATCTTCATTATGCTTGGGGCTTTTGGTATCAGTACTTGAACTTTCATCAAGTCCCTCATCGGAATCAGAATCACTTGGTGAAAAAACTCCATGTTTATTACCATATGGCATCCTATGGAAAGGTATCTCATCGTATGGTACAAACTTCCACAGAGCTCTAAGGTTCTTTTTTGGAAAGGTATCATGGAATAAAAAGACCATGTCCGCTTTAAAACCCTCATCCCTCTTTTCCATAGAATCCACCACACCGGTAGCATACTTCTCAACACCGGTAGTTGTTTCCTGTTCGGAATATTTGGTCCATATGTCTCCTTAGGCAGTCCCAGTGCTCAGTTGATTTTTCTCTTCGCCTAAAGTCTCCACTTTTTGTTGTTCAACTGAAAGGGAATTCTTTAATTCTGATTGGAAGTGTTAAAAAGTTAATGAGTAAAAAAAAGAAAACAAAGATTTATAAATAAATTAATATACTATATACTTAGAGTTGCAGATTGCGGAATCTAGTAGTTTCCATATAATATAATATGTCCGATGGTAAAAGTATTGTGTTTTATTTTTTAGTAATATATATATATATAGTATTAATAGCGTATCAACATACATTATTTTATTACGAATATTATGATTCTCGCTATCAGAAAAATATACTTATAGAATAAATAGTTATATTCTTTATCATTGCACGTGAATCGTTGTTTCAATCTTTTAGAAGTTCTCTAAAGAGAGAGATAAGATAGATTACAATTTTTAGAGTTTTGAGAGCATCCCCAACAGATACTCTATTTTTTAGCTAAATATAGCTAGAATTTTGGTAATCTAAAATTTTAGATTACGAAATATTCCAACAGATACTCTAAATTTTAGATTACCAAATTTTCCAACAGACACTCTAAACAGACACTCTAAACACATATTTTATATTAAATATAAATTTAATTTATAAATTAAAAAATATATATCTTGTTATTAAAAATATACATATTAAATTAAACAAATAATAAATGTTTAAACATATAAAACTTATATGATTTATTTTTCAAATTATTAATTTTGAAGAATATTTCAAACGAAGAATAAAAATCAAATAAAAGAAATATAACAATAAGCATACTTATAGGTATTTTTTAACTAATCAAATCAAAGAATATTTCAAACCTAAAAGAAAGGAAATAAATGAATAAATATATGGTATTTTTTAACTAATCAGTGCAAAGAATATTTCAAACCTAAAAGAAAGGAAATAAATGAATAAATATATGGAAACGAATACTCAACTTTTAAGCTTCGTTTTCCTACAATTTTATCAGTGAAACATATGTAAGTTTTTCTTTTTCGTTATTTGTTAAATTATTTGTTATGCCTCGTAATCTTTTTAAAGACGAACTATTTAGCGATGATTCAGATGATGAATTAGAATTGACTGCACTAAGTATTTTAGATGAAAGTAAAAGAAAATCTAAAGGTCGCGGGAGTGTATTTGGTCATCGATATGTTGATAGACATAGTTTAGAAGGTCATATAAGATTGTATCAAGATTATTTTTCTGAGGAACCTGTTTATTCGGCTGCTAAATTTCGAAGAAGGTTTAGAATGAGGCGTAGTTTGTTTCTGAGGATACACTCTGCAGTAGAAGCATATAATTCTTGTTTTGTCCAGAAACGTAATGCTGCTCAAAAGTTAGGTTTGTCTTCACTTCAAAAAATTACAGCTCCTCTAAGAATGTTAGCATATGGAGTTAGTGCAGATTATGTTGACGAATATCTTAGAATGGGGGAAAGTACAACGACAAGAAGTCTTAAATTATTTGTTAAAGCGATTGTTAATATATACGGCGATGAGTATTTGAGGTCACCAAACGAAGATGATATTGCTGAATTATTAAAAATTGGTGAAAATCGAGGTTTTCCCGGGATGTTAGGAAGTCTAGACTGCATGCATTGGAAATGGAAAAATTGTCCAGCTAGTTGGAAAGGAATGTATTCAGGTCATGTCCATGAACCAACAGTTATTTTGGAAGCCGTGGCTTCATATGATCTTTGGATATGGCATGCATTTTTTGGACTACCGGGATCTCATAATGATATAAATGTGCTTGAACGTTCATTTTTGTTTAGTGATTTGGCTGAAGGTCGGACTCCTCCGATTAACTATACAATCAATGGTCACAATTATTCTATGGGATATTATCTCGCTGATGGTATATATCCGCCTTGGTCAACGTTTGTAAAAACAATTCCTTCTCCTCAAGGTAACAAAAAAAAACATTTTGCTGCGGCCCAAGAATCTGCAAGAAAAGATATTGAACGAGCTTTTGGTGTTTTACAAGCTCGTTTTGCAATCATACGTGGACCTGCACGATTTTGGAAAATGAAAACTCTCGTACGTATAATGAAAGCATGTATAATATTGCATAACATGATCGTGGAGGATGAACGAGATGAAGAGAATTTGGATTATGAATATGATATGATTGAAGAACCATTACCGGTATCCCATGAGTTTACATCCGAAATAAATGATTTTATTGAGACACATCATCGTATCCGAGATAAAGTTATGCACTCGCAACTTCAAGCTGATCTTGTTGAACACTTGTGGCAGCGATTCAGTGCAGCATAGTTTTCATCCATAAAAGACTAGAACAGTAAAAGCTCGTAAGACAGGTTTTATTCGTTAATTTTGATTTTTTTAGAATCAGGTTTTATTCGGTAATTTAAATTTTTTTAGAATCAGGTTTTATTTGTTAATTTTAATTTTTTTTAAATCATAACATATTGTTTGTTCTTTTGCTTTTAATCCATTCATAAAACTTATTCAAATTTAAATACACTTATAATCTTTTAATCTAAAAATGTTATCACAAATTTTTATATATATTTGTATTTCAATATTGGTGACAACATTTTAAACATATTATAGTTCTCTGTATGGCATGAAAAAACAACACAACATTCATATAATAACATCCATATAAAGTATCTCCCACTAATACCATAAATCTAGAAAAAGAGTAGGTAGATATACACATGAACTGGATCCCTCAAATTTTAATCTATAAAGGACCGTTTCTCACTATTAGCTTTAAACAAACCACACTGCGTATAACTCTCCAATTACACATACTAATACTATACCTTGGAAAGTCAGAGCTGGAGAATTATCGTTGTTAAGATCGATTTTATCGACCTTTACGAAAGTAGCACCGTTTTGAATCTGAAAATACAGCCGAACTTAAATTTTAAAGCCAATTTCCCTAACAAACATAAATAATAACCTGAGAGAAGGTTAGCAGCATCAGTAAAATGTTTAACTACTTCAACATCTATTTCAAGAAACCATAAGTAACGTCCCTTACTAGGAAACTAAGGAGATGGACTAGGGTATGCAATATGATAATGTATAAGTTGATATTTGTTCTGACCTTTACCATTTCTTATTTTTTTAGGAAAGGGTGAAGTATCCAGTAGTAGTGCAGTACCATACAATTATATATGTTACTACCAAAAATGACTACAACGGAAAGAAATTAATATCATGCTCAATCAAATCTTGAAAAAGCATCCAGTACTGCAGAAACATACTTGAGGTGGTTTCTTGTTGAGCCGCAAACCTACAGCTTCAAGTTCCTTTGTCAGGATTTGGCGATGACCTTCACTCTGAGGGGTAGTAAAATGATATGAATGTTTAGGAAGATTTGTTCTAGGAGCAAAAATACATATATTATAAAATACTCAAAGGTACATGATCTACCAGCTCATGCAGCATCACTTTAACTTACTTTTGAGGCATCAAGAACCATCAACACCAGGTCTGACGACTTCGAAACAGCAATAACCTAAGATAGAAATATTACTAGAAGAAATAAGCTAAGCTAGCAAGAGGATGAGTCATAAAACAAAACTTTAAGAGTCAACTATTTAAATAAATATAATCCCACATGTTTGGAGAAATATTAGTTTTTTTTATCACACCAGAAAAATGAGTAGTAGTGATTTCTACCTGTCTCCCACGTCCCTTTCCTTCAGAAGCACCTTCAATAATTCCAGGAAGATCCAGAAGCTGGATTTTGGTATCATTGTAATGAATGATCCCAGGAATACATGTAAGTGTTGTGAACTCATAAGATGCTGCTTCTGAGTGAGTGCCAGTTAGCATTGTCAACAAGGTAGATTTTCCCACACTGTGAATTGTAATGGCAAACTTCAGTTTTCATGTATACATGTGAAATGACAGTCACAATCACATAACTAGTATGCTAAGTATCTTACATGTGCGGTGAACTCGAACTGCCCACTATAGCTGATCCTCCCTCCCAATTAAAGCAATTTATTTAAACTCAGTTTCAGATATTATGTTTTTACTATAATGTTATAATAAGTAAGGTAAGTACATATAGTGCAGTACCAATTGCTGGCCAGTTTCATCCCTGATACCAGCAGCTGCGGATGTATAGTTGACTCCTCTTAGTATGTCTGCCCCCTCGCAGTTGCATACGGAAGAACATATCCTTCCAACTCCAGAAGTTCAGCTTCATTCCAAAACACATATCCCAATTACTTACATTTCATTTAATCAACTTTTTTATTGCAAAACCATTATATATATGCAGCATGCTTGTCACTAGCAATGTCACTAAAAACAGCAACACATTTTGGTTGAGGAGTTTCACCGAACATGTTGTATGCGATGAAAAATGCAAAAAAAAAACACCTAGATGAAGACATCCGAAGAGTCAAATCGATCACGTCAAAAGCTCAGGAGGAAGCAGTAGCCGATGATATTTAAGCAGTTGTGCACCCCTATGTCGCAACAACAGCCCGTACATGAATGCAGAACCAAAAATATGAAAAATAAATAATAATGACAATAATCTTAATAGAAACAACACCCATAGTTCATACCTAAAGAGGCTTTCCAATATAATGCTTTCTTCTAAAGCACAAAATCAGGTCCTTCAGCAAGCATTCCTGCAAAATGCTAGATGTACACAATAACTCTTGATGATTCAAGTCCACATTGCGGCCTTTCTGTTTCCAGCAAGATCCATTTGACTACAAAAGACAAAGCTTTGGATATTAGAACAGCACAAGCAACAATATAAATTAAGTCTTACTAAATCACGGATTGAACTTACCTGAGCAAGTCTTTTCAAATTTGATGGGTTCTGCAGCATTATATAAGTAACCATAGGAATAGGATGAACTATAAACTAACATCCTCTAGAGCTTAATAAACACCATCTACTACATCACTTGACAACCTTTCTTTCATTGAATTCTCAAAAATCATAACACAATTGAATAAACAACAAAATGAACTTACTATCATAACACAAGTAAAATTCGCAATTTCAAACAAACAAAAAACAATCCTAAAACTCTTAAACGGAAAACAATTAGTAAATCAGTACTAACAGACTTAACCATGAATAATCCTGGTAATTCGTCAACCTTTTTTTGCTAGAATTTATTGTCTCAGATCGCTATAATACTCTACTTGAATTGGAGACATGGTAGAAAAATCTAAGGCTAATATCCTTTCTTCCTCACTTCTCTCTTGCATCAATGCTTTTCGTTCCTCCATCTCAACCCGTTTCTTTTCTAATATCATTTTCTCTTTCTCCAGTGCTATTTTCTCTTGCTCCTGAAGATATGCCTTCTCTAAAAATTCGTTCTTCACTGTATAGTACTGTTTCCTTTCTTCCCTCATTGAACCAACAACCTCCATTATCGAAGTATCTTCTGTTTTCCCTTGTTTTTTCTTCGTCTTCAAAAGTTCTTTTGCAGCTTTTCTACCTATTGGTCTATTCAATTCTCCTGGTAAATCATCAAGACTATTATCTTCTCCCAAATGCAATGTATCCGAAGGTGAGTTTTTGTTCTTTTTCTTTATACCTTCATCTAACCATTTTGGTTGGAATCTTAACTCAGTCCAGCAATAGTCAAATGCAAATGTTGATCCATACATCTCACTAAACATTAATTTTGCTTGAACAAGCTGAAAATACCGAAAACAAATATACTGAATTAGGGAAAAAGCCAATTTCAAAGAGTAAAATATACGTTGAATGAAAAACAAATACATACCTTATCTTGTTCACTTATGCCACTTTGACGTCTTCCTTCAATTTGAGCATAACAGCCACAAAATTTGTTCACAGCTAGTTGAATATGAGACCATCGATTTTGCAATGAGACCTGACTGCGGTCGATTTGGGAATCTTTATGTTGGTGAAAATATTCGTATATTCTTCTCCAATATGTTTTACTCTTCTGCTCATTTGCGTGTACGGCATCCATACTGATATTAAGCCAAGTTGAGACAAGGAGCATATCTTCACTAACAGAAAAATTAGTTGTTCGTTGTTTCTTCTTCTGAGAATGAATCGGAATAGACGCATGAGTAGCTGAGGATCGATTTTGAGATGGATTCTCAAAGTGATTCTCCTGCTGTGTCCATGGAGTATGGATAGGAGATTGGGGTTGTGATGAATTCATTGACGGAATAGAAGAAACTGTTGACCTAACCTCAAATGTATTTGCTGAAAGAGGAGTATGAAACTCAAACGAATCTGCCGAATTTCTTTGACTTGGATTGTGAAGGCCTTGAAATTTGTTCTGATTTTCTAGAGTAGCCGATTGATTTTCAGATGGATGAGAAAAATTCTCATCAAGTAGATCCAAATAGAATGAACCAGAATCCATTGAAATTTTCTCAGGCTTAAAAATAAAAAATAAATACTGAAGTAGTGATATTTTCTCAGGCTTGAAACGAAAAAAATAAGTACTGCAGAGATGAAAAGTAGTGAAGTAGTGAAGTAGTGAACAAGATGGTGGGTTTTGAAGAGTGAGAAACCGCCTCGGTAAATATAAAGACCGAAAATAAAATAATTAAATATAGCTATTCGTTTACCGTATCTGTTGGAAACTGATTTTTAATAAATAATAGGTAAATTTATTATTAACCGTTAAATACAGTATCTATTGGGGATGCTCTCAGGTGAGAGATCTAACCAAACCATTTATATAAATCTCTTAAAATTGGTAAAAGTATTCAAATAGATGAGAGATACAACAAAAAATTAACGGGAAAAGATCTAACAAAACTTGGATGAGATATAACCTAACTCAGTAAAACTAATCAAATTGAAACCATTTCAGATTCTTAAAATTTAAATGATATGCTTTGATGATTCTTTGATTATTTCTTTAAATAATTATAGATAATCCATCTTCCATAAGTAGACAGCCTATCTTACTAGGTATTTGGTTTCGAAAGAGATTAATCAAATTGACCTCTTTTACTTTTCTTGGTTTCTCTCTCGTTTTATTTTTTTATCATTTTTAATAAAGTTGTTTTTTCAATTCTGAAACACGCTATTATATAAAAAAATGTCTAACTTACCGAATTTCAAACTGAATTTTCATTACTTGATCTTAAAACATAAATTTTATGTTATAATATACGATTTGAAGTTCAAATTATAATAAAAACAAATAGTGTTTGTTAAGTTGTCATTTTTAAGGGTCGTAGCCATATATAAATATTTTTTCTTACGAATAACCCTAACATCTATATAATCACCTACATGATACATATTTTATCGATTATTTTTATTAAAAATAACTATTTTATCTATTTATTTTTATTAAATATGATCGCCAAAGACATCGATAAAACACGTGGCGAACTATAAATAAAATATGTGACGATGAGTGGAGGCGGCTTTCTGTCGAAACCAATAAGCTATAAGGAAGGATTTGGTCGGATAAGAAGATAGAAAGCATGGGAATCTTGTTCTTTTGAAACTTAGATCTGGAAGACACATTTCGCATAATCAAGCATCCATTTTGAGGGATCATAAATAACTCTTTTAGAGAATGAAAAACAAAAATACAAAAATGCAAAAAAAAAAACATACAAAAAGCCTTTTTTATTCTAAAAAATATTATTAACAAACCCTAAGTCTAGTTAGTCCCTCCAATCAAACCTTTAAGCTTTTGAACCTGCGTGAGATCCAAAAATGTTGTTTGTGCAATCAAGTTAGAAGGCAAATCATTTCCAAAGATATTTGTCGGTAAAATCTGGAAACCCGGAGATTCGCTGCTCCAGCTAACAATTCCCGAAGCCGGTGTAGTTCCATTATTCACCACAAAATGCAACAACCCTTTAGGAACAACAAAAGCATCTCCGCCCTTTAGAGTTTTTGTGTAAACTTTGTTAGCAGTACTGGAGACAAATCCGATACTCACCGAGCCTTCTAGCAAAACCACAAACTCTGTACCATGAGGATGTGTGTGCATCGGAAACACACCACCAGCCCCTATATCAAAACGAGCCATGGCAATGCCAAGACCGTTTAGACCGGGGACTTCTCCGAGTAATGCTAGTCTTACCCCAGCTTTGACAAAATTTGAGGTGTTAGTAACTATGTTAAGACCCGAGGTTGAAAAATCATCTACCGTAACAGTATTGGGATCTTTACAATTGTAACCGCTGGGACCTTGAGGGGCTTTTGTGTCTGCTACGCAGAAATCTTGGACAGTGGCGTAAGAAGTAGAGAAAAACAGAACACAAAAAAAGACTAGCGAGGAGGCAGGAGTGATCATTCTTGTCATACTTGTTTTGTTTTAGTGTTCTCTACTTTGTGTTTTGTGTGATTGTCTGTTGTTCTTGTGTTATTTTATAGAGAAGACATTCATGTATAGACATAGCAACTTATTAGTGCCATTTATTTCCATACGATTTCAGATTATACGTTACAGATTCTTGTTAGGAAAATATATAAATTATTGTTTATGAATTTCATTTTATTTCCAAAATTTGAATGGGCAAACCAACATAAAATCCTATCTTGAATTGTGCTCAAATTAAGAATTGTCAAAAGAACATAAATTCTCTTTGATAAATAAATAGATAAGAAATCCCCTATTTCTCAAACTATCTACTTTATTAATTATTAGTTGTTTTAAATGAAGATCATACTCCTATTATTCGACCAGATATTTGCATTCTTTTTTCGTGAGTGCATAATCACTAAGACGTAGGAGAGTATAATTGGACTAAACTATATCTAATAACCTTATTATCCAAAATGTTAACTCTCTTCTCTCACCTTTATCCCTTTTACTAAGTTTTTTTGTTTTCGTTTCAAAATATATTTATTTCTTTGTTTTCGGATAACCACACCCGATTTTACAATTCACGCAGTAAATTAATTTCTTAATTTATTAAATTGTGGCCGTCCATCACGACATAGTAAAACAAATTATACTTCAAGTTGTGAAGCCTTTGAATATGAGGTCTAGTTTTGGCATTTCTTAATCCAAAAGCAAAACACTATAACTTTTGCTATCTATGTGACTTGGAGACATCTCTCTGGGAGGCGTTCTTGCAGATTAAATTCCACAAGATATGTCAAAAAAACTAGATAATGGAGAACTCAAAGCAAACGAGTAAGTTTATTTGTTGTATACTTCGTTTATTCAATAGGAATATGGCAAAGGATTTTGTGTTTTCAGTTGTATTATGACCGATTCATCAATTGATATTAGAGTCTGTAAAATCCCTTTGTGATTGGAAGACTTTTATCTTCTTTTATTTCTCTTTCAAGTTTTTGATATGTGCTAATCAAGCTTAAAGTCATTTGTGGATTTAAAAAACTGGATAATAAAGAATTCAAAATAAAAATGTAAGAAAATTAGGTTTATTTTCCTCTATTCAATAAGAAAATCACAATGCCTTTTAGGTTTCCTGCAGTTTGATGATCTATCCGTCATTTTTAAACTAAATGAACATATAATTTTCTGATAAAAATCTAACCTATGTCACATTTAATCTATTTAACGAGCTACATAATGAAATTCACTGCGAAGCCGTGGAATAGATGTGTCTTCATGATTTTTTTTTTCTTTTTTCCATTTATGGAAAAAAAACAACGTTGGATAATTGAAATAAAAATCATTGTTCTTTCAAGAATATATTTTCAAATTCAATAACACCCATAAAAACATATCAAATTAGAAATAAAAAAATTAATGAGTAAAAAAAGGAAAACAAAGATTTATAAATAAATTAATATACTATATACTTAGAGTTGCAGAGTGAGGAATCTAGTAGTTTCCATATAATATAATATGTTCGACTGTAAAACTATTGTGTTTTATTTTTTAGTAATATATATGTGTATATATATAGTATTAATCGCGTATCAACATACATTATTTTATTATGAATATTATGATTCTCGCTATCAGAAAATTATAATTATAGAATAAATAGTTATATTCTTTATTAATAGTTGTTTCAATCTTTTAGAAGTTCTCTAAAGAGAGAGATGAGATAGATTACAATTTTTAGAGTTTTATGATGAGAGATCTAACCAAACTATTTATATAAATCTCTTAAAATTGGTAAAAATATTAAAATAGATGAGAGATACAACAAAAAATTAACGGAAAAAGATCTAACAAAACTTGGATGAGATTAACCTAACTCAGTAAAACTAATCAAATTGAAACCATTTCAGATTCTCAAAATTTAAATGATATACTTTGATGATTCTCTGATTATTTTTTTAAATAATTATGGACAATCCATCTTCCATAAGTAGACAGTCTATCTTACTAGATATTTGGTTTCGAAAGAGAATAATCATGGTGCGATGATGATGTGACTGGACTACCAGCCGAGGTGATCTGCCATAAGTTATCGGTCTGATATGATGTGGGACCATTAGTACAAATAATGAAGAATTTTTCCAAATAAAAATTTGATGTTATAGTGCAAGAGGTTGATCGGTTAACCAAAATTGGGCATATCAAAGAATCTCAATACCCTTTGTGGACAGCTAATCCCGTTTTAATCAAGAAAAAATATAAAAAATAGCGCATGTGTATTGACTTCACCGATCTTAATAGAGCATGTCCTAAAGATATTTTTTCAGTTCCGCGCATAGATCATCTAGTGGATTCTACATCACGTAACAAGTTATCCTTTATGGATCCTTTTTCAGAGTATATCAGATACAGGTGGATCTGAATGATCAAGATCATATTATCTTTATTACTGATAGAGGACTTCATTGCTATAAGGTGATGCCATCTGGGTTGAAGAATGTTGTAGCTACTTATCAACGGTTGGTAAATAAAACATTTGCTAACCAAATTGGCAGAAATATGGAAGTATATATAGATGACATGATGGTGAACACCTCGAGGAAGAAGATCACATAACTGATCTTCAAGAAACTTTATCTAACTTAGACACTATCAACTTGAAGTTGAACCCTGAAAATGTACTTTTGGAGTCCGAACTGGAAAGTTTCTTGGATATGTCGTAAGTTAAAAATGGATTCAGGCCGATCCAGATTAGTTGAATGCTTTATTAGTCATGGATCCCGCTCGGATTACCAAAGAATTCCAGAAAATAATCGAGCGGTTGGATGCTTCACCTAATACATTGTTCAAACCCATTCAATGATATAAACTTTATATATTTAGTTGTATCAGAGTATGCAGTAGCTGTTGTGTGAGTAAAGGAAGTGGATAATTACCCCCGTCTGGTGTATTACATAAGTAAGAGTTTATTGGAAGCTGAGAAAATGTATTTGAAATTAGAGAAATTAGCCCTAGAATTGGTGATAGCGACCATGAAAATGAGGTCATATTTTCAAGCACATTCAATCACGGTTCGAACATCTTTTCTTTTAAAGAATGTTCTACAAAAAGCTGTCATATCAGGGAGAATGACTAAGTGGTCAGTCGAGCTTGGGACTATGATATTGATTTGGCACCCCAAACTGCAATCAAGGGTCAAGTTATAATTGATTTCCTGATATAATTTCATATTAAATGGTCATGCGAAGAAGCTTAAGAAAAAAATGTTAAGAAAAAAATGTTAAGAAAGAGTAGGTAATCTGAACAAACGGTGGGTCTCATGGTGGGATATGGAGCTGGAATTTGTCTAACATCCCCTTGTAGTGACATTATGTACCAAGCTATATGTTTTGGTTTCATGGCATCCAATAATGAATCAGAATATGAACCAGTTATAGCTGGTTTACGATTGGCTCAATTATATGGAGCAAAGAGGGTCTGGTTAGTAAGTGATTCCCAGTTACTTATTCATCAGGCTCAGGGGCAATCTGAAACTAAAAACGATCAGTTGATGAAGTATCTGCAAGTGTTGAAGGAAGTAGCCATAATTTTTAAAAGCTTCTGGTATGAGCATGTCCCTAGGTATGAGCATACTATGGCAGATTCCTTAGCTACCATCGCCTACTCTGAAGTGTACCCATGGATCCTTATGCAAGAATGTCCATCCATAGGCTCAGGTCAAGGAAAAGAGGGCGGAGCTGAAGAAAATATGATCATATCTGGCATACAATCCAAAAATTGGAGGTACGAAATACAACAATTTATTACTGATTTGAGTTCTACCTTCAAATAAATTGTGGCTAAAAAATTGAAGTACAAAGCTCGTGGTTTCCTGGTGTTAAGAGAAATTATTTACAAAAAATATTTTACCACGTCTCTTATATATTGACGACGGTTTGAAGAGTCCCAAAATATTCTATATGAATTACATGATGGAGAAGGGTCAGTGCATTGTGGTTATACAGCTTTAATATGAGAGTTTTGTCAGATGGATACTACTGGCCTACTATAAAGGCAGATGCCAAAGATATGGTCATAATATGTGATCTTTTCCAGAAATATGGGAATGAAATCCATGTGCCAGCACTTCCCATAGAGTCAATATCTGAGCCCATACCTTTTGATAGATGGGGTTTGGAATTAATTGGACCTCTTCATATGGCCTCCGGAGGGTATCAAACGATAAACGTGGCAATAGACTATTTCTCTAAATATATCGAAGCTGCCCCACTAGTTGGAACCACCTCTAAGACAGTTATGTAATTTATCATATCTAACATATATTTTCAATTCAGAATTCCTCAGCATATTACTACAGACAATGGGCCATATTTTGACAATAAAAACATGGAAACGTTTTGCACTTCCAGAGGAATTCAATATTTCTTTTCTTCTCCTTTCCATCCTCAGGAAAATGGGCAGGTTGAAGTTTCTAATCGGACAATTTTAACAGGGTTAAAAAATAATCTTGAAGGAGGTGCAGGGAAATGGCTAAGGTATTTGCAAGAAGTATTGTGGGCTTACCGAACTACTCCTTATACAGCTACTCAAGAATCACCTTTTTCTTTTGTGTATGGGATAGATGCATTCATACATATAGAAGCTACTTTGTCCTCATTCTAGATACAAAACTATTCCGAACAAAGTAATGATATGATAGTAAGGAATCAGTTGCATCTGTTTGAAAAAAGAAGAGTAAAGAAACATTTGAGAGCAGCACACTACTAAGGTTTGATGAGAAGTAGGTTTGCATCTAAAGTAAAAAAAAATTTCCAAATAGGGACAAAGAGTTGAGAAAAGTATTTTTACATACCAAAGAGAAAAGATTTGGGAAACTAGATGAAATGGGAAGGCCCATACATGGTACGTGAAAGAATCAAGCGAGGAACATATAGACTTGAAGACAAAGAAGGCAATATGTTGAAACACCCATGGAACATTGAGCATCTCAGGTTATACTTAGAATAAAAATTTCTTATAAATATTTACTTTGTCATACTTTTATGTAAATATTTAGAGGCATGCTCTTTCCTACCCTAGTGGCGCGGGGCGGTTTTAATGAGGTGTCCAGATTTAAATGAATATTATTTTGTGCATTTTTAAAGAATCATAGTAGATACAAAGAGATCGGATGAATTAAACACCTATTAAACACCTTCGGCCTTTAAATGAAATATCTTTGAAGTGATCGGATGAATTAAACACCTATTAAACACCTTTGGTTCTTAAGTGAAATATCTTAGAAGTAGTCAGATGGATTAAACACTCATTTAAGACGTGGAAAAATTAAATACCCATTAAATATCTTTAGCCTTGAAATAAAATATTATTGAATGGCTCAGATATATTAAAGATTGGTTAAACATTACATTTTAGACCACCGGATTGGGTTAATCCATCTATACCACTTTTAAATATCATTTTTTAATAAAATTATAAAAAAAACATAAGAGAGAAAAATGCATATGAAGAAAAAATACAACTTTAAAAACCAATTGAATCATCAGAAAATGTCTGATCCACCATTACACAAAATATCTTTGTCATCCAAAAACTTTTGTTTCAAACACAAAACTGAAAGTACAACAACTTTAGGGCTCGTTCCCTTCGGTTTTTTCCATACCTTCATCTTTCTCTTGTTTTTTCACTTTATCTTCATTATGCTTGGGGCTTTTGGTATCAGTACTTGAACTTTCATCAAGTCCCTCATCGGAATCAGAATCACTTGGTGAAAAAACTCCATGTTTATTACCATATGGCATCCTATGGAAAGGTATCTCATCGTATGGTACAAACTTCCACAGAGCTCTAAGGTTCTTTTTTGGAAAGGTATCATGGAATAAAAAGACCATGTCCGCTTTAAAACCCTCATCCCTCTTTTCCATAGAATCCACCACACCGGTAGCATACTTCTCAACACCGATAGTTGTTTCCAGTTCGGAATATTTGGTCCATATGTCTCCTTAGGCAGTCCCAGTGCTCAGTTGATTTTTCTCTTCGCCTAAAGTCTCCACTTTTTGTTGTTCAACTGAAAGGGAATTCTTTAATTCTGATTGGAAGTGTTAAAAAATTAATGAGTAAAAAAAAGAAAACAAAGATTTATAAATAAATTAATATACTATATACTTAGAGTTGCAGATTGCGGAATCTAGTAGTTTCCATATAATATAATATGTCCGATGGTAAAACTATTGTGTTTTATTTTTTAGTAATATATATATATATAGTATTAATAGCGTATCAACATACATTATTTTATTACGAATATTATGATTCTCGTTATTAGAAAAATATACTTATAGAATAAATAGTTATATTCTTTATCATTGCACGTGAATCGTTGTTTCAATCTTTTAGAAGTTCTCTAAAGAGAGAGATAAGATAGATTACAATTTTTAGAGTTTTGAGGTGAGAGATCTAACCAAACCATTTATATAAATCTCTTAAAATTGGTAAAAGTATTCAAATAGATGAGAGATACAACAAAAAATTAACGGGAAAAGATCTAACAAAACTTGGATGAGATATAACCTAACTCAGTAAAACTAATCAAATTGAAACCATTTCAGATTCTTAAAATTTAAATGATATGCTTTGATGATTCTTTGATTATTTCTTTAAATAATTATAGATAATCAATCTTCCATAAGTAGACAGGCTATCTTACTAGGTATTTGGTTTCGAAAGAGATTAATCAAATTGACCTCTTTTATTTTTCTTGGTTTCTCTCTCGTTTTATTTTTTTATTATTTTTAATAAAGTTGTTTTTTCAATTCTGAAACACGCTATTATATAAAAAAATGTCTAACTTACCGAATTTCAAACTGAATTTTCATTACTTGATCTTAAAACATAAATTTTATGTTATAATATACGATTTGAAGTTCAAATTATAATAAAAACAAATAGTGTTTGTTAAGTTGTCATTTTTAAGGGTCGTAGCCATATATAAATATTTTTTTCTTACGAATAACCCTAACATCTATATAATCACCTACATTATACATATTTTATCGATTTATTTTTATTAAAAATAACTATTTTATCTATTTATTTTTATTAAATATGATCGCCAAAGACATCGATAAAACACGTGGCGAACTATAAATAAAATATGTGACGATGAGTGGAGGCGGCTTTCTGTCGAAACCAATAAGCTATAAGGAAGGATTTGGTCGGATAAGAAGATAGAAAGCATGGGAATCTTGTTCTTTTGAAACTTAGATCTGGAAGACACATTTCACAATAATCAAGCATCCATTTTGAGGGATCATAAATAACTCTTTTAGAGAATGAAAAACAAAAATACAAAAATGCAAAAAAAAAACATACAAATAGCCTTTTTTATTCTAAAAAATATTATTAACAAACCCTAAGTCTAGTTAGTCCCTCCAATCAAACCTTTAAGCTTTTGAACCTGCGTGATATCCAAAAATGTTGTTTGTGCAATCAAGTTAGAAGGCAAATCATTTCCAAAGATATTTGTCGGTAAAATCTGGAAACCCGGAGATTCGCTGCTCCAGCTAACAATTCCCGAAGCCGGTGTAGTTCCATTATTCACCACAAAATGCAACAACCCTTTAGGAACAACAAAAGCATCTCCGCCCTGTAGAGTTTTCGTGTAAACTTTGTTAGCAGTACTGGAGACAAATCCGATACTCACCGAGCCTTCTAGCAAAACCACAAACTCTGTACCATGAGGATGTGTGTGCATTGGAAACACACCACCAGCCCCTATATCAAAACGAGCCATGGCAATGCCAAGACCGTTTAGACCGGGGACTTCTCCGAGTAATGCTAGTCTTACCCCAGCTTTGACAAAATTTGAGGTGTTAGTAACTATGTTAAGACCCGAGGTTGAAAAATCATCTACCGTAACAGTATTGGGATCTTTACAATTGTAACCGCTGGGACCTTGAGGGGCTTTTGTGTCTGCTACGCAGAAATCTTGGACAGTGGCGTAAGAAGTAGAGAAAAACAGAACACAAAAAAAGACTAGCGAGGAGGCAGGAGTGATCATTCTTGTCATACTTGTTTTGTTTTAGTGTTCTCTACTTTGTGTTCTGTGTGATTGTCTGTTGTTCTTGTGTTATTTTATAGAGAAGACATTCATGCATAGACATAGCAACTTATTAGTGCCATTTATTTCCATACGATTTCAGATTATACATTACAGATTCTTGTTAGGAAAATATATAAATTATTGTTTATGAATTTCATTTTATTTCCAAAATTTGAATGGGCAAACCAACATAAAATCCTATCTTGAATTGTGCTCAAATTAAGAATTGTCAAAAGAACATAAATTCTCTTTGATAAATAAATAGATAAGAAATCCCCTATTTCTCAAACTATCTACTTTATTAATTATTAGTTGTTTTAAATGAAGATCATACTCCTATTATTCGACCAAATATTTGCATTCTTTTTTCGTGAGTGCATAATCACTAAGACGTAGGAGAGTATAATTGGACTAAACTATATCTAATAACCTTATTATCCAAAATGTTAACTCTCTTCTCTCACCTTTATCCCTTTTACTAAGTTTTTTTGTTTTCGTTTCAAAATATATTTATTTCTTTGTTTTCGGATAACCACACCCGATTTTACAATTGACGCAGTAAATTAATTTCTTAATTTATTAAATCGTGGCCGTCCATCACAACATAGTAAAACAAATTATACTTCAAGTTGTGAAGCCTTTGAATATGAGGTCTAGTTTTGGCATTTCTTAATCCAAAAGCAAAACACTATAACTTTTGCTATCTATGTGACTTGGAGACATCTCTCTGGGAGGCGTTCTTGCAGATTAAATTCCACAAGATATGTCAAAAAAACTAGATAATGGAGAACTCAAAGCAAACGAGTAAGTTTATTTGTTGTATACTTCGTTTATTCAATAGGAATATGGCAAAGGATTTTGTGTTTTCAGTTGTATTATGACCGATTCATCAATTGATATTAGAGTCTGTAAAATCCCTTTGTGATTGGAAGACTTTTATCTTCTTTTATTTCTCTTTCAAGTTTTTGATATGTGCTAATCAAGCTTAAAGTCATTTGTGGATTTAAAAAACTGGATAATAAAGAACTCAAAATAAAAATGTAAGAAAATTAGGTTTATTTTCCTCTATTCAATAAGAAAATCACAATGCCTTTTAGGTTTCCTGCAGTTTGATGATCTATCCGTCATTTTTAAACTAAATGAACATATAATTCTCTGATAAAAATCTAACTTATGTCACATTTAATCTATTTAACGAGCTACATAATGAAATTCACTGCGAAGCCGTGGAATAGATGTGTCTTGATGATTTTTTTTTCTTTTTTCCATTTATGAAAAAAAAACAACGTTGGATAATTGAAATAAAAATCATTGTTCTTTCAAGAATATATTTTCAAATTCAATAACACCCATAAAAACATATCAAATTAGAAATTAAAAAAATTAATGAGTAAAAAAAGGAAAACAAAGATTTATAAATAAATTAATATACTATATACTTAGATTTGCAGAGTGAGGAATCTAGTAGTTTCCATATAATATAATATGTTCGACTGTAAAACTATTGTGTTTTATTTTTTAGTAATATATATGTGTATATATATAGTATTAATCGCGTATCAACATACATTATTTTATTATGAATATTATGATTCTCGCTATCAGAAAATTATAATTATAGAATAAATAGTTATATTCTTTATTAATAGTTGTTTCAATCTTTTAGAAGTTCTCTAAAGAGAGAGATGAGATAGATTACAATTTTTAGAGTTTTATGATGAGAGATCTAACCAAACTATTTATATAAATCTCTTAAAATTGGTAAAAATATTCAAATAGATGAGAGATACAACAAAAAATTAACGGAAAAAGATCTAACAAAACTTGGATGAGATTAACCTAACTCAGTAAAACTAATCAAATTGAAACCATTTCAGATTCTCAAAATATAAATGATATACTTTGATGATTCTCTGATTATTTCTTTAAATAATTATGGACAATCCATCTTCCATAAGTAGACAGTCTATCTTACTAGATATTTGGTTTCGAAAGAGAATAATCATGGTGCGATGATGATGTGACTGGACTACCAGCCGAGGTGATCTGCCATAAGTTATCGGTCTGATATGATGTGGGACCATTAGTACAAATAATGAGGAATTTTTCCAAATAAAAATTTGATGTTATAGTGCAAGAGGTTGATCGGTTAACCAAAATTGGGCATATCAAAGAATCTCAATACCCTTTGTGGACAGCTAATCCCGTTTTAATCAAGAAAAAATATAAAAAATAGCGCATGTGTATTGACTTCACCGATCTTAATAGAGCATGTCCTAAAGATATTTTTTCAGTTCCGCGCATAGATCATCTAGTGGATTCTACATCACGTAACAAGTTATCCTTTATGGATCCTTTTTCAGAGTATATCAGATACAGGTGGATCTGAATGATCAAGATCATATTATCTTTATTACTGATAGAGGGCTTCATTGCTATAAGGTGATGCCATCTGGGTTGAAGAATGTTGTAGCTACTTATCAACGGTTGGTAAATAAAACATTTGCTAACCAAATTGGCAGAAATATGGAAGTATATATAGATGACATGATGGTGAACACCTCGAGGAAGAAGATCACATAACTGATCTTCAAGAAACTTTATCTAACTTAGACACTATCAACTTGAAGTTGAACCCTGAAAATGTACTTTTGGAGTCCGAACTGGAAAGTTTCTTGGATATGTCGTAAGTTAAAAATGGATTCAGGCCGATCCAGATTAGTTGAATGCTTTATTAGTCATGGATCCCGCTCGGATTACCAAAGAATTCCAGAAAATAATCGAGCGGTTGGATGCTTCACCTAATACATTGTTCAAACCCATTCAATGATATAAACTTTATATATTTAGTTGTATCAGAGTATGCAGTAGCTGTTGTGTGAGTAAAGGAAGTGGATAATTACCCCCGTCTGGTGTATTACATAAGTAAGAGTTTATTGGAAGCTGAGAAAATGTATTTGAAATTAGAGAAATTAGCCCTAGAATTGGTGATAGCGACCATGAAAATGAGGCCATATTTTCAAGCACATTCGATCACGGTTCGAACATCTTTTCTTTTAAAGAATGTTCTACAAAAAGCTGTCATATCAGGGAGAATGACTAAGTGGTCAGTCGAGCTTGGAGACTATGATATTGATTTGGCACCCCAAACTGCAATCAAGGGTCAAGTTATAGTTGATTTCCTGATATAATTTCATATTAAATGGTCATGCGAAGAAGCTTAAGAAAAAAATGTTAAGAAAGAGTAGGTAATCTGAACAAACGGTGGGTCTCATGGTGGGATATGGAGCTGGAATTTGTCTAACATCCCCTTGTAGTGACATTATGTACCAAGCTATATGTTTTGGTTTTATGGCATCCAATAATGAATCAGAATATGAACCAGTTATAGCTGGTTTACGATTGGCTCAATTATATGGAGCAAAGAGGGTCTGGTTACTAAGTGATTCTCAGTTACTTATTCATCAGGCTCAGGGGCAATCTGAAACTAAAAACGATCAGTTGATGAAGTATCTGCAAGTGTTGAAGGAAGTAGCCATAATTTTTAAAAGCTTCTGGTATGAGCATGTCCCTAGGTATGAGCATACTATGGCAGATTCCTTAGCTACCATCGTCTACTCTGAAGTGTACCCATGGATCCTTATGCAAGAATGTCCATCCATAGGCTCAGGTCAAGGAAAAGAGGGCGGAGTTGAAGAAAATATGAACATATCTGGCATACAATCCAAAAATTGGAGGTACGAAATACAACAATTTATTACTGATATAGTTCTACCTTCAAATAAATTTTGGCTAAAAAATTGAAGCACAAAGCTCGTGGTTTCCTGGTGTTAAGAGAAATTATTTACAAAAAATATTTTACCACGTCTCTTATACATTGACGACGGTTTGAAGAGTCCCAAAATATTCTATATGAATTACATGATGGAGAAGGGTCAGTGCATTGTGGTTATACAGCTTTAACCATGAGAGTTTTGTTAGATGGATACTACTGGCCTACTATAAAGGCAGATGCCAAAGATATGGTCATAATATGTGATCTTTTCCAGAAATATGGGAATGAAATCCATGTGCCAGCACTTCCCATGGATTCAATATCTGAGCCCATACCTTTTGATAGATGGGGTTTGGAATTAATTGGACCTCTTCATATGGCCTCCGGAGGGTATCAAACGATAAACGTGGCAATAGACTATTTCTCTAAATATATCGAAGCTGCCCCACTAGTTGGAACCACCTCTAAGACAGTTATGTAATTTATCATATCTAACATATATTTTCAATTCGGAATTCCTCAGCATATTACTACAGACAATGGGCCACATTTTGACAATAAAAACATGGAAACGTTTTGCACTTCCAGAGGAATTCAATATTTCTTTTCTTCTCCTTTCCATCCTCAGGAAAATGGGCAGGTTGAAGTTTCTAATCGGACAATTTTAACAGGGTTAAAAAATAATCTTGAAGGAGGTGCAGGGAAATGACTAAGATATTTGCAAGAAGTATTGTGGGCTTACCGAACTACTCCTTATACAGCTACTCAAGAATCACCTTTTTCGTTTGTGTATGGGATATATGCATTCATACATATAGAAGCTACTTTGTCCTCATTCTAGATACAAAACTATTCCGAACAAAGTAACGATATGATAGTAAGGAATCAGTTGGATTTGTTTGAAAAAAGAAGAGTAAAGAAACATTTGAGAGCAGCACACTACTAAGGTTTGATGAGAAGTAGGTTTGCATCTAAAGTAACAAAAATATTTCCAAATAGGGACAAAGAGTTGAGGAAAGTATTTTTACATACCAAAGAGAAAAGATTTGGGAACCTAGATGAAATGGGAAGGCCCATACATGGTACGTGAAAGAATCAAGCGAGGAACATATAGACTTGAAGACAAAGAAGGCGATATGTTGAAACACCCATGGAACATTGAGCATCTCAGGTTATACTTAGAATAAAAATTTCTTATAAATATTTACTTTGTCATACTTTTATGTAAATATTTAGAGGCATGCTCTTTCCTACCCTAGTGGCGCGGGGCGGTTTTAATGAGGTGTCCAGATTTAAATGAATATTATTTTATGCATTTTTAAAGAATCATAGTAGATACAAAGAGATCGGATGAATTAAACACCTATTAAACACCTTCGGCCTTTAAATGAAATATCTTTGAAGTGATCGGATGAATTAAACACCTATTAAACACCTTTGGTTCTTAAGTGAAATATCTTAGAAGTAGTCAGATGGATTAAACACTCATTTAAGACGTGGAAAAATTAAATACCCATTAAATATCTTTAGCCTTGAAATAAAATATTATTGAATGGCTCAGATATATTAAAGATTGGTTAAACATTACATTTTAGACCACCGGATTGGGTTAATCCATCTATACCACTTTTAAATATCATTTTTTAATAAAATTATAAAAAAACATAAGAGAGAAAAATGCATATGAAGAAAAAATACAACTTTAAAAACCAATTGAATCATCAGAAAATGTCTGATCCACCATTACACAAAATATCTTTGTCATCCAAAAACTTTTGTTTCAAACACAAAACTGAAAGTACAACAACTTTAGGGCTCGTTCCCTTCGGTTTTTTCCATACCTTCATCTTTCTCTTGTTTTTTCACTTTATCTTCATTATGCTTGGGGCTTTTGGTATCAGTACTTGAACTTTCATCAAGTCCCTCATCGGAATCAGAATCACTTGGTGAAAAAACTCCATGTTTATTACCATATGGCATCCTATGGAAAGGTATCTCATCGTATGGTACAAACTTCCACAGAGCTCTAAGGTTCTTTTTTGGAAAGGTATCATGGAATAAAAAGACCATGTCCGCTTTAAAACCCTCATCCCTCTTTTCCATAGAATCCACCACACCGGTAGCATACTTCTCAACACCGATAGTTGTTTCCAGTTCGGAATATTTGGTCCATATGTCTCCTTAGGCAGTCCCAGTGCTCAGTTGATTTTTCTCTTCGCCTAAAGTCTCCACTTTTTGTTGTTCAACTGAAAGGGAATTCTTTAATTCTGATTGGAAGTGTTAAAAAATTAATGAGTAAAAAAAAGAAAACAAAGATTTATAAATAAATTAATATACTATATACTTAGAGTTGCAGATTGCGGAATCTAGTAGTTTCCATATAATATAATATGTACGATGGTAAAACTATTGTGTTTTATTTTTTAGTAATATATATATATAGTATTAATAGCGTATCAACATACATTATTTTATTACGAATATTATGATTCTCGCTATCAGAAAAATATACTTATAGAATAAATAGTTATATTCTTTATCATTGCACCTGAATCGTTGTTTCAATCTTTTAGAAGTTCTCTAAAGAGAGAGATAAGATAGATTACAATTTTTAGAGTTTTGAGGTGAGAGATCTAACCAAACCATTTATATAAATCTCTTAAAATTGGTAAAAGTATTCAAATAGATGAGAGATACAACAAAAAATTAACGGGAAAAGATCTAACAAAACTTGGATGAGATATAACCTAACTCAGTAAAACTAATCAAATTGAAACCATTTCAGATTCTTAAAATTTAAATGATATGCTTTGATGATTCTTTGATTATTTCTTTAAATAATTATAGATAATCCATCTTCCATAAGTAGACAGCCTATCTTACTAGGTATTTGGTTTCGAAAGAGATTAATCAAATTGACCTCTTTTACTTTTCTTGGTTTCTCTCTCGTTTTATTTTTTATCATTTTTAATAAAGTTGTTTTTTCAATTCTGAAACACGCTATTATATAAAAAAATGTCTAACTTACCGAATTTCAAACTGAATTTTCATTACTTGATCTTAAAACATAAATTTTATGTTATAATATACGATTTGAAGTTCAAATTATAATAAAAACAAATAGTGTTTGTTAAGTTGTCATTTTTAAGGGTCGTAGCCATATATAAATATTTTTTCTTACGAATAACCCTAACATCTATATAATCACCTACATGATACATATTTTATCGATTTATTTTTATTAAAAATAACTATTTTATCTATTTATTTTTATTAAATATGATCGCCAAAGACATCGATAAAACACGTGGCGAACTATAAATAAAATATGTGACGATGAGTGGAGGCGGCTTTCTGTCGAAACCAATAAGCTATAAGGAAGGATTTGGTCGGATAAGAAGATAGAAAGCATGGGAATCTTGTTCTTTTGAAACTTAGATCTGGAAGACACATTTCACATAATCAAGCATCCATTTTGAGGGATCATAAATAACTCTTTTAGAGAATGAAAAACAAAAATACAAAAATGCAAAAAAAAAAACATACAAAGAGCCTTTTTTATTCTAAAAAATATTATTAACAAACCGTAAGTCTAGTTAGTCCCTCCAATCAAACCTTTAAGCTTTTGAACCTGCGTGACATCCAAAAATGTTGTTTGTGCAATCAAGTTAGAAGGCAAATCATTTCCAAAGATATTTGTCGGTAAAATCTGGAAACCCGGAGATTCGCTGCTCCAGCTAACAATTCCCGAAGCCGGTGTAGTTCCATTATTCACCACAAAATGCAACAACCCTTTAGGAACAACAAAAGCATCTCCGCCCTGTAGAGTTTTTGTGTAAACTTTGTTAGCAGTACTGGAGACAAATCCGATACTCACCGAGCCTTCTAGCAAAACCACAAACTCTGTACCATGAGGATGTGTGTGCATTGGAAACACACCACCAGCCCCTATATCAAAGCGAGCCATGGCAATGCCAAGACCGTTTAGACCGGGGACTTCTCCGAGTAATGCTAGTCTTACCCCAGCTTTGACAAAATTTGAGGTGTTAGTAACTATGTTAAGACCCGAGGTTGAAAAATCATCTACCGTAACAGTATTGGGATCTTTACAATTGTAACCGCTGGGACCTTGAGGGGCTTTTGTGTCTGCTACGCAGAAATCTTAGACAGTGGCGTAAGAAGTAGAGAAAAACAGAACACAAAAAAAGACTAGCGAGGAGGCAGGAGTGATCATTCTTGTCATACTTGTTTTGTTTTAGTGTTCTCTACTTTGTGTTTTGTGTGATTGTCTGTTGTTCTTGTGTTATTTTATAGAGAAGACATTCATGCATAGACATAGCAACTTATTAGTGCCATTTATTTCCATACGATTTCAGATTATACGTTACAGATTCTTGTTAGGAAAATATATAAATTATTGTTTATGAATTTCATTTTATTTCCAAAATTTGAATGGGCAAACCAACATAAAATCCTATCTTGAATTGTGCTCAAATTAAGAATTGTCAAAAGAACATAAATTCTCTTTGATAAATAAATAGATAAGAAATCCCCTATTTCTCAAACTATCTACTTTATTAATTATTAGTTGTTTTAAATGAAGATCATACTCCTATTATTCGACCAGATATTTGCATTCTTTTTTGGTGAGTGCATAATCACTAAGACGTAGGAGAGTATAATTGGACTAAACTATATCTAATAACCTTATTATCCAAAATGTTAACTCTCTTCTCTCACCTTTATCCCTTTTACTAAGTTTTTTTGTTTTCGTTTCAAAATATATTTATTTCTTTGTTTTCGGATAACCACACGCGATTTTACAATTCACACATTAAATTAATTTCTTAATTTATCAAATTGTGGTCGTCCATCACGACATAGTAAAACAAATTATACTTCAAGTTGTGAAGCCTTTGAATATGAGGTCTAGTTTTGGCATTTCTTAATCCAAAAACAAAACACTATAACTTTTGCTATCTATGTGACTTGGAGACATCTCTCTGGGAGGCGTTCTTGCAGATTAAATTCCACAAGATATGTCAAAAAAACTAGATAATGGAGAACTCAAAGCAAACGAGTAAGTTTATTTGTTGTATACTTCGTTTATTCAATAGGAATATGGCAAAGGATTTTGTGTTTTCAGTTGTATTATGACCGATTCATCAATTGATATTAGAGTCTGTAAAATCCCTTTGTGATTGGAAGACTTTTATCTTCTTTTATTTCTCTTTCAAGTTTTTGATATGTGCTAATCAAGCTTAAAGTCATTTGTCGATTTAAAAAACTGGATAATAAAGAACTCAAAATAAAAATGTAAGAAAATTAGGTTTATTTTCCTCTATTCAATAAGAAAATCACAATGCCTTTTAGGTTTCCTGCAGTTTGATGATCTATCCGTCATTTTTAAACTAAATGAACATATAATTTTCTGATAAAAATCTAACTTATGTCACATTTAATCTATTTAACGAGCTACATAATGAAATTCACTGCGAAGCCGTGGAATAGATGTGTCTTGATGATTTTTTTTTTCTTTTTTCCATTTATGAAAAAAAAAACAACGTTGGATAATTGAAATAAAAATCATTGTTCTTTCAAGAATATATTTTCAAATTCAATAACACCCATAAAAACATATCAAATTAGAAATAAAAAAATTAATGAGTAAAAAAAGGAAAACAAAGATTTATAAACAAATTAATATACTATATACTTAGAGTTGCAGAGTGAGGAATCTAGTAGTTTCCATATAATATAATATGTTCGACTGTAAAACTATTGTGTTTTATTTTTTAGTAATATATATGTGTATATATATAGTATTAATCGTGTATCAACATACATTATTTTATTATGAATATTATGATTCTCGCTATCAGAAAATTATAATTATAGAATAAATAGTTATATTCTTTATTAATAGTTGTTTCAATCTTTTAGAAGTTCTCTAAGGAGAGAGATGAGATAGATTACAATTTTTAGAGTTTTATGATGAGAGATCTAACCAAACTATTTATATAAATCTCTTAAAATTGGTAAAAATATTCAAATAGATGAGAGATACAACAAAAAATTAACGGAAAAAGATCTAACAAAACTTGGATGAGATTAACCTAACTCAGTAAAACTAATCAAATTGAAACCATTTCAGATTCTCAAAATTTAAATGATATACTTTGATGATTCTCTGATTATTTCTTTAAATAATTATGGACAATCCATCTTCCATAAGTAGACAGCCTATCTTACTAGATATTTGGTTTCGAAAGAGAATAATCATGGTGCGATGATGATGTGACTGGACTACCAGCCGAGGTGATCTGCCATAAGTTATCGGTCTGATATGATGTGGGACCATTAGTACAAATAATGAGGAATTTTTCCAAATAAAAATTTGATGTTATAGTGCAAGAGGTTGATCGGTTAACCAAAATTGGGCATATCAAAGAATCTCAATACCCTTTGTGGACAGCTAATCCCGTTTTAATCAAGAAAAAATATAAAAAATAGCGCATGTGTATTGACTTCACCGATCTTAATAGAGCATGTCCTAAAGATATTTTTTCAGTTCCGCGCATAGATCATCTAGTGGATTCTACATCACGTAACAAGTTATCCTTTATGGATCCTTTTTCAGAGTATATCAGATACAGGTGGATCTGAATGATCAAGATCATATTATCTTTATTACTGATAGAGGGCTTCATTGCTATAAGGTGATGCCATCTGGGTTGAAGAATGTTGTAGCTACTTATCAACGGTTGGTAAATAAAACATTTGCTAACCAAATTGGCAGAAATATGGAAGTATATATAGATGACATGATGGTGAACACCTCGAGGAAGAAGATCACATAACTGATCTTCAAGAAAATTTATCTAACTTAGACACTATCAACTTGAAGTTGAACCCTGAAAATGTACTTTTGGAGTCCGAACTGGAAAGTTTCTTGGATATGTCGTAAGTTAAAAATGGATTCAGGCCGATCCAGATTAGTTGAATGCTTTATTAGTCATGGATCCCGCTCGGATTACCAAAGAATTCCAGAAAATAATCGAGCGGTTGGATGCTTCACCTAATACATTGTTCAAACCCATTCAATGATATAAACTTTATATATTTAGTTGTATCAGAGTATGCAGTAGCTGTTGTGTGAGTAAAGGAAGTGGATAATTACCCCCGTCTGGTGTATTACATAAGTAAGAGTTTATTGGAAGCTGAGAAAATGTATTTGAAATTAGAGAAATTAGCCCTAGAATTGGTGATAGCGACCATGAAAATGAGGCCATATTTTCAAGCACATTCGATCACGGTTCGAACATCTTTTCTTTTAAAGAATGTTCTACAAAAAGCTGTCATATCATGGAGAATGACTAAGTGGTCAGTCGAGCTTGGAGACTATGATATTGATTTGGCACCCCAAACTGCAATCAAGGGTCAAGCTATAGTTGATTTCCTGATATAATTTCATATTAAATGGTCATGCGAAGAAGCTTAAGAAAAAAATGTTAAGAAAGAGTAGGTAATCTGAACAAACGGTGGGTCTCATGGTGGGATATGGAGCTGGAATTTGTCTAACATCCCCTTGTAGTGACATTATGTACCAAGCTATATGTTTTGGTTTTATGGCATCCAATAATGAATCAGAATATGAACCAGTTATAGCTGGTTTACGATTGGCTCAATTATATGGAGCAAAGAGGGTCTGGTTACTAAGTGATTCTCAGTTACTTATTCATCAGGCTCAGGGGCAATCTGAAACTAAAAACGATCAGTTGATGAAGTATCTGCAAGTGTTGAAGGAAGTAGCCATAATTTTTAAAAGCTTCTGGTATGAGCATGTCCCTAGGTATGAGCATACTATGGCAGATTCCTTAGCTACCATCGCCTACTCTGAAGTGTACCCATGGATCCTTATGCAAGAATGTCCATCCATAGGCTCAGGTCAAGGAAAAGAGGGCGGAGTTGAAGAAAATATGAACATATCTGGCATACAATCCAAAAATTGGAGGTACGAAATACAACAATTTATTACTGATATAGTTCTACCTTCAAATAAATTTTGGCTAAAAAATTGAAGTACAAAGCTCGTGGTTTCCTGGTGTTAAGAGAAATTATTTACAAAAAATATTTTACCACGTCTCTTATACATTGACGACGGTTTGAAGAGTCCCAAAATATTCTATATGAATTACATGATGGAGAAGGGTCAGTGCATTGTGGTTATACAGCTTTAACCATGAGAGTTTTGTTAGATGGATACTACTAGCCTACTATAAAGGCAGATGCCAAAGATATGGTCATAATATGTGATCTTTTCCAGAAATATGGGAATGAAATCCATGTGCCAGCACTTCCCATGGATTCAATATCTGAGCCCATACCTTTTGATAGATGGGGTTTGGAATTAATTGGACCTCTTCATATGGCCTCCGGAGGGTATCAAACGATAAACGTGGCAATAGACTATTTCTCTAAATATATCGAAGCTGCCCCACTAGTTGGAACCACCTCTAAGACAGTTATGTAATTTATCATATCTAACATATATTTTCAATTCGGAATTCCTCAGCATATTACTACAGACAATGGGCCACATTTTGACAATAAAAACATGGAAACGTTTTGCACTTCCAGAGGAATTCAATATTTCTTTTCTTCTCCTTTCCATCCTCAGGAAAATGGGCAGGTTGAAGTTTCTAATCGGACAATTTTAACAGGGTTAAAAAATAATCTTGAAGGAGGTGCAGGGAAATGGCTAAGGTATTTGCAAGAAGTATTGTGGGCTTACCGAACTACTCCTTATACAGCTACTCAAGAATCACCTTTTTCGTTTGTGTATGGGATAGATGCATTCATACATATAGAAGCTACTTTGTCCTCATTCTAGATACAAAACTATTCCGAACAAAGTAACGATATGATAGTAAGGAATCAGTAGGATTTGTTTGAAAAAAGAAGAGTAAAGAAACATTTGAGAGCAGCACACTACTAAGGTTTGATGAGAAGTAGGTTTGCATCTAAAGTAAAAAAAATATTTCCAAATAGGGACAAAGAGTTGAGGAAAGTATTTTTACATACCAAAGAGAAAAGATTTGGGAACCTAGATGAAATGGGAAGGCCCATACATGGTACGTGAAAGAATCAAGCGAGGAACATATAGACTTGAAGACAAAGAAGGCGATATGTTGAAACACCCATGGAACATTGAGCATCTCAGGTTATACTTAGAATAAAAATTTCTTATAAATATTTACTTTGTCATACTTTTATGTAAATATTTAGAGGCATGCTCTTTCCTACCCTAGTGGCGCGGGGCGGTTTTAATGAGGTGTCCAGATTTAAATGAATATTATTTTATGCATTTTTAAAGAATCATAGTAGATACAAAGAGATCGGATGAATTAAACACCTATTAAACACCTTCGGCCTTTAAATGAAATATCTTTGAAGTGATCGGATGAATTAAACACCTATTAAACACCTTTGGTTCTTAAGTGAAATATCTTAGAAGTAGTCAGATGGATTAAACACTCATTTAAGACGTGGAAAAATTAAATACCCATTAAATATCTTTAGCCTTGAAATAAAATATTATTGAATGGCTCAGATATATTAAAGATTGGTTAAACATTACATTTTAGACCACCGGATTGGGTTAATCCATCTATACCACTTTTAAATATCATTTTTTAATAAAATTATAAAAAAACATAAGAGAGAAAAATGTATATGAAGAAAAAATACAACTTTAAAAACCAATTGAATCATCAGAAAATGTCTGATCCACCATTACACAAAATATCTTTGTCATCCAAAAACTTTTGTTTCAAACACAAAACTGAAAGTACAACAACTTTAGGGCTTGTTCCCTTCGGTTTTTCCATACCTTCATCTTTCTCTTGTTTTTTCACTTTATCTTCATTATGCTTGGGGCTTTTGGCATCAGTACTTGAACTTTCATCAAGTCCCTCATCGGAATCAGAATCACTTGGTGAAAAAACTCCATGTTTATTACCATATGACATCCTATGGAAAGGTATCTCATCGTATGGTACAAACTTCCACAGAGCTCTAAGGTTCTTTTTTGGAAAGGTATCATGGAATAAAAAGACCATGTCCGCTTTAAAACCCTCATCCCTCTTTTCCATAGAATCCACCACACCGGTAGCATACTTCTCCACACCGGTAGTTGTTTCCAGTTCGGAATATTTGGTCCATATGTCTCCTTAGGCAGTCCCAGTGATCAGTTGATTTTTCTCTTCGCCTAAAGTCTCCACTTTTTGTTGTTCAACTGAAAGGGAATTCTTTAATTCTGATTGGAAGTGTTAAAAAATTAATGAGTAAAAAAAAAAACAAAGATTTATAAATAAATTAATATACTATATACTTAGAGTTGCAGATTGCGGAATCTAGTAGTTTCCATATAATATAATATGTCCGATGGTAAAACTATTGTGTTTTATTTTTTAGTAATATATATATATATAGTATTAATAGCGTATCAACATACATTATTTTATTACGAATATTATGATTCTCGCTATCAGAAAAATATACTTATAGAATAAATAGTTATATTCTTTATCATTGCACGTGAATCGTTGTTTCAATCTTTTAGAAGTTCTCTAAAGAGAGAGATAAGATAGATTACAATTTTTAGAGTTTTGAGGTGAGAGATCTAACCAAACCATTTATATAAATCTCTTAAAATTGGTAAAAGTATTCAAATAGATGAGAGATACAACAAAAAATTAACGGGAAAAGATCTAACAAAACTTGGATGAGATATAACCTAACTCAGTAAAACTAATCAAATTGAAACCATTTCAGATTCTTAAAATTTAAATGATATGCTTTGATGATTCTTTGATTATTTCTTTAAATAATTATAGATAATCCATCTTCCATAAGTAGACAACCTATCTTACTAGGTATTTGGTTTCGAAAGAGATTAATCAAATTGACCTCTTTTACTTTTCTTGGTTTCTCTCTCGTTTTATTTTTTTATCATATTTAATAAAGTTGTTTTTTCAATTCTGAAACACGCTATTATATAAAAAAATGTCTAACTTACCGAATTTCAAACTGAATTTTCATTACTTGATCTTAAAACATAAATTTTATGTTATAATATACGATTTGAAGTTCAAATTATAATAAAAACAAATAGTGTTTGTTAAGTTGTCATTTTAAGGGTCGTAGCCATATATAAATATTTTTTCTTACGAATAACCCTAACATCTATATAATCACCTACATGATACATATTTTATCGATTTATTTTTATTAAAAATAACTATTTTATCTATTTATTTTTATTAAATATGATCGCCAAAGACATCGATAAAACACGTGGCGAACTATAAATAAAATATGTGACGATGAGTGGAGGCGGCTTTCTGTCGAAACCAATAAGCTATAAGGAAGGATTTGGTCGGATAAGAAGATAGAAAGCATGGGAATCTTGTTCTTTTGAAACTTAGATCTGGAAGACACATTTCACATAATCAAGCATCCATTTTGAGGGATCATAAATAACTCTTTTAGAGAATGAAAAACAAAAATACAAAAATGCAAAAAAAAAAACATACAAAGAGCCTTTTTTATTCTAAAAAATATTATTAACAAACCGTAAGTCTAGTTAGTCCCTCCAATCAAACCTTTAAGCTTTTGAACCTGCGTGACATCCAAAAATGTTGTTTGTGCAATCAAGTTAGAAGGCAAATCATTTCCAAAGATATTTGTCGGTAAAATCTGGAAACCCGGAGATTCGCTGCTCCAGCTAACAATTCCCGAAGCCGGTGTAGTTCCATTATTCACCACAAAATGCAACAACCCTTTAGGAACAACAAAAGCATCTCCGCCCTGTAGAGTTTTTGTGTAAACTTTGTTAGCAGTACTGGAGACAAATCCGATACTCACCGAGCCTTCTAGCAAAACCACAAACTCTGTACCATGAGGATGTGTGTGCATTGGAAACACACCACCAGCCCCTATATCAAAGCGAGCCATGGCAATGCCAAGACCGTTTAGACCGGGGACTTCTCCGAGTAATGCTAGTCTTACCCCAGCTTTGACAAAATTTGAGGTGTTAGTAACTATGTTAAGACCCGAGGTTGAAAAATCATCTACCGTAACAGTATTGGGATCTTTACAATTGTAACCGCTGGGACCTTGACGGGCTTTTGTGTCTGCTACGCAGAAATCTTGGACAGTGGCGTAAGAAGTAGAGAAAAACAGAACACAAAAAAAGACTAGCGAGGAGGCAGGAGTGATCATTCTTGTCATACTTGTTTTGTTTTAGTGTTCTCTACTTTGTGTTTTGTGTGATTGTCTGTTGTTCTTGTGTTATTTTATAGAGAAGACATTCATGTATAGACATAGCAACTTATTAGTGCCATTTATTTCCATACGATTTCAGATTATACGTTACAGATTCTTGTTAGGAAAATATATAAATTATTGTTTATGAATTTCATTTTATTTCCAAAATTTGAATGGGCAAACCAACATAAAATCCTACCAACATAAAATCCTATCTTGAATTGTGCTCAAATTAAGAATTGTCAAAAGAAGATAAATTCTCTTTGATAAATAAATAGATAAGAAATCCCCTATTTCTCAAACTATCTACTTTATTAATTATTAGTTGTTTTAAATGAAGATCATACTCCTATTATCCGACCAGATATTTGCATTCTTTTTTCGTGAGTGCATAATCACTAAGACGTAGGAGAGTATAATTGGACTAAACTATATCTAATAACCTTATTATCCAAAATGTTAACTCTCTTCTCTCACCTTTATCCGTTTTACTAAGTTTTTTTGTTTTCGTTTCAAAATATATTTATTTCTTTGTTTTCGGATAACCACACCCGATTTTACAATTCACGCAGTAAATTAATTTCTTAATTTATTAAATCGTGGCCGTCCATCACGACATAGTAAAACAAATTATACTTCAAGTTGTGAAGCCTTTGAATATGAGGTCTAGTTTTGGCATTTCTTAATCCAAAAGAAAAACGCTATAACTTTTGCTATCTATGTGACTTGGAGACATCTCTCTGGGAGGCGTTCTTGCAGATTAAATTCCACAAGATATGTCAAAAAAACTAGATAATGGAGAACTCAAAGCAAACGAGTAAGTTTCTTTGTTGTATACTTCGTTTATTCAATAGGAATATGGCAAAGGATTTTGTGTTTTCAGTTGTATTATGACCGATTCATCAATTGATATTAGAGTCTGTAAAATCCCTTTGTGATTGGAAGACTTTTATCTTCTTTTATTTCTCTTTCAAGTTTTTGATATGTGCTAATCAAGCTTAAAGTCATTTGTCGATTTAAAAAACTGGATAATAAAGAACTCAAAATAAAAATGTAAGAAAATTAGGTTTATTTTCCTCTATTCAATAAGAAAATCACAATGCCTTTTAGGTTTCCTGCAGTTTGATGATCTATCCGTCATTTTTAAACTAAATGAACATATAATTTTCTGATAAAAATCTAACTTATGTCACATTTAATCTATTTAACGAGCTACATAATGAAATTCACTGCGAAGCCGTGGAATAGATGTGTCTTGATGATTTTTTTTTCTTTTTTCCATTTATGAAAAAAAAAACGTTGGATAATTGAAATAAAAATCATTGTTCTTTCAAGAATATATTTTCAAATTCAATAACACCCATAAAAACATATCAAATTAGAAATAAAAAAATTAATGAGTAAAAAAAGGAAAACAAAGATTTATAAATAAATTAATATACTATATACTTAGAGTTGCAGAGTGAGGAATCTAGTAGTTTCCATATAATATAATATGTTCGACTGTAAAACTATTGTGTTTTATTTTTTAGTAATATATATGTGTATATATATAGTATTAATCGCGTATCAACATACATTATTTTATTGTGAATATTATGATTCTCGCTATCAGAAAATTATAATTATAGAATAAATAGTTATATTCTTTATTAATAGTTGTTTCAATCTTTTAGAAGTTCTCTAAGGAGAGAGATGAGATAGATTACAATTTTTAGAGTTTTATGATGAGAGATCTAACCAAACTATTTATATAAATCTCTTAAAATTGGTAAAAATATTCAAATAGATGAGAGATACAACAAAAAATTAACGGAAAAAGATCTAACAAAACTTGGATGAGATTAACCTAACTCAGTAAAACTAATCAAATTGAAACCATTTCAGATTCTCAAAATTTAAATGATATACTTTGATGATTCTCTGATTATTTCTTTAAATAATTATGGACAATCCATCTTCCATAAGTAGACAGCCTATCTTACTAGATATTTGGTTTCGAAAGAGAATAATCATGGTGCGATGATGATGTGACTGGACTACCAGCCGAGGTGATCTGCCATAAGTTATCGGTCTGATATGATGTGGGACCATTAGTACAAATAATGAGGAATTTTTCCAAATAAAAATTTGATGTTATAGTGCAAGAGGTTGATCGGTTAACCAAAATTGGGCATATCAAAGAATCTCAATACCCTTTGTGGACAGCTAATCCCGTTTTAATCAAGAAAAAATATAAAAAATAGCGCATGTGTATTGACTTCACCGATCTTAATAGAGCATGTCCTAAAGATATTTTTTCAGTTCCGCGCATAGATCATCTAGTGGATTCTACATCACGTAACAAGTTATCCTTTATGGATCCTTTTTCAGAGTATATCAGATACAGGTGGATCTGAATGATCAAGATCATATTATCTTTATTACTGATAGAGGGCTTCATTGCTATAAGGTGATGCCATCTGGGTTGAAGAATGTTGTAGCTACTTATCAACGGTTGGTAAATAAAACATTTGCTAACCAAATTGGCAGAAATATGGAAGTATATATAGATGACATGATGGTGAACACCTCGAGGAAGAAGATCACATAACTGATCTTCAAGAAAATTTATCTAACTTAGACACTATCAACTTGAAGTTGAACCCTGAAAATGTACTTTTGGAGTCCGAACTGGAAAGTTTCTTGGATATGTCGTAAGTTAAAAATGGATTCAGGCCGATCCAGATTAGTTGAATGCTTTATTAGTCATGGATCCCGCTCGGATTACCAAAGAATTCCAGAAAATAATCGAGCGGTTGGATGCTTCACCTAATACATTGTTCAAACCCATTCAATGATATAAACTTTATATATTTAGTTGTATCAGAGTATGCAGTAGCTGTTGTGTGAGTAAAGGAAGTGGATAATTACCCCCGTCTGGTGTATTACATAAGTAAGAGTTTATTGGAAGCTGAGAAAATGTATTTGAAATTAGAGAAATTAGCCCTAGAATTGGTGATAACGACCATGAAAATGAGGCCATATTTTCAAGCACATTCGATCACGGTTCGAACATCTTTTCTTTTAAAGAATGTTCTACAAAAAGCTGTCATATCAGGGAGAATGACTAAGTGGTCAGTCGAGCTTGGAGACTATGATATTGATTTGGCACCCCAAACTGCAATCAAGGGTCAAGCTATAGTTGATTTCCTGATATAATTTCATATTAAATGGTCATGCGAAGAAGCTTAAGAAAAAAATGTTAAGAAAGAGTAGGTAATCTGAACAAACGGTGGGTCTCATGGTGGGATATGGAGCTGGAATTTGTCTAACATCCCCTTGTAGTGACATTATGTACCAAGCTATATGTTTTGGTTTTATGGCATCCAATAATGAATCAGAATATGAACCAGTTATAGCTGGTTTACGATTGGCTCAATTATATGGAGCAAAGAGGGTCTGGTTACTAAGTGATTCTCAGTTACTTATTCATCAGGCTCAGGGGCAATCTGAAACTAAAAACGATCAGTTGATGAAGTATCTGCAAGTGTTGAAGGAAGTAGCCATAATTTTTAAAAGCTTCTGGTATGAGCATGTCCCTAGGTATGAGCATACTATGGCAGATTCCTTAGCTACCATCGCCTACTCTGAAGTGTACCCATGGATCCTTATGCAAGAATGTCCATCCATAGGCTCAGGTCAAGGAAAAGAGGGCGGAGTTGAAGAAAATATGAACATATCTGGCATACAATCCAAAAATTGGAGGTACGAAATACAACAATTTATTACTGATATAGTTCTACCTTCAAATAAATTTTGGCTAAAAAATTGAAGTACAAACCTCGTGGTTTCCTGGTGTTAAGAGAAATTATTTACAAAAAATATTTTACCACGTCTCTTATACATTGACGACGGTTTGAAGAGTCCCAAAATATTCTATATGAATTACATGATGGAGAAGGGTCAGTGCATTGTGGTTATACAGCTTTAACCATGAGAGTTTTGTTAGATAGATACTACTAGCCTACTATAAAGGCAGATGCCAAAGATATGGTCATAATATGTGATCTTTTCCAGAAATATGGGAATGAAATCCATGTGCCAGCACTTCCAATGGATTCAATATCTGAGCCCATACCTTTTGATAGATGGGGTTTGGAATTAATTGGACCTCTTCATATGGCCTCCGGAGGGTATCAAACGATAAACGTGGCAATAGACTATTTCTCTAAATATATCGAAGCTGCCCCACTAGTTGGAACCACCTCTAAGACAGTTATGTAATTTATCATATCTAACATATATTTTCAATTCGGAATTCCTCAGCATATTACTACAGACAATGGGCCACATTTTGACAATAAAAACATGGAAACGTTTTGCACTTCCAGAGGAATTCAATATTTCTTTTCTTCTCCTTTCCATCCTCAGGAAAATGGGCAGGTTGAAGTTTCTAATCGGACAATTTTAACAGGGTTAAAAAATAATCTTGAAGGAGGTGCAGGGAAATGGCTAAGGTATTTGCAAGAAGTATTGTGGGCTTACCGAACTACTCCTTATACAGCTACTCAAGAATCACCTTTTTCGTTTGTGTATGGGATAGATGCATTCATACATATAGAAGCTACTTTGTCCTCATTCTAGATACAAAACTATTCCGAACAAAGTAACGATATGATAGTAAGGAATCAGTTGGATTTGTTTGAAAAAAGAAGAGTAAAGAAACATTTGAGAGCAGCACACTACTAAGGTTTGATGAGAAGTAGGTTTGCATCTAAAGTAAAAAAAATATTTCCAAATAGGGACAAAGAGTTGAGGAAAGTATTTTTACATACCAAAGAGAAAAGATTTGGGAACCTAGATGAAATGGGAAGGCCCATACATGTAACGTGAAAGAATCAAGCGAGGAACATATAGACTTGAAGACAAAGAAGGCGATATGTTGAAACACCCATGGAACATTGAGCATCTGAGGTTATACTTAGAATAAAAATTTCTTATAAATATTTACTTTGTCATACTTTTATGTAAATATTTAGAGGCATGCTCTTTCCTACCCTAGTGGCGCGGGGCGGTTTTAATGAGGTGTCCAGATTTAAATGAATATTATTTTATGCATTTTTAAAGAATCATAGTAGATACAAAGAGATCGGATGAATTAAACACCTATTAAACACCTTCGGCCTTTAAATGAAATATCTTTGAAGTGATCGGATGAATTAAACACCTATTAAACACCTTTGGTTCTTAAGTGAAATATCTTAGAAGTAGTCAGATGGATTAAACACTCATTTAAGACGTGGAAAAATTAAATACCCATTAAATATCTTTAGCCTTGAAATAAAATATTATTGAATGGCTCAGATATATTAAAGATTGGTTAAACATTACATTTTAGACCACCGGATTGGGTTAATCCATCTATACCACTTTTAAATATCATTTTTTAATAAAATTATAAAAAAACATAAGAGAGAAAAATGTATATGAAGAAAAAATACAACTTTAAAAACCAATTGAATCATCAGAAAATGTCTGATCCACCATTACACAAAATATCTTTGTCATCCAAAAACTTTTGTTTCAAACACAAAACTGAAAGTACAACAACTTTAGGGCTCGTTCCCTTCGGTTTTTTCCATACCTTCATCTTTCTCTTGTTTTTTCACTTTATCTTCATTATGCTTGGGGCTTTTGGCATCAGTACTTGAACTTTCATCAAGTCCCTCATCGGAATCAGAATCACTTGGTGAAAAAACTCCATGTTTATTACCATATGACATCCTATGGAAAGGTATCTCATCGTATGGTACAAACTTCCACAGAGCTCTAAGGTTCTTTTTTGGAAAGGTATCATGGAATAAAAAGACCATGTCCGCTTTAAAACCCTCATCCCTCTTTTCCATAGAATCCACCACACCGGTAGCATACTTCTCCACACCGGTAGTTGTTTCCAGTTCGGAATATTTGGTCCATATGTCTCCTTAGGCAGTCCCAGTGATCAGTTGATTTTTCTCTTCGCCTAAAGTCTCCACTTTTTGTTGTTCAACTGAAAGGGAATTCTTTAATTCTGATTGGAAGTGTTAAAAAATTAATGAGTAAAAAAAAGAAAACAAAGATTTATAAATAAATTAATATACTATATACTTAGAGTTGCAGATTGCGGA
Source organism: Limnanthes douglasii subsp. nivea (assembly GCA_036936605.1). Lineage (NCBI taxonomy): Eukaryota > Viridiplantae > Streptophyta > Magnoliopsida > Brassicales > Limnanthaceae > Limnanthes > Limnanthes douglasii. Next base: position 176,112,029 of record JAUPFV010000003.1, read on the forward strand.
ATCTAGTAGTTTCCATATAATATAATATGTCCGATGGTAAAACTATTGTGTTTTATTTTTTAGTAATATATATATATATATATAGTATTAATAGCGTATCAACATACATTATTTTATTACGAATATTATGATTCTCGCTATCAGAAAAATATACTTATAGAATAAATAGTTATATTCTTTATCATTGCACGTGAATCGTTGTTTCAATCTTTTAGAAGTTCTCTAAAGAGAGAGATAAGATAGATTACAATTTTTAGAGTTTTGAGGTGAGAGATCTAACCAAACCATTTATATAAATCTCTTAAAATTGGTAAAAGTATTCAAATAGATGAGAGATACAACAAAAAATTAACGGGAAAAGATCTAACAAAACTTGGATGAGATATAACCTAACTCAGTAAAACTAATCAAATTGAAACCATTTCAGATTCTTAAAATTTAAATGATATGCTTTGATGATTCTTTGATTATTTCTTTAAATAATTATAGATAATCCATCTTCCATAAGTAGACAACCTATCTTACTAGGTATTTGGTTTCGAAAGAGATTAATCAAATCGACCTCTTTTACTTTTCTTGGTTTCTCTCTCGTTTTATTTTTTTATCATTTTTAATAAAGTTGTTTTTTCAATTCTGAAACACGCTATTATATAAAAAAATGTCTAACTTACCGAATTTCAAACTGAATTTTCATTACTTGATCTTAAAACATAAATTTTATGTTATAATATACGATTTGAAGTTCAAATTATAATAAAAACAAATAGTGTTTGTTAAGTTGTCATTTTAAGGGTCGTAGCCATATATAAATATTTTTTCTTACGAATAACCCTAACATCTATATAATCACCTACATGATACATATTTTATCGATTTATTTTTATTAAAAATAACTATTTTATCTATTTATTTTTATTAAATATGATCGCCAAAGACATCGATAAAACACGTGCCGAACTATAAATAAAATATGTGACGATGAGTGGAGGCGGCTTTCTGTCGAAACCAATAAGCTATAAGGAAGGATTTGGTCGGATAAGAAGATAGAAAGCATGGGAATCTTGTTCTTTTGAAACTTAGATCTGGAAGACACATTTCACATAATCAAGCATCCATTTTGAGGGATCATAAATAACTCTTTTAGAGAATGAAAAACAAAAATACAAAAATGCAAAAAAAAAACATACAAAGAGCATTTTTTATTCTAAAAAATATTATTAACAAACCGTAAGTCTAGTTAGTCCCTCCAATCAAACCTTTAAGCTTTTGAACCTGCGTGATATCCAAAAATGTTGTTTGTGCAATCAAGTTAGAAGGCAAATCATTTCCAAAGATATTTGTCGGTAAAATCTGGAAACCCGGAGATTCGCTGCTCCAGCTAACAATTCCCGAAGCCGGTGTAGTTCCATTATTCACCACAAAATGCAACAACCCTTTAGGAACAACAAAAGCATCTCCGCCCTGTAGAGTTTTTGTGTAAACTTTGTTAGCAGTACTGGAGACAAATCCGATACTCACCGAGCCTTCTAGCAAAACCACAAACTCTGTACCATGAGGATGTGTGTGCATTGGAAACACACCACCAGCCCCTATATCAAAGCGAGCCATGGCAATGCCAAGACCGTTTAGACCGGGGACTTCTCCGAGTAATGCTAGTCTTACCCCAGCTTTGACAAAATTTGAGGTGTTAGTAACTATGTTAAGACCCGAGGTTGAAAAATCATCTACCGTAACAGTATTGGGATCTTTACAATTGTAACCGCTGGGACCTTGAGGGGCTTTTGTGTCTGCTACGCAGAAATCTTGGACAGTGGCGTAAGAAGTAGAGAAAAACAGAACACAAAAAAAGACTAGCGAGGAGGCAGGAGTGATCATTCTTGTCATACTTGTTTTGTTTTAGTGTTCTCTACTTTGTGTTTTGTGTGATTGTCTGTTGTTCTTGTGTTATTTTATAGAGAAGACATTCATGTATAGACATAGCAACTTATTAGTGCCATTTATTTCCATACGATTTCAGATTATACGTTACAGATTCTTGTTAGGAAAATATATAAATTATTGTTTATGAATTTCATTTTATTTCCAAAATTTGAATGGGCAAACCAACATAAAATCCTACCAACATAAAATCCTATCTTGAATTGTACTCAAATTAAGAATTGTCAAAAGAAGATAAATTCTCTTTGATAAATAAATAGATAAGAAATCCCCTATTTCTCAAACTATCTACTTTATTAATTATTAGTTGTTTTAAATGAAGATCATACTCCTATTATCCGACCAGATATTTGCATTCTTTTTTCGTGAGTGCATAATCACTAAGACGTAGGAGAGTATAATTGGACTAAACTATATCTAATAACCTTATTATCCAAAATGTTAACTCTCTTCTCTCACCTTTATCCCTTTTACTAAGTTTTTTTGTTTTCGTTTCAAAATATATTTATTTCTTTGTTTTCGGATAACCACACCCGATTTTACAATTCACGCAGTAAATTAATTTCTTAATTTATTAAATCGTGGCCGTCCATCACGACATAGTAAAACAAATTATACTTCAAGTTGTGAAGCCTTTGAATATGAGGTCTAGTTTTGGCATTTCTTAATCCAAAAGCAAAACACTATAACTTTTGCTATCTATGTGACTTGGAGACATCTCTCTGGGAGGCGTTCTTGCAGATTAAATTCCACAAGATATGTCAAAAAAACTAGATAATGGAGAACTCAAAGCAAACGAGTAAGTTTCTTTGTTGTATACTTCGTTTATTCAATAGGAATATGGCAAAGGATTTTGTGTTTTCAGTTGTATTATGACCGATTCATCAATTGATATTAGAATCTTTAAATCCCTTTGTGATTGGAAGACTTTTATCTTCTTTTATTTCTCTTTCAAGTTTTTGATATGTGCTAATCAAGCTTAAAGTCATTTGTCGATTTAAAAAACTGGATAATAAAGAACTCAAAATAAAAATGTAAGAAAATTAGGTTTATTTTCCTCTATTCAATAAGAAAATCACAATGCCTTTTAGGTTTCCTGCAGTTTGATGATCTATCCGTCATTTTTAAACTAAATGAACATATAATTTTCTGATAAAAATCTAACTTATGTCACATTTAATCTATTTAACGAGCTACATAATGAAATTCACTGCGAAGCCGTGGAATAGATGTGTCTTGATGATTTTTTTTTTCTTTTTTCCATTTATGAAAAAAAAACAACGTTGGATAATTGAAATAAAAATCATTGTTCTTTCAAGAATATATTTTCAAATTCAATAACACCCATAAAAACATATCAAATTAGAAATAAAAAAATTAATGAGTAAAAAAAGGAAAACAAAGATTTATAAATAAATTAATATACTATATACTTAGAGTTGCAGAGTGAGGAATCTAGTAGTTTCCATATAATATAATATGTTCGACTGTAAAACTATTGTGTTTTATTTTTTAGTAATATATATGTGTATATATATAGTATTAATCGCGTATCAACATACATTATTTTATTGTGAATATTATGATTCTCGCTATCAGAAAATTATAATTATAGAATAAATAGTTATATTCTTTATTAATAGTTGTTTCAATCTTTTAGAAGTTCGCTAAGGAGAGGGATGAGATAGATTACAATTTTTAGAGTTTTATGATGAGAGATCTAACCAAACTATTTATATAAATCTCTTAAAATTGGTAAAAATATTCAAATAGATGAGAGATACAACAAAAAATTAACGGAAAAAGATCTAACAAAACTTGGATGAGATTAACCTAACTCAGTAAAACTAATCAAATTGAAACCATTTCAGATTCTCAAAATTTAAATGATATACTTTGATGATTCTCTGATTATTTCTTTAAATAATTATGGACAATCCATCTTCCATAAGTAGACAGCCTATCTTACTAGTTATTTGGTTTCGAAAGAGAATAATCATGGTGCGATGATGATGTGACTGGACTACCAGCCGAGGTGATCTGCCATAAGTTATCGGTCTGATATGATGTGGGACCATTAGTACAAATAATGAGGAATTTTTCCAAATAAAAATTTGATGTTATAGTGCAAGAGGTTGATCGGTTAACCAAAATTGGGCATATCAAAGAATCTCAATACCCTTTGTGGACAGCTAATCCCGTTTTAATCAAGAAAAAATATAAAAAATAGCGCATGTGTATTGACTTCACCGATCTTAATAGAGCATGTCCTAAAGATATTTTTTCAGTTCCGCGCATAGATCATCTAGTGGATTCTACATCACGTAACAAGTTATCCTTTATGGATCCTTTTTCAGAGTATATCAGATACAGGTGGATCTGAATGATCAAGATCATATTATCTTTATTACTGATAGAGGGCTTCATTGCTATAAGGTGATGCCATCTGGGTTGAAGAATGTTGTAGCTACTTATCAACGGTTGGTAAATAAAACATTTGCTAACCAAATTGGCAGAAATATGGAAGTATATATAGATGACATGATGGTGAACACCTCGAGGAAGAAGATCACATAACTGATCTTCAAGAAACTTTATCTAACTTAGACACTATCAACTTGAAGTTGAACCCTGAAAATGTACTTTTGGAGTCCGAACTGGAAAGTTTCTTGGATATGTCGTAAGTTAAAAATGGATTCAGGCCGATCCAGATTAGTTGAATGCTTTATTAGTCATGGATCCCGCTCGGATTACCAAAGAATTCCAGAAAATAATCGAGCGGTTGGATGCTTCACCTAATACATTGTTCAAACCCATTCAATGATATAAACTTTATATATTTAGTTGTATCAGAGTATGCAGTAGCTGTTGTGTGAGTAAAGGAAGTGGATAATTACCCCCGTCTGGTGTATTACATAAGTAAGAGTTTATTGGAAGCTGAGAAAATGTATTTGAAATTAGAGAAATTAGCCCTAGAATTGGTGATAGCGACCATGAAAATGAGGCCATATTTTCAAGCACATTCGATCACGGTTCGAACATCTTTTCTTTTAAAGAATGTTCTACAAAAAGCTGTCATATCAGGGAGAATGACTAAGTGGTCAGTCGAGCTTGGAGACTATGATATTGATTTGGCACCCCAAACTGCAATCAAGGGTCAAGCTATAGTTGATTTCCTGATATAATTTCATATTAAATGGTCATGCGAAGAAGCTTAAGAAAAAAATGTTAAGAAAGAGTAGGTAATCTGAACAAACGGTGGGTCTCATGGTGGGATATGGAGCTGGAATTTGTCTAACATCCCCTTGTAGTGACATTATGTACCAAGCTATATGTTTTGGTTTTATGGCATCCAATAATGAATCAGAATATGAACCAGTTATAGCTGGTTTACGATTGGCTCAATTATATGGAGCAAAGAGGGTCTGGTTACTAAGTGATTCTCAGTTACTTATTCATCAGGCTCAGGGGCAATCTGAAACTAAAAACGATCAGTTGATGAAGTATCTGCAAGTGTTGAAGGAAGTAGCCATAATTTTTAAAAGCTTCTGGTATGAGCATGTCCCTAGGTATGAGCATACTATGGCAGATTCCTTAGCTACCATCGCCTACTCTGAAGTGTACCCATGGATCCTTATGCAAGAATGTCCATCCATAGGCTCAGGTCAAGGAAAAGAGGGCGGAGTTGAAGAAAATATGAACATATCTGGCATACAATCCAAAAATTGGAGGTACGAAATACAACAATTTATTACTGATATAGTTCTACCTTCAAATAAATTTTGGCTAAAAAATTGAAGCACAAAGCTCGTGGTTTCCTGGTGTTAAGAGAAATTATTTACAAAAAATATTTTACCACGTCTCTTATACATTGACGACGGTTTGAAGAGTCCCAAAATATTCTATATGAATTACATGATGGAGAAGGGTCAGTGCATTGTGGTTATACAGCTTTAACCATGAGAGTTTTGTTAGATGGATACTACTGGCCTACTATAAAGGCAGATGCCAAAGATATGGTCATAATATGTGATCTTTTCCAGAAATATGGGAATGATATCCATGTGCCAGCACTTCCAATGGATTCAATATCTGAGCCCATACCTTTTGATAGATGGGGTTTGGAATTAATTGGACCTCTTCATATGGCCTCCGGAGGGTATCAAACGATAAACGTGGCAATAGACTATTTCTCTAAATATATCGAAGCTGCCCCACTAGTTGGAACCACCTCTAAGACAGTTATGTAATTTATCATATCTAACATATATTTTCAATTCGGAATTCCTCAGCATATTACTACAGACAATGGGCCACATTTTGACAATAAAAACATGGAAACGTTTTGCACTTCCAGAGGAATTCAATATTTCTTTTCTTCTCCTTTCCATCCTCAGGAAAATGGGCAGGTTGAAGTTTCTAATCGGACAATTTTAACAGGGTTAAAAAATAATCTTGAAGGAGGTGCAGGGAAATGGCTAAGGTATTTGCAAGAAGTATTGTGGGCTTACCGAACTACTCCTTATACAGCTACTCAAGAATCACCTTTTTCGTTTGTGTATGGGATATATGCATTCATACATATAGAAGCTACTTTGTCCTCATTCTAGATACAAAACTATTCCGAACAAAGTAACGATATGATAGTAAGGAATCAGTTGGATTTGTTTGAAAAAAGAAGAGTAAAGAAACATTTGAGAGCAGCACACTACTAAGGTTTGATGAGAAGTAGGTTTGCATCTAAAGTAACAAAAATATTTCCAAATAGGGACAAAGAGTTGAGGAAAGTATTTTTACATACCAAAGAGAAAAGATTTGGGAACCTAGATGAAATGGGAAGGCCCATACATGGTACGTGAAAGAATCAAGCGAGGAACATATAGACTTGAAGACAAAGAAGGCGATATGTTGAAACACCCATGGAACATTGAGCATCTCAGGTTATACTTAGAATAAAAATTTCTTATAAATATTTACTTTGTCATACTTTTATGTAAATATTTAGAGGCATGCTCTTTCCTACCCTAGTGGCGCGGGGCGGTTTTAATGAGGTGTCCAGATTTAAATGAATATTATTTTATGCATTTTTAAAGAATCATAGTAGATACAAAGAGATCGGATGAATTAAACACCTATTAAACACCTTCGGCCTTTAAATGAAATATCTTTGAAGTGATCGGATGAATTAAACACCTATTAAACACCTTTGGTTCTTAAGTGAAATATCTTAGAAGTAGTCAGATGGATTAAACACTCATTTAAGACGTGGAAAAATTAAATACCCATTAAATATCTTTAGCCTTGAAATAAAATATTATTGAATGGCTCAGATATATTAAAGATTGGTTAAACATTACATTTTAGACCACCGGATTGGGTTAATCCATCTATACCACTTTTAAATATCATTTTTTAATAAAATTATAAAAAAACATAAGAGAGAAAAATGTATATGAAGAAAAAATACAACTTTAAAAACCAATTGAATCATCAGAAAATGTCTGATCCACCATTACACAAAATATCTTTGTCATCCAAAAACTTTTGTTTCAAACACAAAACTGAAAGTACAACAACTTTAGGGCTCGTTCCCTTCGGTTTTTTCCATACCTTCATCTTTCTCTTGTTTTTTCACTTTATCTTCATTATGCTTGGGGCTTTTGGCATCAGTACTTGAACTTTCATCAAGTCCCTCATCGGAATCAGAATCACTTGGTGAAAAAACTCCATGTTTATTACCATATGGCATCCTATGGAAAGGTATCTCATCGTATGGTACAAACTTCCACAGAGCTCTAAGGTTCTTTTTTGGAAAGGTATCATGGAATAAAAAGACCATGTCCGCTTTAAAACCCTCATCCCTCTTTTCCATAGAATCCACCACACCGGTAGCATACTTCTCCACACCGGTAGTTGTTTCCAGTTCGGAATATTTGGTCCATATGTCTCCTTAGGCAGTCCCAGTGATCAGTTGATTTTTCTCTTCGCCTAAAGTCTCCACTTTTTGTTGTTCAACTGAAAGGGAATTCTTTAATTCCGATTGGAAGTGTTAAAAAATTAATGAGTAAAAAAAAGAAAACAAAGATTTATAAATAAATTAATATACTATATACTTAGAGTTGCAGATTGCGGAATCTAGTAGTTTCCATATAATATAATATGTCCGATGGTAAAACTATTGTGTTTTATTTTTTAGTAATATATATATATATATAGTATTAATAGCGTATCAACATACATTATTTTATTACGAATATTATGATTCTCGCTATCAGAAAAATATACTTATAGAATAAATAGTTATATTCTTTATCATTGCACGTGAATCGTTGTTTCAATCTTTTAGAAGTTCTCTAAAGAGAGAGATAAGATAGATTACAATTTTTAGAGTTTTGAGGTGAGAGATCTAACCAAACCATTTATATAAATCTCTTAAAATTGGTAAAAGTATTCAAATAGATGAGAGATACAACAAAAAATTAACGGGAAAAGATCTAACAAAACTTGGATGAGATATAACCTAACTCAGTAAAACTAATCAAATTGAAACCATTTCAGATTCTTAAAATTTAAATGATATGCTTTGATGATTCTTTGATTATTTCTTTAAATAATTATAGATAATCCATCTTCCATAAGTAGACACCCTATCTTACTAGGTATTTGGTTTCGAAAGAGATTAATCAAATTGACCTCTTTTACTTTTCTTGGTTTCTCTCTCGTTTTATTTTTTTATCATTTTTAATAAAGTTGTTTTTTCAATTCTGAAACACGCTATTATATAAAAAAATGTCTAACTTACCGAATTTCAAACTGAATTTTCATTACTTGATCTTAAAACATAAATTTTATGTTATAATATACGATTTGAAGTTCAAATTATAATAAAAACAAATAGTGTTTGTTAAGTTGTCATTTTAAGGGTCGTAGCCATATATAAATATTTTTTCTTACGAATAACCCTAACATCTATATAATCACCTACATGATACATATTTTATCGATTTATTTTTATTAAAAATAACTATTTTATCTATTTATTTTTATTAAATATGATCGCCAAAGACATCGATAAAACACGTGCCGAACTATAAATAAAATATGTGACGATGAGTGGAGGCGGCTTTCTGTCGAAACCAATAAGCTATAAGGAAGGATTTGGTCGGATAAGAAGATAGAAAGCATGGGAATCTTGTTCTTTTGAAACTTAGATCTGGAAGACACATTTCACATAATCAAGCATCCATTTTGAGGGATCATAAATAACTCTTTTAGAGAATGAAAAACAAAAATACAAAAATGCAAAAAAAAAAACATACAAAGAGCATTTTTTATTCTAAAAAATATTATTAACAAACCGTAAGTCTAGTTAGTCCCTCCAATCAAACCTTTAAGCTTTTGAACCTGCGTGATATCCAAAAATGTTGTTTGTGCAATCAAGTTAGAAGGCAAATCATTTCCAAAGATATTTGTCGGTAAAATCTGGAAACCCGGAGATTCGCTGCTCCAGCTAACAATTCCCGAAGCCGGTGTAGTTCCATTATTCACCACAAAATGCAACAACCCTTTAGGAACAACAAAAGCATCTCCGCCCTGTAGAGTTTTTGTGTAAACTTTGTTAGCAGTACTGGAGACAAATCCGATACTCACCGAGCCTTCTAGCAAAACCACAAACTCTGTACCATGAGGATGTGTGTGCATTGGAAACACACCACCAGCCCCTATATCAAAGCGAGCCATGGCAATGCCAAGACCGTTTAGACCGGGGACTTCTCCGAGTAATGCTAGTCTTACCCCAGCTTTGACAAAATTTGAGGTGTTAGTAACTATGTTAAGACCCGAGGTTGAAAAATCATCTACCGTAACAGTATTGGGATCTTTACAATTGTAACCACTGGGACCTTGAGGGGCTTTTGTGTCTGCTACGCAGAAATCTTGGACAGTGGCGTAAGAAGTAGAGAAAAACAGAACACAAAAAAAGACTAGCGAGGAGGCAGGAGTGATCATTCTTGTCATACTTGTTTTGTTTTAGTGTTCTCTACTTTGTGTTTTGTGTGATTGTCTGTTGTTCTTGTGTTATTTTATAGAGAAGACATTCATGTATAGACATAGCAACTTATTAGTGCCATTTATTTCCATACGATTTCAGATTATACGTTACAGATTCTTGTTAGGAAAATATATAAATTATTGTTTATGAATTTCATTTTATTTCCAAAATTTGAATGGGCAAACCAACATAAAATCCTACCAACATAAAATCCTATCTTGAATTGTGCTCAAATTAAGAATTGTCAAAAGAAGATAAATTCTCTTTGATAAATAAATAGATAAGAAATCCCCTATTTCTCAAACTATCTACTTTATTAATTATTAGTTGTTTTAAATGAAGATCATACTCCTATTATCCGACCAGATATTTGCATTCTTTTTTCGTGAGTGCATAATCACTAAGACGTAGGAGAGTATAATTGGACTAAACTATATCTAATAACCTTATTATCCAAAATGTTAACTCTCTTCTCTCACCTTTATCCCTTTTACTAAGTTTTTTTGTTTTCGTTTCAAAATATATTTATTTCTTTGTTTTCGGATAACCACACCCGATTTTACAATTCACGCAGTAAATTAATTTCTTAATTTATTAAATCGTGGCCGTCCATCACGACATAGTAAAACAAATTATACTTCAAGTTGTGAAGCCTTTGAATATGAGGTCTAGTTTTGGCATTTCTTAATCCAAAAGCAAAACACTATAACTTTTGCTATCTATGTGACTTGGAGACATCTCTCTGGGAGGCGTTCTTGCAGATTAAATTCCACAAGATATGTCAAAAAAACTAGATAATGGAGAACTCAAAGCAAACGAGTAAGTTTCTTTGTTGTATACTTCGTTTATTCAATAGGAATATGGCAAAGGATTTTGTGTTTTCAGTTGTATTATGACCGATTCATCAATTGATATTAGAGTCTGTAAAATCCCTTTGTGATTGGAAGACTTTTATCTTCTTTTATTTCTCTTTCAAGTTTTTGATATGTGCTAATCAAGCTTAAAGTCATTTGTCGATTTAAAAAACTGGATAATAAAGAACTCAAAATAAAAATGTAAGAAAATTAGGTTTATTTTCCTCTATTCAATAAGAAAATCACAATGCCTTTTAGGTTTCCTGCAGTTTGATGATCTATCCGTCATTTTTAAACTAAATGAACATATAATTTTCTGATAAAAATCTAACTTATGTCACATTTAATCTATTTAACGAGCTACATAATGAAATTCACTGCGAAGCCGTGGAATAGATGTGTCTTGATGATTTTTTTTTTCTTTTTTCCATTTATGAAAAAAAAACAACGTTGGATAATTGAAATAAAAATCATTGTTCTTTCAAGAATATATTTTCAAATTCAATAACACCCATAAAAACATATCAAATTAGAAATAAAAAAATTAATGAGTAAAAAAAGGAAAACAAAGATTTATAAATAAATTAATATACTATATACTTAGAGTTGCAGAGTGAGGAATCTAGTAGTTTCCATATAATATAATATGTTCGACTGTAAAACTATTGTGTTTTATTTTTTAGTAATATATATGTGTATATATATAGTATTAATCGCGTATCAACATACATTATTTTATTGTGAATATTATGATTCTCGCCATCAGAAAATTATAATTATAGAATAAATAGTTATATTCTTTATTAATAGTTGTTTCAATCTTTTAGAAGTTCTCTAAGGAGAGAGATGAGATAGATTACAATTTTTAGAGTTTTATGATGAGAGATCTAACCAAACTATTTATATAAATCTCTTAAAATTGGTAAAAATATTCAAATAGATGAGAGATACAACAAAAAATTAACGGAAAAAGATCTAACAAAACTTGGATGAGATTAACCTAACTCAGTAAAACTAATCAAATTGAAACCATTTCAGATTCTCAAAATATAAATGATATACTTTGATGATTCTCTGATTATTTCTTTAAATAATTATGGACAATCCATCTTCCATAAGTAGACAGTCTATCTTACTAGTTATTTGGTTTCGAAAGAGAATAATCATGGTGCGATGATGATGTGACTGGACTACCAGCCGAGGTGATCTGCCATAAGTTATCGGTCTGATATGATGTGGGACCATTAGTACAAATAATGAGGAATTTTTCCAAATAAAAATTTGATGTTATAGTGCAAGAGGTTGATCGGTTAACCAAAATTGGGCATATCAAAGAATCTCAATACCCTTTGTGGACAGCTAATCCCGTTTTAATCAAGAAAAAATATAAAAAATAGCGCATGTGTATTGACTTCACCGATCTTAATAGAGCATGTCCTAAAGATATTTTTTCAGTTCCGCGCATAGATCATCTAGTGGATTCTACATCACGTAACAAGTTATCCTTTATGGATCCTTTTTCAGAGTATATCAGATACAGGTGGATCTGAATGATCAAGATCATATTATCTTTATTACTGATAGAGGGCTTCATTGCTATAAGGTGATGCCATCTGGGTTGAAGAATGTTGTAGCTACTTATCAACGGTTGGTAAATAAAACATTTGCTAACCAAATTGGCAGAAATATGGAAGTATATATAGATGACATGATGGTGAACACCTCGAGGAAGAAGATCACATAACTGATCTTCAAGAAACTTTATCTAACTTAGACACTATCAACTTGAAGTTGAACCCTGAAAATGTACTTTTGGAGTCCGAACTGGAAAGTTTCTTGGATATGTCGTAAGTTAAAAATGGATTCAGGCCGATCCAGATTAGTTGAATGCTTTATTAGTCATGGATCCCGCTCGGATTACCAAAGAATTCCAGAAAATAATCGAGCGGTTGGATGCTTCACCTAATACATTGTTCAAACCCATTCAATGATATAAACTTTATATATTTAGTTGTATCAGAGTATGCAGTAGCTGTTGTGTGAGTAAAGGAAGTGGATAATTACCCCCGTCTGGTGTATTACATAAGTAAGAGTTTATTGGAAGCTGAGAAAATGTATTTGAAATTAGAGAAATTAGCCCTAGAATTGGTGATAGCGACCATGAAAATGAGGCCATATTTTCAAGCACATTCGATCACGGTTCGAACATCTTTTCTTTTAAAGAATGTTCTACAAAAAGCTGTCATATCAGGGAGAATGACTAAGTGGTCAGTCGAGCTTGGAGACTATGATATTGATTTGGCACCCCAAACTGCAATCAAGGGTCAAGCTATAGTTGATTTCCTGATATAATTTCATATTAAATGGTCATGCGAAGAAGCTTAAGAAAAAAATGTTAAGAAAGAGTAGGTAATCTGAACAAACGGTGGGTCTCATGGTGGGATATGGAGCTGGAATTTGTCTAACATCCCCTTGTAGTGACATTATGTACCAAGCTATATGTTTTGGTTTTATGGCATCCAATAATGAATCAGAATATGAACCAGTTATAGCTGGTTTACGATTGGCTCAATTATATGGAGCAAAGAGGGTCTGGTTACTAAGTGATTCTCAGTTACTTATTCATCAGGCTCAGGGGCAATCTGAAACTAAAAACGATCAGTTGATGAAGTATCTGCAAGTGTTGAAGGAAGTAGCCATAATTTTTAAAAGCTTCTGGTATGAGCATGTCCCTAGGTATGAGCATACTATGGCAGATTCCTTAGCTACCATCGTCTACTCTGAAGTGTACCCATGGATCCTTATGCAAGAATGTCCATCCATAGGCTCAGGTCAAGGAAAAGAGGGCGGAGTTGAAGAAAATATGAACATATCTGGCATACAATCCAAAAATTGGAGGTACGAAATACAACAATTTATTACTGATATAGTTCTACCTTCAAATAAATTTTGGCTAAAAAATTGAAGCACAAAGCTCGTGGTTTCCTGGTGTTAAGAGAAATTATTTACAAAAAATATTTTACCACGTCTCTTATACATTGACGACGGTTTGAAGAGTCCCAAAATATTCTATATGAATTACATGATGGAGAAGGGTCAGTGCATTGTGGTTATACAGCTTTAACCATGAGAGTTTTGTTAGATGGATACTACTGGCCTACTATAAAGGCAGATGCCAAAGATATGGTCATAATATGTGATCTTTTCCAGAAATATGGGAATGAAATCCATGTGCCAGCACTTCCCATGGATTCAATATCTGAGCCCATACCTTTTGATAGATGGGGTTTGGAATTAATTGGACCTCTTCATATGGCCTCCGGAGGGTATCAAACGATAAACGTGGCAATAGACTATTTCTCTAAATATATCGAAGCTGCCCCACTAGTTGGAACCACCTCTAAGACAGTTATGTAATTTATCATATCTAACATATATTTTCAATTCGGAATTCCTCAGCATATTACTACAGACAATGGGCCACATTTTGACAATAAAAACATGGAAACGTTTTGCACTTCCAGAGGAATTCAATATTTCTTTTCTTCTCCTTTCCATCCTCAGGAAAATGGGCAGGTTGAAGTTTCTAATCGGACAATTTTAACAGGGTTAAAAAATAATCTTGAAGGAGGTGCAGGGAAATGGCTAAGGTATTTGCAAGAAGTATTGTGGGCTTACCGAACTACTCCTTATACAGCTACTCAAGAATCACCTTTTTCGTTTGTGTATGGGATATATGCATTCATACATATAGAAGCTACTTTGTCCTCATTCTAGATACAAAACTATTCCGAACAAAGTAACGATATGATAGTAAGGAATCAGTTGGATTTGTTTGAAAAAAGAAGAGTAAAGAAACATTTGAGAGCAGCACACTACTAAGGTTTGATGAGAAGTAGGTTTGCATCTAAAGTAACAAAAATATTTCCAAATAGGGACAAAGAGTTGAGGAAAGTATTTTTACATACCAAAGAGAAAAGATTTGGGAACCTAGATGAAATGGGAAGGCCCATACATGGTACGTGAAAGAATCAAGCGAGGAACATATAGACTTGAAGACAAAGAAGGCGATATGTTGAAACACCCATGGAACATTGAGCATCTCAGGTTATACTTAGAATAAAAATTTCTTATAAATATTTACTTTGTCATACTTTTATGTAAATATTTAGAGGCATGCTCTTTCCTACCCTAGTGGCGCGGGGCGGTTTTAATGAGGTGTCCAGATTTAAATGAATATTATTTTATGCATTTTTAAAGAATCATAGTAGATACAAAGAGATCGGATGAATTAAACACCTATTAAACACCTTCGGCCTTTAAATGAAATATCTTTGAAGTGATCGGATGAATTAAACACCTATTAAACACCTTTGGTTCTTAAGTGAAATATCTTAGAAGTAGTCAGATGGATTAAACACTCATTTAAGACGTGGAAAAATTAAATACCCATTAAATATCTTTAGCCTTGAAATAAAATATTATTGAATGGCTCAGATATATTAAAGATTGGTTAAACATTACATTTTAGACCACCGGATTGGGTTAATCCATCTATACCACTTTTAAATATCATTTTTTAATAAAATTATAAAAAAACATAAGAGAGAAAAATGCATATGAAGAAAAAATACAACTTTAAAAACCAATTGAATCATCAGAAAATGTCTGATCCACCATTACACAAAATATCTTTGTCATCCAAAAACTTTTGTTTCAAACACAAAACTGAAAGTACAACAACTTTAGGGCTCGTTCCCTTCGGTTTTTTCCATACCTTCATCTTTCTCTTGTTTTTTCACTTTATCTTCATTATGCTTGGGGCTTTTGGCATCAGTACTTGAACTTTCATCAAGTCCCTCATCGGAATCAGAATCACTTGGTGAAAAAACTCCATGTTTATTACCATATGGCATCCTATGGAAAGGTATCTCATCGTATGGTACAAACTTCCACAGAGCTCTAAGGTTCTTTTTTGGAAAGGTATCATGGAATAAAAAGACCATGTCCGCTTTAAAACCCTCATCCCTCTTTTCCATAGAATCCACCACACCGGTAGCATACTTCTCCACACCGGTAGTTGTTTCCAGTTCGGAATATTTGGTCCATATGTCTCCTTAGGCAGTCCCAGTGATCAGTTGATTTTTCTCTTCGCCTAAAGTCTCCACTTTTTGTTGTTCAACTGAAAGGGAATTCTTTAATTCTGATTGGAAGTGTTAAAAAATTAATGAGTAAAAAAAAGAAAACAAAGATTTATAAATAAATTAATATACTATATACTTAGAGTTGCAGATTGCGGAATCTAGTAGTTTCCATATAATATAATATGTCCGATGGTAAAACTATTGTGTTTTATTTTTTAGTAATATATATATATATATAGTATTAATAGCGTATCAACATACATTATTTTATTACGAATATTATGATTCTCGCTATCAGAAAAATATACTTATAGAATAAATAGTTATATTCTTTATCATTGCACGTGAATCGTTGTTTCAATCTTTTAGAAGTTCTCTAAAGAGAGAGATAAGATAGATTACAATTTTTAGAGTTTTGAGGTGAGAGATCTAACCAAACCATTTATATAAATCTCTTAAAATTGGTAAAAGTATTCAAATAGATGAGAGATACAACAAAAAATTAACGGGAAAAGATCTAACAAAACTTGGATGAGATATAACCTAACTCAGTAAAACTAATCAAATTGAAACCATTTCAGATTCTTAAAATTTAAATGATATGCTTTGATGATTCTTTGATTATTTCTTTAAATAATTATAGATAATCCATCTTCCATAAGTAGACACCCTATCTTACTAGGTATTTGGTTTCGAAAGAGATTAATCAAATTGACCTCTTTTACTTTTCTTGGTTTCTCTCTCGTTTTATTTTTTTATCATTTTTAATAAAGTTGTTTTTTCAATTCTGAAACACGCTATTATATAAAAAAATGTCTAACTTACCGAATTTCAAACTGAATTTTCATTACTTGATCTTAAAACATAAATTTTATGTTATAATATACGATTTGAAGTTCAAATTATAATAAAAACAAATAGTGTTTGTTAAGTTGTCATTTTAAGGGTCGTAGCCATATATAAATATTTTTTCTTACGAATAACCCTAACATCTATATAATCACCTACATGATACATATTTTATCGATTTATTTTTATTAAAAATAACTATTTTATCTATTTATTTTTATTAAATATGATCGCCAAAGACATCGATAAAACACGTGCCGAACTATAAATAAAATATGTGACGATGAGTGGAGGCGGCTTTCTGTCGAAACCAATAAGCTATAAGGAAGGATTTGGTCGGATAAGAAGATAGAAAGCATGGGAATCTTGTTCTTTTGAAACTTAGATCTGGAAGACACATTTCACATAATCAAGCATCCATTTTGAGGGATCATAAATAACTCTTTTAGAGAATGAAAAACAAAAATACAAAAATGCAAAAAAAAAAACATACAAAGAGCATTTTTTATTCTAAAAAATATTATTAACAAACCGTAAGTCTAGTTAGTCCCTCCAATCAAACCTTTAAGCTTTTGAACCTGCGTGATATCCAAAAATGTTGTTTGTGCAATCAAGTTAGAAGGCAAATCATTTCCAAAGATATTTGTCGGTAAAATCTGGAAACCCGGAGATTCGCTGCTCCAGCTAACAATTCCCGAAGCCGGTGTAGTTCCATTATTCACCACAAAATGCAACAACCCTTTAGGAACAACAAAAGCATCTCCGCCCTGTAGAGTTTTTGTGTAAACTTTGTTAGCAGTACTGGAGACAAATCCGATACTCACCGAGCCTTCTAGCAAAACCACAAACTCTGTACCATGAGGATGTGTGTGCATCGGAAACACACCACCAGCCCCTATATCAAAACGAGCCATGGCAATGCCAAGACCGTTTAGACCGGGGACTTCTCCGAGTAATGCTAGTCTTACCCCAGCTTTGACAAAATTTGAGGTGTTAGTAACTATGTTAAGACCCGAGGTTGAAAAATCATCTACCGTAACAGTATTGGGATCTTTACAATTGTAACCGCTGGGACCTTGAGGGGCTTTTGTGTCTGCTACGCAGAAATCTTGGACAGTGGCGTAAGAAGTAGAGAAAAACAGAACACAAAAAAAGACTAGCGAGGAGGCAGGAGTGATCATTCTTGTCATACTTGTTTTGTTTTAGTGTTCTCTACTTTGTGTTTTGTGTGATTGTCTGTTGTTCTTGTGTTATTTTATAGAGAAGACATTCATGCATAGACATAGCAACTTATTAGTGCCATTTATTTCCATACGATTTCAGATTATACGTTACAGATTCTTGTTAGGAAAATATATAAATTATTGTTTATGAATTTCATTTTATTTCCAAAATTTGAATGGGCAAACCAACATAAAATCCTATCTTGAATTGTGCTCAAATTAAGAATTGTCAAAAGAACATAAATTCTCTTTGATAAATAAATAGATAAGAAATCCCCTATTTCTCAAACTATCTACTTTATTAATTATTAGTTGTTTTAAATGAAGATCATACTCCTATTATTCGACCAGATATTTGCATTCTTTTTTGGTGAGTGCATAATCACTAAGACGTAGGAGAAGACGTAGGAGAGTATAATTGGACTAAACTATATCTAATAACCTTATTATCCAAAATGTTAACTCTCTTCTCTCACCTTTATCCCTTTTACTAAGTTTTTTTGTTTTCGTTTCAAAATATATTTATTTCTTTGTTTTCGGATAACCACACGCGATTTTACAATTCACACATTAAATTAATTTCTTAATTTATCAAATTGTGGTCGTCCATCACGACATAGTAAAACAAATTATACTTCAAGTTGTGAAGCCTTTGAATATGAGGTCTAGTTTTGGCATTTCTTAATCCAAAAACAAAACACTATAACTTTTGCTATCTATGTGACTTGGAGACATCTCTCTGGGAGGCGTTCTTGCAGATTAAATTCCACAAGATATGTCAAAAAAACTAGATAATGGAGAACTCAAAGCAAACGAGTAAGTTTATTTGTTGTATACTTCGTTTATTCAATAGGAATATGGCAAAGGATTTTGTGTTTTCAGTTGTATTATGACCGATTCATCAATTGATATTAGAGTCTGTAAAATCCCTTTGTGATTGGAAGACTTTTATCTTCTTTTATTTCTCTTTCAAGTTTTTGATATGTGCTAATCAAGCTTAAAGTCATTTGTCGATTTAAAAAACTGGATAATAAAGAACTCAAAATAAAAATGTAAGAAAATTAGGTTTATTTTCCTCTATTCAATAAGAAAATCACAATGCCTTTTAGGTTTCCTGCAGTTTGATGATCTATCCGTCATTTTTAAACTAAATGAACATATAATTTTCTGATAAAAATCTAACTTATGTCACATTTAATCTATTTAACGAGCTACATAATGAAATTCACTGCGAAGCCGTGGAATAGATGTGTCTTGATGATTTTTTTTTTCTTTTTTCCATTTATGAAAAAAAAAACAACGTTGGATAATTGAAATAAAAATCATTGTTCTTTCAAGAATATATTTTCAAATTCAATAACACCCATAAAAACATATCAAATTAGAAATAAAAAAATTAATGAGTAAAAAAAGGAAAACAAAGATTTATAAACAAATTAATATACTATATACTTAGAGTTGCAGAGTGAGGAATCTAGTAGTTTCCATATAATATAATATGTTCGACTGTAAAACTATTGTGTTTTATTTTTTAGTAATATATATGTGTATATATATAGTATTAATCGTGTATCAACATACATTATTTTATTATGAATATTATGATTCTCGCTATCAGAAAATTATAATTATAGAATAAATAGTTATATTCTTTATTAATAGTTGTTTCAATCTTTTAGAAGTTCTCTAAGGAGAGAGATGAGATAGATTACAATTTTTAGAGTTTTATGATGAGAGATCTAACCAAACTATTTATATAAATCTCTTAAAATTGGTAAAAATATTCAAATAGATGAGAGATACAACAAAAAATTAACGGAAAAAGATCTAACAAAACTTGGATGAGATTAACCTAACTCAGTAAAACTAATCAAATTGAAACCATTTCAGATTCTCAAAATTTAAATGATATACTTTGATGATTCTCTGATTATTTCTTTAAATAATTATGGACAATCCATCTTCCATAAGTAGACAGCCTATCTTACTAGATATTTGGTTTCGAAAGAGAATAATCATGGTGCGATGATGATGTGACTGGACTACCAGCCGAGGTGATCTGCCATAAGTTATCGGTCTGATATGATGTGGGACCATTAGTACAAATAATGAGGAATTTTTCCAAATAAAAATTTGATGTTATAGTGCAACAGGTTGATCGGTTAACCAAAATTGGGCATATCAAAGAATCTCAATACCCTTTGTGGACAGCTAATCCCGTTTTAATCAAGAAAAAATATAAAAAATAGCGCATGTGTATTGACTTCACCGATCTTAATAGAGCATGTCCTAAAGATATTTTTTCAGTTCCGCGCATAGATCATCTAGTGGATTCTACATCACGTAACAAGTTATCCTTTATGGATCCTTTTTCAGAGTATATCAGATACAGGTGGATCTGAATGATCAAGATCATATTATCTTTATTACTGATAGAGGGCTTCATTGCTATAAGGTGATGCCATCTGGGTTGAAGAATGTTGTAGCTACTTATCAACGGTTGGTAAATAAAACATTTGCTAACCAAATTGGCAGAAATATGGAAGTATATATAGATGACATGATGGTGAACACCTCGATGAAGAAGATCACATAACTGATCTTCAAGAAAATTTATCTAACTTAGACACTATCAACTTGAAGTTGAACCCTGAAAATGTACTTTTGGAGTCCGAACTGGAAAGTTTCTTGGATATGTCGTAAGTTAAAAATGGATTCAGGCCGATCCAGATTAGTTGAATGCTTTATTAGTCATGGATCCCGCTCGGATTACCAAAGAATTCCAGAAAATAATCGAGCGGTTGGATGCTTCACCTAATACATTGTTCAAACCCATTCAATGATATAAACTTTATATATTTAGTTGTATCAGAGTATGCAGTAGCTGTTGTGTGAGTAAAGGAAGTGGATAATTACCCCCGTCTGGTGTATTACATAAGTAAGAGTTTATTGGAAGCTGAGAAAATGTATTTGAAATTAGAGAAATTAGCCCTAGAATTGGTGATAGCGACCATGAAAATGAGGCCATATTTTCAAGCACATTCGATCACGGTTCGAACATCTTTTCTTTTAAAGAATGTTCTACAAAAAGCTGTCATATCAGGGAGAATGACTAAGTGGTCAGTCGAGCTTGGAGACTATGATATTGATTTGGCACCCCAAACTGCAATCAAGGGTCAAGCTATAGTTGATTTCCTGATATAATTTCATATTAAATGGTCATGCGAAGAAGCTTAAGAAAAAAATGTTAAGAAAGAGTAGGTAATCTGAACAAACGGTGGGTCTCATGGTGGGATATGGAGCTGGAATTTGTCTAACATCCCCTTGTAGTGACATTATGTACCAAGCTATATGTTTTGGTTTTATGGCATCCAATAATGAATCAGAATATGAACCAGTTATAGCTGGTTTACGATTGGCTCAATTATATGGAGCAAAGAGGGTCTGGTTACTAAGTGATTCTCAGTTACTTATTCATCAGGCTCAGGGGCAATCTGAAACTAAAAACGATCAGTTGATGAAGTATCTGCAAGTGTTGAAGGAAGTAGCCATAATTTTTAAAAGCTTCTGGTATGAGCATGTCCCTAGGTATGAGCATACTATGGCAGATTCCTTAGCTACCATCGCCTACTCTGAAGTGTACCCATGGATCCTTATGCAAGAATGTCCATCCATAGGCTCAGGTCAAGGAAAAGAGGGCGGAGTTGAAGAAAATATGAACATATCTGGCATACAATCCAAAAATTGGAGGTACGAAATACAACAATTTATTACTGATATAGTTCTACCTTCAAATAAATTTTGGCTAAAAAATTGAAGTACAAAGCTCGTGGTTTCCTGGTGTTAAGAGAAATTATTTACAAAAAATATTTTACCACGTCTCTTATACATTGACGACGGTTTGAAGAGTCCCAAAATATTCTATATGAATTACATGATGGAGAAGGGTCAGTGCATTGTGGTTATACAGCTTTAACCATGAGAGTTTTGTTAGATGGATACTACTAGCCTACTATAAAGGCAGATGCCAAAGATATGGTCATAATATGTGATCTTTTCCAGAAATATGGGAATGAAATCCATGTGCCAGCACTTCCCATGGATTTAATATCTGAGCCCATACCTTTTGATAGATGGGGTTTGGAATTAATTGGACCTCTTCATATGGCCTCCGGAGGGTATCAAACGATAAACGTGGCAATAGACTATTTCTCTAAATATATCGAAGCTGCCCCACTAGTTGGAACCACCTCTAAGACAGTTATGTAATTTATCATATCTAACATATATTTTCAATTCGGAATTCCTCAGCATATTACTACAGACAATGGGCCACATTTTGACAATAAAAACATGGAAACGTTTTGCACTTCCAGAGGAATTCAATATTTCTTTTCTTCTCCTTTCCATCCTCAGGAAAATGGGCAGGTTGAAGTTTCTAATCGGACAATTTTAACAGGGTTAAAAAATAATCTTGAAGGAGGTGCAGGGAAATGGCTAAGGTATTTGCAAGAAGTATTGTGGGCTTACCGAACTACTCCTTATACAGCTACTCAAGAATCACCTTTTTCGTTTGTGTATGGGATAGATGCATTCATACATATAGAAGCTACTTTGTCCTCATTCTAGATACAAAACTATTCCGAACAAAGTAACGATATGATAGTAAGGAATCAGTAGGATTTGTTTGAAAAAAGAAGAGTAAAGAAACATTTGAGAGCAGCACACTACTAAGGTTTGATGAGAAGTAGGTTTGCATCTAAAGTAAAAAAAATATTTCCAAATAGGGACAAAGAGTTGAGGAAAGTATTTTTACATACCAAAGAGAAAAGATTTGGGAACCTAGATGAAATGGGAAGGCCCATACATGGTACGTGAAAGAATCAAGCGAGGAACATATAGACTTGAAGACAAAGAAGGCGATATGTTGAAACACCCATGGAACATTGAGCATCTCAGGTTATACTTAGAATAAAAATTTCTTATAAATATTTACTTTGTCATACTTTTATGTAAATATTTAGAGGCATGCTCTTTCCTACCCTAGTGGCGCGGGGCGGTTTTAATGAGGTGTCCAGATTTAAATGAATATTATTTTATGCATTTTTAAAGAATCATAGTAGATACAAAGAGATCGGATGAATTAAACACCTATTAAACACCTTCGGCCTTTAAATGAAATATCTTTGAAGTGATCGGATGAATTAAACACCTATTAAACACCTTTGGTTCTTAAGTGAAATATCTTAGAAGTAGTCAGATGGATTAAACACTCATTTAAGACGTGGAAAAATTAAATACCCATTAAATATCTTTAGCCTTGAAATAAAATATTATTGAATGGCTCAGATATATTAAAGATTGGTTAAACATTACATTTTAGACCACCGGATTGGGTTAATCCATCTATACCACTTTTAAATATCATTTTTTAATAAAATTATAAAAAAACATAAGAGAGAAAAATGTATATGAAGAAAAAATACAACTTTAAAAACCAATTGAATCATCAGAAAATGTCTGATCCACCATTACACAAAATATCTTTGTCATCCAAAAACTTTTGTTTCAAACACAAAACTGAAAGTACAACAACATTAGGGCTTGTTCCCTTCGGTTTTTTCCATACCTTCATCTTTCTCTTGTTTTTTCACTTTATCTTCATTATGCTTGGGGCTTTTGGCATCAGTACTTGAACTTTCATCAAGTCCCTCATCGGAATCAGAATCACTTGGTGAAAAAACTCCATGTTTATTACCATATGACATCCTATGGAAAGGTATCTCATCGTATGGTACAAACTTCCACAGAGCTCTAAGGTTCTTTTTTGGAAAGGTATCATGGAATAAAAAGACCATGTCCGCTTTAAAACCCTCATCCCTCTTTTCCATAGAATCCACCACACCGGTAGCATACTTCTCCACACCGGTAGTTGTTTCCAGTTCGGAATATTTGGTCCATATGTCTCCTTAGGCAGTCCCAGTGATCAGTTGATTTTTCTCTTCGCCTAAAGTCTCCACTTTTTGTTGTTCAACTGAAAGGGAATTCTTTAATTCTGATTGGAAGTGTTAAAAAATTAATGAGTAAAAAAAAAAAACAAAGATTTATAAATAAATTAATATACTATATACTTAGAGTTGCAGATTGCGGAATCTAGTAGTTTCCATATAATATAATATGTCCGATGGTAAAACTATTGTGTTTTATTTTTTAGTAATATATATATATATATAGTATTAATAGCGTATCAACATACATTATTTTATTACGAATATTATGATTCTCGCTATCAGAAAAATATACTTATAGAATAAATAGTTATATTCTTTATCATTGCACGTGAATCGTTGTTTCAATCTTTTAGAAGTTCTCTAAAGAGAGAGATAAGATAGATTACAATTTTTAGAGTTTTGAGGTGAGAGATCTAACCAAACCATTTATATAAATCTCTTAAAATTGGTAAAAGTATTCAAATAGATGAGAGATACAACAAAAAATTAACGGGAAAAGATCTAACAAAACTTGGATGAGATATAACCTAACTCAGTAAAACTAATCAAATTGAAACCATTTCAGATTCTTAAAATTTAAATGATATGCTTTGATGATTCTTTGATTATTTCTTTAAATAATTATAGATAATCCATCTTCCATAAGTAGACAACCTATCTTACTAGGTATTTGGTTTCGAAAGAGATTAATCAAATTGACCTCTTTTACTTTTCTTGGTTTCTCTCTCGTTTTATTTTTTTATCATATTTAATAAAGTTGTTTTTTCAATTCTGAAACACGCTATTATATAAAAAAATGTCTAACTTACCGAATTTCAAACTGAATTTTCATTACTTGATCTTAAAACATAAATTTTATGTTATAATATACGATTTGAAGTTCAAATTGTAATAAAAACAAATAGTGTTTGTTAAGTTGTCATTTTAAGGGTCGTAGCCATATATAAATATTTTTTCTTACGAATAACCCTAACATCTATATAATCACCTACATGATACATATTTTATCGATTTATTTTTATTAAAAATAACTATTTTATCTATTTATTTTTATTAAATATGATCGCCAAAGACATCGATAAAACACGTGCCGAACTATAAATAAAATATGTGACGATGAGTGGAGGCGGCTTTCTGTCGAAACCAATAAGCTATAAGGAAGGATTTGGTCGGATAAGAAGATAGAAAGCATGGGAATCTTGTTCTTTTGAAACTTAGATCTGGAAGACACATTTCACATAATCAAGCATCCATTTTGAGGGATCATAAATAACTCTTTTAGAGAATGAAAAACAAAAATACAAAAATGCAAAAAAAAAAACATACAAAGAGCCTTTTTTATTCTAAAAAATATTATTAACAAACCGTAAGTCTAGTTAGTCCCTCCAATCAAACCTTTAAGCTTTTGAACCTGCGTGACATCCAAAAATGTTGTTTGTGCAATCAAGTTAGAAGGCAAATCATTTCCAAAGATATTTGTCGGTAAAATCTGGAAACCCGGAGATTCGCTGCTCCAGCTAACAATTCCCGAAGCCGGTGTAGTTCCATTATTCACCACAAAATGCAACAACCCTTTAGGAACAACAAAAGCATCTCCGCCCTGTAGAGTTTTTGTGTAAACTTTGTTAGCAGTACTGGAGACAAATCCGATACTCACCGAGCCTTCTAGCAAAACCACAAACTCTGTACCATGAGGATGTGTGTGCATTGGAAACACACCACCAGCCCCTATATCAAAGCGAGCCATGGCAATGCCAAGACCGTTTAGACCGGGGACTTCTCCGAGTAATGCTAGTCTTACCCCAGCTTTGACAAAATTTGAGGTGTTAGTAACTATGTTAAGACCCGAGGTTGAAAAATCATCTACCGTAACAGTATTGGGATCTTTACAATTGTAACCGCTGGGACCTTGACGGGCTTTTGTGTCTGCTACGCAGAAATCTTGGACAGTGGCGTAAGAAGTAGAGAAAAACAGAACACAAAAAAAGACTAGCGAGGAGGCAGGAGTGATCATTCTTGTCATACTTGTTTTGTTTTAGTGTTCTCTACTTTGTGTTTTGTGTGATTGTCTGTTGTTCTTGTGTTATTTTATAGAGAAGACATTCATGTATAGACATAGCAACTTATTAGTGCCATTTATTTCCATACGATTTCAGATTATACGTTACAGATTCTTGTTAGGAAAATATATAAATTATTGTTTATGAATTTCATTTTATTTCCAAAATTTGAATGGGCAAACCAACATAAAATCCTACCAACATAAAATCCTATCTTGAATTGTGCTCAAATTAAGAATTGTCAAAAGAAGATAAATTCTCTTTGATAAATAAATAGATAAGAAATCCCCTATTTCTCAAACTATCTACTTTATTAATTATTAGTTGTTTTAAATGAAGATCATACTCCTATTATCCGACCAGATATTTGCATTCTTTTTTCGTGAGTGCATAATCACTAAGACGTAGGAGAGTATAATTAGACTAAACTATATCTAATAACCTTATTATCCAAAATGTTAACTCTCTTCTCTCACCTTTATCCCTTTTACTAAGTTTTTTTGTTTTCGTTTCAAAATATATTTATTTCTTTGTTTTCGGATAACCACACCCGATTTTACAATTCACGCAGTAAATTAATTTCTTAATTTATTAAATCGTGGCCGTCCATCACGACATAGTAAAACAAATTATACTTCAAGTTGTGAAGCCTTTGAATATGAGGTCTAGTTTTGGCATTTCTTAATCCAAAAGCAAAACACTATAACTTTTGCTATCTATGTGACTTGGAGACATCTCTCTGGGAGGCGTTCTTGCAGATTAAATTCCACAAGATATGTCAAAAAAACTAGATAATGGAGAACTCAAAGCAAACGAGTAAGTTTCTTTGTTGTATACTTCGTTTATTCAATAGGAATATGGCAAAGGATTTTGTGTTTTCAGTTGTATTATGACCGATTCATCAATTGATATTAGAGTCTGTAAAATCCCTTTGTGATTGGAAGACTTTTATCTTCTTTTATTTCTCTTTCAAGTTTTTGATATGTGCTAATCAAGCTTAAAGTCATTTGTCGATTTAAAAAACTGGATAATAAAGAACTCAAAATAAAAATGTAAGAAAATTAGGTTTATTTTCCTCTATTCAATAAGAAAATCACAATGCCTTTTAGGTTTCCTGCAGTTTGATGATCTATCCGTCATTTTTAAACTAAATGAACATATAATTTTCTGATAAAAATCTAACTTATGTCACATTTAATCTATTTAACGAGCTACATAATGAAATTCACTGCGAAGCCGTGGAATAGATGTGTCTTGATGATTTTTTTTTCTTTTTTCCATTTATGAAAAAAAAAAAGTTGGATAATTGAAATAAAAATCATTGTTCTTTCAAGAATATATTTACAAATTCAATAACACCCATAAAAACATATCAAATTAGAAATAAAAAAATTAATGAGTAAAAAAAGGAAAATAAAGATTTATAAATAAATTAATATACTATATACTTAGAGTTGCAGAGTGAGGAATCTAGTAGTTTCCATATAATATAATATGTTCGACTGTAAAACTATTGTGTTTTATTTTTTAGTAATATATATGTGTATATATATAGTATTAATCGCGTATCAACATACATTATTTTATTGTGAATATTATGATTCTCGCTATCAGAAAATTATAATTATAGAATAAATAGTTATATTCTTTATTAATAGTTGTTTCAATCTTTTAGAAGTTCTCTAAGGAGAGAGATGAGATAGATTACAATTTTTAGAGTTTTATGATGAGAGATCTAACCAAACTATTTATATAAATCTCTTAAAATTGGTAAAAATATTCAAATAGATGAGAGATACAACAAAAAATTAACGGAAAAAGATCTAACAAAACTTGGATGAGATTAACCTAACTCAGTAAAACTAATCAAATTGAAACCATTTCAGATTCTCAAAATTTAAATGATATACTTTGATGATTCTCTGATTATTTCTTTAAATAATTATGGACAATCCATCTTCCATAAGTAGACAGCCTATCTTACTAGATATTTGGTTTCGAAAGAGAATAATCATGGTGCGATGATGATGTGACTGGACTACCAGCCGAGGTGATCTGCCATAAGTTATCGGTCTGATATGATGTGGGACCATTAGTACAAATAATGAGGAATTTTTCCAAATAAAAATTTGATGTTATAGTGCAAGAGGTTGATCGGTTAACCAAAATTGGGCATATCAAAGAATCTCAATACCCTTTGTGGACAGCTAATCCCGTTTTAATCAAGAAAAAATATAAAAAATAGCGCGTGTGTATTGACTTCACCGATCTTAATAGAGCATGTCCTAAAGATATTTTTTCAGTTCCGCGCATAGATCATCTAGTGGATTCTACATCACGTAACAAGTTATCCTTTATGGATCCTTTTTCAGAGTATATCAGATACAGGTGGATCTGAATGATCAAGATCATATTATCTTTATTACTGATAGAGGGCTTCATTGCTATAAGGTGATGCCATCTGGGTTGAAGAATGTTGTAGCTACTTATCAACGGTTGGTAAATAAAACATTTGCTAACCAAATTGGCAGAAATATGGAAGTATATATAGATGACATGATGGTGAACACCTCGAGGAAGAAGATCACATAACTGATCTTCAAGAAAATTTATCTAACTTAGACACTATCAACTTGAAGTTGAACCCTGAAAATGTACTTTTGGAGTCCGAACTGGAAAGTTTCTTGGATATGTCGTAAGTTAAAAATGGATTCAGGCCGATCCAGATTAGTTGAATGCTTTATTAGTCATGGATCCCGCTCGGATTACCAAAGAATTCCAGAAAATAATCGAGCGGTTGGATGCTTCACCTAATACATTGTTCAAACCCATTCAATGATATAAACTTTATATATTTAGTTGTATCAGAGTATGCAGTAGCTGTTGTGTGAGTAAAGGAAGTGGATAATTACCCCCGTCTGGTGTATTACATAAGTAAGAGTTTATTGGAAGCTGAGAAAATGTATTTGAAATTAGAGAAATTAGCCCTAGAATTGGTGATAACGACCATGAAAATGAGGCCATATTTTCAAGCACATTCGATCACGGTTCGAACATCTTTTCTTTTAAAGAATGTTCTACAAAAAGCTGTCATATCAGGGAGAATGACTAAGTGGTCAGTCGAGCTTGGAGACTATGATATTGATTTGGCACCCCAAACTGCAATCAAGGGTCAAGCTATAGTTGATTTCCTGATATAATTTCATATTAAATGGTCATGCGAAGAAGCTTAAGAAAAAAATGTTAAGAAAGAGTAGGTAATCTGAACAAACGGTGGGTCTCATGGTGGGATATGGAGCTGGAATTTGTCTAACATCCCCTTGTAGTGACATTATGTACCAAGCTATATGTTTTGGTTTTATGGCATCAAATAATGAATCAGAATATGAACCAGTTATAGCTGGTTTACGATTGGCTCAATTATATGGAGCAAAGAGGGTCTGGTTACTAAGTGATTCTCAGTTACTTATTCATCAGGCTCAGGGGCAATCTGAAACTAAAAACGATCAGTTGATGAAGTATCTGCAAGTGTTGAAGGAAGTAGCCATAATTTTTAAAAGCTTCTGGTATGAGCATGTCCCTAGGTATGAGCATACTATGGCAGATTCCTTAGCTACCATCGCCTACTCTGAAGTGTACCCATGGATCCTTATGCAAGAATGTCCATCCATAGGCTCAGGTCAAGGAAAAGAGGGCGGAGTTGAAGAAAATATGAACATATCTGGCATACAATCCAAAAATTGGAGGT
The DNA here is from genome assembly GCA_036936605.1 of Limnanthes douglasii subsp. nivea. NCBI lineage: Eukaryota > Viridiplantae > Streptophyta > Magnoliopsida > Brassicales > Limnanthaceae > Limnanthes > Limnanthes douglasii. Next base: position 176,141,906 of record JAUPFV010000003.1, read on the forward strand.
ACGAAATACAACAATTTATTACTGATATAGTTCTACCTTCAAATAAATTTTGGCTAAAAAATTGAAGTACAAACCTCGTGGTTTCCTGGTGTTAAGAGAAATTATTTACAAAAAATATTTTACCACGTCTCTTATACATTGACGACGGTTTGAAGAGTCCCAAAATATTCTATATGAATTACATGATGGAGAAGGGTCAGTGCATTGTGGTTATACAGCTTTAACCATGAGAGTTTTGTTAGATAGATACTACTAGCCTACTATAAAGGCAGATGCCAAAGATATGGTCATAATATGTGATCTTTTCCAGAAATATGGGAATGAAATCCATGTGCCAGCACTTCCAATGGATTCAATATCTGAGCCCATACCTTTTGATAGATGGGGTTTGGAATTAATTGGACCTCTTCATATGGCCTCCGGAGGGTATCAAACGATAAACGTGGCAATAGACTATTTCTCTAAATATATCGAAGCTGCCCCACTAGTTGGAACCACCTCTAAGACAGTTATGTAATTTATCATATCTAACATATATTTTCAATTCGGAATTCCTCAGCATATTACTACAGACAATGGGCCACATTTTGACAATAAAAACATGGAAACGTTTTGCACTTCCAGAGGAATTCAATATTTCTTTTCTTCTCCTTTCCATCCTCAGGAAAATGGGCAGGTTGAAGTTTCTAATCTGACAATTTTAACAGGGTTAAAAAATAATCTTGAAGGAGGTGCAGGGAAATGGCTAAGGTATTTGCAAGAAGTATTGTGGGCTTACCGAACTACTCCTTATACAGCTACTCAAGAATCACCTTTTTCGTTTGTGTATGGGATAGATGCATTCATACATATAGAAGCTACTTTGTCCTCATTCTAGATACAAAACTATTCCGAACAAAGTAACGATATGATAGTAAGGAATCAGTTGGATTTGTTTGAAAAAAGAAGAGTAAAGAAACATTTGAGAGCAGCACACTACTAAGGTTTGATGAGAAGTAGGTTTGCATCTAAAGTAAAAAAAATATTTCCAAATAGGGACAAAGAGTTGAGGAAAGTATTTTTACATACCAAAGAGAAAAGATTTGGGAACCTAGATGAAATGGGAAGGCCCATACATGTAACGTGAAAGAATCAAGCGAGGAACATATAGACTTGAAGACAAAGAAGGCGATATGTTGAAACACCCATGGAACATTGAGCATCTGAGGTTATACTTAGAATAAAAATTTCTTATAAATATTTACTTTGTCATACTTTTATGTAAATATTTAGAGGCATGCTCTTTCCTACCCTAGTGGCGCGGGGCGGTTTTAATGAGGTGTCCAGATTTAAATGAATATTATTTTATGTATTTTTAAAGAATCATAGTAGATACAAAGAGATCGGATGAATTAAACACCTATTAAACACCTTCGGCCTTTAAATGAAATATCTTTGAAGTGATCGGATGAATTAAACACCTATTAAACACCTTTGGTTCTTAAGTGAAATATCTTAGAAGTAGTCAGATGGATTAAACACTCATTTAAGACGTGGAAAAATTAAATACCCATTAAATATCTTTAGCCTTGAAATAAAATATTATTGAATGGCTCAGATATATTAAAGATTGGTTAAACATTACATTTTAGACCACCGGATTGGGTTAATCCATCTATACCACTTTTAAATATCATTTTTTAATAAAATTATAAAAAACATAAGAGAGAAAAATGTATATGAAGAAAAAATACAACTTTAAAAACCAATTGAATCATCAGAAAATGTCTGATCCACCATTACACAAAATATCTTTGTCATCCAAAAACTTTTGTTTCAAACACAAAACTGAAAGTACAACAACTTTAGGGCTCGTTCCCTTCGGTTTTTTCCATACCTTCATCTTTCTCTTGTTTTTTCACTTTATCTTCATTATGCTTGGGGCTTTTGGCATCAGTACTTGAACTTTCATCAAGTCCCTCATCGGAATCAGAATCACTTGGTGAAAAAACTCCATGTTTATTACCATATGACATCCTATGGAAAGGTATCTCATCGTATGGTACAAACTTCCACAGAGCTCTAAGGTTCTTTTTTGGAAAGGTATCATGGAATAAAAAGACCATGTCCGCTTTAAAACCCTCATCCCTCTTTTCCATAGAATCCACCACACCGGTAGCATACTTCTCCACACCGGTAGTTGTTTCCAGTTCGGAATATTTGGTCCATATGTCTCCTTAGGCAGTCCCAGTGATCAGTTGATTTTTCTCTTCGCCTAAAGTCTCCACTTTTTGTTGTTCAACTGAAAGGGAATTCTTTAATTCTGATTGGAAGTGTTAAAAAATTAATGAGTAAAAAAAAGAAAACAAAGATTTATAAATAAATTAATATACTATATACTTAGAGTTGCAGATTGCGGAATCTAGTAGTTTCCATATAATATAATATGTCCGATGGTAAAACTATTGTGTTTTATTTTTTAGTAATATATATATATATATAGTATTAATAGCGTATCAACATACATTATTTTATTACGAATATTATGATTCTCGCTATCAGAAAAATATACTTATAGAATAAATAGTTATATTCTTTATCATTGCACGTGAATCGTTGTTTCAATCTTTTAGAAGTTCTCTAAAGAGAGAGATAAGATAGATTACAATTTTTAGAGTTTTGAGGTGAGAGATCTAACCAAACCATTTATATAAATCTCTTAAAATTGGTAAAAGTATTCAAATAGATGAGAGATACAACAAAAAATTAACGGGAAAAGATCTAACAAAACTTGGATGAGATATAACCTAACTCAGTAAAACTAATCAAATTGAAACCATTTCAGATTCTTAAAATTTAAATGATATGCTTTGATGATTCTTTGATTATTTCTTTAAATAATTATAGATAATCCATCTTCCATAAGTAGACAACCTATCTTACTAGGTATTTGGTTTCGAAAGAGATTAATCAAATTGACCTCTTTTACTTTTCTTGGTTTCTCTCTCGTTTTATTTTTTTATCATTTTTAATAAAGTTGTTTTTTCAATTCTGAAACACGCTATTATATAAAAAAATGTCTAACTTACCGAATTTCAAACTGAATTTTCATTACTTGATCTTAAAACATAAATTTTATGTTATAATATACGATTTGAAGTTCAAATTATAATAAAAACAAATAGTGTTTGTTAAGTTGTCATTTTAAGGGTCGTAGCCATATATAAATATTTTTTCTTACGAATAACCCTAACATCTATATAATCACCTACATGATACATATTTTATCGATTTATTTTTATTAAAAATAACTATTTTATCTATTTATTTTAATTAAATATGATCGCCAAAGACATCGATAAAACACGTGCCGAACTATAAATAAAATATGTGACGATGAGTGGAGGCGGCTTTCTGTCGAAACCAATAAGCTATAAGGAAGGATTTGGTCGGATAAGAAGATAGAAAGCATGGGAATCTTGTTCTTTTGAAACTTAGATCTGGAAGACACATTTCACATAATCAAGCATCCATTTTGAGGGATCATAAATAACTCTTTTAGAGAATGAAAAACAAAAATACAAAAATGCAAAAAAAAAAACATACAAAGAGCATTTTTTATTCTAAAAAATATTATTAACAAACCGTAAGTCTAGTTAGTCCCTCCAATCAAACCTTTAAGCTTTTGAACCTGCGTGATATCCAAAAATGTTGTTTGTGCAATCAAGTTAGAAGGCAAATCATTTCCAAAGATATTTGTCGGTAAAATCTGGAAACCCGGAGATTCGCTGCTCCAGCTAACAATTCCCGAAGCCGGTGTAGTTCCATTATTCACCACAAAATGCAACAACCCTTTAGGAACAACAAAAGCATCTCCGCCCTGTAGAGTTTTTGTGTAAACTTTGTTAGCAGTACTGGAGACAAATCCGATACTCACCGAGCCTTCTAGCAAAACCACAAACTCTGTACCATGAGGATGTGTGTGCATTGGAAACACACCACCAGCCCCTATATCAAAGCGAGCCATGGCAATGCCAAGACCGTTTAGACCGGGGACTTCTCCGAGTAATGCTAGTCTTACCCCAGCTTTGACAAAATTTGAGGTGTTAGTAACTATGTTAAGACCCGAGGTTGAAAAATCATCTACCGTAACAGTATTGGGATCTTTACAATTGTAACCGCTGGGACCTTGAGGGGCTTTTGTGTCTGCTACGCAGAAATCTTGGACAGTGGCGTAAGAAGTAGAGAAAAACAGAACACAAAAAAAGACTAGCGAGGAGGCAGGAGTGATCATTCTTGTCATACTTGTTTTGTTTTAGTGTTCTCTACTTTGTGTTTTGTGTGATTGTCTGTTGTTCTTGTGTTATTTTATAGAGAAGACATTCATGTATAGACATAGCAACTTATTAGTGCCATTTATTTCCATACGATTTCAGATTATACGTTACAGATTCTTGTTAGGAAAATATATAAATTATTGTTTATGAATTTCATTTTATTTCCAAAATTTGAATGGGCAAACCAACATAAAATCCTACCAACATAAAATCCTATCTTGAATTGTGCTCAAATTAAGAATTGTCAAAAGAAGATAAATTCTCTTTGATAAATAAATAGATAAGAAATCCCCTATTTCTCAAACTATCTACTTTATTAATTATTAGTTGTTTTAAATGAAGATCATACTCCTATTATCCGACCAGATATTTGCATTCTTTTTTCGTGAGTGCATAATCACTAAGACGTAGGAGAGTATAATTGGACTAAACTATATCTAATAACCTTATTATCCAAAATGTTAACTCTCTTCTCTCACCTTTATCCCTTTTACTAAGTTTTTTTGTTTTCGTTTCAAAATATATTTATTTCTTTGTTTTCGGATAACCACACCCGATTTTACAATTCACGCAGTAAATTAATTTCTTAATTTATTAAATCGTGGCCGTCCATCACGACATAGTAAAACAAATTATACTTCAAGTTGTGAAGCCTTTGAATATGAGGTCTAGTTTTGGCATTTCTTAATCCAAAAGCAAAACACTATAACTTTTGCTATCTATGTGACTTGGAGACATCTCTCTGGGAGGCGTTCTTGCAGATTAAATTCCACAAGATATGTCAAAAAAACTAGATAATGGAGAACTCAAAGCAAACGAGTAAGTTTATTTGTTGTATACTTCGTTTATTCAATAGGAATATGGCAAAGGATTTTGTGTTTTCAGTTGTATTATGACCGATTCATCAATTGATATTAGAGTCTGTAAAATCCCTTTGTGATTGGAAGACTTTTATCTTCTTTTATTTCTCTTTCAAGTTTTTGATATGTGCTAATCAAGCTTAAAGTCATTTGTCGATTTAAAAAACTGGATAATAAAGAACTCAAAATAAAAATGTAAGAAAATTAGGTTTATTTTCCTCTATTCAATAAGAAAATCACAATGCCTTTTAGGTTTCCTGCAGTTTGATGATCTATCCGTCATTTTTAAACTAAATGAACATATAATTTTCTGATAAAAATCTAACTTATGTCACATTTAATCTATTTAACGAGCTACATAATGAAATTCACTGCGAAGCCGTGGAATAGATGTGTCTTCATGATTTTTTTTTTCTTTTTTCCATTTATGGAAAAAAAACAACGTTGGATAATTGAAATAAAAATCATTGTTCTTTCAAGAATATATTTTCAAATTCAATAACACCCATAAAAACATATCAAATTAGAAATAAAAAAATTAATGAGTAAAAAAAGGAAAACAAAGATTTATAAATAAATTAATATACTATATACTTAGAGTTGCAGAGTGAGGAATCTAGTAGTTTCCATATAATATAATATGTTCGACTGTAAAACTATTGTGTTTTATTTTTTAGTAATATATATGTGTATATATATAGTATTAATCGCGTATCAACATACATTATTTTATTATGAATATTATGATTCTCGCTATCAGAAAATTATAATTATAGAATAAATAGTTATATTCTTTATTAATAGTTGTTTCAATCTTTTAGAAGTTCTCTAAAGAGAGAGATGAGATAGATTACAATTTTTAGAGTTTTATGATGAGAGATCTAACCAAACTATTTATATAAATCTCTTAAAATTGGTAAAAATATTCAAATAGATGAGAGATACAACAAAAAATTAACGGAAAAAGATCTAACAAAACTTGGATGAGATTAACCTAACTCAGTAAAACTAATCAAATTGAAACCATTTCAGATTCTCAAAATTTAAATGATATACTTTGATGATTCTCTGATTATTTCTTTAAATAATTATGGACAATCCATCTTCCATAAGTAGACAGCCTATCTTACTAGATATTTGGTTTCGAAAGAGAATAATCATGGTGCGATGATGATGTGACTGGACTACCAGCCGAGGTGATCTGCCATAAGTTATCGGTCTGATATGATGTGGGACCATTAGTACAAATAATGAGGAATTTTTCCAAATAAAAATTTGATGTTATAGTGCAAGAGGTTGATCGGTTAACCAAAATTGGGCATATCAAAGAATCTCAATACCCTTTGTGGACAGCTAATCCCGTTTTAATCAAGAAAAAATATAAAAAATAGCGCATGTGTATTGACTTCACCGATCTTAATAGAGCATGTCCTAAAGATATTTTTTCAGTTCCGCGCATAGATCATCTAGTGGATTCTACATGACGTAACAAGTTATCCTTTATGGATCCTTTTTCAGAGTATATCAGATACAGGTGGATCTGAATGATCAAGATCATATTATCTTTATTACTGATAGAGGGCTTCATTGCTATAAGGTGATGCCATCTGGGTTGAAGAATGTTGTAGCTACTTATCAACGGTTGGTAAATAAAACATTTGCTAACCAAATTGGCAGAAATATGGAAGTATATATAGATGACATGATGGTGAACACCTCGAGGAAGAAGATCACATAACTGATCTTCAAGAAACTTTATCTAACTTAGACACTATCAACTTGAAGTTGAACCCTGAAAATGTACTTTTGGAGTCCGAACTGGAAAGTTTCTTGGATATGTCGTAAGTTAAAAATGGATTCAGGCCGATCCAGATTAGTTGAATGCTTTATTAGTCATGGATCCCGCTCGGATTACCAAAGAATTCCAGAAAATAATCGAGCGGTTGGATGCTTCACCTAATACATTGTTCAAACCCATTCAATGATATAAACTTTATATATTTAGTTGTATCAGAGTATGCAGTAGCTGTTGTGTGAGTAAAGGAAGTGGATAATTACCCCCGTCTGGTGTATTACATAAGTAAGAGTTTATTGGAAGCTGAGAAAATGTATTTGAAATTAGAGAAATTAGCCCTAGAATTGGTGATAGCGACCATGAAAATGAGGCCATATTTTCAAGCACATTCGATCACGGTTCGAACATCTTTTCTTTTAAAGAATGTTCTACAAAAAGTTGTCATATCAGGGAGAATGACTAAGTGGTCAGTCGACCTTGGAGACTATGATATTGATTTGGCACCCCAAACTGCAATCAAGGTACAAGCTATAGTTGATTTCCTGATATAATTTCATATTAAATGGTCATGCGAAGAAGCTTAAGAAAAAAATGTTAAGAAAAAAATGTTAAGAAAGAGTAGGTAATCTGAACAAACGGTGGGTCTCATGGTGGGATATGGAGCTGGAATTTGTCTAACCTCCCCTTGTACTGACATTATGTACCAAGCTATATGTTTTGGTTTCATGGCATCCAATAATGAATCAGAATATGAACCAGTTATAGCTGGTTTACGATTGGCTCAATTATATGGAGCAAAGAGGGTATGGTTAGTAAGTGATTCCCAGTTACTTATTCATCAGGCTCAGGGGCAATCTGAAACTAAAAACGATCAGTTGATGGAGTATCTGCAAGTGTTGAAGGAAGTAGCCATAATTTTTAAAAGCTTCTGGTATGAGCATGTCCCTAGGTATGAGCATACTATGGCAGATTCCTTAGCTACCATCGCCTACTCTGAAGTGTACCCATGGATCCTTATGCAAGAATGTCCATCCATAGGCTCAGGTCAAGGAAAAGAGGGCGGAGCTGAAGAAAATATGAACATATCTGGCATACAATCCAAAAATTGGAGGTACGAAATACAACAATTTATTACTGATTTGAGTTCTACCTTCAAATAAATTGTGGCTAAAAAATTGAAGTACAAAGCTCGTGGTTTCCTGGTGTTAAGAGAAATTATTTACAAAAAATATTTTACCACGTCTCTTATACATTGACGACGGTTTGAAGAGTCCCAACATATTCTATATGAATTACATGATGGAGAAGGGTCAGTGCATTGTGGTTATACAGCTTTAACCATGAGAGTTTTGTTAGATGGATACTACTTGCCTACTATAAAGGCAGATGCCAAAGATATGGTCATAATATGTGATCTTTTCCAGAAATATGGGAATGAAATCCATGTGCCAGCACTTCCCATGGAGTCAATATCTGAGCCCATACCTTTTGATAGATGGGGTTTGGAATTAATTGGACCTCTTCATATGGCCTCCGGAGGGTATCAAACGATAAATGTGGCAATAGATTATTTCTCTAAATATATCGAAGCTGCCCCACTAGTTGGAACCACCTCTAAGACAGTTATGTAATTTATCATATCTAACATATATTTTCAATTCGGAATTCCTCAGCATATTACTACAGACAATGGGCCATATTTTGACAATAAAAACATGGAAACGTTTTGCACTTCCAGAGGAATTCAATATTTCTTTTCTTCTCCTTTCCATCCTCAGGAAAATGGGCAGGTTGAAGTTTCTAATCGGACAATTTTAACAGGGTTAAAAAATAATCTTGAAGGAGGTGCAGGGAAATGGCTAAGGTATTTGCAAGAAGTATTGTGGGCTTACCGAACTACTCCTTATACAGCTACTCAAGAATCACCTTTTTCTTTTGTGTATGGGATAGATGCATTCATACATATAGAAGCTACTTTGTCCTCATTCTAGATACAAAACTATTCCGAACAAAGTAACGATATGATAGTAAGGAATCAGTTGCATCTGTTTGAAAAAAGAAGAGTAAAGAAACATTTGAGAGCAGCACACTACTAAGGTTTGATGAGAAGTAGGTTTGCATCTAAAGTAAAAAAAAATTTCCAAATAGGGACAAAGAGTTGAGAAAAGTATTTTTACATACCAAAGAGAAAAGATTTGAGAAACTAGATGAAATGGGAAGGCCCATACATGGTACGTGAAAGAATCAAGCGAGGAACATATAGACTTGAAGACAAAGAAGGCAATATGTTGAAACACCCATGGAACATTGAGCATCTCAGGTTATACTTAGAATAAAAATTTCTTATAAATATTTACTTTGTCATACTTTTATGTAAATATTTAGAGGCATGCTCTTTCCTACCCTAGTGGCGCGGGGCGGTTTTAATGAGGTGTCCAGATTTAAATGAATATTAGTTTATGCATTTTTAAAGAATCATAGTAGATACAAAGAGATCGGATGAATTAAACACCTATTAAACACCTTCGGCCTTTAAATGAAATATCTTTGAAGTGATCGGATGAATTAAACACCTATTAAACACCTTTGGTTCTTAAGTGAAATATCTTAGAAGTAGTCAGATGGATTAAACACTCATTTAAGACGTGGAAAAATTAAATACCCATTAAATATCTTTAGCCTTGAAATAAAATATTATTGAATGGCTCAGATATATTAAAGATTGGTTAAACATTACATTTTAGACCACCGGATTGGGTTAATCCATCTATACCACTTTTAAATATCATTTTTTAATAAAATTATAAAAAAACATAAGAGAGAAAAATGCATATGAAGAAAAAATACAACTTTAAAAACCAATTGAATCATCAGAAAATGTCTGATCCACCATTACACAAAATATCTTTGTCATCCAAAAACTTTTGTTTCAAACACAAAACTGAAAGTACAACAACTTTAGGGCTCGTTCCCTTCGTTTTTTCCATACCTTCATATTTCTCTTGTTTTTTCACTTTATCTTCATTATGCTTGGGGCTTTTGGTATCAGTACTTGAACTTTCATCAAGTCCCTCATCGGAATCAGAATCACTTGGTGAAAAAACTCCATGTTTATTACCATATGGCATCCTATGGAAAGGTATCTCATCGTATGGTACAAACTTCCACAGAGCTCTAAGGTTCTTTTTTGGAAAGGTATCATGGAATAAAAAGACCATGTCCGCTTTAAAACCCTCATCCCTCTTTTCCATAGAATCCACCACACCGGTAGCATACTTCTCAACACCGGTAGTTGTTTCCAGTTCGGAATATTTGGTCCATATGTCTCCTTAGGCAGTCCCAGTGCTCAGTTGATTTTTCTCTTCGCCTAAAGTCTCCACTTTTTGTTGTTCAACTGAAAGGGAATTCTTTAATTCTGATTGGAAGTGTTAAAAAATTAATGAGTAAAAAAAAGAAAACAAAGATTTATAAATAAATTAATATACTATATACTTAGAGTTGCAGATTGCGGAATCTAGTAGTTTCCATATAATATAATATGTCCGATGGTAAAACTATTGTGTTTTATTTTTTAGTAATATATATATATAGTATTAATAGCGTATCAACATACATTATTTTATTACGAATATTATGATTCTCGCTATCAGAAAAATATACTTATAGAATAAATAGTTATATTCTTTATCATTGCACGTGAATCGTTGTTTCAATCTTTTAGAAGTTTTCTAAAGAGAGAGATAAGATAGATTACAATTTTTAGAGTTTTGAGGTGAGAGATCTAACCAAACCATTTATATAAATCTCTTAAATTGGTAAAAGTATTCAAATAGATGAGAGATACAACAAAAAATTAACGGGAAAAGATCTAACAAAACTTGGATGAGATATAACCTAACTCAGTAAAACTAATCAAATTGAAACCATTTCAGATTCTTAAAATTTAAATGATATGCTTTGATGATTCTTTGATTATTTCTTTAAATAATTATAGATAATCCATCTTCCATAAGTAGACAGCCTATCTTACTAGGTATTTGGTTTCGAAAGAGATTAATCAAATTGACCTCTTTTACTTTTCTTGGTTTCTCTCTCGTTTTATTTTTTTATCATTTTTAATAAAGTTGTTTTTTCAATTCTGAAACACGCTATTATATAAAAAAATGTCTAACTTACCGAATTTCAAACTGAATTTTCATTACTTGATCTTAAAACATAAATTTTATGTTATAATATACGATTTGAATTTCAAATTATAATAAAAACAAATAGTGTTTGTTAAGTTGTCATTTTTAAGGGTCGTAGCCATATATAAATATTTTTTCTTACGAATAACCCTAACATCTATATAATCACCTACATGATACATATTTTATCGATTTATTTTTATTAAAAATAACTATTTTATCTATTTATTTTTATTAAATATGATCACCAAAGACATCGATAAAACACGTGGCGAACTATAAATAAAATATGTGACGATGAGTGGAGGCGGCTTTCTGTCGAAACCAATAAGCTATAAGGAAGGATTTGGTCGGATAAGAAGATAGAAAGCATGGGAATCTTGTTCTTTTGAAACTTAGATCTGGAAGACACATTTCGCATAATCAAGCATCCATTTTGAGGGATCATAAATAACTCTTTTAGAGAATGAAAAACAAAAATACAAAAATGCAAAAAAAAAAACATACAAAAAGCCTTTTTTATTCTAAAAAATATTATTAACAAACCCTAAGTCTAGTTAGTCCCTCCAATCAAACCTTTAAGCTTTTGAACCTGCGTGATATCCAAAAATGTTGTTTGTGCAATCAAGTTAGAAGGCAAATCATTTCCAAAGATATTTGTCGGTAAAATCTGGAAACCCGGAGATTCGCTGCTCCAGCTAACAATTCCCGAAGCCGGTGTAGTTCCATTATTCACCACAAAATGCAACAACCCTTTAGGAACAACAAAAGCATCTCCGCCCTGTAGAGTTTTTGTGTAAACTTTGTTAGCAGTACTGGAGACAAATCCAATACTCACCGAGCCTTCTAGCAAAACCACAAACTCTGTACCATGAGGATGTGTGTGCATTGGAAACACACCACCAGCCCCTATATCAAAACGAGCCATTGCAATGCCAAGACCGTTTAGACCGGGGACTTCTCCGAGTAATGCTAGTCTTACCCCAGCTTTGACAAAATTTGAGGTGTTAGTAACTATGTTAAGACCCGAGGTTGAAAAATCATCTACCGTAACAGTATTGGGATCTTTACAATTGTAACCGCTGGGACCTTGAGGGGCTTTTGTGTCTGCTACGCAGAAATCTTGGACAGTGGCGTAAGAAGTAGAGAAAAACAGAACACAAAAAAAGACTAGCGAGGAGGCAGGAGTGATCATTCTTGTCATACTTGTTTTGTTTTAGTGTTCTCTACTTTGTGTTCTGTGTGATTGTCTGTTGTTCTTGTGTTATTTTATAGAGAAGACATTCATGCATAGACATAGCAACTTATTAGTGCCATTTATTTCCATACGATTTCAGATTATACGTTACAGATTCTTGTTAGGAAAATATATAAATTATTGTTTATGAATTTCATTTTATTTCCAAAATTTGAATGGGCAAACCAACATAAAATCCTATCTTGAATTGTGCTCAAATTAAGAATTGTCAAAAGAACATAAATTCTCTTTGATAAATAAATAGATAAGAAATCCCCTATTTCTCAAACTATCTACTTTATTAATTATTAGTTGTTTTAAATGAAGATCATACTCCTATTATTCGACAAGATATTTGCATTCTTTTTTCGTGAGTGCATAATCACTAAGACGTAGGAGAGTATAATTGGACTAAACTATATCTAATAACTTTATTATCCAAAATGTTAACTCTCTTCTCTCACCTTTATCCCTTTTACTAAGTTTTTTTGTTTTCGTTTCAAAATATATTTATTTCTTTGTTTTCGGATAACCACACCCGATTTTACAATTCACGAAGTAAATTAATTTCTTAATTTATTAAATCGTGGCCGTCCATCACGACATAGTAAAACAAATTATACTTCAAGTTGTGAAGCCTTTGAATATGAGGTCAAGTTTTGGCATTTCTTAATCCAAAAGCAAAACACTATAACTTTTGCTATCTATGTGACTTGGAGACATCTCTCTGGGAGGCGTTCTTGCAGATTAAATTCCACAAGATATGTAAAAAAAACTAGATAATGGAGAACTCAAAGCAAACGAGTAAGTTTATTTGTTGTATACTTCGTTTATTCAATAGGAATATGGCAAAGGATTTTGTGTTTTCAGTTGTATTATGACCGATTCATCAATTGATATTAGAGTCTGTAAAATCCCTTTGTGATTGGAAGACTTTTATCTTCTTTTATTTCTCTTTCAAGTTTTTGATATGTGCTAATCAAGCTTAAAGTCATTTGTGGATTTAAAAAACTGGATAATAAAGAACTCAAAATAAAAATGTAAGAAAATTAGGTTTATTTTCCTCTATTCAATAAGAAAATCACAATGCCTTTTAGGTTTCCTGTAGTTTGATGATCTATCCGTCATTTTTAAACTAAATGAACATATAATTTTCTGATAAAAATCTAACTTATGTCACATTTAATCTATTTAACGAGCTACATAATGAAATTCACTGCGAAGCCCTGGAATAGATGTGTCTTGATGATTTTTTTTTCTTTTTTCCATTTATGAAAAAAAAACAACGTTGGATAATTGAAATAAAAATCATTGTTCTTTCAAGAATATATTTTCAAATTCAATAACACCCATGAAAACATATCAAATTAGAAATAAAAAAATTAATGAGTAAAAAAAGGAAAACAAAGATTTATAAATAAATTAATATACTATATACTTAGATTTGCAGAGTGAGGAATCTAGTAGTTTCCATATAATATAATATGTTCGACTGTAAAACTATTGTGTTTTATTTTTTAGTAATATATATGTGTATATATATAGTATTAATCGCGTATCAACATACATTATTTTATTGTGAATATTATGATTCTCGCTATCAGAAAATTATAATTATAGAATAAATAGTTATATTCTTTATTAATAGTTGTTTCAATCTTTTAGAAGTTTTCTAAGGAGAGAGATGAGATAGATTACAATTTTTAGAGTTTTATGATGAGAGATCTAACCAAACTATTTATATAAATCTCTTAAAATTGGTAAAAATATTCAAATAGATGAGAGATACAACAAAAAATTAACGGAAAAAGATCTAACAAAACTTGGATGAGATTAACCTAACTCAGTAAAACTAATCAAATTGAAACCATTTCAGATTCTCAAAATTTAAATGATATACTTTGATGATTCTCTGATTATTTTTTTAAATAATTATGGACAATCCATCTTCCATAAGTAGACAGTCTATCTTACTAGATATTTGGTTTCGAAAGAGAATAATCATGGTGCGATGATGATGTGACTGGACTACCAGCCGAGGTGATCTGCCATAAGTTATCGGCCTGATATGATGTGGGACCATTAGTACAAATAATGAAGAATTTTTCCAAATAAAAATTTGATGTTATAGTGCAAGAGGTTGATCGGTTAACCAAAATTGGGCATATCAAAGAATCTCAATACCCTTTGTGGACAGCTAATCCCGTTTTAATCAAGAAAAAATATAAAAAATAGCGCATGTGTATTGACTTCACCGATCTTAATAGAGCATGTCCTAAAGATATTTTTTCAGTTCCGCGCATAGATCATCTAGTGGATTCTACATCACGTAACAAGTTATCCTTTATGGATCCTTTTTCAGAGTATATCAGATACAGGTGGATCTGAATGATCAAGATCATATTATCTTTATTACTGATAGAGGACTTCATTGCTATAAGGTGATGCCATATGGGTTGAAGAATGTTGTAGCTACTTATCAACAGTTGGTAAATAAAACATTTGCTAACCAAATTGGCAGAAATATGGAAGTATATATAGATGACATGATGGTGAACACCTCGAGGAAGAAGATCACATAACTGATCTTTAAGAAACTTTATCTAACTTAGACACTATCAACTTGAAGTTGAACCCTGAAAATGTACTTTTGGAGTCCGAACTGGAAAGTTTCTTGGATATGTCGTAAGTTAAAAATGGATTCAGGCCGATCCAGATTAGTTGAATGCTTTATTAGTCATGGATCCCGCTCGGATTACCAAAGAATTCCAGAAAATAATCGAGCGGTTGGATGCTTCACCTAATACATTGTTCAAACACATTCAATGATATAAACTTTATATATTTAGTTGTATCAGAGTATGCAGTAGCTGTTGTGTGAGTAAAGGAAGTAGATAATTACCCCCGTTTGGTGTATTACATAAGTAAGAGTTTATTGGAAGCTGAGAAAATGTATTTGAAATTAGAGAAATTAGCCCTAGAATTGGTGATAGCGACCATGAAAATGAGGTCATATTTTCAAGCACATTCGATCACGGTTCGAACATCTTTTCTTTTAAAGAATGTTCTACAAAAAGCTGTCATATCAGGGAGAATGACTAAGTGGTCAGTCGAGCTTGGGACTATGATATTGATTTGGCACCCCAAACTGCAATCAAGGGTCAAGTTATAGTTGATTTCCTGATATAATTTCATATTAAATGGTCATGCGAAGAAGCTTAAGAAAAAAATGTTAAGAAAAAAATGTTAAGAAAGAGTAGGCTGAACAAACGGTGGGTCTCATGGTGGGATATGGAGCTGGAATTTGTCTAACATCCCCTTGTAGTGACATTATGTACCAAGCTATATGTTTTGGTTTCATGGAATCCAATAATGAATCAGAATATGAACCAGTTATAGCTGGTTTACGATTGGCTCAATTATATGGAGCAAAGAGGGTCTGGTTAGTAAGTGATTCCCAGTTACTTATTCATCAGGCTCAGGGGCAATCTGAAACTAAAAACGATCAGTTGATGAAGTATCTGCAAGTGTTGAAGGAAGTAGCCATAATTTTTAAAAGCTTCTGGTATGAGCATGTCCCTAGGTATGAGCATACTATGGCAGATTCCTTAGCTACCATCGCCTACTCTGAAGTGTACCCATGGATCCTTATGCAAGAATGTCCATCCATAGGCTCAGGTCAAGGAAAAGAGGGCGGAGCTGAAGAAAATATGAACATATCTGGCATACAATCCAAAAATTGGAGGTACGAAATACAACAATTTATTACTGATTTGAGTTCTACCTTCAAATAAATTGTGGCTAAAAAATTGAAGTACAAAGCTCGTGGTTTCCTGGTGTTAAGAGAAATTATTTACAAAAAATATGTTACCACGTCTCTTATACATTGACGACGGTTTGAAGAGTCCCAAAATATTCTATATGAATTACATGATGGAGAAGGGTCAGTGCATTGTGGTTATACAGCTTTAATATGAGAGTTTTGTTAGATGGATACTACTGGCCTACTATAAAGGCAGATGCCAAAGATATGGTCATAATATGTGATCTTTTCCAGAAATATGGGAATGAAATCCATGTGCCAGCACTTCCCATGGAGTCAATATCTGAGCCCATGCCTTTTGATAGATGGGGTTTGGAATTAATTGGACCTCTTCATATGGCCTCCGGAGGGTATCAAACGATAAATGTGGCAATAGATTATTTCTCTAAATATATCGAAGCTGCCCCACTAGTTGGAACCACCTCTAAGACAGTTATGTAATTTATCATATCTAACATATATTTTCAATTCGGAATTCCTCAGCATATTACTACAGACAATGGGCCATATTTTGACAATAAAAACATGGAAACGTTTTGCACTTCCAGAGGAATTCAATATTTCTTTTCTTCTCCTTTCCATCCTCAGGAAAATGGGCAGGTTGAAGTTTCTAATCGGACAATTTTAACAGGGTTAAAAAATAATCTTGAAGGAGGTGCAGGGAAATGGCTAAGGTATTTGCAAGAAGTATTGTGGGCTTACCGAACTACTCCTTATACAGCTACTCAAGAATCACCTTTTTCTTTTGTGTATGGGATAGATGCATTCATACATATAGAAGCTACTTTGTCCTCATTCTAGATACAAAACTATTCCGAACAAAGTAACGATATGATAGTAAGGAATCAGTTGCATCTGTTTGAAAAAAGAAGAGTAAAGAAACATTTGAGAGCAGCACACTACTAAGGTTTGATGAGAAGTAGGTTTGCATCTAAAGTAAAAAAAAATTTCCAAATAGGGACAAAGAGTTGAGAAAAGTATTTTTACATACCAAAGAGAAAAGATTTGAGAAACTAGATGAAATGGGAAGGCCCATACATGGTACGTGAAAGAATCAAGCGAGGAACATATAGACTTGAAGACAAAGAAGGCAATATGTTGAAACACCCATGGAACATTGAGCATCTCAGGTTATACTTAGAATAAAAATTTCTTATAAATATTTACTTTGTCATACTTTTATGTAAATATTTAGAGGCATGCTCTTTCCTACCCTAGTGGCGCGGGGCGGTTTTAATGAGGTGTCCAGATTTAAATGAATATTATTTTATGCATTTTTAAAGAATCATAGTAGATACAAAGAGATCGGATGAATTAAACACCTATTAAACACCTTCGGCCTTTAAATGAAATATCTTTGAAGTGATCGGATGAATTAAACACCTATTAAACACCTTTGGTTCTTAAGTGAAATATCTTAGAAGTAGTCAGATGGATTAAACACTCATTTAAGACGTGGAAAAATTAAATACCCATTAAATATCTTTAGCCTTGAAATAAAATATTATTGAATGGCTCAGATATATTAAAGATTGGTTAAACATTACATTTTAGACCACCGGATTGGGTTAATCCATCTATACCACTTTTAAATATCATTTTTTAATAAAATTATAAAAAAACATAAGAGAGAAAAATGCATATGAAGAAAAAATACAACTTTAAAAACCAATTGAATCATCAGAAAATGTCTGATCCACCATTACACAAAATATCTTTGTCATCCAAAAACTTTTGTTTCAAACACAAAACTGAAAGTACAACAACTTTAGGGCTCGTTCCCTTCGGTTTTTTCCATACCTTCATCTTTCTCTTGTTTTTTCACTTTATCTTCATTATGCTTGGGGCTTTTGGTATCAGTACTTGAACTTTCATCAAGTCCCTCATCGGAATCAGAATCACTTGGTGAAAAAACTCCATGTTTATTACCATATGGCATCCTATGGAAAGGTATCTCATCGTATGGTACAAACTTCCACAGAGCTCTAAGGTTCTTTTTTGGAAAGGTATCATGGAATAAAAAGACCATGTCCGCTTTAAAACCCTCATCCCTCTTTTCCATAGAATCCACCACACCGGTAGCATACTTCTCAACACCGATAGTTGTTTCCAGTTCGGAATATTTGGTCCATATGTCTCCTTAGGCAGTCCCAGTGCTCAGTTGATTTTTCTCTTCGCCTAAAGTCTCCACTTTTTGTTGTTCAACTGAAAGGGAATTCTTTAATTCTGATTGGAAGTGTTAAAAAATTAATGAGTAAAAAAAAGAAAACAAAGATTTATAAATAAATTAATATACTATATACTTAGAGTTGCAGATTGCGGAATCTAGTAGTTTCCATATAATATAATATGTCCAATGGTAAAACTATTGTGTTTTATTTTTTAGTAATATATATATATATATAGTATTAATAGCGTATCAACATACATTATTTTATTACGAATATTATGATTCTCGCTATCAGAAAAATATACTTATAGAATAAATAGTTATATTCTTTATCATTGCACGTGAATCGTTGTTTCAATCTTTTAGAAGTTCTCTAAAGAGAGAGATAAGATAGATTACAATTTTTAGAGTTTTGAGGTGAGAGATCTAACCAAACCATTTATATAAATCTCTTAAAATTGGTAAAAGTATTCAAATAGATGAGAGATACAACAAAAAATTAACGGGAAAAGATCTAA
Organism: Limnanthes douglasii subsp. nivea; assembly: GCA_036936605.1. Lineage (NCBI taxonomy): Eukaryota > Viridiplantae > Streptophyta > Magnoliopsida > Brassicales > Limnanthaceae > Limnanthes > Limnanthes douglasii. The sequence continues at coordinate 176,160,812 of JAUPFV010000003.1, forward strand.
CAAAACTTGGATGAGATATAACCTAACTCAGTAAAACTAATCAAATTGAAACCATTTCAGATTCTTAAAATTTAAATGATATGCTTTGATGATTCTTTGATTATTTCTTTAAATAATTATAGATAATCCATCTTCCATAAGTAGACAGCCTATCTTACTAGGTATTTGGTTTCGAAAGAGATTAATCAAATTGACCTCTTTTACTTTTCTTGGTTTCTCTCTCGTTTTATTTTTTTATTATTTTTAATAAAGTTGTTTTTTCAATTCTGAAACACGCTATTATATAAAAAAATGTCTAACTTACCGAATTTCAAACTGAATTTTCATTACTTGATCTTAAAACATAAATTTTATGTTATAATATACGATTTGAAGTTCAAATTATAATAAAAACAAATAGTGTTTGTTAAGTTGTCATTTTTAAGGGTCGTAGCCATATATAAATATTTTTTCTTACGAATAACCCTAACATCTATATAATCACCTACATGATACATATTTTATCGATTTATTTTTATTAAAAATAACTATTTTATCTATTTATTTTTATTAAATATGATCGCCAAAGACATCGATAAAACACGTGGCGAACTATAAATAAAATATGTGACGATGAGTGGAGGCGGCTTTCTGTCAAAACCAATAAGCTATAAGGAAGGATTTGGTCGGATAAGAAGATAGAAAGCATGGGAATCTTGTTCTTTTGAAACTTAGATCTGGAAGACACATTTCACAATAATCAAGCATCCATTTTGAGGTATCATAAATAACTCTTTTAGAGAATGAAAAACAAAAATACAAAAATGCAAAAAAAAAAACATACAAAGAGCATTTTTTATTCTAAAAAATATTATTAACAAACCCTAAGTCTAGTTAGTCCCTCCAATCAAACCTTTAAGCTTTTGAACCTGCGTGATATCCAAAAATGTTGTTTGTGCAATCAAGTTAGAAGGCAAATCATTTCCAAAGATATTTGTCGGTAAAATCTGGAAACCCGGAGATTCGCTGCTCCAGCTAACAATTCCCGAAGCCGGTGTAGTTCCATTATTCACCACAAAATGCAACAACCCTTTAGGAACAACAAAAGCATCTCCGCCCTGTAGAGTTTTTGTGTAAACTTTGTTAGCAGTACTGGAGACAAATCCGATACTCACCGAGCCTTCTAGCAAAACCACAAACTCTGTACCATGAGGATGTGTGTGCATTGGAAACACACCACCAGCCCCTATATCAAAACGAGCCATGGCAATGCCAAGACCGTTTAGACCGGGGACTTCTCCGAGTAATGCTAGTCTTACCCCAGCTTTGACAAAATTTGAGGTGTTAGTAACTATGTTAAGACCCGAGGTTGAAAAATCATCTACCGTAACAGTATTGGGATCTTTACAATTGTAACCGCTGGGACCTTGAGGGGCTTTTGTGTCTGCTACGCAGAAATCTTGGACAGTGGCGTAAGAAGTAGAGAAAAACAGAACACAAAAAAAGACTAGCGAGGAGGCAGGAGTCATCATTCTTGTCATACTTGTTTTGTTTTAGTGTTCTCTACTTTGTGTTCTGTGTGATTGTCTGTTGTTCTTGTGTTATTTTATAGAGAAGACATTCATGCATAGACATAGCAACTTATTAGTGCCATTTATTTCCATACGATTTCAGATTATACATTACAGATTCTTGTTAGGAAAATATATAAATTATTGTTTATGAATTTCATTTTATTTCCAAAATTTGAATGGGCAAACCAACATAAAATCCTATCTTGAATTGTGCTCAAATTAAGAATTGTCAAAAGAACATAAATTCTCTTTGATAAATAAATAGATAAGAAATCCCCTATTTCTCAAACTATCTACTTTATTAATTATTAGTTGTTTTAAATGAAGATCATACTCCTATTATTCGACCAGATATTTGCATTCTTTTTTCGTGAGTGCATAATCACTAAGACGTAGGAGAGTATAATTGGACTAAACTATATCTAATAACCTTATTATCCAAAATGTTAACTCTCTTCTCTCACCTTTATCCCTTTTACTGAGTTTTTTTGTTTTCGTTTCAAAATATATTTATTTCTTTGTTTTCGGATAACCACACCCGATTTTACAATTCACGCAGTAAATTAATTTCTTAATTTATTAAATCGTGGCCGTCCATCACAACATAGTAAAACAAATTATACTTCAAGTTGTGAAGCCTTTGAATATGAGGTCTAGTTTTGGCATTTCTTAATCCAAAAGCAAAACACTATAACTTTTGCTATCTATGTGACTTGGAGACATCTCTCTGGGAGGCGTTCTTGCAGATTAAATTCCACAAGATATGTCAAAAAAACTAGATAATGGAGAACTCAAAGCAAACGAGTAAGTTTATTTGTTGTATACTTCGTTTATTCAATAGGAATATGGCAAAGGATTTTGTGTTTTCAGTTGTATTATGACCGATTCATCAATTGATATTAGAGTCTGTAAAATCCCTTTGTGATTGGAAGACTTTTATCTTCTTTTATTTCTCTTTCAAGTTTTTGATATGTGCTAATCAAGCTTAAAGTCATTTGTGGATTTAAAAAACTGGATAATAAAGAACTCAAAATAAAAATGTAAGAAAATTAGGTTTATTTTCCTCTATTCAATAAGAAAATCACAATGCCTTTTAGGTTTCCTGTAGTTTGATGATCTATCCGTCATTTTTAAACTAAATGAACATATAATTTTCTGATAAAAATCTAACTTATGTCACATTTAATCTATTTAACGAGCTACATAATGAAATTCACTGCGAAGCCGTGGAATAGATGTGTCTTGATGATTTTTTTTTCTTTTTTCCATTTATGAAAAAAAAAAACAACGTTGGATAATTGAAATAAAAATCATTGTTCTTTCAAGAATATATTTTCAAATTCAATAACACCCATAAAAACATATCAAATTAGAAATAAAAAAATTAATGAGTAAAAAAAGGAAAACAAAGATTTATAAATAAATTAATATACTATATACTTAGATTTGCAGAGTGAGGAATCTAGTAGTTTCCATATAATATAATATGTTCGACTGTAAAACTATTGTGTTTTATTTTTTAGTAATATATATGTGTATATATATAGTATTAATCGCGTATCAACATACATTATTTTATTATGAATATTATGATTCTCGCTATCAGAAAATTATAATTATAGAATAAATAGTTATATTCTTTATTAATAGTTGTTTCAATCTTTTAGAAGTTCTCTAAAGAGAGAGATGAGATAGATTACAATTTTTAGAGTTTTATGATGAGAGATCTAACCAAACTATTTATATAAATCTCTTAAAATTGGTAAAAATATTCAAATAGATGAGAGATACAACAAAAAATTAACGGAAAAAGATCTAACAAAACTTGGATGAGATTAACCTAACTCAGTAAAACTAATCAAATTGAAACCATTTCAGATTCTCAAAATATAAATGATATACTTTGATGATTCTCTGATTATTTCGTTAAATAATTATGGACAATCCATCTTCCATAAGTAGACAGCCTATCTTACTAGATATTTGGTTTCGAAAGAGAATAATCATGGTGCGATGATGATGTGACTGGACTACCAGCCGAGGTGATCTGCCATAAGTTATCGGTCTGATATGATGTGGGACCATTAGTACAAATAATGAGGAATTTTTCCAAATAAAAATTTGATGTTATAGTGCAAGAGGTTGATCGGTTAACCGAAATTGGGCATATCAAAGAATCTCAATACCCTTTGTGGACAGCTAATCCCGTTTTAATCAAGAAAAAATATAAAAAATAGCGCATGTGTATTGACTTCACCGATCTTAATAGAGCATGTCCTAAAGATATTTTTTCAGTTCCGCGCATAGATCATCTAGTGGATTCTACATCACGTAACAAGTTATCCTTTATGGATCCTTTTTCAGAGTATATCAGATACAGGTGGATCTGAATGATCAAGATCATATTATCTTTATTACTGATAGAGGGCTTCATTGCTATAAGGTGATGCCATCTGGGTTGAAGAATGTTGTAGCTACTTATCAACGGTTGGTAAATAAAACATTTGCTAACCAAATTGGCAGAAATATGGAAGTATATATAGATGACATGATGGTGAACACCTCGAGGAAGAAGATCACATAACTGATCTTCAAGAAACTTTATCTAACTTAGACACTATCAACTTGAAGTTGAACCCTGAAAATGTACTTTTGGAGTCCGATCTGGAAAGTTTCTTGGATATGTCGTAAGTTAAAAATGGATTCAGGCCGATCCAGATTAGTTGAATGCTTTATTAGTCATGGATCCCGCTCGGATTACCAAAGAATTCCAGAAAATAATCGAGCGGTTGGATGCTTCACCTAATACATTGTTCAAACCCATTCAATGATATAAACTTTATATATTTAGTTGTATCAGAGTATGCAGTTGCTGTTGTGTGAGTAAAGGAAGTGGATAATTACCCCCGTCTGGTGTATTACATAAGTAAGAGTTTATTGGAAGCTGAGAAAATGTATTTGAAATTAGAGAAATTAGCCCTAGAATTGGTGATAGCGACCATGAAAATGAGGCCATATTTTCAAGCACATTCGATCACGGTTCGAACATCTTTTCTTTTAAAGAATGTTCTACAAAAAGCTGTCATATCAGGGAGAATGACTAAGTGGTCAGTCGAGCTTGGAGACTATGATATTGATTTGGCACCCCAAACTGCAATCAAGGGTCAAGCTATAGTTGATTTCCTGATATAATTTCATATTAAATGGTCATGCGAAGAAGCTTAAGAAAAAAATGTTAAGAAAAAAATGTTAAGAAAGAGTAGGTAATCTGAACAAACGGTGGGTCTCATGGTGGGATATGGAGCTGGAATTTGTCTAACCTCCCCTTGTACTGACATTATGTACCAAGCTATATGTTTTGGTTTCATGGCATCCAATAATGAATCAGAATATGAACCAGTTATAGCTGGTTTACGATTTGCTCAATTATATGGAGCAAAGAGGGTCTGGTTAGTAAGTGATTCCCAGTTACTTATTCATCAGGCTCAGGGGCAATCTGAAACTAAAAACGATCAGTTGATGAAGTATCTGCAAGTGTTGAAGGAAGTAGCCATAATTTTTAAAAGCTTCTGGTATGAGCATGTCCCTAGGTATGAGCATACTATGGCAGATTCCTTAGCTACCATCGCCTACTCTGAAGTGTACCCATGGATCCTTATGCAAGAATGTCCATCCATAGGCTCAGGTCAAGGAAAAGAGGGCGGAGCTGAAGAAAATATGAACATATCTGGCATACAATCCAAAACTTGGAGGTACGAAATACAACAATTTATTACTGATTTGAGTTCTACCTTCAAATAAATTGTGGCTAAAAAATTGAAGTACAAAGCTCGTGGTTTCCTGGTGTTAAGAGAAATTATTTACAAAAAATATTTTACCACGTCTCTTATACATTGACGACGGTTTGAAGAGTCCCAAAATATTCTATATGAATTACATGATGGAGAAGGGTCAGTGCATTGTGGTTATACAGCTTTAACCATGAGAGTTTTATTAGATGGATACTACTGGCCTACTATAAAGGCAGATGCCAAAGATATGGTCATAATATGTGATCTTTTCCAGAAATATGGGAATGAAATCCATGTGCCAGCACTTCCCATGGATTCAATATCTGAGCCCATACCTTTTGATAGATGGGGTTTGGAATTAATTGGACCTCTTCATATGGCCTCCGGAGGGTATCAAACGATAAACGTGGCAATAGACTATTTCTCTAAATATATCGAAGCTGCCCCACTAGTTGGAACCACCTCTAAGACAGTTATGTAATTTATCATATCTAACATATATTTTCAATTCGGAATTCCTCAGCATATTACTACAGACAATGGGCCACATTTTGACAATAAAAACATGGAAACGTTTTGCACTTCCAGAGGAATTCAATATTTCTTTTCTTCTCCTTTCCATCCTCAGGAAAATGGGCAGGTTGAAGTTTCTAATCGGACAATTTTAACAGGGTTAAAAAATAATCTTGAAGGAGGTGCAGGGAAATGGCTAAGGTATTTGCAAGAAGTATTGTGGGCTTACCGAACTACTCCTTATACAGCTACTCAAGAATCACCTTTTTCGTTTGTGTATGGGATAGATGCATTCATACATATAGAAGCTACTTTGTCCTCATTCTAGATACAAAACTATTCCGAACAAAGTAACGATATGATAGTAAGGAATCAGTTGGATTTGTTTGAAAAAAGAAGAGTAAAGAAACATTTGAGAGCAGCACACTACTAAGGTTTGATGAGAAGTAGGTTTGCATCTAAAGTAAAAAAAATATTTCCAAATAGGGACAAAGAGTTGAGGAAAGTATTTTTACATACCAAAGAGAAAAGATTTGGGAACCTAGATGAAATGGGAAGGCCCATACATGGTACGTGAAAGAATCAAGCGAGGAACATATAGACTTGAAGACAAAGAAGGCGATATGTTGAAACACCCATGGAACATTGAGCATCTCAGGTTATACTTAGAATAAAAATTTCTTATAAATATTTACTTTGTCATACTTTTATGTAAATATTTAGAGGCATGCTCTTTCCTACCCTAGTGGCGCGGGGCGGTTTTAATGAGGTGTCCAGATTTAAACGAATATTATTTTATGCATTTTTAAAGAATCATAGTAGATACAAAGAGATCGGATGAATTAAACACCTATTAAACACCTTCGGCCTTTAAATGAAATATCTTTGAAGTGATCGGATGAATTAAACACCTATTAAACACCTTTGGTTCTTAAGTGAAATATCTTAGAAGTAGTCAGATGGATTAAACACTCATTTAAGACGTGGAAAAATTAAATACCCATTAAATATCTTTAGTCTTGAAATAGAATATTATTGAATGGCTCAGATATATTAAAGATTGGTTAAACATTACATTTTAGACCACCGGATTGGGTTAATCCATCTATACCACTTTTAAATATCATTTTTTAATAAAATTATAAAAAAACATAAGAGAGAAAAATGCATATGAAGAAAAAATACAACTTTAAAAACCAATTGAATCATCAGAAAATGTCTGATCCACCATTACACAAAATATCTTTGTCATCCAAAAACTTTTGTTTCAAACACAAAACTGAAAGTACAACAACTTTAGCGCTCGTTCCCTTCGGTTTTTTCCATACCTTCATCTTTCTCTTGTTTTTTCACTTTATCTTCATTATGCTTGGGGCTTTTGGTATCAGTACTTGAACTTTCATCAAGTCCCTCATCGGAATCAGAATCACTTGGTGAAAAAACTCCATGTTTATTACCATATGGCATCCTACGGAAAGGTATCTCATCGTATGGTACAAACTTCCACAGAGCTCTAAGGTTCTTTTTTGGAAAGGTATCATGGAATAAAAAGACCATGTCCGCTTTAAAACCCTCATCCCTCTTTTCCATAGAATCCACCACACCGGTAGCATACTTCTCAACACCGGTAGTTGTTTCCAGTTCGGAATATTTGGTCCATATGTCTCCTTAGGCAGTCCCAGTGCTGAGTTGATTTTTCTCTTCGCCTAAAGTCTCCACTTTTTGTTGTTCAACTGAAAGGGAATTCTTTAATTCTGATTGGAAGTGTTAAAAAGTTAATGAGTAAAAAAAAGAAAACAAAGATTTATAAATAAATTAATATACTATATACTTAGAGTTGCAGATTGCGGAATCTAGTAGTTTCCATATAATATAATATGTCCGATGGTAAAACTATTGTGTTTTATTTTTTAGTAATATATATATATATAGTATTAATAGCGTATCAACATACATTATTTTATTACGAATATTATGATTCTCGCTATCAGAAAAATATACTTATAGAATAAATAGTTATATTCTTTATCATTGCACGTGAATCGTTGTTTCAATCTTTTAGAAGTTCTCTAAAGAGAGAGATAAGATAGATTACAATTTTTAGAGTTTTGAGGTGAGAGATCTAACCAAACCATTTATATAAATCTCTTAAAATTGGTAAAAGTATTCAAATAGATGAGAGATACAACAAAAAATTAACGGGAAAAGATCTAACAAAACTTGGATGAGATATAACCTAACTCACTAAAACTAATCAAATTGAAACCATTTCAGATTCTTAAAATTTAAATGATATGCTTTGATGATTCTTTGATTATTTCTTTAAATAATTATAGATAATCCATCTTCCATAAGTAGACAGCCTATCTTACTAGGTATTTGGTTTCGAAAGAGATTAATCAAATTGACCTCTTTTACTTTTCTTGGTTTCTCTCTCGTTTTATTTTTTTATCATTTTTAATAAAGTTGTTTTTTCAATTCTGAAACACGCTATTATATAAAAAAATGTCTAACTTACCGAATTTCAAACTGAATTTTCATTACTTGATCTTAAAACATAAATTTTATGTTATAATATACGATTTGAAGTTCAAATTATAATAAAAACATATAGTGTTTGTTAAGTTGTCATTTTTAAGGGTCGTAGCCATATATAAATATTTTTTCTTACGAATAACCCTAACATCTATATAATCACCTACATGATACATATTTTATCGATTTATTTTTATTAAAAATAACTATTTTATCTATTTATTTTTATTAAATATGATCGCCAAAGACATCGATAAAACACGTGGCGAACTATAAATAAAATATGTGACGATGAGTGGAGGCGGCTTTCTGTCGAAACCAATAAGCTATAAGGAAGGATTTGGTCGGATAAGAAGATAGAAAGCATGGTAATCTTGTTCTTTTGAAACTTAGATCTGGAAGACACATTTCACATAATCAAGCATCCATTTTGAGGGATCATAAATAACTCTTTTAGAGAATGAAAAACAAAAATACAAAAATGCAAAAAAAAAAAACATACAAAAAGCCTTTTTTATTCTAAAAAATATTATTAACAAACCCTAAGTCTAGTTAGTCCCTCCAATCAAACCTTTAAGCTTTTGAACCTGCGTGATATCCAAAAATGTTGTTTGTGCAATCAAGTTAGAAGGCAAATCATTTCCAAAGATATTTGTCGGTAAAATCTGGAAACCCGGAGATTCGCTGCTCCAGCTAACAATTCCCGAAGCCGGTGTAGTTCCATTATTCACCACAAAATGCAACAACCCTTTAGGAACAACAAAAGCATCTCCGCCCTTTAGAGTTTTTGTGTAAACTTTGTTAGCAGTACTGGAGACAAATCCGATACTCACCGAGCCTTCTAGCAAAACCACAAACTCTGTACCATGAGGATGTGTGTGCATTGGAAACACACCACCAGCCCCTATATCAAAACGAGCCATGGCAATGCCAAGACCGTTTAGACCGGGGACTTCTCCGAGTAATGCTAGTCTTACCCCAGCTTTGACAAAATTTGAGGTGTTAGTAACTATGTTAAGACCCGAGGTTGAAAAATCATCTACCGTAACAGTATTGGGATCTTTACAATTGTAACCGCTGGGACCTTGAGGGGCTTTTGTGTCTGCTACGCAGAAATCTTGGACAGTGGCGTAAGAAGTAGAGAAAAACAGAACACAAAAAAAGACTAGCGAGGAGGCAGGAGTGATCATTCTTGTCATACTTGTTTTGTTTTAGTGTTCTCTACTTTGTGTTTTGTGTGATTGTCTGTTGTTCTTGTGTTATTTTATAGAGAAGACATTCATGTATAGACATAGCAACTTATTAGTGCCATTTATTTCCATACGATTTCAGATTATACGTTACAGATTCTTGTTAGGAAAATATATAAATTATTGTTTATGAATTTCATTTTATTTCCAAAATTTGAATGGGCAAACCAACATAAAATCCTATCTTGAATTGTGCTCAAATTAAGAATTGTCAAAAGAACATAAATTCTCTTTGATAAATAAATAGATAAGAAATCCCCTATTTCTCAAACTATCTACTTTATTAATTATTAGTTGTTTTAAATGAAGATCATACTCCTATTATTCGACAAGATATTTGCATTCTTTTTTCGTGAGTGCATAATCACTAAGACGTAGGAGAGTATAATTGGACTAAACTATATCTAATAACCTTATTATCCAAAATGTTAACTCTCTTCTCTCACCTTTATCCATTTTACTAAGTTCTTTTGTTTTCGTTTCAAAATATATTTATTTCTTTGTTTTCGGATAACCACACCCGATTTTACAATTCACGCAGTAAATTAATTTCTTAATTTATTAAATTGTGGCCGTCCATCACGACATAGTAAAACAAATGATACTTCAAGTTGTGAAGCCTTTAAATATGAGGTCTAGTTTTGGCATTTCTTAATCCAAAAGCAAAACACTATAACTTTTGCTATCTATGTGACTTGGAGACATCTCTCTGGGAGGCGTTCCTGCAGATTAAATTCCACAAGATATGTAAAAAAAACTAGATAATGGAGAACTCAAAGCAAACGAGTAAGTTTATTTGTTGTATACTTCGTTTATTCAATAGGAATATGGCAAAGGATTTTGTGTTTTCAGTTGTATTATGACCGATTCATCAATTGATATTAGAGTCTGTAAAATCCCTTTGTGATTGGAAGACTTTTATCTTCTTTTATTTCTCTTTCAAGTTTTTGATATGTGCTAATCAAGCTTAAAGTCATTTGTGGATTTAAAAAACTGGATAATAAAGAATTCAAAATAAAAATGTAAGAAAATTAGGTTTATTTTCCTCTATTCAATAAGAAAATCACAATGCCTTTTAGGTTTCCTGCAGTTTGATGATCTATCCGTCATTTTTAAACTAAATGAACATATAATTTTCTGATAAAAATCTAACTTATGTCACATTTAATCTATTTAACGAGCTACATAATGAAATTCACTGCGAAGCCGTGGAATAGATGTGTCTTGATGATTTTTTTTTTCTTTTTTCCATTTATGAAAAAAAAACAACGTTGGATAATTGAAATAAAAATCATTGTTCTTTCAAGAATATATTTTCAAATTCAATAACACCCATAAAAACATATCAAATTAGAAATAAAAAAATTAATGAGTAAAAAAAGGAAAACAAAGATTTATAAATAAATTAATATACTATATACTTAGAGTTGCAGAGTGAGGAATCTAGTAGTTTCCCTATAATATAATATGTTCGACTGTAAAACTATTGTGTTTTATGTTTTAGTAATATATATGTGTATATATATAGTATTAATCGCGTATCAACATACATTATTTTATTATGAATATTATGATTCTCGCTATCAGAAAATTATAATTATAGAATAAATAGTTATATTCTTTATTAATAGTTGTTTCAATCTTTTAGAAGTTCTCTAAAGAGAGAGATGAGATAGATTACAATTTTTAGAGTTTTATGATGAGAGATCTAACCAAACTATTTATATAAATCTCTTAAAATTGGTAAAAATATTCAAATAGATGAGAGATACAACAAAAAATTAACGGAAAAAGATCTAACAAAACTTGGATGAGATTAACCTAACTCAGTAAAACTAATCAAATTGAAACCATTTCAGATTCTCAAAATTTAAATGATATACTTTGATGATTCTCTGATTATTTTTTTAAATAATTATGGACAATCCATCTTCCATAAGTAGACAGTCTATCTTACTAGATATTTGGTTTCGAAAGAGAATAATCATGGTGCGATGATGATGTGACTGGACTACCAGCCGAGGTGATCTGCCATAAGTTATCGGTCTGATATGATGTGGGACCATTAGTACAAATAATGAAGAATTTTTCCAAATAAAAATTTGATGTTATAGTGCAAGAGGTTGATCGGTTAACCAAAATTGGGCATATCAAAGAATCTCAATACCCTTTGTGGACAGCTAATCCCGTTTTAATCATGAAAAAATATAAAAAATAGCGCATGTGTATTGACTTCACCGATCTTAATAGAGCATGTCCTAAAGATATTTTTTCAGTTCCGCGCATAGATCATCTAGTGGATTCTACATCACGTAACAAGTTATCCTTTATGGATCCTTTTTCAGAGTATATCAGATACAGGTGGATCTGAATGATCAAGATCATATTATCTTTATTACTGATAGAGGACTTCATTGCTATAAGGTGATGCCATCTGGGTTGAAGAATGTTGTAGCTACTTATCAACGGTTGGTAAATAAAACATTTGCTAACCAAATTGTCAGAAATATGGAAGTATATATAGATGACATGATGGTGAACACCTCGAGGAAGAAGATCACATAACTGATCTTTAAGAAACTTTATCTAACTTAGACACTATCAACTTGAAGTTGAACCCTGAAAATGTACTTTTGGAGTCCGAACTGGAAAGTTTCTTGGATATGTCGTAAGTTAAAAATGGATTCAGGCCGATCCAGATTAGTTGAATGCTTTATTAGTCATGGATCCCGCTCGGATTACCAAAGAATTCCAGAAAATAATCGAGCGGTTGGATGCTTCACCTAATACATTGTTCAAACCCATTCAATGATATAAACTTTATATATTTAGTTGTATCAGAGTATGCAGTAGCTGTTGTGTGAGTAAAGGAAGTAGATAATTACCCCTGTCTGGTGTATTACATAAGTAAGAGTTTATTGGAAGCTGAGAAAATGTATTTGAAATTAGAGAAATTAGCCCTAGAATTGGTGATAGCGACCATGAAAATGAGGTCATATTTTCAAGCACATTCGATCACGGTTCGAACATCTTTTCTTTTAAAGAATGTTCTACAAAAAGCTGTCATATCAGGGAGAATGACTAAGTGGTCAGTCGAGCTTGGGACTATGATATTGATTTGGCACCCCAAACTGCAATCAAGGGTCAAGTTATAGTTGATTTCCTGATATAATTTCATATTAAATGGTCATGCGAAGAAGCTTAAGAAAAAAATGTTAAGAAAAAAATGTTAAGAAAGAGTAGGTAATCTGAACAAACGGTGGGTCTCATGGTGGGATATGGAGCTGGAATTTGTCTAACATCCCCTTGTAGTGACATTATGTACCAAGCTATATGTTTTGGTTTCATGGCATCCAATAATGAATCAGAATATGAACCAGTTATAGCTGGTTTACGATTGGCTCAATTATATGGAGCAAAGAGGGTCTGGTTAGTAAGTGATTCCCAGTTACTTATTCATCAGGCTCAGGGGCAATCTGAAACTAAAAACGATCAGTTGATGAAGTATCTGCAAGTGTTGAAGGAAGTAGCCATAATTTTTAAAAGCTTCTGGTATGAGCATGTCCCTAGGTATGAGCATACTATGGCAGATTCCTTAGCTACCATCGCCTACTCTGAAGTGTACCCATGGATCCTTATGCAAGAATGTCCATCCATAGGCTCAGGTCAAGGAAAAGAGGGCGGAGCTGAAGAAAATATGATCATATCTGGCATACAATCCAAAAATTGGAGGTACGAAATACAACAATTTATTACTGATTTGAGTTCTACCTTCAAATAAATTGTGGCTAAAAAATTGAAGTACAAAGCTCATGGTTTCCTGGTGTTAAGAGAAATTATTTACAAAAAATATTTTACCACGTCTCTTATACATTGACGACGGTTTGAAGAGTCCCAAAATATTCTATATGAATTACATGATGGAGAAGGGTCAGTGCATTGTGGTTATACAGCTTTAATATGAGAGTTTTGTTAGATGGATACTACTGGCCTACTATAAAGGCAGATGCCAAAGATATGGTCATAATATGTGATCTTTTCCAGAAATATGGGAATGAAATCCATGTGCCAGCACTTCCCATGGAGTCAATATCTGAGCCCATACCTTTTGATAGATGGGGTTTGGAATTAATTGGACCTCTTCATATGGCCTCCGGAGGGTATCAAACGATAAATGTGGCAATAGATTATTTCTCTAAATATATCGAAGCTGCCCCACTAGTTGGAACCACCTCTAAGACAGTTATGTAATTTATCATATCTAACATATATTTTCAATTCGGAATTCCTCAGCATATTACTACAGACAATGGGCCATATTTTGACAATAAAAACATGGAAACGTTTTGCACTTCCAGAGGAATTCAATATTTCTTTTCTTCTCCTTTCCATCCTCAGGAAAATGGGCAGGTTGAAGTTTCTAATCGGACAATTTTAACAGGGTTAAAAAATAATCTTGAAGGAGGTGCAGGGAAATGGCTAAGGTATTTGCAAGAAGTATTGTGGGCTTACCGAACTACTCCTTATACAGCTACTCAAGAATCACCTTTTTCTTTTGTGTATGGGATAAATGCATTCATACATATAGAAGCTACTTTGTCCTCATTCTAGATACAAAACTATTCCGAACAAAGTAATGATATGATAGTAAGGAATCAGTTGCATCTGTTTGAAAAAAGAAGAGTAAAGAAACATTTGAGAGCAGCACACTACTAAGGTTTGATGAGAAGTAGGTTTGCATCTAAAGTAAAAAAAAAATTCCAAATAGGGACAAAGAGTTGAGAAAAGTATTTTTACATACCAAAGAGAAAAGATTTGGGAAACTAGATGAAATGGGAAGGCCCATACATGGTACGTGAAAGAATCAAGCGAGGAACATATAGACTTGAAGACAAAGAAGGCAATATGTTGAAACACCCATGGAACATTGAGCATCTCAGGTTATACTTAGAATAAAAATTTCTTATAAATATTTACTTTGTCATACTTTTATGTAAATATTTAGAGGCATGCTCTTTCCTACCCTAGTGGCGCGGGGCGGTTTTAATGAGGTGTCCAGATTTAAATGAATATTATTTTATGCATTTTTAAAGAATCATAGTAGATACAAAGAGATCGGATGAATTAAACACCTATTAAACACCTTCGGCCTTTAAATGAAATATCTTTGAAGTGATCGGATGAATTAAACACCTATTAAACACCTTTGGTTCTTAAGTGAAATATCTTAGAAGTAGTCAGATGGATTAAACACTCATTTAAGACGTGGAAAAATTAAATACCCATTAAATATCTTTAGCCTTGAAATAAAATATTATTGAATGGCTCAGATATATTAAAGATTGGTTAAACATTACATTTTAGACCACCGGATTGGGTTAATCCATCTATACCACTTTTAAATATCATTTTTTAATAAAATTATAAAAAAACATAAGAGAGAAAAATGCATATGAAGAAAAAATACAACTTTAAAAACCAATTGAATCATCAGAAAATGTCTGATCCACCATTACACAAAATATCTTTGTCATCCAAAAACTTTTGTTTCAAACACAAAACTGAAAGTACAACAACTTTAGGGCTCGTTCCCTTCGGTTTTTTCATACCTTCATCTTTCTCTTGTTTTTTCACTTTATCTTCATTATGCTTGGGGCTTTTGGTATCAGTACTTGAACTTTCATCAAGTCCCTCATCGGAATCAGAATCACTTGGTGAAAAAACTCCATGTTTATTACCATATGGCATCCTATGGAAAGGTATCTCATCGTATGGTACAAACTTCCACAGAGCTCTAAGGTTCTTTTTTGGAAAGGTATCATGGAATAAAAAGACCATGTCCGCTTTAAAACCCTCATCCCTCTTTTCCATAGAATCCACCACACCGGTAGCATACTTCTCAACACCGATAGTTGTTTCCAGTTCGGAATATTTGGTCCATATGTCTCCTTAGGCAGTCCCAGTGCTCAGTTGATTTTTCTCTTCGCCTAAAGTCTCCACTTTTTGTTGTTCAACTGAAAGGGAATTCTTTAATTCTGATTGGAAGTGTTAAAAAATTAATGAGTAAAAAAAAGAAAACAAAGATTTATAAATAAATTAATATACTATATACTTAGAGTTGCAAATTGCGGAATCTAGTAGTTTCCATATAATATAATATGTCCGATGGTAAAACTATTGTGTTTTATTTTTTAGTAATATATATATATAGTATTAATAGCGTATCAACATACATTATTTTATTACGAATATTATGATTCTCGCTATCAGAAAAATATACTTATAGAATAAATAGTTATATTCTTTATCATTGCACGTGAATCGTTGTTTCAATCTTTTAGAAGTTCTCTAAAGAGAGAGATAAGATAGATTACAATTTTTAGAGTTTTGAGGTGAGAGATCTAACCAAACCATTTATATAAATCTCTTAAAATTGGTAAAAGTATTCAAATAGATGAGAGATACAACAAAAAATTAACGGGAAAAGATCTAACAAAACTTGGATGAGATATAACCTAACTCAGTAAAACTAATCAAATTGAAACCATTTCAGATTCTTAAAATTTAAATGATATGCTTTGATGATTCTTTGATTATTTCTTTAAATAATTATAGATAATCCATCTTCCATAAGTAGACAGCCTATCTTACTAGGTATTTGGTTTCGAAAGAGATTAATCAAATTGACCTCTTTTACTTTTCTTGGTTTCTCTCTCGTTTTATTTTTTTATTATTTTTAATAAAGTTGTTTTTTCAATTCTGAAACACGCTATTATATAAAAAAATGTCTAACTTACCGAATTTCAAACTGAATTTTCATTACTTGATCTTAAAACATAAATTTTATGTCATAATATACGATTTGAAGTTCAAATTATAATAAAAACAAATAGTGTTTGTTAAGTTGTCATTTTTAAGGGTCGTAGCCATATATAAATATTTTTTCTTACGAATAACCCTAACATCTATATAATCACCTACATGATACATATTTTATCGATTTATTTTTATTAAAAATAACTATTTTATCTATTTATTTTTATTAAATATGATCGCCAAAGACATCGATAAAACACGTGGCGAACTATAAATAAAATATGTGACGATGAGTGGAGGCGGCTTTCTGTCAAAACCAATAAGCTATAAGGAAGGATTTGGTCGGATAAGAAGATAGAAAGCATGGGAATCTTGTTCTTTTGAAACTTAGATCTGGAAGACACATTTCACAATAATCAAGCATCCATTTTGAGGGATCATAAATAACTCTTTTAGAGAATGAAAAACAAAAATACAAAAATGCAAAAAAAAAAACATACAAAGAGCCTTTTTTATTCTAAAAAATATTATTAACAAACCCTAAGTCTAGTTAGTCCCTCCAATCAAACCTTTAAGCTTTTGAACCTGCGTGATATCCAAAAATGTTGTTTGTGCAATCAAGTTAGAAGGCAAATCATTTCCAAAGATATTTGTCGGTAAAATCTGGAAACCCGGAGATTCGCTGCTCCAGCTAACAATTCCCGAAGCCGGTGTAGTTCCATTATTCACCACAAAATGCAACAACCCTTTAGGAACAACAAAAGCATCTCCGCCCTGTAGAGTTTTTGTGTAAACTTTGTTAGCAGTACTGGAGACAAATCCGATACTCACCGAGCCTTCTAGCAAAACCACAAACTCTGTACCATGAGGATGTGTGTGCATTGGAAACACACCACCAGCCCCTATATCAAAACGAGCCATGGCAATGCCAAGACCGTTTAGACCGGGGACTTCTCCGAGTAATGCTAGTCTTACCCCAGCTTTGACAAAATTTGAGGTGTTAGTAACTATGTTAAGACCCGAGGTTGAAAAATCATCTACCGTAACAGTATTGGGATCTTTACAATTGTAACCGCTGGGACCTTGAGGGGCTTTTGTGTCTGCTACGCAGAAATCTTGGACAGTGGCGTAAGAAGTAGAGAAAAACAGAACACAAAAAAAGACTAGCGAGGAGGCAGGAGTGATCATTCTTGTCATACTTGTTTTGTTTTAGTGTTCTCTACTTTGTGTTCTGTGTGATTGTCTGTTGTTCTTGTGTTATTTTATAGAGAAGACATTCATGCATAGACATAGCAACTTATTAGTGCCATTTATTTCCATACGATTTCAGATTATACATTACAGATTCTTGTTAGGAAAATATATAAATTATTGTTTATGAATTTCATTTTATTTCCAAAATTTGAATGGGCAAACCAACATAAAATCCTATCTTGAATTGTGCTCAAATTAAGAATTGTCAAAAGAACATAAATTCTCTTTGATAAATAAATAGATAAGAAATCCCCTATTTCTCAAACTATCTACTTTATTAATTATTAGTTGTTTTAAATGAAGATCATACTCCTATTATTCGACCAGATATTTGCATTCTTTTTTCGTGAGTGCATAATCACTAAGACGTAGGAGAGTATAATTGGACTAAACTATATCTAATAACCTTATTATCCAAAATGTTAACTCTCTTCTCTCACCTTTATCCCTTTTACTAAGTTTTTTTGTTTTCGTTTCAAAATATATTTATTTCTTTGTTTTCGGATAACCACACCCGATTTTACAATTCACGCAGTAAATTAATTTCTTAATTTATTAAATCGTGGCCGTCCATCACAACATAGTAAAACAAATTATACTTCAAGTTGTGAAGCCTTTGAATATGAGGTCTAGTTTTGGCATTTCTTAATCCAAAAGCAAAACACTATAACTTTTGCTATCTATGTGACTTGGAGACATCTCTCTGGGAGGCGTTCTTGCAGATTAAATTCCACAAGATATGTCAAAAAAACTAGATAATGGAGAACTCAAAGCAAACGAGTAAGTTTATTTGTTGTATACTTCGTTTATTCAATAGGAATATGGCAAAGGATTTTGTGTTTTCAGTTGTATTATGACCGATTCATCAATTGATATTAGAGTCTGTAAAATCCCTTTGTGATTGGAAGACTTTTATCTTCTTTTATTTCTCTTTCAAGTTTTTGATATGTGCTAATCAAGCTTAAAGTCATTTGTGGATTTAAAAAACTGGATAATAAAGAACTCAAAATAAAAATGTAAGAAAATTAGGTTTATTTTCCTCTATTCAATAAGAAAATCACAATGCCTTTTAGGTTTCCTGCAGTTTGATGATCTATCCGTCATTTTTAAACTAAATGAACATATAATTTTCTGATAAAAATCTAACTTATGTCACATTTAATCTATTTAACGAGCTACATAATGAAATTCACTGCGAAGCCGTGGAATAGATGTGTCTTGATGATTTTTTTTTCTTTTTTCCATTTATGAAAAAAAAACAACGTTGGATAATTGAAATAAAAATCATTGTTCTTTCAAGAATATATTTTCAAATTCAATAACACCCATAAAAACATATCAAATTAGAAATAAAAAAATTAATGAGTAAAAAAAGGAAAACAAAGATTTATAAATAAATTAATATACTATATACTTAGATTTGCAGACTGAGGAATCTAGTAGTTTCCATATAATATAATATGTTCGACTGTAAAACTATTGTGTTTTATTTTTTAGTAATATATATGTGTATATATATAGTATTAATCGCGTATCAACATACATTATTTTATTATGAATATTATGATTCTTGCTATCAGAAAATTATAATTATAGAATAAATAGTTATATTCTTTATTAATAGTTGTTTCAATCTTTTAGAAGTTCTCTAAAGAGAGAGATGAGATAGATTACAATTTTTAGAGTTTTATGATGAGAGATCTAACCAAACTATTTATATAAATCTCTTAAAATTGGTAAAAATATTCAAATAGATGAGAGATACAACAAAAAATTAACGGAAAAAGATCTAACAAAACTTGGATGAGATTAACCTAACTCAGTAAAACTAATCAAATTGAAACCATTTCAGATTCTCAAAATATAAATGATATACTTTGATGATTCTCTGATTATTTCGTTAAATAATTATGGACAATCCATCTTCCATAAGTAGACAGCCTATCTTACTAGATATTTGGTTTCGAAAGAGAATAATCATGGTGCGATGATGATGTGACTGGACTACCAGCCGAGGTGATCTGCCATAAGTTATCGGTCTGATATGATGTGGGACCATTAGTACAAATAATGAGGAATTTTTCCAAATAAAAATTTGATGTTATAGTGCAAGAGGTTGATCGGTTAACCAAAATTGGGCATATCAAAGAATCTCAATACCCTTTGTGGACAGCTAATCCCGTTTTAATCAAGAAAAAATATAAAAAATAGCGCATGTGTATTGACTTCACTGATCTTAATAGAGCATGTCCTAAAGATATTTTTTCAGTTCCGCGCATAGATCATCTAGTGGATTCTACATCACGTAACAAGTTATCCTTTATGGATCCTTTTTCAGAGTATATCAGATACAGGTGGATCTGAATGATCAAGATCATATTATCTTTATTACTGATAGAGGGCTTCATTGCTATAAGGTGATGCCATCTGGGTTGAAGAATGTTGTAGCTACTTATCAACGGTTGGTAAATAAAACATTTGCTAACCAAATTGGCAGAAATATGGAAGTATATATAGATGACATGATGGTGAACACCTCGAGGAAGAAGATCACATAACTGATCTTCAAGAAACTTTATCTAACTTAGACACTATCAACTTGAAGTTGAACCCTGAAAATGTACTTTTGGAGTCCGAACTGGAAAGTTTCTTGGATATGTCGTAAGTTAAAAATGGATTCAGGCCGATCCAGATTAGTTGAATGCTTTATTAGTCATGGATCCCGCTCGGATTACCAAAGAATTCCAGAAAATAATCGAGCGGTTGGATGCTTCACCTAATACATTGTTCAAACCCATTCAATGGTATAAACTTTATATATTTAGTTGTATCAGAGTATGCAGTAGCTGTTGTGTGAGTAAAGGAAGTGGATAATTACCCCCGTCTGGTGTATTACATAAGTAAGAGTTTATTGGAAGCTGAGAAAATGTATTTGAAATTAGAGAAATTAGCCCTAGAATTGGTGATAGCGACCATGAAAATGAGGCCATATTTTCAAGCACATTCGATCACGGTTCGAACATCTTTTCTTTTAAAGAATGTTCTACAAAAAGCTGTCATATCAGGGAGAATGACTAAGTGGTCAGTCGAGCTTGGAGACTATGATATTGATTTGGCACCCCAAACTGCAATCAAGGGTCAAGCTATAGTTGATTTCCTGATATAATTTCATATTAAATGGTCATGCGAAGAAGCTTAAGAAAAAAATGTTAAGAAAGAGTAGGTAATCTGAACAAACGGTGGGTCTCATGGTGGGATATGGAGCTGGAATTTGTCTAACATCCCCTTGTAGTGACATTATGTACCAAGCTATATGTTTTGGTTTTATGGCATCCAATAATGAATCAGAATATGAACCAGTTATAGCTGGTTTACGATTGGCTCAATTATATGGAGCAAAGAGGGTCTGGTTACTAAGTGATTCTCAGTTACTTATTCATCAGGCTCAGGGGCAATCTGAAACTAAAAACGATCAGTTGATGAAGTATCTGCAAGTGTTGAAGGAAGTAGCCATAATTTTTAAAAGCTTCTGGTATGAGCATGTCCCTAGGTATGAGCATACTATGGCAGATTCCTTAGCTACCATCGCCTACTCTGAAGTGTACCCATGGATCCTTATGCAAGAATGTCCATCCATAGGCTCAGGTCAAGGAAAAGAGGGCGGAGTTGAAGAAAATATGAACATATCTGGCATACAATCCAAAAATTGGAGGTACGAAATACAACAATTTATTACTGATATAGTTCTACCTTCAAATAAATTTTGGCTAAAAAATTGAAGTACAAAGCTCGTGGTTTCCTGGTGTTAAGAGAAATTATTTACAAAAAATATTTTACCACGTCTCTTATACATTGACGACGGTTTGAAGAGTCCCAAAATATTCTATATGAATTACATGATGGAGAAGGGTCAGTGCATTGTGGTTATACAGCTTTAACCATGAGAGTTTTGTTAGATGGATACTACTGGCCTACTATAAAGGCAGATGCCAAAGATATGGTCATAATATGTGATCTTTTCCAGAAATATGGGAATGAAATCCATGTGCCAGCACTTCCCATGGATTCAATATCTGAGCCCATACCTTTTGATAGATGGGGTTTGGAATTAATTGGACCTCTTCATATGGCCTCCGGAGGGTATCAAACGATAAACGTGGCAATAGACTATTTCTCTAAATATATCGAAGCTGCCCCACTAGTTGGAACCACCTCTAAGACAGTTATGTAATTTATCATATCTAACATATATTTTCAATTCGGAATTCCTCAGCATATTACTACAGACAATGGGCCACATTTTGACAATAAAAACATGGAAACGTTTTGCACTTCCAGAGGAATTCAATATTTCTTTTCTTCTTCTTTCCATCCTCAAGGAAAATGGGCAGGTTGAAGTTTCTAATCGGACAATTTTAACAGGGTTAAAAAATAATCTTGAAGGAGGTGCAGGGAAATGGCTAAGGTATTTGCAAGAAGTATTGTGGGCTTACCGAACTACTCCTTATACAGCTACTCAAGAATCACCTTTTTCTTTTGTGTATGGGATAGATGCATTCATACATATAGAAGCTACTTTGTCCTCATTCTAGATACAAAACTATTCCGAACAAAGTAATGATATGATAGTAAGGAATCAGTTGCATCTGTTTGAAAAAAGAAGAATAAAGAAACATTTGAGAGCAGCACACTACTAAGGTTTGATGAGAAGTAGGTTTGCATCTAAAGTAAAAAAAAATTCCAAATAGGGACAAAGAGTTGAGAAAAGTATTTTTACATACCAAAGAGAAAAGATTTGAGAAACTAGATGAAATGGGAAGGCCCATACATGGTACGTGAAAGAATCAAGCGAGGAACATATAGACTTGAAGACAAAGAAGGCAATATGTTGAAACACCCATGGAACATTGAGCATCTCAGGTTATACTTAGAATAAAAATTTCTTATAAATATTTACTTTGTCATACTTTTATGTAAATATTTAGAGGCATGCTCTTTCCTACCCTAGTGGCGCGGGGCGGTTTTAATGAGGTGTCCAGATTTAAATGAATATTATTTTATGCATTTTTAAAGAATCATAGTAGATACAAAGAGATCGGATGAATTAAACACCTATTAAACACCTTCGGCCTTTAAATGAAATATCTTTGAAGTGATCGGATGAATTAAACACCTATTAAACACCTTTGGTTCTTAAGTGAAATATCTTAGAAGTAGTCAGATGGATTAAACACTCATTTAAGACGTGGAAAAATTAAATACCCATTAAATATCTTTAGCCTTGAAATAAAATATTATTGAATGGCTCAGATATATTAAAGATTGGTTAAACATTACATTTTAGACCACCGGATTGGGTTAATCCATCTATACCACTTTTAAATATCATTTTTTAATAAAATTATAAAAAAACATAAGAGAGAAAAATGCATATGAAGAAAAAATACAACTTTAAAAACCAATTGAATCATGAGAAAATGTCTGATCCACCATTACACAAAATATCTTTGTCATCCAAAAACTTTTGTTTCAAACACAAAACTGAAAGTACAACAACTTTAGGGCTCGTTCCCTTCGGTTTTTTCCATACCTTCATCTTTCTCTTGTTTTTTCACTTTATCTTCATTATGCTTGGGGCTTTTGGTATCAGTACTTGAACTTTCATCAAGTCCCTCATCGGAATCAGAATCACTTGGTGAAAAAACTCCATGTTTATTACCATATGGCATCCTATGGAAAGGTATCTCATCGTATGGTACAAACTTCCACAGAGCTCTAAGGTTCTTTTTTGGAAAGGTATCATGGAATAAAAAGACTATGTCCGCTTTAAAACCCTCATCCCTCTTTTCCATAGAATCCACCACACCGGTAGCATACTTCTCAACACCGGTAGTTGTTTCCAGTTCGGAATATTTGGTCCATATGTCTCCTTAGGCAGTCCCAGTGCTCAGTTGATTTTTCTCTTCGCCTAAAGTCTCCACTTTTTGTTGTTCAACTGAAAGGGAATTCTTTAATTCTGATTGGAAGTGTTAAAAAATTAATGAGTAAAAAAAAGAAAACAAAGATTTATAAATAAATTAATATACTATATACTTAGAGTTGCAGATTGCGGAATCTAGTAGTTTCCATATAATATAATATGTCCGATGGTAAAACTATTGTGTTTTATTTTTTAGTAATATATATATATATATAGTATTAATAGCGTATCAACATACATTATTTTATTACGAATATTATGATTCTCGCTATCAGAAAAATATACTTATAGAATAAATAGTTATATTCTTTATCATTGCACGTGAATCGTTGTTTCAATCTTTTAGAAGTTCTCTAAAGAGAGAGATAAGATAGATTACAATTTTTAGAGTTTTGAGGTGAGAGATCTAACCAAACCATTTATATAAATCTCTTAAAATTGGTAAAAGTATTCAAATAGATGAGAGATACAACAAAAAATTAACGGGAAAAGATCTAACAAAACTTGGATGAGATATAACCTAACTCAGTAAAACTAATCAAATTGAAACCATTTCAGATTCTTAAAATTTAAATGATATGCTTTGATGATTCTTTGATTATTTCTTTAAATAATTATAGATAATCCATCTTCCATAAGTAGACAGCCTATCTTACTAGGTATTTGGTTTCGAAAGAGATTAATCAAATTGACCTCTTTTACTTTTCTTGGTTTCTCTCTCGTTTTATTTTTTTATTATTTTTAATAAAGTTGTTTTTTCAATTCTGAAACACGCTATTATATAAAAAAATGTCTAACTTACCGAATTTCAAACTGAATTTTCATTACTTGATCTTAAAACATAAATTTTATGTTATAATATACGATTTGAAGTTCAAATTATAATAAAAACAAAATAGTGTTTGTTAAGTTGTCATTTTTAAGGGTCGTAGCCATATATAAATATTTTTTCTTACGAATAACCCTAACATCTATATAATCACCTACATGATACATATTTTATCGATTTATTTTTATTAAAAATAACTATTTTATCTATTTATTTTTATTAAATATGATCGCCAAAGACATCGATAAAACACGTGGCGAACTATAAATAAAATATGTGACGATGAGTGGAGGCGGCTTTCTGTCGAAACCAATAAGCTATAAGAAAGGATTTGGTCGGATAAGAAGATAGAAAGCATGGGAATCTTGTTCTTTTGAAACTTAGATCTGGAAGACACATTTCACATAATCAAGCATCCATTTTGAGGGATCATAAATAACTCTTTTAGAGAATGAAAAACAAAAATACAAAAATGCAAAAAAAAAAAACATACAAAGAGCCTTTTTTATTCTAAAAAATATTATTAACAAACCGTAAGTCTAGTTAGTCCCTCCAATCAAACCTTTAAGCTTTTGAACCTGCGTGATATCCAAAAATGTTGTTTGTGCAATCAAGTTAGAAGGCAAATCATTTCCAAAGATATTTGTCGGTAAAATCTGGAAACCCGGAGATTCGCTGCTCCAGCTAACAATTCCCGAAGCCGGTGTAGTTCCATTATTCACCACAAAATGCAACAACCCTTTAGGAACAACAAAAGCATCTCCGCCCTTTAGAGTTTTTGTGTAAACTTTGTTAGCAGTACTGGAGACAAATCCGATACTCACCGAGCCTTCTAGCAAAACCACAAACTCTGTACCATGAGGATGTGTGTGCATCGGAAACACACCACCAGCCCCTATATCAAAACGAGCCATGGCAATGCCAAGACCGTTTAGACCGGGGACTTCTCCGAGTAATGCTAGTCTTACCCCAGCTTTGACAAAATTTGAGGTGTTAGTAACTATGTTAAGACCCGAGGTTGAAAAATCATCTACCGTAACAGTATTGGGATCTTTACAATTGTAACCGCTGGGACCTTGAGGGGCTTTTGTGTCTGCTACGCAGAAATCTTGGACAGTGGCGTAAGAAGTAGAGAAAAACAGAACACAAAAAAAGACTAGCGAGGAGGCAGGAGTGATCATTCTTGTCATACTTGTTTTGTTTTAGTGTTCTCTACTTTGTGTTTTGTGTGATTGTCTGTTGTTCTTGTGTTATTTTATAGAGAAGACATTCATGCATAGACATAGCAACTTATTAGTGCCATTTATTTCCATACGATTTCAGATTATACGTTACAGATTCTTGTTAGGAAAATATATAAATTATTGTTTATGAATTTCATTTTATTTCCAAAATTTGAATGGGCAAACCAACATAAAATCCTATCTTGAATTGTGCTCAAATTAAGAATTGTCAAAAGAACATAAATTCTCTTTGATAAATAAATAGATAAGAAATCCCCTATTTCTCAAACTATCTACTTTATTAATTATTAGTTGTTTTAAATGAAGATCATACTCCTATTATTCGACCAGATATTTGCATTCTTTTTTCGTGAGTGCATAATCACTAAGACGTAGGAGAGTATAATTGGACTAAACTATATCTAATAACCTTATTATCCAAAATGTTAACTCTCTTCTCTCACCTTTATCCCTTTTACTAAGTTTTTTTGTTTTCGTTTCAAAATATATTTATTTCTTTGTTTTCGGATAACCACACCCGATTTTACAATTCACGCAGTAAATTAATTTCTTAATTTATTAAATTGTGGCCGTCCATCACGACATAGTAAAACAAATTATACTTCAAGTTGTGAAGCCTTTGAATATGAGGTCTAGTTTTGGCATTTCTTAATCCAAAAGCAAAACACTATAACTTTTGCTATCTATGTGACTTGGAGACATCTCTCTGGGAGGCGTTCTTGCAGATTAAATTCCACAAGATATGTCAAAAAAACTAGATAATGGAGAACTCAAAGCAAACGAGTAAGTTTATTTGTTGTATACTTCGTTTATTCAATAGGAATATGGCAAAGGATTTTGTGTTTTCAGTTGTATTATGACCGATTCATCAATTGATATTAGAGTCTGTAAAATCCCTTTGTGATTGGAAGACTTTTATCTTCTTTTATTTCTCTTTCAAGTTTTTGATATGTGCTAATCAAGCTTAAAGTCATTTGTGGATTTAAAAAACTGGATAATAAAGAACTCAAAATAAAAATGTAAGAAAATTAGGTTTATTTTCCTCTATTCAATAAGAAAATCACAATGCCTTTTAGGTTTCCTGCAGTTTGATGATCTATCCGTCATTTTTAAACTAAATGAACATATAATTTTCTGATAAAAATCTAACTTATGTCACATTTAATCTATTTAACGAGCTACATAATGAAATTCACTGCGAAGCCGTGGAATAGATGTGTCTTGATGATTTTTTTTTCTTTTTTCCATTTATGAAAAAAAAACAACGTTGGATAATTGAAATAAAAATCATTGTTCTTTCAAGAATATATTTTCAAATTCAATAACACCCATAAAAACATATCAAATTAGAAATAAAAAAATTAATGAGTAAAAAAAGGAAAACAAAGATTTATAAATAAATTAATATACTATATACTTAGATTTGCAGACTGAGGAATCTAGTAGTTTCCATATAATATAATATGTTCGACTGTAAAACTATTGTGTTTTATTTTTTAGTAATATATATGTGTATATATATAGTATTAATCGCGTATCAACATACATTATTTTATTATGAATATTATGATTCTCGCTATCAGAAAATTATAATTATAGAATAAATAGTTATATTCTTTATTAATAGTTGTTTCAATCTTTTAGAAGTTCTCTAAAGAGAGAGATGAGATAGATTACAATTTTTAGAGTTTTATGATGAGAGATCTAACCAAACTATTTATATAAATCTCTTAAAATTGGTAAAAATATTCAAATAGATGAGAGATACAACAAAAAATTAACGGAAAAAGATCTAACAAAACTTGGATGAGATTAACCTAACTCAGTAAAACTAATCAAATTGAAACCATTTCAGATTCTCAAAATATAAATGATATACTTTGATGATTCTCTGATTATTTCTTTAAATAATTATGGACAATCCATCTTCCATAAGTAGACAGCCTATCTTACTAGATATTTGGTTTCGAAAGAGAATAATCATGGTGCGATGATGATGTGACTGGACTACCAGCCGAGGTGATCTGCCATAAGTTATCGGTCTGATATGATGTGGGACCATTAGTACAAATAATGAGGAATTTTTCCAAATAAAAATTTGATGTTATAGTGCAAGAGGTTGATCGGTTAACCAAAATTGGGCATATCAAAGAATCTCAATACCCTTTGTGGACAGCTAATCCCGTTTTAATCAAGAAAAAATATAAAAAATAGCGCATGTGTATTGACTTCACCGATCTTAATAGAGCATGTCCTAAAGATATTTTTTCAGTTCCGCGCATAGATCATCTAGTGGATTCTACATCACGTAACAAGTTATCCTTTATGGATCCTTTTTCAGAGTATATCAGATACAGGTGGATCTGAATGATCAAGATCATATTATCTTTATTACTGATAGAGGGCTTCATTGCTATAAGGTGATGCCATCTGGATTGAAGAATGTTGTAGCTACTTATCAACGGTTGGTAAATAAAACATTTGCTAACCAAATTGGCAGAAATATGGAAGTATATATAGATGACATGATGGTGAACACCTCGAGGAAGAAGATCACATAACTGATCTTCAAGAAACTTTATCTAACTTAGACACTATCAACTTGAAGTTGAACCCTGAAAATGTACTTTTGGAGTCCGAACTGGAAAGTTTCTTGGATATGTCGTAAGTTAAAAATGGATTCAGGCCGATCCAGATTAGTTGAATGCTTTATTAGTCATGGATCCCGCTCGGATTACCAAAGAATTCCAGAAAATAATCGAGCGGTTGGATGCTTCACCTAATACATTGTTCAAACCCATTCAATGATATAAACTTTATATATTTAGTTGTATCAGAGTATGCAGTAGCTGTTGTGTGAGTAAAGGAAGTGGATAATTACCCCCGTCTGGTGTATTACATAAGTAAGAGTTTATTGGAAGCTGAGAAAATGTATTTGAAATTAGAGAAATTAGCCCTAGAATTGGTGATAGCGACCATGAAAATGAGGCCATATTTTCAAGCACATTCGATCACGGTTCGAACATCTTTTCTTTTAAAGAATGTTCTACAAAAAGCTGTCATATCAGGGAGAATGACTAAGTGGTCAGTCGAGCTTGGAGACTATGATATTGATTTGGCACCCCAAACTGCAATCAAGGGTCAAGCTATAGTTGATTTCCTGATATAATTTCATATTAAATGGTCATGCGAAGAAGCTTAAGAAAAAAATGTTAAGAAAGAGTAGGTAATCTGAACAAACGGTGGGTCTCATGGTGGGATATGGAGCTGGAATTTGTCTAACATCCCCTTGTAGTGACATTATGTACCAAGCTATATGTTTTGGTTTTATGGCATCCAATAATGAATCAGAATATGAACCAGTTATAGCTGGTTTACGATTGGATCAATTATATGGAGCAAAGAGGGTCTGGTTACTAAGTGATTCTCAGTTACTTATTCATCAGGCTCAGGGGCAATCTGAAACTAAAAACGATCAGTTGATGAAGTATCTGCAAGTGTTGAAGGAAGTAGCCATAATTTTTAAAAGCTTCTGGTATGAGCATGTCCCTAGGTATGAGCATACTATGGCAGATTCCTTAGCTACCATCGCCTACTCTGAAGTGTACCCATGGATCCTTATGCAAGAATGTCCATCCATAGGCTCAGGTCAAGGAAAAGAGGGCGGAGTTGAAGAAAATATGAACATATCTGGCATACAATCCAAAAATTGGAGGTACGAAATACAACAATTTATTACTGATATAGTTCTACCTTCAAATAAATTTTGGCTAAAAAATTGAAGTACAAAGCTCGTGGTTTCCTGGTGTTAAGAGAAATTATTTACAAAAAATATTTTACCACGTCTCTTATACATTGACGACGGTTTGAAGAGTCCCAAAATATTCTATATGAATTACATGATGGAGAAGGGTCAGTGCATTGTGGTTATACAGCTTTAACCATGAGAGTTTTGTTAGATGGATACTACTGGCCTACTATATAGGCAGATGCCAAAGATATGGTCATAATATGTGATCTTTTCCAGAAATATGGGAATGAAATCCATGTGCCAGCACTTCCCATGGATTCAATATCTGAGCCCATACCTTTTGATAGATGGGGTTTGGAATTAATTGGACCTCTTCATATGGCCTCCGGAGGGTATCAAACGATAAACGTGGCAATAGACTATTTCTCTAAATATATCGAAGCTGCCCCACTAGTTGGAACCACCTCTAAGACAGTTATGTAATTTATCATATCTAACATATATTTTCAATTCAGAATTCCTCAGCATATTACTACAGACAATGGGCCACATTTTGACAATAAAAACATGGAAACGTTTTGCACTTCCAGAGGAATTCAATATTTTTTTTCTTCTTCTTTCCATCCTCAGGAAAATGGGCAGGTTGAAGTTTCTAATCGGACAATTTTAACAGGGTTAAAAAATAATCTTGAAGGAGGTGCAGGGAAATGGCTAAGGTATTTGCAAGAAGTATTGTGGGCTTACCGAACTACTCCTTATACAGCTACTCAAGAATCACCTTTTTCTTTTGTGTATGGGATAGATGCATTCATACATATAGAAGCTACTTTGTCCTCATTCTAGATACAAAACTATTCCGAACAAAGTAATGATATGATAGTAAGGAATCAGTTGCATCTGTTTGAAAAAAGAAGAGTAAAGAAACATTTGAGAGCAGCACACTACTAAGGTTTGATGAGAAGTAGGTTTGCATCTAAAGTATAAAAAAATTTCCAAATAGGGACAAAGAGTTGAGAAAAGTATTTTTACATACCAAAGAGAAAAGATTTGAGAAACTAGATGAAATGGGAAGGCCCATACATGGTACGTGAAAGAATCAAGCGAGGAACATATAGACTTGAAGACAAAGAAGGCAATATGTTGAAACACCCATGGAACATTGAGCATCTCAGGTTATACTTAGAATAAAAATTTCTTATAAATATTTACTTTGTCATACTTTTATGTAAATATTTAGAGGCATGCTCTTTCCTACCCTAGTGGCGCGGGGCGGTTTTAATGAGGTGTCCAGATTTAAATGAATATTATTTTATGCATTTTTAAAGAATCATAGTAGATACAAAGAGATCGGATGAATTAAACACCTATTAAACACCTTCGGCCTTTAAATGAAATATCTTTGAAGTGATCGGATGAATTAAACACCTATTAAACACCTTTGGTTCTTAAGTGAAATATCTTAGAAGTAGTCAGATGGATTAAACACTCATTTAAGACGTGGAAAAATTAAATACCCATTAAATATCTTTAGCCTTGAAATAAAATATTATTGAATGGCTCAGATATATTAAAGATTGGTTAAACATTACATTTTAGACCACCGGATTGGGTTAATCCATCTATACCACTTTTAAATATCATTTTTTAATAAAATTATAAAAAAACATAAGAGAGAAAAATGCATATGAAGAAAAAATACAACTTTAAAAACCAATTGAATCATCAGAAAATGTCTGATCCACCATTACACAAAATATCTTTGTCATCCAAAAACTTTTGTTTCAAACACAAAACTGAAAGTACAACAACTTTACGACTCGTTCCCTTCGGTTTTTTCCATACCTTCATCTTTCTCTTGTTTTTTCACTTTATCTTCATTATGCTTGGGGCTTTTGGTATCAGTACTTGAACTTTCATCAAGTCCCTCATCGGAATCAGAATCACTTGGTGAAAAAACTCCATGTTTATTACCATATGGCATCCTATGGAAAGGTATCTCATCGTATGGTACAAACTTCCACAGAGCTCTAAGGTTCTTTTTTGGAAAGGTATCATGGAATAAAAAGACCATGTCCGCTTTAAAACCCTCATCCCTCTTTTCCATAGAATCCACCACACCGGTAGCATACTTCTCAACACCGGTAGTTGTTTCCAGTTCGGAATATTTGGTCCATATGTCTCCTTAGGCAGTCCCAGTGCTCAGTTGATTTTTCTCTTCGCCTAAAGTCTCCACTTTTTGTTGTTCAACTGAAAGGGAATTCTTTAATTCTGATTGGAAGTGTTAAAAAATTAATGAGTAAAAAAAAGAAAACAAAGATTTATAAATAAATTAATATACTATATACTTAGAGTTGCAGATTGCGGAATCTAGTAGTTTCCATATAATATAATATGTCCGATGGTAAAACTATTGTGTTTTATTTTTTAGTAATATATATATATATATATATATATAGTATTAATAGCGTATCAACATACATTATTTTATTACGAATATTATGATTCTCGCTATCAGAAAAATATACTTATAGAATAAATAGTTATATTCTTTATCATTGCACGTGAATCGTTGTTTCAATCTTTTAGAAGTTCTCTAAAGAGAGAGATAAGATAGATTAAAATTTTTAGAGTTTTGAGGTGAGAGATCTAACCAAACCATTTATATAAATCTCTTAAAATTGGTAAAAGTATTCAAATAGATGAGAGATACAACAAAAAATTAACGGGAAAAGATCTAACAAAACTTGGATGAGATATAACCTAACTCAGTAAAACTAATCAAATTGAAACCATTTCAGATTCTTAAAATTTAAATGATATGCTTTGATGATTCTTTGATTATTTCTTTAAATAATTATAGATAATCCATCTTCCATAAGTAGACAGCCTATCTTACTAGGTATTTGGTTTCGAAAGAGATTAATCAAATTGACCTCTTTTACTTTTCTTGGTTTCTCTCTCGTTTTATTTTTTTATTATTTTTAATAAAGTTGTTTTTTCAATTCTGAAACACGCTATTATATAAAAAAATGTCTAACTTACCGAATTTCAAACTGAATTTTCATTACTTGATCTTAAAACATAAATTTTATGTTATAATATACGATTTGAAGTTCAAATTATAATAAAAACAAATAGTGTTTGTTAAGTTGTCATTTTTAAGGGTCGTAGCCATATATAAATATTTTTTCTTACGAATAACCCTAACATCTATATAATCACCTACATGATACATATTTTATCGATTTATTTTTATTAAAAATAACTATTTTATCTATTTATTTTTATTAAATATGATCGCCAAAGACATCGATAAAACACGTGGCGAACTATAAATAAAATATGTGACGATGAGTGGAGGCGGCTTTCTGTCGAAACCAATAAGCTATAAGGAAGGATTTGGTCGGATAAGAAGATAGAAAGCATGGGAATCTTGTTCTTTTGAAACTTAGATCTGGAAGACACATTTCACATAATCAAGCATCCATTTTGAGGGATCATAAATAACTCTTTTAGAGAATGAAAAACAAAAATACAAAAATGCAAAAAAAAAAACATACAAAGAGCCTTTTTTATTCTAAAAAATATTATTAACAAACCGTAAGTCTAGTTAGTCCCTCCAATCAAACCTTTAAGCTTTTGAACCTGCGTGATATCCAAAAATGTTGTTTGTGCAATCAAGTTAGAAGGCAAATCATTTCCAAAGATATTTGTCGGTAAAATCTGGAAACCCGGAGATTCGCTGCTCCAGCTAACAATTCCCGAAGCCGGTGTAGTTCCATTATTCACCACAAAATGCAACAACCCTTTAGGAACAACAAAAGCATCTCCGCCCTTTAGAGTTTTTGTGTAAACTTTGTTAGCAGTACTGGAGACAAATCCGATACTCACCGAGCCTTCTAGCAAAACCACAAACTCTGTACCATGAGGATGTGTGTGCATCGGAAACACACCACCAGCCCCTATATCAAAACGAGCCATGGCAATGCCAAGACCGTTTAGACCGGGGACTTCTCCGAGTAATGCTAGTCTTACCCCAGCTTTGACAAAATTTGAGGTGTTAGTAACTATGTTAAGACCCGAGGTTGAAAAATCATCTACCGTAACAGTATTGGGATCTTTACAATTGTAACCGCTGGGACCTTGAGGGGCTTTTGTGTCTGCTACGCAGAAATCTTGGACAGTGGCGTAAGAAGTAGAGAAAAACAGAACACAAAAAAAGACTAGCGAGGAGGCAGGAGTGATCATTCTTGTCATACTTGTTTTGTTTTAGTGTTCTCTACTTTGTGTTCTGTGTGATTGTCTGTTGTTCTTGTGTTATTTTATAGAGAAGACATTCATGCATAGACATAGCAACTTATTAGTGCCATTTATTTCCATACGATTTCAGATTATACATTACAGATTCTTGTTAGGAAAATATATAAATTATTGTTTATGAATTTCATTTTATTTCCAAAATTTGAATGGGCAAACCAACATAAAATCCTATCTTGAATTGTGCTCAAATTAAGAATTGTCAAAAGAACATAAATTCTCTTTGATAAATAAATAGATAAGAAATCCCCTATTTCTCAAACTATCTACTTTATTAATTATTAGTTGTTTTAAATGAAGATCATACTCCTATTATTCGACCAGATATTTGCATTCTTTTTTCGTGAGTGCATAATCACTAAGACGTAGGAGAGTATAATTGGACTAAACTATATCTAATAACCTTATTATCCAAAATGTTAACTCTCTTCTCTCACCTTTATCCCTTTTACTAAGTTTTTTTGTTTTCGTTTCAAAATATATTTATTTCTTTGTTTTCGGATAACCACACCCGATTTTACAATTCACGCAGTAAATTAATTTCTTAATTTATTAAATCGTGGCCGTCCATCACAACATAGTAAAACAAATTATACTTCAAGTTGTGAAGCCTTTGAATATGAGGTCTAGTTTTGGCATTTCTTAATCCAAAAGCAAAACACTATAACTTTTGCTATCTATGTGACTTGGAGACATCTCTCTGGGAGGCGTTCTTGCAGATTAAATTCCACAAGATATGTCAAAAAAACTAGATAATGGAGAACTCAAAGCAAACGAGTAAGTTTATTTGTTGTATACTTCGTTTATTCAATAGGAATATGGCAAAGGATTTTGTGTTTTCAGTTGTATTATGACCGATTCATCAATTGATATTAGAGTCTGTAAAATCCCTTTGTGATTGGAAGACTTTTATCTTCTTTTATTTCTCTTTCAAGTTTTTGATATGTGCTAATCAAGCTTAAAGTCATTTGTGGATTTAAAAAACTGGATAATAAAGAACTCAAAATAAAAATGTAAGAAAATTAGGTTTATTTTCCTCTATTCAATAAGAAAATCACAATGCCTTTTAGGTTTCCTGCAGTTTGATGATCTATCCGTCATTTTTAAACTAAATGAACATATAATTTTCTGATAAAAATCTAACTTATGTCACATTTAATCTATTTAACGAGCTACATAATGAAATTCACTGCGAAGCCGTGGAATAGATGTGTCTTGATGATTTTTTTTTCTTTTTTCCATTTATGAAAAAAAAACAACGTTGGATAATTGAAATAAAAATCATTGTTCTTTCAAGAATATATTTTCAAATTCAATAACACCCATAAAAACATATCAAATTAGAAATAAAAAAATTAATGAGTAAAAAAAGGAAAACAAAGATTTATAAATAAATTAATATACTATATACTTAGATTTGCAGACTGAGGAATCTAGTAGTTTCCATATAATATAATATGTTCGACTGTAAAACTATTGTGTTTTATTTTTTAGTAATATATATGTGTATATATATAGTATTAATCGCGTATCAACATACATTATTTTATTATGAATATTATGATTCTTGCTATCAGAAAATTATAATTATAGAATAAATAGTTATATTCTTTATTAATAGTTGTTTCAATCTTTTAGAAGTTCTCTAAAGAGAGAGATGAGATAGATTACAATTTTTAGAGTTTTATGATGAGAGATCTAACCAAACTATTTATATAAATCTCTTAAAATTGGTAAAAATATTCAAATAGATGAGAGATACAACAAAAAATTAACGGAAAAAGATCTAACAAAACTTGGATGAGATTAACCTAACTCAGTAAAACTAATCAAATTGAAACCATTTCAGATTCTCAAAATATAAATGATATACTTTGATGATTCTCTGATTATTTCGTTAAATAATTATGGACAATCCATCTTCCATAAGTAGACAGCCTATCTTACTAGATATTTGGTTTCGAAAGAGAATAATCATGGTGCGATGATGATGTGACTGGACTACCAGCCGAGGTGATCTGCCATAAGTTATCGGTCTGATATGATGTGGGACCATTAGTACAAATAATGAGGAATTTTTCCAAATAAAAATTTGATGTTATAGTGCAAGAGGTTGATCGGTTAACCAAAATTGGGCATATCAAAGAATCTCAATACCCTTTGTGGACAGCTAATCCCGTTTTAATCAAGAAAAAATATAAAAAATAGCGCATGTGTATTGACTTCACTGATCTTAATAGAGCATGTCCTAAAGATATTTTTTCAGTTCCGCGCATAGATCATCTAGTGGATTCTACATCACGTAACAAGTTATCCTTTATGGATCCTTTTTCAGAGTATATCAGATACAGGTGGATCTGAATGATCAAGATCATATTATCTTTATTACTGATAGAGGGCTTCATTGCTATAAGGTGATGCCATCTGGGTTGAAGAATGTTGTAGCTACTTATCAACGGTTGGTAAATAAAACATTTGCTAACCAAATTGGCAGAAATATGGAAGTATATATAGATGACATGATGGTGAACACCTCGAGGAAGAAGATCACATAACTGATCTTCAAGAAACTTTATCTAACTTAGACACTATCAACTTGAAGTTGAACCCTGAAAATGTACTTTTGGAGTCCGAACTGGAAAGTTTCTTGGATATGTCGTAAGTTAAAAATGGATTCAGGCCGATCCAGATTAGTTGAATGCTTTATTAGTCATGGATCCCGCTCGGATTACCAAAGAATTCCAGAAAATAATCGAGCGGTTGGATGCTTCACCTAATACATTGTTCAAACCCATTCAATGGTATAAACTTTATATATTTAGTTGTATCAGAGTATGCAGTAGCTGTTGTGTGAGTAAAGGAAGTGGATAATTACCCCCGTCTGGTGTATTACATAAGTAAGAGTTTATTGGAAGCTGAGAAAATGTATTTGAAATTAGAGAAATTAGCCCTAGAATTGGTGATAGCGACCATGAAAATGAGGCCATATTTTCAAGCACATTCGATCACGGTTCGAACATCTTTTCTTTTAAAGAATGTTCTACAAAAAGCTGTCATATCAGGGAGAATGACTAAGTGGTCAGTCGAGCTTGGAGACTATGATATTGATTTGGCACCCCAAACTGCAATCAAGGGTCAAGCTATAGTTGATTTCCTGATATAATTTCATATTAAATGGTCATGCGAAGAAGCTTAAGAAAAAAATGTTAAGAAAGAGTAGGTAATCTGAACAAACGGTGGGTCTCATGGTGGGATATGGAGCTGGAATTTGTCTAACATCCCCTTGTAGTGACATTATGTACCAAGCTATATGTTTTGGTTTTATGGCATCCAATAATGAATCAGAATATGAACCAGTTATAGCTGGTTTACGATTGGCTCAATGATATGGAGCAAAGAGGGTCTGGTTACTAAGTGATTCTCAGTTACTTATTCATCAGGCTCAGGGGCAATCTGAAACTAAAAACGATCAGTTGATGAAGTATCTGCAAGTGTTGAAGGAAGTAGCCATAATTTTTAAAAGCTTCTGGTATGAGCATGTCCCTAGGTATGAGCATACTATGGCAGATTCCTTAGCTACCATCGCCTACTCTGAAGTGTACCCATGGATCCTTATGCAAGAATGTCCATCCATAGGCTCAGGTCAAGGAAAAGAGGGCGGAGTTGAAGAAAATATGAACATATCTGGCATACAATCCAAAAATTGGAGGTACGAAATACAACAATTTATTACTGATATAGTTCTACCTTCAAATAAATTTTGGCTAAAAAATTGAAGTACAAAGCTCGTGGTTTCCTGGTGTTAAGAGAAATTATTTACAAAAAATATTTTACCACGTCTCTTATACATTGACGACGGTTTGAAGAGTCCCAAAATATTCTATATGAATTACATGATGGAGAAGGGTCAGTGCATTGTGGTTATACAGCTTTAACCATGAGAGTTTTGTTAGATGGATACTACTGGCCTACTATAAAGGCAGATGCCAAAGATATGGTCATAATATGTGATCTTTTCCAGAAATATGGGAATGAAATCCATGTGCCAGCACTTCCCATGGATTCAATATCTGAGCCCATACCTTTTGATAGATGGGGTTTGGAATTAATTGGACCTCTTCATATGGCCTCCGGAGGGTATCAAACGATAAACGTGGCAATAGACTATTTCTCTAAATATATCGAAGCTGCCCCACTAGTTGGAACCACCTCTAAGACAGTTATGTAATTTATCATATCTAACATATATTTTCAATTCGGAATTCCTCAGCATATTACTACAGACAATGGGCCACATTTTGACAATAAAAACATGGAAACGTTTTGCACTTCCAGAGGAATTCAATATTTCTTTTCTTCTTCTTTCCATCCTCAAGGAAAATGGGCAGGTTGAAGTTTCTAATCGGACAATTTTAACAGGGTTAAAAAATAATCTTGAAGGAGGTGCAGGGAAATGGCTAAGGTATTTGCAAGAAGTATTGTGGGCTTACCGAACTACTCCTTATACAGCTACTCAAGAATCACCTTTTTCTTTTGTGTATGGGATAGATGCATTCATACATATAGAAGCTACTTTGTCCTCATTCTAGATACAAAACTATTCCGAACAAAGTAATGATATGATAGTAAGGAATCAGTTGCATCTGTTTGAAAAAAGAAGAATAAAGAAACATTTGAGAGCAGCACACTACTAAGGTTTGATGAGAAGTAGGTTTGCATCTAAAGTAAAAAAAAAATTCCAAATAGGGACAAAGAGTTGAGAAAAGTATTTTTACATACCAAAGAGAAAAGATTTGAGAAACTAGATGAAATGGGAAGGCCCATACATGGTACGTGAAAGAATCAAGCGAGGAACATATAGACTTGAAGACAAAGAAGGCAATATGTTGAAACACCCATGGAACATTGAGCATCTCAGGTTATACTTAGAATAAAAATTTCTTATAAATATTTACTTTGTCATACTTTTATGTAAATATTTAGAGGCATGCTCTTTCCTACCCTAGTGGCGCGGGGCGGTTTTAATGAGGTGTCCAGATTTAAATGAATATTATTTTATGCATTTTTAAAGAATCATAGTAGATACAAAGAGATCGGATGAATTAAACACCTATTAAACACCTTCGGCCTTTAAATGAAATATCTTTGAAGTGATCGGATGAATTAAACACCTATTAAACACCTTTGGTTCTTAAGTGAAATATCTTAGAAGTAGTCAGATGGATTAAACACTCATTTAAGACGTGGAAAAATTAAATACCCATTAAATATCTTTAGCCTTGAAATAAAATATTATTGAATGGCTCAGATATATTAAAGATTGGTTAAACATTACATTTTAGACCACCGGATTGGGTTAATCCATCTATACCACTTTTAAATATCATTTTTTAATAAAATTATAAAAAAACATAAGAGAGAAAAATGCATATGAAGAAAAAATACAACTTTAAAAACCAATTGAATCATGAGAAAATGTCTGATCCACCATTACACAAAATATCTTTGTCATCCAAAAACTTTTGTTTCAAACACAAAACTGAAAGTACAACAACTTTAGGGCTCGTTCCCTTCGGTTTTTTCCATACCTTCATCTTTCTCTTGTTTTTTCACTTTATCTTCATTATGCTTGGGGCTTTTGGTATCAGTACTTGAACTTTCATCAAGTCCCTCATCGGAATCAGAATCACTTGGTGAAAAAACTCCATGTTTATTACCATATGGCATCCTATGGAAAGGTATCTCATCGTATGGTACAAACTTCCACAGAGCTCTAAGGTTCTTTTTTGGAAAGGTATCATGGAATAAAAAGACTATGTCCGCTTTAAAACCCTCATCCCTCTTTTCCATAGAATCCACCACACCGGTAGCATACTTCTCAACACCGGTAGTTGTTTCCAGTTCGGAATATTTGGTCCATATGTCTCCTTAGGCAGTCCCAGTGCTCAGTTGATTTTTCTCTTCGCCTAAAGTCTCCACTTTTTGTTGTTCAACTGAAAGGGAATTCTTTAATTCTGATTGGAAGTGTTAAAAAATTAATGAGTAAAAAAAAGAAAACAAAGATTTATAAATAAATTAATATACTATATACTTAGAGTTGCAGATTGCGGAATCTAGTAGTTTCCATATAATATAATATGTCCGATGGTAAAACTATTGTGTTTTATTTTTTAGTAATATATATATATATATAGTATTAATAGCGTATCAACATACATTATTTTATTACGAATATTATGATTCTCGCTATCAGAAAAATATACTTATAGAATAAATAGTTATATTCTTTATCATTGCACGTGAATCGTTGTTTCAATCTTTTAGAAGTTCTCTA
Organism: Limnanthes douglasii subsp. nivea; assembly: GCA_036936605.1. Classification (NCBI taxonomy): domain Eukaryota; kingdom Viridiplantae; phylum Streptophyta; class Magnoliopsida; order Brassicales; family Limnanthaceae; genus Limnanthes; species Limnanthes douglasii. Next base: position 176,200,979 of record JAUPFV010000003.1, read on the forward strand.
AAGAGAGAGATAAGATAGATTACAATTTTTAGAGTTTTGAGGTGAGAGATCTAACCAAACCATTTATATAAATCTCTTAAAATTGGTAAAAGTATTCAAATAGATGAGAGATACAACAAAAAATTAACGGGAAAAGATCTAACAAAACTTGGATGAGATATAACCTAACTCAGTAAAACTAATCAAATTGAAACCATTTCAGATTCTTAAAATTTAAATGATATGCTTTGATGATTCTTTGATTATTTCTTTAAATAATTATAGATAATCCATCTTCCATAAGTAGACAGCCTATCTTACTAGGTATTTGGTTTCGAAAGAGATTAATCAAATTGACCTCTTTTACTTTTCTTGGTTTCTCTCTCGTTTTATTTTTTTATTATTTTTAATAAAGTTGTTTTTTCAATTCTGAAACACGCTATTATATAAAAAAATGTCTAACTTACCGAATTTCAAACTGAATTTTCATTACTTGATCTTAAAACATAAATTTTATGTTATAATATACGATTTGAAGTTCAAATTATAATAAAAACAAAATAGTGTTTGTTAAGTTGTCATTTTTAAGGGTCGTAGCCATATATAAATATTTTTTCTTACGAATAACCCTAACATCTATATAATCACCTACATGATACATATTTTATCGATTTATTTTTATTAAAAATAACTATTTTATCTATTTATTTTTATTAAATATGATCGCCAAAGACATCGATAAAACACGTGGCGAACTATAAATAAAATATGTGACGATGAGTGGAGGCGGCTTTCTGTCGAAACCAATAAGCTATAAGAAAGGATTTGGTCGGATAAGAAGATAGAAAGCATGGGAATCTTGTTCTTTTGAAACTTAGATCTGGAAGACACATTTCACATAATCAAGCATCCATTTTGAGGGATCATAAATAACTCTTTTAGAGAATGAAAAACAAAAATACAAAAATGCAAAAAAAAAAAACATACAAAGAGCCTTTTTTATTCTAAAAAATATTATTAACAAACCGTAAGTCTAGTTAGTCCCTCCAATCAAACCTTTAAGCTTTTGAACCTGCGTGATATCCAAAAATGTTGTTTGTGCAATCAAGTTAGAAGGCAAATCATTTCCAAAGATATTTGTCGGTAAAATCTGGAAACCCGGAGATTCGCTGCTCCAGCTAACAATTCCCGAAGCCGGTGTAGTTCCATTATTCACCACAAAATGCAACAACCCTTTAGGAACAACAAAAGCATCTCCGCCCTTTAGAGTTTTTGTGTAAACTTTGTTAGCAGTACTGGAGACAAATCCGATACTCACCGAGCCTTCTAGCAAAACCACAAACTCTGTACCATGAGGATGTGTGTGCATCGGAAACACACCACCAGCCCCTATATCAAAACGAGCCATGGCAATGCCAAGACCGTTTAGACCGGGGACTTCTCCGAGTAATGCTAGTCTTACCCCAGCTTTGACAAAATTTGAGGTGTTAGTAACTATGTTAAGACCCGAGGTTGAAAAATCATCTACCGTAACAGTATTGGGATCTTTACAATTGTAACCGCTGGGACCTTGAGGGGCTTTTGTGTCTGCTACGCAGAAATCTTGGACAGTGGCGTAAGAAGTAGAGAAAAACAGAACACAAAAAAAGACTAGCGAGGAGGCAGGAGTGATCATTCTTGTCATACTTGTTTTGTTTTAGTGTTCTCTACTTTGTGTTTTGTGTGATTGTCTGTTGTTCTTGTGTTATTTTATAGAGAAGACATTCATGCATAGACATAGCAACTTATTAGTGCCATTTATTTCCATACGATTTCAGATTATACGTTACAGATTCTTGTTAGGAAAATATATAAATTATTGTTTATGAATTTCATTTTATTTCCAAAATTTGAATGGGCAAACCAACATAAAATCCTATCTTGAATTGTGCTCAAATTAAGAATTGTCAAAAGAACATAAATTCTCTTTGATAAATAAATAGATAAGAAATCCCCTATTTCTCAAACTATCTACTTTATTAATTATTAGTTGTTTTAAATGAAGATCATACTCCTATTATTCGACCAGATATTTGCATTCTTTTTTCGTGAGTGCATAATCACTAAGACGTAGGAGAGTATAATTGGACTAAACTATATCTAATAACCTTATTATCCAAAATGTTAACTCTCTTCTCTCACCTTTATCCCTTTTACTAAGTTTTTTTGTTTTCGTTTCAAAATATATTTATTTCTTTGTTTTCGGATAACCACACCCGATTTTACAATTCACGCAGTAAATTAATTTCTTAATTTATTAAATTGTGGCCGTCCATCACGACATAGTAAAACAAATTATACTTCAAGTTGTGAAGCCTTTGAATATGAGGTCTAGTTTTGGCATTTCTTAATCCAAAAGCAAAACACTATAACTTTTGCTATCTATGTGACTTGGAGACATCTCTCTGGGAGGCGTTCTTGCAGATTAAATTCCACAAGATATGTCAAAAAAACTAGATAATGGAGAACTCAAAGCAAACGAGTAAGTTTATTTGTTGTATACTTCGTTTATTCAATAGGAATATGGCAAAGGATTTTGTGTTTTCAGTTGTATTATGACCGATTCATCAATTGATATTAGAGTCTGTAAAATCCCTTTGTGATTGGAAGACTTTTATCTTCTTTTATTTCTCTTTCAAGTTTTTGATATGTGCTAATCAAGCTTAAAGTCATTTGTGGATTTAAAAAACTGGATAATAAAGAACTCAAAATAAAAATGTAAGAAAATTAGGTTTATTTTCCTCTATTCAATAAGAAAATCACAATGCCTTTTAGGTTTCCTGCAGTTTGATGATCTATCCGTCATTTTTAAACTAAATGAACATATAATTTTCTGATAAAAATCTAACTTATGTCACATTTAATCTATTTAACGAGCTACATAATGAAATTCACTGCGAAGCCGTGGAATAGATGTGTCTTGATGATTTTTTTTTCTTTTTTCCATTTATGAAAAAAAAACAACGTTGGATAATTGAAATAAAAATCATTGTTCTTTCAAGAATATATTTTCAAATTCAATAACACCCATAAAAACATATCAAATTAGAAATAAAAAAATTAATGAGTAAAAAAAGGAAAACAAAGATTTATAAATAAATTAATATACTATATACTTAGATTTGCAGACTGAGGAATCTAGTAGTTTCCATATAATATAATATGTTCGACTGTAAAACTATTGTGTTTTATTTTTTAGTAATATATATGTGTATATATATAGTATTAATCGCGTATCAACATACATTATTTTATTATGAATATTATGATTCTCGCTATCAGAAAATTATAATTATAGAATAAATAGTTATATTCTTTATTAATAGTTGTTTCAATCTTTTAGAAGTTCTCTAAAGAGAGAGATGAGATAGATTACAATTTTTAGAGTTTTATGATGAGAGATCTAACCAAACTATTTATATAAATCTCTTAAAATTGGTAAAAATATTCAAATAGATGAGAGATACAACAAAAAATTAACGGAAAAAGATCTAACAAAACTTGGATGAGATTAACCTAACTCAGTAAAACTAATCAAATTGAAACCATTTCAGATTCTCAAAATATAAATGATATACTTTGATGATTCTCTGATTATTTCTTTAAATAATTATGGACAATCCATCTTCCATAAGTAGACAGCCTATCTTACTAGATATTTGGTTTCGAAAGAGAATAATCATGGTGCGATGATGATGTGACTGGACTACCAGCCGAGGTGATCTGCCATAAGTTATCGGTCTGATATGATGTGGGACCATTAGTACAAATAATGAGGAATTTTTCCAAATAAAAATTTGATGTTATAGTGCAAGAGGTTGATCGGTTAACCAAAATTGGGCATATCAAAGAATCTCAATACCCTTTGTGGACAGCTAATCCCGTTTTAATCAAGAAAAAATATAAAAAATAGCGCATGTGTATTGACTTCACCGATCTTAATAGAGCATGTCCTAAAGATATTTTTTCAGTTCCGCGCATAGATCATCTAGTGGATTCTACATCACGTAACAAGTTATCCTTTATGGATCCTTTTTCAGAGTATATCAGATACAGGTGGATCTGAATGATCAAGATCATATTATCTTTATTACTGATAGAGGGCTTCATTGCTATAAGGTGATGCCATCTGGATTGAAGAATGTTGTAGCTACTTATCAACGGTTGGTAAATAAAACATTTGCTAACCAAATTGGCAGAAATATGGAAGTATATATAGATGACATGATGGTGAACACCTCGAGGAAGAAGATCACATAACTGATCTTCAAGAAACTTTATCTAACTTAGACACTATCAACTTGAAGTTGAACCCTGAAAATGTACTTTTGGAGTCCGAACTGGAAAGTTTCTTGGATATGTCGTAAGTTAAAAATGGATTCAGGCCGATCCAGATTAGTTGAATGCTTTATTAGTCATGGATCCCGCTCGGATTACCAAAGAATTCTAGAAAATAATCGAGCGGTTGGATGCTTCACCTAATACATTGTTCAAACCCATTCAATGATATAAACTTTATATATTTAGTTGTATCAGAGTATGCAGTAGCTGTTGTGTGAGTAAAGGAAGTGGATAATTACCCCCGTCTGGTGTATTACATAAGTAAGAGTTTATTGGAAGCTGAGAAAATGTATTTGAAATTAGAGAAATTAGCCCTAGAATTGGTGATAGCGACCATGAAAATGAGGCCATATTTTCAAGCACATTCGATCACGGTTCGAACATCTTTTCTTTTAAAGAATGTTCTACAAAAAGTTGTCATATCAGGGAGAATGACTAAGTGGTCAGTCGACCTTGGAGACTATGATATTGATTTGGCACCCCAAACTGCAATCAAGGTACAAGCTATAGTTGATTTCCTGATATAATTTCATATTAAATGGTCATGCGAAGAAGCTTAAGAAAAAAATGTTAAGAAAAAAATGTTAAGAAAGAGTAGGTAATCTGAACAAACGGTGGGTCTCATGGTGGGATATGGAGCTGGAATTTGTCTAACCTCCCCTTGTACTGACATTATGTACCAAGCTATATGTTTTGGTTTCATGGCATCCAATAATGAATCAGAATATGAACCAGTTATAGCTGGTTTACGATTGGCTCAATTATATGGAGCAAAGAGGGTATGGTTAGTAAGTGATTCCCAGTTACTTATTCATCAGGCTCAGGGGCAATCTGAAACTAAAAACGATCAGTTGATGGAGTATCTGCAAGTGTTGAAGGAAGTAGCCATAATTTTTAAAAGCTTCTGGTATGAGCATGTCCCTAGGTATGAGCATACTATGGCAGATTCCTTAGCTACCATCGCCTACTCTGAAGTGTACCCATGGATCCTTATGCAAGAATGTCCATCCATAGGCTCAGGTCAAGGAAAAGAGGGCGGAGTTGAAGAAAATATGAACATATCTGGCATACAATCCAAAAATTGGAGGTACGAAATACAACAATTTATTACTGATATAGTTCTACCTTCAAATAAATTTTGGCTAAAAAATTGAAGTACAAAGCTCGTGGTTTCCTGGTGTTAAGAGAAATTATTTACAAAAAATATTTTACCACGTCTCTTATACATTGACGACGGTTTGAAGAGTCCCAAAATATTCTATATGAATTACATGATGGAGAAGGGTCAGTGCATTGTGGTTATACAGCTTTAACCATGAGAGTTTTGTTAGATGGATACTACTGGCCTACTATATAGGCAGATGCCAAAGATATGGTCATAATATGTGATCTTTTCCAGAAATATGGGAATGAAATCCATGTGCCAGCACTTCCCATGGATTCAATATCTGAGCCCATACCTTTTGATAGATGGGGTTTGGAATTAATTGGACCTCTTCATATGGCCTCCGGAGGGTATCAAACGATAAACGTGGCAATAGACTATTTCTCTAAATATATCGAAGCTGCCCCACTAGTTGGAACCACCTCTAAGACAGTTATGTAATTTATCATATCTAACATATATTTTCAATTCGGAATTCCTCAGCATATTACTACAGACAATGGGCCACATTTTGACAATAAAAACATGGAAACGTTTTGCACTTCCAGAGGAATTCAATATTTTTTTTCTTCTTCTTTCCATCCTCAGGAAAATGGGCAGGTTGAAGTTTCTAATCGGACAATTTTAACAGGGTTAAAAAATAATCTTGAAGGAGGTGCAGGGAAATGGCTAAGGTATTTGCAAGAAGTATTGTGGGCTTACCGAACTACTCCTTATACAGCTACTCAAGAATCACCTTTTTCTTTTGTGTATGGGATAGATGCATTCATACATATAGAAGCTACTTTGTCCTCATTCTAGATACAAAACTATTCCGAACAAAGTAATGATATGATAGTAAGGAATCAGTTGCATCTGTTTGAAAAAAGAAGAGTAAAGAAACATTTGAGAGCAGCACACTACTAAGGTTTGATGAGAAGTAGGTTTGCATCTAAAGTATAAAAAAATTTCCAAATAGGGACAAAGAGTTGAGAAAAGTATTTTTACATACCAAAGAGAAAAGATTTGAGAAACTAGATGAAATGGGAAGGCCCATACATGGTACGTGAAAGAATCAAGCGAGGAACATATAGACTTGAAGACAAAGAAGGCAATATGTTGAAACACCCATGGAACATTGAGCATCTCAGGTTATACTTAGAATAAAAATTTCTTATAAATATTTACTTTGTCATACTTTTATGTAAATATTTAGAGGCATGCTCTTTCCTACCCTAGTGGCGCGGGGCGGTTTTAATGAGGTGTCCAGATTTAAATGAATATTATTTTATGCATTTTTAAAGAATCATAGTAGATACAAAGAGATCGGATGAATTAAACACCTATTAAACACCTTCGGCCTTTAAATGAAATATCTTTGAAGTGATCGGATGAATTAAACACCTATTAAACACCTTTGGTTCTTAAGTGAAATATCTTAGAAGTAGTCAGATGGATTAAACACTCATTTAAGACGTGGAAAAATTAAATACCCATTAAATATCTTTAGCCTTGAAATAAAATATTATTGAATGGCTCAGATATATTAAAGATTGGTTAAACATTACATTTTAGACCACCGGATTGGGTTAATCCATCTATACCACTTTTAAATATAATTTTTTAATAAAATTATAAAAAAACATAAGAGAGAAAAATGCATATGAAGAAAAAATACAACTTTAAAAACCAATTGAATCATCAGAAAATGTCTGATCCACCATTACACAAAATATCTTTGTCATCCAAAAACTTTTGTTTCAAACACAAAACTGAAAGTACAACAACTTTAGGACTCGTTCCCTTCGGTTTTTTCCATACCTTCATCTTTCTCTTGTTTTTTCACTTTATCTTCATTATGCTTGGGGCTTTTGGTATCAGTACTTGAACTTTCATCAAGTCCCTCATCGGAATCAGAATCACTTGGTGAAAAAACTCCATGTTTATTACCATATGGCATCCTATGGAAAGGTATCTCATCGTATGGTACAAACTTCCACAGAGCTCTAAGGTTCTTTTTTGGAAAGGTATCATGGAATAAAAAGACCATGTCCGCTTTAAAACCCTCATCCCTCTTTTCCATAGAATCCACCACACCGGTAGCATACTTCTCAACACCGGTAGTTGTTTCCAGTTCGGAATATTTGGTCCATATGTCTCCTTAGGCAGTCCCAGTGCTCAGTTGATTTTTCTCTTCGCCTAAAGTCTCCACTTTTTGTTGTTCAACTGAAAGGGAATTCTTTAATTCTGATTGGAAGTGTTAAAAAATTAATGAGTAAAAAAAAGAAAACAAAGATTTATAAATAAATTAATATACTATATACTTAGAGTTGCAGATTGCGGAATCTAGTAGTTTCCATATAATATAATATGTCCGATGGTAAAACTATTGTGTTTTATTTTTTAGTAATATATATATATATATATATAGTATTAATAGCGTATCAACATACATTATTTTATTACGAATATTATGATTCTCGCTATCAGAAAAATATACTTATAGAATAAATAGTTATATTCTTTATCATTGCACGTGAATCGTTGTTTCAATCTTTTAGAAGTTCTCTAAAGAGAGAGATAAGATAGATTAAAATTTTTAGAGTTTTGAGGTGAGAGATCTAACCAAACCATTTATATAAATCTCTTAAAATTGGTAAAAGTATTCAAATAGATGAGAGATACAACAAAAAATTAACGGGAAAAGATCTAACAAAACTTGGATGAGATATAACCTAACTCAGTAAAACTAATCAAATTGAAACCATTTCAGATTCTTAAAATTTAAATGATATGCTTTGATGATTCTTTGATTATTTCTTTAAATAATTATAGATAATCCATCTTCCATAAGTAGACAGCCTATCTTACTAGGTATTTGGTTTCGAAAGAGATTAATCAAATTGACCTCTTTTACTTTTCTTGGTTTCTCTCTCGTTTTATTTTTTTATTATTTTTAATAAAGTTGTTTTTTCAATTCTGAAACACGCTATTATATAAAAAAATGTCTAACTTACCGAATTTCAAACTGAATTTTCATTACTTGATCTTAAAACATAAATTTTATGTTATAATATACGATTTGAAGTTCAAATTATAATAAAAACAAATAGTGTTTGTTAAGTTGTCATTTTTAAGGGTCGTAGCCATATATAAATATTTTTTCTTACGAATAACCCTAACATCTATATAATCACCTACATGATACATATTTTATCGATTTATTTTTATTAAAAATAACTATTTTATCTATTTATTTTTATTAAATATGATCGCCAAAGACATCGATAAAACACGTGGCGAACTATAAATAAAATATGTGACGATGAGTGGAGGCGGCTTTCTGTCGAAACCAATAAGCTATAAGGAAGGATTTGGTCGGATAAGAAGATAGAAAGCATGGGAATCTTGTTCTTTTGAAACTTAGATCTGGAAGACACATTTCACATAATCAAGCATCCATTTTGAGGGATCATAAATAACTCTTTTAGAGAATGAAAAACAAAAATACAAAAATGCAAAAAAAAAAACATACAAAGAGCCTTTTTTATTCTAAAAAATATTATTAACAAACCGTAAGTCTAGTTAGTCCCTCCAATCAAACCTTTAAGCTTTTGAACCTGCGTGATATCCAAAAATGTTGTTTGTGCAATCAAGTTAGAAGGCAAATCATTTCCAAAGATATTTGTCGGTAAAATCTGGAAACCCGGAGATTCGCTGCTCCAGCTAACAATTCCCGAAGCCGGTGTAGTTCCATTATTCACCACAAAATGCAACAACCCTTTAGGAACAACAAAAGCATCTCCGCCCTTTAGAGTTTTTGTGTAAACTTTGTTAGCAGTACTGGAGACAAATCCGATACTCACCGAGCCTTCTAGCAAAACCACAAACTCTGTACCATGAGGATGTGTGTGCATCGGAAACACACCACCAGCCCCTATATCAAAACGAGCCATGGCAATGCCAAGACCGTTTAGACCGGGGACTTCTCCGAGTAATGCTAGTCTTACCCCAGCTTTGACAAAATTTGAGGTGTTAGTAACTATGTTAAGACCCGAGGTTGAAAAATCATCTACCGTAACAGTATTGGGATCTTTACAATTGTAACCGCTGGGACCTTGAGGGGCTTTTGTGTCTGCTACGCAGAAATCTTGGACAGTGGCGTAAGAAGTAGAGAAAAACAGAACACAAAAAAAGACTAGCGAGGAGGCAGGAGTGATCATTCTTGTCATACTTGTTTTGTTTTAGTGTTCTCTACTTTGTGTTTTGTGTGATTGTCTGTTGTTCTTGTGTTATTTTATAGAGAAGACATTCATGCATAGACATAGCAACTTATTAGTGCCATTTATTTCCATACGATTTCAGATTATACGTTACAGATTCTTGTTAGGAAAATATATAAATTATTGTTTATGAATTTCATTTTATTTCCAAAATTTGAATGGGCAAACCAACATAAAATCCTATCTTGAATTGTGCTCAAATTAAGAATTGTCAAAAGAACATAAATTCTCTTTGATAAATAAATAGATAAGAAATCCCCTATTTCTCAAACTATCTACTTTATTAATTATTAGTTGTTTTAAATGAAGATCATACTCCTATTATTCGACCAGATATTTGCATTCTTTTTTCGTGAGTGCATAATCACTAAGACGTAGGAGAGTATAATTGGACTAAACTATATCTAATAACCTTATTATCCAAAATGTTAACTCTCTTCTCTCACCTTTATCCCTTTTACTAAGTTTTTTTGTTTTCGTTTCAAAATATATTTATTTCTTTGTTTTCGGATAACCACACCCGATTTTACAATTCACGCAGTAAATTAATTTCTTAATTTATTAAATTGTGGCCGTCCATCACAACATAGTAAAACAAATTATACTTCAAGTTGTGAAGCCTTTGAATATGAGGTCTAGTTTTGGCATTTCTTAATCCAAAAGCAAAACACTATAACTTTTGCTATCTATGTGACTTGGAGACATCTCTCTGGGAGGCGTTCTTGCAGATTAAATTCCACAAGATATGTCAAAAAAACTAGATAATGGAGAACTCAAAGCAAACGAGTAAGTTTATTTGTTGTATACTTCGTTTATTCAATAGGAATATGGCAAAGGATTTTGTGTTTTCAGTTGTATTATGACCGATTCATCAATTGATATTAGAGTCTGTAAAATCCCTTTGTGATTGGAAGACTTTTATCTTCTTTTATTTCTCTTTCAAGTTTTTGATATGTGCTAATCAAGCTTAAAGTCATTTGTGGATTTAAAAAACTGGATAATAAAGAACTCAAAATAAAAATGTAAGAAAATTAGGTTTATTTTCCTCTATTCAATAAGAAAATCACAATGCCTTTTAGGTTTCCTGCAGTTTGATGATCTATCCGTCATTTTTAAACTAAATGAACATATAATTTTCTGATAAAAATCTAACTTATGTCACATTTAATCTATTTAACGAGCTACATAATGAAATTCACTGCGAAGCCGTGGAATAGATGTGTCTTGATGATTTTTTTTTCTTTTTTCCATTTATGAAAAAAAAACAACGTTGGATAATTGAAATAAAAATCATTGTTCTTTCAAGAATATATTTTCAAATTCAATAACACCCATAAAAACATATCAAATTAGAAATAAAAAAATTAATGAGTAAAAAAAGGAAAACAAAGATTTATAAATAAATTAATATACTATATACTTAGATTTGCAGACTGAGGAATCTAGTAGTTTCCATATAATATAATATGTTCGACTGTAAAACTATTGTGTTTTATTTTTTAGTAATATATATGTGTATATATATAGTATTAATCGCGTATCAACATACATTATTTTATTATGAATATTATGATTCTCGCTATCAGAAAATTATAATTATAGAATAAATAGTTATATTCTTTATTAATAGTTGTTTCAATCTTTTAGAAGTTCTCTAAAGAGAGAGATGAGATAGATTACAATTTTTAGAGTTTTATGATGAGAGATCTAACCAAACTATTTATATAAATCTCTTAAAATTGGTAAAAATATTCAAATAGATGAGAGATACAACAAAAAATTAACGGAAAAAGATCTAACAAAACTTGGATGAGATTAACCTAACTCAGTAAAACTAATCAAATTGAAACCATTTCAGATTCTCAAAATATAAATGATATACTTTGATGATTCTCTGATTATTTCTTTAAATAATTATGGACAATCCATCTTCCATAAGTAGACAGCCTATCTTACTAGATATTTGGTTTCGAAAGAGAATAATCATGGTGCGATGATGATGTGACTGGACTACCAGCCGAGGTGATCTGCCATAAGTTATCGGTCTGATATGATGTGGGACCATTAGTACAAATAATGAGGAATTTTTCCAAATAAAAATTTGATGTTATAGTGCAAGAGGTTGATCGGTTAACCAAAATTGGGCATATCAAAGAATCTCAATACCCTTTGTGGACAGCTAATCCCGTTTTAATCAAGAAAAAATATAAAAAATAGCGCATGTGTATTGACTTCACCGATCTTAATAGAGCATGTCCTAAAGATATTTTTTCAGTTCCGCGCATAGATCATCTAGTGGATTCTACATCACGTAACAAGTTATCCTTTATGGATCCTTTTTCAGAATATATCAGATACAGGTGGATCTGAATGATCAAGATCATATTATCTTTATTACTGATAGAGGGCTTCATTGCTATAAGGTGATGCCATCTGGGTTGAAGAATGTTGTAGCTACTTATCAACGGTTGGTAAATAAAACATTTGCTAACCAAATTGGCAGAAATATGGAAGTATATATAGATGACATGATGGTGAACACCTCGAGGAAGAAGATCACATAACTGATCTTCAAGAAACTTTATCTAACTTAGACACTATCAACTTGAAGTTGAACCCTGAAAATGTACTTTTGGAGTCCGAACTGGAAAGTTTCTTGGATATGTCGTAAGTTAAAAATGGATTCAGGCCGATCCAGATTAGTTGAATGCTTTATTAGTCATGGATCCCGCTCGGATTACCAAAGAATTCTAGAAAATAATCGAGCGGTTGGATGCTTCACCTAATACATTGTTCAAACCCATTCAATGATATAAACTTTATATATTTAGTTGTATCAGAGTATGCAGTAGCTGTTGTGTGAGTAAAGGAAGTGGATAATTACCCCCGTCTGGTGTATTACATAAGTAAGAGTTTATTGGAAGCTGAGAAAATATATTTGAAATTAGAGAAATTATCCCTAGAATTGGTGATAGCGACCATGAAAATGAGGCCATATTTTCAAGCACATTCGATCATGGTTCGAACATCTTTTCTTTTAAAGAATGTTCTACAAAAAGCTGTCATATCAGGGAGAATGACTAAGTGGTCAGTCGAGCTTGGAGACTATGATATTGATTTGGCACCCCAAACTGCAATCAAGGGTCAAGCTATAGTTGATTTCCTGATATAATTTCATATTAAATGGTCATGCGAAGAAGCTTAAGAAAAAAATGTTAAGAAAGAGTAGGTAATCTGAACAAACGGTGGGTCTCATGGTGGGATATGGAGCTGGAATTTGTCTAACATCCCCTTGTAGTGACATTATGTACCAAGCTATATGTTTTGGTTTTATGGCATCCAATAATGAATCAGAATATGAACCAGTTATAGCTGGTTTACGATTGGCTCAATTATATGGAGCAAAGAGGGTCTGGTTACTAAGTGATTCTCAGTTACTTATTCATCAGGCTCAGGGGCAATCTGAAACTAAAAACGATCAGTTGATGAAGTATCTGCAAGTGTTGAAGGAAGTAGCCATAATTTTTAAAAGCTTCTGGTATGAGCATGTCCCTAGGTATGAGCATACTATGGCAGATTCCTTAGCTACCATCGCCTACTCTGAAGTGTACCCATGGATCCTTATGCAAGAATGTCCATCCATAGGCTCAGGTCAAGGAAAAGAGGGCGGAGTTGAAGAAAATATGAACATATCTGGCATACAATCCAAAAATTGGAGGTACGAAATACAACAATTTATTACTGATATAGTTCTACCTTCAAATAAATTATGGCTAAAAAATTGAAGTACAAAGCTCGTGGTTTCCTGGTGTTAAGAGAAATTATTTACAAAAAATATTTTACCACGTCTCTTATACATTGACGACGGTTTGAAGAGTCCCAAAATATTCTATATGAATTACATGATGGAGAAGGGTCAGTGCATTGTGGTTATACAGCTTTAACCATGAGAGTTTTGTTAGATGGATACTACTGGCCTACTATAAAGGCAGATGCCAAAGATATGGTCATAATATGTGATCTTTTCCAGAAATATGGGAATGAAATCCATGTGCCAGCACTTCCCATGGATTCAATATCTGAGCCCATACCTTTTGATAGATGGGGTTTGGAATTAATTGGACCTCTTCATATGGCCTCCGGAGGGTATCAAACGATAAACGTGGCAATAGACTATTTCTCTAAATATATCGAAGCTGCCCCACTAGTTGGAACCACCTCTAAGACAGTTATGTAATTTATCATATCTAACATATATTTTCAATTCGGAATTCCTCAGCATATTACTACAGACAATGGGCCACATTTTGACAATAAAAACATGGAAACGTTTTGCACTTCCAGAGGAATTCAATATTTCTTTTCTTCTTCTTTCCATCCTCAGGAAAATGGGCAGGTTGAAGTTTCTAATCGGACAATTTTAACAGGGTTAAAAAATAATCTTGAAGGAGGTGCAGGGAAATGGCTAAGGTATTTTCAAGAAGTATTGTGGGCTTACCGAACTACTCCTTATACAGCTACTCAAGAATCACCTTTTTCTTTTGTGTATGGGATAGATGCATTCATACATATAGAAGCTACTTTGTCCTCATTCTAGATACAAAACTATTCCGAACAAAGTAATGATATGATAGTAAGGAATCAGTTGCATCTGTTTGAAAAAAGAAGAGTAAAGAAACATTTGAGAGCAGCACACTACTAAGGTTTGATGAGAAGTAGGTTTGCATCTAAAGTAAAAAAAAATTTCCAAATAGGGACAAAGAGTTGAGAAAAGTATTTTTACATACCAAAGAGAAAAGATTTGAGAAACTAGATGAAATGGGAAGGCCCATACATGGTACGTGAAAGAATCAAGCGAGGAACATATAGACTTGAAGACAAAGAAGGCAATATGTTGAAACACCCATGGAACATTGAGCATCTCAGGTTATACTTAGAATAAAAATTTCTTATAAATATTTACTTTGTCATACTTTTATGTAAATATTTAGAGGCATGCTCTTTCCTACCCTAGTGGCGCGGGGCGGTTTTAATGAGGTGTCCAGATTTAAATGAATATTATTTTATGCATTTTTAAAGAATCATAGTAGATACAAAGAGATCGGATGAATTAAACACCTATTAAACACCTTCGGCCTTTAAATGAAATATCTTTGAAGTGATCGGATGAATTAAACACCTATTAAACACCTTTGGTTCTTAAGTGAAATATCTTAGAAGTAGTCAGATGGATTAAACACTCATTTAAGACGTGGAAAAATTAAATACCCATTAAATATCTTTAGCCTTGAAATAAAATATTATTGAATGGCTCAGATATATTAAAGATTGGTTAAACATTACATTTTAGACCACCGGATTGGGTTAATCCATCTATACCACTTTTAAATATCATTTTTTAATAAAATTATAAAAAAACATAAGAGAGAAAAATGCATATGAAGAAAAAATACAACTTTAAAAACCAATTGAATCATCAGAAAATGTCTGATCCACCATTACACAAAATATCTTTGTCATCCAAAAACTTTTGTTTCAAACACAAAACTGAAAGTACAACAACTTTAGGGCTCGTTCCCTTCGGTTTTTTCCATACCTTCATCTTTCTCTTGTTTTTTCACTTTATCTTCATTATGCTTGGGGCTTTTGGTATCAGTACTTGAACTTTCATCAAGTCCCTCATCGGAATCAGAATCACTT
Organism: Limnanthes douglasii subsp. nivea; assembly: GCA_036936605.1. Lineage (NCBI taxonomy): Eukaryota > Viridiplantae > Streptophyta > Magnoliopsida > Brassicales > Limnanthaceae > Limnanthes > Limnanthes douglasii. The sequence goes on from JAUPFV010000003.1 coordinate 176,216,465, forward strand.
GGTGAAAAAACTCCATGTTTATTACCATATGGCATCCTATGGAAAGGTATCTCATCGTATGGTACAAACTTCCACAGAGCTCTAAGGTTCTTTTTTGGAAAGGTATCATGGAATAAAAAGACCATGTCCGCTTTAAAACCCTCATCCCTCTTTTCCATAGAATCCACCACACCGGTAGCATACTTCTCAACACCGGTAGTTGTTTCCAGTTCGGAATATTTGGTCCATATGTCTCCTTAGGCAGTCCCAGTGCTCAGTTGATTTTTCTCTTCGCCTAAAGTCTCCACTTTTTGTTGTTCAACTGAAAGGGAATTCTTTAATTCTGATTGGAAGTGTTAAAAAATTAATGAGTAAAAAAAAGAAAACAAAGATTTATAAATAAATTAATATACTATATACTTAGAGTTGCAGATTGCGGAATCTAGTAGTTTCCATATAATATAATATGTCCGATGGTAAAACTATTGTGTTTTATTTTTTAGTAATATATATATATATATATATATATATATATATATATATATATATATATATATATATATATATATAGTATTAATAGCGTATCAACATACATTATTTTATTACGAATATTATGATTCTCGCTATCAGAAAAATATACTTATAGAATAAATAGTTATATTCTTTATCATTGCACGTGAATCGTTGTTTCAATCTTTTAGAAGTTCTCTAAAGAGAGAGATAAGATAGATTACAATTTTTAGAGTTTTGAGGTGAGAGATCTAACCAAACCATTTATATAAATCTCTTAAAATTGGTAAAAGTATTCAAATAGATGAGAGATACAACAAAAAATTAACGGGAAAAGATCTAACAAAACTTGGATGAGATATAACCTAACTCAGTAAAACTAATCAAATTGAAACCATTTCAGATTCTTAAAATTTAAATGATATGCTTTGATGATTCTTTGATTATTTCTTTAAATAATTATAGATAATCCATTTTCCATAAGTAGACAGCCTATCTTACTAGGTATTTGGTTTCGAAAGAGATTAATCAAATTGACCTCTTTTACTTTTCTTGGTTTCTCTCTCGTTTTATTTTTTTATTATTTTTAATAAAGTAGTTTTTTCAATTCTGAAACACGCTATTATATAAAAAAATGTCTAACTTACCGAATTTCAAACTGAATTTTCATTACTTGATCTTAAAACATAAATTTTATGTTATAATATACGATTTGAAGTTCAAATTATAATAAAAACAAATAGTGTTTGTTAAGTTGTCATTTTTAAGGGTCGTAGCCATATATAAATATTTTTTCTTACGAATAACCCTAACATCTATATAATCACCTACATGATACATATTTTATCGATTTATTTTTATTAAAAATAACTATTTTATCTATTTATTTTTATTAAATATGATCGCCAAAGACATCGATAAAACACGTGGCGAACTATAAATAAAATATGTGACGATGAGTGGAGGCGGCTTTCTGTCGAAACCAATAAGCTATAAGGAAGGATTTGGTCGGATAAGAAGATAGAAAGCATGGGAATCTTGTTCTTTTGAAACTTAGATCTGGAAGACACATTTCACATAATCAAGCATCCATTTTGAGGGATCACAAATAACTCTTTTAGAGAATGAAAAACAAAAATACAAAAATGCAAAAAAAAAAACATACAAAGAGCCTTTTTTATTCTAAAAAATATTATTAACAAACCGTAAGTCTAGTTAGTCCCTCCAATCAAACCTTTAAGCTTTTGAACCTGCGTGATATCCAAAAATGTTGTTTGTGCAATCAAGTTAGAAGGCAAATCATTTCCAAAGATATTTGTCGGTAAAATCTGGAAACCCGGAGATTCGCTGCTCCAGCTAACAATTCCCGAAGCCGGTGTAGTTCCATTATTCACCACAAAATGCAACAACCCTTTAGGAACAACAAAAGCATCTCCGCCCTTTAGAGTTTTTGTGTAAACTTTGTTAGCAGTACTGGAGACAAATCCGATACTCACCGAGCCTTCTAGCAAAACCACAAACTCTGTACCATGAGGATGTGTGTGCATCGGAAACACACCACCAGCCCCTATATCAAAACGAGCCATGGCAATGCCAAGACCGTTTAGACCGGGGACTTCTCCGAGTAATGCTAGTCTTACCCCAGCTTTGACAAAATTTGAGGTGTTAGTAACTATGTTAAGACCCGAGGTTGAAAAATCATCTACCGTAACAGTATTGGGATCTTTACAATTGTAACCGCTGGGACCTTGAGGGGCTTTTGTGTCTGCTACGCAGAAATCTTGGACAGTGGCGTAAGAAGTAGAGAAAAACAGAACACAAAAAAAGACTAGCGAGGAGGCAGGAGTGATCATTCTTGTCATACTTGTTTTGTTTTAGTGTTCTCTACTTTGTGTTTTGTGTGATTGTCTGTTGTTCTTGTGTTATTTTATAGAGAAGACATTCATGCATAGACATAGCAACTTATTAGTGCCATTTATTTCCATACGATTTCAGATTATACGTTACAGATTCTTGTTAGGAAAATATATAAATTATTGTTTATGAATTTCATTTTATTTCCAAAATTTGAATGGGCAAACCAACATAAAATCCTATCTTGAATTGTGCTCAAATTAAGAATTGTCAAAAGAACATAAATTCTCTTTGATAAATAAATAGATAAGAAATCCCCTATTTCTCAAACTATCTACTTTATTAATTATTAGTTGTTTTAAATGAAGATCATACTCCTATTATTCGACCAGATATTTGCATTCTTTTTTCGTGAGTGCATAATCACTAAGACGTAGGAGAGTATAATTGGACTAAACTATATCTAATAACCTTATTATCCAAAATGTTAACTCTCTTCTCTCACCTTTATCCCTTTTACTAAGTTTTTTTGTTTTCGTTTTAAAATATATTTATTTCTTTGTTTTCGGATAACCACACCCGATTTTACAATTCACGCAGTAAATTAATTTCTTAATTTATTAAATTGTGGCCGTCCATCACAACATAGTAAAACAAATTATACTTCAAGTTGTGAAGCCTTTGAATATGAGGTCTAGTTTTGGCATTTCTTAATCCAAAAGCAAAACACTATAACTTTTGCTATCTATGTGACTTGGAGACATCTCTCTGGGAGGCGTTCTTGCAGATTAAATTCCACAAGATATGTCAAAAAAACTAGATAATGGAGAACTCAAAGCAAACGAGTAAGTTTATTTGTTGTATACTTCGTTTATTCAATAGGAATATGGCAAAGGATTTTGTGTTTTCAGTTGTATTATGACCGATTCATCAATTGATATTAGAGTCTGTAAAATCCCTTTGTGATTGGAAGACTTTTATCTTCTTTTATTTCTCTTTCAAGTTTTTGATATGTGCTAATCAAGCTTAAAGTCATTTGTGGATTTAAAAAACTGGATAATAAAGAACTCAAAATAAAAATGTAAGAAAATTAGGTTTATTTTCCTCTATTCAATAAGAAAATCACAATGCCTTTTAGGTTTCCTGCAGTTTGATGATCTATCCGTCATTTTTAAACTAAATGAACATATAATTTTCTGATAAAAATCTAACTTATGTCACATTTAATCTATTTAACGAGCTACATAATGAAATTCACTGCGAAGCCGTGGAATAGATGTGTCTTGATGATTTTTTTTTTCTTTTTTCCATTTATGAAAAAAAAACAACGTTGGATAATTGAAATAAAAATCATTGTTCTTTCAAGAATATATTTTCAAATTCAATAACACCCATAAAAACATATCAAATTAGAAATAAAAAAATTAATGAGTAAAAAAAGGAAAACAAAGATTTATAAATAAATTAATATACTATATACTTAGATTTGCAGACTGAGGAATCTAGTAGTTTCCATATAATATAATATGTTCGACTGTAAAACTATTGTGTTTTATTTTTTAGTAATATATATGTGTATATATATAGTATTAATCGCGTATCAACATACATTATTTTATTATGAATATTATGATTCTCGCTATCAGAAAATTATAATTATAGAATAAATAGTTATATTCTTTATTAATAGTTGTTTCAATCTTTTAGAAGTTCTCTAAAGAGAGAGATGAGATAGATTACAATTTTTAGAGTTTTATGATGAGAGATCTAACCAAACTATTTATATAAATCTCTTAAAATTGGTAAAAATATTCAAATAGATGAGAGATACAACAAAAAATTAACGGAAAAAGATCTAACAAAACTTGGATGAGATTAACCTAACTCAGTAAAACTAATCAAATTGAAACCATTTCAGATTCTCAAAATATAAATGATATACTTTGATGATTCTCTGATTATTTCTTTAAATAATTATGGACAATCCATCTTCCATAAGTAGACAGCCTATCTTACTAGATATTTGGTTTCGAAAGAGAATAATCATGGTGCGATGATGATGTGACTGGACTACCAGCCGAGGTGATCTGCCATAAGTTATCGGTCTGATATGATGTGGGACCATTAGTACAAATAATGAGGAATTTTTCCAAATAAAAATTTGATGTTATAGTGCAAGAGGTTGATCGGTTAACCAAAATTGGGCATATCAAAGAATCTCAATACCCTTTGTGGACAGCTAATCCCGTTTTAATCAAGAAAAAATATAAAAAATAGCGCATGTGTATTGACTTCACCGATCTTAATAGAGCATGTCCTAAAGATATTTTTTCAGTTCCGCGCATAGATCATCTAGTGGATTCTACATCACGTAACAAGTTATCCTTTATGGATCCTTTTTCAGAGTATATCAGATACAGGTGGATCTGAATGATCAAGATCATATTATCTTTATTACTGATAGAGGGCTTCATTGCTATAAGGTGATGCCATCTGGGTTGAAGAATGTTGTAGCTACTTATCAACGGTTGGTAAATAAAACATTTGCTAACCAAATTGGCAGAAATATGGAAGTATATATAGATGACATGATGGTGAACACCTCGAGGAAGAAGATCACATAACTGATCTTCAAGAAACTTTATCTAACTTAGACACTATCAACTTGAAGTTGAACCCTGAAAATGTACTTTTGGAGTCCGAACTGGAAAGTTTCTTGGATATGTCGTAAGTTAAAAATGGATTCAGGCCGATCCAGATTAGTTGAATGCTTTATTAGTCATGGATCCCGCTCGGATTACCAAAGAATTCCAGAAAATAATCGAGCGGTTGGATGCTTCACCTAATACATTGTTCAAACCCATTCAATGATATAAACTTTATATATTTAGTTGTATCAGAGTATGCAGTAGCTGTTGTGTGAGTAAAGGAAGTGGATAATTACCCCCGTCTGGTGTATTACATAAGTAAGAGTTTATTGGAAGCTGAGAAAATGTATTTGAAATTAGAGAAATTAGCCCTAGAATTGGTGATAGCGACCATGAAAATGAGGCCATATTTTCAAGCACATTCGATCACGGTTCGAACATCTTTTCTTTTAAAGAATGTTCTACAAAAAGCTGTCATATCAGGGAGAATGACTAAGTGGTCAGTCGAGCTTGGAGACTATGATATTGATTTGGCACCCCAAACTGCAATCAAGGGTCAAGCTATAGTTGATTTCCTGATATAATTTCATATTAAATGGTCATGCGAAGAAGCTTAAGAAAAAAATGTTAAGAAAGAGTAGGTAATCTGAACAAACGGTGGGTCTCATGGTGGGATATGGAGCTGGAATTTGTCTAACATCCCCTTGTAGTGACATTATGTACCAAGCTATATGTTTTGGTTTTATGGCATCCAATAATGAATCAGAATATGAACCAGTTATAGCTGGTTTACGATTGGCTCAATTATATGGAGCAAAGAGGGTCTGGTTACTAAGTGATTCTCAGTTACTTATTCATCAGGCTCAGGGGCAATCTGAAACTAAAAACGATCAGTTGATGAAGTATCTGCAAGTGTTGAAGGAAGTAGCCATAATTTTTAAAAGCTTCTGGTATGAGCATGTCCCTAGGTATGAGCATACTATGGCAGATTCCTTAGCTACCATCGCCTACTCTGAAGTGTACCCATGGATCCTTATGCAAGAATGTCCATCCATAGGCTCAGGTCAAGGAAAAGAGGGCGGAGTTGAAGAAAATATGAACATATCTGGCATACAATCCAAAAATTGGAGGTACGAAATACAACAATTTATTACTGATATAGTTCTACCTTCAAATAAATTATGGCTAAAAAATTGAAGTACAAAGCTCGTGGTTTCCTGGTGTTAAGAGAAATTATTTACAAAAAATATTTTACCACGTCTCTTATACATTGACGACGGTTTGAAGAGTCCCAAAATATTCTATATGAATTACATGATGGAGAAGGGTCAGTGCATTGTGGTTATACAGCTTTAACCATGAGAGTTTTGTTAGATGGATACTACTGGCCTACTATAAAGGCAGATGCCAAAGATATGGTCATAATATGTGATCTTTTCCAGAAATATGGGAATGAAATCCATGTGCCAGCACTTCCCATGGATTCAATATCTGAGCCCATACCTTTTGATAGATGGGGTTTGGAATTAATTGGACCTCTTCATATGGCCTCCGGAGGGTATCAAACGATAAACGTGGCAATAGACTATTTCTCTAAATATATCGAAGCTGCCCCACTAGTTGGAACCACCTCTAAGACAGTTATGTAATTTATCATATCTAACATATATTTTCAATTCGGAATTCCTCAGCATATTACTACAGACAATGGGCCACATTTTGACAATAAAAACATGGAAACGTTTTGCACTTCCAGAGGAATTCAATATTTTTTTTCTTCTTCTTTCCATCCTCAGGAAAATGGGCAGGTTGAAGTTTCTAATCGGACAATTTTAACAGGGTTAAAAAATAATCTTGAAGGAGGTGCAGGGAAATGGCTAAGGTATTTGCAAGAAGTATTGTGGGCTTACCGAACTACTCCTTATACAGCTACTCAAGAATCACCTTTTTCTTTTGTGTATGGGATAGATGCATTCATACATATAGAAGCTACTTTGTCCTCATTCTAGATACAAAACTATTCCGAACAAAGTAATGATATGATAGTAAGGAATCAGTTGCATCTGTTTGAAAAAAGAAGAGTAAAGAAACATTTGAGAGCAGCACACTACTAAGGTTTGATGAGAAGTAGGTTTGCATCTAAAGTAAAAAAAAAATTCCAAATAGGGACAAAGAGTTGAGAAAAGTATTTTTACATACCAAAGAGAAAAGATTTGAGAAACTAGATGAAATGGGAAGGCCCATACATGGTACGTGAAAGAATCAAGCGAGGAACATATAGACTTGAAGACAAAGAAGGCAATATGTTGAAACACCCATGGAACATTGAGCATCTCAGGTTATACTTAGAATAAAAATTTCTTATAAATATTTACTTTGTCATACTTTTATGTAAATATTTAGAGGCATGCTCTTTCCTACCCTAGTGGCGCGGGGCGGTTTTAATGAGGTGTCCAGATTTAAATGAATATTATTTTATGCATTTTTAAAGAATCATAGTAGATACAAAGAGATCGGATGAATTAAACACCTATTAAACACCTTCGGCCTTTAAATGAAATATCTTTGAAGTGATCGGATGAATTAAACACCTATTAAACACCTTTGGTTCTTAAGTGAAATATCTTAGAAGTAGTCAGATGGATTAAACACTCATTTAAGACGTGGAAAAATTAAATACCCATTAAATATCTTTAGCCTTGAAATAAAATATTATTGAATGGCTCAGATATATTAAAGATTGGTTAAACATTACATTTTAGACCACCGGATTGGGTTAATCCATCTATACCACTTTTAAATATCATTTTTTAATAAAATTATAAAAAAACATAAGAGAGAAAAATGCATATGAAGAAAAAATACAACTTTAAAAACCAATTGAATCATCAGAAAATGTCTGATCCACCATTACACAAAATATCTTTGTCATCCAAAAACTTTTGTTTCAAACACAAAACTGAAAGTACAACAACTTTAGGGCTCGTTCCCTTCGGTTTTTTCCATACCTTCATCTTTCTCTTGTTTTTTCACTTTATCTTCATTATGCTTGGGGCTTTTGGTATCAGTACTTGAACTTTCATCAAGTCCCTCATCGGAATCAGAATCACTTGGTGAAAAAACTCCATGTTTATTACCATATGGCATCCTATGGAAAGGTATCTCATCGTATGGTACAAACTTCCACAGAGCTCTAAGGTTCTTTTTTGGAAAGGTATCATGGAATAAAAAGACCATGTCCGCTTTAAAACCCTCATCCCTCTTTTCCATAGAATCCACCACACCGGTAGCATACTTCTCAACACCGGTAGTTGTTTCCAGTTCGGAATATTTGGTCCATATGTCTCCTTAGGCAGTCCCAGTGCTCAGTTGATTTTTCTCTTCGCCTAAAGTCTCCACTTTTTGTTGTTCAACTGAAAGGGAATTCTTTAATTCTGATTGGAAGTGTTAAAAAATTAATGAGTAAAAAAAAGAAAACAAAGATTTATAAATAAATTAATATACTATATACTTAGAGTTGCAGATTGCGGAATCTAGTAGTTTCCATATAATATAATATGTCCGATGGTAAAACTATTGTGTTTTATTTTTTAGTAATATATATATATATATATATATATATATATATATATATATATATATATATATATATATATATATATATAGTATTAATAGCGTATCAACATACATTATTTTATTACGAATATTATGATTCTCGCTATCAGAAAAATATACTTATAGAATAAATAGTTATATTCTTTATCATTGCACGTGAATCGTTGTTTCAATCTTTTAGAAGTTCTCTAAAGAGAGAGATAAGATAGATTACAATTTTTAGAGTTTTGAGGTGAGAGATCTAACCAAACCATTTATATAAATCTCTTAAAATTGGTAAAAGTATTCAAATAGATGAGAGATACAACAAAAAATTAACGGGAAAAGATCTAACAAAACTTGGATGAGATATAACCTAACTCAGTAAAACTAATCAAATTGAAACCATTTCAGATTCTTAAAATTTAAATGATATGCTTTGATGATTCTTTGATTATTTCTTTAAATAATTATAGATAATCCATTTTCCATAAGTAGACAGCCTATCTTACTAGGTATTTGGTTTCGAAAGAGATTAATCAAATTGACCTCTTTTACTTTTCTTGGTTTCTCTCTCGTTTTATTTTTTTATTATTTTTAATAAAGTAGTTTTTTCAATTCTGAAACACGCTATTATATAAAAAAATGTCTAACTTACCGAATTTCAAACTGAATTTTCATTACTTGATCTTAAAACATAAATTTTATGTTATAATATACGATTTGAAGTTCAAATTATAATAAAAACAAATAGTGTTTGTTAAGTTGTCATTTTTAAGGGTCGTAGCCATATATAAATATTTTTTCTTACGAATAACCCTAACATCTATATAATCACCTACATGATACATATTTTATCGATTTATTTTTATTAAAAATAACTATTTTATCTATTTATTTTTATTAAATATGATCGCCAAAGACATCGATAAAACACGTGGCGAACTATAAATAAAATATGTGACGATGAGTGGAGGCGGCTTTCTGTCGAAACCAATAAGCTATAAGGAAGGATTTGGTCGGATAAGAAGATAGAAAGCATGGGAATCTTGTTCTTTTGAAACTTAGATCTGGAAGACACATTTCACATAATCAAGCATCCATTTTGAGGGATCACAAATAACTCTTTTAGAGAATGAAAAACAAAAATACAAAAATGCAAAAAAAAAAACATACAAAGAGCCTTTTTTATTCTAAAAAATATTATTAACAAACCGTAAGTCTAGTTAGTCCCTCCAATCAAACCTTTAAGCTTTTGAACCTGCGTGATATCCAAAAATGTTGTTTGTGCAATCAAGTTAGAAGGCAAATCATTTCCAAAGATATTTGTCGGTAAAATCTGGAAACCCGGAGATTCGCTGCTCCAGCTAACAATTCCCGAAGCCGGTGTAGTTCCATTATTCACCACAAAATGCAACAACCCTTTAGGAACAACAAAAGCATCTCCGCCCTTTAGAGTTTTTGTGTAAACTTTGTTAGCAGTACTGGAGACAAATCCGATACTCACCGAGCCTTCTAGCAAAACCACAAACTCTGTACCATGAGGATGTGTGTGCATCGGAAACACACCACCAGCCCCTATATCAAAACGAGCCATGGCAATGCCAAGACCGTTTAGACCGGGGACTTCTCCGAGTAATGCTAGTCTTACCCCAGCTTTGACAAAATTTGAGGTGTTAGTAACTATGTTAAGACCCGAGGTTGAAAAATCATCTACCGTAACAGTATTGGGATCTTTACAATTGTAACCGCTGGGACCTTGAGGGGCTTTTGTGTCTGCTACGCAGAAATCTTGGACAGTGGCGTAAGAAGTAGAGAAAAACAGAACACAAAAAAAGACTAGCGAGGAGGCAGGAGTGATCATTCTTGTCATACTTGTTTTGTTTTAGTGTTCTCTACTTTGTGTTTTGTGTGATTGTCTGTTGTTCTTGTGTTATTTTATAGAGAAGACATTCATGCATAGACATAGCAACTTATTAGTGCCATTTATTTCCATACGATTTCAGATTATACGTTACAGATTCTTGTTAGGAAAATATATAAATTATTGTTTATGAATTTCATTTTATTTCCAAAATTTGAATGGGCAAACCAACATAAAATCCTATCTTGAATTGTGCTCAAATTAAGAATTGTCAAAAGAACATAAATTCTCTTTGATAAATAAATAGATAAGAAATCCCCTATTTCTCAAACTATCTACTTTATTAATTATTAGTTGTTTTAAATGAAGATCATACTCCTATTATTCGACCAGATATTTGCATTCTTTTTTCGTGAGTGCATAATCACTAAGACGTAGGAGAGTATAATTGGACTAAACTATATCTAATAACCTTATTATCCAAAATGTTAACTCTCTTCTCTCACCTTTATCCCTTTTACTAAGTTTTTTTGTTTTCGTTTTAAAATATATTTATTTCTTTGTTTTCGGATAACCACACCCGATTTTACAATTCACGCAGTAAATTAATTTCTTAATTTATTAAATTGTGGCCGTCCATCACAACATAGTAAAACAAATTATACTTCAAGTTGTGAAGCCTTTGAATATGAGGTCTAGTTTTGGCATTTCTTAATCCAAAAGCAAAACACTATAACTTTTGCTATCTATGTGACTTGGAGACATCTCTCTGGGAGGCGTTCTTGCAGATTAAATTCCACAAGATATGTCAAAAAAACTAGATAATGGAGAACTCAAAGCAAACGAGTAAGTTTATTTGTTGTATACTTCGTTTATTCAATAGGAATATGGCAAAGGATTTTGTGTTTTCAGTTGTATTATGACCGATTCATCAATTGATATTAGAGTCTGTAAAATCCCTTTGTGATTGGAAGACTTTTATCTTCTTTTATTTCTCTTTCAAGTTTTTGATATGTGCTAATCAAGCTTAAAGTCATTTGTGGATTTAAAAAACTGGATAATAAAGAACTCAAAATAAAAATGTAAGAAAATTAGGTTTATTTTCCTCTATTCAATAAGAAAATCACAATGCCTTTTAGGTTTCCTGCAGTTTGATGATCTATCCGTCATTTTTAAACTAAATGAACATATAATTTTCTGATAAAAATCTAACTTATGTCACATTTAATCTATTTAACGAGCTACATAATGAAATTCACTGCGAAGCCGTGGAATAGATGTGTCTTGATGATTTTTTTTTTCTTTTTTCCATTTATGAAAAAAAAACAACGTTGGATAATTGAAATAAAAATCATTGTTCTTTCAAGAATATATTTTCAAATTCAATAACACCCATAAAAACATATCAAATTAGAAATAAAAAAATTAATGAGTAAAAAAAGGAAAACAAAGATTTATAAATAAATTAATATACTATATACTTAGATTTGCAGACTGAGGAATCTAGTAGTTTCCATATAATATAATATGTTCGACTGTAAAACTATTGTGTTTTATTTTTTAGTAATATATATGTGTATATATATAGTATTAATCGCGTATCAACATACATTATTTTATTATGAATATTATGATTCTCGCTATCAGAAAATTATAATTATAGAATAAATAGTTATATTCTTTATTAATAGTTGTTTCAATCTTTTAGAAGTTCTCTAAAGAGAGAGATGAGATAGATTACAATTTTTAGAGTTTTATGATGAGAGATCTAACCAAACTATTTATATAAATCTCTTAAAATTGGTAAAAATATTCAAATAGATGAGAGATACAACAAAAAATTAACGGAAAAAGATCTAACAAAACTTGGATGAGATTAACCTAACTCAGTAAAACTAATCAAATTGAAACCATTTCAGATTCTCAAAATATAAATGATATACTTTGATGATTCTCTGATTATTTCTTTAAATAATTATGGACAATCCATCTTCCATAAGTAGACAGCCTATCTTACTAGATATTTGGTTTCGAAAGAGAATAATCATGGTGCGATGATGATGTGACTGGACTACCAGCCGAGGTGATCTGCCATAAGTTATCGGTCTGATATGATGTGGGACCATTAGTACAAATAATGAGGAATTTTTCCAAATAAAAATTTGATGTTATAGTGCAAGAGGTTGATCGGTTAACCAAAATTGGGCATATCAAAGAATCTCAATACCCTTTGTGGACAGCTAATCCCGTTTTAATCAAGAAAAAATATAAAAAATAGCGCATGTGTATTGACTTCACCGATCTTAATAGAGCATGTCCTAAAGATATTTTTTCAGTTCCGCGCATAGATCATCTAGTGGATTCTACATCACGTAACAAGTTATCCTTTATGGATCCTTTTTCAGAGTATATCAGATACAGGTGGATCTGAATGATCAAGATCATATTATCTTTATTACTGATAGAGGGCTTCATTGCTATAAGGTGATGCCATCTGGGTTGAAGAATGTTGTAGCTACTTATCAACGGTTGGTAAATAAAACATTTGCTAACCAAATTGGCAGAAATATGGAAGTATATATAGATGACATGATGGTGAACACCTCGAGGAAGAAGATCACATAACTGATCTTCAAGAAACTTTATCTAACTTAGACACTATCAACTTGAAGTTGAACCCTGAAAATGTACTTTTGGAGTCCGAACTGGAAAGTTTCTTGGATATGTCGTAAGTTAAAAATGGATTCAGGCCGATCCAGATTAGTTGAATGCTTTATTAGTCATGGATCCCGCTCGGATTACCAAAGAATTCCAGAAAATAATCGAGCGGTTGGATGCTTCACCTAATACATTGTTCAAACCCATTCAATGATATAAACTTTATATATTTAGTTGTATCAGAGTATGCAGTAGCTGTTGTGTGAGTAAAGGAAGTGGATAATTACCCCCGTCTGGTGTATTACATAAGTAAGAGTTTATTGGAAGCTGAGAAAATGTATTTGAAATTAGAGAAATTAGCCCTAGAATTGGTGATAGCGACCATGAAAATGAGGCCATATTTTCAAGCACATTCGATCACGGTTCGAACATCTTTTCTTTTAAAGAATGTTCTACAAAAAGCTGTCATATCAGGGAGAATGACTAAGTGGTCAGTCGAGCTTGGAGACTATGATATTGATTTGGCACCCCAAACTGCAATCAAGGGTCAAGCTATAGTTGATTTCCTGATATAATTTCATATTAAATGGTCATGCGAAGAAGCTTAAGAAAAAAATGTTAAGAAAGAGTAGGTAATCTGAACAAACGGTGGGTCTCATGGTGGGATATGGAGCTGGAATTTGTCTAACATCCCCTTGTAGTGACATTATGTACCAAGCTATATGTTTTGGTTTTATGGCATCCAATAATGAATCAGAATATGAACCAGTTATAGCTGGTTTACGATTGGCTCAATTATATGGAGCAAAGAGGGTCTGGTTACTAAGTGATTCTCAGTTACTTATTCATCAGGCTCAGGGGCAATCTGAAACTAAAAACGATCAGTTGATGAAGTATCTGCAAGTGTTGAAGGAAGTAGCCATAATTTTTAAAAGCTTCTGGTATGAGCATGTCCCTAGGTATGAGCATACTATGGCAGATTCCTTAGCTACCATCGCCTACTCTGAAGTGTACCCATGGATCCTTATGCAAGAATGTCCATCCATAGGCTCAGGTCAAGGAAAAGAGGGCGGAGTTGAAGAAAATATGAACATATCTGGCATACAATCCAAAAATTGGAGGTACGAAATACAACAATTTATTACTGATATAGTTCTACCTTCAAATAAATTATGGCTAAAAAATTGAAGTACAAAGCTCGTGGTTTCCTGGTGTTAAGAGAAATTATTTACAAAAAATATTTTACCACGTCTCTTATACATTGACGACGGTTTGAAGAGTCCCAAAATATTCTATATGAATTACATGATGGAGAAGGGTCAGTGCATTGTGGTTATACAGCTTTAACCATGAGAGTTTTGTTAGATGGATACTACTGGCCTACTATAAAGGCAGATGCCAAAGATATGGTCATAATATGTGATCTTTTCCAGAAATATGGGAATGAAATCCATGTGCCAGCACTTCCCATGGATTCAATATCTGAGCCCATACCTTTTGATAGATGGGGTTTGGAATTAATTGGACCTCTTCATATGGCCTCCGGAGGGTATCAAACGATAAACGTGGCAATAGACTATTTCTCTAAATATATCGAAGCTGCCCCACTAGTTGGAACCACCTCTAAGACAGTTATGTAATTTATCATATCTAACATATATTTTCAATTCGGAATTCCTCAGCATATTACTACAGACAATGGGCCACATTTTGACAATAAAAACATGGAAACGTTTTGCACTTCCAGAGGAATTCAATATTTTTTTTCTTCTTCTTTCCATCCTCAGGAAAATGGGCAGGTTGAAGTTTCTAATCGGACAATTTTAACAGGGTTAAAAAATAATCTTGAAGGAGGTGCAGGGAAATGGCTAAGGTATTTGCAAGAAGTATTGTGGGCTTACCGAACTACTCCTTATACAGCTACTCAAGAATCACCTTTTTCTTTTGTGTATGGGATAGATGCATTCATACATATAGAAGCTACTTTGTCCTCATTCTAGATACAAAACTATTCCGAACAAAGTAATGATATGATAGTAAGGAATCAGTTGCATCTGTTTGAAAAAAGAAGAGTAAAGAAACATTTGAGAGCAGCACACTACTAAGGTTTGATGAGAAGTAGGTTTGCATCTAAAGTAAAAAAAAAATTCCAAATAGGGACAAAGAGTTGAGAAAAGTATTTTTACATACCAAAGAGAAAAGATTTGAGAAACTAGATGAAATGGGAAGGCCCATACATGGTACGTGAAAGAATCAAGCGAGGAACATATAGACTTGAAGACAAAGAAGGCAATATGTTGAAACACCCATGGAACATTGAGCATCTCAGGTTATACTTAGAATAAAAATTTCTTATAAATATTTACTTTGTCATACTTTTATGTAAATATTTAGAGGCATGCTCTTTCCTACCCTAGTGGCGCGGGGCGGTTTTAATGAGGTGTCCAGATTTAAATGAATATTATTTTATGCATTTTTAAAGAATCATAGTAGATACAAAGAGATCGGATGAATTAAACACCTATTAAACACCTTCGGCCTTTAAATGAAATATCTTTGAAGTGATCGGATGAATTAAACACCTATTAAACACCTTTGGTTCTTAAGTGAAATATCTTAGAAGTAGTCAGATGGATTAAACACTCATTTAAGACGTGGAAAAATTAAATACCCATTAAATATCTTTAGCCTTGAAATAAAATATTATTGAATGGCTCAGATATATTAAAGATTGGTTAAACATTACATTTTAGACCACCGGATTGGGTTAATCCATCTATACCACTTTTAAATATCATTTTTTAATAAAATTATAAAAAAACATAAGAGAGAAAAATGCATATGAAGAAAAAATACAACTTTAAAAACCAATTGAATCATCAGAAAATGTCTGATCCACCATTACACAAAATATCTTTGTCATCCAAAAACTTTTGTTTCAAACACAAAACTGAAAGTACAACAACTTTAGGGCTCGTTCCCTTCGGTTTTTTCCATACCTTCATCTTTCTCTTGTTTTTTCACTTTATCTTCATTATGCTTGGGGCTTTTGGTATCAGTACTTGAACTTTCATCAAGTCCCTCATCGGAATCAGAATCACTTGGTGAAAAAACTCCATGTTTATTACCATATGGCATCCTATGGAAAGGTATCTCATCGTATGGTACAAACTTCCACAGAGCTCTAAGGTTCTTTTTTGGAAAGGTATCATGGAATAAAAAGACCATGTCCGCTTTAAAACCCTCATCCCTCTTTTCCATAGAATCCACCACACCGGTAGCATACTTCTCAACACCGGTAGTTGTTTCCAGTTCGGAATATTTGGTCCATATGTCTCCTTAGGCAGTCCCAGTGCTCGGTTGATTTTTCTCTTCGCCTAAAGTCTCCACTTTTTGTTGTTCAACTGAAAGGGAATTCTTTAATTCTGATTGGAAGTGTTAAAAAATTAATGAGTAAAAAAAAGAAAACAAAGATTTATAAATAAATTAATATACTATATACTTAGAGTTGCAGATTGCGGAATCTAGTAGTTTCCATATAATATAATATGTCCGATGGTAAAACTATTGTGTTTTATTTTTTAGTAATATATATATATATATAGTATTAATAGCGTATCAACATACATTATTTTATTACGAATATTATGATTCTCGCTATCAGAAAAATATACTTATAGAATAAATAGTTATATTCTTTATCATTGCACGTGAATCGTTGTTTCAATCTTTTAGAAGTTCTCTAAAGAGAGAGATAAGATAGATTACAATTTTTAGAGTTTTGAGGTGAGAGATCTAACCAAACCATTTATATAAATCTCTTAAAATTGGTAAAAGTATTCAAATAGATGAGAGATACAACAAAAAATTAACGGGAAAAGATCTAACAAAACTTGGATGAGATATAACCTAACTCAGTAAAACTAATCAAATTGAAACCATTTCAGATTCTTAAAATTTAAATGATATGCTTTGATGATTCTTTGATTATTTCTTTAAATAATTATAGATAATCCATCTTCCATAAGTAGACAGCCTATCTTACTAGGTATTTGGTTTCGAAAGAGATTAATCAAATTGACCTCTTTTACTTTTCTTGGTTTCTCTCTCGTTTTATTTTTTTATTGTTTTTAATAAAGTTGTTTTTTCAATTCTGAAACACGCTATTATATAAAAAAATGTCTAACTTACCGAATTTCAAACTAAATTTTCATTACTTGATCTTAAAACATAAATTTTATGTTATAATATACGATTTGAAGTTCAAATTATAATAAAAACAAATAGTGTTTGTTAAGTTGCCATTTTTAAGGGTCGTAGCCATATATAAATATTTTTTCTTACGAATAACCCTAACATCTATATAATCACCTACATGATACATATTTTATCGATTTATTTTTATTAAAAATAACTATTTTATCTATTTATTTTTATTAAATATGATCGCCAAAGACATCGATAAAACACGTGGCGAACTATAAATAAAATATGTGACGATGAGTGGAGGCGGCTTTCTGTCGAAACCAATAAGCTATAAGGAAGGATTTGGTCGGATAAGAAGATAGAAAGCATGGGAATCTTGTTCTTTTGAAACTTAGATCTGGAAGACACATTTCACATAATCAAGCATCCATTTTGAGGGATCATAAATAACTCTTTTAGAGAATGAAAAACAAAAATACAAAAATGCAAAAAAAAAACATACAAAGAGCCTTTTTTATTCTAAAAAATATTATTAACAAACCGTAAGTCTAGTTAGTCCCTCCAATCAAACCTTTAAGCTTTTGAACCTGCGTGATATCCAAAAATGTTGTTTGTGCAATCAAGTTAGAAGGCAAATCATTTCCAAAGATATTTGTCGGTAAAATCTGGAAACCCGGAGATTCGCTGCTCCAGCTAACAATTCCCGAAGCCGGTGTAGTTCCATTATTCACCACAAAATGCAACAACCCTTTAGGAACAACAAAAGCATCTCCGCCCTTTAGAGTTTTTGTGTAAACTTTGTTAGCAGTACTGGAGACAAATCCGATACTCACCGAGCCTTCTAGCAAAACCACAAACTCTGTACCATGAGGATGTGTGTGCATCGGAAACACACCACCAGCCCCTATATCAAAACGAGCCATGGCAATGCCAAGACCGTTTAGACCGGGGACTTCTCCGAGTAATGCTAGTCTTACCCCAGCTTTGACAAAATTTGAGGTGTTAGTAACTATGTTAAGACCCGAGGTTGAAAAATCATCTACCGTAACAGTATTGGGATCTTTACAATTGTAACCGCTGGGACCTTGTGTAAACCCTTTTTATGTTCAATGTGATAGACCGTGGGTACAAAGAGAAAGTGTATGTTGCCCTACAAATCTATTATCCCTTTTGAGAAAGTGAAACTGTGGTACTTCTTCATTCAAACAAATGCAGCGTACAAAGGAAATAAATAGGCAATAAACGAGGTGGGAGTTACAAAATAAGATCCACTAATCCCACTTCTCTCTTCACTTAATGCCCGTTACGTAACTCCTACACCCACGTTAAACTCTATGACTCACTTAAATACTAATCGGTTACTATAAGTTAAATAAATAAATAAGACATGTTTAGATTAAATACATAAAATGCAACATGTCCCCCCCTAATCTCAACATGTTTTTCAAACCTCGACTTCGTAACCCATTCCTTGACGACTGCCATAAAGTCCATGTAAATCCTGACTTGATGCAGAAGTTCTGCTGCTTCCATATCCTAGACTAGATCTTTCGAATCTATCACCATATGCATCTCACCTTGTTGCTCCTTGAACTTCTGTGTATTCATTGCAACTTCCTCTCTTTCCTTCTCAAGTGCATGCCTTTCAGCCTTTACTTCTTCCAGTTCACTTTGACAAGCCCTCTTGAGGTTATCAATATCACTAAGGTCTCTCCTACTTTTCTCCTCAAATGCTGTCAACCTTTCCTGTAGATCTTTCTCGTTTTCCTCTTGCTTCCTCAGCATTTCAATCTCAAGATTCCGTTGCCGTGTTTCAAGATCCTGCATAAACTTATTACGCTCATTTTCAGCATTTTGATATAAAGCTGTTCGTTCATCATTCATTGTAGCTTCAATCGATTCTTTTTGTAACTTGATAGCATCCAACTCCTTCTTAGCATAATTCTTTAAAGCTGACTCTTCTTTCTTCAGCCTTTCTTCCTCCGAAAGTTGTAACTTCACAAGTTTCTCTTTTTCTTCAGCAATTTCTCTTTGCTATTTAGCAAATTCAACTCTCTTCTCATCTAATACTTCCCACTCTTTCTCGAATTTCTCTTTCTCCTCTTTCAAATCTTCTCTTAACTTTAAAAGCAACTTCTCCTGATGTCTGCATTTCTCTATCTGCTGTTTCAGTTCACACTGCAAGCGGAGGTGTTCTGTCCTCTCTTCTTCAGTTAGTTTAAGTTTCTCATATTCTGCACGAAGCTGAGCTTCCTCTTGAGTAGTTTTAGCCTCAATTTCCTTTATCTCCTGTTTGAGGTTCTCTAAGCTCTCCCTAGCAGCCAGTAATTGCTGCTTCTCGGTCTCCAACTTTTTCTCCCCAGCTTTCAATAATTTTTCTGTCTCCTTAACAGATTTTAACCTTGCTTCAAGGTCCTTCTCTCTTTCTTTTGCTCTCTCTAACTTGTTATCCAATACCTGCTCTCTCTTTCTTACCTTCTCTTCTTTATGGTTGATCTCAGTTTCCTGCTGCTCAACTTCCACTACCTTTTTTCTCAGTTCCTCATCCAGTGCTTTCCTCTTTTCCTCTAGAACATTGTCAAACTCCTGCATTTTGGTATCAAGAATAGTCCTCTGGTCATTTATTAGCTGCTGAATCTCCACCGCTTCTCTAGCAACTAGCTTTTCTTCTAACGCAGAGAGTTCTTTTTCTTTTCTCTCAAGCATGTCTTTAACGGAATCAGCCTCTTTCTCTCTCACAGTTAGTTCTGATAGTCGATTTTTAATATCGGTCACCGTCTCTTTCAACTTCGGGGCCGATGCATCAATCTTCTTCTGAGACTCCTTAAGGCTTCTCTCTTTCTGCATAAAAATCCTCTCACTTTCATTGGCCTTTTCTTCTCTTTGGTTCAGCTCTCTTCTAAGATTGGAAAGCCTCTCTTCTCCTTGTTGCAATTTCTTCTCCCATATAATCAAGTCTTCTCTCTGCTTGTAGAAAGTTGCCTCGTGTGCTTCTCGCTCAGATTGTAGTGAAAGGCATTCACGTTGAAGCACAGTTTCACGAGCCTCCAGCTCCTGTACTTTCAATTCCAATCCTGAGCTCTTTCCATCAATCTCTGTGAGCTTGGTTATGAGCATGTTGGTCTTTTTGTCCACCTCATAAGATTTCTCTTCAATTCCAACAACCAAATCATTTGCCTCCACCAATTTGGTCTCAGATGTTAACTTGACTTGAGTATGTTCCTCTTGGATTGCCCGCAAAGCCTTTTGAAGCTCATCCACGCATTGTTTCTCTACACTCAAAGCTCTCCTAGAGTTTTCTTCGGGTTCATATTCAGGATCTTTATCATCTAAATCGAGTCTCTCATCTTTTCCATATTCCTCCATGGAGGTATCATTTAAGCCATCCTCGTTTTTAGAGGATCCAATCCCTTTCACCTCGACATCATCCGGATCTTCTTCGACCTTGTTAAACAAACATGTTGCTCTACTTTCTTCAAGACTGATCTTATATAGTCGATTCTCTGTCCTTTTCACCTTCATCAATAGTCTTCCACTCGCCTCGCGAATCCACAAATAATCCCCATCAAGTACGACTTTATTCCCTGCCTCAGAAAGTTGTCCCAAACTTATAATATTATTACAGAGATTTGGGATATAGTATACCTCTTCAAGCATCCTTTCTTCACCATTCTTGCACTGGAACGCCACTGTTCCCTTTCCCTTGATACACACGGTCGATCCATCGCCAAACTTCACTTTCCCGGAGGCGCGCTCATCCAAGCTTTTGAATTTTCCACGTTGCCCAGTCATGTGATTGCTGGCGCCGTTATCCAAGTACCACACCTGTGACTCCTTTTGTTCACCTGCGTTTGTTCGTAGCTTTGGAACCACTCCATCCTCCTTCAGAAGCATAGATTTGATATCCATTTATCCGACCTCAACAGCCAACAAGGCTGGCTCATCTTCTTGGATTTTCGAGAGATTTGCTTCTCTCGTCATGTCTTTCTCCTTCCTTGGTTTACGACAGTCCGCAGCAAAGTGTCCCAGTGCTTGACAGTTAAAGCACCTCACTCTACTTCTGTCTCGTACTCCACGAGTACTTCCTCCACCTCGAGTCCCTTCTCTATTGGTTTTCCTTAACCATTCTTCTCGAGTCAACAAAAGCTGCCCCTCGCCGCTTTCTTTCTTCCTCCACTCATCTTCTGTCAGCAGCAATTGTCCCTGGTGTTTCTCCGTTGTCCCTCGCAATCTTTCCTCGTGGGATTTCAAAGAACCAACGACTTCTTCTACCGACATCTCTTCCAGATCTCCGAATTGCTCAATAGCAGATGCAATCTGTAAGAATTTTGTGGGCACCGCTCTGAGAAGTTTCTTAACCACATATGTCTCTTCCACTTTCTCTCCCAACACTCGAATATTGGTAACCAGGCTGTTCAGCTTCAGATAGAATTCGTCTAATGGCTCATCGTCTTTCATGCTTAGAGCTTCGAATTCGCTCTTGAGGGTCTGGGCTCTAGCTGCTTTTACCTTGTCTGCTCCCAGGTACATGGTTTTGACAGCCTTCCACGCATCCTTGGCCGTCTTCTTTTCTGCAAATGACATCAGGACATCTTCTGGAACTCCCTGGTAAATAACAGCGAGTGCCTTTTTGTCGACCTTGTCTTCCACAAGAGCATTAGGGTCCTTGGGTTCGATTGCCTCCCACACTCCGTGGGCTTGCATGAATACCGTCATTTTGAGAGCCCATGCAGTGTAGTTGGTTTTGCTCAACATCGGGTAGCTGAGACCAAAGGAGCTTTTGCTTGTCGTCTCCATCTGAAGTTATGAACACCTCCTGAAGCTCTGATACCAAGTGTAAACCCTTTTTATGTTCAATGTGATAGACCGTGGGTACAAAGAGAAAGTGTATGTTGCCCTACAAATCTATTATCCCTTTTGAGAAAGTGAAACTGTGGTACTTCTTCATTCAAACAAATGCAGCGTACAAAGGAAATAAATAGGCAATAAACGAGGTGGGAGTTACAAAATAAGATCCACTAATCCCACTTCTCTCTTCACTTAATGCCCGTTACGTAACTCCTACACCCACGTTAAACTCTATGACTCACTTAAATACTAATCGGTTACTATAACTTAAATAAATAAATAAGACATGTTTAGATTAAATACATAAAATGCAACACCTTGAGGGGCTTTTGTGTCTGCTACGCAGAAATCTTGGACAGTGGCGTAAGAAGTAGAGAAAAACAGAACACAAAAAAAGACTAGCGAGGAGGCAGGAGTGATCATTCTTGTCATACTTGTTTTGTTTTAGTGTTCTCTACTTTGTGTTTTGTGTGATTGTCTGTTGTTCTTGTGTTATTTTATAGAGAAGACATTCATGCATAGACATAGCAACTTATTAGTGCCATTTATTTCCATACGATTTCAGATTATACGTTACAGATTCTTGTTAGGAAAATATATAAATTATTGTTTATGAATTTCATTTTATTTCCAAAATTTGAATGGGCAAACCAACATAAAATCCTATCTTGAATTGTGCTCAAATTAAGAATTGTCAAAAGAACATAAATTCTCTTTGATAAATAAATAGATAAGAAATCCCCTATTTCTCAAACTATCTACTTTATTAATTATTAGTTGTTTTAAATGAAGATCATACTCCTATTATTCGACCAGATATTTGCATTCTTTTTTCGTGAGTGCATAATCACTAAGACGTAGGAGAGTATAATTGGACTAAACTATATCTAATAACCTTATTATCCAAAATGTTAACTCTCTTCTCTCACCTTTATCCCTTTTACTAAGTTTTTTTGTTTTCGTTTCAAAATATATTTATTTCTTTGTTTTCGGATAACCACACCCGATTTTACAATTCACGCAGTAAATTAATTTCTTAATTTATTAAATTGTGGCCGTCCATCACAACATAGTAAAACAAATTATACTTCAAGTTGTGAAGCCTTTGAATATGAGGTCTAGTTTTGGCATTTCTTAATCCAAAAGCAAAACACTATAACTTTTGCTATCTATGTGACTTGGAGACATCTCTCTGGGAGGCGTTCTTGCAGATTAAATTCCACAAGATATGTCAAAAAAACTAGATAATGGAGAACTCAAAGCAAACGAGTAAGTTTATTTGTTGTATACTTCGTTTATTCAATAGGAATATGGCAAAGGATTTTGTGTTTTCAGTTGTATTATGACCGATTCATCAATTGATATTAGAGTCTGTAAAATCCCTTTGTGATTGGAAGACTTTTATCTTCTTTTATTTCTCTTTCAAGTTTTTGATATGTGCTAATCAAGCTTAAAGTCATTTGTGGATTTAAAAAACTGGATAATAAAGAACTCAAAATAAAAATGTAAGAAAATTAGGTTTATTTTCCTCTATTCAATAAGAAAATCACAATGCCTTTTAGGTTTCCTGCAGTTTGATGATCTATCCGTCATTTTTAAACTAAATGAACATATAATTTTCTGATAAAAATCTAACTTATGTCACATTTAATCTATTTAACGAGCTACATAATGAAATTCACTGCGAAGCCGTGGAATAGATGTGTCTTGATGATTTTTTTTTTCTTTTTTCCATTTATGAAAAAAAAACAACGTTGGATAATTGAAATAAAAATCATTGTTCTTTCAAGAATATATTTTCAAATTCAATAACACCCATAAAAACATATCAAATTAGAAATAAAAAAATTAATGAGTAAAAAAAGGAAAACAAAGATTTATAAATAAATTAATATACTATATACTTAGATTTGCAGACTGAGGAATCTAGTAGTTTCCATATAATATAATATGTTCGACTGTAAAACTATTGTGTTTTATTTTTTAGTAATATATATGTGTATATATATAGTATTAATCGCGTATCAACATACATTATTTTATTATGAATATTATGATTCTCGCTATCAGAAAATTATAATTATAGAATAAATAGTTATATTCTTTATTAATAGTTGTTTCAATCTTTTAGAA
The DNA here is from genome assembly GCA_036936605.1 of Limnanthes douglasii subsp. nivea. Taxonomy (NCBI): domain Eukaryota; kingdom Viridiplantae; phylum Streptophyta; class Magnoliopsida; order Brassicales; family Limnanthaceae; genus Limnanthes; species Limnanthes douglasii. The sequence continues at coordinate 176,240,759 of JAUPFV010000003.1, forward strand.
GTTCTCTAAAGAGAGAGATGAGATAGATTACAATTTTTAGAGTTTTATGATGAGAGATCTAACCAAACTATTTATATAAATCTCTTAAAATTGGTAAAAATATTCAAATAGATGAGAGATACAACAAAAAATTAACGGAAAAAGATCTAACAAAACTTGGATGAGATTAACCTAACTCAGTAAAACTAATCAAATTGAAACCATTTCAGATTCTCAAAATATAAATGATATACTTTGATGATTCTCTGATTATTTCTTTAAATAATTATGGACAATCCATCTTCCATAAGTAGACAGCCTATCTTACTAGATATTTGGTTTCGAAAGAGAATAATCATGGTGCGATGATGATGTGACTGGACTACCAGCCGAGGTGATCTGCCATAAGTTATCGGTCTGATATGATGTGGGACCATTAGTACAAATAATGAGGAATTTTTCCAAATAAAAATTTGATGTTATAGTGCAAGAGGTTGATCGGTTAACCAAAATTGGGCATATCAAAGAATCTCAATACCCTTTGTGGACAGCTAATCCCGTTTTAATCAAGAAAAAATATAAAAAATAGCGCATGTGTATTGACTTCACCGATCTTAATAGAGCATGTCCTAAAGATATTTTTTCAGTTCCGCGCATAGATCATCTAGTGGATTCTACATCACGTAACAAGTTATCCTTTATGGATCCTTTTTCAGAGTATATCAGATACAGGTGGATCTGAATGATCAAGATCATATTATCTTTATTACTGATAGAGGGCTTCATTGCTATAAGGTGATGCCATCTGGGTTGAAGAATGTTGTAGCTACTTATCAACGGTTGGTAAATAAAACATTTGCTAACCAAATTGGCAGAAATATGGAAGTATATATAGATGACATGATGGTGAACACCTCGAGGAAGAAGATCACATAACTGATCTTCAAGAAACTTTATCTAACTTAGACACTATCAACTTGAAGTTGAACCCTGAAAATGTACTTTTGGAGTCCGAACTGGAAAGTTTCTTGGATATGTCGTAAGTTAAAAATGGATTCAGGCCGATCCAGATTAGTTGAATGCTTTATTAGTCATGGATCCCGCTCGGATTACCAAAGAATTCCAGAAAATAATCGAGCGGTTGGATGCTTCACCTAATACATTGTTCAAACCCATTCAATGATATAAACTTTATATATTTAGTTGTATCAGAGTATGCAGTAGCTGTTGTGTGAGTAAAGGAAGTGGATAATTACCCCCGTCTGGTGTATTACATAAGTAAGAGTTTATTGGAAGCTGAGAAAATGTATTTGAAATTAGAGAAATTAGCCCTAGAATTGGTGATAGCGACCATGAAAATGAGGCCATATTTTCAAGCACATTCGATCACGGTTCGAACATCTTTTCTTTTAAAGAATGTTCTACAAAAAGCTGTCATATCAGGGAGAATGACTAAGTGGTCAGTCGAGCTTGGAGACTATGATATTGATTTGGCACCCCAAACTGCAATCAAGGGTCAAGCTATATGATTTCCTGATATAATTTCATATTAAATGGTCATGCGAAGAAGCTTAAGAAAAAAATGTTAAGAAAGAGTAGGTAATCTGAACAAACGGTGGGTCTCATGGTGGGATATGGAGCTGGAATTTGTCTAACATCCCCTTGTAGTGACATTATGTACCAAGCTATATGTTTTGGTTTTATGGCATCCAATAATGAATCAGAATATGAACCAGTTATAGCTGGTTTACGATTGGCTCAATTATATGGAGCAAAGAGGGTCTGGTTACTAAGTGATTCTCAGTTACTTATTCATCAGGCTCAGGGGCAATCTGAAACTAAAAACGATCAGTTGATGAAGTATCTGCAAGTGTTGAAGGAAGTAGCCATAATTTTTAAAAGCTTCTGGTATGAGCATGTCCCTAGGTATGAGCATACTATGGCAGATTCCTTAGCTACCATCGCCTACTCTGAAGTGTACCCATGGATCCTTATGCAAGAATGTCCATCCATAGGCTCAGGTCAAGGAAAAGAGGGCGGAGTTGAAGAAAATATGAACATATCTGGCATACAATCCAAAAATTGGAGGTACGAAATACAACAATTTATTACTGATATAGTTCTACCTTCAAATAAATTATGGCTAAAAAATTGAAGTACAAAGCTCGTGGTTTCCTGGTGTTAAGAGAAATTATTTACAAAAAATATTTTACCACGTCTCTTATACATTGACGACGGTTTGAAGAGTCCCAAAATATTCTATATGAATTACATGATGGAGAAGGGTCAGTGCATTGTGGTTATACAGCTTTAACCATGAGAGTTTTGTTAGATGGATACTACTGGCCTACTATAAAGGCAGATGCCAAAGATATGGTCATAATATGTGATCTTTTCCAGAAATATGGGAATGAAATCCATGTGCCAGCACTTCCCATGGATTCAATATCTGAGCCCATACCTTTTGATAGATGGGGTTTGGAATTAATTGGACCTCTTCATATGGCCTCCGGAGGGTATCAAACGATAAACGTGGCAATAGACTATTTCTCTAAATATATCGAAGCTGCCCCACTAGTTGGAACCACCTCTAAGACAGTTATGTAATTTATCATATCTAACATATATTTTCAATTCGGAATTCCTCAGCATATTACTACAGACAATGGGCCACATTTTGACAATAAAAACATGGAAACGTTTTGCACTTCCAGAGGAATTCAATATTTTTTTTCTTCTTCTTTCCATCCTCAGGAAAATGGGCAGGTTGAAGTTTCTAATCGGACAATTTTAACAGGGTTAAAAAATAATCTTGAAGGAGGTGCAGGGAAATGGCTAAGGTATTTGCAAGAAGTATTATGGGCTTACCGAACTACTCCTTATACAGCTACTCAAGAATCACCTTTTTCTTTTGTGTATGGGATAGATGCATTCATACATATAGAAGCTACTTTGTCCTCATTCTAGATACAAAACTATTCCGAACAAAGTAATGATATGATAGTAAGGAATCAGTTGCATCTGTTTGAAAAAAGAAGAGAAAGAAACATTTGAGAGCAGCACACTACTAAGGTTTGATGAGAAGTAGGTTTGCATCTAAAGTAAAAAAAAATTTCCAAATAGGGACAAAGAGTTGAGAAAAGTATTTTTACATACCAAAGAGAAAAGATTTGAGAAACTAGATGAAATGGGAAGGCCCATACATGGTACGTGAAAGAATCAAGCGAGGAACATATAGACTTGAAAACAAAGAAGGCAATATGTTGAAACACCCATGGAACATTGAGCATCTCAGGTTATACTTAGAATAAAAATTTCTTATAAATATTTACTTTGTCATACTTTTATGTAAATATTTAGAGGCATGCTCTTTCCTACCCTAGTGGCGCGGGGCGGTTTTAATGAGGTGTCCAGATTTAAATGAATATTATTTTATGCATTTTTAAAGAATCATAGTAGATACAAAGAGATCGGATGAATTAAACACCTTCGGCCTTTAAATGAAATATCTTTGAAGTGATCGGATGAATTAAACACCTATTAAACACCTTTGGTTCTTAAGTGAAATATCTTAGAAGTAGTCAGATGGATTAAACACTCATTTAAGACGTGGAAAAATTAAATACCCATTAAATATCTTTAGCCTTGAAATAAAATATTATTGAATGGCTCAGATATATTAAAGATTGGTTAAACATTACATTTTAGACCACCGGATTGGGTTAATCCATCTATACCACTTTTAAATATCATTTTTTAATAAAATTATAAAAAAACATAAGAGAGAAAAATGCATATGAAGAAAAAATACAACTTTAAAAACCAATTGAATCATCAGAAAATGTCTGATCCACCATTACACAAAATATCTTTGTCATCCAAAAACTTTTGTTTCAAACACAAAACTGAAAGTACAACAACTTTAGGGCTCGTTCCCTTCGGTTTTTTCCATACCTTCATCTTTCTCTTGTTTTTTCACTTTATCTTCATTATGCTTGGGGCTTTTGGTATCAGTACTTGAACTTTCATCAAGTCCCTCATCGGAATCAGAATCACTTGGTGAAAAAACTCCATGTTTATTACCATATGGCATCCTATGGAAAGGTATCTCATCGTATGGTACAAACTTCCACAGAGCTCTAAGGTTCTTTTTTGGAAAGGTATCATGGAATAAAAAGACCATGTCCGCTTTAAAACCCTCATCCCTCTTTTCCATAGAATCCACCACACCGGTAGCATACTTCTCAACACCGGTAGTTGTTTCCAGTTCGGAATATTTGGTCCATATGTCTCCTTAGGCAGTCCCAGTGCTCAGTTGATTTTTCTCTTCGCCTAAAGTCTCCACTTTTTGTTGTTCAACTGAAAGGGAATTCTTTAATTCTGATTGGAAGTGTTAAAAAATTAATGAGTAAAAAAAAGAAAACAAAGATTTATAAATAAATTAATATACTATATACTTAGAGTTGCAGATTGCGGAATCTAGTAGTTTCCATATAATATAATATGTCCGATGGTAAAACTATTGTGTTTTATTTTTTAGTAATATATATATATATATATATAGTATTAATAGCGTATCAACATACATTATTTTATTACGAATATTATGATTCTCGCTATCAGAAAAATATACTTATAGAATAAATAGTTATATTCTTTATCATTGCACGTGAATCGTTGTTTCAATCTTTTAGAAGTTCTCTAAAGAGAGAGATAAGATAGATTACAATTTTTAGAGTTTTGAGGTGAGAGATCTAACCAAACCATTTATATAAATCTCTTAAAATTGGTAAAAGTATTCAAATAGATGAGAGATACAACAAAAAATTGACGGGAAAAGATCTAACAAAACTTGGATGAGATATAACCTAACTCAGTAAAACTAATCAAATTGAAACCATTTCAGATTCTTAAAATTTAAATGATATGCTTTGATGATTCTTTGATTATTTCTTTAAATAATTATAGATAATCCATCTTCCATAAGTAGACAGCCTATCTTACTAGGTATTTGGTTTCGAAAGAGATTAATCAAATTGACCTCTTTTACTTTTCTTGGTTTCTCTCTCGTTTTATTTTTTTATTATTTTTAATAAAGTTGTTTTTTCAATTCTGAAACACGCTATTATATAAAAAAATGTCTAACTTACCGAATTTCAAACTGAATTTTCATTACTTGATCTTAAAACATAAATTTTATGTTATAATATACGATTTGAAGTTCAAATTATAATAAAAACAAATAGTGTTTGTTAAGTTGTCATTTTTAAGGGTCGTAGCCATATATAAATATTTTTTCTTACGAATAACCCTAACATCTATATAATCACCTACATGATACATATTTTATCGATTTATTTTTATTAAAAATAACTATTTTATCTATTTATTTTTATTAAATATGATCGCCAAAGACATCGATAAAACACGTGGCGAACTATAAATAAAATATGTGACGATGAGTGGAGGCGGCTTTCTGTCGAAACCAATAAGCTATAAGGAAGGATTTGGTCGGATAAGAAGATAGAAAGCATGGGAATCTTGTTCTTTTGAAACTTAGATCTGGAAGACACATTTCACATAATCAAGCATCCATTTTGAGGGATCATAAATAACTCTTTTAGAGAATGAAAAACAAAAATACAAAAATGCAAAAAAAAAACATACAAAGAGCCTTTTTTATTCTAAAAAATATTATTAACAAACCGTAAGTCTAGTTAGTCCCTCCAATCAAACCTTTAAGCTTTTGAACCTGCGTGATATCCAAAAATGTTGTTTGTGCAATCAAGTTAGAAGGCAAATCATTTCCAAAGATATTTGTCGGTAAAATCTGGAAACCCGGAGATTCGCTGCTCCAGCTAACAATTCCCGAAGCCGGTGTAGTTCCATTATTCACCACAAAATGCAACAACCCTTTAGGAACAACAAAAGCATCTCCGCCCTTTAGAGTTTTTGTGTAAACTTTGTTAGCAGTACTGGAGACAAATCCGATACTCACCGAGCCTTCTAGCAAAACCACAAACTCTTTACCATGAGGATGTGTGTGCATCGGAAACACACCACCAGCCCCTATATCAAAACGAGCCATGGCAATGCCAAGACCGTTTAGACCGGGGACTTCTCCGAGTAATGCTAGTCTTACCCCAGCTTTGACAAAATTTGAGGTGTTAGTAACTATGTTAAGACCCGAGGTTGAAAAATCATCTACCGTAACAGTATTGGGATCTTTACAATTGTAACCGCTGGGACCTTGTGTAAACCCTTTTTATGTTCAATGTGATAGACCGTGGGTACAAAGAGAAAGTGTATGTTGCCCTACAAATCTATTATCCCTTTTGAGAAAGTGAAACTGTGGTACTTCTTCATTCAAACAAATGCAGCGTACAAAGGAAATAAATAGGCAATAAACGAGGTGGGAGTTACAAAATAAGATCCACTAATCCCACTTCTCTCTTCACTTAATGCCCGTTACGTAACTCCTACACCCACGTTAAACTCTATGACTCACTTAAATACTAATCGGTTACTATAACTTAAATAAATAAATAAGACATGTTTAGATTAAATACATAAAATGCAACATGTCCCCCCCTAATCTCAACATGTTTTTCAAACCTCGACTTCGTAACCCATTCCTTGACGACTGCCATAAAGTCCATGTAAATCCTGACTTGATGCAGAAGTTCTGCTGCTTCCATATCCTAGACTAGATCTTTCGAATCTATCACCATATGCATCTCACCTTGTTGCTCCTTGAACTTCTGTGTATTCATTGCAACTTCCTCTCTTTCCTTCTCAAGTGCATGCCTTTCAGCCTTTACTTCTTCCAGTTCACTTTGACAAGCCCTCTTGAGGTTATCAATATCACTAAGGTCTCTCCTACTTTTCTCCTCAAATGCTGTCAACCTTTCCTGTAGATCTTTCTCGTTTTCCTCTTGCTTCCTCAGCATTTCAATCTCAAGATTCCGTTGCCGTGTTTCAAGATCCTGCATAAACTTATTACGCTTATTTTCAGCATTTTGATATAAAGCTGTTCGTTCATCATTCATTGTAGCTTCAATCGATTCTTTTTGTAACTTGATAGCATCCAACTCCTTCTTAGCATAATTCTTTAAAGCTGACTCTTCTTTCTTCAGCCTTTCTTCCTCCGAAAGTTGTAACTTCACAAGTTTCTCTTTTTCTTCAGCAATTTCTCTTTGCTCTTTAGCAAATTCAACTCTCTTCTCATCTAATACTTCCCACTCTTTCTCGAATTTCTCTTTCTCCTCTTTCAAATCTTCTCTTAACTTTAAAAGCAACTCCTCCTGATGTCTGCATTTCTCTATCTGCTGTTTCAGTTCACACTGCAAGCGGAGGTGTTCTGTCCTCTCTTCTTCAGTTAGTTTAAGTTTCTCATATTCTGCACGAAGCTGAGCTTCCTCTTGAGTAGTTTTAGCCTCAATTTCCTTTATCTCCTGTTTGAGGTTCTCTAAGCTCTCCCTAGCAGCCAGTAATTGCTACTTCTCGGTCTCCAACTTTTTCTCCCCAGCTTTCAATAATTTTTCTGTCTCCTTAACAGATTTTAACCTTGCTTCAAGGTCCTTCTCTCTTTCTTTTGCTCTCTCTAACTTGTTATCCAATACCTGCTCTCTCTTTCTTACCTTCTCTTCTTTATGGTTGATCTCAGTTTCCTGCTGCTCAACTTCCACTACCTTTTTTCTCAGTTCCTCATCCAGTGCTTTCCTCTTTTCCTCTAGAACATTGTCAAACTCCTGCATTTTGGTATCAAGAATAGTCCTCTGGTCATTTATTAGCTGCTGAATCTCCACCGCTTCTCTAGCAACTAGCTTTTCTTCTAACGCAGAGAGTTCTTTTTCTTTTCTCTCAAGCATGTCTTTAACGGAATCAGCCTCTTTCTCTCTCACAGTTAGTTCTGATAGTCGATTTTTAATATCGGTCACCGTCTCTTTCAACTTCGGGGCCGATGCATCAATCTTCTTCTGAGACTCCTTAAGGCTTCTCTCTTTCTGCATAAAAATCCTCTCACTTTCATTGGCCTTTTCTTCTCTTTGGTTCAGCTCTCTTCTAAGATTGGAAAGCCTCTCTTCTCCTTGTTGCAATTTCTTCTCCCATATAATCAAGTCTTCTCTCTGCTTGTAGAAAGTTGCCTCGTGTGCTTCTCGCTCAGATTGTAGTGAAAGGCATTCACGTTGAAGCACAGTTTCACGAGCCTCCAGCTCCTGTACTTTCAATTCCAATCCTGAGCTCTTTCCATCAATCTCTGTGAGCTTGGTTATGAGCATGTTGGTCTTTTTGTCCACCTCATAAGATTTCTCTTCAATTCCAACAACCAAATCATTTGCCTCCACCAATTTGGTCTCAGATGTTAACTTGACTTGAGTATGTTCCTCTTGGATTGCCCGCAAAGCCTTTTGAAGCTCATCCACGCATTGTTTCTCTACACTCAAAGCTCTCCTAGAGTTTTCTTCGGGTTCATATTCAGGATCTTTATCATCTAAATCGAGTCTCTCATCTTTTCCATATTCCTCCATGGAGGTATCATTTAAGCCATCCTCGTTTTTAGAGGATCCAATCCCTTTCACCTCGACATCATCCGGATCTTCTTCGACCTTGTTAAACAAACATGTTGCTCTACTTTCTTCAAGACTGATCTTATATAGTCGATTCTCTGTCCTTTTCACCTTCATCAATAGTCTTCCACTCGCCTCGCGAATCCACAAATAATCCCCATCAAGTACGACTTTATTCCCTGCCTCAGAAAGTTGTCCCAAACTTATAATATTATTACAGAGATTTGGGATATAGTATACCTCTTCAAGCATCCTTTCTTCACCATTCTTGCACTGGAACGCCACTGTTCCCTTTCCCTTGATACACACGGTCGATCCATCGCCAAACTTCACTTTCCCGGAGGCGCGCTCATCCAAGCTTTTGAATTTTCCACGTTGCCCAGTCATGTGATTGCTGGCGCCGTTATCCAAGTACCACACCTGTGACTCCTTTTGTTCACCTGCGTTTGTTCGTAGCTTTGGAACCACTCCATCCTCCTTCAGAAGCATAGATTTGATATCCATTTATCCGACCTCAACAGCCAACAAGGCTGGCTCATCTTCTTGGATTTTCGAGAGATTTGCTTCTCTCGTCATGTCTTTCTCCTTCCTTGGTTTACGACAGTCCGCAGCAAAGTGTCCCAGTGCTTGACAGTTAAAGCACCTCACTCTACTTCTGTCTCGTACTCCACGAGTACTTCCTCCACCTCGAGTCCCTTCTCTATTGGTTTTCCTTAACCATTCTTCTCGAGTCAACAAAAGCTGCCCCTCGCCGCTTTCTTTCTTCCTCCACTCATCTTCTGTCAGCAGCAATTGTCCCTGGTGTTTCTCCGTTGTCCCTCGCAATCTTTCCTCGTGGGATTTCAAAGAACCAACGACTTCTTCTACCGACATCTCTTCCAGATCTCCGAATTGCTCAATAGCAGATGCAATCTGTAAGAATTTTGTGGGCACCGCTCTGAGAAGTTTCTTAACCACATATGTCTCTTCCACTTTCTCTCCCAACACTCGAATATTGGTAACCAGGCTGTTCAGCTTCAGATAGAATTCGTCTAATGGCTCATCGTCTTTCATGCTTAGAGCTTCGAATTCGCTCTTGAGGGTCTGGGCTCTAGCTGCTTTTACCTTGTCTGCTCCCAGGTACATGGTTTTGACAGCCTTCCACGCATCCTTGGCCGTCTTCTTTTCTGCAAATGACATCAGGACATCTTCTGGAACTCCCTGGTAAATAACAGCGAGTGCCTTTTTGTCGACCTTGTCTTCCACAAGAGCATTAGGGTCCTTGGGTTCGATTGCCTCCCACACTCCGTGGGCTTGCATGAATACCGTCATTTTGAGAGCCCATGCAGTGTAGTTGGTTTTGCTCAACATCGGGTAGCTGAGACCAAAGGAGCTTTTGCTTGTCGTCTCCATCTGAAGTTATGAACACCTCCTGAAGCTCTGATACCAAGTGTAAACCCTTTTTATGTTCAATGTGATAGACCGTGGGTACAAAGAGAAAGTGTATGTTGCCCTACAAATCTATTATCCCTTTTGAGAAAGTGAAACTGTGGTACTTCTTCATTCAAACAAATGCAGCGTACAAAGGAAATAAATAGGCAATAAACGAGGTGGGAGTTACAAAATAAGATCCACTAATCCCACTTCTCTCTTCACTTAATGCCCGTTACGTAACTCCTACACCCACGTTAAACTCTATGACTCACTTAAATACTAATCGGTTACTATAACTTAAATAAATAAATAAGACATGTTTAGATTAAATACATAAAATGCAACACCTTGAGGGGCTTTTGTGTCTGCTACGCAGAAATCTTGGACAGTGGCGTAAGAAGTAGAGAAAAACAGAACACAAAAAAAGACTAGCGAGGAGGCAGGAGTGATCATTCTTGTCATACTTGTTTTGTTTTAGTGTTCTCTACTTTGTGTTTTGTGTGATTGTCTGTTGTTCTTGTGTTATTTTATAGAGAAGACATTCATGCATAGACATAGCAACTTATTAGTGCCATTTATTTCCATACGATTTCAGATTATACGTTACAGATTCTTGTTAGGAAAATATATAAATTATTGTTTATGAATTTCATTTTATTTCCAAAATTTGAATGGGCAAACCAACATAAAATCCTATCTTGAATTGTGCTCAAATTAAGAATTGTCAAAAGAACATAAATTCTCTTTGATAAATAAATAGATAAGAAATCCCCTATTTCTCAAACTATCTACTTTATTAATTATTAGTTGTTTTAAATGAAGATCATACTCCTATTATTCGACCAGATATTTGCATTCTTTTTTCGTGAGTGCATAATCACTAAGACGTAGGAGAGTATAATTGGACTAAACTATATCTAATAACCTTATTATCCAAAATGTTAACTCTCTTCTCTCACCTTTATCCCTTTTACTAAGTTTTTTTGTTTTCGTTTCAAAATATATTTATTTCTTTGTTTTCGGATAACCACACCCGATTTTACAATTCACGCAGTAAATTAATTTCTTAATTTATTAAATTGTGGCCGTCCATCACAACATAGTAAAACAAATTATACTTCAAGTTGTGAAGCCTTTGAATATGAGGTCTAGTTTTGGCATTTCTTAATCCAAAAGCAAAACACTATAACTTTTGCTATCTATGTGACTTGGAGACATCTCTCTGGGAGGCGTTCTTGCAGATTAAATTCCACAAGATATGTCAAAAAAACTAGATAATGGAGAACTCAAAGCAAACGAGTAAGTTTAAACACTCATTTAAGACGTGGAAAAATTAAATACCCATTAAGTGAAATATCTTAGAAGTAGTCAGATGGATTAAACACTCATTTAAGACGTGGAAAAATTAAATACCCATTAAATATCTTTAGCCTTGAAATAAAATATTATTGAATGGCTCAGATATATTAAAGATTGGTTAAACATTACATTTTAGACCACCGGATTGGGTTAATCCATCTATACCACTTTTAAATATCATTTTTTAATAAAATTATAAAAAAACATAAGAGAGAAAAATGCATATGAAGAAAAAATACAACTTTAAAAACCAATTGAATCATCAGAAAATGTCTGATCCACCATTACACAAAATATCTTTGTCATCCAAAAACTTTTGTTTCAAACACAAAACTGAAAGTACAACAACTTTAGGGCTCGTTCCCTTCGGTTTTTTCCATACCTTCATCTTTCTCTTGTTTTTTCACTTTATCTTCATTATGCTTGGGGCTTTTGGTATCAGTACTTGAACTTTCATCAAGTCCCTCATCGGAATCAGAATCACTTGGTGAAAAAACTCCATGTTTATTACCATATGGCATCCTATGGAAAGGTATCTCATCGTATGGTACAAACTTCCACAGAGCTCTAAGGTTCTTTTTTGGAAAGGTATCATGGAATAAAAAGACCATGTCCGCTTTAAAACCCTCATCCCTCTTTTCCATAGAATCCACCACACCGGTAGCATACTTCTCAACACCGGTAGTTGTTTCCAGTTCGGAATATTTGGTCCATATGTCTCCTTAGGCAGTCCCAGTGCTCAGTTGATTTTTCTCTTCGCCTAAAGTCTCCACTTTTTGTTGTTCAACTGAAAGGGAATTCTTTAATTCTGATTGGAAGTGTTAAAAAATTAATGAGTAAAAAAAAGAAAACAAAGATTTATAAATAAATTAATATACTATATACTTAGAGTTGCAGATTGCGGAATCTAGTAGTTTCCATATAATATAATATGTCCGATGGTAAAACTATTGTGTTTTATTTTTTAGTAATATATATATATATATATATAGTATTAATAGCGTATCAACATACATTATTTTATTACGAATATTATGATTCTCGCTATCAGAAAAATATACTTATAGAATAAATAGTTATATTCTTTATCATTGCACGTGAATCGTTGTTTCAATCTTTTAGAAGTTCTCTAAAGAGAGAGATAAGATAGATTACAATTTTTAGAGTTTTGAGGTGAGAGATCTAACCAAACCATTTATATAAATCTCTTAAAATTGGTAAAAGTATTCAAATAGATGAGAGATACAACAAAAAATTGACGGGAAAAGATCTAACAAAACTTGGATGAGATATAACCTAACTCAGTAAAACTAATCAAATTGAAACCATTTCAGATTCTTAAAATTTAAATGATATGCTTTGATGATTCTTTGATTATTTCTTTAAATAATTATAGATAATCCATCTTCCATAAGTAGACAGCCTATCTTACTAGGTATTTGGTTTCGAAAGAGATTAATCAAATTGACCTCTTTTACTTTTCTTGGTTTCTCTCTCGTTTTATTTTTTTATTATTTTTAATAAAGTTGTTTTTTCAATTCTGAAACACGCTATTATATAAAAAAATGTCTAACTTACCGAATTTCAAACTGAATTTTCATTACTTGATCTTAAAACATAAATTTTATGTTATAATATACGATTTGAAGTTCAAATTATAATAAAAACAAATAGTGTTTGTTAAGTTGTCATTTTTAAGGGTCGTAGCCATATATAAATATTTTTTCTTACGAATAACCCTAACATCTATATAATCACCTACATGATACATATTTTATCGATTTATTTTTATTAAAAATAACTATTTTATCTATTTATTTTTATTAAATATGATCGCCAAAGACATCGATAAAACACGTGGCGAACTATAAATAAAATATGTGACGATGAGTGGAGGCGGCTTTCTGTCGAAACCAATAAGCTATAAGGAAGGATTTGGTCGGATAAGAAGATAGAAAGCATGGGAATCTTGTTCTTTTGAAACTTAGATCTGGAAGACACATTTCACATAATCAAGCATCCATTTTGAGGGATCATAAATAACTCTTTTAGAGAATGAAAAACAAAAATACAAAAATGCAAAAAAAAAACATACAAAGAGCCTTTTTTATTCTAAAAAATATTATTAACAAACCGTAAGTCTAGTTAGTCCCTCCAATCAAACCTTTAAGCTTTTGAACCTGCGTGATATCCAAAAATGTTGTTTGTGCAATCAAGTTAGAAGGCAAATCATTTCCAAAGATATTTGTCGGTAAAATCTGGAAACCCGGAGATTCGCTGCTCCAGCTAACAATTCCCGAAGCCGGTGTAGTTCCATTATTCACCACAAAATGCAACAACCCTTTAGGAACAACAAAAGCATCTCCGCCCTTTAGAGTTTTTGTGTAAACTTTGTTAGCAGTACTGGAGACAAATCCGATACTCACCGAGCCTTCTAGCAAAACCACAAACTCTTTACCATGAGGATGTGTGTGCATCGGAAACACACCACCAGCCCCTATATCAAAACGAGCCATGGCAATGCCAAGACCGTTTAGACCGGGGACTTCTCCGAGTAATGCTAGTCTTACCCCAGCTTTGACAAAATTTGAGGTGTTAGTAACTATGTTAAGACCCGAGGTTGAAAAATCATCTACCGTAACAGTATTGGGATCTTTACAATTGTAACCGCTGGGACCTTGTGTAAACCCTTTTTATGTTCAATGTGATAGACCGTGGGTACAAAGAGAAAGTGTATGTTGCCCTACAAATCTATTATCCCTTTTGAGAAAGTGAAACTGTGGTACTTCTTCATTCAAACAAATGCAGCGTACAAAGGAAATAAATAGGCAATAAACGAGGTGGGAGTTACAAAATAAGATCCACTAATCCCACTTCTCTCTTCACTTAATGCCCGTTACGTAACTCCTACACCCACGTTAAACTCTATGACTCACTTAAATACTAATCGGTTACTATAACTTAAATAAATAAATAAGACATGTTTAGATTAAATACATAAAATGCAACATGTCCCCCCCTAATCTCAACATGTTTTTCAAACCTCGACTTCGTAACCCATTCCTTGACGACTGCCATAAAGTCCATGTAAATCCTGACTTGATGCAGAAGTTCTGCTGCTTCCATATCCTAGACTAGATCTTTCGAATCTATCACCATATGCATCTCACCTTGTTGCTCCTTGAACTTCTGTGTATTCATTGCAACTTCCTCTCTTTCCTTCTCAAGTGCATGCCTTTCAGCCTTTACTTCTTCCAGTTCACTTTGACAAGCCCTCTTGAGGTTATCAATATCACTAAGGTCTCTCCTACTTTTCTCCTCAAATGCTGTCAACCTTTCCTGTAGATCTTTCTCGTTTTCCTCTTGCTTCCTCAGCATTTCAATCTCAAGATTCCGTTGCCGTGTTTCAAGATCCTGCATAAACTTATTACGCTTATTTTCAGCATTTTGATATAAAGCTGTTCGTTCATCATTCATTGTAGCTTCAATCGATTCTTTTTGTAACTTGATAGCATCCAACTCCTTCTTAGCATAATTCTTTAAAGCTGACTCTTCTTTCTTCAGCCTTTCTTCCTCCGAAAGTTGTAACTTCACAAGTTTCTCTTTTTCTTCAGCAATTTCTCTTTGCTCTTTAGCAAATTCAACTCTCTTCTCATCTAATACTTCCCACTCTTTCTCGAATTTCTCTTTCTCCTCTTTCAAATCTTCTCTTAACTTTAAAAGCAACTCCTCCTGATGTCTGCATTTCTCTATCTGCTGTTTCAGTTCACACTGCAAGCGGAGGTGTTCTGTCCTCTCTTCTTCAGTTAGTTTAAGTTTCTCATATTCTGCACGAAGCTGAGCTTCCTCTTGAGTAGTTTTAGCCTCAATTTCCTTTATCTCCTGTTTGAGGTTCTCTAAGCTCTCCCTAGCAGCCAGTAATTGCTACTTCTCGGTCTCCAACTTTTTCTCCCCAGCTTTCAATAATTTTTCTGTCTCCTTAACAGATTTTAACCTTGCTTCAAGGTCCTTCTCTCTTTCTTTTGCTCTCTCTAACTTGTTATCCAATACCTGCTCTCTCTTTCTTACCTTCTCTTCTTTATGGTTGATCTCAGTTTCCTGCTGCTCAACTTCCACTACCTTTTTTCTCAGTTCCTCATCCAGTGCTTTCCTCTTTTCCTCTAGAACATTGTCAAACTCCTGCATTTTGGTATCAAGAATAGTCCTCTGGTCATTTATTAGCTGCTGAATCTCCACCGCTTCTCTAGCAACTAGCTTTTCTTCTAACGCAGAGAGTTCTTTTTCTTTTCTCTCAAGCATGTCTTTAACGGAATCAGCCTCTTTCTCTCTCACAGTTAGTTCTGATAGTCGATTTTTAATATCGGTCACCGTCTCTTTCAACTTCGGGGCCGATGCATCAATCTTCTTCTGAGACTCCTTAAGGCTTCTCTCTTTCTGCATAAAAATCCTCTCACTTTCATTGGCCTTTTCTTCTCTTTGGTTCAGCTCTCTTCTAAGATTGGAAAGCCTCTCTTCTCCTTGTTGCAATTTCTTCTCCCATATAATCAAGTCTTCTCTCTGCTTGTAGAAAGTTGCCTCGTGTGCTTCTCGCTCAGATTGTAGTGAAAGGCATTCACGTTGAAGCACAGTTTCACGAGCCTCCAGCTCCTGTACTTTCAATTCCAATCCTGAGCTCTTTCCATCAATCTCTGTGAGCTTGGTTATGAGCATGTTGGTCTTTTTGTCCACCTCATAAGATTTCTCTTCAATTCCAACAACCAAATCATTTGCCTCCACCAATTTGGTCTCAGATGTTAACTTGACTTGAGTATGTTCCTCTTGGATTGCCCGCAAAGCCTTTTGAAGCTCATCCACGCATTGTTTCTCTACACTCAAAGCTCTCCTAGAGTTTTCTTCGGGTTCATATTCAGGATCTTTATCATCTAAATCGAGTCTCTCATCTTTTCCATATTCCTCCATGGAGGTATCATTTAAGCCATCCTCGTTTTTAGAGGATCCAATCCCTTTCACCTCGACATCATCCGGATCTTCTTCGACCTTGTTAAACAAACATGTTGCTCTACTTTCTTCAAGACTGATCTTATATAGTCGATTCTCTGTCCTTTTCACCTTCATCAATAGTCTTCCACTCGCCTCGCGAATCCACAAATAATCCCCATCAAGTACGACTTTATTCCCTGCCTCAGAAAGTTGTCCCAAACTTATAATATTATTACAGAGATTTGGGATATAGTATACCTCTTCAAGCATCCTTTCTTCACCATTCTTGCACTGGAACGCCACTGTTCCCTTTCCCTTGATACACACGGTCGATCCATCGCCAAACTTCACTTTCCCGGAGGCGCGCTCATCCAAGCTTTTGAATTTTCCACGTTGCCCAGTCATGTGATTGCTGGCGCCGTTATCCAAGTACCACACCTGTGACTCCTTTTGTTCACCTGCGTTTGTTCGTAGCTTTGGAACCACTCCATCCTCCTTCAGAAGCATAGATTTGATATCCATTTATCCGACCTCAACAGCCAACAAGGCTGGCTCATCTTCTTGGATTTTCGAGAGATTTGCTTCTCTCGTCATGTCTTTCTCCTTCCTTGGTTTACGACAGTCCGCAGCAAAGTGTCCCAGTGCTTGACAGTTAAAGCACCTCACTCTACTTCTGTCTCGTACTCCACGAGTACTTCCTCCACCTCGAGTCCCTTCTCTATTGGTTTTCCTTAACCATTCTTCTCGAGTCAACAAAAGCTGCCCCTCGCCGCTTTCTTTCTTCCTCCACTCATCTTCTGTCAGCAGCAATTGTCCCTGGTGTTTCTCCGTTGTCCCTCGCAATCTTTCCTCGTGGGATTTCAAAGAACCAACGACTTCTTCTACCGACATCTCTTCCAGATCTCCGAATTGCTCAATAGCAGATGCAATCTGTAAGAATTTTGTGGGCACCGCTCTGAGAAGTTTCTTAACCACATATGTCTCTTCCACTTTCTCTCCCAACACTCGAATATTGGTAACCAGGCTGTTCAGCTTCAGATAGAATTCGTCTAATGGCTCATCGTCTTTCATGCTTAGAGCTTCGAATTCGCTCTTGAGGGTCTGGGCTCTAGCTGCTTTTACCTTGTCTGCTCCCAGGTACATGGTTTTGACAGCCTTCCACGCATCCTTGGCCGTCTTCTTTTCTGCAAATGACATCAGGACATCTTCTGGAACTCCCTGGTAAATAACAGCGAGTGCCTTTTTGTCGACCTTGTCTTCCACAAGAGCATTAGGGTCCTTGGGTTCGATTGCCTCCCACACTCCGTGGGCTTGCATGAATACCGTCATTTTGAGAGCCCATGCAGTGTAGTTGGTTTTGCTCAACATCGGGTAGCTGAGACCAAAGGAGCTTTTGCTTGTCGTCTCCATCTGAAGTTATGAACACCTCCTGAAGCTCTGATACCAAGTGTAAACCCTTTTTATGTTCAATGTGATAGACCGTGGGTACAAAGAGAAAGTGTATGTTGCCCTACAAATCTATTATCCCTTTTGAGAAAGTGAAACTGTGGTACTTCTTCATTCAAACAAATGCAGCGTACAAAGGAAATAAATAGGCAATAAACGAGGTGGGAGTTACAAAATAAGATCCACTAATCCCACTTCTCTCTTCACTTAATGCCCGTTACGTAACTCCTACACCCACGTTAAACTCTATGACTCACTTAAATACTAATCGGTTACTATAACTTAAATAAATAAATAAGACATGTTTAGATTAAATACATAAAATGCAACACCTTGAGGGGCTTTTGTGTCTGCTACGCAGAAATCTTGGACAGTGGCGTAAGAAGTAGAGAAAAACAGAACACAAAAAAAGACTAGCGAGGAGGCAGGAGTGATCATTCTTGTCATACTTGTTTTGTTTTAGTGTTCTCTACTTTGTGTTTTGTGTGATTGTCTGTTGTTCTTGTGTTATTTTATAGAGAAGACATTCATGCATAGACATAGCAACTTATTAGTGCCATTTATTTCCATACGATTTCAGATTATACGTTACAGATTCTTGTTAGGAAAATATATAAATTATTGTTTATGAATTTCATTTTATTTCCAAAATTTGAATGGGCAAACCAACATAAAATCCTATCTTGAATTGTGCTCAAATTAAGAATTGTCAAAAGAACATAAATTCTCTTTGATAAATAAATAGATAAGAAATCCCCTATTTCTCAAACTATCTACTTTATTAATTATTAGTTGTTTTAAATGAAGATCATACTCCTATTATTCGACCAGATATTTGCATTCTTTTTTCGTGAGTGCATAATCACTAAGACGTAGGAGAGTATAATTGGACTAAACTATATCTAATAACCTTATTATCCAAAATGTTAACTCTCTTCTCTCACCTTTATCCCTTTTACTAAGTTTTTTTGTTTTCGTTTCAAAATATATTTATTTCTTTGTTTTCGGATAACCACACCCGATTTTACAATTCACGCAGTAAATTAATTTCTTAATTTATTAAATTGTGGCCGTCCATCACAACATAGTAAAACAAATTATACTTCAAGTTGTGAAGCCTTTGAATATGAGGTCTAGTTTTGGCATTTCTTAATCCAAAAGCAAAACACTATAACTTTTGCTATCTATGTGACTTGGAGACATCTCTCTGGGAGGCGTTCTTGCAGATTAAATTCCACAAGATATGTCAAAAAAACTAGATAATGGAGAACTCAAAGCAAACGAGTAAGTTTAAACACTCATTTAAGACGTGGAAAAATTAAATACCCATTAAGTGAAATATCTTAGAAGTAGTCAGATGGATTAAACACTCATTTAAGACGTGGAAAAATTAAATACCCATTAAATATCTTTAGCCTTGAAATAAAATATTATTGAATGGCTCAGATATATTAAAGATTGGTTAAACATTACATTTTAGACCACCGGATTGGGTTAATCCATCTATACCACTTTTAAATATCATTTTTTAATAAAATTATAAAAAAACATAAGAGAGAAAAATGCATATGAAGAAAAAATACAACTTTAAAAACCAATTGAATCATCAGAAAATGTCTGATCCACCATTACACAAAATATCTTTGTCATCCAAAAACTTTTGTTTCAAACACAAAACTGAAAGTACAACAACTTTAGGGCTCGTTCCCTTCGGTTTTTTCCATACCTTCATCTTTCTCTTGTTTTTTCACTTTATCTTCATTATGCTTGGGGCTTTTGGTATCAGTACTTGAACTTTCATCAAGTCCCTCATCGGAATCAGAATCACTTGGTGAAAAAACTCCATGTTTATTACCATATGGCATCCTATGGAAAGGTATCTCATCGTATGGTACAAACTTCCACAGAGCTCTAAGGTTCTTTTTTGGAAAGGTATCATGGAATAAAAAGACCATGTCCGCTTTAAAACCCTCATCCCTCTTTTCCATAGAATCCACCACACCGGTAGCATACTTCTCAACACCGGTAGTTGTTTCCAGTTCGGAATATTTGGTCCATATGTCTCCTTAGGCAGTCCCAGTGCTCAGTTGATTTTTCTCTTCGCCTAAAGTCTCCACTTTTTGTTGTTCAACTGAAAGGGAATTCTTTAATTCTGATTGGAAGTGTTAAAAAATTAATGAGTAAAAAAAAGAAAACAAAGATTTATAAATAAATTAATATACTATATACTTAGAGTTGCAGATTGCGGAATCTAGTAGTTTCCATATAATATAATATGTCCGATGGTAAAACTATTGTGTTTTATTTTTTAGTAATATATATATATATATAGTATTAATAGCGTATCAACATACATTATTTTATTACGAATATTATGATTCTCGCTATCAGAAAAATATACTTATAGAATAAATAGTTATATTCTTTATCATTGCACGTGAATCGTTGTTTCAATCTTTTAGAAGTTCTCTAAAGAGAGAGATAAGATAGATTACAATTTTTAGAGTTTTGAGGTGAGAGATCTAACCAAACCATTTATATAAATCTCTTAAAATTGGTAAAAGTATTCAAATAGATGAGAGATACAACAAAAAATTAACGGGAAAAGATCTAACAAAACTTGGATGAGATATAACCTAACTCAGTAAAACTAATCAAATTGAAACCATTTCAGATTCTTAAAATTTAAATGATATGCTTTGATGATTCTTTGATTATTTCTTTAAATAATTATAGATAATCCATCTTCCATAAGTAGACAGCCTATCTTACTAGGTATTTGGTTTCGAAAGAGATTAATCAAATTGACCTCTTTTACTTTTCTTGGTTTCTCTCTCGTTTTATTTTTTTATTATTTTTAATAAAGTTGTTTTTTCAATTCTGAAACACGCTATAATAAAAACAAATAGTGTTTGTTAAGTTGTCATTTTTAAGGGTCGTAGCCATATATAAATATTTTTTCTTACGAATAACCCTAACATCTATATAATCACCTACATGATACATATTTTATCGATTTATTTTTATTAAAAATAACTATTTTATCTATTTATTTTTATTAAATATGATCGCCAAAGACATCGATAAAACACGTGGCGAACTATAAATAAAATATGTGACGATGAGTGGAGGCGGCTTTCTGTCGAAACCAATAAGCTATAAGGAAGGATTTGGTCGGATAAGAAGATAGAAAGCATGGGAATCTTGTTCTTTTGAAACTTAGATCTGGAAGACACATTTCACATAATCAAGCATCCATTTTGAGGGATCATAAATAACTCTTTTAGAGAATGAAAAACAAAAATACAAAAATGCAAAAAAAAAACATACAAAGAGCCTTTTTTATTCTAAAAAATATTATTAACAAACCGTAAGTCTAGTTAGTCCCTCCAATCAAACCTTTAAGCTTTTGAACCTGCGTGATATCCAAAAATGTTGTTTGTGCAATCAAGTTAGAAGGCAAATCATTTCCAAAGATATTTGTCGGTAAAATCTGGAAACCCGGAGATTCGCTGCTCCAGCTAACAATTCCCGAAGCCGGTGTAGTTCCATTATTCACCACAAAATGCAACAACCCTTTAGGAACAACAAAAGCATCTCCGCCCTTTAGAGTTTTTGTGTAAACTTTGTTAGCAGTACTGGAGACAAATCCGATACTCACCGAGCCTTCTAGCAAAACCACAAACTCTTTACCATGAGGATGTGTGTGCATCGGAAACACACCACCAGCCCCTATATCAAAACGAGCCATGGCAATGCCAAGACCGTTTAGACCGGGGACTTCTCCGAGTAATGCTAGTCTTACCCCAGCTTTGACAAAATTTGAGGTGTTAGTAACTATGTTAAGACCCGAGGTTGAAAAATCATCTACCGTAACAGTATTGGGATCTTTACAATTGTAACCGCTGGGACCTTGTGTAAACCCTTTTTATGTTCAATGTGATAGACCGTGGGTACAAAGAGAAAGTGTATGTTGCCCTACAAATCTATTATCCCTTTTGAGAAAGTGAAACTGTGGTACTTCTTCATTCAAACAAATGCAGCGTACAAAGGAAATAAATAGGCAATAAACGAGGTGGGAGTTACAAAATAAGATCCACTAATCCCACTTCTCTCTTCACTTAATGCCCGTTACGTAACTCCTACACCCACGTTAAACTCTATGACTCACTTAAATACTAATCGGTTACTATAACTTAAATAAATAAATAAGACATGTTTAGATTAAATACATAAAATGCAACATGTCCCCCCCTAATCTCAACATGTTTTTCAAACCTCGACTTCGTAACCCATTCCTTGACGACTGCCATAAAGTCCATGTAAATCCTGACTTGATGCAGAAGTTCTGCTGCTTCCATATCCTAGACTAGATCTTTCGAATCTATCACCATATGCATCTCACCTTGTTGCTCCTTGAACTTCTGTGTATTCATTGCAACTTCCTCTCTTTCCTTCTCAAGTGCATGCCTTTCAGCCTTTACTTCTTCCAGTTCACTTTGACAAGCCCTCTTGAGGTTATCAATATCACTAAGGTCTCTCCTACTTTTCTCCTCAAATGCTGTCAACCTTTCCTGTAGATCTTTCTCGTTTTCCTCTTGCTTCCTCAGCATTTCAATCTCAAGATTCCGTTGCCGTGTTTCAAGATCCTGCATAAACTTATTACGCTTATTTTCAGCATTTTGATATAAAGCTGTTCGTTCATCATTCATTGTAGCTTCAATCGATTCTTTTTGTAACTTGATAGCATCCAACTCCTTCTTAGCATAATTCTTTAAAGCTGACTCTTCTTTCTTCAGCCTTTCTTCCTCCGAAAGTTGTAACTTCACAAGTTTCTCTTTTTCTTCAGCAATTTCTCTTTGCTCTTTAGCAAATTCAACTCTCTTCTCATCTAATACTTCCCACTCTTTCTCGAATTTCTCTTTCTCCTCTTTCAAATCTTCTCTTAACTTTAAAAGCAACTCCTCCTGATGTCTGCATTTCTCTATCTGCTGTTTCAGTTCACACTGCAAGCGGAGGTGTTCTGTCCTCTCTTCTTCAGTTAGTTTAAGTTTCTCATATTCTGCACGAAGCTGAGCTTCCTCTTGAGTAGTTTTAGCCTCAATTTCCTTTATCTCCTGTTTGAGGTTCTCTAAGCTCTCCCTAGCAGCCAGTAATTGCTACTTCTCGGTCTCCAACTTTTTCTCCCCAGCTTTCAATAATTTTTCTGTCTCCTTAACAGATTTTAACCTTGCTTCAAGGTCCTTCTCTCTTTCTTTTGCTCTCTCTAACTTGTTATCCAATACATGCTCTCTCTTTCTTACCTTCTCTTCTTTATGGTTGATCTCAGTTTCCTGCTGCTCAACTTCCACTACCTTTTTTCTCAGTTCCTCATCCAGTGCTTTCCTCTTTTCCTCTAGAACATTGTCAAACTCCTGCATTTTGGTATCAAGAATAGTCCTCTGGTCATTTATTAGCTGCTGAATCTCCACCGCTTCTCTAGCAACTAGCTTTTCTTCTAACGCAGAGAGTTCTTTTTCTTTTCTCTCAAGCATGTCTTTAACGGAATCAGCCTCTTTCTCTCTCACAGTTAGTTCTGATAGTCGATTTTTAATATCGGTCACCGTCTCTTTCAACTTCGGGGCCGATGCATCAATCTTCTTCTGAGACTCCTTAAGGCTTCTCTCTTTCTGCATAAAAATCCTCTCACTTTCATTGGCCTTTTCTTCTCTTTGGTTCAGCTCTCTTCTAAGATTGGAAAGCCTCTCTTCTCCTTGTTGCAATTTCTTCTCCCATATAATCAAGTCTTCTCTCTGCTTGTAGAAAGTTGCCTCGTGTGCTTCTCGCTCAGATTGTAGTGAAAGGCATTCACGTTGAAGCACAGTTTCACGAGCCTCCAGCTCCTGTACTTTCAATTCCAATCCTGAGCTCTTTCCATCAATCTCTGTGAGCTTGGTTATGAGCATGTTGGTCTTTTTGTCCACCTCATAAGATTTCTCTTCAATTCCAACAACCAAATCATTTGCCTCCACCAATTTGGTCTCAGATGTTAACTTGACTTGAGTATGTTCCTCTTGGATTGCCCGCAAAGCCTTTTGAAGCTCATCCACGCATTGTTTCTCTACACTCAAAGCTCTCCTAGAGTTTTCTTCGGGTTCATATTCAGGATCTTTATCATCTAAATCGAGTCTCTCATCTTTTCCATATTCCTCCATGGAGGTATCATTTAAGCCATCCTCGTTTTTAGAGGATCCAATCCCTTTCACCTCGACATCATCCGGATCTTCTTCGACCTTGTTAAACAAACATGTTGCTCTACTTTCTTCAAGACTGATCTTATATAGTCGATTCTCTGTCCTTTTCACCTTCATCAATAGTCTTCCACTCGCCTCGCGAATCCACAAATAATCCCCATCAAGTACGACTTTATTCCCTGCCTCAGAAAGTTGTCCCAAACTTATAATATTATTACAGAGATTTGGGATATAGTATACCTCTTCAAGCATCCTTTCTTCACCATTCTTGCACTGGAACGCCACTGTTCCCTTTCCCTTGATACACACGGTCGATCCATCGCCAAACTTCACTTTCCCGGAGGCGCGCTCATCCAAGCTTTTGAATTTTCCACGTTGCCCAGTCATGTGATTGCTGGCGCCGTTATCCAAGTACCACACCTGTGACTCCTTTTGTTCACCTGCGTTTGTTCGTAGCTTTGGAACCACTCCATCCTCCTTCAGAAGCATAGATTTGATATCCATTTATCCGACCTCAACAGCCAACAAGGCTGGCTCATCTTCTTGGATTTTCGAGAGATTTGCTTCTCTCGTCATGTCTTTCTCCTTCCTTGGTTTACGACAGTCCGCAGCAAAGTGTCCCAGTGCTTGACAGTTAAAGCACCTCACTCTACTTCTGTCTCGTACTCCACGAGTACTTCCTCCACCTCGAGTCCCTTCTCTATTGGTTTTCCTTAACCATTCTTCTCGAGTCAACAAAAGCTGCCCCTCGCCGCTTTCTTTCTTCCTCCACTCATCTTCTGTCAGCAGCAATTGTCCCTGGTGTTTCTCCGTTGTCCCTCGCAATCTTTCCTCGTGGGATTTCAAAGAACCAACGACTTCTTCTACCGACATCTCTTCCAGATCTCCGAATTGCTCAATAGCAGATGCAATCTGTAAGAATTTTGTGGGCACCGCTCTGAGAAGTTTCTTAACCACATATGTCTCTTCCACTTTCTCTCCCAACACTCGAATATTGGTAACCAGGCTGTTCAGCTTCAGATAGAATTCGTCTAATGGCTCATCGTCTTTCATGCTTAGAGCTTCGAATTCGCTCTTGAGGGTCTGGGCTCTAGCTGCTTTTACCTTGTCTGCTCCCAGGTACATGGTTTTGACAGCCTTCCACGCATCCTTGGCCGTCTTCTTTTCTGCAAATGACATCAGGACATCTTCTGGAACTCCCTGGTAAATAACAGCGAGTGCCTTTTTGTCGACCTTGTCTTCCACAAGAGCATTAGGGTCCTTGGGTTCGATTGCCTCCCACACTCCGTGGGCTTGCATGAATACCGTCATTTTGAGAGCCCATGCAGTGTAGTTGGTTTTGCTCAACATCGGGTAGCTGAGACCAAAGGAGCTTTTGCTTGTCGTCTCCATCTGAAGTTATGAACACCTCCTGAAGCTCTGATACCAAGTGTAAACCCTTTTTATGTTCAATGTGATAGACCGTGGGTACAAAGAGAAAGTGTATGTTGCCCTACAAATCTATTATCCCTTTTGAGAAAGTGAAACTGTGGTACTTCTTCATTCAAACAAATGCAGCGTACAAAGGAAATAAATAGGCAATAAACGAGGTGGGAGTTACAAAATAAGATCCACTAATCCCACTTCTCTCTTCACTTAATGCCCGTTACGTAACTCCTACACCCACGTTAAACTCTATGACTCACTTAAATACTAATCGGTTACTATAACTTAAATAAATAAATAAGACATGTTTAGATTAAATACATAAAATGCAACACCTTGAGGGGCTTTTGTGTCTGCTACGCAGAAATCTTGGACAGTGGCGTAAGAAGTAGAGAAAAACAGAACACAAAAAAAGACTAGCGAGGAGGCAGGAGTGATCATTCTTGTCATACTTGTTTTGTTTTAGTGTTCTCTACTTTGTGTTTTGTGTGATTGTCTGTTGTTCTTGTGTTATTTTATAGAGAAGACATTCATGCATAGACATAGCAACTTATTAGTGCCATTTATTTCCATACGATTTCAGATTATACGTTACAGATTCTTGTTAGGAAAATATATAAATTATTGTTTATGAATTTCATTTTATTTCCAAAATTTGAATGGGCAAACCAACATAAAATCCTATCTTGAATTGTGCTCAAATTAAGAATTGTCAAAAGAACATAAATTCTCTTTGATAAATAAATAGATAAGAAATCCCCTATTTCTCAAACTATCTACTTTATTAATTATTAGTTGTTTTAAATGAAGATCATACTCCTATTATTCGACCAGATATTTGCATTCTTTTTTCGTGAGTGCATAATCACTAAGACGTAGGAGAGTATAATTGGACTAAACTATATCTAATAACCTTATTATCCAAAATGTTAACTCTCTTCTCTCACCTTTATCCCTTTTACTAAGTTTTTTTGTTTTCGTTTCAAAATATATTTATTTCTTTGTTTTCGGATAACCACACCCGATTTTACAATTCACGCAGTAAATTAATTTCTTAATTTATTAAATTGTGGCCGTCCATCACAACATAGTAAAACAAATTATACTTCAAGTTGTGAAGCCTTTGAATATGAGGTCTAGTTTTGGCATTTCTTAATCCAAAAGCAAAACACTATAACTTTTGCTATCTATGTGACTTGGAGACATCTCTCTGGGAGGCGTTCTTGCAGATTAAATTCCACAAGATATGTCAAAAAAACTAGATAATGGAGAACTCAAAGCAAACGAGTAAGTTTATTTGTTGTATACTTCGTTTATTCAATAGGAATATGGCAAAGGATTTTGTGTTTTCAGTTGTATTATGACCGATTCATCAATTGATATTAGAGTCTGTAAAATCCCTTTGTGATTGGAAGACTTTTATCTTCTTTTATTTCTCTTTCAAGTTTTTGATATGTGCTAATCAAGCTTAAAGTCATTTGTGGATTTAAAAAACTGGATAATAAAGAACTCAAAATAAAAATGTAAGAAAATTAGGTTTATTTTCCTCTATTCAATAAGAAAATCACAATGCCTTTTAGGTTTCCTGCAGTTTGATGATCTATCCGTCATTTTTAAACTAAATGAACATATAATTTTCTGATAAAAATCTAACTTATGTCACATTTAATCTATTTAACGAGCTACATAATGAAATTCACTGCGAAGCCGTGGAATAGATGTGTCTTGATGATTTTTTTTTCTTTTTTCCATTTATGAAAAAAAAACAACGTTGGATAATTGAAATAAAAATCATTGTTCTTTCAAGAATATATTTTCAAATTCAATAACACCCATAAAAACATATCAAATTAGAAATAAAAAAATTAATGAGTAAAAAAAGGAAAACAAAGATTTATAAATAAATTAATATACTATATACTTAGATTTGCAGACTGAGGAATCTAGTAGTTTCCATATAATATAATATGTTCGACTGTAAAACTATTGTGTTTTATTTTTTAGTAATATATATGTGTATATATATAGTATTAATCGCGTATCAACATACATTATTTTATTATGAATATTATGATTCTCGCTATCAGAAAATTATAATTATAGAATAAATAGTTATATTCTTTATTAATAGTTGTTTAATCTTTTAGAAGTTCTCTAAAGAGAGAGATGAGATAGATTACAATTTTTAGAGTTTTATGATGAGAGATCTAACCAAACTATTTATATAAATCTCTTAAAATTGGTAAAAATATTCAAATAGATGAGAGATACAACAAAAAATTAACGGAAAAAGATCTAACAAAACTTGGATGAGATTAACCTAACTCAGTAAAACTAATCAAATTGAAACCATTTCAGATTCTCAAAATATAAATGATATACTTTGATGATTCTCTGATTATTTCTTTAAATAATTATGGACAATCCATCTTCCATAAGTAGACAGCCTATCTTACTAGATATTTGGTTTCGAAAGAGAATAATCATGGTGCGATGATGATGTGACTGGACTACCAGCCGAGGTGATCTGCCGTAAGTTATCGGTCTGATATGATGTGGGACCATTAGTACAAATAATGAGGAATTTTTCCAAATAAAAATTTGATGTTATAGTGCAAGAGGTTGATCGGTTAACCAAAATTGGGCATATCAAAGAATCTCAATACCCTTTGTGGACAGCTAATCCCGTTTTAATCAAGAAAAAATATAAAAAATAGCGCATGTGTATTGACTTCACCGATCTTAATAGAGCATGTCCTAAAGATATTTTTTCAGTTCCGCGCATAGATCATCTAGTGGATTCTACATCACGTAACAAGTTATCCTTTATGGATCCTTTTTCAGAGTATATCAGATACAGGTGGATCTGAATGATCAAGATCATATTATCTTTATTACTGATAGAGGGCTTCATTGCTATAAGGTGATGCCATCTGGGTTGAAGAATGTTGTAGCTACTTATCAACGGTTGGTAAATAAAACATTTGCTAACCAAATTGGCAGAAATATGGAAGTATATATAGATGACATGATGGTGAACACCTCGAGGAAGAAGATCACATAACTGATCTTCAAGAAACTTTATCTAACTTAGACACTATCAACTTGAAGTTGAACCCTGAAAATGTACTTTTGGAGTCCGAACTGGAAAGTTTCTTGGATATGTCGTAAGTTAAAAATGGATTCAGGCCGATCCAGATTAGTTGAATGCTTTATTAGTCATGGATCCCGCTCGGATTACCAAAGAATTCCAGAAAATAATCGAGCGGTTGGATGCTTCACCTAATACATTGTTCAAACCCATTCAATGATATAAACTTTATATATTTAGTTGTATCAGAGTATGCAGTAGCTGTTGTGTGAGTAAAGGAAGTGGATAATTACCCCCGTCTGGTGTATTACATAAGTAAGAGTTTATTGGAAGCTGAGAAAATGTATTTGAAATTAGAGAAATTAGCCCTAGAATTGGTGATAGCGACCATGAAAATGAGGCCATATTTTCAAGCACATTCGATCACGGTTCGAACATCTTTTCTTTTAAAGAATGTTCTACAAAAAGCTGTCATATCAGGGAGAATGACTAAGTGGTCAGTCGAGCTTGGAGACTATGATATTGATTTGGCACCCCAAACTGCAATCAAGGGTCAAGCTATATGATTTCCTGATATAATTTCATATTAAATGGTCATGCGAAGAAGCTTAAGAAAAAAATGTTAAGAAAGAGTAGGTAATCTGAACAAACGGTGGGTCTCATGGTGGGATATGGAGCTGGAATTTGTCTAACATCCCCTTGTAGTGACATTATGTACCAAGCTATATGTTTTGGTTTTATGGCATCCAATAATGAATCAGAATATGAACCAGTTATAGCTGGTTTACGATTGGCTCAATTATATGGAGCAAAGAGGGTCTGGTTACTAAGTGATTCTCAGTTACTTATTCATCAGGCTCAGGGGCAATCTGAAACTAAAAACGATCAGTTGATGAAGTATCTGCAAGTGTTGAAGGAAGTAGCCATAATTTTTAAAAGCTTCTGGTATGAGCATGTCCCTAGGTATGAGCATACTATGGCAGATTCCTTAGCTACCATCGCCTACTCTGAAGTGTACCCATGGATCCTTATGCAAGAATGTCCATCCATAGGCTCAGGTCAAGGAAAAGAGGGCGGAGTTGAAGAAAATATGAACATATCTGGCATACAATCCAAAAATTGGAGGTACGAAATACAACAATTTATTACTGATATAGTTCTACCTTCAAATAAATTTTGGCTAAAAAATTGAAGTACAAAGCTCGTGGTTTCCTGGTGTTAAGAGAAATTATTTACAAAAAATATTTTACCACGTCTCTTATACATTGACGACGGTTTGAAGAGTCCCAAAATATTCTATATGAATTACATGATGGAGAAGGGTCAGTGCATTGTGGTTATACAGCTTTAACCATGAGAGTTTTGTTAGATGGATACTACTGGCCTACTATAAAGGCAGATGCCAAAGATATGGTCATAATATGTGATCTTTTCCAGAAATATGGGAATGAAATCCATGTGCCAGCACTTCCCATGGATTCAATATCTGAGCCCATACCTTTTGATAGATGGGGTTTGGAATTAATTGGACCTCTTCATATGGCCTCCGGAGGGTATCAAACGATAAACGTGGCAATAGACTATTTCTCTAAATATATCGAAGCTGCCCCACTAGTTGGAACCACCTCTAAGACAGTTATGTAATTTATCATATCTAACATATATTTTCAATTCGGAATTCCTCAGCATATTACTACAGACAATGGGCCACATTTTGACAATAAAAACATGGAAACGTTTTGCACTTCCAGAGGAATTCAATATTTCTTTTCTTCTTCTTTCCATCCTCAGGAAAATGGGCAGGTTGAAGTTTCTAATCGGACAATTTTAACAGGGTTAAAAAATAATCTTGAAGGAGGTGCAGGGAAATGGCTAAGGTATTTGCAAGAAGTATTGTGGGCTTACCGAACTACTCCTTATACAGCTACTCAAGAATCACCTTTTTCTTTTGTGTATGGGATAGATGCATTCATACATATAGAAGCTACTTTGTCCTCATTCTAGATACAAAACTATTCCGAACAAAGTAATGATATGATAGTAAGGAATCAGTTGCATCTGTTTGAAAAAAGAAGAGTAAAGAAACATTTGAGAGCAGCACACTACTAAGGTTTGATGAGAAGTAGGTTTGCATCTAAAGTAAAAAAAAATTTCCAAATAGGGACAAAGAGTTGAGAAAAGTATTTTTACATACCAAAGAGAAAAGATTTGAGAAACTAGATGAAATGGGAAGGCCCATACATGGTACGTGAAAGAATCAAGCGAGGAACATATAGACTTGAAGACAAAGAAGGCAATATGTTGAAACACCCATGGAACATTGAGCATCTCAGGTTATACTTAGAATAAAAATTTCTTATAAATATTTACTTTGTCATACTTTTATGTAAATATTTAGAGGCATGCTCTTTCCTACCCTAGTGGCGCGGGGCGGTTTTAATGAGGTGTCCAGATTTAAATGAATATTATTTTATGCATTTTTAAAGAATCATAGTAGATACAAAGAGATCGGATGAATTAAACACCTATTAAACACCTTCGGCCTTTAAATGAAATATCTTTGAAGTGATCGGATGAATTAAACACCTATTAAACACCTTTGGTTCTTAAGTGAAATATCTTAGAAGTAGTCAGATGGATTAAACACTCATTTAAGACGTGGAAAAATTAAATACCCATTAAATATCTTTAGCCTTGAAATAAAATATTATTGAATGGCTCAGATATATTAAAGATTGGTTAAACATTACATTTTAGACCACCGGATTGGGTTAATCCATCTATACCACTTTTAAATATCATTTTTTAATAAAATTATAAAAAAACATAAGAGAGAAAAATGCATATGAAGAAAAAATACAACTTTAAAAACCAATTGAATCATCAGAAAATGTCTGATCCACCATTACACAAAATATCTTTGTCATCCAAAAACTTTTGTTTCAAACACAAAACTGAAAGTACAACAACTTTAGGGCTCGTTCCCTTCGGTTTTTTCCATACCTTCATCTTTCTCTTGTTTTTTCACTTTATCTTCATTATGCTTGGGGCTTTTGGTATCAGTACTTGAACTTTCATCAAGTCCCTCATCGGAATCAGAATCACTTGGTGAAAAAACTCCATGTTTATTACCATATGGCATCCTATGGAAAGGTATCTCATCGTATGGTACAAACTTCCACAGAGCTCTAAGGTTCTTTTTTGGAAAGGTATCATGGAATAAAAAGACCATGTCCGCTTTAAAACCCTCATCCCTCTTTTCCATAGAATCCACCACACCGGTAGCATACTTCTCAACACCGGTAGTTGTTTCCAGTTCGGAATATTTGGTCCATATGTCTCCTTAGGCAGTCCCAGTGCTCAGTTGATTTTTCTCTTCGCCTAAAGTCTCCACTTTTTGTTGTTCAACTGAAAGGGAATTCTTTAATTCTGATTGGAAGTGTTAAAAAATTAATGAGTAAAAAAAAGAAAACAAAGATTTATAAATAAATTAATATACTATATACTTAGAGTTGCAGATTGCGGAATCTAGTAGTTTCCATATAATATAATATGTCCGATGGTAAAACTATTGTGTTTTATTTTTTAGTAATATATATATATATATAGTATTAATAGCGTATCAACATACATTATTTTATTACGAATATTATGATTCTCGCTATCAGAAAAATATACTTATAGAATAAATAGTTATATTCTTTATCATTGCACGTGAATCGTTGTTTCAATCTTTTAGAAGTTCTCTAAAGAGAGAGATAAGATAGATTACAATTTTTAGAGTTTTGAGGTGAGAGATCTAACCAAACCATTTATATAAATCTCTTAAAATTGGTAAAAGTATTCAAATAGATGAGAGATACAACAAAAAATTAACGGGAAAAGATCTAACAAAACTTGGATGAGATATAACCTAACTCAGTAAAACTAATCAAATTGAAACCATTTCAGATTCTTAAAATTTAAATGATATGCTTTGATGATTCTTTGATTATTTCTTTAAATAATTATAGATAATCCATCTTCCATAAGTAGACAGCCTATCTTACTAGGTATTTGGTTTCGAAAGAGATTAATCAAATTGACCTCTTTTACTTTTCTTGGTTTCTCTCTCGTTTTATTTTTTTATTATTTTTAATAAAGTTGTTTTTTCAATTCTGAAACACGCTATTATATAAAAAAATGTCTAACTTACCGAATTTCAAACTGAATTTTCATTACTTGATCTTAAAACATAAATTTTATGTTATAATATACGATTTGAAGTTCAAATTATAATAAAAACAAATAGTGTTTGTTAAGTTGTCATTTTTAAGGGTCGTAGCCATATATAAATATTTTTTCTTACGAATAACCCTAACATCTATATAATCACCTACATGATACATATTTTATCGATTTATTTTTATTAAAAATAACTATTTTATCTATTTATTTTTATTAAATATGATCGCCAAAGACATCGATAAAACACGTGGCGAACTATAAATAAAATATGTGACGATGAGTGGAGGCGGCTTTCTGTCGAAACCAATAAGCTATAAGGAAGGATTTGGTCGGATAAGAAGATAGAAAGCATGGGAATCTTGTTCTTTTGAAACTTAGATCTGGAAGACACATTTCACATAATCAAGCATCCATTTTGAGGGATCATAAATAACTCTTTTAGAGAATGAAAAACAAAAATACAAAAATGCAAAAAAAAAAACATACAAAGAGCCTTTTTTATTCTAAAAAATATTATTAACAAACCGTAAGTCTAGTTAGTCCCTCCAATCAAACCTTTAAGCTTTTGAACCTGCGTGATATCCAAAAATGTTGTTTGTGCAATCAAGTTAGAAGGCAAATCATTTCCAAAGATATTTGTCGGTAAAATCTGGAAACCCGGAGATTCGCTGCTCCAGCTAACAATTCCCGAAGCCGGTGTAGTTCCATTATTCACCACAAAATGCAACAACCCTTTAGGAACAACAAAAGCATCTCCGCCCTTTAGAGTTTTTGTGTAAACTTTGTTAGCAGTACTGGAGACAAATCCGATACTCACCGAGCCTTCTAGCAAAACCACAAACTCTGTACCATGAGGATGTGTGTGCATCGGAAACACACCACCAGCCCCTATATCAAAACGAGCCATGGCAATGCCAAGACCGTTTAGACCGGGGACTTCTCCGAGTAATGCTAGTCTTACCCCAGCTTTGACAAAATTTGAGGTGTTAGTAACTATGTTAAGACCCGAGGTTGAAAAATCATCTACCGTAACAGTATTGGGATCTTTACAATTGTAACCGCTGGGACCTTGAGGGGCTTTTGTGTCTGCTACGCAGAAATCTTGGACAGTGGCGTAAGAAGTAGAGAAAAACAGAACACAAAAAAAGACTAGCGAGGAGGCAGGAGTGATCATTCTTGTCATACTTGTTTTGTTTTAGTGTTCTCTACTTTGTGTTTTGTGTGATTGTCTGTTGTTCTTGTGTTATTTTATAGAGAAGACATTCATGCATAGACATAGCAACTTATTAGTGCCATTTATTTCCATACGATTTCAGATTATACGTTACAGATTCTTGTTAGGAAAATATATAAATTATTGTTTATGAATTTCATTTTATTTCCAAAATTTGAATGGGCAAACCAACATAAAATCCTATCTTGAATTGTGCTCAAATTAAGAATTGTCAAAAGAACATAAATTCTCTTTGATAAATAAATAGATAAGAAATCCCCTATTTCTCAAACTATCTACTTTATTAATTATTAGTTGTTTTAAATGAAGATCATACTCCTATTATTCGACCAGATATTTGCATTCTTTTTTCGTGAGTGCATAATCACTAAGACGTAGGAGAGTATAATTGGACTAAACTATATCTAATAACCTTATTATCCAAAATGTTAACTCTCTTCTCTCACCTTTATCCCTTTTACTAAGTTTTTTTGTTTTCGTTTCAAAATATATTTATTTCTTTGTTTTCGGATAACCACACCCGATTTTACAATTCACGCAGTAAATTAATTTCTTAATTTATTAAATTGTGGCCGTCCATCACAACATAGTAAAACAAATTATACTTCAAGTTGTGAAGCCTTTGAATATGAGGTCTAGTTTTGGCATTTCTTAATCCAAAAGCAAAACACTATAACTTTTGCTATCTATGTGACTTGGAGACATCTCTCTGGGAGGCGTTCTTGCAGATTAAATTCCACAAGATATGTCAAAAAAACTAGATAATGGAGAACTCAAAGCAAACGAGTAAGTTTATTTGTTGTATACTTCGTTTATTCAATAGGAATATGGCAAAGGATTTTGTGTTTTCAGTTGTATTATGACCGATTCATCAATTGATATTAGAGTCTGTAAAATCCCTTTGTGATTGGAAGACTTTTATCTTCTTTTATTTCTCTTTCAAGTTTTTGATATGTGCTAATCAAGCTTAAAGTCATTTGTGGATTTAAAAAACTGGATAATAAAGAACTCAAAATAAAAATGTAAGAAAATTAGGTTTATTTTCCTCTATTCAATAAGAAAATCACAATGCCTTTTAGGTTTCCTGCAGTTTGATGATCTATCCGTCATTTTTAAACTAAATGAACATATAATTTTCTGATAAAAATCTAACTTATGTCACATTTAATCTATTTAACGAGCTACATAATGAAATTCACTGCGAAGCCGTGGAATAGATGTGTCTTGATGATTTTTTTTTCTTTTTTCCATTTATGAAAAAAAAACAACGTTGGATAATTGAAATAAAAATCATTGTTCTTTCAAGAATATATTTTCAAATTCAATAACACCCATAAAAACATATCAAATTAGAAATAAAAAAATTAATGAGTAAAAAAAGGAAAACAAAGATTTATAAATAAATTAATATACTATATACTTAGATTTGCAGACTGAGGAATCTAGTAGTTTCCATATAATATAATATGTTCGACTGTAAAACTATTGTGTTTTATTTTTTAGTAATATATATGTGTATATATATAGTATTAATCGCGTATCAACATACATTATTTTATTATGAATATTATGATTCTCGCTATCAGAAAATTATAATTATAGAATAAATAGTTATATTCTTTATTAATAGTTGTTTCAATCTTTTAGAAGTTCTCTAAAGAGAGAGATGAGATATATTACAATTTTTAGAGTTTTATGATGAGAGATCTAACCAAACTATTTATATAAATCTCTTAAAATTGGTAAAAATATTCAAATAGATGAGAGATACAACAAAAAATTAACGGAAAAAGATCTAACAAAACTTGGATGAGATTAACCTAACTCAGTAAAACTAATCAAATTGAAACCATTTCAGATTCTCAAAATATAAATGATATACTTTGATGATTCTCTGATTATTTCTTTAAATAATTATGGACAATCCATCTTCCATAAGTAGACAGCCTATCTTACTAGATATTTGGTTTCGAAAGAGAATAATCATGGTGCGATGATGATGTGACTGGACTACCAGCCGAGGTGATCTGCCGTAAGTTATCGGTCTGATATGATGTGGGACCATTAGTACAAATAATGAGGAATTTTTCCAAATAAAAATTTGATGTTATAGTGCAAGAGGTTGATCGGTTAACCAAAATTGGGCATATCAAAGAATCTCAATACCCTTTGTGGACAGCTAATCCCGTTTTAATCAAGAAAAAATATAAAAAATAGCGCATGTGTATTGACTTCACCGATCTTAATAGAGCATGTCCTAAAGATATTTTTTCAGTTCCGCGCATAGATCATCTAGTGGATTCTACATCACGTAACAAGTTATCCTTTATGGATCCTTTTTCAGAGTATATCAGATACAGGTGGATCTGAATGATCAAGATCATATTATCTTTATTACTGATAGAGGGCTTCATTGCTATAAGGTGATGCCATCTGGGTTGAAGAATGTTGTAGCTACTTATCAACGGTTGGTAAATAAAACATTTGCTAACCAAATTGGCAGAAATATGGAAGTATATATAGATGACATGATGGTGAACACCTCGAGGAAGAAGATCACATAACTGATCTTCAAGAAACTTTATCTAACTTAGACACTATCAACTTGAAGTTGAACCCTGAAAATGTACTTTTGGAGTCCGAACTGGAAAGTTTCTTGGATATGTCGTAAGTTAAAAATGGATTCAGGCCGATCCAGATTAGTTGAATGCTTTATTAGTCATGGATCCCGCTCGGATTACCAAAGAATTCCAGAAAATAATCGAGCGGTTGGATGCTTCACCTAATACATTGTTCAAACCCATTCAATGATATAAACTTTATATATTTAGTTGTATCAGAGTATGCAGTAGCTGTTGTGTGAGTAAAGGAAGTGGATAATTACCCCCGTCTGGTGTATTACATAAGTAAGAGTTTATTGGAAGCTGAGAAAATGTATTTGAAATTAGAGAAATTAGCCCTAGAATTGGTGATAGCGACCATGAAAATGAGGCCATATTTTCAAGCACATTCGATCACGGTTCGAACATCTTTTCTTTTAAAGAATGTTCTACAAAAAGCTGTCATATCAGGGAGAATGACTAAGTGGTCAGTCGAGCTTGGAGACTATGATATTGATTTGGCACCCCAAACTGCAATCAAGGGTCAAGCTATATGATTTCCTGATATAATTTCATATTAAATGGTCATGCGAAGAAGCTTAAGAAAAAAATGTTAAGAAAGAGTAGGTAATCTGAACAAACGG
Source organism: Limnanthes douglasii subsp. nivea (assembly GCA_036936605.1). NCBI lineage: Eukaryota > Viridiplantae > Streptophyta > Magnoliopsida > Brassicales > Limnanthaceae > Limnanthes > Limnanthes douglasii. The sequence continues at coordinate 176,277,960 of JAUPFV010000003.1, forward strand.
TGGGTCTCATGGTGGGATATGGAGCTGGAATTTGTCTAACATCCCCTTGTAGTGACATTATGTACCAAGCTATATGTTTTGGTTTTATGGCATCCAATAATGAATCAGAATATGAACCAGTTATAGCTGGTTTACGATTGGCTCAATTATATGGAGCAAAGAGGGTCTGGTTACTAAGTGATTCTCAGTTACTTATTCATCAGGCTCAGGGGCAATCTGAAACTAAAAACGATCAGTTGATGAAGTATCTGCAAGTGTTGAAGGAAGTAGCCATAATTTTTAAAAGCTTCTGGTATGAGCATGTCCCTAGGTATGAGCATACTATGGCAGATTCCTTAGCTACCATCGCCTACTCTGAAGTGTACCCATGGATCCTTATGCAAGAATGTCCATCCATAGGCTCAGGTCAAGGAAAAGAGGGCGGAGTTGAAGAAAATATGAACATATCTGGCATACAATCCAAAAATTGGAGGTACGAAATACAACAATTTATTACTGATATAGTTCTACCTTCAAATAAATTTTGGCTAAAAAATTGAAGTACAAAGCTCGTGGTTTCCTGGTGTTAAGAGAAATTATTTACAAAAAATATTTTACCACGTCTCTTATACATTGACGACGGTTTGAAGAGTCCCAAAATATTCTATATGAATTACATGATGGAGAAGGGTCAGTGCATTGTGGTTATACAGCTTTAACCATGAGAGTTTTGTTAGATGGATACTACTGGCCTACTATAAAGGCAGATGCCAAAGATATGGTCATAATATGTGATCTTTTCCAGAAATATGGGAATGAAATCCATGTGCCAGCACTTCCCATGGATTCAATATCTGAGCCCATACCTTTTGATAGATGGGGTTTGGAATTAATTGGACCTCTTCATATGGCCTCCGGAGGGTATCAAACGATAAACGTGGCAATAGACTATTTCTCTAAATATATCGAAGCTGCCCCACTAGTTGGAACCACCTCTAAGACAGTTATGTAATTTATCATATCTAACATATATTTTCAATTCGGAATTCCTCAGCATATTACTACAGACAATGGGCCACATTTTGACAATAAAAACATGGAAACGTTTTGCACTTCCAGAGGAATTCAATATTTCTTTTCTTCTTCTTTCCATCCTCAGGAAAATGGGCAGGTTGAAGTTTCTAATCGGACAATTTTAACAGGGTTAAAAAATAATCTTGAAGGAGGTGCAGGGAAATGGCTTAGGTATTTGCAAGAAGTATTGTGGGCTTACCGAACTACTCCTTATACAGCTACTCAAGAATCACCTTTTTCTTTTGTGTATGGGATAGATGCATTCATACATATAGAAGCTACTTTGTCCTCATTCTAGATACAAAACTATTCCGAACAAAGTAATGATATGATAGTAAGGAATCAGTTGCATCTGTTTGAAAAAAGAAGAGTAAAGAAACATTTGAGAGCAGCACACTACTAAGGTTTGATGAGAAGTAGGTTTGCATCTAAAGTAAAAAAAAATTTCCAAATAGGGACAAAGAGTTGAGAAAAGTATTTTTACATACCAAAGAGAAAAGATTTGAGAAACTAGATGAAATGGGAAGGCCCATACATGGTACGTGAAAGAATCAAGCGAGGAACATATAGACTTGAAGACAAAGAAGGCAATATGTTGAAACACCCATGGAACATTGAGCATCTCAGGTTATACTTAGAATAAAAATTTCTTATAAATATTTACTTTGTCATACTTTTATGTAAATATTTAGAGGCATGCTCTTTCCTACCCTAGTGGCGCGGGGCGGTTTTAATGAGGTGTCCAGATTTAAATGAATATTATTTTATGCATTTTTAAAGAATCATAGTAGATACAAAGAGATCGGATGAATTAAACACCTATTAAACACCTTCGGCCTTTAAATGAAATATCTTTGAAGTGATCGGATGAATTAAACACCTATTAAACACCTTTGGTTCTTAAGTGAAATATCTTAGAAGTAGTCAGATGGATTAAACACTCATTTAAGACGTGGAAAAATTAAATACCCATTAAATATCTTTAGCCTTGAAATAAAATATTATTGAATGGCTCAGATATATTAAAGATTGGTTAAACATTACATTTTAGACCACCGGATTGGGTTAATCCATCTATACCACTTTTAAATATCATTTTTTAATAAAATTATAAAAAAACATAAGAGAGAAAAATGCATATGAAGAAAAAATACAACTTTAAAAACCAATTGAATCATCAGAAAATGTCTGATCCACCATTACACAAAATATCTTTGTCATCCAAAAACTTTTGTTTCAAACACAAAACTGAAAGTACAACAACTTTAGGGCTCGTTCCCTTCGGTTTTTTCCATACCTTCATCTTTCTCTTGTTTTTTCACTTTATCTTCATTATGCTTGGGGCTTTTGGTATCAGTACTTGAACTTTCATCAAGTCCCTCATCGGAATCAGAATCACTTGGTGAAAAAACTCCATGTTTATTACCATATGGCATCCTATGGAAAGGTATCTCATCGTATGGTACAAACTTCCACAGAGCTCTAAGGTTCTTTTTTGGAAAGGTATCATGGAATAAAAAGACCATGTCCGCTTTAAAACCCTCATCCCTCTTTTCCATAGAATCCACCACACCGGTAGCATACTTCTCAACACCGGTAGTTGTTTCCAGTTCGGAATATTTGGTCCATATGTCTCCTTAGGCAGTCCCAGTGCTCAGTTGATTTTTCTCTTCGCCTAAAGTCTCCACTTTTTGTTGTTCAACTGAAAGGGAATTCTTTAATTCTGATTGGAAGTGTTAAAAAATTAATGAGTAAAAAAAAGAAAACAAAGATTTATAAATAAATTAATATACTATATACTTAGAGTTGCAGATTGCGGAATCTAGTAGTTTCCATATAATATAATATGTCCGATGGTAAAACTATTGTGTTTTATTTTTTAGTAATATATATATATATATAGTATTAATAGCGTATCAACATACATTATTTTATTACGAATATTATGATTCTCGCTATCAGAAAAATATACTTATAGAATAAATAGTTTTATTCTTTATCATTGCACGTGAATCGTTGTTTCAATCTTTTAGAAGTTCTCTAAAGAGAGAGATAAGATAGATTACAATTTTTAGAGTTTTGAGGTGAGAGATCTAACCAAACCATTTATATAAATCTCTTAAAATTGGTAAAAGTATTCAAATAGATGAGAGATACAACAAAAAATTAACGGGAAAAGATCTAACAAAACTTGGATGAGATATAACCTAACTCAGTAAAACTAATCAAATTGAAACCATTTCAGATTCTTAAAATTTAAATGATATGCTTTGATGATTCTTTGATTATTTCTTTAAATAATTATAGATAATCCATCTTCCATAAGTAGACAGCCTATCTTACTAGGTATTTGGTTTCGAAAGAGATTAATCAAATTGACCTCTTTTACTTTTCTTGGTTTCTCTCTCGTTTTATTTTTTTATTATTTTTAATAAAGTTGTTTTTTCAATTCTGAAACACGCTATTATATAAAAAAATGTCTAACTTACCGAATTTCAAACTGAATTTTCATTACTTGATCTTAAAACATAAATTTTATGTTATAATATACGATTTGAAGTTCAAATTATAATAAAAACAAATAGTGTTTGTTAAGTTGTCATTTTTAAGGGTCGTAGCCATATATAAATATTTTTTCTTACGAATAACCCTAACATCTATATAATCACCTACATGATACATATTTTATCGATTTATTTTTATTAAAAATAACTATTTTATCTATTTATTTTTATTAAATATGATCGCCAAAGACATCGATAAAACACGTGGCGAACTATAAATAAAATATGTGACGATGAGTGGAGGCGGCTTTCTGTCGAAACCAATAAGCTATAAGGAAGGATTTGGTCGGATAAGAAGATAGAAAGCATGGGAATCTTGTTCTTTTGAAACTTAGATCTGGAAGACACATTTCACATAATCAAGCATCCATTTTGAGGGATCACAAATAACTCTTTTAGAGAATGAAAAACAAAAATACAAAAATGCAAAAAAAAAACATACAAAGAGCCTTTTTTATTCTAAAAAATATTATTAACAAACCGTAAGTCTAGTTAGTCCCTCCAATCAAACCTTTAAGCTTTTGAACCTGCGTGATATCCAAAAATGTTGTTTGTGCAATCAAGTTAGAAGGCAAATCATTTCCAAAGATATTTGTCGGTAAAATCTGGAAACCCGGAGATTCGCTGCTCCAGCTAACAATTCCCGAAGCCGGTGTAGTTCCATTATTCACCACAAAATGCAACAACCCTTTAGGAACAACAAAAGCATCTCCGCCCTTTAGAGTTTTTGTGTAAACTTTGTTAGCAGTACTGGAGACAAATCCGATACTCACCGAGCCTTCTAGCAAAACCACAAACTCTGTACCATGAGGATGTGTGTGCATCGGAAACACACCACCAGCCCCTATATCAAAACGAGCCATGGCAATGCCAAGACCGTTTAGACCGGGGACTTCTCCGAGTAATGCTAGTCTTACCCCAGCTTTGACAAAATTTGAGGTGTTAGTAACTATGTTAAGACCCGAGGTTGAAAAATCATCTACCGTAACAGTATTGGGATCTTTACAATTGTAACCGCTGGGACCTTGAGGGGCTTTTGTGTCTGCTACGCAGAAATCTTGGACAGTGGCGTAAGAAGTAGAGAAAAACAGAACACAAAAAAAGACTAGCGAGGAGGCAGGAGTGATCATTCTTGTCATACTTGTTTTGTTTTAGTGTTCTCTACTTTGTGTTTTGTGTGATTGTCTGTTGTTCTTGTGTTATTTTATAGAGAAGACATTCATGCATAGACATAGCAACTTATTAGTGCCATTTATTTCCATACGATTTCAGATTATACGTTACAGATTCTTGTTAGGAAAATATATAAATTATTGTTTATGAATTTCATTTTATTTCCAAAATTTGAATGGGCAAACCAACATAAAATCCTATCTTGAATTGTGCTCAAATTAAGAATTGTCAAAAGAACATAAATTCTCTTTGATAAATAAATAGATAAGAAATCCCCTATTTCTCAAACTATCTACTTTATTAATTATTAGTTGTTTTAAATGAAGATCATACTCCTATTATTCGACCAGATATTTGCATTCTTTTTTCGTGAGTGCATAATCACTAAGACGTAGGAGAGTATAATTGGACTAAACTATATCTAATAACCTTATTATCCAAAATGTTAACTCTCTTCTCTCACCTTTATCCCTTTTACTAAGTTTTTTTGTTTTCGTTTCAAAATATATTTATTTCTTTGTTTTCGGATAACCACACCCGATTTTACAATTCACGCAGTAAATTAATTTCTTAATTTATTAAATTGTGGCCGTCCATCACAACATAGTAAAACAAATTATACTTCAAGTTGTGAAGCCTTTGAATATGAGGTCTAGTTTTGGCATTTCTTAATCCAAAAGCAAAACACTATAACTTTTGCTATCTATGTGACTTGGAGACATCTCTCTGGGAGGCGTTCTTGCAGATTAAATTCCACAAGATATGTCAAAAAAACTAGATAATGGAGAACTCAAAGCAAACGAGTAAGTTTATTTGTTGTATACTTCGTTTATTCAATAGGAATATGGCAAAGGATTTTGTGTTTTCAGTTGTATTATGACCGATTCATCAATTGATATTAGAGTCTGTAAAATCCCTTTGTGATTGGAAGACTTTTATCTTCTTTTATTTCTCTTTCAAGTTTTTGATATGTGCTAATCAAGCTTAAAGTCATTTGTGGATTTAAAAAACTGGATAATAAAGAACTCAAAATAAAAATGTAAGAAAATTAGGTTTATTTTCCTCTATTCAATAAGAAAATCACAATGCCTTTTAGGTTTCCTGCAGTTGGATGATCTATCCGTCATTTTTAAACTAAATGAACATATAATTTTCTGATAAAAATCTAACTTATGTCACATTTAATCTATTTAACGAGCTACATAATGAAATTCACTGCGAAGCCGTGGAATAGATGTGTCTTGATGATTTTTTTTTCTTTTTTCCATTTATGAAAAAAAAACAACGTTGGATAATTGAAATAAAAATCATTGTTCTTTCAAGAATATATTTTCAAATTCAATAACACCCATAAAAACATATCAAATTAGAAATAAAAAAATTAATGAGTAAAAAAAGGAAAACAAAGATTTATAAATAAATTAATATACTATATACTTAGATTTGCAGACTGAGGAATCTAGTAGTTTCCATATAATATAATATGTTCGACTGTAAAACTATTGTGTTTTATTTTTTAGTAATATATATGTGTATATATATAGTATTAATCGCGTATCAACATACATTATTTTATTATGAATATTATGATTCTCGCTATCAGAAAATTATAATTATAGAATAAATAGTTATATTCTTTATTAATAGTTGTTTCAATCTTTTAGAAGTTCTCTAAAGAGAGAGATGAGATAGATTACAATTTTTAGAGTTTTATGATGAGAGATCTAACCAAACTATTTATATAAATCTCTTAAAATTGGTAAAAATATTCAAATAGATGAGAGATACAACAAAAAATTAACGGAAAAAGATCTAACAAAACTTGGATGAGATTAACCTAACTCAGTAAAACTAATCAAATTGAAACCATTTCAGATTCTCAAAATATAAATGATATACTTTGATGATTCTCTGATTATTTCTTTAAATAATTATGGACAATCCATCTTCCATAAGTAGACAGCCTATCTTACTAGATATTTGGTTTCGAAAGAGAATAATCATGGTGCGATGATGATGTGACTGGACTACCAGCCGAGGTGATCTGCCATAAGTTATCGGTCTGATATGATGTGGGACCATTAGTACAAATAATGAGGAATTTTTCCAAATAAAAATTTGATGTTATAGTGCAAGAGGTTGATCGGTTAACCAAAATTAGGCATATCAAAGAATCTCAATACCCTTTGTGGACAGCTAATCCCGTTTTAATCAAGAAAAAATATAAAAAATAGCGCATGTGTATTGACTTCACCGATCTTAATAGAGCATGTCCTAAAGATATTTTTTCAGTTCCGCGCATAGATCATCTAGTGGATTCTACATCACGTAACAAGTTATCCTTTATGGATCCTTTTTCAGAGTATATCAGATACAGGTGGATCTGAATGATCAAGATCATATTATCTTTATTACTGATAGAGGGCTTCATTGCTATAAGGTGATGCCATCTGGGTTGAAGAATGTTGTAGCTACTTATCAACGGTTGGTAAATAAAACATTTGCTAACCAAATTGGCAGAAATATGGAAGTATATATAGATGACATGATGGTGAACACCTCGAGGAAGAAGATCACATAACTGATCTTCAAGAAACTTTATCTAACTTAGACACTATCAACTTGAAGTTGAACCCTGAAAATGTACTTTTGGAGTCCGAACTGGAAAGTTTCTTGGATATGTCGTAAGTTAAAAATGGATTCAGGCCGATCCAGATTAGTTGAATGCTTTATTAGTCATGGATCCCGCTCGGATTACCAAAGAATTCCAGAAAATAATCGAGCGGTTGGATGCTTCACCTAATACATTGTTCAAACCCATTCAATGATATAAACTTTATATATTTAGTTGTATCAGAGTATGCAGTAGCTGTTGTGTGAGTAAAGGAAGTGGATAATTACCCCCGTCTGGTGTATTACATAAGTAAGAGTTTATTGGAAGCTGAGAAAATGTATTTGAAATTAGAGAAATTAGCCCTAGAATTGGTGATAGCGACCATGAAAATGAGGCCATATTTTCAAGCACATTCGATCACGGTTCGAACATCTTTTCTTTTAAAGAATGTTCTACAAAAAGCTGTCATATCAGGGAGAATGACTAAGTGGTCAGTCGAGCTTGGAGACTATGATATTGATTTGGCACCCCAAACTGCAATCAAGGGTCAAGCTATAGTTGATTTCCTGATATAATTTCATATTAAATGGTCATGCGAAGAAGCTTAAGAAAAAAATGTTAAGAAAGAGTAGGTTAAGAAAGAGTAGGTAATCTGAACAAACGGTGGGTCTCATGGTGGGATATGGAGCTGGAATTTGTCTAACCTCCCCTTGTACTGACATTATGTACCAAGCTATATGTTTTGGTTTCATGGCATCCAATAATGAATCAGAATATGAACCAGTTATAGCTGGTTTACGATTGGCTCAATTATATGGAGCAAAGAGGGTCTGGTTAGTAAGTGATTCCCAGTTACTTATTCATCAGGCTCAGGGGCAATCTGAAACTAAAAACGATCAGTTGATGAAGTATCTGCAAGTGTTGAAGGAAGTAGCCATAATTTTTAAAAGCTTCTGGTATGAGCATGTCCCTAGGTATGAGCATACTATGGCAGATTCCTTAGCTACCATCGCCTACTCTGAAGTGTACCCATGGATCCTTATGCAAGAATGTCCATCCATAGGCTCAGGTCAAGGAAAAGAGGGCGGAGCTGAAGAAAATATGAACATATCTGGCATACAATCCAAAAATTGGAGGTACGAAATACAACAATTTATTACTGATTTGAGTTCTACCTTCAAATAAATTGTGGCTAAAAAATTGAAGTACAAAGCTCGTGGTTTCCTGGTGTTAAGAGAAATTATTTACAAAAAATATTTTACCACGTCTCTTATACATTGACGACGGTTTGAAGAGTCCCAAAATATTCTATATGAATTACATGATGGAGAAGGGTCAGTGCATTGTGGTTATACAGCTTTAACCATGAGAGTTTTGTTAGATGGATACTACTGGCCTACTATAAAGGCAGATGCCAAAGATATGGTCATAATATGTGATCTTTTCCAGAAATATGGGAATGAAATCCATGTGCCAGCACTTCCCATGGAGTCAATATCTGGAAACGTTTTGGCCTCCGGAGGGTATCAAACGATAAACGTGGCAATAGATTATTTCTCTAAATATATCGAAGCTGCCCCACTAGTTGGAACCACCTCTAAGACAGTTATGTAATTTATCATATCTAACATATATTTTCAATTCGGAATTCCTCAGCATATTACTACAGACAATGGGCCACATTTTGACAATAAAAACATGGAAACGTTTTGCACTTCCAGAGGAATTCAATATTTCTTTTCTTCTTCTTTCCATCCTCAGGAAAATGGGCAGGTTGAAGTTTCTAATCGGACAATTTTAACAGGGTTAAAAAATAATCTTGAAGGAGGTGCAGGGAAATGGCTAAGGTATTTGCAAGAAGTATTGTGGGCTTACCGAACTACTCCTTATACAGCTACTCAAGAATCACCTTTTTCTTTTGTGTATGGGATAGATGCATTCATACATATAGAAGCTACTTTGTCCTCATTCTAGATACAAAACTATTCTGAACAAAGTAATGATATGATAGTAAGGAATCAGTTGCATCTGTTTGAAAAAAGAAGAGTAAAGAAACATTTGAGAGCAGCACACTACTAAGGTTTGATGAGAAGTAGGTTTGCATCTAAAGTAAAAAAAAAATTCCAAATAGGGACAAAGAGTTGAGAAAAGTATTTTTACATACCAAAGAGAAAAGATTTGAGAAACTAGATGAAATGGGAAGGCCCATACATGGTACGTGAAAGAATCAAGCGAGGAACATATAGACTTGAAGACAAAGAAGGCAATATGTTGAAACACCCATGGAACATTGAGCATCTCAGGTTATACTTAGAATAAAAATTTCTTATAAATATTTACTTTGTCATACTTTTATGTAAATATTTAGAGGCATGCTCTTTCCTACCCTAGTGGCGCGGGGCGGTTTTAATGAGGTGTCCAGATTTAAATGAATATTATTTTATGCATTTTTAAAGAATCATAGTAGATACAAAGAGATCGGATGAATTAAACACCTATTAAACACCTTCGGCCTTTAAATGAAATATCTTTGAAGTGATCGGATGAATTAAACACCTATTAAACACCTTTGGTTCTTAAGTGAAATATCTTAGAAGTAGTCAGATGGATTAAACACTCATTTAAGACGTGGAAAAATTAAATACCCATTAAATATCTTTAGCCTTGAAATAAAATATTATTGAATGGCTCAGATATATTAAAGATTGGTTAAACATTACATTTTAGACCACCGGATTGGGTTAATCCATCTATACCACTTTTAAATATCATTTTTTAATAAAATTAGAAAAAAACATAAGAGAGAAAAATGCATATGAAGAAAAAATACAACTTTAAAAACCAATTGAATCATCAGAAAATGTCTGATCCACCATTACACAAAATATCTTTGTCATCCAAAAACTTTTGTTTCAAACACAAAACTGAAAGTACAACAACTTTAGGGCTCGTTCCCTTCGGTTTTTTCCATACCTTCATCTTTCTCTTGTTTTTTCACTTTATCTTCATTATGCTTGGGGCTTTTGGTATCAGTACTTGAACTTTCATCAAGTCCCTCATCGGAATCAGAATCACTTGGTGAAAAAACTCCATGTTTATTACCATATGGCATCCTATGGAAAGGTATCTCATCGTATGGTACAAACTTCCACAGAGCTCTAAGGTTCTTTTTTGGAAAGGTATCATGGAATAAAAAGACCATGTCCGCTTTAAAACCCTCATCCCTCTTTTCCATAGAATCCACCACACCGGTAGCATACTTCTCAACACCGGTAGTTGTTTCCAGTTCGGAATATTTGGTCCATATGTCTCCTTAGGCAGTCCCAGTGCTCAGTTGATTTTTCTCTTCGCCTAAAGTCTCCACTTTTTGTTGTTCAACTGAAAGGGAATTCTTTAATTCTGATTGGAAGTGTTAAAAAATTAATGAGTAAAAAAAAGAAAACAAAGATTTATAAATAAATTAATATACTATATACTTAGAGTTGCAGATTGCGGAATCTAGTAGTTTCCATATAATATAATATGTCCGATGGTAAAACTATTGTGTTTTATTTTTTAGTAATATATATATATATATAGTATTAATAGCGTATCAACATACATTATTTTATTACGAATATTATGATTCTCGCTATCAGAAAAATATACTTATAGAATAAATAGTTTTATTCTTTATCATTGCACGTGAATCGTTGTTTCAATCTTTTAGAAGTTCTCTAAAGAGAGAGATAAGATAGATTACAATTTTTAGAGTTTTGAGGTGAGAGATCTAACCAAACCATTTATATAAATCTCTTAAAATTGGTAAAAGTATTCAAATAGATGAGAGATACAACAAAAAATTAACGGGAAAAGATCTAACAAAACTTGGATGAGATATAACCTAACTCAGTAAAACTAATCAAATTGAAACCATTTCAGATTCTTAAAATTTAAATGATATGCTTTGATGATTCTTTGATTATTTCTTTAAATAATTATAGATAATCCATCTTCCATAAGTAGACAGCCTATCTTACTAGGTATTTGGTTTCGAAAGAGATTAATCAAATTGACCTCTTTTACTTTTCTTGGTTTCTCTCTCGTTTTATTTTTTTATTATTTTTAATAAAGTTGTTTTTTCAATTCTGAAACACGCTATTATATAAAAAAATGTCTAACTTACCGAATTTCAAACTGAATTTTCATTACTTGATCTTAAAACATAAATTTTATGTTATAATATACGATTTGAAGTTCAAATTATAATAAAAACAAATAGTGTTTGTTAAGTTGTCATTTTTAAGGGTCGTAGCCATATATAAATATTTTTTCTTACGAATAACCCTAACATCTATATAATCACCTACATGATACATATTTTATCGATTTATTTTTATTAAAAATAACTATTTTATCTATTTATTTTTATTAAATATGATCGCCAAAGACATCGATAAAACACGTGGCGAACTATAAATAAAATATGTGACGATGAGTGGAGGCGGCTTTCTGTCGAAACCAATAAGCTATAAGGAAGGATTTGGTCGGATAAGAAGATAGAAAGCATGGGAATCTTGTTCTTTTGAAACTTAGATCTGGAAGACACATTTCACATAATCAAGCATCCATTTTGAGGGATCACAAATAACTCTTTTAGAGAATGAAAAACAAAAATACAAAAATGCAAAAAAAAAACATACAAAGAGCCTTTTTTATTCTAAAAAATATTATTAACAAACCGTAAGTCTAGTTAGTCCCTCCAATCAAACCTTTAAGCTTTTGAACCTGCGTGATATCCAAAAATGTTGTTTGTGCAATCAAGTTAGAAGGCAAATCATTTCCAAAGATATTTGTCGGTAAAATCTGGAAACCCGGAGATTCGCTGCTCCAGCTAACAATTCCCGAAGCCGGTGTAGTTCCATTATTCACCACAAAATGCAACAACCCTTTAGGAACAACAAAAGCATCTCCGCCCTTTAGAGTTTTTGTGTAAACTTTGTTAGCAGTACTGGAGACAAATCCGATACTCACCGAGCCTTCTAGCAAAACCACAAACTCTGTACCATGAGGATGTGTGTGCATCGGAAACACACCACCAGCCCCTATATCAAAACGAGCCATGGCAATGCCAAGACCGTTTAGACCGGGGACTTCTCCGAGTAATGCTAGTCTTACCCCAGCTTTGACAAAATTTGAGGTGTTAGTAACTATGTTAAGACCCGAGGTTGAAAAATCATCTACCGTAACAGTATTGGGATCTTTACAATTGTAACCGCTGGGACCTTGAGGGGCTTTTGTGTCTGCTACGCAGAAATCTTGGACAGTGGCGTAAGAAGTAGAGAAAAACAGAACACAAAAAAAGACTAGCGAGGAGGCAGGAGTGATCATTCTTGTCATACTTGTTTTGTTTTAGTGTTCTCTACTTTGTGTTTTGTGTGATTGTCTGTTGTTCTTGTGTTATTTTATAGAGAAGACATTCATGCATAGACATAGCAACTTATTAGTGCCATTTATTTCCATACGATTTCAGATTATACGTTACAGATTCTTGTTAGGAAAATATATAAATTATTGTTTATGAATTTCATTTTATTTCCAAAATTTGAATGGGCAAACCAACATAAAATCCTATCTTGAATTGTGCTCAAATTAAGAATTGTCAAAAGAACATAAATTCTCTTTGATAAATAAATAGATAAGAAATCCCCTATTTCTCAAACTATCTACTTTATTAATTATTAGTTGTTTTAAATGAAGATCATACTCCTATTATTCGACCAGATATTTGCATTCTTTTTTCGTGAGTGCATAATCACTAAGACGTAGGAGAGTATAATTGGACTAAACTATATCTAATAACCTTATTATCCAAAATGTTAACTCTCTTCTCTCACCTTTATCCCTTTTACTAAGTTTTTTTGTTTTCGTTTCAAAATATATTTATTTCTTTGTTTTCGGATAACCACACCCGATTTTACAATTCACGCAGTAAATTAATTTCTTAATTTATTAAATTGTGGCCGTCCATCACAACATAGTAAAACAAATTATACTTCAAGTTGTGAAGCCTTTGAATATGAGGTCTAGTTTTGGCATTTCTTAATCCAAAAGCAAAACACTATAACTTTTGCTATCTATGTGACTTGGAGACATCTCTCTGGGAGGCGTTCTTGCAGATTAAATTCCACAAGATATGTCAAAAAAACTAGATAATGGAGAACTCAAAGCAAACGAGTAAGTTTATTTGTTGTATACTTCGTTTATTCAATAGGAATATGGCAAAGGATTTTGTGTTTTCAGTTGTATTATGACCGATTCATCAATTGATATTAGAGTCTGTAAAATCCCTTTGTGATTGGAAGACTTTTATCTTCTTTTATTTCTCTTTCAAGTTTTTGATATGTGCTAATCAAGCTTAAAGTCATTTGTGGATTTAAAAAACTGGATAATAAAGAACTCAAAATAAAAATGTAAGAAAATTAGGTTTATTTTCCTCTATTCAATAAGAAAATCACAATGCCTTTTAGGTTTCCTGCAGTTGGATGATCTATCCGTCATTTTTAAACTAAATGAACATATAATTTTCTGATAAAAATCTAACTTATGTCACATTTAATCTATTTAACGAGCTACATAATGAAATTCACTGCGAAGCCGTGGAATAGATGTGTCTTGATGATTTTTTTTTCTTTTTTCCATTTATGAAAAAAAAACAACGTTGGATAATTGAAATAAAAATCATTGTTCTTTCAAGAATATATTTTCAAATTCAATAACACCCATAAAAACATATCAAATTAGAAATAAAAAAATTAATGAGTAAAAAAAGGAAAACAAAGATTTATAAATAAATTAATATACTATATACTTAGATTTGCAGACTGAGGAATCTAGTAGTTTCCATATAATATAATATGTTCGACTGTAAAACTATTGTGTTTTATTTTTTAGTAATATATATGTGTATATATATAGTATTAATCGCGTATCAACATACATTATTTTATTATGAATATTATGATTCTCGCTATCAGAAAATTATAATTATAGAATAAATAGTTATATTCTTTATTAATAGTTGTTTCAATCTTTTAGAAGTTCTCTAAAGAGAGAGATGAGATAGATTACAATTTTTAGAGTTTTATGATGAGAGATCTAACCAAACTATTTATATAAATCTCTTAAAATTGGTAAAAATATTCAAATAGATGAGAGATACAACAAAAAATTAACGGAAAAAGATCTAACAAAACTTGGATGAGATTAACCTAACTCAGTAAAACTAATCAAATTGAAACCATTTCAGATTCTCAAAATATAAATGATATACTTTGATGATTCTCTGATTATTTCTTTAAATAATTATGGACAATCCATCTTCCATAAGTAGACAGCCTATCTTACTAGATATTTGGTTTCGAAAGAGAATAATCATGGTGCGATGATGATGTGACTGGACTACCAGCCGAGGTGATCTGCCATAAGTTATCGGTCTGATATGATGTGGGACCATTAGTACAAATAATGAGGAATTTTTCCAAATAAAAATTTGATGTTATAGTGCAAGAGGTTGATCGGTTAACCAAAATTAGGCATATCAAAGAATCTCAATACCCTTTGTGGACAGCTAATCCCGTTTTAATCAAGAAAAAATATAAAAAATAGCGCATGTGTATTGACTTCACCGATCTTAATAGAGCATGTCCTAAAGATATTTTTTCAGTTCCGCGCATAGATCATCTAGTGGATTCTACATCACGTAACAAGTTATCCTTTATGGATCCTTTTTCAGAGTATATCAGATACAGGTGGATCTGAATGATCAAGATCATATTATCTTTATTACTGATAGAGGGCTTCATTGCTATAAGGTGATGCCATCTGGGTTGAAGAATGTTGTAGCTACTTATCAACGGTTGGTAAATAAAACATTTGCTAACCAAATTGGCAGAAATATGGAAGTATATATAGATGACATGATGGTGAACACCTCGAGGAAGAAGATCACATAACTGATCTTCAAGAAACTTTATCTAACTTAGACACTATCAACTTGAAGTTGAACCCTGAAAATGTACTTTTGGAGTCCGAACTGGAAAGTTTCTTGGATATGTCGTAAGTTAAAAATGGATTCAGGCCGATCCAGATTAGTTGAATGCTTTATTAGTCATGGATCCCGCTCGGATTACCAAAGAATTCCAGAAAATAATCGAGCGGTTGGATGCTTCACCTAATACATTGTTCAAACCCATTCAATGATATAAACTTTATATATTTAGTTGTATCAGAGTATGCAGTAGCTGTTGTGTGAGTAAAGGAAGTGGATAATTACCCCCGTCTGGTGTATTACATAAGTAAGAGTTTATTGGAAGCTGAGAAAATGTATTTGAAATTAGAGAAATTAGCCCTAGAATTGGTGATAGCGACCATGAAAATGAGGCCATATTTTCAAGCACATTCGATCACGGTTCGAACATCTTTTCTTTTAAAGAATGTTCTACAAAAAGCTGTCATATCAGGGAGAATGACTAAGTGGTCAGTCGAGCTTGGAGACTATGATATTGATTTGGCACCCCAAACTGCAATCAAGGGTCAAGCTATAGTTGATTTCCTGATATAATTTCATATTAAATGGTCATGCGAAGAAGCTTAAGAAAAAAATGTTAAGAAAGAGTAGGTTAAGAAAGAGTAGGTAATCTGAACAAACGGTGGGTCTCATGGTGGGATATGGAGCTGGAATTTGTCTAACCTCCCCTTGTACTGACATTATGTACCAAGCTATATGTTTTGGTTTCATGGCATCCAATAATGAATCAGAATATGAACCAGTTATAGCTGGTTTACGATTGGCTCAATTATATGGAGCAAAGAGGGTCTGGTTAGTAAGTGATTCCCAGTTACTTATTCATCAGGCTCAGGGGCAATCTGAAACTAAAAACGATCAGTTGATGAAGTATCTGCAAGTGTTGAAGGAAGTAGCCATAATTTTTAAAAGCTTCTGGTATGAGCATGTCCCTAGGTATGAGCATACTATGGCAGATTCCTTAGCTACCATCGCCTACTCTGAAGTGTACCCATGGATCCTTATGCAAGAATGTCCATCCATAGGCTCAGGTCAAGGAAAAGAGGGCGGAGCTGAAGAAAATATGAACATATCTGGCATACAATCCAAAAATTGGAGGTACGAAATACAACAATTTATTACTGATTTGAGTTCTACCTTCAAATAAATTGTGGCTAAAAAATTGAAGTACAAAGCTCGTGGTTTCCTGGTGTTAAGAGAAATTATTTACAAAAAATATTTTACCACGTCTCTTATACATTGACGACGGTTTGAAGAGTCCCAAAATATTCTATATGAATTACATGATGGAGAAGGGTCAGTGCATTGTGGTTATACAGCTTTAACCATGAGAGTTTTGTTAGATGGATACTACTGGCCTACTATAAAGGCAGATGCCAAAGATATGGTCATAATATGTGATCTTTTCCAGAAATATGGGAATGAAATCCATGTGCCAGCACTTCCCATGGAGTCAATATCTGGAAACGTTTTGGCCTCCGGAGGGTATCAAACGATAAACGTGGCAATAGATTATTTCTCTAAATATATCGAAGCTGCCCCACTAGTTGGAACCACCTCTAAGACAGTTATGTAATTTATCATATCTAACATATATTTTCAATTCGGAATTCCTCAGCATATTACTACAGACAATGGGCCACATTTTGACAATAAAAACATGGAAACGTTTTGCACTTCCAGAGGAATTCAATATTTCTTTTCTTCTTCTTTCCATCCTCAGGAAAATGGGCAGGTTGAAGTTTCTAATCGGACAATTTTAACAGGGTTAAAAAATAATCTTGAAGGAGGTGCAGGGAAATGGCTAAGGTATTTGCAAGAAGTATTGTGGGCTTACCGAACTACTCCTTATACAGCTACTCAAGAATCACCTTTTTCTTTTGTGTATGGGATAGATGCATTCATACATATAGAAGCTACTTTGTCCTCATTCTAGATACAAAACTATTCTGAACAAAGTAATGATATGATAGTAAGGAATCAGTTGCATCTGTTTGAAAAAAGAAGAGTAAAGAAACATTTGAGAGCAGCACACTACTAAGGTTTGATGAGAAGTAGGTTTGCATCTAAAGTAAAAAAAAAATTCCAAATAGGGACAAAGAGTTGAGAAAAGTATTTTTACATACCAAAGAGAAAAGATTTGAGAAACTAGATGAAATGGGAAGGCCCATACATGGTACGTGAAAGAATCAAGCGAGGAACATATAGACTTGAAGACAAAGAAGGCAATATGTTGAAACACCCATGGAACATTGAGCATCTCAGGTTATACTTAGAATAAAAATTTCTTATAAATATTTACTTTGTCATACTTTTATGTAAATATTTAGAGGCATGCTCTTTCCTACCCTAGTGGCGCGGGGCGGTTTTAATGAGGTGTCCAGATTTAAATGAATATTATTTTATGCATTTTTAAAGAATCATAGTAGATACAAAGAGATCGGATGAATTAAACACCTATTAAACACCTTCGGCCTTTAAATGAAATATCTTTGAAGTGATCGGATGAATTAAACACCTATTAAACACCTTTGGTTCTTAAGTGAAATATCTTAGAAGTAGTCAGATGGATTAAACACTCATTTAAGACGTGGAAAAATTAAATACCCATTAAATATCTTTAGCCTTGAAATAAAATATTATTGAATGGCTCAGATATATTAAAGATTGGTTAAACATTACATTTTAGACCACCGGATTGGGTTAATCCATCTATACCACTTTTAAATATCATTTTTTAATAAAATTAGAAAAAAACATAAGAGAGAAAAATGCATATGAAGAAAAAATACAACTTTAAAAACCAATTGAATCATCAGAAAATGTCTGATCCACCATTACACAAAATATCTTTGTCATCCAAAAACTTTTGTTTCAAACACAAAACTGAAAGTACAACAACTTTAGGGCTCGTTCCCTTCGGTTTTTTCCATACCTTCATCTTTCTCTTGTTTTTTCACTTTATCTTCATTATGCTTGGGGCTTTTGGTATCAGTACTTGAACTTTCATCAAGTCCCTCATCGGAATCAGAATCACTTGGTGAAAAAACTCCATGTTTATTACCATATGGCATCCTATGGAAAGGTATCTCATCGTATGGTACAAACTTCCACAGAGCTCTAAGGTTCTTTTTTGGAAAGGTATCATGGAATAAAAAGACCATGTCCGCTTTAAAACCCTCATCCCTCTTTTCCATAGAATCCACCACACCGGTAGCATACTTCTCAACACCGGTAGTTGTTTCCAGTTCGGAATATTTGGTCCATATGTCTCCTTAGGCAGTCCCAGTGCTCAGTTGATTTTTCTCTTCGCCTAAAGTCTCCACTTTTTGTTGTTCAACTGAAAGGGAATTCTTTAATTCTGATTGGAAGTGTTAAAAAATTAATGAGTAAAAAAAAGAAAACAAAGATTTATAAATAAATTAATATACTATATACTTAGAGTTGCAGATTGCGGAATCTAGTAGTTTCCATATAATATAATATGTCCGATGGTAAAACTATTGTGTTTTATTTTTTAGTAATATATATATATATTGTATTAATAGCGTATCAACATACATTATTTTATTACGAATATTATGATTCTCGCTATCAGAAAAATATACTTATAGAATAAATAGTTATATTCTTTATCATTGCACGTGAATCGTTGTTTCAATCTTTTAGAAGTTCTCTAAAGAGAGAGATAAGATAGATTACAATTTTTAGAGTTTTGAGGTGAGAGATCTAACCAAACCATTTATATAAATCTCTTAAAATTGGTAAAAGTATTCAAATAGATGAGAGATACAACAAAAAATTAACGGGAAAAGATCTAACAAAACTTGGATGAGATATAACCTAACTCAGTAAAACTAATCAAATTGAAACCATTTCAGATTCTTAAAATTTAAATGATATGCTTTGATGATTCTTTGATTATTTCTTTAAATAATTATAGATAATCCATCTTCCATAAGTAGACAGCCTATCTTACTAGGTATTTGGTTTCGAAAGAGATTAATCAAATTGACCTCTTTTACTTTTCTTGGTTTCTCTCTCGTTTTATTTTATTATTATTTTTAATAAAGTTGTTTTTTCAATTCTGAAACACGCTATTATATAAAAAAATGTCTAACTTACCGAATTTCAAACTGAATTTTCATTACTTGATCTTAAAACATAAATTTTATGTTATAATATACGATTTGAAGTTCAAATTATAATAAAAACAAATAGTGTTTGTTAAGTTGTCATTTTTAAGGGTCGTAGCCATATATAAATATTTTTTCTTACGAATAACCCTAACATTTATATAATCACCTACATGATACATATTTTATCGATTTATTTTTATTAAAAATAACTATTTTATCTATTTATTTTTATTAAATATGATCGCCAAAGACATCGATAAAACACGTGGCGAACTATAAATAAAATATGTGACGATGAGTGGAGGCGGCTTTCTGTCGAAACCAATAAGCTATAAGGAAGGATTTGGTCGGATAAGAAGATAGAAAGCATGGGAATCTTGTTCTTTTGAAACTTAGATCTGGAAGACACATTTCACATAATCAAGCATCCATTTTGAGGGATCACAAATAACTCTTTTAGAGAATGAAAAACAAAAATACAAAAATGCAAAAAAAAAAACATACAAAGAGCCTTTTTTATTCTAAAAAATATTATTAACAAACCGTAAGTCTAGTTAGTCCCTCCAATCAAACCTTTAAGCTTTTGAACCTGCGTGATATCCAAAAATGTTGTTTGTGCAATCAAGTTAGAAGGCAAATCATTTCCAAAGATATTTGTCGGTAAAATCTGGAAACCCGGAGATTCGCTGCTCCAGCTAACAATTCCCGAAGCCGGTGTAGTTCCATTATTCACCACAAAATGCAACAACCCTTTAGGAACAACAAAAGCATCTCCGCCCTTTAGAGTTTTTGTGTAAACTTTGTTAGCAGTACTGGAGACAAATCCGATACTCACCGAGCCTTCTAGCAAAACCACAAACTCTGTACCATGAGGATGTGTGTGCATCGGAAACACACCACCAGCCCCTATATCAAAACGAGCCATGGCAATGCCAAGACCGTTTAGACCGGGGACTTCTCCGAGTAATGCTAGTCTTACCCCAGCTTTGACAAAATTTGAGGTGTTAGTAACTATGTTAAGACCCGAGGTTGAAAAATCATCTACCGTAACAGTATTGGGATCTTTACAATTGTAACCGCTGGGACCTTGAGGGGCTTTTGTGTCTGCTACGCAGAAATCTTGGACAGTGGCGTAAGAAGTAGAGAAAAACAGAACACAAAAAAAGACTAGCGAGGAGGCAGGAGTGATCATTCTTGTCATACTTGTTTTGTTTTAGTGTTCTCTACTTTGTGTTTTGTGTGATTGTCTGTTGTTCTTGTGTTATTTTATAGAGAAGACATTCATGCATAGACATAGCAACTTATTAGTGCCATTTATTTCCATACGATTTCAGATTATACGTTACAGATTCTTGTTAGGAAAATATATAAATTATTGTTTATGAATTTCATTTTATTTCCAAAATTTGAATGGGCAAACCAACATAAAATCCTATCTTGAATTGTGCTCAAATTAAGAATTGTCAAAAGAACATAAATTCTCTTTGATAAATAAATAGATAAGAAATCCCCTATTTCTCAAACTATCTACTTTATTAATTATTAGTTGTTTTAAATGAAGATCATACTCCTATTATTCGACCAGATATTTGCATTCTTTTTTCGTGAGTGCATAATCACTAAGACGTAGGAGAGTATAATTGGACTAAACTATATCTAATAACCTTATTATCCAAAATGTTAACTCTCTTCTCTCACCTTTATCCCTTTTATTAAGTTTTTTTGTTTTCGTTTCAAAATATATTTATTTCTTTGTTTTCGGATAACCACACCCGATTTTACAATTCACGCAGTAAATTAATTTCTTAATTTATTAAATTGTGGCCGTCCATCACAACATAGTAAAACAAATTATACTTCAAGTTGTGAAGCCTTTGAATATGAGGTCTAGTTTTGGTATTTCTTAATCCAAAAGCAAAACACTATAACTTTTGCTATCTATGTGACTTGGAGACATCTCTCTGGGAGGCGTTCTTGCAGATTAAATTCCACAAGATATGTCAAAAAAACTAGATAATGGAGAACTCAAAGCAAACGAGTAAGTTTATTTGTTGTATACTTCGTTTATTCAATAGGAATATGGCAAAGGATTTTGTGTTTTCAGTTGTATTATGACCGATTCATCAATTGATATTAGAGTCTGTAAAATCCCTTTGTGATTGGAAGACTTTTATCTTCTTTTATTTCTCTTTCAAGTTTTTGATATGTGCTAATCAAGCTTAAAGTCATTTGTGAATTTAAAAAACTGGATAATAAAGAACTCAAAATAAAAATGTAAGAAAATTAGGTTTATTTTCCTCTATTCAATAAGAAAATCACAATGCCTTTTAGGTTTCCTGCAGTTTGATGATCTATCCGTCATTTTTAAACTAAATGAACATATAATTTTCTGATAAAAATCTAACTTATGTCACATTTAATCTATTTAACGAGCTACATAATGAAATTCACTGCGAAGCCGTGGAATAGATGTGTCTTGATGATTTTTTTTTCTTTTTTCCATTTATGAAAAAAAAACAACGTTGGATAATTGAAATAAAAATCATTGTTCTTTCAAGAATATATTTTCAAATTCAATAACACCCATAAAAACATATCAAATTAGAAATAAAAAAATTAATGAGTAAAAAAAGGAAAACAAAGATTTATAAATAAATTAATATACTATATACTTAGATTTGCAGACTGAGGAATCTAGTAGTTTCCATATAATATAATATGTTCGACTGTAAAACTATTGTGTTTTATTTTTTAGTAATATATATGTGTATATATATAGTATTAATCGCGTATCAACATACATTATTTTATTATGAATATTATGATTCTCGCTATCAGAAAATTATAATTATAGAATAAATAGTTATATTCTTTATTAATAGTTGTTTCAATCTTTTAGAAGTTCTCTAAAGAGAGAGATGAGATAGATTACAATTTTTAGAGTTTTATGATGAGAGATCTAACCAAACTATTTATATAAATCTCTTAAAATTGGTAAAAATATTCAAATAGATGAGAGATACAACAAAAAATTAACGGAAAAAGATCTAACAAAACTTGGATGAGATTAACCTAACTCAGTAAAACTAATCAAATTGAAACCATTTCAGATTCTCAAAATATAAATGATATACTTTGATGATTCTCTGATTATTTCTTTAAATAATTATGGACAATCCATCTTCCATAAGTAGACAGCCTATCTTACTAGATATTTGGTTTCGAAAGAGAATAATCATGGTGCGATGATGATGTGACTGGACTACCAGCCGAGGTGATGTGCCATAAGTTATCGGTCTGATATGATGTGGGACCATTAGTACAAATAATGAGGAATTTTTCCAAATAAAAATTTGATGTTATAGTGCAAGAGGTTGATCGGTTAACCAAAATTGGGCATATCAAAGAATCTCAGTACCCTTTGTGGACAGCTAATCCCGTTTTAATCAAGAAAAAATATAAAAAATAGCGCATGTGTATTGACTTCACCGATCTTAATAGAGCATGTCCTAAAGATATTTTTTCAGTTCCGTGCATAGATCATCTAGTGGATTCTACATCACGTAACAAGTTATCCTTTATGGATCCTTTTTCAGAGTATATCAGATACAGGTGGATCTGAATGATCAAGATCATATTATCTTTATTACTGATAGAGGGCTTCATTGCTATAAGGTGATGCCATCTGGGTTGAAGAATGTTGTAGCTACTTATCAACGGTTGGTAAATAAAACATTTGCTAACCAAATTGGCAGAAATATGGAAGTATATATAGATGACATGATGGTGAACACCTCGAGGAAGAAGATCACATAACTGATCTTCAAGAAACTTTATCTAACTTAGACACTATCAACTTGAAGTTGAACCCTGAAAATGTACTTTTGGAGTCCGAACTGGAAAGTTTCTTGGATATGTCGTAAGTTAAAAATGGATTCAGGCCGATCCAGATTAGTTGAATGCTTTATTAGTCATGGATCCCGCTCGGATTACCAAAGAATTCCAGAAAATAATCGAGCGGTTGGATGCTTCACCTAATACATTGTTCAAACCCATTCAATGATATAAACTTTATATATTTAGTTGTATCAGAGTATGCAGTAGCTGTTGTGTGAGTAAAGGAAGTGGATAATTACCCCCGTCTGGTGTATTACATAAGTAAGAGTTTATTGGAAGCTGAGAAAATGTATTTGAAATTAGAGAAATTAGCCCTAGAATTGGTGATAGCGACCATGAAAATGAGGCCATATTTTCAAGCACATTCGATCACGGTTCGAACATCTTTTCTTTTAAAGAATGTTCTACAAAAAGCTATCATATCAGGGAGAATGACTAAGTGGTCAGTCGAGCTTGGAGACTATGATATTGATTTGGCACCCCAAACTGCAATCAAGGGTCAAGCTATAGTTGATTTCCTGATATAATTTCATATTAAATGGTCATGCGAAGAAGCTTAAGAAAAAAATGTTAAGAAAGAGTAGGTAATCTGAACAAACGGTGGGTCTCATGGTGGGATATGGAGCTAGAATTTGTCTAACATCCCCTTGTAGTGACATTATGTACCAAGCTATATGTTTTGGTTTTATGGCATCCAATAATGAATCAGAATATGAACCAGTTATAGCTGGTTTACGATTGGCTCAATTATATGGAGCAAAGAGGGTCTGGTTACTAAGTGATTCTCAGTTACTTATTCATCAGGCTCAGGGGCAATCTGAAACTAAAAACGATCAGTTGATGAAGTATCTGCAAGTGTTGAAGGAAGTAGCCATAATTTTTAAAAGCTTCTGGTATGAGCATGTCCCTAGGTATGAGCATACTATGGCAGATTCCTTAGCTACCATCGCCTACTCTGAAGTGTACCCATGGATCCTTATGCAAGAATGTCCATCCATAGGCTCAGGTCAAGGAAAAGAGGGCGGAGTTGAAGAAAATATGAACATATCTGGCATACAATCCAAAAATTGGAGGTACGAAATACAACAATTTATTACTGATATAGTTCTACCTTCAAATAAATTTTGGCTAAAAAATTGAAGTACAAAGCTCGTGGTTTCCTGGTGTTAAGAGAAATTATTTACAAAAAATATTTTACCACGTCTCTTATACATTGACGACGGTTTGAAGAGTCCCAAAATATTCTATATGAATTACATGATGGAGAAGGGTCAGTGCATTGTGGTTATACAGCTTTAACCATGAGAGTTTTGTTAGATGGATACTACTGGCCTACTATAAAGGCAGATGCCAAAGATATGGTCATAATATGTGATCTTTTCCAGAAATATGGGAATGAAATCCATGTGCCAGCACTTCCCATGGATTCAATATCTGAGCCCATACCTTTTGATAGATGGGGTTTGGAATTAATTGGACCTCTTCATATGGCCTCCGGAGGGTATCAAACGATAAACGTGGCAATAGACTATTTCTCTAAATATATCGAAGCTGCCCCACTAGTTGGAACCACCTCTAAGACAGTTATGTAATTTATCATATCTAACATATATTTTCAATTCGGAATTCCTCAGCATATTACTACAGACAATGGGCCACATTTTGACAATAAAAACATGGAAACGTTTTGCACTTCCAGAGGAATTCAATATTTCTTTTCTTCTTCTTTCCATCCTCAGGAAAATGGGCAGGTTGAAGTTTCTAATCGGACAATTTTAACAGGGTTAAAAAATAATCTTGAAGGAGGTGCAGGGAAATGGCTAAGGTATTTGCAAGAAGTATTGTGGGCTTACCGAACTACTCCTTATACAGCTACTCAAGAATCACCTTTTTCGTTTGTGTATGGGATAGATGCATTCATACATATAGAAGCTACTTTTTCCTCATTCTAGATACAAAACTATTCCGAACAAAGTAACGATATGATAGTAAGGAATCAGTTGGATCTGTTTGAAAAAAGAAGAGTAAAGAAACATTTGAGAGCAGCACACTACTAAGGTTTGATGAGAAGTAGGTTTGCATCTAAAGTAAAAAAAAAGATCCAGATAGGGACAAAGTGTTGTGGAAAGTATTTTTACATACCAAGGAGAAAATATTTTGGAAACTAGATGAAATGGGAAGGCCCATACATGGTACGTGAAAGAATCAAGCGAGGAACATATAGACTTGAAGACAAAGAAGGCAATATGTTGAAACACCCATGGAACATTGAGCATCTCAGGTTGTACTTAGAATAAAAATTTCTTGTAAATTTACTTTGTCATACTTCTATGTAAATATTTAGAGGCATACTCTTTCCTACCCTAGTGGCGCGGGGCGGTTTTAACGAGGTGTCCAGATTTAAATGAATATTATTTTATGCATTTTTAAAGAATCATAGTGGATACAAAGAGATCGGATGAATTAAACACCTATTAAACACCTTCGGTTCTTAAGTGAAATATCTTAGAAAATGTCTGATCCACCATTACACAAAATATCTTTGCCATCCAAGAACTTTTGTTTCAAACAGAAAACTGAAAGTACAACAACTTTAGGGCTCGTTCCCTTTGGTTTTTTCCTTACCTTCATCTTTCTCTTGTTTTTTCACTTTATCTTCATTATGCTTGGGGCTTTTGGTATCAGTACTTGAACTTTCATCAAGTCCCTTATCGGAATCAGAATCACTTGGTGAAAAAACTCCATGTTTATCACCATATGGCATCATATGGAAAGGTATCTCATCGTATGGTACAAACTTCCACAGAGCTCTAAAGTTATTTTTTGGAAAGGTATCATGGAATAAGAAGACCATGTCCGCTTTAATTCCCTCATCCCTCTTTTCCATAGAATCCACCACACCGGTAGCATACTTCTCCACACCAGTAGTTATTTCCAGTTCGGAATATTTGGTCGATATGTCTCCTTAGGCAGTCCCAGTGCTTAGTTGATTTTTCTCTTTGCCTAAAGTCTCCACTTTTTGTTGTTCGGCTGAAAGGGAATTTTTTTAATTCTTGATTGGCAGTGTTAAGAGAAGTAATGTGTTTAGCCTGAGCCCTAAATTGTTTTTCCAGGTCAACTATTGGCTTGATGTAGCCTAAAATTGCATGGCCCAAGGTATCATGCTCACTTGATACTTTGAAAGATTCCCCATCATAGATTACTGCATTGGCTATGGTGGTCGACTGAAGAAAAGTTTGATCAAAGTCCTTTTTATCAAACTCGTTGAAATACATGTTAATTAGGTCATTCAGATTAACGGCACCCTCAATGGAGGGCTTATCGGTTGTAGGAAATGCCGAAGAAGGAGGATCAACTTGTGTATCTTCTAATGAATGAACATCTGTTGGAAGAGTAGAAGGAGCAGTTGTAGGTCGGAGTATTATCTCTGACCCTATGGTGGCCTTCTTTTTTTCTCATCCCTTCGGTCATTATATTCCTTGCATCTCTTATAACCTTTTTTTTAATTTGAGATGGATGTTCTGATCCTATGGTTTCACCCACTGTTACAGCGACTACCTCTAACAAAGCAGCATTGATCCCTAGCGACTTCCACAAGTGAGCCCTTACCATGTTTCCAATAGTGAAACAGTTGTGGAAGGCAAGACCCCATTTCTCTTAGGCCCATTGGTTTAATTTGGAGAATGTGATATTTCCCACCTCCAAATGCTTTAAAAAAATTCAAAAATACTACAAAATAGACACAATAGTCAGTTCGGCATAACAAAATATAATCTATATACTAGTAAAAAATCCAAACGGAAGTAACCTGGGCTCTTACAGTATCTGGTCAATTAGCTTGGATTTCCTTTAGTGGTTATATTTTTTCCATTCTCCCAAACCCCACTTATATAGAGAAAATGAATCCTACATGGTTTCTCTGCCTCCAATAGATCGTTAACCACTTTATAATCGTTCCACATATTGTAATGATAGAAAAAGATGCGATAATATCTACACAAGCTAGTTACGACAGCAAACTGCTCAATATGGATTGGAATTTTTTACAATCGCGAAGCAATAATGCTTGCTAATAGAGTATACCATGCATTGGGACTCAGTTAGCTGAAAATCTTTATCAGATGATAATACCTTACTATTTCTAGATCTAATGGGAAACAGAGACCTCAGTTCAACACCTTAGTGTATACCACCACATCCCCAACTTTACAATCCATCAGAGTTTCTTGAGTGATCTGAATCCTCACCTTAATTGATTCTGAAAGCCCTATTTTTTCCTGATCCTATCTGATTCAGCAGTATGCGTATACACATAAGAGATTTTATGAAGGGCCAGTAAGTACTTTACACTTTATTTGCAGAAGTTGGGCCCTATTTTCCCCTCTAGGCACTCCGGAAGTGATTCGGTATTAGACATCCCCACATTTCCTCTAGTAGTCCAAACTACTGTGGTATCTCCAGTATTTTTGGACTTCTCCAGTAGGGTATCTTCCCCACAGTCTTCCATGTTTTCCTTCATAATATTTGGTCGTTGATCGAGCGGTTTGGAACCTTTAACTTCTTTCTCAATTTGAGTATCTTCATTAAGGAAAAGTGATGGATTTGGATCCAAATAAAGTTGGGCATGAGGTTCTATTCCTCTTGAACTACCATCTTTTCAGGATGGAGGGGTGCTTTTAGCCTTGGAAAGTCGAGTGACCCTCCCGGGTGTAATATTTTAAGTATCCGACCCCATAGCAATGAATGGTGAGGGTTTTTTGATACTTGAAACTGTTTTATCCTTAGAGGAAGATTTTATGGGTATTTGAACTGAAGGTTCAGAGTCTAGTGTAGATAAAGTTGGAACAAAGTGATTTTTTCTAATTACTGATGTTTTGGACAAATATGAACTCTTATCCTGCTCCTGTATTGTTTGGCTAATCACTCCACCAAAAGAAGCAAGGAGTCCGGCAGCGATTTTTGCTTCCTTTCTTGCTTCATTTCTTTCTCTTTCTAATTCAAATAGATTCAACCAGCCTCATTTGATCACAGTAGTTATAGTTGTGAACATAAAATTTCCCAAACTTTGAATAAATCAAACATTCAAACTTTATCCATCTGGAAACTGAAATTTGAATTTTTTTTTCTCATTCCAGAAATAGATATAGTAAAACAGTTGTATATAGAGGTGAAAAATAATTTTAGTACTTCACCTAGAGGAGATGAATCATCCAAAAAATAATTAGGGACTAGTAACCTGGACTAATTACTTTTTCAAAGGATAGTTGCAAGTGCCTACAGAAAAAATGGCTAAGAGGTCGAACCAGAAGATGATACATGTAATCAAAAGATATTCGTTAAAACTCTGACTTTTGGATTCCTTCTCACCAAAAAAAACTCTTCGGATCTGATCCATGTCTTGTATTCAATAGTTAATTATTCCAAAATATTCTGATCCAAGTCTTCTCTTTAATAGTTAGTTATTCCATAACATTCTGATACGGGTCTTCTCTTTGATAGTTAGTTGTTCTAAAATATTTTTGAAAGAACTAAATGGGATACTTATATGGTCGGATATTGTTAGAAGGCCAGTGGGACAAAATCTGAAGAAGTAATTTGGACATCTTCTACACCAAACTTCCGATGAACTATAGACTTAAATGGAGTATGACTCAACTGTATGCTAAGTCGTTTTGGTTTTGGGCCTTGGAAACTTTGAAATGGATATGAGTCCAAGGTCCGACTCAACCAGCTCATGGATCACAAAACAAGTGTATAAATACCCCAACCAACCACATTTAATGGTTGGATTTTTTTTTAGTAATCTTAATCAATAGCATACACCTCTTTTATCTCTCTATCTTTTACTCTAAAAGTTAATATCCCATTAAACAAAAGACCAAAAATACCCTTCACCCAAAAATAATCTGCACCAGCAATGGCTCCAAATGTTTGAAGGTTAGTCATGCAAGATTCTTTATTATAACCTGAGAGGAAGAAATAAGTGACCAAGTTCAATGACAGTCTCTGAATTGTTTTCAAGTTTAGTTTACTAAAATACTGTCTAACGACACCCTTGTTGTTAACTGGATGAAGTAAGATACCTTTGGGAAAAAATATTAGCTTGTATATGTATGATTTTGACAAAAATTAATGTTGACCGTCTCAATTGATTTAACTAAAAAACTCTTAATGTATGCCAATTTTCCTTGTTCAGTCCTTAATATCGATTCCATTTAATAATCTCATGTTCGTGAATAACTATTTCAAACAATAAAATTCACCTCGGCTGATTAAAGTTCACAATCATTTTAATCATATACTTTCAAAACTTTAAAATAATCACAAATCATTATCACTTTTTGGCGATATATTGAATCCTTAATTATTTATCTAATATTGTACGACTTAAAATATGTTAATCATGTTTAATAACACCATACAACTATATATACATTATATATTTATAAAATTATGTAGTAAATTACAAGCTTAAGGCATAATATAGTTAGTATCATTCATCGGCCAGTTTCGTTGCAATGAAATGTCGCAATGAAATCATAATTTTTTCAAACAAGTCTGAGGTTCTTCGCTAGCACGAATCCTAATGACACGAAAAATTGAAAAAATGGAACTCTATGGAAATAAGTTTCCTAATTTGTTGTGACTATGAATCATAATATTGCGATGAGAAAATTGTTTTCATAATTCACCGCGACCAACATTCTTAATTTTGTGGGAACTTGTCTATGTAATTATCTGTTGCATTTTTTATTTCTCTTGTCGCGAACAACACTTATATTGCTGATGCAATCTTCAACCGGAAATCCGAATTGTTCGGAAAATCACATTTTAATTGTTCCGAAAATCATATTTTCTTTTTCTCTAAGCCTGGAGCTAAATGCATAAACATGGTTTCTTCTTCCAATAATTATTCCAAATATGTTCTTCCTTTAGCGAATTTAAAACAATTCATACATGATCATTAATTTTAGAATCTGAAAATCACATGGGTGTCTTTGATACCATGTGTTAAAAAACGTTCATTTATAACTTACTTAAACAATCATTAGTATTGAATCATCTTATGATAATAAAAACTTCCATGATGAAACCATTTTTTAGATTTTCAAAATTGAAATGATGCACTTGATGATTGCTCAATCATCACCTTGGATGATTATGGTCAATGACATCTTCT
Source organism: Limnanthes douglasii subsp. nivea (assembly GCA_036936605.1). Taxonomy (NCBI): domain Eukaryota; kingdom Viridiplantae; phylum Streptophyta; class Magnoliopsida; order Brassicales; family Limnanthaceae; genus Limnanthes; species Limnanthes douglasii. The sequence continues at coordinate 176,308,645 of JAUPFV010000003.1, forward strand.
AAAAATAGGAAACCTTGATCATTACCTTAGATGATTATGGTCAATGACATCTTCTAAAAATAGGAAACCTATCTTACTAATTTGATTTCGTAAGAGATTAATCAAATTTATCTTTTTTATTTTTCTGGGTTTTTCTCTGTTTTTTTCTGTCATTTTTTAATATGTTGTTTACTTAATTCTAAAACAATATTTTATATAAAAAGTGTAACTCACCAAAATTCGAATTGAATTTTCATTACATGATCTTAAAACATAAATTTTCTATTATGATTAGAGGTGTCTAATGGTTCTGGAACCACGGTTCAAAGCTGACAACCTGCTTAAGAACTGGCGGTTTACCTGCGAAACTCGTCCATTAGGACTGCAAACTGGCAGGACCGCAACCCGCCAGGACCACCAGACCGTCAGGACCGCATAAGGAGTAACCCGGCAGGACTGCAACCCGGTAGGCCTGCGAAACCACGGTTTATTTGTAAAAAACCGCGGTTTATTGATAAATATTATAAATGTTTTATTTATTTTATAACCAAAATATTATATTTAAAAAATATTGAGATATGCATATTATTATAGAATTATTAATACATTTTTGTTAATATTAATTTGTTTTGGTTATTAATATTTTAAGTGTTGTAATTATTATATAGTCCAAAATTTTAAATATTACTTATGTTATTATCACATTTTGAATATTATTATTATGTTTTTAGATCTAATACAAACCAAAACTATATCTTATCATGTTAAAATATTACAAATTCTATTGTTATAATTTTAATATTACATTTTGAATTTTATTATTGTGATTTTGTTTTGAATATTACAAGTGTTATATATTATTTTTTAAACCAAAATCATATACCCAAAATCATATACCCAAAATTCCGAAATTCCGAAAGAGTAATATTATAGAAAACTCAAATTTCTTATTTTACATATTGTAGTCCTACTTTCGGAATTGTTTGATTTTTTTTCGCAAATTGTTTCTATTTGATAAAAACACTTCAATAACGTTGGGATAACATTATAAAATTTCGATTAAAATGATAACATATTTAAATTAAAATACATGAAATAGAATAATTAACTCGTGTATATGGTACATATCTCAATTATTGAAATTAGATTCAATTAACACTTACAAATTAATTTTAAATAACATTATAAAATATTTTGATAAACGGTTCTTAAATGGTTTGGCTGATGGTTTGAACTGATAAACGGTTCTTAAATGGTTCGTCTGGTGGTTTGAACTGGCGGTTTAACTGTGAAACTGGCCCATTAAGACTGCAAACTGGCAGGACCGGCAGACCGTCAGGACCGCATAAGAACAACTCGGCAGGACCGCAACCCGCCAGGACCGCAACCCGCCAGGACTGCAACCCGTGGTTCTGATTTAAACGGTGCAGGTTGGTCCCGGTTCAACCCGTTTGCCACCCCTAATTATGATATATGAATTCGAAATTCAAACTATAATCTAATGAAAAACGGTGTTTGTTAAGTTGCCACTTTTAAGGGGGTGATAACCACAGATTTATTTATTCTTACGAATAATACTAATATTTATATAATTACCTTAACGATACATACTTTATCAATTTATTTTTATTAAATATGACAATTTTATCTATTTATTTTTATTAAATATGATTTCCAGAAACATCGATAAAACATGTGACGATCTATAAATAAAACATAAGATAATGGATAAATACGATAGAACAAATTCAAAGATCTTAACTAAATATATCAAAAATCAATATCATCATCAGATATGATGACCACCTAGCATGATTAGGTTAACTATGATGTATCCATGTTGTATACGAGGTAGCTTTCTTTCAGAACTTAAAAACTATATGGAAGGATATGGTTGGTGATGATATGAAGAAAATTAGTAAACCACCATGAAGACACAACCATGGTCATAACTGAATAAAAAGCTTTACTGATAGAACAAGAAATTTCTATAAAACATCACTTATATATGAAGACGAATATAATTGGTTATTTAGACATGATTACCTCCATAAATGCTATTGTTTTATTTTTAGTGTTTGATACTAAAAACCTAGTAGCTTTAAATATTGAAATACCATTTGAGTCTAGAATTTAGACTTTAGGTTTCTAAGAAGCTTTGGGTGTGCTTGTTTATCTTGTTTAAGGCCTTATCAAACAAATAAAATTCAGTTTCACTCTGTCAAGTGTATTTTCCTGGGTTTAGTGATGTTAATAAGGGTTATAAATGTCTTATTGCTAATGGTAAGCGTTATAAATGTCTTAGTGCTATTGAGAGAGTCTATGTTTCCAAGAATTCCATCTTCAATGAAGAAGAATTCCCTTGTTTTTCTGGCTTTCTAGGTTCACAGTCTTCTCTTCCTAGGTCTAGCTCTCGTTGGTTACCTAATTTTTCTAGGTGTCAGTTTCTCAGATGAGACTTCTAATCTATAGGCAGCATTACCTAACTCTCAACCTAGTTACCCTATTGAGTGTGCATATAACATCTCATCACCAAAACTAAACCAGTAAACATCTAAATTAGATATTTATCATAAAAACTTACCTTGTAACCTTAGCACTTTACTACAAGACCAAGCCAACCTTCAAGATCCACTTGACAGACAGAGTCCTTTGTCAAACAAAATTTCTGTCACAGAGTTTGGACAAGAAAATCAATTAGTAATTAAATTACCCTTTGACACCATTAGCAAACAAACTCAACCACAAGTCTTGTCTAATAGTCACTTCATGATCATTAAAGACAAAGCTAGCATTTCTAAACCTAAGGTTATTTACTCAGGTATTACCAATTGTTCCTATTGTTACTGACAAGGAACCTACTAAATTTTTAGAGGCTGTTAATATCTCTCAGTGGGCTCAGGCCATAAAATCTGAGTATGATGCTATGCTGGAAAATCATACTTGGTTTATGGTTTCATACACTAATAACATAAGTATTGTGGGTTGAAAATATGTGTACAAATTGAAATATAATTCAAATGGGTATGTTCAACACTATAAGGTCAGGCTTGTTACCAAGGGGTTTCGCCAACAACCTGGTGTTAATTTCACAGAAACCTTTATCCCTGTCATCAAGGCTTTTACTATAAGACTTGTCTTAACTCTGGATGTGTCTAGGGGCTGGGATATCAGGCAATTGGATATTAATAACGCCTTCTTAAATGATGTCTTAAAGTAACAAGTTTTCATCGTCCATCATTAAGGGTTTGTGGAATTTAAGTATCATAATCATGTGTGTAAGTTAAACACGACTTTGTATGGCCTCGAGCAGGCTCTCGTGCCTCGTGTATATATATATCCATTCATTTTTTTAAAAATAATGGAGTTAATCATATTTTGTCATTAACTGAATTGGACCTATGGGTGAAAAGACGTTATGGGCTCAAGTGTGGTAATCGAGTTGAATTTGGATACTATGAAGGAGAAGACCAAAATCTCAACATTTAAGCCGTGTAAATTGATTTTTCAATTCACTTGGTTGGGGTCCTGGATCACGAAACATGCTGAGTTTTACAACTTTGGGCTTCAAATTGTGAAACCTATAAGTATGAGGCTTAGATTTTGTCATTTCTTCAACCAAAACCAAAAGACTATAAATGACTGATATCTTTGTGATTGGAAGACTTTTACATTTTTTTCAAGTTTTTTAATATGTGTTACTCAAGATTATAACAACTGTGAACTATTATAAAGGAGAACTAGAACAAGAAATAAGATACACTTTTTCATAAATAAAATAACTTTGACATGGTATTAGAGCGGAATTCTTTTTTTCTCGTAGAGTATTTTGGTGGTAAGTTAATTTCAGAGTATTTGGGTGGTGAGATTTTTTATTTCTTTTAGAGAGTATTTATAGATTTTAGTTTCATATATTTTTCCTTTCTTTCGTGGAAATATTGGGTAGTGCGATTTTTTTTCTTCGGAGAATTTGGGAATTTTTTAATTTAAAATTCTTTTTCTCTCGTGGATTTATTTCTTGACTAAATCATGTCACTGAATAAATTCGAATTGTTTCATATTACATTTACGGGAAAAATTATTTTGCTTTGAAATTTTAATTTCAATTGTATGTGAAAGGAAAATAATTGTGGTTTCATAATGATGAAAGTGATCTTATACCTCTAGATGCTAATGCTTTGTCTAAATAGGAAATAAAATATGCTCGAATTATAAATTAGATTCTTAGTTTGCTTGAGCCTCATCTTGTTCTCACCCTAAAATCCTATAAAACCGTTGTCGGTATGTGGAATTATTTGAAGACAGTTTATTATCAAGAAAAATCTGCTAGGTGATTTCAATTAGAGTATGAGATGGCTAATTATACTCATGGAAGTCGCTTCATTGAAGCATATTTTTTGGTTTTCAAAACTTTTGGGCTGATTATCCAGATATTATTTATGTTAATATTCATGTTGCAGCTCTTTCTGCTATCCACACATTGCATACAACCAGCAAACGAGATTAGTTCTTGATGAAGCTACGCCATCTTGTACCATCTTTGGATGAATGTTTAGGTGAACTTCTTTATGAAGAGCAGTGAATGATAACTCATGCATCATTAAACATCAAGATAATATTAGTACACATGTTCGGGTAGCTTATGCACCACAAAACAGAAGAAAAAATAGAGACATGCGTGTTATCCAATGTTATAGTTGTAATTATTTTGGTCATATTGCTCGGGGATTGTCACAAAAAAAAAAATATGTAACTACTGCAAGAAACAGAGACACGTCATCTATGTTTGTCATATTCGACCTGAACGGCGACAAGGTATTGCTTATCATGCCTCCACTAGTGTTTCTTGTTCTACTACATTGCTTACTGCCTTATCGATTATTCTATTCCTTCTCGTAAAACAAATCCTAACACACTCATTCCTAAAATGGTACAACAAATGATTACTTCTGCTTTCTCTGATTTTGGACTCTCATATAATCCTAAAAATTATTCCACACCATGGTATTTTGATATGAAGCCTCGAACCATATGACCAATACCGTTGTTCCTCTTTTTAATTTTAGAAATTATGATAGAAATCTAAAAATTAGCACTATTTATGGTAATTATATGCCTATTAGTGTTGTTGGTGATCTTTCTTCCACATTCACTAATGTTTTTGTGTCTCCTAACCTCTCCACACATCTTATTTATGTTGGTCAATTGATTGATAATAATTTTTATGTCATTTTCTCTCGTTTTGGTTGTTTTATGCAGGATCAAGTGTCAGAGAAGGTGATTGCGGAAGGTCGTAAAATGGGACGAATATTTCCATTGTATAAGTCTTCTTCCATTATTATACCTAGTTTTCCTCTTTTGTTTGCATGTAATTTTGTTAGTTCTCCAAACAAAATGTGGCATAGACGTCTAGGTCATTCACATTCTGATGTACTTTGTACTTTGGTTCATTCAGGATTATTGGGAAACAAAACAATTTATTCTTTTGATATTTCTTTCAATTGTATATCATGAAAACTTGGTAAAGGTAAGGTTTTACCTTTTCCTCATCATGCATCTCATGCTTCACAATGCTTTGATGTTATTCACAGTGATGTTTGGTGGATTGCACCCATTGTTTCGCATGCACATTACAAGTACTTTGTTACATGCATTGATGTTTTTAGTCATTTTACTTGTGTTTACTTTCTTTGGGCTAAAGCTGAAGAGTTTTCAATTTTTAAACGCTTTCTTGCATTTATTGAAACTCAATTTTCTAGCTAATATAAAATTTATTTGATCTGAATATGGGGGTTAATACATGTTACATGATTTTCAAAACTTTCTTCATAATAAAGGGATTATCTCTCATCGTTCTTGCCCTTCTGCATCTTTATCTCTCATTCCTAGTTTAGCTGATATATCAAATTTTATAAAAAGGTTTAAACCTGGTTTTGTGTATCGAAGATGTAATCGAGATGAGTCTAGTCCCACTTCATTTGTGACCCCTTCTAATCTTGTCTCGACACTGGATTCTGCTCTTGCTTCCACAACTCTTCGTCGATCTACTCGTCCTTCTCGACCCCCTTATAGGGATGGTTTTTCTTCCCACGTCTCTCTTGTAACTATTTTATCCATTATTCTATAAACAAGCCACGGAACATGAGTGTTGGTAAAATACAATGTAAGTAGAAATTCAAGCACTTTAGGAGAATCACACATGGGATATTGTTCATTGACCTCCTACAATTAAACCAATTCAGAGTAAGTGGGTTTTCTCTGTGAAACTCCATTTTAATGGCTCTTTGGAGCGGTACAAAGCTCGTATTGTAGCTCTAGGTAATAAACAAGGATATGAAATTGATTATGAGGAGAAAAATTCTCTCGTTTCCAAAATGACCACCGTTTGAACCATTTTGGCTATAGTTGTTTCACAATTGTGGCAGTGGCATCAATTGGATGTCAAGAATGTTTTTATTCATGGTGATTTTCAAGAAGATATTTATATGAAGCTTCCATTGAGTATGAGTACTTATTCTCCACATTATGTCTGTAAGTTTAGACGTTCTTTTTATAGGCTCAAACAAGCACTTCGGGCTTGGTTTAATAAGTTTCATTGTACACTTCTTTCTTTCAGTTTTATACAAAGTTAATATGATTCTTCTTTATTTTTTCACTCGTCTGCATCGGGTATAGTCCTTATCTTGGTTTATTTGGATGATATTATCATCACTGGTACTGATTGAGTTTGATTCATAAGCTTCAACAACAGTCACATGCAACTTTCCATGTGCAAGATTTTGGTCAACAACACTTCCTATGTTGATACTCCTATGGAGGTAAATGTCAAATATAGGGAAAATGAAGGGAACCTTTTATATGATCCTACTCTATATCGACGCTTGGTTTGGAATCTTATATACTTGAAAACTACGCGTCCTAATATATTCAATAATATTCATCAAGTTAGTCGATTTATGTTCTATCCTCGACATCTTCATCTTGTTGCAGTCCAGCGCGTCATTCAGTATCTTCATGGTTCACCTACTCGTGGTTTGTTCTTTCCTACTTGTTTATGTCTTTAACTTGTTTTTCTATAGTGATGTTGATTGGGCTGGATGTCTAGATACACGTCGATCTACTACGGGTTGGTGTATGTTTTTAGGTGATGCTCTAATTTTTTGGAGGTATAAGAAACAAGATCATGTTTCCAAAACATCTAATGAGGACGAGTATCGTTCCATGTTTAGTGCTTGTTCTAAAATTGTATGAATATGCGGTCTTCTTGAGGAGCTTGGATTTCCTCGGACAACTTATACTCATCTTCATGCTGATAACGCTAGTGCTATTCAGATTGTCATCAATCTTGTTTTTCATGAACGCACCAAACACATTGAAGTAGATTGTCATTCTATTCGAGATACTTTAGAAAATCGGGTGGTATCTCTTCATCGCGTCTCTTTTAATCTCCAAGTGGCTGATATTTTCACCACAGCTATAACTCGTCAACGACGTCAATTTCTTATTGAAAAATTGTTACTTGTTGACTTATCACCGTCAATTTGAGTGAGGATGTCAAAAAAAAAATTAGTTTAATATCTAATTTATTTTAGTCAAATATTTAGTTAATATACTGTAGAATAATATTTAATGTATAGTTAATAGTCTAAGAAAATCTAGGATAATAAATATTGTAATAAATTAGATATTATAACATTTGTAAACTATTATAAAAGAAAAATGAGAACAAGAAATAAGATACATTTTTTTAGAAATAAAATACTTTTGACACATAGTGCACTTAAGCTCGAAAAGACAGTCACGCTTTTTTATTTGGACGACTTGCTCTTAAGATCCTTTACAAGTACCACCCGATTATAATATCCGTATTTTTCACATTCGAAGTATAGTAGATGATTTTTTCTATTATTCAGAGCATCTCGATATTTTATATTGAACCAACCTGTTATGTTTCCCAATATTTTAAACTCACTCAATTAAAAAAGTCTCCTGTATAATATTTTATAATGAAAAAACATGACTATGATAGGTAGGGAAATCTTCTTTGTGTCCATATGTATCATTCTCATCATATAATTTGAAAGTACATAAAAACTAAAAATAAATAAACAAAACATAGAACAACAACTACAAAAATGCACCGTCTGGAAACTTGTGGTACAAAGATCTCGAACCAGTCGTACAAGGGTTAAAAGTCGGCAGCATCCACCATTAATAGGCACTACCGATTCATCGTGGTCGACCTCATGGTACTTAACTATTTCAAAAGTTCAAAAATTTAAAGAAAAAAACTATAAAATTGTGTTTTACCTTATTCTTCGGCGATTCTAGCCCTTCGAACAATACTTATTTCTCCTTCTCTATCTTAATAGCTTTATGTAAATGCGTATCTTCTTTCATTTCGTTAATGTGGTTGAATTTTTTAAAAAAAAAAAAACTACTTTTTCCAAAAATAAAATTCTAAATTTGAAAACAAAAAAGTATGTTTGATCTTCCAATATTATGGAAATGCATATAAAATGTGTTAAGAGGATATCGTTAACTTTCTTTTTATTAATGGCAACCATACTGTAAGTGGGGTATTTTGGTTGTAGGTGGAAGCATTTTGGGTAAGAATAAAATCAACCTTGGATCGAAGTTTACTTTTTGGATGAAAATAACTCGACCAAAAATATATATCTTAAAACCCTGGGACAATCACAATACCAAAGGTTTCAAAAAACCAGATAAAAAAAGGGACAAAAAAATACAGCGATTATAGAAGATAAAAATTACTTAACAATTTGACGACATGATTGAAAGTTAATGAAAAATTAGACCGAACAAGTCTTCTCAACTACTCAGAACAAGTCTTCAAGGTCAGACCATATATAAACTGAACAAAACACATCATTTCAGGAAGAGACATGCACATTTTACCAAGAAAAAAGAGAACTATGCAGACGATATGTGGTACCTTAGATATTTAAAATGAGAGAATAGATGAATTGAAAAGGGTTAGATGCCATGTGAAAGTCATAAAGCATTGTTTTCCCCCAACCGCCCAGCATAGAGAAAACATGTAAACATAACTTCTTGCACTTTAAAAGGTTGGACTGAGCATAGCCCATTGCAATGCAGCACCCCTTGCTACATACTAGCTCTAATAGTACGACGCTAGCATTTCCTTACCAAAGAAAATCAGTCAAGATTGTCATTGTCATGTGGACACGCAACCCATAACCAACACCTTCAACTATATGCACATTCTAAATTGTAAGTTCGGCATGAGAGAGCCTTCTATGGCAATATCCCACATCCAAATCACTAAATATATTTTAAATAATTAGATAATACATATAAAGAACCTCTAAACTATTATTGCTGGAGATGGCTTAAGTACAAACTTTTCTTTGAAAAAAAAAATTCTTAACCAATTTTAACCAAGGCTGAATAATCGAGCTAAAAACTAACAGAGTTACAAATTCAGAGAGCCCTTTTGCTTCATAAATAATATGTCGTCTGTCAGGACGAGGAAGAGTAGCTCACTTTTCGGTCGATGCACCGGCCTGAAATCTTCAATTTTAATCAAGGAACATTATGCAATATCATGTCAAAATTTGAACAACAATTGAGGTATATAAACAAGGGTTAACTTGCATCGTACTTCTGACTCTTGAACTCTGCACTACTTGAGTCTGCACAGGGATGGATTCAAAGAGTTAAGAAGCAGGACATATATAGCAATCCCTAACGTAACTTTTCAAAAAAAATGAATGCATAGCCACACAAATTGACAACTTAATCCTTAATCCTTTTGATAAAAAGAACTAGTAACATATGCAATTTCCAAGAAAATTTATGGAACAAAGAAGTAATGTCTAAATTCACGATATTAGACAGCAGACTTGACCTAGTCATCAAAAAGTAATTTAAGATATAATCACAATACTTTGGATATTGTAACTTACGCGGGTCCTTTCAGTATTTTCCACTTTTTGACTCCTTTAATCCTCCTGGTAGGGTTCTACTCTGCTCTCCTTTTTTTATCTACTTTCAGAATCCAGCTATTCGAGTAGACGAAAGCAAGCAACTCAAGAGTTAGCTAATAGCTATGGATTTATACATCTGACAGTTAAGCAAAAAGATGATAATAAGAACATTACATTTTATTTTGAACATACCCAGCCCATTACGAAGCTGCAAAGGTTATATGTTCCTCATCCACCTTGCCCACCGCCTCAAGTATCGATGAGTAAGTAATTAGATCGTATCCAAAACCCTTTTCAGTCATCTCTTTCATAAGCTTTGCAGCCTCCTCGAACATACCCGCTCGACTGAGACAGCCAAGGAGAGTATTATAGGAGACTGCATCAGGCTTCATCTTAAATTTCTTCATCTTTTGAAACATTTCTATAGCCCGCTGCGGGGTACCTGTTCTGGAATAGCCATTAAGAATGATATTATGGGAATTTATATCAGGAGTACAACCACTTTCTTCCATGGCTCTAAGCATCGAATGAGCTTCATCTATCATACCAGCCCTTACCATCCCTGACATGAGTGCATTATAAGCATAGACGTCAGGATTACATCCAAGTTTCTTCATCTCATTGAAAAGATCCACAGCTTTACTAAGATGGCCACACTTTCCATAATGTTTGATCATTACTGCGTACACTCGAGGACTTGAATGCCCGCAGTTCTCTTTCAATTCCTGAAATAATTCGTTAGCTGCTTCGTACCGTTTTGCTTTTCCAAGACTGTTGATCAGGCTGCAATACGCAGATGGACAAGGAGGAAAACCCTTTTCATCCATCTCTTCAAGAAGCAAAAGAGCCTTTTCAACTTTATTTGCTTTGCAGTAACCATCTATAAGAATTGAGTAAGTAAAAGAGCTCGGGATAACACCATCTGCTTTCATCTTCTCAAACCATGATGTTGCCTCGGATGCAGGAGATTTGGATTGAAATAAAGCCTTAATCATAGTGTTGTAGGTAACTACAGTAGGTTGACATTTCCAGAACTCCATTTTACTAAAAAGTCTAGCCATGTCTTCCAAACGACCTGATCTTCCCAAAATGTTCATCATGTTGTTTACAAGCACTACATCCGGGTTAATCTCTTTGAGCATATTCATAAAAATACTATAGGCCTCTTCAACCCTCCCGGATTTTCCAAGTCCCTTTATCAACTCCGTGTAAGTAAACACAGTTGGAGAACAACCCTTAACTTTCATTTCCTCGAAAAGGCTTAACGCTTCCTCAACCCTACCCAGTTTAAAATATATAGCTAGTAAAGTTGTATATATCTTTTCAGTAGGTTGAAACCCATTCTCCTTCATCTCATTAAACAACCTAATGGCAGAATCCTCACGACCCAGTTTCCCAAATGCAGTTACAAGGGCACTGTATGTTACTGTGTCAGGGAAACAATTCCCCTCATTACACATATCATTATAGAGCTCATGTACTTTTTCATAATGGCCTTCTTGCATCAACATCAAAATCACCGAGTTATAAGTACTGGCTGTTGGTTTGCACTTGCGACCTCTAATTTGGTAAAAAACCGAAACCGCTTTGTTTACCATTTTGGTCCTCCCTAGTGTTTTCACTATCCTAGACAAATCGACCGGTCCTATAATACATGTACTACTACGAACCATGTCTTGGATTGTCTTCCAGAGCTCACCAACATGGCCGGCTTCTTCTAGGGAATGGATTAAAGCCATATAGGTGGTAGAGTCGTGCTCAAAATTTCTTCTTTTACCAGCCCACTTAAAGAACTGAATTTTAACATTAATCTCGACCTCTAGTTTAAGAACCTGAAGAACTAGTCTATGATCAACTCTAAGCTTCAACACTTCCAATGCCTTCTCTGCATCAGGCCCCCACTTGAATATTTTCAGAATCCTAGTGAATCTCTCGTCTAATGTTCGAACCGAGGGGTCCCTCTTTGAGAACTTCCATTTAACCGGAGACTGCACTTCTTCGTCTTTTGCAGTCGGAATACGGAACATTTGTACAATTTCATTTTCTGATAAACAAAATCCAATGAAATATAAGTTTGAGATTATCTTCTACAGTTGTATACTACAAGTTCTGGAATGGCAGTCATTGGATAGAAGTTTATTGTAGAACTCCCAATCATACTATGAATTCAGATAGAGTGAAATTATCACGAGAAATAAAAGATTACCTGTTTGCTTAATTCTTTGGGCGAGGTGAGGCAGGGTTGATATGGATCGATTCGTCGCAATTGATCTCACTGACATATTCATTGACTGATACGAACAAATTTGTAGTTAGAATTAGGGTTCAGTGGTTAAACGCAAAAGACGAGGTGGGTTCAATTTAGAAATTTAACGGGGAAGCAATAGCCGAACAGAGTAGGAGGTGTCTTAACTCATCACACGTCTAAGTGTTTGAGTTGTCATTTGGTTCCTAAACTCGCTTCAATAAACAATTTAATTTAAGTGTTAACTAGAGGTGTATAATGGTTCAGTAACCACGGTTCAAAGCTGACAACATGTTTAAGAACTGACGGTTTACCTGCGAAACTGGCCCATTAGGACCGCAACCCGCCAGGACCGCAACCTGGCAGGACTGCAACCTGGCAGGACTGCGAAACCACGGTTTATTTGTAAAAAACCGGCGGTTTATTGGTAAATATTATGCTGATTTTATTTATTTTATAACCAAAATGTTATATTTAAAAAATATTGAGATATTGCATATTATTATAGAATTATTATTATATTTTTGTTAATATTAATTTGTTTTGGTTATTAATATTTTAAGTGTTGTAATTATTATATAGTCCAAAATTTTAAATATTACTTATATTATTATCACATTTTGAATATTATTATTATGTTTTTAGATCTAATACAAACGAAAACTATATCTTATCATGTTAAAATATTACAAATTCTATGGTTATAATTTTAATATTACATTTTGATTACTATTGTGATTTGGTTTTAAATTTTACAAGTGTTTGTTATTATTTTTTAAACCAAAATTAGATCTTATGAAGTTATAAGTATTTCATAATACAGTTGTTGTTGTTATAATAAAAGGTAAAGTCATTTTTGGATAATTTAGCCGTTCACAGTTTATACTCGTGCGGGCCAGGAGTTGTACAAATGTTTTCAAATTACAATACAAAATAGCAAAAAACTATTACAAACATCATTCATCTCCAGTTTCGTCTTCTTCGTAAGTAAAATCTTCGTCGTCATTTTCGTTTTCTTCCGCAATTTCTTGTTCAAGTATATCTTCGTAATCATCCGGATAATCTTCGAAGATGTAGTCTACGTTCACTTCGTCTCTGAACTCTATGTCTTGCATCCTTTTATCCGCCGCTGTCCAATCCTTAACTGCCACAAGCACTCCAAGTGCTTTGCCCGTCAATCTTGTTCTCTTAGTCGTGTATTGCAACCTCGCTTGGCTGAAAGCACACTCACTTGCAACTGTAGACATAGGTATAGCATAAATCTCTTTAACAATCCTGCAAAGAATAGGAAACTCTTCAATTTCGGTACCCCACCATCTTATGATATCTTCAATACCTTGGTTGGGATAATTCGTAAAATCAAACCTAGTGCTCCAATATCTATACAAATCATTATCAGATTGAGGGGTTTCTGTAACATTGTTTCGTAACATTGCCAATTGAACATAGTTAGTAGATCTCCCTCTACCCCTATTGTTACCACTCCTTACATTTGTAGATGTATTTGATCTATATCTTGCAGCATACTTATCATAGATATTATACAAACTATCATATATACCGCTAATATACCCTTCAGGGTCAATTGGTTCGGTCGGTGGTTTATCTGTAGGAAACCGTACAGAGTTATAAAAGCAGCTAACTAGCAATTCAATTTTTTCTTTTCGTGAAAAGGGATCTAAAAGGCAAGCAAATGAATAACTATCAGGGATTGGATGAAAATACTTTGTGAACTTATATTCCATTCCAGGCACCATGTCTACGCATGCATAATGTGATCTAAATTCATCCATATGCATGGCAAGATTAGCAATCGTGAAAAGGGTCAAATGAGCATTAGGTTGATTTTGTGAAGAAAAGGTTAGGGTGTTTTCTTTAAAAAGTCTTAAAAATCTTTAACATGTGTGCACAAAATTTCCAATGATCTGGTTCAATTGGTGTTTCACGATACGCATTATAAAGCGTCGTAATCTCTTCTTTAGAAACATGCGCACGTGCAAGCATTGTGTAAGTAGAATTCCATCTAGTTTCGACATCTAATAAAAGTTTCTTATATTTTTTCCCATTTGAAGTAACAAGTGTTTTAAAAGCTCTTTTTTTAGCAGCGGATGTCGAGCAAAATAGGATCCCATTTTTTATAGGGGTAATATAATCACCCTGAACCATACGTATTCCTTCTTTCGCAATTAATTGAAGTACGTGGCATAAACATTTGGTGTGAAACAATTTTAGAAAAAGGGGATTGCAATCTTGTATAAGCAATTGTATAGCACTAATATTAGAAGATGCATTATCCAACGAAATAGACATAATCTTGTTTTTAATGCCATAAACATTCATGCATTCAATCATACTCTCCCTAATTATTTGTGCGTTATGCTTCCCAATTGATTCAAACCATATAATTCTCCTTTGGAGGACCCATTGGGCGTCCATCCAATGGAGGGTAACACATATCATATCTAAATCAGTAAAAGTAGCTATGTCACTAGTAATCGAAACATTCCATGGCAAAGTCTGCATAGTTTGAATAATCTCTTTTTTTCTTTATAAATAATATTTAAAGGCTAGCGATCTCAAAGAGGTACGTGGAATGCGTGTTGCCTGTGGGTTTACCCCAGCTTGCATCCAATTTTCGTATCTCCAAGAATCCCCAAAACTAAATGGTTGTAAACTACCGACTGCATAAATCATTGTTTCTTCCCTATACGTATCGTGGTTAAACTCAAAAGGAAGACCTGTTTGAGGGTTCGTGCAAACATTAGTTGGGTTAGGTTTTGTAGGATCATATACTGAATGTTTCATTAAATGTTTTACCATAGTGCTAGTGCCCATATTTCTAGATCCACTTACGTGAAGATAAGTTTTTTTGCACACGTTACAAATACAAGACAAACCATCTTCTGATAGAGTATAGTGTTTCCAAATCCAAGATGTTTTCTTACGAGATCTCCCCCACTAGTACTTCCACCACCACTTTCGTGGGAGGAGAGTGTGTCAATGTGAGGGAATTCTGTAGAAAAATCATCCATGGTATTGAGATCCACATTAGATGGTTGGTTTATCCTAGTATTTCTACGTTTTGAAGTCATTTTAAAACTAATAACAGTTTTTTTAAAAAAATATGCAATAAAATACTAATAATAAAATCTAAATTTAGACTAATAACAAGATATAACAACTAAATTTAGACTAATAACAAGATAGAACAACTAAATTTAGACTAATAACAACTAAGAAACAATTTGCGGAAAAACAAAAATCAAACAATTTCGAAAGTAGGAGTAGAATATGTAAAATAAGTAATTGTAGTTTTCTAGAACTTTTCGAACAAATAGATAGATTTAGAGAGAAGTATATAGTTGTTTGAGAGGTGTGAGTATTGGTGTTGGGGTCTCCTCTATTTATAGGGGAGACCCAAAAAAAAAACCGAAAAAACAAAAAAAAAAATCGCCCGGACCGTCCGGATGGGCGTACGGATGGTCCGGGGCATCCGGACGGTTTCGCCCGGACGCCCGGACAGGCAGATCGGACCATCCGGATATCGATCCGGATGGTCCGGTTGGAACCGGGGCATCCGGACGGTTCGCCCGGATGACCAACGGCTAGTTCGTTTGAACTAGCCGTTGGCGCGGACCATCCGGATGCTTGGCCGGATGGTCCGCTTGATGACGTCATGCTGACGTCATCAAATGGCTAGTATGAGAGAAAAAAAACCCTATAAATACAACCTACATCCTCCTATATTTTTCACTCCAACTCCACTACAAATCTCTCCCCTCTCTCCCTCTCCACTACAAATCTATCCCCTCTCTCTACTACACTTCTCTAAAAAAAAATTATATTTTTCAAACTCTATTTAAATTTCAGGTTTCGCAAATGTCTTCAAAAAGAAAAAAGAATGCTCGTAAAGGTGGATGTAGTGAACCAATCGTTTCCCAAATGAGAGAGATGGAAAATATGTTGTTTGAATCCATGGAGCGGGAGGTAACGGAGAGCGAGACTATCGAACATCGCCCCGAGGGGGAGATTCGCATCCGTAGTAATCAGCAAGGAGGTCGAGGTGTAACAAAAATTTGGTCCGGTATGTTTCTGGACTACGAGGAACTGATCCAAATAGAGGGTATGCAAAAAAAATTCAAACTTATTGAACCTACTAATGGCCTAGGTTGGATGACACTAGCTACATTCAAATGTGATTGGTATATAGAACTAGTGCGAAGGTTTTATGCCACAGCTAGATTAATCGAAAATGATCCAAGAGGTTTAGGAATGAATTGTTTCATTAATGGTAAAGAATATAGTTTTTTTGAAACTGATTTCGAAGATCTTTTTTCCGTTCCAACCCATGATATGTATACCGGTAATAAATTACCTCCCATTAGTTATCGCCCTACGATCTGGAGTGATGATTGGCCTTTGTCTTACGAAGAAGCAGTAGAGATTCTTACTTGTCCTGGTGCGGAAGCTCCGAAAATTAGCGGTAAATTTCGAGCCATGCGGGGTAATTTGGATGGTATTGGGAAATTAGCTTTGAAATTGGTAAATAGTATATTTCTTCCCCCTGGTAACAATGATTCGCAGCTTTCATATATTCAAACATTTGTTACTGCTTTTATCATTCGAAATCAGGGAATAATTAATTTACCTAGCTTGATGATTCGAAATATGGTTACGAGGTGTGGTACAGATAAACTACCTTATGGGATGATATTGAGTAAATTGCTTGTTTCGAAAGGAGCTGATGTGAGTATGTACACTCCGGTGAATGTGAGGCCGACTAGTGCTATAGGTAGAAACTCTTTGCGTTTGCAGGAAATATACTCTTGGGATGGAGAGTTGATTTCGAAATTGGAGGCATGGAACAACCATAGACAATACTTGAATCAGATATATACTGCGAACGGTCTTACAAAACCGCCAAATCCACCTACTCAGTATCGAGTTGAGGCTGCAGCGTCTTTCGATCTAAATGCTAGTGCTTCTTCTGGAGTACCGCCACAACAAATACGAACTGATCGCGGATTTGCTGAGTTTGCACATACTCAACAAAAGGAATGGCATGATGATTTTACAAAATGGCAAGGTGAATTTCAAAATTGGCAGGGGGGGGGGGGTAAATGACCACCTTAGCCAGATACAGCAGTGGCAAGTAGGGGTGAATGATCAACTTGGTCACCTCCAGCAGTGGCATGGTCAATACGAGCAGTGGCATGGTCAATACGAGCAGTGGCATCATGGACAAGATCAATGGAATGAGCGATTTGCAAACTCTCAAGCCCAACAGTCGGAGTATATGCGACAGATGATGGAGAACATGCATTTGCAAGGTCAACCACCTAACAACAACAACGATGAAGCTCCTTAGTTTTTCGCATTTGATTTTCATTATCGTTGTAATGTTTATCTTTTTTTATTTGATTGAACAACTATGTTACTTGTTTGGTTTTTTTTAATGAACTGTTTGTTTTGCTTCTATTTTTTATTAAATGTTATTTAAATCACTTACCTAGCTTTCAATTTTTATTTTGTTCTTTACAACTTACAAGTAATTTATGTTTATGCATATAAACTTCTAATATTGAATAGTTCGAAAATACAATAAACTATATAATTCATCTAACCATAAACACTTCAAGCTTGAAAGAATCTAAAGAATCACCTAATAATTTAAAATTTTAATACAATTATATGTCTAATAGGTATATATTATTTAATAGTAATATATTATTCAAACGTATCAAAATCAAATTACAATTATTTTTTTAGAAGGTAATTGATGATTATAAAATTTCGATTAAAATGATAACATATTTAAATTAAAATACATGAAATAGAATAATTAACTCAATTATTGAAATTAGATTCAATTAAACACTTACAAATTAATTTTAAATAAAATTATAAAATATTCTGATAAACGGTTCTTAAATGGTTAAATGGTTTGGCTGATGGTTTGAACTGGTAAACGGTGCTTAAATGGTTCGTCTGGTGGTTTGAACTGGCGGTTCAACTGTGAAACTGGCACATTAGGACTGCAACCTAGCAGGACCGCAACCCGCCAGGACCGCATAAGGAGCAACCCGGCAGGACTGCAACCTGGCAGGACCGCAACCCGGCAGGACTGCAACCCGCCAGGACCGCAACCCGGCAGGACTGCAACCCGTGGTTCTGATTTAAACGGTGCGGGTTGGTGCTGGTTCAACCCGTTTGACACCTCTAGTGTTAACTAAAAAGACTAAAAAAATTATTCTATTTGTTAGATACCCAAAGCTATTTAAAAGCTTTTAAATCAAGTCTTTTTATCATCAATTATTTATGTTTTTTTATTCTTTTTGTGTTTTCAATTTTTCATTTCATTTTTGATGTTTTTTTTACTAAACTAAAAGTTTTATTAAAAAAATGAATTTGGATAAGAGTCTTAAGTCCAGATTTAAGACTTGGATTGTCTAGTCTATTTACTAATCAAAATTCAGGCGCCAATTTTTGAATTATTTCTCTTTTTTTAAGCTTTTAGTCAGAGACTATCAAATTGAAGAAAGATTTTGAGCTGGCATCAGAGTTTACATCCATCTACTTGCTTTTAAAACGATCCTTAAATCTCATCAAGTTTTTAGGTAAGATTTTTTCATATTTGGTCTCGTCTTGTTATTAAATTGTTGTTGTTGATGTTGTTCTGAATATCTTCTACAAGTCTAGATAGCTTTAGGACGTTGTTTTTGTTTTTCATCTACAAGTGAAAGAATCTAAGGGCTGGATTTGAGAATCCAAATATTCTTATCGTTTGTAACCTAGTGATGATGTTTCGCGATTGCCCTAGATTTGTTTTTTGCCAAGTAATATTTACCTGCTATGAAAATTTGTTATAGCATTTGAAAAATAGTATATTAGGTCTTTATATTTTGTCTAAGAAAATAATATAAAGAGGTCTTCAATCGCAATGGCTCTTACTGGTTTGGGATTTTCTCCTCATTAAGATCCAACTTGAACTTACACTTGTGTTTTCATTTAGTGAGTCAGTTTGTTGCTGTTAATAACTTCATGTAACAATTTAGAAGAAGTGAAAGATATCATGGGCCTTTTGATTGATCAGCATAGCTATTATAATGTTTGAGTCTGATTCAATATCAATGTTTGTTAGGTTTAATTTAGAGCATAGGAGTAGCCCATCTATGAGAGCTCGATATTCAACTGTTAGAGGGTTCTGTTTACCATACAATCTTCCTTTAACTGATAGTATGTCTACCTTTGAATTTTTTATTATTGTACTTTCCCTAGCTTCATAATTTAAGGCACAATAGCCATCAATGTTGAGCTTTTGTATGTTTCTTAAGGGAGGATACCGGTTGATGTAGTATACTTTTTTAGGAGAGTTAAGATGGTTATAGCATCCCAATTCTATAGCAATGTTAACATTTTTTCCCAATGATCTCTTTTGAGAATATTGGTCATATCAAGTCTTTGGATTAGGCTTTTGATTTGGTTGATGGTTGAAGAGACAAAAATATTTTGTTGCTGATATTTAACCTTATTCTTGTTAAACCATAGAGTCCAACATATGATAGCAATTTTGATATGAATTTATTTTGTTGTAGACCGAAACCAAAGTCTTATTACATGGCGTATAGTCATATATCTTCCAATGGTAATGTTATATAGGTTTTTAAAGTATAACCAAACCTCCCAAGAGTTCCTGCATTGAACAAAAAAATGAGTAATGGTCTCATAGTTTTCACAATATTGGCGTTTATATGCAAGAGAAATCTTCTTCTGTTGAAGAACCTTATCCACTGAAATCCAGTGATTCAATAACCTCTAAAGGAGAAAGGAACACTTCTTTGAAGTTATTGAATTCCAGATTTGTTTGAATAGGTTTGATTTTAGCCCTTTGATTCTAATTTTCTCCCATATTGCTTTGGTATTAAATGTTCCTTGTTGAGTGAGTGTCTATTGAATTTGGTCTTCTTCAGTTTATTTTATAAAGAGCTTTTGGATTATGTTGATGTCTAAAGGGAGAACATTGTTGAAAAGTTTCTGAGTGTTCCAGTTACCCTCAGACCAGAAATTTTTCACCTTATCTTATACATACTTGTTTGTGGTTTCACATGTATTAAAGGAGATTAAGGGTCTTTGAGAGCACCAAGAGTCTAGCCAAAACTATATGTCTCATTTGCCTAATTTCCAGTGAATTGACTCTTCAGCAAACCTTCTCACATTTAAAATTATATTCCATATCTTTGAGTTTGTAGATTTCTCCTAAGCTTGTATAGGATGTGTAGTAGAACAATACTTTGAGTGCATGAATTTTGACCAGATACTCTTGTTTTCTCTGAATATATACCTCATCTTGTATGAGAAATCTAGAGAAAGATCATTTAAACTTTTGAAATTTAGGCATTTTTCTTCATAATGCTTGCAAATGTTTCTCCAATTTATCCATGAGATTGTTTTGTGTTGATGATTAATTCCCCATAAGTATTTGCTAAAAAAAATTCTCTTCTCTTTATGACAGATCTAGGGATACTGGAGCTTTGAAGGTGGAAATTTGGGATAGCAATGAGGACTGTTTGGATTGGAGCTAATCTTCCTCCAAATAATAAAAGTAAGTTGTCACATTCTTGAATTTTATCTCTCATTTGTGACTATACCTTCATAATGGGATGTTTTGGGTCTGTCGTGATGTTGATACCAAGATGTTTCATATGGAGAGATCTTTTCTTAAAACCAGTAGTTTTTATTATGGATTAAAGTCTGTTGTTTGAGATTTTATCATATGGGATAAGAAAAGTCTTGTTTTTATTTATTGTGTGTCCTAATAAATCTTAATAGATTTGTATGAAGTTTAAGATTTTGTTGATACTTATTGTAGATGATTAGATCATCAGGAAACGCGAGGCAAAGGATAATAACTGATCTTGCTGTTGTATATCTTAAGCTTATGTTGTCCATGTTACTCTTTTTAGGTCTCTGATGAGGAACTCTTCAACAAGTATGAATAAGCTTGTTGATAATGGATCAACTTGTCTGACTCTGTTAGTAAATCTGAAATAACCAGTTTTCCTTCTATTTATAATTACAGAAAACCAATATTAACTTATAGGAGCAGTTGATCATGTCAATCAAAATTTTAGATAAATCAAAAGTAGTAAGTATATTGAGGATAAAAGAGAATGATATCTTATCAAATGTTTTCTTCATGTTTATCTTGATGAGCAGATTTCCACCTCTTGTTCTTCTATTTAGATCTTTCAATAGTTTCTGAGTTAGTAAAGTATTTTCATAAACATTTCTCTCTTTGACAAATTCATTTTATTCCTCTAAGATTAGTTTAGGTAATAAGGGACATAATCTATCATTAATAATTATGGAGATGATTCTATTGAAGAGAATACATAGGCTTATTAGTCTATACTCATTCCAAGTATTTGGAGATTCTTTCTTAGGGATTAGACAGATAAAGGTAGCATATACTCCTTGAGGCACTTGGACTCCATTCTAAAAAGCTTTTTTGGCAGCACACAAATCGTTTCCTAACATTGGCCATCATTTTAGATAGAACATAGTGTTGAAGATATATAAAAATTAAATAAAAATTGTATTTCCTTATTTTTCTCAAATTCACATTTTTAAACCAAATTTAAAAAAAATATTAATGTATTTCTTTTTTTTCTCAATTTCACTATTTTAATATTTTTTAAGAAATTATACTTTATAATTCTTGATGTATTTTTTTTATTCTTTCAATTTGTCTTCTTCATTTTTTTCGTCTTCTCAATTTCTAAAAAAACTTTGATCTTTTTTTCAATACAAAAATAATGAAACAATATATTTAAAACTTTATATGGAATTAAAATAAAATTTATTATTTGAAAATATTTTAAACAAAAGTAAAAGATACAATGGAAAGAAATCAAAGATATAACAATATTATCTACAAATATTGTTTCTCTCTCAAGATTTAAGATGAGATTTCAAAAGATATTAGTTAGAGAAAAAATAAAAGTGCTAGCTAAAAAGTACTTAAATGTTATTTCTTGTGACATAAAAGGTTTGATTTTTGAAATTATCATTGTCTTTATCGAAAACGAATTTTATATCTTTACACAAACATATTTCGTCATCGAATGAGGTTATAAGCAAAACAAAAAAAATCATATATTCGTAGTGTTCTTTACCATGAAAATTGCATAAAAGAATATGATGTTATTTGTAACACTTAATATTTATAGGCTGCAAAGTATAACATACTTAACTTTGGTACAATTTCGCATGTGATGTTAGACATTTTTTGCAATGCAATTTTTTTTTAACTTAGGGTATTTTAGGTATGAAATTGAATGTCGTATTTGAATTAGTAACACATGGTCTTATTGTGTAGCAAGATTTAATTGAAATACTTATTTCAGATTCTGGTTCTTATCGTTTTCTAACATAAGTCATGAATACGAAAACATACGATATTATTTGCGAAATCTAACTAATTATAAATATGAACTTTATATAATTATATATAAAACGGATAGTACTGATGATGAAAAAAACCTAACTTACCTAATCTCTACAATATCGAGTTATAAAGCTAACTATATTGCAAATGCAATGGATAATTAATTTGGGACATTCTAACCATTGATATGTTGTTTTGTATGTGTTGTATTTGTGTCGTGGTAACCAGATTTACGTGAAATATTGACTTCGGATATTTGTTCTTATTGTTTCTCAGCTCAAGTCAAGAATACAAAACATACAATATTGTTTGTAAAATTTAAGTACTTACAAATGTGAACATTATATAAATTATATGTGAAATAGGTAGTATTGGTGATGCAAAACCGATGAGAAATCGTAGTTCTAAAACCTAATTTCCATATTTCGCCACATATGTGACGGATTAAACTAACAATTATATTAGGTCATTCTAACTATCGATATGTTGGTTTCTTAGGATCCATCTTTTGTTTTTTGTAACAGTAATATGTACGTGAAATGTTGACTTCATTTTATTGTTCTTATTGTTTCCCAATGTTAGTCCTTTTCTTACGTAAGTATACGCGGTCAAATAGTAGCAAGTAATAAGTAAGAAAGATCGTTCCCATGAAGACCAGGTGTATATGACAAGAATTCACTTATGCAACAATGTATGATTATTAGACTACTGCTTGAACGAGTAATAAAGTATGGGTGAATGAATATAACTAAGCAATTTACCTAACGAGATTAACTAACGAGTTTACTTATGCGAGAGAAAACATGGAACCCTAACTTCATCGTTTATTTTACTCAGTATTTTACTCAGAGTATTAATATACTTAATCAATATGTATGATAACAATGATTACTAATCAAATAACACGAAATCAGTATACGCTACCTTTCAGTACACGTAAACCAAACCACTTAAACAGCCACAAAAGAGATAGCAGCTAAGCAGACACCGCTTGCATGACAATCCTATATGTCTATACGAATTGAGGTACAATTGGTTTTAAGCACAAGTTATCTATTTCGATTACATAGGGTGATATGATAGGGTTAGTGACATATTACGAATCATGAAAAATCACAATACAAATTATTCAAGAACCTATGCTAGCATGGCAAGTTCTAAACCCTTAAATCCACTTTCGCATTCATTAAACATTAACAAACTAGATGTTCGCGACGCATCTAACGATAAGTGCAACCATACTAGATAACCGACAAACGTATCTCACAAATCAATGAAGCAATCAAACCCTAAGTATTATTCAAACAAATTTGTTAGAGTTCCATGACAACGATTAGTTCATAATCGAACGAATCATCATCATGGGCCCAAACGTTAACATTGCTCTAAGATGAATGTAAATAAACGAATAAGTGTTTAGAGAATGTTAAACCGAACAGTAGTCGTAAGTATCGCCTGACAGAAACACTTCGTAAACTAAAGATCGAAATCAAAAACAGTCGTCACCTGCTTCCTTTCCGCCATCTTGTTTGTATGTTACCAATCGGAAAAACAATAAGTAGCCAATTCTGTTTTCTCTTCTTGTTCTATGTTTTTCTGCCGTAAAACCAAGTCAGTGTACAATTACGTTTTTTCCTCCTCTATTTATAAACTGGCTGAAACCTTAAAAGAGCCCAATTTCGATTTTTCTTCCTTTGGGCTTTTTATCTTCTTTCCTTTTCTTCTTGCTTTAATCTGCCCAAAAACCTGGTAGAAACCCTAATACGAATCATCAAATATTTATGCTAAATAAAATAATATTTTAAACAATATAGTTAAATAAAACCATAGCATTAGTCTAATGTATTTTTCTTAATTCAGTATTAATTTTCTTTTGTGCTCTATAGCCAAATAAAAGCACTAGTCATAATATACAATATTTATTTTTTTCAAACAAATATTTTTAAGAAATAATATAATTTTAATAAATCTCAGGAAATATATTTTTAACAAATAATATAATTTTAATAAATCTCAGGAAATATGTTTTTAAAAAATAATATAATTTTAATAAATCTTAAGAAATATTTTTTCTTTTTTTTTCTTTTTTTTTCTTTTTTTTTCTTTTTTTTCTTTTTTTTTCTTTTTTTTTCTTTTTTTTTCTTTTTTTTTCTTTTTTTTCTTTTTTTTTCTTTTTTTTTTCTTTTTTTTTCTTTTTTTTTTCTTTTTTTTTCTTTTTTTTTCTTTTTTTTTCTTTTTTTTTCTTTTTTTTTTCTTTTTTTTTCTTTTTTTTTCTTTTTTTTTTCTACCGGATTTTTCTGTTCTAATTCTTTTCTACTGGGCCCCCACTAGTAAAATTATAATAAACAATGAAAATGATCGATCTGTTTCTTCTGATTCATGCAGCCGAATAAAGCCCATGTGTATGACTTTGGGTCAACAGACCCAAAACTTGTTCCAAAATTGCTCTCAAGTACATTAATTTTCCAGTTTCTTCAATATCAACCCCAAATTTATTAACATTATCACAATTTACCTGTGGCACAACTCTAGCCCTTTACTGCAAGTTTTCTTTGGAACAGAAGGCCTAGTGGTGCAGGTAAAGGACCCAACATTTTCAAAATTATAAATTATTAAGAACATTATGACCATTATATTCTTAAAAAGTTTATATTGTCCGCATATAGTTATACCTACGAGAATGAATGAAAAACACGTTGAAACACCATGAAAACTTGTTAACCGGAGACAAGTTTAAGAATAAATTAAGCGTAATAAGTTACATGAAATGCACTTAACAAACCTCCAAACTTAAACCGTTGGTTGTCCTCAAGCAATACAAAACAGGTTTAACAATTGATGCATGAATGCAACTGAATTTAGTTGAATGCAAGTATGCAATGATCCTGAACGAGTAACCACAACTAATTCAGCATAAATGCCTCAACGAATGTAATGACCTTGGAATGCGAAATAACTAGGTACTCAAATGCTAGCAATACAAGTGAGGAAGCGCGTGTGTGCTCAAACTCAATCGACATGTTTTTAGTACAAATTAATGAACCTTACTTGTTCTCATCATAATAATCACAAGTTTAGAAACGAAATAAAACCTAGATTCTTCATAGTCAAGTTGCACATCCATATTTCCCCGGGGTTGTCAAAGATTTATTATGCTTTATTTTATATATACAAACACACAAAGGCTTATTTGACTGTGCAATGGACGAGGTCCCCAAAAGACTTATACAATGGTGCCCATGTAGCGAGCTTTAGGTTAGCGGATCTCAGACCCGAAAATTCTTAGGTCACTAGGCACAAAGTCCCCTAGAACTTAATAACTCGAGTACCAAAGAGCTCATCCTAGCCAATTTTGCCTTTTTTTTTCATCTTTTCTTTTTTTTTTCTTTTTTTTTTCAATCAGCGATTGGGAATGAGTGTGTTTTGCTCCATCTCATTCCACCCCTAGACTACTCGTAATACACAGCCCCCAGCGAGAGGACGTACGTCAACGAGCGGCTACTAGCCTTTAACGCATAACTGAATAATACGCATATTTATCTTTTAACTCCCCCAAACTTATCTTTTTGCAATCCATGAGCTAATAAATGATTAAGGTATGATTCTGAACCTAAGCAGGGATTATGTATAACAATACTCAAGTGTGTCCGAAACTAGCATAAAAACAATCGATGAGTCTACGTGTATTAATTTTGCTTCTACATCAAGCAAGATAAGTTACAAGCAACCTAATTAGATTTTATTCCTACTGTCATTCCAAACAATTTTCATCATTGGCTACTTAAGTAGAAACAGCAACTCAAGGGATCAAATATGCAAAATGCATGAACAAAATGCTATGCTAATAGATTAACTCGATCCTAAACACAGTCTATATGATCATGGCATGAATATGCAAATAAGCATGACTAGCATAAAGATGCACTATCTATCATGAATAACTATTATGATGAATGCAACTACAAGAAATTAAAAGATACAAGAAACACTCCCATATTCGTCCAGTAGTGTTGATCATTATTTCCCAGTGGGTTGCCTCCCACGAAGCGCTTTTTTAACGTCGATAGCTTGACGATACCACTCGGAATCATGTAGTGTCGAAGCTGATGGTGAAGGCCTCACGGTTCACCGCATCTCCATAGTAATGCTTGAGTCGTTGACCATTGACTTTGAATGTTTTGTCTGGAGATTCCTCATAGATTTCAACTGCTCCATGTGGATATATTGTCTTGAATTTAAAAGGTCCAGACCATCTTGACTTGAGCTTCCCAGGGAAAAGCGTTAGACGAGAGTTGAAAAGAAGAACCAGTTGACCCGGCTCAATAGCTTTTCTTCCTCACTACCTGAAAGGTTAGATGCAATAATAACAGGTAATGTAGATGACTTTCCTAAGAAAGCATACATGAGATGATCTGGTAGTGGTTTGAGTTCAAGTTTAGGAGCTTCTTCTAGAGAAGGTTTAAGTCTTTCCTTAGAATCCTGAAGATCATCCAATCTAAGCGACTCGTGTGGAATATTGAGCCTCTTTTGATACGGGGCTGCCTGTAGTAGTTGAACACATTCAGATATTTCTTCATCTTCGAAGTCAGATTCACCATGTAGAACTCTGCCTAGAACATCTGAACTCGCAAACTGATCCAACTTATTACTCTGCAGAGAATCGACCAGATCCAACTTGAAACATTTCTCATCCTCTGTTGGAGATTGCATAGCCTTAAAAAC
Organism: Limnanthes douglasii subsp. nivea; assembly: GCA_036936605.1. Classification (NCBI taxonomy): domain Eukaryota; kingdom Viridiplantae; phylum Streptophyta; class Magnoliopsida; order Brassicales; family Limnanthaceae; genus Limnanthes; species Limnanthes douglasii. Next base: position 176,336,009 of record JAUPFV010000003.1, read on the forward strand.
GTTGAAAGTGACCTTCGGATCTTGCACTCTCATAGTAAGCTCCCCTTTCTGGACATCAATCAAAGTTTTTCCCATAGCCAAGAATGGCCTTCACATGATTATGGGGATGTTTTTGTCCTCTTCAAAATCCAAGATAACGAAGTCAACCAGAAAGATGAGCTTATCTACCTTTACTAAGACATCTTCCACAATACCACGAGGATATGTGATAGAGCGATCAGTCAGTTGCAAAGAGATGTTGGTCGGTTTTGGCTCAGGTAGCCCAAGTTTCTCAAACACAAATAGGGGCATCAGATTGATGCTCGCTCCCAAGTCACATAAACATTTGCTGAAAGTTAAATTGCCGATTGAACAAGGAATGTTGAAGCTTCCTGGATCTTTAAGCTTGGGAGGTAATTTTTGTTGTAAGATCGCACTACATTCCTCAGTGAGCGCCACTGTCTCAAAATCACCAAGCTTTAACCTTTTCGAAAGAATTCCCTTCATGAACTTGGCATAACTAGGCATTTGCTCGAATGCTTCAGCAAAAGGTATGTTGATGTGTAGCTTCTTGAATACCTCTAAAAATCTCCCAAACTGAGTATCTAGCTTATGTTTCTGCAACATTTGCGGAAAAGGTGGAGGAGGGTAGATCGTGGGCTCAACAACTGACTGAGATGGCTTTTTAGGTGGCTGATCTTGATCAGAATTAACCTCAGATGAGGGCTGATTTTGAGCAGAATTTTTCCAGATGGGCTATTTTTTAGAAGAATTAGCCTCTTGTTCAACTGTGGGGTTTTCGGCAACCTTTCCTGATCTCAAGGTGATCGTTTGGCATTGCTTCTTTTCGTCTCGTTTCCCTGGATTATGTTCTGTGTCTCTAGGAAGAACTCATTGAGGTCTAACGATAATGTTACTGGCCATCTGCCAATCTGATTTTCTAAGGTCTTGTGAGATATCATCAGACTTTTAATCATTAACTTCATCTCTTCGAATTCAGAGTCTCTCACAAAATGTTGAGAAGGGCTAGGATGTTGATTCTGAGGTTATCTTGGGGCATACTGTTGAGATTGATTTTGCTGACCTTGTTGTTGAAATCCAGGAGGAGCGTATGGCTTAGCACCATAATGTTGGTTACCTTGTTGATTATTGCTCCAACTGAAGTTTGGATGATTTTTGTTGCTTGGGTGATAGGTGTTTGAGATTGGTTGTTGATTTTGCCTCTGAAAGTTACTCACAAATTGCACTAACTCAGTAGAGATAGGGCATTGTTGAGTGTCATGCCCTCCAGCAAAAATCTCGCACACACTAGCTACCTGATGTACCCTTAGTTTCACCTTCATGTTTAGAGCTTCAAGCTGAGCTGCTAAAACAGTGGCAGTGTCTACATTAAGAATACCAGCTACTTTATGTTGTGACTGTCTCTGAAAAGAGTTCTGGAATTCATTAGCAGCCATCATCTCAAGGAGCTCGTGAGCCTCCTCATAGCTTTTCGTTAATAAGGTCCCTCGGATGCAGCATCGACCATGGGTCTTGTTTGCACACTCAAACCATTGTAGAAGCATAGTTGGATAATATACTCACCCTCGTCTGGATTATTTTATTGCTTATGGACTGATCTCGAAATGTCATACATCACTTTATGAAATTATATAAAAATCTTGAAAGTATTTTGTTAAATTAAATGAGAGTGTTGTCGCAAAATGTCATAAAATATACACCACAAAGTAACAAAGTAACATGTCATCTCCTTCGAAGGTAAGCAACTCATACTTTTTCATCTCGAAGGATTAAGAGCTAGTGTGGAAAACGGAAAATTATATTTAAATTAGATAACAATGTATGTAGGGTAATCAAAATTTGTCAAACCAACAAAGTTAGTAGTCTTTTACGGGGACCAACCAAATCATGGTTGGATCACAAATTGGTATGGATAATGTTGGGTGATGAATGGAGGGTAGGGTTTGGGATCCAAATTTAGTACCATATTTACGTGTCAGAAGCACACTCGTGTATTACTCAAGTGGGTAATTTGGATTATATGCATCGGTACCTTAGGTTAGTAAGGTAATAAGGTTCTGTGTTTGTATTCTTCTTATTTTTATCCGGATAGTTGTAAGAAAAAATAAATTGTACTCTTCAACCGGATCGAAATGATTATGTCGTGACAATATTACTAAAAATGTTGAATGATCGACGGTCAGACCATTCATTCGGCTTCCTTGCCTTAAAGTTTTTGGCACAAAAGCAGTAGGATATGTCGTCACGTCGGGAAAAATGATTCGCAAATCGCGTTGTATCATTAAGGTTATAGGATCATTGTATTTTTCTCAGTCATCTTCTTTAGAGTTATCGAAGTTGTTGGGAACAACGGATGATAAAATATATGCGCTCTATAAGCATTTCGGTCACAAATCCACTTCGAGTTCGAAACATGCAACCTTCGAAATCGAAGCCTTCAAAACCTCCATTTTAGAGTTTTTAAAACGTTACATACCGTAAAAGTCTTCTTCAACTGAGCCTATGAACATCGGCTAACAAACATGAAACACCATAGATTTTGTTAAGATTTAAATACTTAAACATATTAATTGGTTTGCTGATGTAGGTAAGCAACTAGGCTGTAACATTAGCGTCTCCATTAACATATTTATCCATAGACTCTTCTTATATAAGACTTCAGCCCTAGTTTTGACTATTATTGGCTGCTAATTTTGAACAAAACATCAAAGGAAATACAAATGACAGCAGCTGAAAAGTGAACACATGTTATAGTACAACTCTAAATAAAAGCTAAACTTTAAAAACTAGAGAGGAAAAAAAGTGTATTCCTCAGCCCTCCTTCCGTGGTTAAGCTAAACCAGAATAGAAGGTAATGTTCCCTTACCAAAAATCAAAAAACCCAGATAACACAAAAATTGATAGACAGCCAAACAAAAATAAGGCTCTACGGTCTCAAAACAAACTTATCAAACACCACCACAGCCTTACACGCCAGCCACCTAGTTAAGTGTGTGTGTATTTGTTATACATATAAGACCTTAAATTTTGCTGCAAACAATAAACCAATCAACTAGGCAGGGCAGTTTAAGTAGACTCGGGTTTGTCCATATCCATCGGTTCTGCAGAAGCCGGTGGAGCCTCAGAACTGCCATCTGTTGCAAAATCATCATCACCTCCAGCCTGTTGTTCTTCACTTCCTTGATGCAGTGGGGTTGCTGGTGTTTCGGGTTTTGCAGGTTTAGGTTTAGCTTTAGTCATTATTGGCCTGCAGAACCTGGTAAACCAAAAGTCGGATTTTTAACATATTGGTTTTTATATTAGTAAATAAAGATGAATAGCAACAAGATAAAATACCGATCCAACGCTTCCGTCTTCTTTTTTACATCAGCGGACAAGAGAGCTTGTGGGGCGTGTTTGGGAAGTGAATCCTGCAGCTGCTTTTTCTCTTTCAACCAAGCATCGGCTTCCGCACACTGGGTTAGTACCTATGGCATCAAGGTACGATTCAAAAAGTTAATAAATATTCTCAAAAAGGAAGTTAACCAGAACACACCAAAAAAATGAATACCTTTTGCTTATCGGCCAATTCAATATGGTCAAACTTAGGATCATTGGACATGGCTGCCTCTCTATAACTGTTGATACAATAGACGAGCTGATCAATTAGAGGTCCTCTCTCGGTATGATCTTTGTAGCGCTCTTCGATAGGGTCACCTATCTGCAATATGTGTTGATATCCAATATTAACTATACAGTATTTCAATGTGGACAGTATGGGAAATGGCCCTTGCACACAAATATTTACAAAAAGAAATACCTTCTTGAGCTCCTCCAACTTTGAAACATAAACTCCTTTAGTTTCATCTTCACCATCTTCGTATAACCAATCTTCAACTTCCTGAAGTGTGGCCAGGAAGGCTTCCTTCTCAGATTCAACGACAAAGTCATGATATTTGTCGGAAAGCTGGAAGTTAAAAAAATTGTTAGGTGAAGATTTAAATACCATTGACATATTCACCTACTAAAAGAGAAGTTAAAATCAGTTATACCTTGTTTCGCATATCATAAACAAAGGCCTCAACGGCATTTTTGCGGTCTTTAGTTTCCTCCATAACTCTGTCTTGCAAAGCCATTTCAAATTCCTTTTCAACGGCCTTCTGTAGATCTGCAGGTAAGATTCCACCATAAACTAGTTCCACAACAGGAATATCTGTTTTCTTTATCTTTTTCTTTGGAGCTTCAACCTGCAATAACCAACCCATTGCAAACATGTCAGTACGGGAAAAGCAAGAAAAGTGCTCATTGCTATCTTTCCCAACTATAAATCAATATACGAAAACAAAGACCCACTTTACTGTTACTAGCATGGATTATAGAAACTTACTTTTACATCAGCCTCCATATTTACAGTGTTATCACCAGTCTCAGGTACACCATTTTCAGTTTTCTTGTCATCTTCCACATCGGCATCAGTTTGATTGCAAGCGGGTACAGTATCAGTCTCCATCTTGTTAGCTTCATCTGCCTGTTCCTTTGAGACAGGGATTTCGATTTCTTCTTCTTCCACAAGCTACAACTCATTCAGAAGATTAGACATAATTCTAGAAAGGGAAAAACATACAAAAAAGTTAAAACAAAACATATACAAAACTTACTGTGGCAGACTCGACTGACACAATTCCATGTAAATTCAGGCGAGCTTTCACCTTCACCTTTGCCCGCTCACCTTTTTCTGATTGGAATGGACCAATCTGCCAGATTAATATAAACAGCCATTAACAGACAATGGTAACATAAAAATATTGAAAAACTATTTGCCTTTACTACTTACTGTGTAAGTGCTGATCTGTGGAGGTGCTTGCAATTCGCTCACATCAGCATATTGTACGTCCACAGAGAAAGTACCTGACCTGTAAAAGGTCAATGCCTTGACACTGGGAATGGGATTTCCCTTGGGGAATACAATAGTGCTTTGCTGGTTCTCCCCTGTTCCATTCTGTGCTTCTGAAGTTGTTCCTTTCCAAGCTAATGCAATCGAAACTGGGAAGTTCTCATTGACCTTTGCGGTGTCAGAAATAAGTAATTAGTAAGCATTCTATGTATAGAGACTTCAGAATCAGAAAAGAAAGGGAAATAAACCAAACATAGTTATAATGCAATAAGTTAAGAGAATCTCCAATAAGGAAAGGCTGCAACTATCATCTACTCAAAGAAGCCTCTAAGGTTAGACCATATATATACACAACAAAACACATCACCCATTCCAAGACATTGTCAACTAGAAAAAAAGAAGTTTAAAAGAAAGTCTAACTAGAAAAAAAAGATTAAAAGATCTCAAACAAATTTCTTAGAGATATGCAAGTCTTAACAAAGAAAAGAGCACTATACATAATAGAACTTTTACTTATGACCAAATGGCTAAATGTAACTCCATACCTGAAATTCTCGCACTTTAAAGGTGGGACTGAGCATAGCACATTGCAAAGCAGCACCCCTAGCTACACACTCACTAGCATTCATCGTGCGACGAGGTTCCTTACCAAAGAAATCAGTCAAGATTTTCATTATCGCAGGGACACGCGAGCCAGAACCAACAACCTCAACTGTATGCACATTATCTACGGTAAGTCCAGCATCAGAGAGAGCCTTCTCCAGCGGCTTCCTCACTCGTTCCAAAATTGGAACGCTGATTTGCTCAAACTCATCTCGTTTAATGAAACCCTTAACATCCTTCTCGTCCATCAAGCATTCAATACTTAAAGGCGATTGGGGATTGGCACTGAGAACCTTCTTCAGCTTCTCACAAGCAACCCTGAGCCTAAGACAAGCCCTAGCATTCTGCAAAACATCAATCTTGTATTCCTCCTTGAACTTACCCACAAAATGATGGAAAAGAGCTTCGTCGAAGTCTCTACCACCCAAAGATCGATCAAAAGCATGAGACAATATTTTGAGTTGTCCTTTCTTAAAGCCTGCAATGCAAACTTGCATGCTTGCATGTCCAATGTCAACAAAAGCCACATTCAACTGATCAGTTTCTGGCAAATCTGTCTTATAGATACCATATGCCAACGCCGTCGCAGTAGTCTCATGGATCAGACGGAGCGGATGCAAACCTGCTATTGTAGCAGCATCTAGCACTGCCCTTCTTTGGAGGTCCGTGAAATAAACAGGAATGCCAATGCAGCAGTCAACAACAGCCGTATTCAAATTACTCTCGGCTATACTTTTCAAATCAGAAAACACCATTCCCAACACTTGAGTTGGTGTAAATGTTCTCATCTCCCCAAGATACCGCGACTGGATCAAAGGATATCCATCAGGACCTTCAATTACAGTGAACGGCAATGCCTTAAGATCTTGTTGCAGCTCTGGATCAGAGAACAAGCGACCAATCAACCGCTTTATTTGAGAAATTGAACTTTTGGGGTTCATCATTGTTGATGCTGCTCCTGCAGTTCCAATAAATCTCTGCTTGTCCCCAAAACACACAATTGCAGGAGTTTCACGTTTGGACTCATTGTTTAGTACTACGTCAATACCTCTTTGCCTAGCAACGGCAACAATACCGCTCTCATTTCCAAAATCAAATCCTACTACACTCATTTCCGATGGCAAGTTTACCGATTTATCTGGCTAAACCGGGCAACACCTGAATGTATAGATCCAATGCTGAACAAAACAACCCAAAAGTAATTAGACCACTAATGTCTCAATATAGCTTGATAAATAATCAAATCACACAACCAGAAGCAGTATAAAAGCACCAAGTAAAACAAATGTGTACAGAAATCAATTCAATTTCGATCCTACACTAACAAGAGTATGAAACATAACTAGTTCTCTAATCAGCGAAGAACCCATAATACTATTCAAGCTAATCTAACACCACCAGAACTTATAAAGTTGAAGCTGACAAACCAAATACGCTCGCTGAAGACTTATAAAAGTCAACAGATAAAGAACTCAGCATCTAACAATAAAATCAAGTATCGACTCAACTCAATTACTTAACCTAGCAAATATCAAACTATAGAGCACCCAATCTGAAATCAAGTTCGTAACTTTAGTTGCATATGAAGAAAAAAATACATAAATAACCTAACTTTATAACCAACACAAATGAATCTAGAAACCCAGATGAATCCAGATCTAATGGGCTTAAAACGAAAGAGCAACGCAGTAGTAACACATATACAAACACTTCAGCATCATTCAAAAGAAAAGATTAGGGTTAGAAATCCTAGAACGAGTATTTGAAAGAAGAAGGAGAAAGGAGTAACAATTCTTACCGAGAGAGAAGAAGGTATTGCTCAATGCTGTATAAAAATTGAGGCTTTATATTGACCAGGGTTTTTGATATTTTTAGGACAAAATAAATAAGAGATCTTTCTTTTCTTTTCTTTTCCTTTATATTAAATTTATATCCTTGCAAGTAGGAGTAGCAAACTAGCAATTAGCTTAAGGTCTTCTAGAAACATCTATATAGGTTGTGATAGTTTTCTATATATGCTGGGCTACTTATGGAGTGTTAATCTAATTGGGCTTTTATTTCTAGAAATCTTATTGCGATTGATTATATTTGTTTCTTTAATAACAAATTTGGTGTATTAATTGGAGGAGTCAAAACAAATTGATCAGCGTGTTTTAATTTATTTAATAAAATAATTTATTTTTATTTATTTTATAAATGTTTTTTTATTGCTTTTTATATTATTATTTTACTTTGTCTTCGAATTTTATAGTTTGAAATCAAATTAAACTATAATTCATAAATAAGTCTTCACAAATTCGATTTTATAATTTTTGTTTATTAATTTGGTTTCAATTTTTTATAATAATCAAGTTTATTAGGTTATAAAAAAACATAGACTTTTATAATGACGAGAGTCACTTTTGTTCTCGCATTTTATTCTGTTTTAGCTTCGAACTATATATTTATTCAACTTTATTATCGTTGTTTTTTTCTATAAAAAGCGTTAAATTAATTGAAAAATTTACAGAGTTATCAGGTGGTTCATGGCCATATTACATATTACATTGTAGACATATTCTATTATAATTGAGAGGTTTTCTTGTTTGAAGAGAGGATTACAAGTGTTACAAAATGGAGAGAGATGCTATTGTTATAGAATCTATATCTTATGTCTGAAAGCATTCTGAAAACAATGCTAGAGGCCAGGGAGTGGTTGTTGTTGAACATTCTCTCATTGCGCTCTCGCCAGATGTGGTAGATCGTGGTGCCAAAAGCCGTGCGCCAGATATGGGTTTTGGGATTTGAAGCGGGCCATTTGCAGGCTTCAGTTATCCAAGAGCTCCAGGAGGAGGGTTGGGCTTGGAAATAGAGCTTTGCGCATACGTTTTCCTAGATGGATGATGCAAAGGGACAAGAGACCATGATGTGATCAACGGCTTATGGCGAAGCTGTGCAAAGGGTGCAATCCGGGGGGAGTCGAGACCCCAACTGATGAGCTTGTCACGAGTGGATAGCTTATTTTGAATGGCCAGCCAGGAGATGAAAGAGTGTCTAGGGATTGAGTATTTATTCCATATGAGGGAACTTCATATGACTTTCGCCTTAGTAGGGAGGATTGTCGAGTAAGTGCAGCGGATAGTGAATTGGGGTTTGGATTTGTTTGGAATCCAAAGAAAAGTGTCTTTTTCAGAGAAAGGGGGAAGCTCAGATAAAACACATATTTCTTCCAAGTGAGAGAGCAGGTGGCGGTTTTGGGCCTTGGTATGGGAAGGCCAGTGCTAATTGTTATTGAGATTGAGATCTGAAACAACTGAGAGGTTACGGAGGCGAAAAAGATTGGTGATGTTTTGTCCAAAGCAGTTTACCATGGAGGAAGGGAAGAGCCAGGGGTCAAACTATATAGAGGTCTGAGACCCGTTACTGATGGCCACCTTATAGAGGCCAGCTACAAGACTTCTGAGCTTTAGGATTTTTCTCCAGCCCCAATTTGAGTTAGCTGGTATAGGGATTGTCCAAATGTTTTTGTTCTTTATCCTTTCCTCGATGGTCCATTGGGTCCACAAGGAGTTGGGGTTCTTTGTGAGGATTGACCATAATTATTTTAGGGCGGCCGCCTGATTCTAAATTTTCAGGTTTGGGATCCCAAGGCCGTCATCCGATCTTGGCAAGGTGGTTGTGTCCCAAGCCACTTTTGATCCCGTGATCTTCATTTCGGTCCCTGACCAAAGGAATCGTCTTAAGAGCTGTGATTTCTTTGATTACTCTGACTGGGAGAATGAATATAAAGGACCAATAGACATGGCTAACGAAGAGGACAGATTTGATTAGTTGGAGGCGGCCCGCGTATGAGAGGTGCTTCGTGGTCCAGGAGTTGATGCGGTTGGTAATCCTGGTGAAGAGAGGTCTGTAGTCATTGTACGTAAGTCTACCGGTGATGATGGAAACCCCATGGTAGCGAACCGGAAGAGATCCCTCAATGAAACCTAGAAGATGGAGGATGTATAGACGCTCGTTCACTGAGGATCCATAGAGAAAGACTTGGATTTTGTTCGGATTTAGGTGGAGGCCCGAAATCGAGGCAAAGTCTTGGAGGCCCTCATGAATGAGTTTGATTAATTTGATGTTCGCACGACAGAAGATCATGAGGTCGTCGGTGAAGCAAAGGTTGATGATTTTGAGGGAGTTTCCTTTCCAATAGAATCCAAAGCCAGGGTCTTGACTCTTCTGTTAGAGGATGCGAGAGAGTACCTACATGACAATAACAAAGAGGTATGGGGACAAGGGGTCTCATTGGCGGAGGCCTCTTCTTCCAGAGAAGGAGGTGGTGGTGTTTCCATTTATGTTAATCGTGTAAGATGGGGAGAAGATGCAGTGAATTATCCAGCCGATCATTTCAATGGGGAAGTCCATCGCATAAAGAGCGTCAACGATTAGCTCCTAGCGGACATTATCGAACGCTTTCATGAGGTTAATTTTTAGAGTGTGTCTGGGCCTTTGCGGTTAGTGTGGTAGCCATACAGAAGGTCTTGAATGAGCAGGATGTTGTCCGCAATAGAGCGGCCCAAGATGAAGGCATATTGAGAATGATCGATAAGATAAGGGAGGGTAGGTTTAAGTCTGTTGGCAATGATTTTTTAAATGATCTTATAGGTGACATTGCAGCAGGATGTGGGGCGGAATTCGGAAGGGGAGGAAGGGGCGTCCGTTTTCGAAATAAGGGCTATTAGGGTTTTGTTCCAGTCCAGGTCCAATTGCCCGTTAATGAAGAAGTGCCCGTTAGGAAAATTCCAGCCCCACACCCCATGGTGCTTGAACCGCCATCAGTTCGGACTACCCACTCTTTCTTGGCTTTCTCTTCTAAAGTTTGTTTGGAGTTTCTGTCCGAATGGAATTCTACTAGGAAATCAACCACTGATGGAGCTTTAATAGCTGTTTGTGGGGAAAAATCAATGTCGCAATCCCCCAACTCTACTGACCACTTTGTCATCCTGCTTGATATGTCTGCTTTCTAAAGAACATTCTTCAATGGGAAAGATGTTTGGACAACGATGGAATGAGACTGAAAATACGACATCATCTTTCTTGCTAAATCACTAAGGCTAATGCCAACTTTTCAAGTTTTAAGTATCTCTTCTCAGCATCTATCAAAATTTTGCTGATGTAATACCCTGGACGAGGGTAGCTGTCCACTTCTCTTACCAATACTGCACTTATAGCTTATTCTGACACAGGCGGGTATATATAGAGTGTTTTCCCTTTAATGGACTTAAACAGAGTCTTTGGTGAGGATAAGTATTTATTTATTTCAACAAAAGCTTGGCTGCACTGTATAGACCAATTAAAATCTTTAGCATTCTTCAAGGTTTGGAAAAACAGAGCACACTTGTCTGAAGACCTTGAAATAAAACGATTCAAAGCAGCCAACCTCCCAGTCAGCGTCTGTACTTCTTTAATACTCTGAGGATGATCCATTTCTAATAGGGTATTAAGCTGGTCCAAATCGGGTTGTATCTCTTTCTCATTTATCACATAACCTAAAAACTTTCCGGATCGAACCCCAAAGACACATTTTTCTGGATTCAGTTTCAAATTCACAGCTGTTAGATTAAAAAATGTTTCTTGAAGGTCAATTATATGTAAATCCTCCTCCAAACTTTTAACCATCATGTCATCTATGTATACCTTCATATTCCTGCCAATCTGACTAGCGAATGCTTTGTTCACCAACCTCTGATAAGTAACTCCAACATTTTTTAACCCAAAAGGCATCACTTTGTAGCAATGGAGACCTCTATCTGTTATGAAAGTAGTATGATCTTGGTCCTTCAGATCCACCTGTATCTGGTTGTACCCAGAGAAAGCATCTATGAAGGACAACAACTTGTTTCCAGACGTTGAGTCCACCAACTGATCTATCCGGGGGACTGGATAGAGATCTTTTCGACAAACCCTGTTGAGGTCAGTAAAATCAATACACATACGCCATTTCACGTTCTTTTTGTTGACCAACACCGGATTGGCAGTCCATAAAGGATACTGGGATTATTTTATGTGTTCCATCTTGGTAAGCCGATCAACTTCTTGGACTATTACATCAGCTTTCTCCTTAGAGAAAGCTCTCATTTTCTGCACAACAGGTGTGGCATCACTCCGGATTGACAGCTTGTGTGAGATAACGCTTACAGGTACTCTAGTTACATCACCATTGCACCAAGCAAAGACATGCTGATTGTTTCATAAAAACGACAACAATTTCTTTTTCAACTCTAGCGCCATCTTGGAGCCAATCTTGATACTTTTACCCTCTGCAAAGGAGTGGGTTTCAATTTCTTCAACCGGTATTATAACACTAGGAGCCTCTCTAGGGTCATCAATCTCACCCTCTCCCTTGGAAGGCCCCAGTAACTGCTAATCTTCATTAATCTGAACTGCTCCCAAAGTTTTAGGAGCAAGTGCAGTTGCATAGCACTCCCTTGCTATTTTCTGACTACTTCGGACAACACCTACTTGCCTTTGAACTGTATACTTCAAACACTGGTGGACTGTTGAGGCCACATCATGCATCCTAAAGAGCCATGACCTCCCAAATATCGCATTATAGCATGTGGGGAAATCTACCACAACAAATAATACCCTGACCAAATTTTTAAAGGGCCCCTTGCCTAACAGCACCTATTTCTCAAACTCCCCGATTACATACGCAGAGCTCCCTGTGAATCCCATAATGGTTCTGTTTGAACGTTGAATAACGGCCGGAGTCTTCATTTGCTTGTAGGAGCTTAAGAAAAGTATGTTTGTCGAACTGCCCGTGTCTATCAAAATTTGACGGATATCATTGCCCCTAATAAATGCTCATATCACCACAGCATCCTCATGAGGCCCAATTATATTTCTCAAATCATCCTCATCAAAAACTATAAATGGAAAAGGGGGTTTGACACTGATGAGAAGACATGCCCCCTTCCAACTGAGTAGCCAGACTATGAACATGCCTCTTTCTTGATGAAAGAGTGGGCGCTGACATAATATATCCTCCAAAGATGGTGAGTGACTCAAAGAAACTAATCAGTCCGGACACCGTCTTGGTCTGCTCTGTTATAACTCCTACTTTATTCTGACTTGGGTCAGGATCCAGATACTCAGAATCAACATCAAATCTTTCAAGGATCATCATTGCCCCTTCTTGAGCAGATGTTCCCACATTGTTTGTAGGGCCTGTGCAAGGAGTATTGTCAGGCCTGTTTCCACTTCTTCTTTTGAATTAAGCTCCCAGTTTCCCTCTTTCAATAATATTTTGCACTTCTTGTTTCAAAGCTATGTGTTCTTGAGTATTATGGCCTATATCATTATGATATTGGCGAAAGCAAGTATTTCGACTCTCTCTAAGAGACTACAACGCTGCTGGTATCCTGAAATGGACTTCCTCCTTGGTCTTGTCATATATTGTGGCTACATTCTCTTTCAATTCTGCAAACCACTCTGGTTGAACCCAATGACCTCTTTTATTCCTTGACTGCTGGCTCTGAGATTGATTCTGGTTTGACTGAGTTTGTTTAGCCCTATTGGACTCTTGTCTGGTCTCCTTAGCCTTATATCCGGACTGGTTCTGAGCTGTTGTGCTGGACCTCACTTGATGGTGCACCCTAGTTTTCTTGGTTTCATCCACATTAATTTGCTTTCCTACCTAATTCAATAAAACACCCCAAGTCATGGCTTTCTTCCTGGTCACCGAATCAGCCAGATTCTCAGGGTTCAACCCTTGTCTCAAAGAAGCAATTACCACATGTTCGAAGTAATCTGCTAATCCGTTCTTGGTATTCACGGACCGACTTATGTAGTCTTTTAAGGACTCATTTGGTTATTGGGCACAATGGATAATGGTATCTTCATTGCCCTTCACTTATTTACTTCCCACAAACTGCCTTTGGAAGGCAACCCAAAATGTGTCAAAGTTTATGATACAACCCTAGGGCAAACTGTTGTACCACTTTAAAGCAATTCCCGTAAAATGATCTTTACTCCCATCATACTTCTCAATTTTAGTACTGTCAAACCTCTTGGGTAGGTTTTCGGACAGGATCTTGGCAGACAATGGTGATTGTCTCCAATTCCTACTACGACTCAACTGTTTTTTTTATTAAATGTTGTAAAAATACCTGGTTCATCATGGAAATCAAAAGGATCGATCAACAACTGATCCACATGCCTGTGATTGTGGCTGTGGGATGAGCCTTTTCCAAAATTCCTTTTAAGTCTCCCATGTCTATCTCTCTTTCTTGAATATTTTTTCACTAGTTTATGTTTCTTCCGGGACCTCCCTTCATCACTGCTTGATGATAAAGATTCTTCAAGCTCAGCCTCGTTTGAAGAGTTACTGGAGGACTCAGAATCTAAACTTTCCACCGGCTTAGACCGGTGAGACTTCTTAGAACTGACATGGGTTTTTTTTGTACTTAAATGAGTCTTTGTTGATGGGTCATTATCCCTAGGATTGTCAGTATGATGGATGGTTGATGCCTTTGTCTTCTGTTTTAAACTCATTTCTACTTTTTTAATGGCTCTCAACCCTTCTATTTCAGCTCTCAACTTATCTCGTTCCTTGGTGGTGTATTCATTGTTTTCCCCAACCACCTCTACCATAGGTTGTGGAATTGTTTGCTCATTCAGATCCATCCGAACAGGTCTTTTTGTTGGTCTTGAATGCAAGATTCAGGCACCGTCTCCTCCCACTGTGGTCGCCAATTTGGTGTGTTTTATTTTGGGCTGAGGGTAATTTGTAAAGAGTTTTGAGTATTAAATGTTTTGGTATTAAATAGTGAGAGATTTGAGAAGTCTGGTTGTATTAAATGTTCATTACCCATATTAATGAAAGTAGTTGGGTTTTTATACCCTTAATTAAGGACCAATGGGCTTTTGGGTCAAGTTTAAGGACCCATTTACTTATTAAGCTGATTAGCACGCAACTTAATCAAAAGGTGTTTAGGTGTTTCTTTACTTTTTTTCATGTCCGGATAGTTCAATGGCAAGACTATGTCCGAATTTCACTTGTCCGGATAACACAGTGAGTTGTGACTGGATAATCCGAACTCATCAGTATCCCCTTTTTTAGGCCTTGTCAAATATCTTTAGGAGAACTAAAAAATTTACTTAGCAAGTGACGATGTTGTCCGACCTATTTGTATACCTAGTTCAAAGTTTTTATGAACTGACTTGTTTCCCAGAATTCTAAGACTCCTCTTCTTGGATCGTGGTACATGTGTCACAATCCGATTCGACCTACTAGTCGTTTTCTACCTAGATCGGTGCTCCCACTAAACCTAGAAAGTAACCTAAGCATTTAATTTTCCCACGTCTGCACCGTCTTTAATCATTACCAAACCTCTTCAACTCCTCCTAGGTAACAAATAAGTTTTCCTACTGATATATAAATCATTTTTTCACTATTCCATTGTCTTCATCACTCAAAAACTTTCTAAAGAGCTTTCCACCCTTGCTTTCAAACTTGTTTTTGAATATTTTTATGTTCACAACTAGAAACGCTCTTGTGAAAGGTGGTTGGTTGAATTTGTCGGAGTTAGAAAAAACAAGAAGAGTCGAAAGAGAGAATCGTATTGCTATTGGTCTCTCAGTCTCCCCAAGGGAAAAATCTGGTGAACCACCCCAGGAAGCTGACCAAGGGTCATCATCAACCAGAAATCCAAAACCCAAATAGTTGTTTAAACCAAGTCCCTCTCCTCTCCCATCAGGTTCTTATGTTCAGAAGTCCCAACCCTTCACTGCCAAGAAAAAAAGAGTCTCGAGTGTGAGAAAACCCTCCTCGTTCCTAGCAATGGGTTCAGATATTGAAAAGTGCCTAGAAAAATCAACTCCACGTCGGACGACTCGTCCGGTCAAATCTCAAGCAACTTCTTCATTGTCAAAACCCTCCAGATCGGAGGCATCTAAGGAAACATTCAAAGATAAGCCCTCCGGATCGGAAGTGTCTAAAATAACATCATAAAATAAGCCCTCCGGATCAGAGGCATCTAAGATAGCCCTAAAGGCGAAGTCCTATGGATCTCAACCTCAACCGGACATTAGGCCTTTAGAAACAACAAACGCTCATTCATCCAGAGACTGATCTTCTCCCATCCACAGCAACTGATAGACCTTCCACAGTGATGGAAGAAGTGATGGAAGACAGTATCGAAGAGGCCCCCTTCGAAACTGAAGTATCGGGTCAAACCGGGGATGTTGCCTTTGATAGGAAGGGCAAGGGCAAAGTCAAAGTTGGTGTGGCTCATCCGTATCTCCCGGATTTCTTAGAGGGCAAGGTAGGGCCTTGCTTTAAAAACGTTAATGTTAAATATTTGTTGGCCTTGCATAATATAAATTATGTCTACAACCATACCGCCGAGTTGGGCTGGATCCGGACAAAGTGGGGGATCCTAGAGTCAGTGGAAGTAAGGATACTTATCACACCGGAGACTCTGATGGACTATGAACTCAATGAGGTGGTAATTTTCACTGAGGTGCTAAACTGGGGACTTCGGTTCCCATTAGACCCAGAAATTGTCAGGTACTTCCACCTGGTAAAGCTCTATCCAAGCCAATTGAGTCTGAACGCCTGATACTCTCTCCTCGCCTGCATAATGGCATCGAGGTTGTCTAAAATCCCTATCCTCATGGAGAAATTTGTCGTTGTGGCAAGTCTATGCAAGAATCACCACATCCCATTATACCATCACAACATGGGGAATAATTTCAAAGTAGTGGATGACTTACGGGAATCTGAGAAGAACTGGAGGACACAGTTCTTATCCATCAGTGGGTCGTGGTTTAATGGTAGGAAGATCAAGGCCAATAACAACCCAAGTATGTTGACTAGCATATGGAAGAGCTCGGGTGTGTTTTTATCTTTGTATTTCATGTTTTTTTACAAGTATTTCTCTCCTGATTTATCTGTTATTTCTTTTTCAGTACTGCCGAAGGAGTTTTCCGGACACCTGGAGGAGGGGCAAACAACTTGTGCTAATCTGAATGCAGGGGCTGTGGAGCTTTGGGGGAATGCCTTATACAACTGCTTCACCTCTGGCAATCAGGTAAGTTCCCATTTGTGGAACACCATAGGTCGTAAGGATCTTACATGGGAAGAACTAAGTACACCCCTCCTCTTGGCATAATCCTAAAACGAACAGAAGAGAAAGATGGTGAACTAGTCTTGTCTTCTAGAGCCAAGGCACCCAGTAAGATGAAATAGAAGAAAAAGAAAGCTGCAACAAAGACAGTTCAATCAGCCACATAGGGGACGGGTTCAGGGAACCAAGGGGGAATCGATGCCACCTTGCTCAAGGTGGTAGAAGCTGAGACGGTCAGGGAGGCAGGAGAATCACAAAACCCACCAAGGCCTCCCAAAAAAGACCGAAAAAGGAGAGCGAGTAGTGATAAAAAGGCTGTCTAGAAGAAAAAGGTCACCTTTAAGGAATAAATAATTTTTCGCCCTTCGAAGCTTCTTCCTCTACCAGCTCCTGTTGACCCCACACTGCCAGAGAAGAATCCAGCAGGTCCTCAGCCCGAAGAGGGTACCAGAGAAGGGATTGACAAAGTGGACATTAGAGCCATCAAAGACACCGATCTTTACTTCAAGGATTGTGAGAAGGATGACTTTGCAGGTCCCTTCCGTCCTTCAAGCTCTTCTAACATGGTGACTTATAATGGAAAGTCCTTCTCCGTTTCCGGAGAACAAAACATTGTGGCCCACTCCATTCTTGTTCATATCCAACCAGTGCTTGATCTAGAGAGGAAAATGAAGAGTTAAACTGCAATCATCAATACCCTCACTACCGACAAAGAGTCTCTGTCATCCAATCTTCTTAATGCTAATCGGAGTATAGAAGAGGTGAAAAAAAAAATTGAAGCATTGATGAAGGACAAAGAAGATCTGTCAACCAAGCTTACTACTTCGAAAACGGCCAGTACTGAGCTCCAAGCTAAGTGCTCCAGTTTGGAAAAAGATCTCACAACAATAATGGAAGACTTGAAGGCCAAAGATGGAACCATGCAAGACTTGTGCGAAGAGAAGACTTCCTTAGAAGGCATTGTGTCTAAGGTGATCAAGGAGAAAGAAAACTTGATGAAGGAGCATGAAAAAATATTCATGCAAGCATTGATAAATACACCAATGAGTTCATAGATTTCTTAGAAGCAAGGTATGCTGAGGTCAAGTCTGACATGGTGCTGATTTTTCATGAAACATTTCCGAGGAGAACCCTCGGTTCCTTATGGAAATATGTGTAGTACAAAGAAATCCCATTTCACACCATGGCCGATGGTGATAAGTGTAATTATAGTCGTGGAATAGATTCCATCACTGATGAAAAGGAAGGAACCGGTGAGAGTTCAAGTGCCGAAGTCAAAAGTCCCAAGAAAGGAGGTGATAAAGAACAATCTGTAGGGAACAAGCCTTGAGGTTTTAAACATTTTTTGTTTTCCTACTTTTCTGAACTATTAAAGTCCATGGATGACCAAGGCATTTTTGTAATGTTGTCCGGTTTGAGTTCGGATAAATCTTTTCTTAAAACACTTAAAGTCCTTGGATGGTCAAGGCATATTTTGTTATTTGGTAACGTTATCTGGTTTCCGCCCGGACAGGTTTATTTATCAAATCTTGCTTTTTTCATACTTTCTTTCCTTTTGATTTTAACGGCTAATGTTTAAACAACCTCAATTATTTAGAATTATTAAAGTGAGAGTGTTTAATATCTCCGATGACATGTATTTAATGGTCATCACTCAACCAGTTTAATCCGATCTACCCAAGATCCATAGTGTGAAATCAAAGACTTGTACTTGAATAGAAATGTAATTAAACCACATCGGATGTTTTAAGAAGGCATCGTATTTTATTGAATAAAAAAACTGGACATCTCATTAAAACCTCCCCTCGCCACCAAGGTAGGAAAGAGTATGCCCCCTAATATTTACATTGACTTTTAACAAGTAAATATTTACACAACTTTTATTCTAGATATAACCTGAGGTATTCAATATTTTATGGGTGCTTCAAATCTCTTCCATCTTTGTCTTGAAGCCTATATGTCCCAGGCTTAAGCTTTTCGGAGAGCTCATAAGGGACTTCCTAGTTCAGAGCCAGCTTGCCGAACTGTTTCTCCTTATTGTGCAAAAAAACTTTTCTCAAAACTTTATCTCCTAGTTGAAAATCTCCTCTCTTGATCTTGGAAGCAAATCTGCTCATCATCAAGCCTTGGTAGTGGGATGTTCTAAGATGAGCTTTAACCCTTCTTTCTTCTATTAAGTCCAACTGATTCCTAATTTCCATCTCATTGGCTTATTCGGAATAGTTATGGACCCTGTATGATGGTAGAGTTGCTTTTATAGGAGTAGTCGCATCCATCTCATACACCAAGGCAAAAGGAGATTCTTGTGTAACAGCCATAGGAGTAGTTTGGTATGCCCACAACACTTCTTGCAGATAGCTTGGCCACTTCC
Source organism: Limnanthes douglasii subsp. nivea (assembly GCA_036936605.1). Classification (NCBI taxonomy): domain Eukaryota; kingdom Viridiplantae; phylum Streptophyta; class Magnoliopsida; order Brassicales; family Limnanthaceae; genus Limnanthes; species Limnanthes douglasii. The sequence continues at coordinate 176,354,955 of JAUPFV010000003.1, forward strand.
TTGCATCCCCTTCTAAATTCTTTTTTAATCCGGATAAAATAGTCCAATTTGCGACTTCAGCTTGGCCATTTGCTTGCAGATGGAAAGGAAAAGATAAGCAATGCTGAATGCCCCTGGAGGCACAAAAAATCTCCACATCCTTGTTATCAAATTGTGGCCCGTTATATGTGGTAATCTTTTGAGAAATCCCAAATCTGCAACATATATTGGATAAGATAAACTTTATGACAGCTTTTGAAGTGGTTCTCGCAAGAGGAACTGCCTCTATCCACTTTGAGAAGTAACCAATAGCTACAATGATAGTCTTGCACCCTCCAGACGCCACTGGTAAAGGCCCTACTAAATCCAATCCCCAACGAGCAAAAGGTACTAGCTCAGAAATAGACTCCATAGGCACTGCTGGGACATGAATTTCGTTATCATCCTTTGACATGGATCACACTTTTTCACCAATTCTTTAGCATCTGCCATTATGGAGGGCCAGTAGTATCCAGCTAACAAAACCCTCTGGGTTAGTACCCTGTAGCCACAATGTGCTGATCCTTCTCCGTTGTGTAGTTCAGACAAAACGACTTGGGATTCTTCAACCCCCAAACAACGCAGGAGAGGCCTGTTGAAAGATTTTTTTTATATAAAACTTATCTTATAATAAAAAAACCACGAGTCCTGTGTTTAATTTTTCTTGTCATAACTCTTTTCGGAGGCAAAATCCCATCAGAGATATATTGAAAGAGGGGAAATCTCCTATCTTTATATTGAACCACTTGCATACTTAAGATCTCCTCCTCGTCCTTGTTCTGATTTGATTGTTTGGATGGGCATTCTTGTATATGAATCCACAGGTAGGACTTAGAGTATGCTATGTTTGCCAAGGAATCTGCTAGTGTATTTTCTGATCTATGAATATGCTCATAGCAAACATTTTTTAAGTTGGCTGCCACATCTTTAAGGATGAATAAGTATTTGATCAGTTGTTACTTCTTGGCCTCAGACTGACCTTAAACATGGTGGATAAGAAGCTGAGAATCACTCATCAACCTAACTCTTTTAGCCCCGCATATGAAGGCTAATTTAAGATCAGGTATAGCTGCTTCGTATTCAGACTCCTTGTTAGAGGCCTTGAACTCAAAGCATATAACCTGGTATAGTTTATCACCGTACGGAGAGGTTAAACAAATTCTATCCCCATAACCCATTGTACTTGATCAACCATCAGTTTGGACTACCCATTCTTTTTTAGTTTTCTCTTCTGAAGCTTGTTTAGGAATCCTGTCATAATGGAATTCTACTAAGAAATCAGCAACAGATTGAGCCTTGATAGCACTTCGTGGGGAAAAATCAATATCATAATCACCCAACTCTACTGACCACTTGGTCATCCTGCTTGATATGTCTACTTTTTTAAGAACATTCTTTAATGGAAAAGATGTTCGGACAATGATGGAGTGAGACTAAAAATACGGCCTCAATTTTCTTGCAGCAATTACTAAGGCTAGTGCCAGCTTTTCAAGCTTCATGTACCTCTTCTCCGCATCTATCAGGCTCTTGCTGATGTAGTACACCAGGCGAGGATAATTGTCCACCTCTCTTACCAATACTGCACTTATGGCATACTCTCACACATGCAAATATACATAAAGTGTTTCTCCTTCTACATGCTTAAAAATGGTTTTTGGTGAAGACAAGTGCTTCTTTATTTCATCAAAAGCTTGGATGCATTCTGGAGACTAGTTGAAATCTTTAGTACCCTTCAAGGTTCGAAAAAATAGAGCACACTTGTCTGAAGACCTTGAAATAAAACGATTTAAAGCAGCCAATCTTCCTGTCAACCTATGGACTTCTTTAATATTTCGAGCGGGATCCATTTTTAACAGGGCATTAAGCTAATCTGGATCAGACTGTATCCCTTTTTCACTTATCACATAACCCCAAAACTTTCCGGACCGCATCCCTAAAACACACTTTTATGGATTCAACTTTAAATTTACCTTAGTTAAGTTGACAAAAGTTTTTTGAAGATCAATTATGTGCAAATCTTCTTCTAAGCTTTTAACCATCATATCATCAATGACACCTCCATATTCCTGCCAATCTGATCAGCAAATGTTTTATTCACCAACCTCTCATAAGTAACCTCAGCATTCTTCAACCCAAAAGGCATCACCTTGTAGCAATGGAGACCCATATCTGTAACAAATGTAGTGTGATCCTGGTCATTCGGATCCACCTGTATCTGGTTGTACCCAAAGAAGGCATCCATGAAGGACAACAACCTGTTTCCATATGTCGAGTCCACCAACTGATCTATCCGGGGGACTGGATAAAGATCTTTTGGGCAAGCTCTGTTGAGGTCATTAAAATCGATACACATACGCCATTTTCCATTATTTTTATTTACTAACACTGGATTGGTTGTCCATAAAGGATATTGAGACTCCTTTATATGCCTCATCTTGCTAAGTCGGTCGACCTCTTGAACTATTACATCAGCTTTCTCCTTAGAGAAAGCTCTCCTTTTTTGCGCGATAGGTGAAACATCACTTCAGATGGACAGCTTGTGTGATATAACACTTGCAGTCACTCCGGTTACATCACATTGCACCAAGCAAAGGCATGCCAGTGATCTGCCAAAAAGGACAACAATTTATTTTTCAACTTTAACGTCATCTTGGAGCCAATTTTAACACTTCTACCTTCTGCTATAGAGTGGGTTTCAACTTCTTCAACCGATATTCAAACACCATGGGTCTCTCTAGGGTCATCAATTTCACCCTTACCCCCAGAAGGCCCCAATAACTGCTAATCTTTATTAACTCGGACTGCTTCCAAAGTGTTAGGAGCAAATGTAGTTGCATAACATTCCCTTACTATCTTTTGGCTACTCCGGACAATTCCCGCTTGCCCTTGAACCGCATACTTGAAGCATTGGTGGACTGTTGAGGCCATAACGTGCATTCTAAAGAGCCATGACCTCCCAAAGATTGCATTGTAGCATGTGGGGCAGTCTACCACAATGAATAAAACTCTAACTAGCTTTTTGAAAGGCCCCTTGCCCAACGGAACCTCTTCTTCAAAATATCTGATTACATCCGCAGAGCTCCCTTTGAAGCCCACAATGGTTCTGTTTAACCGTTGAATAACGGCCAGATTTTTCATCTGTTTGTAAGAACTCAAAAAGAGAATGTTTGCTAAACTACCAGTGTCAATCAAAATTCGTCTGATATCATTGCCCCAAATAGATGCTCCTATCACCACTGCATCCTCATGAGGCCCAGCAATGTTTCCTAAATCATCCTCATCAAAGACTATAAATGGAAAATGGGTCTGGGACTGGTAAGTAAACATGCCCCTTCTAATTTAGTAGCTAGATTGTGAACATGCCTCTTCCTTTATGAAGGAGTGAGTGCCGTCATGGTGTCCCCTCCGAAAATGATAAGTGGCTCAAAGAAACTAACGAGTGTGAACACCGTTTTGACCTATTCTTTTATGACCCCTACTTTATTCTAAGTTGGGTCAGGCTCCAGATACTCCGAATCAACATCAAATCTTTCATGGATCACAATTTCCCCCTCCGGAGAAGATGTTCCTGCATTATTCGTAGGGCCCGTTTGAGGAGCATTGTCAAGTCTGTTTCCATTTCTTCTTTTGAGATAGGCACCCAACTTGCCTCTTTCAATGAGATTATGTACTTCCTGCTTCAAAGCAATACAGTCTTGGGTATTATGGGCAATATCATGATGATACTGGCAAAAACAAGTATTACGACTTTCTCTAGAAGAGTGCAATGTTGATGGTTTCCGAAAATGGACCTCATCTTTAGTCTTGTCATATATGGTTGTCACACTCTCTTTTAATTCGGCAAACCACTCTGGTTGAACCCAAGGACCTCTTTTATTCCTTGACTGCTGGCTCTGAGCTGGATTTGGGTTGGACTGAGTCTGTTTAGCCCTGTTGGTCCCTTGTACGGTCTCTTTAGCTTTGTATACGGACTAGTTTTGGTTTTGAGCTGCTGGGGCAGACCTCACCTGACGGTGCACCCTAGTTTTCTTAGTCTCATCCATGTTGATCTGCTTTCTCACCTGGTTTAACAAACCATCCCAATCATAGCATTCTTCTTTGTCACCGAATCAGCCAGATTCCCAGGGCTTAACCCCTGTATCAATGAAGCAATTGCCACTTGCTTCAAGCAATCTGCTCACCCGTTCTTGGTATTTACGAACCGACTTATATAGTCCTTTAAGGACTCATTTAGCTCATGGGCATAATGAATAATAATATCTTCATTTCCCTTCACCTGTTTACTTCCCACAAACTACCTTCGGAAGGCAACCCAAAATGTATCAAAGTTTCTGATACAACCCTGGGGCAAACTGTTGTACCACTATAGAGAACTTTCCGTAAAAGATTGGGAGAAGGCCCTACATAAAAGTTTGTCATCATCATCAAAATTCATCATGAAGTTCTTGAACTGCTCCAGATGATTTTTCATATCTTTACTCCCATCATACATCTCCACTTTAGTACTGTCAAACCTCTTGGGTAGGTTCCCGGACAAGATCTTGGCAGACAATGGTGATTGTCTCCCATTCCTACTACGACTGAAGATTGTGTCTTCATTAGGTGTTGCAAAAATACCTGGTTCATTATGGAAATCAAAAGGATCGATCAACAGCTGATCCACATGCCTGTGACTGTGGCTGTGAGATGACCCTTTTCCCAAATGCCTTTTTAAGTCTCCCATGTCTATCTCTCTTTCTTGAATATTTTTTCAATAGTTTTTGTTTCTTCTTGGACCTCCATTCATCATTGTTTGATGACAAATATTCTTCAACCTCAGCCTCGTTTGAAGAGCTACTGGAGGCTCAAAATATGAGCTTTCCACCGGCTGAGACCGGTGATACTTCTTAGAACTGACATGGGTATTTTTTGTACTTAAATAAGTATTTGTTGATGGGTCATTCTCCATAGAATTGTCAGTATAATGGATGGCTGACGCCTTTGACTTCTCTTTTAAACCTATTTATGCTTTTTTAATGGCCCTCAACGCTTATATTTCAGCTCTCGACTTATCTCGTTCCTTGGTGGTTTTATTCATTGTTTTCCCCAACCACCTCCACCATAGGTGGTTGAATTTCTTACTCGTTCGGATCCATCCGAACTAGTTTTTTTGTTGGTCTTGAATGCAAGATTCAGGCACCGTCTCCTCCCACTGTGGTCGCCAATTTGGTGTGGTTTATTTTGGGTTGAGGGTAATTTCGTAAAGATTTTTTAGTATTAAATGTTTTGGTATTAAATAGTGAGAGATTTGAGCAGCCTGGTTGTATTAAATGTTAATTACCCATATTAATGAAAGTAGTTGGGGGGTTTATACCCTTAATTAAGGACCCATGGGATTTCGGGTCAAGTTATGAAACCGGGTCAAGTTTAAGGACCCATATACTTATTAAGTTGATTAGCACATAGCTTAGTCAAAAGGTTTTTAGGTGTTTCTTTACTTTTGTCCTGTCCGGATAGTTCAGTGGCAAGACTATGTCCGAATTTCCTTTGTCCGGATAACATAGTAAGCTGTGACTGAGTAATCCGAACTCATCAGTGTGCAACTCTTCAAGCTGAGAGTTTTCTGCAATGTATTATTCTAGTTGTTGGTTACAACTCTATTTTTATAGAGTTTTTTACAACTCAAAATTCTTGAGAGTTGTGTGCAACTCTACTGCAACTTTACTCTTTGAGAGTTGTTTCAACTTTATTATACAAGACTTGTGTGCAACTCTATTTCCTGAGCGTTGTGTGCAACTCCTGAAGCTGAGAGTTGTCTGCAACGTATTATTATGGTTATTTTTTATAACTCTATTTCCTCAGAGTTTTTTACACTTCAAAATTTTGAGAGTTGTTTACAGCTCTGTTATCTAAGAATTATAAGAAACTTTATATCTTGAGAGTTATTACAACTCTATCATCTCAGATTTGTTTGCAATAATACAAGCCGAGAGTTGTTTGAAACTCTATTATCTGAGAATTGTAGGCAACTCTATTTCCCGAGAGTTGTTTCAACTTTATTATCTAAGACTTGCCTGCAACTCTATTCATTAAATTTGTTTGCAATTGTATTATTTGAGAGATACTTGTAACTCTATTATTTAAAAGTTTTTTGCAACTCTATTGCAACCCCCAGCTTCTCAACGTAATGTACGCAACTCACATCCTCATTTAGCACAATTCGCATCTTCTACATAAAAAAATATCAAATAATTCACATTTTTGTCACGAATATCTGAACACCTAAAATTTCTAGTCTATATATTGTTTCATGTTCAAATTAACATCAAATACACTAAAAACTAGTATATAAATAGTTAAGCAGCGATTAACACTTTATATTAACATAATACCAAACAACCGCTAAAAAAAACAAAGAAAATGGGTCGAACTATCTTTACTAAGTCACGAACTAGTAGAATAACACATACCTGAACTCTGAAAATCAAGAAATAACCTTGCAATCAGTAGTTAAACACCATTAGTTAACATTAACACGTAAGATGAAAAAGAACAGAGGTTACAAAAATACCATGAGCGTATGATCAGCTCTTATACGTGGAAAACAGTACTTATATGCATTTTTACCAATATTACATCAATATACAGACCTTAAACTAGCCGATCACATGTAAATTATGAATTCTTGGTGGTTCCTGCCAGTTTTTGTCGGCCGTAGGGTTAGGTTGTTAGAGAGCGGCTTCAAATTTTCAAATCTTTAAAAACTAGAATAAAGGGAAGAAAACAAAAAATTATCCTTATATAGTTGGAAGAGGATAGTATGAGTATTTAAAAATGTTGGATATTAAATGTGAGTATAATAGTTGAGATGCGTATTAAGTGGTAATATAAAGAAATGTGGGTATTATATGGCAGTATAATAATTAAGTGGGTAGTTTTTAAGAAATTTCCCTTTATAATACCCAACTCATATATGTTAGATTTATAGATATTTAAAATAAAAAGTATCTCATTTTATAAAATATTAATTCAGTCGTCTTAAATTTTGTAGAAATAATGTTATCATTATTATTATGTATTTTTTATTAAATTAAATGAAAATTAAATTTTAAAAGAAAAAACTAGTTATCCAAAACGCTATAAAAACCAAATAAATATGCGTCTTGTAGCTATCTTGTAGTGTTGTTCTTTTAAACCTCATAAAATATCGTCATAATGTTGTATAACTTCTTCATTTAATAAATGTTTTTTAACAAAAAGAAGAATCGTTCAATATATTTTATCAAATAAAATATACTGCTACGCCAAATCTTAACTTATTTGTTTCCTGATAAAAAGGGAAATGTTTGAAAATATTTGTAAAATAATTTATTTTATTTCGAAGTTATGTTTAAAATGATCGAAAACAAAGATATATATAGGATATTTAGTTTTTATAATAATTATATATAATTCTTTCAATCAAATATGTAATATTTGTAGTCTCTTATTATAATTAGACAATATTTTATTTCCTCTATATAATAATAGAATAGTATACATATATATTGAGTCTCTTCATATATCATATTCGTTTTTTTATAATAATAGTATATTATTTTATTAACCTCATCTTTCGAATTGGCGCATATAAGAGAGAAATTCTCAACTTGTGATATTCAGCTTCGTTGAAGAACGAGCAGCAATATGTTATTTCTTTGTCTTTCGCGAGATCGAGGAGTCCTCAATTTGGATGTACAAAACAAACAGAGAACGTCGGGTGAGTGGACAAGCAACTCAATCTGAATCACACCATTGTGTGAGTTTAGGATCACTATTTGATATAAGAAGAGTACTACGTCATGGATTTTTTTTAGATATCGAGCCATGCTAAGTGCGACTTGCTAATAGTCAATTATAGGTTCCTGTAAATATTGAACCAAAATACGAACTACATTAAAAATATCTTAACGAGTGACTGATAAGTACACCAATCATTCTGCAAGCTAACAATATGCAGAATAATCAACAAGATAACTCATGGTAGTTCGGGACAGTCAATGATGTGGATCAAGCGGAGCAGCAAGAGAACGAGCTCCAAGTAAGCTTGTTTCATAAATGATATTAAGCACATGTTTGTGTTGTCTCAAAAAAATATTAGAAGAAATCCAGACTACTTTAATACCCTAAAAAATATTTTAGAACACCAAGATCCTTCATATGAAAGCAGTCAGACACATATTTTTTAAATTATATTATAATGCCATAATTGTTTCTTGCGATAACCAATCATCAACATACATCAGAACATAAATGCGATGATAGGAAAAAAAGTATGACTGAGTATGATTGAGTAAAATTACAGATATAAAGTGCACCAGAAATTTAAACCAACATCCCAGATCTTATTTCAGTCCATATAAAGATTTTTGAAGCTTGTAGGCGAGATTTTTACACATTGGTTAGAAACCATGAGATGAGCGCATACAGATTTCTTCATGCACGTCACTCTGAATGAATACATTGTGAATATTCATCTAATACAATTCCCATATTTTAACAATTGCAATAGAGAGAAGTACACGAACTGTAGTTAGCTTGACGACTAAAGCAAATGTTTCAGTTTAATAACCACCCTTATACTGCTCAATTCCCATGATGATAAGTCGTGATTTTAACTTTTATATTTGTCCATCGGACCATCATTTGATCAGATATATTCACTTGCATATTAAGGCTTTCTTGTTCAAAGAAATACAAACCATTTTCCATGGTTTATTTTCCTTCATAAGTTTAATTTCTTCAGACATCGCTTTGCGTCATTCCATAAATTGAACAACCTGTTAATAAGACTGAGGCTCCACATTTCTATTAAGTGAAACCATAAAGCCCTGATGTTATACCGGTAATTTTTCATATGAGATATTTGTGTGTAATAAATACTTACAACTTTGAGTCTCTCGTCGAACTATGTACATGTGATAATTACACAATCACACATTATCAGTCTTCACCCATTTTCTATGTTCAAGATGCTCAAGTCCCTCCTCAACATGGATCAACGGAGCCTGCATCGTAGGGTTTGAAGTGGTTGTATCAACTAGGGTCAGTGGATAAACATCATCGATTTTGGGCGAGATGGATTGATCAACTTATTGTACACCATAATGGATGATGAAATACCATGGTTGGAGGTTAAGACCGACATAGATATATCTTGTAAAGCCCTTATCGGTTCAATTATTGTATTTTTCAGACGTATATAGACTTTTTATCAGCAAGATATTGTAATAGATCTAGAGGTGTAGGACTTGCAATAACAGTGAATTCTTGAAAATAAAAAAAAATCACAGAATATAACATCATAAGAGATAATAATTTTCTCAGTATCCGGAAAATACACGTGCCATCCATTTTGCCCAAAAGGGTATCATATGAAGATTTTATGAACTCGTTTTGATGCAAACTTGCCATCATCATGATTACGATTGTGAACATAACACTTACAACAAAATAACTGAATGTGATTCATAGGTGGAGTTTTATCAAATAAAAGTTAAATGGAGTTTCTCTTAATAAAAGAATCAAGGGAGATTAATCAAGTAGGCAATGGTAAGAATAAATTTCCGTAAAATTTAATTAGTAATGAAGCTTGAAATTGTAACGCACATCCAGTATTTAAAATATGCGTATGTTTCCTTTCAACACGTATATTTTGTTGGGGTGTCCCACCATAGGAAGTCTCGTGAATTATCTAGTATATTTATATAACGTAGGAAAACATTTAAACTTTGTCCCATTATCACTTCGAACACATTTTATGCAATAAGTAAATTGGTACTCAATCATATAGACATATTGAGAGACAATAGGTTGAACATCCGACTTGTACCTCAACAAATAGATCAAAGTACTACAAGAAAAATCATCCGTAATGGTTAAAAGATAAGTCAAACCCTCCAAATTGGGTGCACGATAAGGCTCCTAAACATCAATATAAATAAGTTGGAAAATCTGAGTACTTTTATTTGAACCTAAAGGAAAACTACTATGAATATGTTTAGCACACACAAAAATATCGCAAGTATTACTCTTCAAACTACTACATTTATCAATTCGTTCTACACAAAATAAAAATAAAACTTTTTGAGACCGATGTCCCAACTTCTTATGACGTATATAAAACAAACTCTCTTGAGAGGAAACATGCACACTACGTATATCTATCCGTTTAAAGTGGAAAAGTTCACTAGAATACATACTTTCACCAATCACCTTATTTGTTGTTTGGTCTCGAATAATGCATATTTTTCAAAAGAAAATCATAATAAATTTTTCATAATCAATCAATTGAGATACATATAGCATATCAAATTTTCATTAAATTGCATAGACCCCGCTTTTGTAGTAGCAACCCGTTTCCCATACGACAGACAAATCTAATTATTTTGAATATCACGAATATTATTCAAAAAATGCAAATTACTTGTCATATATTTTGTATCTTTTTTTTTCAATTATCCAATATTTAGTAAGATAAATATTTTATAATTGTTCGAATGAACCATCTTTCACATAAACGAGTAGATTTTTAAAGCATTTCATTGTTCCGAGTGAGAGACGATACCACCGACCCCCATTGTTTGTCTTTCCATGCATAATTTCCGAGGAAGAAGCATGAACAACATGTTGGAGTCTGCAACACCCTCGATCTGAACTACATATGTCATAACCATCTCTTTTATAACCACATTTACCACGACCACGGATTATCACTATGTTGTTTCGTGACTGATCAAGATATTCATTCAGACAATCATGGAGTTTATAGCAAGAGTCTTTGTTATGACCTAGCTTTTTGTCGTATGAACAAATTATAGTTTTATTTAAAAGTGTATCCCTAATGCGCATAACCTGAGCAAAGAAGTCACATGATTGCTTGCTTCTAGGGATGGAAATGGGTCAGGATGGGTGCAGGTATAGCTAAATCCATAACCCATCCCGTCTATATTTTCCCAAACCCGTAACTCATCTTGTGTATATTTTTCTAAACTCGTACCCGTTGGGTAACAATATTGTTTTCCCACACCCGAACGCGACAGGTTCGAGTACCCATTGAAACTTTGATTTTTTTAAATATATTAATAATTAATATATAGTTTTGGTATATGTTAGTAGTTTTTTAATTTAATTGACAATATTATTATTATTAGATTGAAAAATAAAAAATAAAAAATCAAATTTAATGTTTAAATGTAGAAACGATATTTTTTTTCAAAATATATTGTATTTAACGATAATTAGCATATATTTTGTTATGTTATTAATGATTAATATATGGTTTTGGTATATCTTAATAAAAAAGTTTATTTTAATTAATAATAATAATTACCGTTTTGAATCTCATACTAATAGTAATTTGCATAAAAATGAAAAAATGTTTTTAAAACAAATTCACAAATCCAATTTAATCTTTAAATATAGAGTAATATTTTTCAAAATAGATTGTATATATTAGCAAATAATATATGGTTTTGATATTATACATACTAATATTAATAAGTTTATTTTAAAGTTTGTTAAATAATATTAAATAATTTATTATTTTATATAATATTAATTTAGTGGGTACCTGTCGGGTATTACTCGGTGGGTCGGGTTCGAGTTGATTATCCGTGAGAAATTTCTTAAACCCATAACCCATCTCAAACCCGACGAGTAGTAAATTTTCAAACCCACAACCCATCCGTGTGAAATTTTTAAAACCCATAACCCATCCCATCATGTTAAATTTTTAAAACTCATAATACATCCCATCGGATCAGCTATAGGAATCGTCGGTTCGGAAAAAATTGATATCCTCACTTGCTTCTTCGAACAGTAGTAGTTTTGTTCTTTCTTCTTGAGATAGAAAACAATAGCCATGTCATTTGGTGAAAGGCTCCTAAACAATCAGGTTAAGCGTAGATGCATATAGAAAGCTTAATCCAAACCCTTGAGAAATTGATAAAATTTTATTCATCTTATTTATTTTCCAATTGTTTGGCGATAACACATGTGTAATTTATACATGTACGTGTAATATATGGATCAATATCATTAAAAACATCCCATATCTTTTTTAATTTCCCGTAATATGCCGCAATATTTAACCCTTAATGGTCACATGGTGTTAATTATTGTTTGAGTTGTTGGATGCGCGATAATAAACAACTAAAAATTGAGTATTGATTGGTTATTCAAAGGAAATCCATTTGAAGGCACTTTGTCTTTAGTTTATGTGAACCATTTAAAGGTAATCAATTTGAATGCACTTTGTCTTTAATTTATCCGAGTCATTCAAAGGTAATCCATTTGAAGGCATCATAACTTTAATCAAACCAAAATAAAACAAAAACACTTTTAAAGACAAATGCTGATATATTTAGTAGAATTCAGATACCTCATTAAAACCTTCATGTGCCACCAAGGTAGGATAGAGTATGCCCCCAATATTTACACTAAAGTAAAACAAAGTAAATATTTACATGATAAGTTTATTCTAAACATAACCTTAAGTGTTCAACATTCCAAGGGTGCTTCAAAAGGTTGCCTTCTTTGTTTACAAGCTTGTGTGTTCCTTGCCTGACACTTTCAACTACGATGTATGGTCCTTCCCAATTCGGAGGCTTTGGTTTATGCACAATTCTTAGATGAACTTTTATTATTCTTTCCTCAAGAAAATCTAATTGATCCCTCATTGCCATCTCATTATTATGTTTAGAATAATTTTGAACTCTGAAAGAAGGTTAAGTAACTTCTATAGGAGTAATTGCATTTATTCCATAAACTAAAGAGAATGGAGACTCTTGAGTGGCTATGTGAGGATTGGTTCGGTATGCCTATAGCACTTTATGTAGATAACTTGGCCATTTACCAGCTGCTCCCTCCATATTCTTTTTCAAACCCGTTAAATTGTTTGGTTTGCCACCTCAACTTGTCCATTGGCTTGAGCATGAAATTGAGAATAGAAATCACGTTGAATTCCTCTTGATGTACAAAATATTTCTATATATTTATTATCAAATTGAGGACTATTATTTGTATTACTGCGCTTGGGAATACCAAGTCGGCAACATTTGTTGGATCATATAAACTTTATCACCGCTTTAGATGTCGTTCCGGACAAGGGTAAAACTTCTACCCACTTGGAGAAATAATCTATTGCCAAAATTAGAGTACGACTTCCCCCAGAAGTAACCGAAAGAGGTTCAACTAGATCAAGTCCCCATCTGTCAAATGGTATTGCTTTTGACATACTTCATTTGTACTACTGGTACGTGGATTTCATTTTCATACCTTTGAAAAGAGTAATATCTTCTCACCAAGTTGTTAGCATCCCTATAATAGAAGACCAATAATACCCTGCCAACAAGACCCTTCTAGATAAAGCTTTATAGTCACAATATGTTGATCCTTCATCATCATGTAGTTCTGATATAACACTTTGAGATTTATTGCATCTGAGTCAACATAACATAGGCATGTTTAAAAGATTGTTTTTAAAGACCCATATTCAAATGGAAAATCCACGAGCTTTGTATTTATTTTTTTAGCAGACATTTTGTTTTGAGGTAGAACTCCTTCAGTGATACATTCTTGGATCGCATTCCTCAAATATTTAGAGACTATGGTGGATAATTGTAGATTTTCTCCAAATTCACCCTTTATTTATATAGTTGTGATTATGAAAGGACATTCTTGTATAATGATCCAATGATATGCATTGGACTAAGTTATAGTGGCTAAAGAATCAGCCACTGAATTTTATGATCGGGGGACATGCTCTTATATAATGTGTTTAAAATTGGTTGTGATTTTTTTCAACACTTCTAAATACTTTATCAAGTGCTCCTTCATGGTTTCAGATTGTCCATTTGCATGATGAATGAGCCGTTGTGAATCATTGATCAATCAGACTCTTTTCGTACCACATATCTGAGCTAACCTTAATCGAGTTATGACGAGTTCATATTCTGACTCATTATTGAATGCTCTAAAACTAATATGTATAACTTGATATATAGAATCCCCAAAGGTGAGATTAAAAAGACACCAACTTCATATCCCATTGTACTATACCCACAATCAGTTCGAATTATCCATTCATTTTGGGTTTATTTATTTGAGTTTCTTCATAAGGCCTTTTGTAGTAAATTTCAACTAAAAAATCAGCTACAGCTTGATTATTTATTGCAGTTCAGGGTGCAAAGTCAATATCATAATCTCCCGGTTCAATTGACCACTTGGTCATTCACCCCGATATATCGGCTTTCTATAACACATTCTTCAATAGGAAAGAAGTTTGAACCGTGATAGAATGTGCTTGAAAGTAAAGCCTTGTTTTTCTGACAGCTATCACAAATGCCAAGGCTAATTTTTTTTAACTTTAAGTACCTATTTTCAGCTTCCAAGTAAGCTTTTACTTATATAATACATATGCCATGGATAATTATTAACTTCTCATACCAATACTGCGCTTACAGCATACTTTTATATTGTCAAAACATATAAAGTATTTCCTTATCTACATGTTTAAATAATGTTTTGGGTGAGGATATGCGTTGCTTGATCTCAAAGAAAGCTTGGTCATAATTTGTGGACCAATTAAAGTCTTTAGCATTTCTTAACTTGGACAAATTGTGCACATTTGTCCGATGACCTTGAAATAAGCATGTTAGAATATGGATCCATACCTTCCAGTTAATACGTGAACTTCTTTAGTATTTCGAGATGGATCCATGGCTAACAAAGCATTTAGTTGACTCAGGTCAGGTTGGATCCCCTTTTCACTAATAATGTAGCCTAGAAATTTCTCGGATTGAACATCAAAGGTACATTTTCAGGATTTAATTTTAAGTTCATAGTTTTAAGTTAGTAAAAGTTTATTGAATATCAAATATATGGTCATCCTATTTAGGTTTCTTGACAATCATGTCATCGATATAAACTTCAACATTCTTCCAATCTGGCTTGCAAATGCGTTATTAACCGATCATTGATAAGTGGCTCCAGCACTATTTAACCCAAAAGGCATAACTTTATAACAACAAGGCCCCATGTTAGTGATAAAAGTACTGTGATCTTGATCATTCAGATCTATCTGTATTTGATTATACCCTGAAAATATCCATAAATGATAATAAATTGTTCCCCGGTGTGGTTTCTACTAGCTTATCTATATGGGGTACATGAAATGGATCATTGGGGCAAGCTATATTGAGGTCGGTAAAATTAATGCACATACGCTATTTACCATTTTTATTTTTGACTAAGACCGGGTTAGTTGTCCAAATAGGGTAATGAGATTCTTCAATACGTCCCACATTTGTTAACCGGTCTACTTCCTAGATTATGGCTTCAGATTTTTCTATAGAAAAAGCTCTTCTTCTTCTTTGTACCATCAGTCCTATATCGGCTCTAACAGACAGTTTGTGACTAATCATACTTGTCGGTACTCTGATTACATCCTCATTACACCAAGAAAACACATGTAGATTTTTAGATAAAAAAGATAATAACTTTTCTTTTAATTCTAATGATAATTTAGATCTGAACCTTATACTTTTACCTTACGCGAAATGATGAATTTCAATTCCTTCAACTGGGATTACAACATTAGGAGCCTCCCTTGGATCATCTATCTTGTTTGATTTTGCAGAAAATTCCATTAACTGTTATTCTTTGTCAACTTTCACTACTACTAACGATTTTGAAACAAGAGTAGTGACATAACATTATCGGGATATCTTTTGAGTACTTCGGAAGACGCATACTTGGACTCCCACTGCATATTTCAAACCTTGGTGGACTGTAGATGTTACAACATGCATCTTATATAGCTAAGATTTACCAAATATAACATTGTAAGACGTTAGACAATCAACTACCACAAATAAAACTCTTACTAACCTCTTGAATGACCCTTTTCCCAACAAGACCTCTCATTCAAATTCCCTAATCACATCGGTCAAATTACAAGTAAATCCCACTATGGTCATATTTGATCGTTGGATGACTGAGGTATTTTTTATTTTCTTGCAGGTTGATAAAAATAGAATGTTTGTCGAACTGCATGTATCAATCAGGATTTGACATATATCATTGCCCTCAATGGACGCTCCAATTACCACAACATCCTCACGTGGGCCTACAATGTTTCTCGGGTCATCTTCATCAAAGACTATGAATGGAGTCATGCCCTGATAAAGATGTGTAGATATTTTCTCTTCTAACTGAGTAATTAGACTATTTATATGCTTATTTCTTGAACAATTTGAGGGTGCAGTTATGGTATCTCCCCAACAAATGGTCAAATATTCAAGGAAGCTACACAGATCGGATATTGTGGTTGTTTTTTCACTATCACCCCAATATCGTTCGATATGGATTATGGTCTGAATATTCAAGGTCTACATCAAATCTTTCCACAATCATCATAACATCTTATTCTCTAGATGCCCCCATACTTTGTCCTGGAATATTTAGTGATGTTTCTTGTGTTGCGCTTGCACTAAAATGAGAGTGAATGTTGACTTGCATGTTGTCTTCTTGTTTTATGACAAAAGCGGAGAACTTTCCATTTTTAATCAAGGTTTGTACTTCTTGCTTTAGGGTAATGCATTCTCAAGTATCATGACCCACATCGTTATGGTATTTACAAAAATGAGTGTTCCGATTTTCCGTTGGGGATTAAATTTGTGCCGGCTTTCGAAAATGCACAACATTTTTAATATTGTCATGAATAGTGGCCATATTTTTATTTAATTCGGCAAACCATTTAGGTTAGACCATTGTCTCCTTGTTGGTCTAGACGGTTGACTCTGATTTTATTGATTTTGCCTAGGCCGATGTGAACCTTGTCCGGAGTCTTTAGGTCGGTAATTGATTGTAGTTTGGGATTAAGTATTGGCTTGAAGGATTGAAGTTATTAGAGCAGGCCTATTCTGGAGCGATACTATAGATTTTTTTGGTTTATTACTTTGTGATTTACTTTCCGACCTAATTTAATAATCCTCCGCAGGTCATAGTTTTCTTCCGAGTCACTGAATCAGCCAACTCATCTGACATTAAACCTTGCCTTAAAGAGGCGATGACTACTTGCTCAAAACAATTAGCCAATCTATTATTCGCATTTATAAAACGGCTAATATAGTCTTTCATGGATTCATTCAGTTGTTGTGAACAATGGATGATAGTATCATTATTCCTTGGAAGATATTTACTTACCACAAACTGCCTTCTGAAAGCCATCAAGAACATATAAGAGCTTTTAATAAATTCTTGTCGTAAACTATTATACCATTTTAAAGCACTCCATTCAAAAGTCTATGAGAAGGTCCGACATAATAGTTTATCATCATCATCAAAGTTCATTATTAAATTTTTTAAACTGTTCAAGGTTGTTATCATGATATTTGCTATCAATGTATTTCTCTATTTTAGAGTTATCAAACTGTTTGGGCAAATGTCCAGAGAGAATATTTACAAACAAAGGTGATTGTCTCCAATTATAGCTACAACTAAACATATGGTCTTCATCCAAGAGTGGCAAAGATACCTGGTTCGGATTGGATATCAAATTGATCACTTAACTGATGATGAATTTTGTGGTTTGTCGATGCTTTAATTTTTCTTTGATATTTTTTTCTTTGCCCATATCCATCTTCTTTAATAAAAAATGGTTAACCTTTCTTTCTTATTGTGACGACTATGATCACTACTAGTTGAAGAATTATAAATATCCGAATCAGATTATATGGCAGAAATTTCAACAAAATATGATGGGTTCATTAACTGCTTAACCTGTTGTTCCTTCTTTAAACCTATGTGAGCCTTTGAAGATTGGTCACTTTCATCATGTTTGGGGTTGTTACTCAGTTCGTCTGTAACAACACATCCCGTAGTGAACTTCATTTTTAATTATATTTGTGGTTGCTTTTGGGCCCTTAAAACATCAATTTCAGTCCTCAGTTGATCACACTCGTTTTGCATGAACTACCTTTCCTCTGTATTATTATTGACATGTGAACTAGTAGCATGCTCATTTTCACCTCTTATCCCCTTATTGTCAAAAATGGAGGATTTTTTGCAAATCGAGATCCGTGCCTCGAAGAATTCTGAAGTGGAATCAACCACCAAGGTACGATCCGCAACTATGGTTTCAAATAGAGATATTCAGTCACTTTACGGCTCCCACTGTGGTCGACAATCTGGTGATGATGAAATCTAAATTTGCGGTAGTTTTGGAAGATATTTTATTTATGCGTGATATTAAATATTTGATAAAGTGTTGGAATAGAAAGGAGATGCTTGTATTTAATGTTTTTAGAAAAAGTTCAACCCATTTAGTGTTGCTCTTTGAGTTATTTATACTCTTTTTAAGATCCAT
Source organism: Limnanthes douglasii subsp. nivea (assembly GCA_036936605.1). Lineage (NCBI taxonomy): Eukaryota > Viridiplantae > Streptophyta > Magnoliopsida > Brassicales > Limnanthaceae > Limnanthes > Limnanthes douglasii. Next base: position 176,373,361 of record JAUPFV010000003.1, read on the forward strand.
TAGCCATTTGGGTCGGGTCACCTATTCAGGTAAATCTCATGAGCCCCAAAGCCCATATACCAATGTAGTAGGTATTGAGTTAGACACTCTTATTTAGTGAGAAAAAGTAAAAGAGATAACTAAATTGTAAAAAGATAAAGTAGTTTATAGTAATCAGAGTTTAACTAATGAAAAGTGTCGTGCTTTATTCATCGCCTCCCTCCTTACTTATAAGAGTATCAAACTTCTATAACTGAATCAGTTATTTTATTGAGTAAATTACATTCCAACCCCATATATTTACAAGTAGTTTAAATATTCTCTTTCAACTATACAATTTATCACATACAACCTTAACTTTATTACAGTTCTTATGAAGGACTACAGATAAAGTAATCATCGGAAACCATGGTAGATGGAAATTGTCAATTTGTAAAATCAAATTTTATTCAGATTTAATCTTTACATCTCCTCAATACATGATTTGTTTCAATATTTGCTATCCTCAAATAGATACACATTCAGGTTTTGCCTTGAATATAAACCATTTCAAAAATGCTAGGTCACATATTTATCTTCCTCATCTAAAATTATAATCATGTTCACTTTGAAATTTGTCCAAACGTTTGACATAACCCTTTGCTTATGCTTCGAATATTCACACATAGAATCTTTAACTAGCCTTTTCGTAATGGTTGGAAACGTTTAAAAGACTCTAGTACGCATGCGAAGAACCACTAGGCATGCCATAAGGTCTAATAGCCAACATGTGTCAAGTCATCCATTTACAAGTAATCGTTCGACAATCCCTCTTTCTACCCAATAGTCATCATCACATCTTCAATTTATTTGACCATTTTCTCTTTCATATCTTCTTTATAAATACCTCATCAATCATTATTTGTGTTTCACAAATACCTTCTAGTGAGATAAAGTTACCTTCTCTTGAGAGAATCCCCAGCTACCTTCAACTGAGTACCCAATTTATTAGTTATCTACATCCGAAAACCAATTTATTGGCTACTTTCACCAAAAAATCATCTTTTCCAGCCAACCTTCAGATTTTATGAACTAATTTTAAGATAATTATTCATTTTTGTTAATGAAAAAAATCCTCAACTACTAAAAAACCAATTTTTGGCTTTTACGATTACTTGTGTATCAGTGAGAGGGCTGCTGAATATAAAGCCGCAGGGGTAATAAACATCTCTCCTCAATTTTTAACTAAAACCACTATTTACCGTAATTTAAACCACAAACAAAGTTCCCATAGGTTTCAAAGTTCATCCAACCAGAAAGAAACCATTCACCAAGATCTCCTCGACAATCGTCTCCACCACCACAACTTTAATACCTCTTATGAGCAAATTCTTCACAGTCAGTGCCTAAAAATTCTTCTCCAATACTTTATGCCTCCACATCTATTTCTCCTAAAAAGAACCGCGAAGTAATACAAAGCACATCTACTCACAGAAGATAAAAAAAACTTCATCACCCATTAAATCCGATCCACTTCAAATATTACACAAGGAAACTCGTCGAATTCACTCAAAAGTTCATCAAAGAAAGCATTCATAGCTATGGGAAACCTCGAAGCTGATAACACTTCGCAAAATACTGCATGAAATACCACAAATAAACCTACATCACCATCTCCTCCCCCGAGAGAGATTATTGATACCAACTTTGAGTCACAACAAACTCTCTCGAATACTCAAAAAAATATAGCCTCGAACCCGAATCCTTCTTAACTAATAGACGAAACTTTTAAGGAAGAAGTCGATTCAGAGGAAACTAACTCAAATATCGAGGCTAAAGAAAGTGGTGCTGCATCTGATACTAAATACAATGATTCGAAGAATAAGGCACCAGAGAAAAAGAAAAGAAAAATAAAGCTCCAGTTGAACTTCATGAGGATGTTGTTGCATCAGTTCGTGTGAATTTAAAACCAATCCTCCTCGAATACATCATGGCGCTGAAAAATATGGCACATATTTATTATAGTGAAGCTCAAAACGGACGTCTAAAGAAGCAATGGGTAATTACAGACAACATATTGCTTCAACTACCAAAAAAAAGGAAGTTCTCACTTGATTGTGTAGCAGATGAATTGGTGGTTTATTATGAGATCATCAATTAAGGTCTTCGGTTCCCACCAGATCCAATGATAGTAGAGTACATTGAAATTCTGGATATCTTCCATACACAAGTGACACCAAATTTATGGTTCATGCTCTTGTAAGTGATTATGGCTTCTAGACTAAGCCAAACTCGTCTTTTCATCAAAGACTTTATCGTCATGACTGGTCTGTCCAAAGGTCCGGTATTTCCCTTCTATTATTTAACACTTGTGGATGATTTGAAAATAATTGATGATCTACTCGAGCCTGACAAATTCTGGAAGCAAACGTTTGTGTTTTTATCAAAAACATGAGAGAATTGGAATGAAAAATATGAAGAGAAACCTTCAAGACTCAATCTTGTTTGGAGAAGCAACCGTACGTTATTTTATCTTTTCTTTAACTCTTTACAACTTATATTAATTTTTCACATATATTGGTAGTGCACGCAAAAATTCCGAGAAGATACAAAGCTCGCAAGAAGGATGCGAAAGATATTTTTGCCAAGTTGGCCACTTGGGCAGAAAATGAATGGGGCAATGGGGTTCACTCAGTTGTTATACCCACAACCTTCATCAATAATCATATGTGGAGGATTTTCTCATGTGCTGATCTCCTGGAAAATTGGATAGAACCACCAAACTCATAGATTGTTGTGAAGAGATTGATATTACATAATGGTAAGTTCATTATGTTGGTATACAATAGATCTGAAACTCATTTGTCCTAAAAAAAGAAGGCTAAAAAGAAAAAAAAAAACAGCTAATACATCTGGTGTTAGCTCTTCAACTAATTTGAAGCCATTAAAGAATGAGAGAAAGAACAAGAATAAAGCAAATGAAACTAGATTTTCAACAATCGAAGAAGGATTCGAGGTTGAACCTTCTCCAAAAAGACATAAAATTGTTGCCTCAAAAAATAAAATGAGCACTTCGAAAACTCCACCAACTAAGAGGGCATAAAATTATTCTGAAATAGCTCCCTCAGAAATATCCCATTCCGAAGTTGAAGAAATTGCAATGGAAGATCAAGAAAGAGATGACACATTCATTCATGAAGAGGCCATCAATGCAGAAAAAACTTCAAGATCTTTAGCAGAATATGGATCCGATGGTCCAACAGATCCAAAATCAACTTCAATAAATTGGTCATCATGTTACTGATCTGAAATTATAAATTCAGATTTTCCCTTGTCTACCTAATATTTATCTCTCATGCCTTACAATAATCAGAGGTTCATCCCTATCAAAAAGCCATCAGAAGAAGTTTTACTTGCATTGCAACTTTTTTCCAATCTTGTTACAGCAGCGAAACAATTGTGCATATAAGTGAACTCTGCTCGAATCTATTTGAAAATTATGGCTAAATATATGGTCTGATAGAAAAAGTAAGCTACCAGAGAGAAACAGATGAGAGAAACCTTTGTCAAACAAATTGAGGAACAATTTCATGTATTCTAGACTCACAGGTCGGAATTTACAAAAGAAGTCATCCACCTCTGCATCTAAGACTTGTTCATGATGAAAAAATATAAACTAAAGACTTCTCATCAAGCTGAAATATATGAACTTAAAACCAACCATGCCATAGAGATATCCGAGGAGCATAAAAAGTATACCTATCTTCAAGATTCTTTGAGAAAATGAAAAAAAAAACTGACTGATAAAGTGGGTTCACTCAAGACAACATTCGAAGAAGAAAAACAAGTTACTGTGAAAACTGCCGAAACTCAGTGTGGAAGAAACACCCTTGCTACAATAAAAAATGTCGAGGAGTAAAATTTGGATGCCATTGAGAAATGGGAGATTCATCTAAAGAAAGCTCCAAAAAGAATGGTTGATTGTTGTTTAATATTGTTTTTGTGTTATGAAGTCATTATTTGTTATCGATGACTCGTTTTTGGCAATGCTTAACAGCTTGGCATTCAAACCCATGTTTGTAAGATCAGAAATTTGCTTCGATTAACAAATAGTTATATTTTCCCACATTTAATTCCCAAGTTTTACCTTATTATGAGTTCTTTTTTATTTAATGAACAAGTCATTATTACCTCGAATTCCAATATATGTCACAAATGAATTTGTAATATATTAAATAAACATAGTGCATTTAAAAATGTATAACACTTTGAATATAACCAGTGCATTTAAAAAACGTAAGCACCTTGAATATTACAAGTGCGTTTAGAAAATATTAGCACCTCGAATACAACCAGTGCGCTTAGAGAACGTTAGAATATCCAATACAAGCAGTGTGTTTGGAGAATGTTAACACCTTGAAATACAACCAGTTACTCTTGGTCAACAACTTCAAAGATGATTAGTTTTTTACCAGCTACCAAGATAATATACATATTTATATTCAAAACAACCATTGGCAAAAAATAAATTCTATTAATGTTCTCGAATATATACATAATACCTCATTAAAACCTCTATGGGCCAACAAGATAGGAAAAAGTGTGTCAATTTAAAAAGAAAAAAATTATAACCAATACAGCTTCAAATGTTCTATATTCCAATGATGTTGAAGCACTCTATCCTGCTTATCAAAAAGATGATATTTACCTGACTTTATTTTCTCTATTACCACATAAGGACCCTCCTCATTTGGGGCGATCTTTCCAAGTCGTTTGTCTTTTTTATGAGGGAATACTTTCCTCAAGACTCTGCCACCTACTTTAAAATCCGTCATTCTCACCTTCAAATTATAGCGACTCCTCATCAAAGTTTGATAATGAGTCATATTCAAATGTGCCCTAACTATTTTATCTTCGATCAAGTCTAGGCATGTTCTTTTTTCCTTTTCATTTAGCTCTTCGAAATAATGAAGTACTCTATAAGAAGGTAAAGTTAATTCAGCACAACTTTATATTACGCGAATAGAGCCATTCTTCAATGTTAGCAATTACAAGTCAACTTTTTCTTTTAGCATATCGACTATAACCAATTATGGTGAATGCTCAAGCTAATGATTCGTATGAGCCGTAAATTTTGCATCCTAACATAAAAAGACAAGTTATAAGGCTTATGAAGAAGCGTAATCTGTCTAGAGAAGAAATAACAACCAAATAGTTGAGGTGTAACCGTTGTTCAAACCATACCATAATATAAAGGCTTGTGAGGTCCTATTTTAATTTTATAACATTTATAGCTTCTCATTTTTGGCATACTACAATTTATTTATTTTTCTTGTATGCAATACCAGGCTTGAAAACATTCGATGGAAGATTTAAAATCTATGAACTTGCAATTCCTTGTTTTACGAAACATACGACTTCCTTGTATATTAAACCAACCGCGCGAGTTTCTTGTATGTTAAACATTGCTACTTCTTGTATATTAAACTAATCATGTGTATCCATGTATATTAAACCATTTATTATTAAGTATATTAACTATGATAGTTCTCGTATTTTCCAATCATGCAATTTCATGTATATTTGACCGTGCTAGTTTTTTTTATATTAACACATACGACTCTAGTTATAATTGATTGTGTGGCTTATACAAAAAAAGACAATGCAAGTTCTTACATAATTATCCCTCCAACAATGAGATTGCTGTTATATTAAACCATCTGATTTTAAGTATCTTAAACATGTTAGATCTTTTATTTTTAACTATGTTATTTATTGTATATTAAACCATTTTATCTACTTAAACTAAATTATAAAATGGCATACGATACATGCAAAACAAACCCATATGATATCATAAACTTGCTATATTAGTTAAATAAAGTTTATAAGTTCCCTGGAATAGACAAAAAAGGCAACAATAACATTTTTCATAGTTTCAACCATAACAAAAAATAATAGTATAGCTTATGGCTTGCTAGTTTATACGATGAGTTAACAACAAAAACATGCAAAACAAAAACATTGAACCATAAGAAGAAAAGTCCTATTCTTCAGACTCTTGTTCCTCTTCATCCATCTCATTATCAGTCTTTTTCTCTTTACTTTCTTCCTTCTCTTCTTCCTTTGTGCCTGAGACTTATTATTTCTCAGAGTCCTCTCTCTTTCATTTTCTTCGTAAAATATCGTTGGGGTCTGACTCATCTCCCGCGAATGAACCAGAGTCCAAAGAGATATATTCATCATGGAACGAGAATATTGAACTGTTTCCGGAAGAGTCTGACGAGTACTCTGTGGTTATTGAATATTTGTAGTCGGAGAAGTACTCCAAAGAGTTAGAAATGTCATCATCCAAAAATGATGAGTAACCATATGAGTCGTTAGATGAAAGGAAATAGACCATGGTTTTTTAATATGAAGAGTTTGAGGGTTTTACTTGTAAGAGTTTATGTATAATACCTTAGTAAATATGGACACTATTATTTATAACCAAAAATCTAACCCAATCTCGTTTTTTTTGTAGTCATTGTTTTAGTCATAATTAGATATTTACTTGTGTCAAATTAAGCAATAACGTAGTCAATTGAAATAAATAAAAGCTTAAATATTGATATGACTAATTTGTTGGAAACTAGTTGATATTGTATGTATTAATCACCATGCGTGCCCAATGTATTTATTTGTTAAACTAAGTTGAGACCAATTAATAATGTATTTGACTAAACGTGCTACTTATTTCTAATTAACCATGCGACTTTATAATATGAACCTAATAACAACACAACTTACATGACCTTACGAGCTGTTTTATTTAATGACTTTGCGATTCCAGACATTTTCTACCATGATATTCATGTATTATTAATAATCAATAGATTTTAGTTTTAAACAACATTGTGTGTTAAGGGCTACTCACTGTTCTGTCAAATTACTTATAAAATATGTCAAATTACAAATTTGGTCACATAAAATAAATCCTTATAAATAGAGCTACCATCGAATATTGGAGTTTATATAATTTAGGAAATAATAAAACATTTGAACTCTAAAATTTGGACATATATATTCACTATAAGTTTCTGATACAAATATTTTTTGGATAATTTCTTTGGCGTATTTACAAACAAAAACGTCGCAGTCGAGACTATCTGGTTTTGGTTGTGTGATATCTTTTACATTTTTTTCATTTTATATTCCTTATTTACACTAGGTATGTATCCTTTTTTCATACAATATGCCAACTATTAAAAAGAGTTTAAAACATTTATAAGCTTACTTGTAAGACCAATATTATATAACAAACATGTATGACTTTAAATACTTACTAGTGGCTCATCCATTTTTCTCGTGTAATATGATGTGTATTTACTATTTGGCATGAGTGGGTTATAATTTCTTGGCATTTTGTTTTCAATGTCAATAGCCACCAAGGTCCAGTGATTCATTATGTTTTCTTTATGTGGCACACTAGAAGGAACACAAAATACGTTTTGGGCCTCATAGTTTTGAATATTTCATCAATAATTTTAGATAGATCTCTCTTCTTGACCAGTATTTTCCAGCATTAAGAAAAATGATATTTTTGTTATATTAATCGATAACTAATATTAGTTGCATTTACCATTGCATGTACATAATTTTGTATCGCGTTATATTTATAATTGTAAGAACCTTCAAATGGTACTTGCCAATCGACTTATTTAAGCATATTATAAATCCAAGCGTTAATAATCTACCAAATGACAAGTGGGAGGCGTACAACAAAAAATGAGAGATTAGAACAACTCAACTGTATGACCTTACTGAAATAAGTACCACGCGAGATTACTAAACATGCGAGTTTTCTAGTATAAGTAATTATGTTAGACTAGTCTAACCCAACTAATTTTACCTTAAATCCACCATTACAATGAAATACTTGTATAAATCACTTTAAGCTTTAGGTCACATTCGTAAGGTAGTTCTATCACTTCACTTACAGTCATGTTCAGTTTATAAGAGAACTATGATAATGGTAAATACCATACTTTTGGATCTTTTTGTTGTTCTGCGATTTGTATCTTAAGAACTTTATGGTATTAATTGACCTCAATGATATACGTTGTTGTTGTACAATTTTACCAATTAAGTAAATTAACATATTCTTTTTTGTGTCTTATCGATTAAATTCTAACGAGACCACGTATTAGTCTCTTTAACCGATTCTTTGGTGGTTTGGAACATAAAAGACTATGTATCAAACAAGATGCGATTCTAGGTATAACAACATGATATTTTAAGCATATTACAGACATGAGATTCCAAGTATATTACAACATTGAGATTCTAAGCCTATTATAACCTTGAGATTCCACGTATAACAACCATAAGATTTCAAGCATACTACAACCATGGTATTTTAAGTATATTAGACCACATGAGATATTACACAACATGGTAATATATATTAATAATTTTAATCTACCAAATATCTACTTAAAAAATCACGAGCGACTACCTATGATGTTATCTCCTTCACAACATTGTTAATAATAACATCTCTTAAATTACGAGCAAACATATCCTCCGTGATAGAATCCAAACTCTATTGCAGGATAATATTAGACTCCAAGCTGATCAACTTCATTAAAAAATATGCGTGTACAATATATTAATAAATCATTAAATAATGGTAGTTATAAACATACTATTTTGTTGGGCATATCAGTTGAAGATGATGTTTATTCTTTACAAATTTCTGATGGTTGTAAGAGTGTTATTACTGCTTATTCTTGGGTGGTTTGTTCTGACTTTATGAAGTCTGGTTCTTGTTGTTGGGTTTGATGGTGTTGTTGGTGTTTGACTTCCTCTTCAGTTGGTTGGGTGAGTTGTTTTGCCTTTGTGCAAGATTGTTCTAGTCGTTGTGTTGGGCTTTCTCTTCAGCTGGTTGTAAGACTGCAGTTCATGATTCTGTTTGTGTGAGTTATTCTCCCTTATGGAGGTTGGTTCTTATTGTTGGGGTTGGGCTTTCTCTTCAACTAGTTATAAGACTGTTGGTGCTGCTTCAGTTTAGGTGAGTTGTTCTCCCTTTGTGGAGGTTGGTTGTTGTTTTTCGGGTTGATGGTGTTGTTGGTGTTGAGGTTGATGGTTTTGGGTATCATGTTCTTGTTGTTGGTGGTGTTGAACTTCTTCTTATTAAGGTTGATTGTGTTGTTGGTGTTGGACTTCTTGTTGGTTCACTTGATATGCTTTGTTGGATTGCTGCAAGTTGAGGCTTTCGTGTTGGCCATGCAATACCTTGTACGATGAAAATGAAATTATTGTTCTATTTTATCTATGTTATATCTTATATGATTATCATACAAAATAAATACACTTTTAACTATCCGAGTTCTTATACATTAAACCATGAAATTCAAACCATATGATTGCTTTGATATTAGACCATGCTAGTTCTTGTATATTAAACATACAATTTTTTTAGTATATAAACATGCAAGTTATGTGATATTTAAACCATGCAATTACTTTGATATTTAACCCACGAGAATCCCGAAGTGTTAAAAATGTGAATTCTTGGCTATTAAACCATCTATTTCAAGTATAACAAAACAACATATACTGGTATAAATGATATAAAGCCCAAAATTAACTTTACAACCCTACAGTATATGAATTTAAAAACCGACAATATATGACTTTAAAAACCGACAATATATGATAATATATATATTAAAAGTTGAATATTAACGTGCTTAAGATCCACTTACATCTTCACGAACTTGTACCACTTATTGTGGATTATTTCTGATCAAAGATAAGTTTGGGAAATAGTTTTGGGAATTTAATGTTTAGTATAAAATGTAGAGAGATAAGTAAGGTATGTGCTCGCAGTAAATTTTTCATCACCCTCATTAACGAAAGTAGTTGGGGTATTTATACTCGTTTAATGAAATGTGGGCCTTTCATGTCACATCATGGGCTTGAGTCAAGTTTAAAAACACTTGGTTATACTGTTCGGTGGGATATGGTACTGGATATGTCTGAATTTCCCTCCAGATATAATCAATAATCAGTATCAAAGAAATCCGACCTCATCACCACTGGTGTAGTTTATGTCTCATTCGGAGTAGATTCAGTTGTTACCACCACCCGTTCAAGTGGTACCACTAGTGTAGTTTTTGTATTATTTAGAGGAAATTTAACCGTTACCACGACATATTTAGGTGGTACACCAGTGTAGTTTATGTCTCATGTTTAGGTGGTACCAGTGGTGTAGTTTATGTCTCATTTAAAGGAGATTTTATTATACCCACTACCAGTTCAAATAATATTAGTGATACATCTTCGTGGACCAGCGGTTCTCTTGGGACTCTTTTGCCGACTCATACTGTTGCTGTTACTGTCTCAGGGCTTCATGAAGAACAAAAATATAGAGAAATTGTTTTTCAAGTTCTTATTGTTCAAATTGCTGACATAACTGAGCTAACTCTTCACGTAGTTGTGCAATTTGTCACAATAATGCCAAAAATATTAGTACGAGACATGTGAGGATTAAACGAATAAAACACATATAACAAACAAAGGCATATGAGAGATATGTACTTATTTGTTTATCTTTTTTTTCTTCTTCCAGTGAACGTTGCATATGTTTGTTTTCAACTGACCTCATGTAGGAAATGCTATTCCTTTTATGTTCCACTCTATGATGTAAAAGAGAACTACTTTTGAAAGTGATCACATTCTTTGTTTGGATGTTGGTCCGAGCTTTGGATTTCGTTGTAGCGATCTTTGAAGTCCTTAGAGTTTTCTTCAAATTTGGTAGAGTCAAGTTTTGTTGGATGAGGTAATCAGTTAGGGTGCAAATGAATTAATCTCATACCCCCGATTTTAGTTGCGGATGTCTAGCTTGGTGTTTCGTTGCTGGTTGTGGGTTGGTTTGTTCGGGGTTGGGTGGTTGGTGGTTGCCTTTGTTGTGGTGGTCTTCCGCTTGTTTTTTGTTACCATTTTTATCCTCTTCATAGGCCTTTCATCCGCTACAATATTTGGATTCCCACTTGCTTCACCGCATACATATGTTGTTCTTTTAGCCTTTGTTAACGTAAACTCACCGTTCAAAACCTATTTAATGAAGAACAACTTACTAAAATATTCGTCATTAACAATCTTATTTTTATACTTACCATGCGTTCCTTTTAATTTTCCAATCATTCGAGTTCTATTATACTAAAAACTATCATGCGAGTTCTGTATACCACATGTGATTCTTTCGCAATAAACAATAATATGCTAGCCATTAGTTATTTTAATCATGCGCTCGAGAATATATATTTGACACCTCATCATCTTTTAACATGTGAATCTTTTCAAGCATCTATATAAATCATGGTTTGACTCAATCTCCACCATTTGTAGCATCTTGGGATGATGTTCGGCTGGACAAGTGTTTGCATAATGATTGTGTGCTCCACGAAAAAAAGTTGCATCAGAAAATTTATTAAGAAAAAAATATAGTGTTTTTTTACTATTCTGATTAGTACGTGTAAAGTTTTCTAAACTTCTTAACGAACAATGAATCTTAAAAATATGTATTCACGAACGATGAACAACGAACCGATGATGTCTTGATTGCTTCGTTTAACTGAAAAACCGTCATCGGAGATAGCCGGAAAGGTTATTAGGTATATGGTTATTGGGTTTACTTGATTTCAATAAGTTTGAGAGGTAATGGTACCAAAATATTTTGATTTAAAACTTGGAAAAAAATAATTTTTTTAAATATTAATTGCTAGTAAAATAATAAAAGTTATTTATGGAGAATGAAGACAATTTTTTAAAGGTTTACATCAACATAGTGAAAAAAGGTATTTTATGGCTTTGACAACGAAAAGAACGCTGTCACATTATACCGCGAAAAACCTAAAACCCCTGTCTTCAAAAACTCTGCGACATATCTCTCTAAAATCAAGAAAGAAAAAAACTGGGAATCAGAGAAGAAAGAAGATGCCAACATACAATCTCAGAGGCATAAACGTGGATTTTCCGTTCGAGGCATACGAATGCCAGCTTGTTTACATGGAGAAAGTAATTCAAGCTCTTCAAACTGTAAGGGTTTCTTTGCTTGGTTCTATACTTATACAATGATTTCTGACATGGGTTTCTTATCTCGACACATTTGTATTCACTTTTTGGAGTACTAAACAGATTTTGCTTATGTCTCTCTCAATTTTGGAACGCCAGAGTGGTAAAGAAAGACCCTTTATCCCGAGTCACAATAGTTTATACACTATGTTTACTAAATTTATTATTTTTTAATGGTCGACGCTCTCTAATCAAGATTTAAAGTGACTGATTTTCGACAATGCTAGAACATACTGAGATCATTTTAGTAATGAGATATTCTCCTATGGATTAAGTGTTAATGAATTGAATTTTTTGGATAGTTTGTAATTAATGTTTGATCATTACTGATAGGGGATTACATTTTGTCTAATAACATGAATGTGTCATGTGTTAGAAATCCAATGCACTTTTGGAGAGTCCTACTGGAACTGGAAAAACTTTATGTCTTCTTTGTGCTACATTAGCTTGGAGGAAGAGTTTGGGCCCATTTTCGACAGGTGGGAATCGAAAAAGCACCAGTCAGGTTCCGAGACGCGACTCGGACTCATCATCCTTCTCGCAGTGGAGGAAGACCGTTGCTGAGTTCTCTGGTGGTGGGAGTCAAAATAGCAGTCAAGTTCCAGAGAACAATTTAGATGTGTCACCTGCATCATCTGAAACTACAAATCTTCCTACAATCGTCTATACATCGCGTACTCACAGCCAGCTGCGGCAAGTAGTTCAAGAATTGAAGAGAAGCAACTACAGGTCTTTCTTACCCTTTTAATCAGTTCATTATTCTGCTAAAATTCCTGACTGCAACATAATTTCAGAGATGTGATTAATTAACATGTCGAAACTGGTGGACTATTGTTTCTGCATGGCCTTATTTTGAAAAGTGTTTTTGTATGTGTTTGGAAGCTAATTGGCATGACCTGATTTTTTCCACGCTATGCCCGTTACATAATGATAGGATATTTAATAGTGCTAATGTTCAGGCCGAAGATGGTGATTTTAGGATCCAGGGAGCAACTTTGCATTCATGAAGAAGTCAGTTTACTCCGTGGAAAAGCACAGAATAACGCCTGCCGGTTCTTGTGCAAAAAGAATTTAAAGAAAGGAGCAAGCTGCTCCCATGTTCGTAAAGTTACTGGTAATTCTCCTATGCTTAACTCACATGCAATGAGTTCCTCTCAGCATATCCATATGCAGAAGTATACCTGGATTTTATTTAATTGAATTCGAATCACAATTCTAATTTTCCGAAGTCTGTTATATGGATTTAAAGATGGCTATTGTATTTTTCCTTTCATTATTTTGTATCTCTTCACTGATGTAGTCCTTTATTGTTTAGCAAAGTCACTTGTATTTGTTTATAAGCTATGTAGGAGTTAAAAGTATCTCTACTATACGTATGATTTTTCTTTTATTGCGTATGTAATAAAATCCAAGCGATCAGAGGTGGTAATTGAGTAAAAAATGGTGTTGATTATATTGCTACCTTAGCAAATAGGTAACACTTCCGACATTTGGTTGTAAGATAAGATTGGATAGAAACTAGTGTGTTTGAATTTGGAATACAAATTTTACATATTTTAAAGAGTATTACTGCTGTATTAGATTGTTATTTACTTTATAGAATAATATAACTTTTGATATCAGCAATAGTTTGTTAAATTGCTACTAAGAAGTTGAAATAACACTTTTTAAGTTGATGCGTGAATAATCGCTAGGTTATAAGAACTGTCTATCGACCAAAGTATTTGGTAACATTTAATGGTTTGTTTGCTTGTAGCATGTATTTTACTAAATATGAGAACAAAGCTGCTTTTTTTCTTTGAGAAAAATAGATGATCTATAAAGATTCACGCACTGTGAACTCTCTATTGTTTGCTGCAGTATATGTTTTAACATGCTTTTCCATGCTTGTGTTGTAGAGTACGTTGCGATGAATCCTCACATTGGTGATGAACCTATCGACATAGAGGATTTGTCCAGGATAGGAAGAAAATCTGGGGCGTATGTTCTCGTAGTAACTTTCTGCATTCATACATAACACTAATCCAATTTTATTTATACATGTAACTGTGTGCCTTAGATATTGTGCAGTTTTCAGCATCAGAGTGGACCATTTTGAATCGCTATCTTACTCAAGAATTGTTTCTTATAGGTGTCCTTACTACATATCCCGGGAGCTCCACAAGGATGTTGATATCTTATTTGCGCCTTATAATTATCTTATTGATCCTGGCAACAGAAAGTCTCTCACACTTGATTGGAACAACAGTATACTGATATTTGACGAAGCCCATAATCTGGTAAGGATAACAATAGTGTAAAAGCTGTGATCAAGATATTGAGACCTATTTGTGCACCCTTGTTTTTGTATACATAATTGATTTCATTTTCTTTTCATGCTTATCTGTGTTTAGAAATTAGGTGTCATAAATAACTCTTGTCATTATTGAAGTCTGTTTGAATTCTATACTGGATAAATTTGGTTACTGATAAATAAGGACACGGGACAGGAAAGCTTATGTGCAGACGCTGCCTCTTTTGATTTACCTTCTGGGCTTTTAACCGCATGCATATCTGAAGCACAAACTTGTATTGACCTTGCCGCAACGAGAAGGCATCAGTCAGGTGACGAGTCAGAGAAGCCAGACCATTATGCTATACTGAGAGGTAAATTAAGCGAAGCAGAGTTCCTTGTATTTTATAAATAGTTTTACAACTCGCTGTCCTAGTCGGGTCCTTATGGTCATATAGTCGTTCTCATGCTTTATAATTTCTCGATGCTTTGTACAGTTGGCCTCTTTTTTAGTTACGCAATACATTAATGTTTTTCAAGTTAGCAACTCCAAATTCTTGTTAACTTCTGGTTCTGAACCGTGTATCCTGCAGCGCTTTTTCTAAAGCTAGAGCAACAGATTGCTGAAGTGCCAATTAATTCAAAGGAATTGGGCTTCACTAAACCTGGGCATTATATCTATAAAATGCTTGCTGACCTCAATATCACATCCAATACTTCCTCTAAGCTTATTGATACAATTGATAAAGCTACCGTGCTTTTAGAGGAAGATAGGCAGCTGAAGAAAAAGGATACTTCAAGCAGGCTGGAAAACTTCAAGGACATTCTTAAACAAATATTTGTAGATGAGGGAAACGCATATCCAGATCTCTATCGTGTAAGCTCTTAATTTTATTTATAGAAGATAAAATCATGTTTGAGTGAACTTGAACTTCATTTATCAGCATTGCTTTCACAGTACCAATAGTCAGTATTTTTCATGATATCAAAGCTGATTTGATTTGTGCTGTTCAAATTAGGTGCATGTACAGGAGCTAGAAACAAATGCTTCACATTTTTCAAGAGGTAATTTACAAGAGTTTATGATTGTCAAGTTTTTTTTTTGTCTTCTCTTGTCGAAATCGCCAGAGTTGATAGTCATCTGTATAAGAACTGTTTTGGTTTCTTTTTGGATGTAGTATATAAACTTCAAACTGCATTTTTCTCTTACTTTTACTGTGAAGTTTCTCCGCGTTTGTGTTTCTGCCATGGTTCTAGTAACTACTATAGGTAATACTGTTTAATTGGTTTGATAGCACACTTTTAAATGGTATTCTTCTGAAGTTCAACCAAACATTCAGTTGATTATAGCTGAAATTGCATCAAAGGGAGCATTAGCTACTTTTAAAAAATTGTTTCTCTTTCTATTTTGCCTTTCGGTTACCTATTGTAAGAAGCTTAAAAGGGATTTTACCTTCTTTTATGCATATTGTTTTTGGTTTTTGCTAGTTTCTAAATCCTGACTTTGCATTTTTTTTGGTCAGAATTTTCATGTTTTCCTTATTATGCTAGATTTGTTTATCATACATCTGCCCAATGTGATGACATCAAATCAAGATGTTCGTCTCTCCTTCCCATAGTAGTAAAATATTGACATGTTCCCTGTTTTGATCCTTTAGGAAAGTCATCCAGGACACTTAGCTGGTGGTGTTTTAGTCCAGGAATTGCCATGCAAGCATTTGCCAAGAAAGGT
This sequence comes from Limnanthes douglasii subsp. nivea, assembly GCA_036936605.1. Taxonomy (NCBI): domain Eukaryota; kingdom Viridiplantae; phylum Streptophyta; class Magnoliopsida; order Brassicales; family Limnanthaceae; genus Limnanthes; species Limnanthes douglasii. The sequence goes on from JAUPFV010000003.1 coordinate 176,389,443, forward strand.
GTTGGCTCTATTATATTGACCTCTGGTACACTATCTCCCATGGAGTCATTTGCACAAGAATTAAAATTGTGAGTCATGTTTATGTATGTTCTTCCATCTTTTGCTCTGGTGGTGAGTTTCTTGATTATTGATTGGACACCACGGACAATCTCAGAAACTTTCCCATTCGGTTGGAGAATCCACATGTAATATCCTCCAATCAGTTATGGGCCGGAGTTGTACCTGTTGGTCCTTCTGGCCGGGCTTTTAATTCTTCCTACCGGAATCGTGACTCTCTGGAGTACAAGCAAGAACTTGGAAATGCTATTGGTATGTTTCAGCTACTAGCTATCTACTTATCGCCATGAAGCGGATTTTTTGGTCTTTTGGCTCATTTACTCATTGCTTTTGCTAATTGATCCGATTAATTCAATGGGGTAAACCTTGTATATGGATTGAAAGGGCAAGAGCAAAACAACTCATATTCTATTTTAACAAGCACTAACTCATTTACCTCTAAACCTATGTTCCTACTGAACAACAATTGTTAATTTGGAGGCATTGTGATCAAAGGTGAGATGAAAATGAGATTGTAGTCCTTAGCTAAACCACCACATAAGGTTGAGTCCTCTGTGATTTAGGTCTTAGGGGGTCTGTTCTAGAATTCAAGTATTCTATACTTAAAGACTTGTGGAGAAGGAAACATAAGATATATCATTTTACCACCAACTACACTTTTTTTGCCTTTCTTGATGGAAAAACAATATTTTGTTTGAAACGTACAGTCTTCATATTGCTAAATATTTTAAAGGAAGAGGCTGCTTTTTATATTGTTATTACACTTGAGGCAATGCTTTGAAACTTAACTTACAGAAAAGTGTCCAAGCTCAATCTAAGCTGATGGTTGTTTGAATTAATGGCCCGACTGTTGGTTGTAATCTTGTTTCTGATATTTAATCTCTGAATTCCTTTTCAGTCAATTTTGCTAGGATCGTACCTGATGGGCTGCTAATATTTTTTCCATCTTACTACATGTTAGACCAATCTATTGAGTGTTGGAAGAGTGAGGTAAGACATCTGACGATTGCAAACCGGTCAATCCTATATGCTTATTTGACATTTCCATCCTTATTATGTTTTCCAGAGTCCTGGAAATTCAATTAGAATCTGGGACAGGATCTGCAAACATAAGAAACCTGTCATAGAGCCTAGACAGTCTTCTCTCTTTTCTGCATCTATTGAGGTAATTGAAACGACACGTGTTATCTAAATATTCCATTGTTTATTGATATTACTACCTGCTGCTGATTATCTCTTTGGTTTATTTTTATCTTGGCAGACTTATATGGCCACACTGAAGGATTCCTCAATTTCAGGTGCAATTTTTTTCGCTGTTTGTCGGGGCAAGGTATGCTGTCATTCATAGACTTTTGCTGAACTTTTTTGTTATATGTGGTATTTTAGGGTAGTTTTGGCAAGAGGTGTCTGGGCTGTCCATCAAATTTAGTACTAAGTTTTATGAAATTACTATTTTGTCCTAAAACTGAAGTCAAGTAATTCTTGCCAAATAATTTAAGGTCATTGTTGTCATAATTTTTAATGCTTTTATTGAGTTAACAAATTTTGAATGCCAGTAGAACTACGCTAACTTTTATAGGATATTTAACTGTACTATAGGGGCTGCTTTTGTAGATCTGAAAAGGAGTTATTAATGATATTTTTCCTCGATGAAATACACTTTGGGCAACTAACCTGTTTATAGTATAGTGCAGTTTCATCTGATGTTGACAATACCAAGTAAGCTAATATTCTCTAAAAGATACTGATCAGTACCGTTTTGATCTAAATTCTATCGTGTGCTCGTAATTAGGCTCCGTGTATGAAAAAATATAACTAACTGAATTTAAGTCTGTTTACCATTGTTGAAATTGTTTTTGCTTTCAGGTCAGTGAAGGATTAGATTTTGCTGACCATGCTGGAAGAGCTGTTGTCATCACTGGTCTTCCATTTGCTACATTGACTGAACCTAAGGTTTAATAACATATATCCTTTTTCTCCACGAGTTTACTAGATCAAAGAACTTACGTATAGAATGAAAAGTAAACTCATTAGACCCTTTGAATTGGCTGTACCTTAACATAAAACATAGCATTCGAACTGTGAAACAGAATGATACGTTATCGGCTTTGGATGATCATTTCATATATAAGTTCTTGAATATGAGCTGCATGCCTATGCATATATGCGCATGTATATATCGGTCCATATCTGTGTGTGATTGTTTGACATGACAGGTTCGACTAAAACGTGAGTTCTTGGACCAGCAGTTATCACAAATAGAAAATCATAAGGTAATTCAGTATTTGATTGGTTAGTGGGTTATGCAGTGTGTATGCAACTCATGGAAACATTTAATCTTTTATACTGATAACTATTGCTGTAAATTTACTTTGACACCAAAGTCGGCAGTTCTGACTGGAGAGGAGTGGTATGGTCAACAAGCATCACGAGCAGTGAATCAGGCAATTGGACGTGTAATCCGTCACCGGCATGATTATGGGGCTATTATCTTTTGTGATGAAAGGTTTCTGCTCTCCGCCAACTTTTATAGACAGTTTCCGTAGTGATAACGTGTTTGAGAAAAGAGCAGTATCTGAGTTGACTAATTATTTTCCACCGTACTAAAGAAATATACAAGGCAAAGCACAAAATTATTCCAAGTAAAAATTGAGGAAAAGAATGCATGAATATATCTATATCTATCTATGTATATATACACACACAAACTTGTTCTGATTTTTCTAATCCACTGTTATTAAAACTTATATTTCCGCCTTCTGAGTTTAGGTTGTTTTTCTAATATGCTCAAGTATATGCTTCATAGGTACTTTACACTGTATCATCTGCTTCAAACTTCTGGTACATCCAGCATGTTTCCAATGAATTCGGATTTGTAATACCTTTTGAAATAATTTTAGATATCATATTATCAAACTGCAGACTAGGCTTTCTCAATTGTGATCAGTTCAGTTGTGATCCGTATACATTGTATTCAACGTTTTTTTCTTCTATAAACTTGAAATACATATAATTACATAATTGAAATTACTATTTTCGTTGTCTTAACTTATATTAATCACACAATAGAGGTTAATGGTTACTTTAAATTAAGTCTTGAGAGTTTACAGGTTTGCACAACCAAATCGTCAGTCCCAAGTTTCGAGATGGATTCAGCCATACATCAAGGTAATTTCCTATTTTGTTTTGGCCTTACCATTTCAACTGAAGAGATAGATGCATTACTTGTTCTCATTTTTGCAGTCTTATTCCAAATTTGGCGATGTAGTTTCTACACTGACTCGCTTTTTTCGAGATGCAAAACAATCTGAAAATCTAGGTAAAGCATTTTTCAGCTGAACACTAACTCACTTCAATTGTTTTACTACGAGCAGGAATGATCCGAGCTTGAGCCCACCATGCTCGAGCTCAACTCGTGAGAATTCGTTAGGCTCAGTCTCATTTAAAATATTTTGTTCAGGCTTGTGCTCGTCTGGATTAATATATTAAAGCTCAAGCTAGGCTCGTTGAATAGTTTGAATCTAATTTAGTCATAGGCTGAAGCTCGGTTTCATATAAAAGGCAAACTATTATTGATAAATCCAATTCTTTTATTCATGCTTTCGTAAATAAATATATGAAAGCAATGTTCTAAGTTGAATTTAACATGTGGCATCTTCTTATATTGACAATACATAATTTTCGCACTCTAGATTTTTGTATAATATATACAGATGGTTGAAACAAAAGTACCAAAGATATAATGTAAATTGACTTGTAATTTAATTTTATTCATGTATGTAGCGTATTATATGTTTACTAAGGAACTATTGATTTGTTCACGAAGATACAACTCAGAATTTGCTTCACTTCCTTGTAGTGAAATGTCCTACAAGAGATGAAATAGAGGTGGAAGCTGCACGAAATGTGGACGAATTTCCAGAGGCACCAACACTTTTCTCCTTTATTAACAGTATTAATATCCCTTGAAAACTTTATTTTGAACTTACTTCTTGGTGTTTGAATTCACAGCTTTCACTGATGAATAATGATTACCCCATAGACTCGTCTGTATCTCCAATGGAAGATAAAAGAGGCCAGACTTCAAGCCAGTTAAAAGACTATCTGCCTGCAAATCGCTCAACATTACCCGAAGGAAAGCAGGCTGCAAAATTGAAATTCTCAGGCATAACCTTCATTAAAGACAACAAAAAGTTGATTTCGGGAAGGGATGATAGGCAAGATGAATATATAAGGACTAGTGTGACATATGATTCTTTAATGGGCGGGAATTCAAGGAAAGAGGGGATGTCAGCACTTTGTTCTCATAAAAAACGTAAAGTAGTAGACCTCGGACACGATTCAGTGGACTGTTATGGAAGTAGTCAGGAACACTTATCTGCTGGAAGTTTACAGTCTAGCAACCCTTTTACTGCACTTGGATTAGTAAAGAAGAACAAAAGTCTGAAGAGTTTTGACGGAAAAGTCCAAAGTGGTGAAGAAATTTCTTCATTATTGGTCCGTGGTACTCACGTGGGACAGATAAAACAGGAAGATGTATCTATTAGACAGGAAAGCAAAGGAGTTCAGACTAGTGCTGCATCTAGCAGTGGTAGTGAAGCGAGAGGATCTGCATATCTGGCTCAGGTGAAGTTCTCTGTTCTTATTTTCTTCCCATCTCTCTCCTTAACTGGGAAAGAAAGAAAATATATTACACATTTTTTTCTATTCCATTACGTTCGATAGATATAAAGAAATCAATATATCCTGGTTTTAGGAGCCGTAAGAATGTGTTCAGTGTCGAAAGTTTTCCTTACTTTACTGGATATTTAGTCTAGGTACGGAGATGTTGCCACATAAAAAGATTCTGAAATTCGTATTCGAGCTAATAAAGCAAGTAACATCTAGAAAGTAATCTTTTGGTAAAATATCAATAGCCTTTTGCTTCTAAGCATCAATTATCTGGGCTCTATTCTGGCTACTACTATTTAAAAGATGTCTGATTAGGTGTTCGACTTTGCATTCTGTAGCTATAGTTTTGATTGGGTTTTTTTCTTTTCTTTCTCTCTTTAGGTTTTGACAATACTTTATTTGTTATAATTATAACAGGTAGGGGAGAAACTTAATGCTACTGAATATAAACAGTTCATTGAATGTTTAAAAGGGCTGAAGTCCAAAGCATTAAAGATAAGCGAAGTTTTGCAATCAATTGTCCAATTGTTCTCTGGAGTAGATAGACATCATCTTCTTCAAAGGTTAACTTTATTTTCCCTCTCATGACTCCTACAATTTTATTATAGATGTGATCTATTTTTTTCTTTCTATCTTCGTCAACTAAACGATGCAGTTTCTTAACATTTACATACAGATTTAAGGATTATGTTCCTGCGAAGTACCATTTGTTATATGACCAGTACCTGAGCAAAGAGACCATTGATATTTCAGATTCTGAATAAGGCTTTCAGTCAATGTGCTAGTTCTTACACTTCCAAGTTTGAGAAAAGCGTGATGCTGCTGCTAATCATAAAGCTTGCACTTTTGCAGTTTGGATAGAAAAACAAATATAATGCTTTCTTCCGCACATATTCGTATCAACCCGCCAACTATCTGGTTTCACTTGGAGGTACTATAGGATCAGCAAGAACTACAAGTATTTATACAATTGCTCTGTTATCATTTATAGACGTCAATTTGTATATATTGTAAAATCAAAGTTGATTCTTTTGAACTTAACTAGGATTTTATATTATGTTACTTGCTCAATCTGTATGATGGATAGTTACCCCAAAATTCTTGTCCATCCGGTTGTCTAAACGAAACGGTCGGGTCAGCTTATATTGGTTTTGGTTTGGATCCGATTTTTGTGCACCTTTACTTATAAACTCGTGAGGTGCAAAGGTTATAAAAATACGTTAAAATACGAATCTTGGAGTTGCATTTTTTTTTACATCAAATAAGTAACGATACTGTGTGGTTGTGGATAACTTAACAGACAAAAGTAACATTAAACAATCCAGATAAATCTTAAAGTAGTGTTTAAAAATATTTGGGATATCGTCACCTGGCTCACCTTAAATAAATAAGGTCATGCCACTAAGATCAGGCATATGAGACGTATTAGCATGCCACCTACCTTAGGAGTAGAATCATATAGGTTCGGACGATATGAGACCTATTAACACAGCGACTTTATGAATAAGAACATATTATTAATTTCTAACCATACGAGGTATAAACGACGTAGGATTACATGATTTCACCTCAGGGTAACTTAACTTAGACAATGCCAAAAGACTACACACAACCTAACCTTTAGTATCTGAAGCCCAACATCAAACATAACCTGAAGAATGTGATACCACCTTATTTTGAACGACATTAAGATATACGAGAGGTCCAATTGCTGGTTACTTCACATCGGAAAAAACGACAATATGTGCCAGGAAAGGTAACAGAAAACAGCAACACTAATTAGTCATTTTAACTTTAAGACAAATACTTAGTCTATACAAAAGTTTGTGTTTGTGATAAGCAGCGAAATGTAATAAAAAAATAAAGGGTAAAGAAAAATGGGAGGGAAATTAAAATTCACATTGTTCATACTCTTACGTTTATATCTTACGTTTACGGCAGATATGGTCTATTATATATACAAATCGATATATACCATCTAACTAATTTCAGCTAAGCTAATCAAAACAGTATCGATTTTTTTTCACAATAGTATGTTTATATTAATATAGAAGCTATTCCTATCAAATACGGTTTATAATCGTCGTAACTGAATTTGAACAAACTCTGCAGACAGTTCAAGCTCATGTTGGAAGAAATAAACTGTTCAAGCTCATGCCGGAAGAAATGGGGAAGTCTGAACTTAGACACCAACGAATGAAACAAAGATTCAAGAAATATCTTAGTAAAAACATCAGCAAATTGTAACTTCGAGTACACATGAATATGCAAAATAAAACCAGTTCCTCACAATGTGATAGTCAGGTTCAAGTGCTTTGTCCTCTCATAAAAAGCTACATCGGAAGTGATAGGTATTGCAACCATGTTGTTATAATGAAGTATGATAGAAAGATATAGGAAATAACCATGTCTTTCAGCGTGTAAGAAAGCAACTAAATCTCATAAACAGTAGCAGCTATGGCCCTATACTTAGCCTCTGCAGAACTTTATTGACTATGGTTTGTTTTTTAGTCCTTAAAGAGACCAGACAAGAGCCTAAGAGGATGCAATATTCAGCAACTCATTTCCTGGTGTTTATATAGCCTCCCAATCAGCATCGGTGTAAGCATGATGAACCACAAAATATTAATTGTCATACAAAATGCCTTTAAATGAACAACCTTTCAAGTAAGGGTATGTCTAAATTGGGGCCCAATTGGCTAACCAGCCCCAATTTTAAGCATACCCATAAAAAATATAAGTAGCCCCAAACAAATACCAAAAAAACCCTTCGTTTTTTTACTAAGTCAAAACCCTAAACACTAAGCATTCCCACTTCTAAAACAGCCCCAACCCAAAATCAACCCCAAAACCCTAAAACCTCTCAAAACTCCAAAGTTCTACAATCAGCCCCAAAATCAAATCCGAAGATCTCTACACATCAACAACAACTCAAGAACTACAATGGGCAAACGAAAAGAGTAAGTTTTTACTCTTAAATGAACTTTCTTTCTATATTTGGTTTAGGTTAGGTTTTTTAATTTTGATGCTAGGTTTGTGGCTGATTTAGTGTTATATGTTGTTTATAGTTGTCTAATAATGCTAGGGTATGCTAGATTAGGTTGCTTGTGGCTGATTTAGGTAGGTTTTCGAGGTATTGGGTTGTCTTCAACCTTTTTTTTTGCAGGTTTTCGTGTTCCCCCGCCGGGGTGTAAGGCATTCACCCGGCGGGGACCAAGAACAAACCTGGGAAAACCCAGGTCTGTTCTTGGTCCCCGCCGGGTGAAGCGGGGTTCACCCGGCGGGTGAAAATTAAACCATTTAATTTATTTTTTCACCCGCCGGGTGAAAAATAGTCACCCGGCGGGTGAAAACTAAAATATTAAATAGTTTCATTTTCACCCGCCGGGTGAAAATTCCTAACCCGGCGGTGGAGACCTGTTGCTACCCTCTTTCTGCATTTATTTTTTTGTATTTTTTATAAATTTTTCTAACTTCTTTCTCTAATGTTTTGCAGCCAACACGAAGCACCTCGCCTAACGAAGGAGAAGGCGGCCAAGGCGGCAAAAAAAGGTGAAGGCAGTAGCCGACGGGCGGTGGTCGCCGCTAGGCCGGAACATGGGGATCGGACAGAGCGTGTTCGCCCCCACCGCGAGGTGCGCGAGGAGCGCGAGGATCCGACCGAGCGATCTTTGCGGCATCGGAAATTCGATGCCACCAGGGATGCCCCCCGTCGACGATCTTCTCCTCCACGAGAGGTGCTCCCCATCCGCCGGCGTGCCCTAGTGGACGAGGAGGAGGAGGATACGGAGCAGGAGGAAGCGGAGGTCCCGTTGCCACCACCTCGAAGAGAGGTCCGTCCCGAAGGGCCTCCAACCGATGCGGAGGGATGGAAAAATCTTTTCCTATCCCAAAATAGTGTGCTTCTCTTCCCCGAGTATGCGCAGCACGAGGCGTATTACGCCTTCAAAAACGATGTAAGTTAATTAATTTATTATTTTTTTGTTTACTTGAATTCATTTTTTAACATTGTAATTATTTTTGAATTTTTTTACAGGCGCGCTCGGGCATTACGGTGCAGTCGAAGTATGGTTTGCTTGGTCAGTGGGACCTTAGCAAACAAGTGGGGGTTAGGGCGTACCTGGAGGAGACCCCATTTTGGCCCTTGATGCGGCATTTACCGAGGTTCAACAACCACATCCAGTTGGCGGAGGTCTTCGGTGAGAGGTGGCACCAGGAGACAAACACGTTCCAGTTCTCCTTTGGGGAGATGACGATGACACTGGACGACGTGTATGTCATTACGGGCCTCCCGGTTGAGGGGAGAATCATTGACCTCTTCCGGCCTGATCCGATAGAGGCGACGTATGCACGGTATGGGGAGCTGTTGGGAGTTTCGGCTGCTGATGTGCAGCAGGAAATGGAGGCTCATGACGGGAGCGGATTCGGCCTCCGATGGCTTAGGACCACATTCTCGGGGGAAGCGTACTTAGATTCGAACACCGCCTGCACTCCGGAGATGAAGAAGGCAGCAGCTCGGGCATATATCCTGTTCTTCCTCGGGTGTACGATCTTCACCAACACGAGTCAGAAGAACATCCAGTGCGATTTCCTTCTAGCCCTCGAGGATTTAGAGTTGGTTGGTGAGTACGCATGTGGGACTTGTGCGTTGGTGTGGCTGTACAAGAGTTTGGGAGGCATCTCGAAGCACTCCTTGAAGACCTTGGTCGGCTTCTCGGCCTTGTTCGAGTGTTGGGTCTATGACCACTTCCCCGTCTTCCGCGCGCCAGTGAACAGTGGTTATAGCCCGACAGATCCGAAGATGCTTGCGTGGTTGCCGAAAAAGATCCCGGTATCATTAGCTCGGGGGAAGCCGTACTACCGTGAGATCCTTGCGGCGCAAGGAGAAAAGGATGTAAGTTCTCTTTTTTACGTTTATTTAAATAAATCTACTTTATATAAAATGTTGGACGTTGAAATAATTTTATTTGTAGGTTATTTTCCGACCTTACGAGGATGTCCGTGAGGTATGGCCGGAGCAGGCAATAGGGTTGTACCGAAACCCTATTCGCCTAATGATGGTGAGCGAGGCATATCACCCCGACCGAGTGATGCGCCAGTTCGGTTGGATCCAAGAAAAGTCGCTCGACCCCCTCGTTGCTAGAACCGGTCTTGGTAGAGGAGACCATCTTCGGTATCCGGTTCAGGTTAGGCATTGGACATAGTGGAGGGAGCACCTATACGTGATCGATAGGTATTCGAGGCCTTTGGAAGGGAGTACTCACACCTCGTCCCCCCAGTACAAGGCGTACGTGAAGAAGTATGGGTGGTTTAATATCACACCTCGGGTTCTTACGGAGACGTCGGCGGTCGATGTGGTGAATACGATTAATCGTATTCGGCCGTTAGACGACTCGAATGACGAGATAGTGGCTTTTGGGAGGAAGGTTATGGAGCTTACCGCACCGTGGCTTCTTATTATTATGGTTGGATTTTTATTATGCTTGTTGTTCTAGTTTTGAACATTACGTTACGTTCAACTTGTTGACATTTGGGTTAGTTTGTTACTTTAAAAACTTTGTTGTATTTTAGTTTGAAGTTATGAATACATTGTGTTTGTTTAATTATAGTTCGTTATTGTCGTTCACTTTACGTTATCTAATTCAATCAATATATTCATCCACGTTGTAGGCTTAAACAAACAAAAGATGGTAAAGTTTTAACCATTACAAGCTAAAAAAAACTTGGTAGTTTTTTTTTAAAAATCAAACCGTCCCCGCCGGTTCAACAATTTTCACCCGCCGGGTGACTACTTCCCCGGCGGGTGAAAATTACTCCGCCGGCGGGGGTGAATATTCAACCGGCGGGTGGAGACACTAACCCCGCCGGTTGAGAGCGAGTGGAAATTCGTAAATTTCCACTCTCTCCCCCGCCGGTTGATAAATATTCAACCGCCGGGGAAGTAGTCACCCGGCGGGTGAATATTGGTCACCCGGCGGGGATGGGGACCCATACCCATCCTCAACTAACATTGAGGATGAGCCACTCGCCCGCCGGGGACATTTCCTCCCCGACGGGGATGTTGTCACCCGGCGGGGTGACAATTCCACCCCGGCGGGGTAAGTATATTTTTTTAAAAAAATTTATAAGATTTATATGGATTGGTGAACCGGCTGTTGACTAGTCATGGACCGGCGGGGACCTAATACAATTATTGCCCCCGCCCAAAAATATTTCGCGCCATATGACTCTCCCGCCAAATGAAACTCCCGCCAACGATATACTTCCATTATAAATACACAAGTGTTAACGAGCAACATGACATCCATCAAACACTTAGAAACAAATGGAGTTTACCGCTAATGAAGACTACTACATGCTTGTAGCAGTCAAGGATGCCCGAGCTGAGTTGGGTGAAGATAGGAGTGATGCATTTTTTGAAAGGGTTTTGTGTCATATGTATTACAACTACGACTATTTAGAAACTGCAGGTGTCGTTGTGCGCAGCCGTGACGAAATCAAGGCACGTTACCTCTTTGTGCAGCCTCTCACGAAGTTGTTGTTCATGCCGCGAAGAATTAAAGAGGAGGCGGTAAAGGTCTGGGACATGACCGTCTGCGACTATATCACTAGGGATATGGTAGCATATGTGGAGGATATGGTTATGTCAAGGGAGGATGGCGACGATGTTTTAAACAGCTTGCGTTACGACTACTAATAGCGCAATGTGTCGTATTCGAACGTGTTATTACAATTTATGTTGCCTAATGTTGTTGTAACATGTTATGTTTTTATTATATGTGTTATGTGTTATGTTGTTTATGTAATGCTAAGTTGTTTATGTTATGTTTAGTTATTATGTTTGAGTTGATATTCGAACTCGTTCCAGAGACACGTTATTTTAGGGTTTATCTTGTTGTGTGGGCAGGAAATTTATTTTATAGATATTAAACTCCCGCCAAATACTTTGCCACATAAACTCCCGCAAAAAAATGTCCCGCCAAAAAATGTCCCGCCAACAAATAATAAGCGGGGTAAACAAGAGCATTTCCCGCCCACTATTTGTATGATTGCGCCACCTATGAACTCTATAAATACTGTAACCCTTCGATGAAACTAAACACTTAAGTTAAAACAATGGATGATTCCGGCTGGAATGTGTACGAAGATGCAAGCCTACTATGCGCATTCGACTACGTCAAAACTACGATGCAAGAGGAGTTTTCTGGTTTCGTCGATGCGGTTCTGTGCAGAATGTTCTTCAACCACGGTAGGGAGGCATCGTGTGCAGGATGTTTAATGCCCCGACCACGTGCACGCGAAGAAGTCGCCGATAGGTTAGCTTATCTTAAAACAGTGACTTTCAATATCGAGTCACTTCCTTGGGAAGACCGAACCAAATTCCGAAGGGTATTCGACATGGGATTGCAGACTACTATTACGCAGGAGATGGTGTCGGAAGCGATAGAGCGGGTCGAGAACGAAATACCCGATGCAATAGCCAGCGCCGTTCGAACGTACTCATCTCCCGAGGAAAGTAGTGACTCTGATGGATTCGGGATGAACTATCCGACCCCGTAAAACCAAACGTGCAATGCTAACCCGGAGTTAGCTTATCTATCATTTGGTTTTCGTTATGTGCTTATGTATTTCTAATTATGCAATGCTTTAAATTAAAGTGTAATGTTTTAATGCAATGTTTTCAATGTTGTAATGCAATCATCATATTAAGAATGGAAACGTGCTATTGTTTTCAACATAAAAAACATCCAAACATATAAACCATAAAAGTATAAAACCATCCAGGGTTTACATTCGTTACAATCGTCTAGTCATCAAGCAAAAGAGGATAAATTGGTTACTTCGGGGTAATTATTTTTAAGCTCTTCGTATTTCTTGCAACGAGATGCAATCGGCAATGCCCAACCTTCAGCTTCTGGTGAACGCAACTTTAGGCAACAAGGATGTATCCTAGCACATGGGGCCTCCGCCTTAATCCCAAGCTACAAAACGAAAACACGATAAAATAAATTTCTTGAAATTAAAATTACCATTGACGTACCCCTTGTATGAATACTTACGTTCACGAAATGGTTGGTGTTGACCCAACCCAATCCGATTTCCAACCGGTTTGGCATCGGAGGAGGTGCACCTCTTAGCGGAAGAAAAGTGAAGCCGACATCCATATTTCGGAATACCCCAACAAAATGGAGTATGCAGTTAAACGCAGATGCGATTGCCACTCCCATCTCGGGCATGGACATCCAATGGTCCTTAGTTCCCACATCGCTTGAACATTTCACACGCTCCGCAACATCAATCAAATCCTCCATGCTAGTAAAAATCTTTACGTAGACCGATGCGTAATCCATAAGCTCGTTGTAAAGGGCATCCCTTATCAACCTCCACCCATCTTGTTGCCCGTTCAAGGCGTACGCTATCGAGCGGTACCCGCAATGCCCATCGGATTTAACATCGGTAATGGACTCTACGAAAGGCGTAAAATAGCTCGGGAATTGGTTCATGTATCCTTTGGGGTCCACAAAACTTGCCTTCACCGGCATCGTAGAGCTTGACCTACAACCCACCGTTCCACTACTAAGCGTTGTACCACTTGCTTGCGTTCGAATAGCGCTACCTTTCGTACGAGCGGGGGTGGTCGACGAACCACGTTTAGGCTCCTTTTTTTCCCTTTCCTCGAGGTTTCGGTTGGAAGTTTGAAGTCTCCAAGCAAGGATGGCGTACTATCATTTTCTTCCTTAAGTACATGTTCGTGCCAACTTTTGTCGCGTTTAGTGGATTTATCATCGGCGGCAATAGATAACTTACGTTTGTTAGATGGACGACCGCGCGCTTTTTGCTTAACCAACGGCTCCAAAATGTTAGTTATTTCGGGATGGACGACGGCAAACCATTGTTTATAAATGTGCTCTATCCGTGCTTCGTCATTGGACGCCATGACATCGGATACTAGCTTGTCAAGCTTTGCTTTAAGTTGCTCATTTGTCGAGAGGTTGGTACGAACTAGGATGTCTAACCTCTTCCAATGTTCGTGAAACAACTCAAGCGGCACCTCTATCCCTTTCGCAACAAACTCATAGAATTCGTGGGCGCAAGGCATGCCGTGCGTAGTTCGTATGGCACAACCGCAAGGCATATCCGGTGCGATTGTCATGTTCCGGGCACATTCGACTTCGTCGGCCAAAATTCCCATTGCATGGTGGGAGATGTTGTTTTTTACTTGACCGTACACAATGTTTGTGAATTTATGTAGGGCCAACAACCGGCCCCTTTCGAAGGAAGCCTTGATGTCCCCGTGTTGCAATTCAATCAAAGTATGCAACTTCAACCAAAAAGATTCAAAGTTACCTTTGCTCGTACCGATGAAACGCTTGAGACTCGAATGAGCGCTCTCCACGCGGTTTGTGGTTTGGTTACCAAAATGCATCCACTTGTTAGTTCTCCACGTGACAAACTTTTCACCGTACGGCCCCACCCAACTTTCGGTATACTCAATCGCTTTCGGATAGTCTTTGAAATCGCGGTGCAATTCCGACCGGTAGTTCTCGTACGCTAACTCCGTTTCCGCCAACATAATTCCGTTCCACACTTTCAAAAAGGCATCGGACACTACCTTCTCCTTTATGATCGTTTTTGTTTTTCCTAGGACGTTCATGTTGATGTGCCATCGACACAACATGTGCGTCGCATTGGGGAACACTTCCTCCACCGCATTCACAAGCGCCAAATCTCTATCCGTCAAAACAATGGATGGTAATTCGATGGAGTGAGTTACCATCAACGAATGTAAGCATCCTAACACCCACTTGTAGGCCTCGATTTTTTCACTCGACATAAAAGCAAATCCAATGTAGAATTTTTTCCCCGTACAAGTCGCACCCACGACCTCGTACAACGGCATCCCGTATTTGATCACCTTGTACGTGTTATCCATTATAATGACGTTCGGAAATGTCCGTAACAAATCCAAACTAACCGGGTGCGCAAAAAAAAGCTCGCCTATGATATCGCTTCCGTCTTCGGACTTTCTATGGAATTTATAGTAGTTTAGTCGCTTTAGTTCACCCAACAAGTATTGGAATTGCGACCGACCACCTTTCTCGAGCTTCCGGTGTTTTAGTATTGCGTTGTACACGGTGCGGATTGTAGAAGAATTCTTAGGGTTCAATTTCTTCACTCCACCAAGAATATCACGAGGACGGGATCCCATTTTATTCGAACTAACCACAAAATCCATCTCTTTTTTTTTGAAACCGTCCCACGTAGGAATGACCTTCTTTGTAGGATGCAGTATCGTGATTGTGAACGCCGCACACAACCTCTATTCCCCACAAATCATCACCCATCTTCTTTCCTTTAAGGGCGAACGGGCATCCGCATTTTTTCGTTCCGGTAGACTTCCTCTTTAGATCCTTGGGGTCTACGAGTTTTGTGTAAACACCGGATCTTTCGCACACAAACTCTACTCTCGGAGTTTTGCGATCGTGTCTATCGCATCGGCGTAAAATAATCACAAACCCGTTATCCGATGCGGTTTCCTTAACCCATTCAATAAGGTCTGCCCGGGAGTAGTACTGTCCTTTGGTGTTGAACAGCTCGCTATAATCGACGGAGCAAGGCACCGGTATTTCCTCCTCCTCCCCCTTCGCCATGCACGAACTAGTCAAATAATCCTTTGACTCATCACCCTATGCGTGTTAAAAAAGAAGCATCAAATACGAGCGTGGATAAAAAAAGCCAAAACCCAACGGACGAACAAAACCCCACCACCGCCGGTTTGTAAAGGTCTCACCCGCCGGGGACATTGTCAACCGGCGGTTGAAAATTCCCCCACCGGCGGGGATGTAGTCAACCGGCGGTTGACAATTCCCCACCCGCCGGGGGTCAGGTTCTACATCAAACTCCATTGGAGTTTGGAGACAGCTCCAGACCCTGCCGGTTGAGGTTGTCAGCCCCGGCGGTATAGGTAGCCAACCCCGCCGGTTGAAGTTTCCAAACCCGGCGGGGATAATCCTTCACTTTAACATTGGATTAAGTCCAAATTATAACGAGTTGCCCCGCCGGTGTGCAAG
The DNA here is from genome assembly GCA_036936605.1 of Limnanthes douglasii subsp. nivea. Taxonomy (NCBI): domain Eukaryota; kingdom Viridiplantae; phylum Streptophyta; class Magnoliopsida; order Brassicales; family Limnanthaceae; genus Limnanthes; species Limnanthes douglasii. The sequence goes on from JAUPFV010000003.1 coordinate 176,405,243, forward strand.
GCTACAACCCCGCCGGGTATGGCTGTCTCACCCGGCGGGTGGACATGGCGTTCCCCGGCGGGGGGACATGGCGTTCCCCGGCGGTTGGGGACGGCCTCACCCGGCGGGGAACCTTCATCTTCTACAAATGAGAGTTCTTCATCCCCGGCGGGTTGGAGGGTCAAAACCGGCGGGGGAGTTCGGGTTCTAACTTTCTAAATGTGGAAGGTCTACCAAAATAGAAACTTTTACAAAAAAATTGGTTAGAAAACTACCATATTTGGAGTCCCATGCTCCTCAGCAAGCTTCTCAAATCCAGAGTCCATCCTTCGATTATTCCGAATTTATAAAAAAAAGTGATGATTTTTTTGAGCTTCAAGTGTTTATTTGTGAGTTTTTGAAGTTTTTGAAATTTTAGGAGTTTTTGAATTTTTTGGAGTTTTTGAAGTTTTTGAAATTTTAGGAGTTTTTGAATTTTTTGGAGTTTTTGAAATTTTTGTTAAAGCTAGAGTATAAGAGGGTTGTTTGGAGGAGAAATTTTGTGTTCTTCAAGAATTGGCTAACCATACCCACATTCCACTACAAGACAAAAATAAAGATTCTTGGTCAAAGGGCAAAATAGTCTTTGACTATTGAATTAAAAAGATTCTCTAAATTTTGGGAATGCTTAACATTTTTTGGGTCCTAATTTAGCCTAACCCTTCAAGTAATTATGAATGAGAAGTGTAACATTCCAGTGTGATGAGTAAAAGAATAACAAAAGGGAGAATCTTGGATCTAGTGTTTGATGTGACTAGAGTAAGAAAGGTAAAAAGAGAAAGTTGAAAGAGAAAGTATTAAAGAATGTCCACCTACCGAGGAATAAAGGGGCTCCCTTATATAGTGAGAGAAGTGGTCCCCATTTATGTCCCAAATAATCCTTGTATTTTTACTTGTTAGTCCCTTACATTTAACCTTCTTAGCATGTTGTCCTCCAATTAATAATAAATACACTAATTGGTTTATTATATTTTACAATTAATATTTTTTTCGATGGACCCGACATATTATTTCCTTATCAATAGCCCCCTAGTCTTTAATAGCTTCGGGAATAAAGACTCACGAGTAAGCGAGAAAAAAATACTGTCGAAAATTACCTCGGACTCATGTCTTCAAGGGCGTCTCGACTAAATGCCTCAGGATCATGCCTCCTAGGGCTTCAGAAAGGATTGCCTCGCGGTTATGACCGACCTATTAAAAAAATAACGAGACCGATCCGTTTCTTGTGTCTTAACACCTTGGGGAGGATTAATCTTCTCCCCAACGGCCCGACCTAGAGTGATGAGCTTATTGGGCTCTAGCTGGTAGATCTGTCTTGGGCTTAACCGGGTCGCTAGGCCCGCCCGAGAAGTTATCTGCTTTTGTTCTTCGCATTAGTGGACACGTGAAGCTCGCTTGAGGAACACGTAAATTCTGATGCTGACGCACGCCTATGAGGCTAGCTTGATGATTACCTATTTCTTGCATAGCTGGTTTCGACTTACACATGTCGTTCTTTCATTCGAAGCGTGTTCGATTGCACACCTCTCTAGGAGACTCTTCAACTTCCCGCAGATTTTTTTCGTTTAGACTTCCCCAAGCGCAAAGCGGTTAAGGCACCAAATTGCCTATAAATACTTATTCTCTTATCACAACTTGCTCCCTCAGGTAAATCCTAGGAATATAGAGTCCCCCTTAGTTATTTTAGAGAGATAAACTAGTGTTTATGAAAAAGAAAAAATTGCAGCATACTCAGAAGCCTAAAGAGAAACCGAAGCCCGTGTTTGGATTTATCGACTTGACTAGCATTAGCGACCGATCCAAAGAATATCGAGCCGCATGATTGATTTGGGATTCCAGCAAAAAACCCTTCACGCCCGTTCCTCTTCCCCACGATCCTGTCTAGTCAACGTCCGTGCCCGCGGAATCGTTCATTGCACTAGAGCCAGTTGTCGCTCCAAACCCCGCAGCGATCCTCATTCCTTCTAGCAGCTCTTCCCCGAATTCCACCGTCAATCTCTCTGATCAAACGAAGCTCTTACCGATAATAAGTAACTAGTAACTCAGTCTCTCATCTTTTTCCCGAACACATCGGCAAATCCAAATTCCTCACGATGGGTGACTCCAGCGCATCTTCCTCGTCAGTGGGTGGCATCTCACCCGAACTGGTGCAATTAACCCCCACCATTGTCGGGGTTCGGACCGGTATTAATACCACTGCTACTCCTTTGAGTGTTGCTCGAAGAGATACCGAGCGTCAGAAGCTGGAAATAGAACGTGCACAAAGGTTGTGGGAAAATGTATCAAAACATCACTGCACCGCTAGAAGTTCTAGCTTCGTAAAACCTTCCTCCCACAAAAACACAAAAGTAGCTGGTTCCCAAATTCCAGAGGAAGCTGAGCCTAAAGGCACCGAGGGTGCACAGACTACCGCTGACAATGAGCCCAAGGCGACCAACTTATCGGGTTCGGAGGATGGTCCCGCATAGGGAAACAAAGCTGATAAGGGTGTTGTCGCTGCGGGCGAGGGTGCTTCTGTTCCACCTGAGGAGCATCTTCCTCCGAAGGTAAACACTGTGATGACAACCACCTACCACCGATCTCTATGTAGGGATAGTTTCATCGCTCTATTTGAGGGCAAGTATATGTATTTCACTGCTACCGAGTAGTCCGAGCTTCTGATCCAGTGGGGAATCCCGGAATGTGTAAAAGTACGATTTCCCGTTCCTTGGGAAACGCCACTACATGTCAAATCTCGGGAGATTGTCGTCTTTACTGAGCTCTTCCATTGGGGTCTCAGAGATCCTCTAGATCTTGAGATCGCTAGATATTTTGAGGTTCTCGGTATCTGCCCATCCCAGCTGACCCCCAACGCGTGGTACACGCTTATGTATTGTATCATGGCTTTTCGGTTGCTAAGCGTGTTATGCTGATGGAGGAGTACGTTGCTATGTCCGGGATTTCCAAGTCGCCATGACTAACTTTCTTCTACTCCTCTTTGGAGAATACTTGGAAGATTGTGAATGACTTTCTTGAGGACAACAAGTCGTGGAAGCATTGGTTCGTCTTCATTAGTGGCTGCTGAGAAAATAGTTGTCCCTATACCAAAGACAACCCTGAGGCGGTTGCTGCGGACGTGGGTTCCTGATGGTAATAATTTTTTTAATGACCGATCTTTTGTTTAGTTTCCAAGGAGTATATCCAGGGGTTGAAGAAGGAGTATTTTGAATCTGCCTAAATAACCTTCCAAATTTTGAAGGACTTCGCCCGGAAGAATTGGGGTCGGGCATTCTATCGATGCTTTAAGAACACAAACCTTATAATGAGCAACCTTTGGAGCTGTTCTAACGAACCATTCACTCTGGAACAGCTGCGCCAGCGACCTAGTTTGGCGGATTTGGTTGCCAGAACTGATGCGCCCGACGCACATCTGTTTCTCCCAAAGCGTAACAAAGCACCTAGCAAACGATCAAAATATGATGAAGGTGCAGAGCAGGAAAATATAGAAAATGTTGAGGTTGACGTTGCTGGAAAAGAGCCAGCGGTTGCTGTCAAGGGTGAGGAGGTCAATTTCCCCAAGGAGATGAAGAAGAAACGAAAGAAATCCGCAGTCGACGGCAACGAGGCCAAAAACCGAAACGTGTGAAGAAGAAGACAGAGGTTGGAGTTGCCGACAATGTTCCGATGCTTGTGGAGAATGCGACTATTCCGACGTTTTCTGAGCAATATGAGGAAAAAGCTAAAGGTGGGGATCTTGTTGCTTCCGTAGCTGTGTCGGCAGAGAATGCCATAGTCGTCGTGATTCCTGATGACGATGAGGTCGGGGAACTTTCACCAGGGGAGAAGAAGGTCGGCCCTTCTGAAGCAAGAAAAGCTGATGGAGCCTCGTCAAGTGGCACAAAACTGCACGTACTGTCGGTTCCTGGGAGCCCGCACACCTTTGCCTTACGAGCCAATGATGTGCTTTCCTTGTTATTGTACATCATGATTGTACTGCTGGCTATGAAAGAGAGGCGGACGAGGGAGCTGAGCCAAAAATTGACCGACGTTAGGGAGAAAATAGTCGAGCTGGAAAACGCTTTTAAAGGGAGAGACACGGGAAAAATTCTCCTGGAGGATGGAGCTAAAAAGGCGGAGGAGAGAGCGTCGAAAGCTAAGGAAGCTCTGGCTGTGCTTTAAGGAAAGAACGAATCTCTGAGCACCTCTCTTTCACAGATGAAAAAAGACCGTGACGACCAAGCTCGGTGGCGTCAAGGTTCCAGAACCGCTTTTTCGTCACTCTGTGGCGAAGAAGACAAGATAAATCGCTGACCTCCGATCTGCAAATGAATTTTTTGCTGTGAAGTGTAAAAAGTGGATGGAGAAAGAAGCCGCCGATGCCAAAGCTACTTATGTTTTAAGCCTGCATAACTGATTCCCCAACCTCTCGCTTGGCTCAAAGTGGCTGGATGTTCCCGAGGGAGATCGCCCGGCCGGGGTAATCTGCGAAGATGAAGATGAATCGGATGCCTCATAGACGATCATGACAATGAAGATGTTTAAATTCTTTTGCCTTTTTAATGTGTTTATTATCCGTTTTCCCGAGCTCTGATGTTTTTTTTGCAATAGCTCTGTTTTGTAGCCGGTTGGGAGAATAAATCTTTTGTTTATTTTGTAATCGTTCTGTCCCTAGACGGCTTTCATTAAGTTTTTCATGTTACGTTGGGGAGGAGTGTCCTTGTCAAACCTATTAGGCTTTGTAGATCAAAATTTTGCTTAAAAGTTTCCTTTTAAGTTCGGGAAAAATCGTGGATCAGTTAAAAACTAAAAAACTAATTAAGGTTCTGTAGATCAATGTTTTGATTGAAAATTTCCTTTTAGGGTCGGGAAACATCGTGGATCAGTTAACAATTGAAAAACCAATTAAGGTTCTGTAGATCAATATTCGACTGAAAATTTCCCTTTAGGGTCGGGAAAAATCGTGGATCAGTTAAAAACTGAAAAACTAATTAAGGTTCTGTAGATCAATATTCCATTGAAAATTTCCCTTTAGGGTCGGGAAAAATCGTGGATCAGTTAAAAACTGAAAAACCAATTAAGGTTCTGTAGATCAATATTCAATTGAAAATTTCCCTTTAGGGTCGGGAAAAATCGTGGATGAGTTAAAAACTGAAAACCAATTAAGGTTCTATGCATTAAAAACCAGTTAAAATCGTCAAACGTTGCGTCTACCAGCTCGTCAGCTGATAGACTTTCCCTTAACACTATCATCCAAATTTTTTAAGGCAAAAATAGTAGATTAAAAAGATCGGTTGCCATAGATACCTCATTAAAACCTCCTCGCGCCACCAAGGTAGGAAAGAGTGCGTCCCCGACCAAGAGTTTTTACATAAGTCAGAATAATTACAAGGAAATTAAAAGAAATTAATCCAAATAAATCTTCAAATGTTCAATATTCCAAGGGAGCCTTAGCAAACACCCGTGCTTGTCTTATAATCGATACGTCCCACTCTTGATTTTTTTCACTACCTTATAAGGGCCCTCCCAATTTGGAGCAAGTTTGTCGAGGATTTTGTCATTAGTGTGCAGGAAAACTCTTCTCAAAACTTTGTCTCCGACTTTGAACTTTCATCAGCGCACTTTCGACGCATACCGACTCCTCATTAGGGTCTAATAATGTAGAGCTCGGCTCCGCTTTTCCTCTACTAAATCAAGAGCCAATCGCCTATCATCCCTGTTTTTGTTTTCATCATAGCTCCCGACTCTGAAGGATGGGAAAATCGATTCTGTAGGGGTTATAGCATCCATCACATAGAACTAAGGCATAGGGTCATTCTTGAGTCGTCGTTCGGGGAGTGGTGCGATAGGCCCAAAGAACTTTTTGTAGATAATCTGGCCACTTTCCGGATTTTCCTTCCAAGTTTTTCTTGAGTCCGTCTATGATAGTCCGGTTTGTGACCTCAACTTGCCCGTTTTCCTGCGGATGTAAATGAGCTGAAAAACATTGCCTCATCCTATAGGTCGAACAAAAGGATTTCATCTCGTTGCTATCAAACTGTGGTCCGTTGTCCATCGTGAGTCTTTGGGGGACCCCATATCTGCAGCAGATGTTCGACCAAATGAATTTAATGATATATTTAATCTTTGTTCCCGAAAGTGGCTCGACTTCTACCCATTTAGAGAAGTAATCCACTACCACCACAATAATTTGCCTTGCGCCAGATGTCATATGTAATGGTCCTACTAGGTGGATTCCCCATCGGTCAAAAGGGAGGCCTTCCGATATTGATTCTAACAAGGCTGCGGGCATATGGATCGCGTTTGCGAACCTTTGACAAGTATCACACGGCTTTACTATGTCTTTCGCGCCGGCGGTTATCGTTGGACAATAAAAAACCGCAAGGAAACTCTCCTTTTCAACGCTTTGTAACCGTAATGGGCGCCCCCCTCACCATCATGCATTTCGGACACGATTATCTGCGACTCGTTCGTCCCAAAACATCTCAGCAGAGGCCTGCTAAAAGCTTTTTTGTACAACACATCTCCCAAGAGAACGTACCCCCATTCCTTGTTTCTCACTTTCCTAGCCGACACACTACTTTCCGGTAGCGATCCTTCTGCCCAAAAAACTTATAGTGTCACCCCTCCAGTCTGACAAGGCTACTGAAGATATCTGGCATGCGATCTCTGGTCGATTTCCAAGTTCTGTCCTTTTGATAATCGAAGGATTTTCTTGAATTATCATCCAAGGGTAATTGCTTGAGCAGGATGCTGATGCAAGGGAATCCGCGATCGTGTTTTCGGCCTTGGGGACATGTTTATACGTTACTTTGGTAAACAACGCAGCTAACACCCGCAACACCGCTAGGTAATGAACCGGATGCTCTTTCCTTACTTCTGAAGCTCCCAAGGCTTGGTTTATCAGCAGCTGAGAATCACTAATGAGGTGTATATATCTTGGCCCACACACTTGTGATAGTCTCAAACCAGCTAAAGCAGTCTCGTACTCAGCCTAATTATTGGATGTGGCGAAACCAAATCGGATTGTTTGGTGCATCATTATGTCCGTATGGGTGGTTATCTGTACGCTCGCTCCGCAACCGCTGACGTTCGATCCTCCATCAGTTCGGATAATCCATTCGTCTTGCTTATCACTCTTGGGTGATTCACCACTTCTGGTCAGCTAGAATGAAATTCGACCAGAAAATCAGCCAAGGCCTGGCCTTTAATAGCCGTTCTTGGCTCAAAATCGATATCAAAGTCTCCCAGTTCGACCGACCATTTGGACATCCGTCCCGACATGTCAGGTGTTGTAGCACATATTTAAGTGGAAACGATGTTCGAACGATAATCAAGTGAGCCTGGAAGTATGGCCGCATTTTTTCGTGCTGCGGTTACTAAGGCCAATGCCATCTTTTCTAGTTTCAAGTATCTCGTCTCCGCGTCTAACAAGATTTTGCTAACAAAATATATCGCTTTCGGGATTGCTCCTGACTCACTGACCAAAGCCGTGCTCACTGCAAAATCCGAAACCGCGACGTAGAGAAAAAGAATTTCCCGTTTCAGAGGCTTTGTTAAAATATTTGGGGATGACAAGTAATTTTTTATTCTTAAGAAAGCCTCATTACAAGCTGGCGTCCAAACGAAAGATTTAACATTTCTCATAAACTGAAAAAATAGAGCACACTTGTCAGATGAACGAGATATAAATTGGTTTAGGGCCGCTAAGCGTCCGGTTAATATCTGAACTTCCTTAATACTCCTTGGAAGGGTCATGCTTGCCAGAGCCCGCAACTGGATTGGTTCTGCTTCGATTCCTCTCTCGCTAACTAGAAAGCATAAAAACTTTCCTGACCGTACTCCAAAAGAACATTTCTCCGAGTTCAACTTAGGGTTTATATCTCTTAAACTGTCGAACGTTTCTCTCAAATCAGCAAGGTGGTCATCATCGGTCTCGCTTTTTACGAGTATGTCGTCGATATAGACTTCCATGTTCCTTCCAATCTGTTTCTCGAACGCTTTGGTCACCAGTCTCTGATAGGTTGCTCCTGCGTTTTTTAATCCGGAGGGCATAACCTTGTAACAGTATAGCCCTCGCCCAGTGATGAACGTCGTGGTTTCTTGGTCAGCCGGGTTCAGCTTTATTTGGTTATATCCCGCATACGCATCCATAAAAGAGAGTAGTTTGTTTCCCAACGTTGAAGCAACCAATTGGTCGATTCTTGGCATCGCGAAGGGATCTTTGGGGCATTCTCGGTTGAGGTTAGTGAAATCTACACACATCCTCTACTTGCCATTTTTATTTTTGAACAAAACAGGATTGGATGTCCATAGTGGGTATCATGACTCTTTGATATGACTGACGCTAAGTATTCTTTCAACTTCTCGTAATGATTTCCGCTATTTCTGGAGAGAATGTCTGACTTTTCTGTGAGATTGGTCGGACGTTTCGGTTAATAGCCAAATTGTGAATTATCAGGTCTTATGGGACCCCGGTAACGTCCTCTGAACATCAAGTAAACAAATGTAATCTCTTTTGTGGCAACAAAATTAATTTCACCATAAAATCCGGCGACAAATTAGTAGATGCCACCGCATACATCTGTTATAACCACAATCTGCCAAAAATTGCGTTATGCGAGGCTGGTGCATCTACTACCACAAACAGAATAGTGACCTCTTTGTTGAACGGCCCGCGATCGAGTTGTACAATGCCCTCGAACTTCCCTATCACCACCGCTACCAAACCTGTAAAACCCAAAATAGTTTGATCCAACCTCGTAATCACCGGGGGTTTCTTGAACTGGGAAAAAGTAGACGCGAAGATTATGTTTGCCGAAATCCCGGTGTCAACGAGTATGCGGCGGACTTCCTCTCCAGCAATGGCTGCTCCAATTACGACTGCGTCTTCATGGGGGCCGGCTATGTCCCTCATGTTTTCGTCATCAAAATACAAAATTTGCGATGGGTTTCCTCGCACATAGGGAGACGTCCGAGCCTCCAACTGAGTCTCTAGATTCACAATATGTCGTTTCCATCTCAGATGCCTCAGACGCAGTTGAAAGATCAGTCTCAGACGCCTCAGTCTCCTCAATTAATATTTGCCTCAGTCTCAGACGCCTGCTTTTTGGTGACCGCTTGTTTCATCGGTCCCGAGAGCAGCCCCAAACGGTATCCTTTCAAAGCTACATTTTCCTCGCATTGGTCAAGGTTAGTCTTCGCATCAATAAAACGTCTGGTATAATCCCTGAGGCTTTCTCCCAGCCGTTGTTTGCAGTTGACAGTTGTATCTCCATTAGCTCAGAAGCTCTTGCTTCTCACGAATTGCTGTCGGAACATCATCCAAAACATCCCGAATTTTTTTATGCAACCCTGCGGTAACCGGTTGTACCATTTGGATGCCCGATCCTTGAAGGTCTTTGAAAAAACTCGGCACAACAACTTTTCATCGTTATCAAAACTTAACATAAAGTTCTTGAAAGCCTCTAGATAGTTATCCGGATCCTTTCTGCCATCATACTTTTCTAGTTTGGATATGTCAAATCTTTTCGGGAGATGTCCCGACAATATCTCGCCTGACAATGGCGATGCTCTCCAATTCAGCCCAAAACTGAAAGTGTCGCCGCCGAGTCCCTCGGTGGGAACTCTATATAATCCTTCGTTGCTCAGGTTGATGAACTGGATGCTAACCCTGTACCTGTGCGTTTGGCTAACCGATGGCTGCCATTGGACTTGGGGCAGAAATACCCACTCTCCTCTACTTGCTGTCAGTATTTTTTCTTTTTCGTGAGAATTTGGCGTTCTTTTTTTTGTGCTGTCTTTCTTGAGCTTTAGTGAGTCAGAATTCCTTGCCCTCTGGCGTCAGGATTTGCTTTTTCTTGTGAGCTTATTTTGTCTTACCCCGCGTCGGTATTCTCTACCCGAAGAGTCGTCCGAAGAGAAATAAGTGGAACTGTCTCGATTATCTTTCGAATACCCTTTTGCCCTTCCTTCCAATTCTCGATCCGGCTAGTATTCCCGATAACCGTGACCACGACGTGCGTTATTGTTATGATCCCCCCCCCCCTCGCGAGGAGTCTTCTCTGCGGTCTTCGATCATTGGTTCTTTACCTTTCCCTTCACGGGTCCTTTTTTCGTTTAGGGCTCTCTCTCATTCTCAACGTTTAGTTTTGCAATATCCTCAATCAACTGTCTTCTTATCATGATAAGAGTCGATCGCTTGTCTCGACCAAGTGCGTAATGATCATGGTCGGGAACTCTTTTACCATCAGATAATGAAACGGCTTGGGTGGTAACTCTCCCGACCCTTTCGTCAGTCACCTCATCGTTCATTATTGAATTAAAATCGTGATTTCGAGGAAAAAGATGCCCTTCAAGTATCACGTGTTCCCATAGACGGCGCAAATGATGAGTAAAAGAATAACAAAAGGAAGGGGATCTTGGATCTAGTGTTTGATGTGACTAGAATAATGAATGTAGAGAGAGAAAATAGAAAGAGAAAGTATTAAAGAATGTCCACCTACCAGAAATAAATTGGCTCCCTTATATAGTGGGAGAAGTGGTCCCCATTTATGTCCCAAATAGTCGTTGTATTTTTACTTGTTAGTCCCTTACATTTAACTTTACATTTAACCTTTTTAGCATGTTGTCCTCTAATTAATAATAAATACAATAATGCGTTTATTACATTTATTCCATTTTACAATTAATATTTTTGCCGATGGACCCGACGAATTATTTCCTTATTACAGTGAACTTATCTACGGGCATGAACATATTGACTGAGCTGCTGAACTGCATAATTAATATGAGGTCGAGTAAAACTAAGGTAGAAAATCTTTCATTTCAACTTTATGTAACTAATATCATCAGACAGTAAATGATGCTCAACACTAGCTAAAACAAAGCCAGTAACATGAGAGTGCTTGCAAGCATACAACATAACAACCATGCATCATTGATCATCTTCAAATGTACTTTATTTGAAGTAGATAGATACCAGAAACATGCTTAATTACTTCAATCCCCAAGAAGAATTTTGTCATTTCCAAATCCTTGATAGTGAAGACACTTTCCAAAAATGCTTAACACGGGCTATTGTCTCCAATGAGTTGCTAGTAATGAGGATATCATCAACATAGACTAAAAACTAGGGATAAAAACGAGACGGATCATGGACGGATTTTATATACTCGATACCCTCCCCGTCGTATAAAAATGATACCTGAACCCGCCCCGAACCCCGGCGAATACTTTTTTTCTATATCAAATTCGAATCCACGGTTTTGGGTCACCGACACAGGTATCCGCAAACTACATGCAGATGAAAACCACGGTAAATACTCGAACCAAACCGAACCCTAACATAAATTGAATCCAAAAATAAATTCAAAAATCTTACAATAAATTGAACAAAACAACATAAGTATCTCATTAAATTGAATCAAGATAACCCATAATAACATAATATAAAACAAAAAAACAATATAAAATAAATCAATAATAAAATTACAAATCCATTAATTCTTTAAAATTAATTCAAATGTGTCTTCCTTAATAATTGTTTCCAACTTCTAGGTTTCAGCGATCATCCACCTATTGCAAAAATTTAAATTATTCATGTTGAATAATAAGTTTAATTAAATAATTATTAAAAAAGTAGAATATTTTATATTCATCAAACATAATAAATATATTACTTACCATGACAACCGAACGGTCCAAACCATCATCAACATCATCAAAGATGGTTGAATACCCATCTGAATGCATAATCGAACCATCTAATAAAAAAGAAAATAAAGTATGATTTATGAAAAATATACAACTATAATATAATTAAATAAAGATAATATATTACCGCTCTCTTTCATTTCTAATACTCATAACCAACTTTGTGCACACATCAATGCTTCTATTTTTTTTCTTCCATAAAGTCTATTTCGATGTGGACTCACTAAACGACCATTAGTGCTAAAAACTGACTCCCACACTACCGTAGATACGAGAATCGTTAAAATATCTTTTGCAATTACTTGCAAATTTGAATACTTTGATTCATTTGACTTCCACTTACCAAGAATATCACAATCAAGTATTTTTGGTAAAACATTTTCGTCCAAATAAAGATCTAACTCAGATTTACTTGGCGTAAATTTTCTTTTATTTCTTTGACACACAAAACATCATAATATGATAATGGATCAAAAGCGGAACCACCAAAGTTTTCGATACATGAATCATAATTGAGATCATAAGAATTATTTTTATTCCTACGCTAGTATTCTCTAAGAAAATTATATAAATATTTCTTGATTTTACCTATTTCATCCGAAGCACTAGACTCATAAACGATAGGAAATGAAAACCCTAACAAAGTTAACTTATATTATGGATATAAAACAGCCGCAACCCGCAAAATTCTATGAATAATATCCTAATATTGTCAAAATTTTCTATCATTTTTATGTCATTTCTTTAACTACTATATTGGAAAAATTTAGACCAGTCACACAGTGCATTTTTCATCCCTTATACTTTACCAAAAATGAGTTTGTTGTTGGAAATTTGAGACCAGTAAATATTTTTGTCACATTGTAAACCAATTTAAACTTTGAGCACACTTCGTGCACAAACTCCCAATCACTAGAACTTGGTAATGTGTTATAGTTTGGTTAACTTCTTTGTTTTGTACGAACAAAAACATATTTATAGAGTGAAACAGTTTCCAACATCAAATAAATTAAATTCCACATAGATGTACAGTCAAGGCCTAATTTTTTTTGAAAATTGTATGTCTGATTGTGTTGCAGCACTTTTAAGACTATTTTCTCTCTTAGGTGTAACTGACCAATATTAAACACTATTACATATCCTCTTTATTACATTTCTTATTACTTTTAAACCGTTTCTCACAATAAAATTCAAGATACACGTGCAACAACCCATATGTAACACACTGCCATATAACAAAAATGAAGAATAATCTAACTTCTCTAGCAACAAAACTATAATGGCATCTTAGGTTGAGCAATTATCTATGGTAATAATAATTTTTTTTGGCTATATTCCAATAAATCAAAATATCATATAACGCCTCGCCTTAGACAAATTTTATGTGCGCGCATGAAACATAAACAAACCTAAATTAAACGAAGGTAATATATCCAAATTAGATATACATAATATATTAAACATATAATCTCTAACAATATTACAAAATTTTAATTTTAAAATTTAATCATAGCTTAATATACGACTCTGTAAGATCCATGAATCATCAATGAAATGTATCGTTCTCTCCATAAAACCTTTTTTAGTTGCTTGATGTCCACATGTCAATGATGATTGAAATTCTTCTTGAATTTTCTTCTATGAGCTTCTTTATTTTGATATTCTCATTATTATATATTTTGATAATGTCGTTTCAATCATATTTCAAAAGACAATTTTAAAATTCGTTTGATGTCTATTTGAGTATATTTTAAACCCTATATGTTCAAAAATAGAGAGAGGATATTCATGTAGTATGATAATCTCCATTAATAATTCTCTCCCTTGTTCTTGTGTAAAAATGTAACTTTCAAATTTTCTTTTTTCCATCAACTCTAACAAAACTATTAATTGTCACATTTTGCTTCAATGTCTCCATTGGATGTCTTCCATATTTGCTGTAATGTTTCTTTAAATGAGAGGTTCAACCTTTTGTTTCGCCACCAAGAATGTTATTACAATACTTACAAAATATTTCCAAACTCCATTTTGTTTCTCCCGTTTATAATGATTCCAAATTCAGTGTTCAGACCTTTATTTGAAGTATCATCATCTTCTTCTTTAATATCAGCTGACATATTACTACTTGTTCATATAGTAGCGGGTATGGATGGATTTGGAGAATTGACATTTAGAATATAAGATTTGATACTAATTTTAGAGCCGTCAATGATATTGTTGTTGGTTGGTGTATGCGAATCAACTTCATTTACCAAAGACCTTTAAGCCTTCATTAATATATATATATATATATATATATATATATATATATATATATATATATATATATATTATTACGACATAAATACAATATTAATACTACTTAAATAATATGAAGGACCATATGATGAAAGATTCGATAAAAAATATATGTGAAAGCCAAAATTTATGTATGAAAGAAAGACATTCAATATAGACTACTTGAGCCTACAATAATGACTGAACTTCAAAATAATTCTAGACTATATTTACCAATTGATTAACATGGTAGTAGAACAACAAAGTTGATAAAATTATGTTGTCTCAAACACTATGTTATCATTCTTGATACTTTAAATGATTATTAAAGTTTTTTTTCTAATGACTTATTAACTTGTTTTTAGGTAATCATAGACTTATTTTAAATATTTATGGTTCAAATACTTAGTAGCCTATTTCATGTGATGTTCTTTTACAATAGTTGCAAAAATGATAAGTATAAAGAATTATTTTGATAAAAAAAACTATTATCTTTTATGTTTCAGATGTACGCAAGTTTAACCAATTCATGTTTTATGTTCATGAAACGGGGATGATTGTAAAGGGAAGTGTTATAAAAAATGATTATCGGTAGCCACTGGTGACATACGAGTCCAAAAAGTATATGATAAAAAATTAATCAAAGCAAAGTATCCTAGTGAATCATCTTTGTCCGCTAGTCTTGGTATTCATCGGCCAAAATCAGATTTTTTTTTACGAATACGAGACTGTTAATAGCAATCAAGAATAAACGCAAAACATAAACATAACATAACCTACTACTTATAAAAGAGTACTAACAGTTAGTCATATACCATCAATTAATATTAAAAATTCAGACAGTTTTCAGAAAAGTTTTAGTTTTGGATTGTTACAGGACTCGTTAGGCACGATAAATCCAAACTAGAAACCCAACGAAAGGTTTGAAGAATGGTAGAATAAGGACTAGGAGATAATGCTGTAAGTAAGAAGATTACCTCTAAGAACACAAATTCTCTTCAATGAGTATATGAATAGACAATAGAGAGAAAGATAAAATAACTTGAAATTAGGATTATGCCTTTTCGGAGTTCCTGTCTCTCTTACATATAGATTTAGAGTCATAAATAAAGAGAACCAAACAGACATCAATTAGGGCTTAAATGAATGAAAAGTAACGGTAGGAGTAGGAGACCAATAAGATCTCTGTAACATTGCCCCCTTCTTCGGAACATCCTTGTCCTCAAGGATTGAAATTTGGATACTTGGCGGCGAAGTTTTGGTAAAACTCCCAAGTAGCAGCCGATGACGGATAACCCTTCCATTGAACGAGAACTTTGGTGACAGCGGCGTTGCGGTGCTTGACTGTTTTGCGTTCCAAGATTGCTTCGGGTTCTTTAGAATTTCCCAAGTCGACGAGGTATGGAGGCAGAGCAGAGATTGTTGACGGTGGGTTAGGGCAAAACTTCAGTTGGCTCACATGAAAAACGTCGTGAATGGCTGCGGTGGCCGGAAGCTCCAGCTTGTAGGCAACGCTCCCAATTTTATCTGTAACACGAAAAGGACCATAATATTTCGGAGCAAGCTTATTCGGTACCTTGTTTGTTTTCAACGAATTCTGCCGGTATGGTTGGAGCTTGAGGTACACATAATCGCCTAGGTTGAATGCGCGGTGGGATCGGTGTAAATCTGCAGTTTGCTTCATTCGATGTTGGGCACGATTCAAATGAAACTTTAACATGCGGAGGATATCTTCTCGCTTTTGTAGAGTCTTATCGATAGTGGGTAACTTGCTTTCTCCGGGTAGGTAAGGCAGGTGGGTTGGAGGCGGGTATCCGTAGACGGCTTCGAACGGCGTCATGCGTGTAGCGGTGTGGTAGGTCGTATTATACACCACTCGGCTAAGGAAAGCCATTTGGACCATGTGGTTGGAGCTTCACCTGTCATACAACGTAAATAAGTCTTAAGTGTTCGATTGGTGACCTTTGTTTGGCCATCGGTTTGTGGATGATAGGCGGAAGAATGGCGAAGATCCACTCCATGTACTCGAAAAAGTTCTTGCCAAATTTCGCTTAGAAAAGTAGGGTCGTGATCGATAATAAGCTCCTTCGGCATACCATGGTGTTTGAAGACATTATCGAGATAAATGTGAGCAATATCAAAAGCAGTATATGGATGCGAGATAGCGAT
Source organism: Limnanthes douglasii subsp. nivea (assembly GCA_036936605.1). Classification (NCBI taxonomy): domain Eukaryota; kingdom Viridiplantae; phylum Streptophyta; class Magnoliopsida; order Brassicales; family Limnanthaceae; genus Limnanthes; species Limnanthes douglasii. The sequence goes on from JAUPFV010000003.1 coordinate 176,421,398, forward strand.
GAAGTGCGCCTGTTTGCTTAACCGATCGATAACGACAAGTATACAATGCTTCCCGACTGGTTTTGGAAGTCCTTTGATAAAGTCAAGGCTAACTGATTCCCAAAGTCCGTCCGGTATAGGCAGTGGCTGTAACAAACCATGTCGTTTTGTCCTGTCGTATTTATTTCGCTGACATATCACACAGTTCCGTACATAATTTTGTATTTCCGTACTCATTTTCGGCCAATAAAATAGAGTTTTAGCACGATGAAGAGTAGAGTCATGACCCGAGTGACCTCCAACCGCTGAATCATGTAACCACTGAAGAATTGATAATTTGGTGTCTTTGTGGTTTCCAATAACTAGCTTTCCTTTCCTGTGCAGTTTGTTATTGGTGTACGTATAGTGCGGATGAACATTCGTACCAGCGACAATATCGTCGATGATTTGTTTGAGGGAAGGATCAGATTGCCAAAGAAGCCGGATGGAATCAAAAAAACCCGAATGAACGGTAGACAACGTAAGACTAAAGAGTTGTGAACCGGAAACCCGTGATAGAGCATCGGCAGCATGGTTTTCTTTTCCGTGTTTGTACTCAATAACAAAATTGTAACCCATCAACTTAGAAAGCCACATGTGTTGAAAATGAGTAGTGACTTTTTGCTCCATCATATATTTGATACTCTTTTGATCGGTTTTGATGATGAATAAGCCATGAGCAAGGTAAGCATGCCATTATTGAACTGCATACACAACCGCAAGTAACTCCTTTTCATAAACCGAAAGTCGTTGGTGTCGAGGTCCCAAAGCTCGACTAATATAGCATATCGGATGATTCTCTTGCATAAGAACTGCTCTAATCCCGACGTTAGAAGCATCGGTTTCGACAATAAAAGTTTTGGCAAAATCCGGTAAGGCTAAAACAGGAGTAGACGATAAAGCTCTTTTTAAAGCTGTAAAAGCCGCGTTTGCTTCATCATTCCATTCGAAACCATCTTTTTTTAACAAGTTGGCCATAGGCCTAGCGATCACGCTATATCCTTTGATGAACCTCCGATAGTAATTAGCAAGTCCCAAAAAACTGCTAACTGTTTTTGCGTGGTCGGTGTAGGCCATTGCGTAATACTGTCAACTTTACCCGGATCGGTTTCAACTCCCTTTGCCGAAATGAAGTGTCCCAAATACTCAATTATGGTTGCTCCAAAAATGCATTTGCTTTCTTTGAGGTAAAGTTGTTGTTGGCGGAGGATCTCGAAAACGGTTTGTAGGTGGGTGAGATGTGCTTCCCAAGTAGAGCTATACACCAAGATATCATCGAAAAAAACAAGTATAAACTTTCGCGTAACTTTACTAAAAATATGATTCATGAGGCTCTGAAAAGTACAAGGGGCATTTGTGAGACCAAACGGCATAACAACATATTCATAGTGTCTGGAGTGAGTCTTGAATGCTGTTTTATAGATATCTTCGGGTGACATTCGTAGTTGGTGAAAACCCGCACGAAGGTCCAATTTTGAAAAGTATACAGCCCCACCCAATTCATCTAACAGGTCTTCTAACAGTGGAATAGGATATTTGTCTTTGATGGTTTGTTTGTTTAACCCGCGTTAATCAACGCACAACCTCCAAGTACCATCTTTCTTCTTTACTAAAACAATTGGGGAAGCATACGGACTAGAACTATGTTCGATTATTCCTTGGTTTAACATATCTTTTATCATCTTGTCTATCTCATCTTTTTGAAGGGATGAGTAGCGATAGGGTCGGAGATTAACGGGATTAGAACCGCTTACAACAGGAATTTTGTGATTAAACCCTTCACGAAAAGGCGGTAAAGCTGTGGGTTCGATGAAAATTCCAGAGTAAGAACTGATCAATTCACGCAGCGTAGAGTCTGTAGAAAATTTTGTTTTGGTCGCAGAAATATGAGACAAAAGAGCGTTTGGGTTTAAGTCGTCTAAAACGTCATCTGTTATCTCATGGCCAAACAACAATGCGATCTGAGGTTCTTGAAGCATCAACTTGTTCAAACTTGCTCCGTTGATCGCCTTACAACCCTTGTTTACATTCCCACGCAACACATGCTTCAAACCATTAAGGTTGAATTCCATTCGGAGATTGAGAAAATCCCTAAAATTGGACCGAGGGTGTGCAACCATTGAATACCTAGCACAAAATCACAACAGTCAAGGTTTAAAGTTCTTACCTCGGTGGTGAGATCATAGCCTTGTACTTTCCAAGAAAAATTGCTACACTTGTATTTTGTAACAATTGTGCTTCCCAGGGTGGCGGAAACCATCATTGGTTTAGTCGCTTTGAGAGGGCAACCGATTTCATTGGCAACCTTTAGGTCCAAGAAATTGTGTGTACTCCCGGGATCAATCAAAATGTGGATCTTTCGCTTAACACTTTGTCCTGTCAAACGCATACAATTGAAGGTTGTGTTCCCCGTCAGGGCGTGTAGCGATATCATAGGCGGTTATGTTTGCTCTGACTCAACAGCCGTCGTGTTGACGACATCATGAACCTCATCTACATCGGAAAGTTCAGATTCTGCATCACCTTCCATGACATATATATGAGCCTTGCGATGGGTTTGTTGATGGTCGGGAGTGAAGATTTCATCGCAATACATGCACAGACCTTTTTGTTTGCGATCTTGCATCTCTTGCCAAGTAAATTTTCGGGGTGTTTGGTTGTTGTTTCTTGAGATAAAATTTGGCGTCTGATGTGTTTGTGTGTTGCTAGGGGCAGTGGGTAAAAGCGGTGGCTTGGTGTTTTGATTCGGATATTTCGGTGTTTGATAGGCGTTTGGAGAAGAATAGGTGTTGGGTTTGAATGAGGGTCATTGTGGTTTTTGAGGGAGTAGGCGTAAATATGATTCATGCATCATAGCTATTTTTGTTGCTTCGGCAACGGATTCAACATTCTGAAACTGTCTCACATGAAGCTGCAAATGTGGATTTAGATTAGTTAAGAAAATACTTAACGCATGGGCGCGTGGTAGGGATAACCGTGTGAGTTTACACTCAAATTTATCATGAAACACCTCAACCGAATCGGTCTCTTGCTGTAAGATAACCAACTCCGATAATGGATCGACATACAAACCTCCAAAGTGAGTAGAAATTGCAAGAACATATTCTGTCCAAGGTGGGTATCGATTGAAACGTTCTGCAATATAGTTGTGGTGCCATTGCAATGCCTTTCCTGTCATATGGATAGTAGCGAGTCTTACCTTCGATTCATCTAGCGTTCCGTCAAGCGCAAAGAATTGTTCGCATTTAAAAACCCAATCGCGTAGGTCGGATCCATCAAAAATAGGAAACCCAACCTTAGTAAGGCGGGTGAGCAAACCGTTTGTTGGTGTCGTACGAGGCTCCTGATTAGTTCCACGATTCGAACCGGGGACAAGGTTCAGCGAATCAGGTGGTTCCGGAGAGAATATTCGGGGAAGCGTCGTGAAAATGCCGGAATGTGAAGGATCGTCGTCAACCAGCGGACACTTTTCAGGGTTCTGTGTAATAGGGCGTAGCTCCGCAAACATGTTCTTAATATCGTTGAATCGAGCAGTCATCTCATTCCTTAATAGATCGTTTTGTTTGAGTTGAGCCACACGATTTTCTTCATTTTGCTTGGCTTGATCGACCTGAACTTGCTTCATCTCCTCAAGTTGCTTGTTAACCTCGATCAAAGTTTGTGCCCTAGTTTCCATGACTGCTTATTTTGAAGTAGAAAAAAAAATCCGGGTCTGGAAGATCGATGGCTCTGATACCAATGTTACAGGACTCGTTAGGCACGATAAATCCAAACTAGAAACCCAACGAAAGGTTCGAAGAATGGTAGAATAAGGACTAGGAGATAATGCTGTAAGTAAGAAGATTACCTCTAAGAACACAAATTCTCTTCAATGAGTATATGAATAGACAATAGAGAGAAAGATAAAATAACTTGAAATTAGGATTATGCCTTTTCGGAGTTCATGTCTCTCTTACATATAGATTTAGAGTCATAAATAAAGAGAACCAAACATACATCAATTAGGGATTAAATGAATGAAAAGTAACGGTAGGAGTAGGAGACCAATAGGATCTCTGTAACATGGATATACAAAATTTACTATAATTTTGAAGAACTAATGAAAGGCTAACAAGATCCCAAAATACAATTTTTTTAGAAAACTATTGTTGAAGATCATAAAGTGTTAAATAAATCAACTAACTCATCATATCATATTACTAACCGAGTTTCCATATAATTTAGTGTAGTTCTTGCAAATAGATATCAAAATTCAACAAATCACTTTCTTAATAATTGCTGTTAATAGGATTTTTAGACAGTAACTAGGTTCAAAATGATATCACTAACATCAACAGTAATCAAATTGTAATATAAGTAAACTATCCCTTTAAATCTAAGTTGTTTGTATATATGTTTCTTATGAATAAAAATAGACAATAAAAGGAAAAACAAATTATGAATAAGTAAACAGATAAACAAAACTAATATTTGATCAACAAAGAGATTAGAAGTTGCATAAAATAATATAAGCAAGAACAACATTATAACCAAAATTAAGAGAGAAAATAATAAAAGGGTGACGAGAGAGAAAGTTGATTAGGGTTTTTGAGGAAGTTGAAGCGAGAAGAAAGAGAGTTTCGAAGTGAGATATTGAGAAATGAGTATGGTTTTATTAGGGTTCATAGTGGGCTACTTGGCTAGTATATTCTATTAGGCTAAAATAATATTGTAAAAAAGTAAGATATATGCTATTTTTTCACGGGGAAAGTATTATGGCGGGTACCTTTGATATAATATTCAAAACTAAAATTGACCCAACTCGAATGGGTAGTAAAAATAAAAACCATCATCCGCCATATTTTTTCTTTCGGGTAACCCGCCCTACCGTATCAGTTCAGTTTGGATACTTATAATTTTGGGTTAAATTGTCATCTCTAATAAAAAAACACATGGGATCCATATTTGTTCATCACAAGAAAGCAATTATCAGAAGGATTTAAGTAAAACAAAAGAAAGAAAAGAATTTGTGAGAGCACTATTTTACTGCATAGATGTTTGTTTTAAAGTATAAATAGATTTTCTCAGCTTACAAACTCTATAATCTCAAGTCTACAACAAACCTTATAATGGTTTCATATATAAAACTCATCAAGATCTCTATAAATAAAGTTATTATTCATATCTAGTTGTTGAACATTCCAAATCTTAGCAACAGTTATTTCAAAAAACACCATAACAGTCAATTATCTTATCCATTTGAGAGAAGCTATTTGTGTAATCTTCTTCTTCCACATGTGTGTATCATTTAGGAAGTAAACTTTCCTTTAATCTCTCGACAGTCTATCTGACCTTCTTTTTACATTGTAAACCTACCTGGAACATATTGGTTTTTTGCTTGAGGTAAAGAAGTAAACTCTCAATTGTTATTTATAAGTAATGAATTTAACTCATACTCCATGATATTCACCCATTCTAGATCACATTTAGCTTGTCTATATGAATGAGGTTCTTGGATTTCGGATACATTAGTAATAAAATTAACATGTAATGCAGATAAAAGAGAAAAAGACACAAAAGAGAAAGTTGGAAGGATATGAGAAGTAATTTTTTTATCAATGTGTATGTGAGTGACATTTGAAACAAAATCTTTCAACCAATTAGGAGGTTTTTTAATGCTTGAACGTGTTCTATTTGAACCCCGCACCTTCTGATAACCGATTGTAAAAGAAGAAAGAAGACTCAACTGGATCTCTAGAAGGAAAAGAACGAATTGGCTCATCAAAAGAGTCATTTAAGAGTAACATAGGTCCATCTTAAGACCTCACAATAAAAGATGGTGTTTGCTTAGGATAATTCTGATTTTTGTTGATAATAAACACCTTTTTACTCTAAATACTACATCTCTACAGAACAAATTCTATATTGTTCTAGTTGTAAACCTTATAACCCTTTTGAACATGTAAAAATACTAAAAACTTATTTAAGATCCTTCGAAGAAAACTTATCTGGAATAGAATGAGTGATGATGATAAAACATAAACAACCAAAAGCCTTAAGATTAAACACATTTGGTTTGAAACCCTAGCAATAACTCATAAGAAGAATGACAGTTGAGAATCACATATGGCAATATGCTAATCACATAAGTGGAAGCTATAATAGATTTACTACAAAACACTTAAGCGATTTTGACTGAAATATAAAAACTGTTGCTATTTACAAAAGGTGTTGATATTTTTGTTCAACAACACCATTTTATTGGGGGTATGTAGGGACAAATTCTCCAGTGAATAATACCAAAAGAACACAAAAAATAACGGACCTAACTATTTGTGAATTTGTTCAATTATCTGATATGATCATATTGATATTAGCATTGTACTGATTTTTTACATATTATAAATTATTTTATGATTTGAAAAACTCTTAAATTTTCCTTAAAAAGAAAAGTTCGCATGTTTCTTTAGTATTCATCAACAATATCGAGGAAATTCTTGAATTCGGTGATACTTGGCACTCTATAGGCCATCATATATCCAAATGCAACAAGTTAAAACAGACTTTGGTTTTCATGCTACTATAAATTAAATATAGTTTTTATTGTTTGACAAGAGGACATATGACATAGTCATTGCTACATTCAACCACATTGATTCCATATACATTCTTAATTACATTATCAAGACTATGATCTAACCTGATATGTAGAGTATCATAATCTATTATAGAAGAAATAGTGGGAACATACAAGCTAATTTTGGTAATTGAAGTACTTTTGTGTACATGTCTTTGCAATGACATCGTTATTAAAAAGAAGTATGATCAAGAATTTAAAGACCTTTGCATTGTCTTCCGATTCGAATTACTTGTTTAGAGTATTGGTTCTGGATTAAAATTAATGATTTAGAAATTTTAAAACAAACCATTGAAAAATCAATGTACTTACTAACAAAAAACTAATTAAATATAAATTGGGAACAAACAAACAATTGAGATTAGCTTCTCATGGAGGTTGGCCATTCACAATAATCCATCAAGCAAAGAAATGGTATAGAATTGGAACAATTGCATGCATTATAAAACAAAAACTTGTCACAACACATATGATTAAATTACCTTGTATCAATGATCCAAAAACTAAACTTTCTCTTCACAATATCAGACTTATTAGATGTGATCATACCTGCAAACTCATTGACCCTCAAGCTGCAAAAAGTTTGCTCTCTCCATGTTACCATTGATAAAGGAAGGAAAATATAGAGAATAGTAAGATATATTATATTAAATACAAATGCTAAATTAATGTATTTAGTGGTCAATGACTAAACTAAAACAAACGTAAGGGTTGAGAGGGCTAAATGATATACCCTTAGAACTTGTTTGCAAAGAGTAAAAGAGTGGGGCGAGAAAGTCCATTTATTAGTGGCAAACATGTAAATTCAACATCTGGTTCTTGTACAATAAAAATGACATTCCCTTTTTGGGGAATGGACCAATGATTAGTCAATTTTTATTACATTTATTCATTTTGTCTCTTTCTCTCTCTACTAAATACTGATTCTCTCTCTAAAAGCATCCAATACGAACATTTCTTAAACTGACGCTCTCATACGAACATTTTCGCATCTGGATTTATCTCTAAGAAATATCTAAGTTCATCAACCATAACTGTTATTTCTCATTTTTTCAAGATCCTAATGAACCCTAATCAAAATGTTCTTATACTTATTGTCATCATCATCATCATCAAAATTCTCAAGTGGTGTATTTGCAAAATGAGCTGAATTCTCGGTGAAGTTATGTCTTCCTCTTTGATTTATACTATCATATCATTCTAAATATCCTTTGAGTTTGAAACAAAATAATTTGCGTGTTTTTTATTTACAAGGATCACATCTCATGTTAAGTCTCATAGCTTTATCTACATTCATTACTTCTCATTCATATCTTTCACCATTAACCATCATTATAGAAGACATAGTTGGAACCTCACAAATGTGCATACTCACATCTTATTTATTCTTAGATGACAAAAATTTGAATATACCGTGTTTATAATTGGAAAAAGATCCATTAACAAGATCGTATCATTCACTGCATAATAGCTCCCATTAAGTCCAAGGAGAAACTTCATCAGTCTCTCCTCCCCATCTCTCTTGCATAGTCAATTATTACTTCATATTGTATGTTACACATGATCCTACATTTGCAACTTGGAAAAAGGCATAAGTGCGCACATCCCATAAACTTTTCAACTTGGATAAATATGTTATAACACTCAGACTCCCTTACCTTAGCAAGCTAATGTCTCTCTTGAGGTTATATATCACAGGTTCACTAAAATTTTCATACCTCCGTGATATCCCTTCGCACAAATTCTTAGAATTATCAATAAACATGAACTGATCCCCAATCTCATTAGAACTTGAGTTGAATATTTAAGAACAAACCATACAAATTCACATGATTCCAAGAAGTATACTCAACACTAGTTATACCAGGTTCAAGAAACCTTCCTTCAATGAAACTCAACTTTGTTTTGTAGCTAGAGAAAGTCTCACTACTCTACACTAAATCATAAATTCCTAATGTCAGTTTATTGGTTGCGATCATCATTCCAAGATTATCATAATGATGATTCGCTGAAATCTTACCACGTGCATTTTGATGCACATTTTCAAAACTCACCTGAACAGAATTATATTCATTTTGCATTGTTAAATCTTTAATTTTTTGCTAATTTTGTAACAATCACAAAATTCAGATTCAATGTATGATCGATGTATTAACTCGTTATGATACCATGCAAAAGTATATGTTTGTGATAAGCAAATACGAATGTAAGGAAAACAACAATAGAAAATTGAGAAGAAATATAAAATATCAAACAATTAGAGTAAGAAAAAAAATGGAAGAGAAATTGAGATTTCCATTATTCACACTCTTACATTTACCATGTGTGCTATATACAAATTGATATTTATAATCTAACTAACTCCAACTAGCTAATCAAAACATAATCGAAAAATAGTCACAACTATATGTTTAAAATAGTGCAGAAGGTATTCCTGTTAAATACGGCTTCTAACTGTCATAAGTAAAGTTTGAACCAACTTTTTACTTGACTTCATTCATTCTATCTAAAGTGGACTGATCCATCGAGCTTCCGTGTAAGATTTGTTGTTGCATTTAAATACTTGAAAATATTCTATTTGAAGTCTTCTCATTCACCTTCATGTGTAAAGAGTGCCGTAATGTAGATATTTTTCTGAAATCTGTGGGTGTGGGAGGATGCACTAATGGTAAATAAATTTTAACAAATAATCCAAATTTTGAGCTCAACCATGTTCATAAAGAAGTTAATTATTGTGCTGACATAATTATCGAATAAGAACCGACTTACTCCATATGTATATCCGCTAGAAAAATTAAAAAAATAATTATAAAAAGAGACAGATTTCTATTATACACTATAATAAGTCTTTCTTTAAGTTTGGAATGTATCATATTTTTTATACTATTCAAAGGTACTAATAAATCACCCTACTAACTTGAGTATCATTTTAGCAAATTAGAAAACCTGGGCTCTAATACCATCTAAGTAGATATTAGATTCAACCAACTTTTAAAAGAGAGTTTCGAAGGATATAATCAACAAGCTATCCTCCAAATCATATCACTAATTTCAGACGATACTAATTCATTCACTCGTAATCGTGAAACAAACATCAAGCTTCATCTACAGACTATGTTATACCACCACCATAGGTCCATAATAATTGATATCGGACCTAACATTGTTTTCCCCCAACGGTAGACACAAACATGACTATCATTCTGTTCTACATAGAATATAGATTATGAAATATAGTCCTTCAAAAGCATATATATCCATTTGATATAATAACATAAAAAAATGGAAAAACAACTCTTTTCAGTAAAAGTTTGTTGTTGTTTCTCCATGGCTAAAAAACCACAATGAATTTTCATACATGTCTGAAAATCAAACAGTAAGATTATTACTATAACCCGCCTCCGAAAATTGTCGAGATCATATTGTATTATTATTATTACCTATTTAACTTTTCATCCTTCAATTTCGGGCGATGTTGTAACCACGGTCTTCCTTAATAGTATTTGGTCCTCCTACCAACTGTACGAACACTCATCGAACTGTGAGAATGAGAAGACTCTTTCTCTCTCTCTTTCTCACAACCGACGACGTCGTCTTCATTCAAAACTGCAACTAAATCAACAAAAGCACTTAAAATAAATTTATACCATTTCCGATCATTCAAATTGAAATAACTGAACAGCAGCGCCTCCATGAACTCCCAATCAACTGTTTTCTCCGGCGACACCTGATCCTTCAACCGCGCCTCCACCATCTCCTCCATCGATCTCCTGAACTCCTCGTACGGATCCGATGAACTCTTCAGAACAGCGATGCACTCCTCCGGAGCCACTGCAGTCATCATCGCCTCCTTCTCGCTAAGGCTTACCATACGTCCGATCGACGAGTCGGAGCTAGAACCGATGTCATCGAATGAAGTAGCGTTGGTAGTCACCGACGTCGTTACACTCCCATCGCCGCCGTATCCACCACCGCCGATCTCTTCCATGAACGATCTGGTGAAACCGGGTCGGGCCGCGTGAAACCTAGGGGTCGGATGTGGACCTGGTGGCAAACCGTCGTACGACGGCGACTGAAACACCTCATCGTCATTCTCGATCTCACCTAATTCCGTCCCTTTCTTCTCGCCGTTGTCGTCGTCGGTAACGTAAAGCGATCTGAAATTCTCCTGGAGGAACTTGTCAATATCCGAGAGAGTCGCAGCTTCGTCTTTGTGATTGTGATTGTGACTGTGACTGTCACCGCCGCTGTCCTTGGTGGCTTTGGTATGAGTAGACTCGAAAGCGAAAGAGAGAGTTCTGGGGTGTCTACACCCGGCGATAAATTTCTTGGAAAACGAAATCGAATTAGCTAGATTGATTTTCTGGCTAGGCTTTTTCATCTTAGAGATAACCTCATGCACCGATTTTTGAAGGTTTTTCGACATTGGATTTCAATGGAGGTTTGCTATATCTTCTTCTTCTTCTTCTCTAGCTCTTCTGGTTCTAGTGTGTTCTTCCATCTTATATAATGTTTAAAATGATACTCCGGTTTTAAAGATTTTTAACTTTTCCATTATTGTTTAGAGCTTATCTCTAATACGCCAAATTAAGAATTCAATTAAAAATATTTTGTCAATATTCCATTTTCGAATATTCTATTTTATTATTTTGGGGATTTTCCATAATATAATAATGAGATTTGAAACCGCTATATTTATTGATGTTACTTTTATTTTATTATAATAACTCTTACTCTGTAGTAATTAATTTGAGGGTTTTATTTTCAAGCATCAATGTTGTTTTTTCTAGTTTGGATTATTTTTTACCATTATAATTTTTGGAGCATTTTTTATAAAAAAAAAAATCAATTTTTTAATCATGAATTTAGAGATGTTATCGAATTGCCGAATTCAATAATTTATGAAAAATTGGTTCGGTATAGTTCATTTGAGATCAACTAACAATAATATTATTAGACTGTATTTTTATAATTGATAATACCAATAAAAACTTTTATATATATAAATTTTAAAATTTATATAATTGAATGTAACTAAGAATAAAATAACTAATACCAAACGTACATAACGTTTGTGTTTATATTTTGAAATAATTTATGGCTAAAATCCGAAACTATTCAATCAATCATAACTATTTATAAGTCGATATATTTATATTAAACCTAATTTTTTTATGCTTGTACTTATAAAAAACAATATTATACGAATAATAAAACATTTAGATTTTATCGAATTGTTTTCGAATAATTTTTAAATACATAAATTAACAATAATAGACCACACGAGTATATATATATATATATATATATATATATATATATATATATATATATATATAACATTTATAATTTATCATATAATACATTTCGCATTAAAAATAATCGATATATTTTTTATATACCAATTTTTTTAGTGGTTGGTATACTGTAAAATATAAATATTTATATATTTTTAATAAAAATAATAAGAAGTAATAATTTTTGATGGACTGCTCATGCATTAAAAATGTAATTATTTTATTTTTATGCTTAATATTACTATATTTTTTAACGGGTAAATAATAAAATAAAGGCTTATATTTTGTTCTGGGTCATGCTTTAACCTTTCTACTATTTTATTCTGTAATAACAAAAAGTTTTGAGTGATAAAAATATATTTTCAATGGTAATATATTTTGCTATATCGTTCATAACTTTAGATGTCAAAGTCTAATTAATAAAAAAGGTAAGTTAGGTACCGATTATAAATATAAGTATGACTTCATAGACAATGTATTATGTGTATCATTTAATACAAAAGTGAACTAATTTTTCTTCCTCAATAAATACTTACACTTACGGAGTCACCTATATTAAAAATAGGTTGCAATAGTTATTCAAAAAAATTTAATATTTTTTAAAGAAAAAAAAACTAATGTGTAAATTAAATATAAATCTGAAATGAACTTACTATTTGAAAGTTATAAGTGTTACCAAATAAATATAAATTAATAGGACTAAAATGTAACTGAACACAAAGTAGAAGATTCTTTTCTAAATTTTACCATTATAAATATTATAAAGCGATTAGAGTTTACTTAGGATCAGGAGCTGCCCAACAATTACGTAGTGCACATTCCATGCCAAGCTCCACACCTTTTTTTTCTTTTAAATAAATACAAATGTTTTAATATATTATCTATTTATTTTTATAATATATATATATATATATATTAAAATTGAGCAATGAATGATTTAGATATTACTACCAACCATGAATTAATTTACATAATTAATTCAAAATTAAAATGCAGTAATAAGAAATGTTTGGGAAAGAAAAAACAATTAAATGAGAGTCATCAAATGTACCAAAATCACATAGCAATCCATTTGACTACATACTATTTATAAAGTCATTAACTCAGTATTTAATTTTCAATAGGAATAAAAAAAAGTAGTGCATCATAAAAATAAAAATAAAGTCAGCTGAGAATAGTTTTTAGAGATGGTAATAGTTGAGCCAATAAGATAAGAATAGAACAAGAACATTTGGAGTTGGACCTATAAAGACACTAACTAGTCTAGTAGTGTAGTAGTGTAAGACGGTCGTTCCACCACTCTTATTGGTCATGCTGCTGCTTTCGAGAGTCAAAAACCTTCCAGCCATGGATTTAAATCCACATCGTCAGATTCCGATTAAAAGAATAATTATTGATACCCAATAAGCGATTGAGTGATTTATATTTAAAGCAACAGTCGAATTTATACACGGCAAGGAAGAAAGGCATCATCAACCAACCATTGCAAATGGTGGATTGTGAAAAATGCTTTTCTATAGGATTAATTTTTTTAAGTTTTAAGTTCGCAATCGTATTTTTTTTTGAGTTCGGTAAAAGTAAATATCCATATAAAAATATTATAATCTAGAGATCGATTCATATGGATAATTCAAATTTAATAAATTGATAAGAAAACTACTAACCATAATTGCGTTGGCCGCTGTATGTGATTGTTTAGAAACTTATACATTTTATTTGAGAATGAAAGAAATATCTTACAAATTAACACTAAAATAATAAACGAGTAAATAATTGTTAAGTAACCGTTATACAATAAATGAAAAAGATAACTTGATGGTTAAAGGCTTTGCTTTCTATAAAACCATACTCTTATTGTTTAAAAAACATTTATATAAAATATGATATGAAGTACAAGTTAAAAGATATATTTTAAGAGAGCATTTATGTAATACATGGTATGAGACACAATTTGAGAGATGTATTTTAAAGAAACACACGAGAGAAAGAAAAATACGTATAGTGTTTGATACATAACTTGAGAGACGCATTTAAGAGAAATACATTAGGAAAAAAAATACGAATAAGGGTTTGAGTAAAAATTGTGAGCTTTTTGGTAATTTGTTTGAGTAATGTGTGATATTACCATTCTCTTTGTGGTATAGTATATGTGGTGAGAAAAATGAGTATAATCTTTGAGCGTGTAAAGTGAGAAACCTACTTTTGTAATACCTTTCGAGTTATAATGGTGCTTACATTTTCTCTTGTAGACGTAAGCAAAATTTATTGAACCACGCTAAATCATCTCGTGTTGTTTGATCTTATTTCCGTATTCGTAGGATTTTTTCCCAACAACTAGTATTATAGATTTTTTAATCTGTTTTTACACTTTTATATACCTTTTTCTTTGGTGTAAAAAAATAGAGTAATGTACGAACAGTGATGACAATTCCATGATCAAACTTGTAAAAAAAATTATTCCAAAATAATGATGAAAGATTTGTTGTACTATAAAAAAATTGTTTGATCATATTAAACTAAAATGAGTCAAACAAGAAGGCAAAAGAAGAGTTTAGAAAATTTGTTTCGGTCACTTTCAGGGACACGCATTAGTTATTAGGACATGAAGAATAAAAAGAAAATTTTTATTTAGAGACAAGATAAGCAAAATCAAATTTAAAGGAAGATTAAAGTCAAAAGACAACTTCACCTGCAATTGTTATCATAAACCTAAACATAACAAGAATGATTGTTGGAAACTGAAAAAATGAGAATACAATTGAACATATGGAGAAAATTGAGAATTGAGATAGTTCCATATGTACCATTTTTGGTTATGAATGCAACATGAACAAAATCTTAAACATATGGAGAACGTTAGGAATACAAAATCAAACGTCAATACTAAAATTGACATAGTTCCAGATGATGCATTATGATTAGGGAGATGATACTTATTATGGAGAAATAAAAATTGGAATTGAACACAAACATATTGAAGAACCCCGTTTAAAAATATTAATTAGAAATTGCTAACCTTCGAAAAAATAGCCAACAAATGAGTATTTGTTACTAAGTGACGGGGGGGACCTAAATGTTTTCAAGAAGTTATATTTGGTATTGTTAAAAAAATGAAAAAAAGAACACCAAACAAAAAAATGAATGTTTAAGTTGAAAGCTAAAAAAGGAAATCTATAACCAAAATAAAAAAGTATGGTTGGTTTTTAAAGGTTGGATAAAATGCATTGATCTTGAAGGAATATTTTTACATGTCATAAAAAATCTATCCATTCGAATTGTTCTGGGACTATCCGTTAGTTTGATTTTCAAAGTTGAACAATATGTGAATAGTTTTTTCTCCATAATGATTTGGAAGAAGATATTTATACGAAGAAACCTGAAGGGTTTAATTAAGGCTAAAGATAAAGATAAAATGGTTTACAAACTAAAGAATAGTTTGTACGGTCTCAAATAAGCCCAACGACAGTGGTCTAAAATGTTTGATTCCTTCATGGTGAAACACAGGTACAATAAGAATTCATATGACAAGTGTCTTCATCAAGAAATTTTATAAAATGATTTTATCATCCTTATACTCTACTTGGATGATATGTTGATTGTTTATCGTGATACTAAAAAGATAGAGAAGTTGAAGATAGACTATGCAAGTCGTTTTCACTAAAGAATTTGGATCCACAAAACAAGTACTAGAATAAAAATCTCATAAGATAGGCTAAAACATAAAATATGGCTGTTCTATAAAAGATATACTCATAAGGTTTTAGAAAGATTCAACATGAATAAAGAAAAACCTATTATTTCTCCACTTGCAAGACGTTTTAAACTTTGTTTTAAAAAATCACCTACAAAAGTTGACATAAAGAACTGAATAAAATACTTTACTTTTCAACCGATGGTAGTTTGATGTATACCATGATTTGTACAAGACCCAATATTTCTCATACTGTCAGTAGTTAGCCAATTTACATCCAATCATCAGAAAAAAGCATTGGGAATCTTTAAAATGAATATTCATGTACACTCGAGAAAAATTCCAATTACGTTTATATTTTTATGTTATAAATCACTATGCAATTTATCACAAATGGCTCAAGAACATAACACGAATAAAAAACAAAACACGAATAAAAGACATAAAATAAAAGAACACATGATTTAACGTGGTTCGACAATTGTCTACGTCCACGGCAGCGCCAGAGAAAAGTATTTCTTTATGATAGAATAGGTTTACAAATTTCATATTTTTTTCCAGTGTAGTCCTAGTAGTCTATTTATTGGGAATATATAAAACTTTATAGATAATGGCCATAATGGGCTCATATACACAAGACTGAAGATGCAAATACCACAAGACTAAAGATGACAATATCAAAAACACAAACTGTCAATGACACAAAACTGTATTGCCAAACACAGTACACTGTCAAGGCATTATTCGACTTATTCTCAACAAATCTTCCAATTGAGGCGAATATTCTTTCTTCACTATCAACAAATAAACTTATCTTCTTCTGACTCACCAAATTTTCTAAGACATTCACTACATACTGCGAACACCAATCCAGTTTAGGCACTCTTTAAACTTTTGAACTGATACTGCCTTGGTCATTATATCTGTTGGATTATCATGTGTAGACACTTTATTTACATCAACAATTCCCTTTGATACTATATTACAAATAAAATTATACATGACATATATGTGCTTTGTACGCTCGTGGTACATATGGTTCCTTGTAAGGTGTATGGTGCTTTGACTATCACAAAACACTTTTGTAGTAGTTCTGTCCAAGCCCAAATCTGTCACCAAACCTTGCGACCATATTGCCTCTTTAATTGCTTCTGTTACCGCCACGTACTATGCCTCTGTTGTAGATAAAGCTACAGTAGCTTGCAATTGTGATTTCTAACTGATCGCACTCCTAGCTAGAGTAAATACATATCATGTAAGAGATCTCATTTTATCCATACCACCTGTAAAATCAGAATCAACAAAACCCACAACTTATCCTGCAACATCATTCAACAATCCACCAATATCAGTCGTGTTAAAAGTTAAGCCAATGCTTGCAGTATTCTTAAGATACCGAAGTACCCATTTCATTGTCTGCTAGTGTTCCATGTACATGTTAACTACATTAACCGCATGTGAAATATCAGGATGTGTGCATACCATAGCATACATGATACTACCAACTGCACTTAAATATGGAACCTTCAACATTTGTTCCAACTCAGCATCGTCTTTGTCTGCTCCTGCTGCAGAAAACTTAAAATGAGTAGCAAACAGGATGCTAACTGCCTTAGTATCAAACATGTTGAATCGTTGTAGCACTTCTTAATGTAGCTTTGTTGAGACAATCATAATGATCATACACTCATGTTCCCGATAATCTCTATACCAAAAATAATTTTTGCTCTACCCACATCATTCATCTCAAACTCGACACTAAGATGCTTCTTTATCTGCACAATGTGTGACATACTACAAGCAGCAATAATCATATCATCCATATACAAAAACAAGTAAACATAAGAATCATCTGACATCTTTTGATGATACACACAACTATCATATGTACTCATTGTGAACCCTTTTGACATCATGAATGTATCAAAATGTCTGTACCATTTCCTAGTTGACTGTTTCAAACCATATAATGATTTTTTTAGCAGACAAAATTTTTCCTTCATATTAGGTTCGATAAATCCCTCTGGTTGTCTCATGTAGATTTGCTCCTCCAATTCACCATGTGGAAACACATTATTCACATCCAACTGCTTAAGCTTTAAATCTTGCAAAACTACAATGACTAACAACACTCGAATCGAAATATGCTTCACCGCTGGAGAAAACACTTCATTGAAGTCGATTTCTTCCCTTTGAGTAAAACCCTTAGCGACCAGTCTGACCTTGAATTGAGATGCCTCTACCCATGGATTACCTTTCTTTTTCTTGAACACTTATTTTTACTGTCTACTACCTGTCATTTAGGTTAGTCAACAAGCTTCCATTTCTGATTCTTATGAAGAGATTCAATCTCTTTCCCCATAGCACCAATCCACCAATCTACCTCTGAACTTGTTATAACTTCCTTATAGCTACTAGGTTCATGCATCTCAACTTCTTCTGCAACTGACAGGGCATATGCAACTAGATTCGCAAGCATTTTTGGAAGTCTAATATCTCTTCTTTCTCTGCCCAATGCTATGCTATAAGGTTGTTGTTCTGGTTTGGGTGCATCATCGTCACTATCATCTGATGTTGACACTTCACCTCCTGATTCTCGATCCACCTCATAACCACTCGAATTATTGGACCTATTGAGAACTGATTTAATTCAAGATCCACATGTTTACTCACAACCGATCCCGATTCGATCATTTCTCCTACTTCCTTCTGACTGTCTATTGAAGCAAACTCATTAAAAATCACTTACCTACTGATGAGAAAACCTGGAGACTTTGGAGATGTACATTATAACCTATATCTCTTTACTACAGTAACATATCCTAGAAATACGCACCTCTTTGCCTTCAGCTCAAACTTACGATCTCTCACATAAGCATACACAGGACAACTGAACACCCTAAACTGTTCGTAATCCACAGACGATCCAGACCATGATATATATGATTGGAGAAACAAAACTAGAACAATAATATAGCAATAAAAAACATTGGATATAACGTCTTCTACTTATAATAGGTCGTGAACTATATCAGAATCATTCTCAACAAATCCATAAGAAGTGATCCCATTTTTTCATCGGGTCCGGGTAGAGACCAAAGGTCTTGAGCGACCGATCCGGCAGAACAACTCAAAATATAAAGAAGTATCGTTAATTTTTCATGCTCGTTCCTTTGCCCTTTGGGATCGAAACAACCTTTTAAGGGTTGTCGCCTACATAACCTACCTCACGTTCCATACCATGTTGCTGCGGTTCCTTGACTATAACAACCATGGCGTTCTTGGCTTTCAGTCCAGCAAACTCAGGCGAGTCGTCTCCAGTAACCCTCTTTTGTGCTTCTGCCTTCTTTTTCTTCTTAGCCATGCTAGCAGAGTGCACCAGGATACTTATAGGACAAGGCTCATAATCGTAAATTTCAAGTCGATGGTGGGACGATATGTAAAATATATCTTCTTTTTCAAACTTTCAAATATGAACATTTCTTAGAAATATATATATTATTTAAAAAAAAATTCTTAAATCCAATCAATAACATAAAAGGGTCGAAATAAACGCACAAACTAATCATCTTTTAAACATTTTAAACTAATTTTTTTATTTACTAAAATTTTATCAAATTTTAGTTTTTTAATCAATTGTACTCACTTAAAGATTATTATATTTATAAAACTTAAACAATAATACAAAAATTACTTTTTAAAATAAAAAATCATATTTAACTCATATTTTAAATCTAAAAGCTTATCCATAATTTTGTACACAAACTTAGTATTCTGTTTTTGTTTACATCACTAATTCATTTATATTTTCCTAAGCATTTTACCAACGGTAAGAAAAGGATTTCACTTCCAGCGGACTAGTAAACATAAATATCAGTCTAATATTTGAATATTACAAGGTTTTATTCAAATTATTTAGTTCCAATAGATGTGATTTAGATTTTTGGAATATCCGAATTGAAACCTGATATTTTTAGGCTAGATACAAATTATACAAGCGCATACAGTAAGCTGGATCGTGTGCAGTAAAAAAATCCTTGGCCTAAGCAGTGTCCGCCAACAAAAATCAACTAGCAAGACAGAATATCCATCTGTAGCTTTGGTGGACAAGATGGCTATGCAAGCTTTACAAACAAAAGATGTAACTAGTTTTCTTCTTTTGAAAATTTAAAGAACCAAACATTTCTTTAACAGAAACACGATCTTACCAAGAGTATTTTATTACAGGGCATAAAACTCTAGATAATCCATCTTTTATTTATTTAAAACTGAACTCAAACCGGAAAGATAGATGGACATTCTTATGTATAATAAAACACCATTGTCTTCCCATTACTTTCTTACGATTTCTTACAAGTTATTCCAATGTATTGCTTATGTTGGTTTATCTAAATGTCAGGTCTGTCTTTTGTTTAAGACTTGTGAGTTGCTTGTAGTGTTGAGACTGTGTGATAGTACTACACTATATCTATTGAATCCCACATCGTAAATATATAAGTTTGATGAGCATATTAGGTATTATAAATACGGACCCTCTAGCAACCTGGTAACATACTTACCTGGATGGGGTCTACGGCTGATCAAGAAGATCCACGGCCTAGGCTAGTGACCTCCATTGCACTCTGGAGGGGTGCTTAGCCTAAGATCTCCCCAAGAGGGAGAGTCTACATCATTATTTGTTGCGTTCGTGCGGCCCCTTACCGATACTAAGTTTAACACTATTCCCTTATAGCTACAGTTATAGCTTCTATCCGGAAGTTCTCATGTTACTTCTTCTATCTGGAAGTTCTCATGTTACTTTTAAGTAGTTATAGCTTCTATCTGGAAGTTCTCATGTTACTTTTTAAGTTTTACAAGAGTAAATTCCAGTGCAGCGCTTGAAAGCCTGTGTAGTTCAGAACTTGAAAGCCTAACATGAACTGCGAACTATGTTTAAACCCAATGCTTGAAAGTCTAACATTAGTAGAACTGTTAGTTAGTCTGAGTCTAATGCAAAGATGAGTATGTAGAACTGTGTCTAATGCAAAGTTGAGTGCGTAGAACTGTTTGTCTAATGCAAAGCTGAGTGCGTAGAACTGTTTGTCTAATGCAAAGCTGACTGGATCCAATCGCAAAACTTGTTTTATTAAACAAGAACCCTCAATCATGAGCAAGAAGAGAAAGGCGAGAGGATGCCACCAAAGAAGAGCGGTAGCATCGCGTGAAAAAAGAGAACTGAATCTAGGGTTACAGTTGCGAAGTCTTAAACAGAGGAGTGTAAGTAGAAGCCAACTCCAAACAGCAGTGTTTCACTCATTTGATCACTAACAACTAAAAGTTTGGACTGAGCCACACAAACAGACCAAAACAAATAAGACGAGTCCAACAGTATTACAACCATTCAAATATCCAAAATAAGTAAATTAATAAAGAAGAAATATAACTTGTACAACATTTCACAATCTCCATGTAACATAATTTTGCTACTATCTATATAATGCTCAAAATGTGTATATAACCACAGATATAATACAAAATTAAGGAAAAGATTCAATACAAAAGTAATACACAATAATACTATTTATTCCAGCGTCAACTTGATATCAAAGCATGATTCCTTCCATAACCGACCCATAACTCCCCCACCAACATCCATCTCATATTCTCTAGATTCAAAGTTGCATACTGAAACCATCTCTACCCAAAAAGGTATGAAAACCAACGCAACAAAAGTCATTCGTCTAATAAAACCAACTTACTTTTACGGTTCTCCCAATCATAAAAGGAGACAAGCTTGGGGTTTCTTCAGCGGGATAATTCTTGCCCACCAAAATTTATTACGGAT
Organism: Limnanthes douglasii subsp. nivea; assembly: GCA_036936605.1. Classification (NCBI taxonomy): domain Eukaryota; kingdom Viridiplantae; phylum Streptophyta; class Magnoliopsida; order Brassicales; family Limnanthaceae; genus Limnanthes; species Limnanthes douglasii. The sequence continues at coordinate 176,442,844 of JAUPFV010000003.1, forward strand.
TCTAATCAAAACATTCTTGAAAATTATGACGGTGAAAGTTGGATACAGTGGCGTAGCCAGGATTGGTACGTAATGGTGTTCTAGACGTTTTGATTATTATCGAATCAATACATATTTATCAAAATAAATAATTAAGATAAAGACACAAAATGGCTAGTAAAAAATGACCATTTAATTAGTAGCGACTTCAGTACGATTAGAGATACACGGTGCAATTTTAGTACGATTAGAGATATATTCTCAATTAGTAGCAAATCAAGTGTTTAAAGTTTATGGAACAAAAATGACCATTTAATTTTGTATATTCGAGAGCTTTGAAATCTATGATTTTACTTGATCATGTTGTTGTGGACCATATAAATTGAGGGAGTAACATGGTGGATGATTCTTTAGCAAATGTTGAATACAAGGAAAAGTATCCATCGATTTTATTACAAGAAATTCCATCGATTTTAACCCATTCAGACCAGTGTGAACATATTGATGAACTGTTTGTCACTTCAGATAGAGTCTGAGGCGACCAGAGAACTGCATTTTGAATTTTTTTTGATTACAAGAGAGCTGCCTAATGATGCGAAATTGGCCAAAAAATTGTGAGGCAACGCTTTTGGCTTTATAGTATTAGATGGAGTTTCATATAAGAAAGCATTGAGTAGGCCATTATTGCGATGTTTTAGCAGACAAGAATCATAGGGAGAAGGATTAGCGCATTGTGCGTTCATGGCATTGACTCGTCGAGTTTTTCTTGCATGGTTTGATTGGCCCTCGACTATTAACGATGCCAATAATTTGGTTCAAAACTATGATACTTGTCAAAGGTTTGCTAACTCTATTCATAAACCAGCAGTTCCACTTATGTCCATCACCAAAGCCATTCCGTTTGATAGATGAGAGATAAATTTAGTGGGACCTTTGGTGATGGCCTCTGGAGGACGACAAATGATAATTGTAGCAGTGGATTATTTTACGAAGTGGGCAGAAGCAGAACTACTGTCTGGAACAAAAGCTAAGGATGTGATCGAATTCATTGTAAACAATATTTGTTGTCGTTTTAGAGCACCTCGAAGAATTACTACATACAATGGTCCTCAATTCAATAATAAAGAAATGACATTGTTTTGTGCTTTGAAGGGAATCAATCAATTTTTTCTACACCTTTTCATCCTCAAGAAAATGCACAAGTAGAGGAGACACACAAATCTATTTTACAAGGTTTGAAGAAGAATTTGGCAGGAGCAGCAAGAAAATGGCCTAATTACTTACAGAAGGTACTATGGGCTTATCGAACAACCCATAGGGAGGCTACTAGAGAGACCCCCTTTGTTTTGGAATATGTAATGGATGTTGTTAGTACTGTGGAATCTACCTTGCCTTCTTTTAGAATAACCTAATATTCCGAGGACTTGAGTGATGAAGCTAAAAGAGCAAGTTTAGATTTGATTGAAAAGAAAAGAGTTCGAGCACATTTAAATGTAATTCTTATCAAACTCTTATGATGAATATATATAATTTGAGGGTGAAAAGGAGGGAGTTCAAGATAGGTGACAAAGTGTTAAGAAAGGTAGTCCTTTATACTAAGCAAAAATAGCCTCGGTAAGATGGCCCCGAACTGGGAATGACCTTATATGGTTTTGAAAGGATAAAGCCAAGTTCTTATCGCATTTGTGATAATCAGGGGAAGATGCTTCAACATCTGTGGAATATACAACATCTAAAATTTTTCTGGGAGTGACTGTGTTGTATTTTGAAATTATCTTCTTTTATTAATTAGCGTATTTTTTCCTACCATGTTGGCCCATGAAGGTTTTAATGAGGCACTATGTACATATTTAGATCTATCAATAAAATTCATTTTTTGGCCAATGATTGTTTACGAGTTTTTGTTTGAACTATTTTGGTAACTAATCAAAGACTGATCATCTATGAGGTTGACCAAAAGTTGAATACTTTGAAGTGTTGAGTACACTTTTCGACGAAGCAGCCATATTCGAAGTGCTACGTTCACTAAACGCACTATGATATTTGAAGTGCTACGTTCATTAAACGCACTATAATATTCGAAGTGCTACATTCATTAAATACGCTATAATACGAAGTGCTACGTCCATTAAACGTATGATGATATTTGAAGTGTAATGTATTATAATGTTATGTAAAATATTATGTTATATTTTCACTTTTAATAATTAATATAAGTAACGCACTATAATTTTAAGAAAGTAAAGGATAAACAAAGTTTGTTGTCATCCAATATAATTCGAGGAGAACAATGCAATTTCCTAGATACCAAATGAAAAACATCTAATAAAAACAATAATATTACATTGATTGCATGACAGGTACAAAAAAGAGAGAATTAAATTACTCGTCTTCAGAGCTCTCGTTAAAAACTTCCCTTGAATCTCCCTCTTCCGATAACAAACTAGGAACACGGTCAAAAGCTTCGTTAGGACGTCTTACCAAGTCCATCGGTCGATGAGGATTACTTGAGGGATTTTGTTGAGACAATGTCGCCGTTTCAACAATCTCATTTAGTGGAGGAGAAGTAGTTGATGGATTCGAGGTGACGTCGGCATCATCTCCCATGGTTATGAAAGTCTTTTTTCTCGGAGTTCGAGGATGATAAGTGTAGGGAAGGTTGGTTGAGGAAGGAGTCTCTTCGGATTTCTTCGAGGAAGATTTTCTTACTTTGCGATTAATTCGAGATGATGATCCAATAAGGGAGGGTGAGATTCGAGGTGTTTTTGGTGTTTTAGTTTTTGATGATTGGTTTTTTTCTGTGAGAGAATAAGGTGAAAAAACTGGATCTGATTTTAAAAGATACCGAGGATCTTTGAAAGAAGAGAATGATCAACCTCGCAAATATAAGAAAGAACATAAAGCTAGAATAGAAAGTGTACCTCGATGCTTGAGGGAGTCGAACTGGTGTGAAGAAAATACATCAAACCAGGATAATGGGGATGATTGGAATTTGTATGCAACGACGGGAACTGAGGATCAGTATGTTCAAGGTGTTGATTTGAGGAATTTTTCGTTGACAAATGAGATAGGATCAATCACGCTTCCACAACGATTTAATATTCTGAAAGTAGAGAAGTTCGATAAGATGCAAGACCCAGACGATCATATCGAATAGTTTAAGAATTACATGATTAATTTTGAGGATGATGACAGGCTATTGTGTCAGGTTTTCCCCAAACTTTCAAGGGAACAACTATGAGATGGTACAACCAGATTCCAAGACGGTCCATTTCAAATTACAGAGACTTTTACATTACCTTTCCAAGATAATTCATATGGAGTAAGGAGATGAAGGAAAATGGGAATACAATCATCCAATGCAAGCAAGCAATTGGAGAAAAGTTGAAAGATTATACGAAGTGGTTTGTCTTAACAAAAGCGAGTCTGGATAATTGTGAAGAACTGGTGGCTTTGACAGTCTTTCGCCAGGTATTGCTACCAGGATATTTGGCTAATGAAACAACAAAAATAAGAACCTTAGTTTTTGGAGCTTTGATGGTTCAAGTTGAGGACCAAATTAAGGTTGAAGAATCAACCAGGATTCGAGGGGTAGCGGCTAATGGTAAAAATAATTCTCGATAGGTTCCACATAACTAAGGGAAATCTTCAAATTCTGCCCAAAAAACTCATCAGACGTCACGCCTAAAAAATGATACACTAATTATCTAATGCAAAGATGAGTATGTAGAACTGTTTGTCAAATGCAAAGCTGAGTGTAGATATCAACTCCCAAAAAATGATACACTGATTGTGTCAGAGAGTTTTGACGTTACACCCAAAAAATATTGACACATGCTAGATAACAAAAAGAATTTTTTTGACAATAATGCCACTAAAATCCGATGAGTATTTAGCAAGAACATCATAAGTTCGATGAGAGAAATAACATCGGATAAACTAAAGTATTTGAACATTTTCACAAGGACTAGGGGCTACTGATAAGGGAAAAATCATATGACTCAAAAATGAGATCGGCAAAATAATAGAGTAATTTGGTGTAAAGAAAACCTCATATGAGAAATATGACAATAGTATAGTATTAAGGGATCTTTTTGTAATTAATTATAATTTTGGGGAAAATGACCATAATTATATATTTCTTAGACGTGTGGGACCCATTGAATATACTATAAATATACACCTCCTCTCATGGGGAAGGGTGATTTATTTTTACTTGATTGATACATTTTGCATAATTTATTTCTAATTATCTTGTGTTTCTCTCTTTCAAACTTCTCTTTACCACAAAACAAATTCTCTAAATAACATTTAGAACTATAATAATGATAAGGGTTTATTACCTGAAATCAAGTGTATCAGCTGATCAATTATAAGGACAAGAAAAAACGATTCAGACAACCATGTTTAAATCCGTGAAGTCAACACACATTTGCAAATTCTCGTTCTTCTTTTTCACGAATACTAACGATTCCATCCATCATGAGTATTGAGATTCTCTTATATATCCTACTTTTGTTAACCGGTCTACCTCCGCCACAATGGCTTCAGACTTTTTGGCAGAGAAGGCTATTCGTTTTTTTAATAATCGAGTTTGTTAATTTATTGCTTGATTTTTTTCTACATATTTATGTACATTAGTGTTGAGAAGAATCCTACTTAAAACATAAAAGAAAAAACTAAAACCACTTTATGAAGTGAGATTGGGGCAAATGTTAAATATGAATTAGATAATGTTTGAATGTCATACAATATACAACATTTTTTAAGTTGGATAAAATATAATAAAGCTTGGGTTCTCTTGAAGGTCAAACTCATATTTTTAAACTTTGGTTTGATATTCTTATAAATGATTTTGTTGTTATGCACATGTTTCAAGAATACTCATATTTAATGTCGAACATTCTTAAAAGAGTAACTATCAATTCTGAAAAACACAAGATCAATGAAAATATAAAAAAGTTTGGAGCATCAATTGAACAAAATTTTATATTAAAAACGTAAAATAATAATAATAATAAATATTATATATGTATATAATTTATTTTAGTGAGTTACATATAGGTTCCTAGTAACCTTTCTAATTATCAATTTGATACCCAAAAAATACAAGTTATAAATAATTACTTGAACCAACTTTAATACCAAAAATCTCTTTGATCCGACACAAATAAGTATGAGGTGAGTTAACCAAGCTTGAACTCAAGAGACTCGACTTAGGAGCGAAACACAACCAAACTTGTAAGCCTAACGGCCTTAAGCAACCGCATGTTCGCTTAAGCCCAAGACTGACCCGATGGCCGTAAGCGATCGATGATTGCTTAAGGCTATGTTAACCAAAATCTGCCCCGCAAGGGACCACCCTCGGCGTATCCAATGGTAAGTTCGCAGCAAGCTCATACTTGATACCCAAACGGGCCGCGACCATTAATCCATGAATAACTAGCCTCTATTATTACTCTCACCCCCGATTGTTGTCGAGACATACGAATGTCGTACTCTGATAACGTACGGAAGCATGGTCTGACATCGTACGAAAAGACTGCCCCAAATGACGTAGCTTCATTTGAAAAAGCATTTTGAAGGCCATAAAAGGTTGCACCACTGATGAGGCAATACTCAAACACCTCATCAAGCCAAGGCCACTATATAAGAGGATAATGTCTCATTTTTTAGGATATGTGAAAGTTATAGAACAACAGTACCAACAACAAGAGATTTTGCTTTGTAATCTATATAATCAATAAATGACAAGTGTTCTACATTCGATAGTTTCAAGTTCTTGCAATGGTATTGATATTTTATATATATAAAACATACTTTTGATTATATAAAAGATATATATGTTGTGTATCCTATGAATCACGATAGAGTTATTTTTACTTTAATACCAATTGATATGACTAATATTGAATCGCCCAATATAGTTTATCAAACACAGAATAATAAACCCTTAGATCTTGTGACTAACTAATAAAGATAAGATATAGAACTTATAGTTTTTCTACAATCCATTGTTAGTTATTGATTGTTATTTTAATCTCTTTTATATACATAATGGTTGTGGATCTTTCAGTACAATAAAGCGACGACTAACCTGATAGATTTATATTAAATATATATCTTAACCTTAGTCTTCTTCATATTAAATATACAATTAGTAACCCTAGTTGTATTAAGTGTTATAATTTAGTCATTTTATGACCGGTAGGCCACAACCACTATATTGATTTATCAATTTAAGCTCTTAATTATTAGTTCATGCTTAAATGTTGAGATCTGTGTCTAAATTCAACCCCATTACCTACATATTTTCACATTTTGGTCAAATTCATATTTAATTATATATAATATAGTTAATCTAATTACTTATTAATTGCACTACTTTATAACAATGATCAAATTTATATTTAGCATACAGATCCAAAGCTATTCCAACATTGGAACCTTCTGAAATTGAAATGGATGAGGTAATTTGTAATTAAATGTAATGTTAGATAATCTAATAATAACCATATGTTTATGTGTGTGTTTTTAGAAAAAGAGAGTTATTTTGAGGATAATTGTAAAATTATTACCATCTTAGTTGAACTTTGATGACATTAACAAATTTGAGAATGATGCTAAATTTCTGAGCTTTGCTTTTAATTTTGTATGAAGTTAAATTACAACAACGGGTCTGATAAAAGCTTTTGAACAAGATAAAACGACTATAATAATATAAAACGCATTAGTAACCATATGGTAGGATATGAATTAGTTTTAAAAGATGTTTGGCATGTGAATAATAAGGTATAAGACAAATGTGTTCACGTTGTAAAACTTGTTTGTTAAGAGTCTTATGTTATACTGCTTAAAGGGATGATTGGAGTTTAATATAAAGAAAACACAGAACTAACAAACAGAAAGACATATGGCAGATGAAGAAGATTAGTTTTATCTTTTCATGGAATGCACTAGCTTTCATCTCACCAGATCTAAGCTATTTCATCCCTAAGTAAAACAAAGACAACTGCATCACATGATTTGCGAGAAGAATAACAAAAGGCATAGATAGAATAAGAGTTTTCTTTTGTTTACTATCTAGACAACAATGCTTTTAGTTCAGTACTAAAATGTATTTGGGCTGATCATGAAGTGAACATAATTTTCATCAGGTTCCATCTACCTAGCACCCAGCAATGGGTTATAAGGAAACTAACTCTTGCAAAACATCCCACATCGAAGTAACATAAGAAATATTATATAGTGAGGGGATATAAATAAGGACCCTCTAGCGACATAGCAACATACTTACCGGGATGGGGTCTATGGCTGATCAAGAAGATCCATGGCCTAGGCTAGTGACCTCCATTGCACTACGGAGGGGTGCTTAGCCTAAGATCTCCCCAAGAGGGAGAGTCAACATCATTATTTGTTGCTTGGGAGGCCTGCGTTCGCGCGACTCCCTACCAATAGAGTCCAAATTTTTCGATTAGCGACAGTGGTCTAAAATGTTTGATTCCTTCATGGTGAAACACAGGTACAATAAGAATTCATATGAAAACTGTCTTCATCAAGAAATTTTATAAAATGATTTTATAATCCTTATACTCTACTTGGATGATATGTTGATTGTTTATCGTGATACTAAAAAGATAGAGAAGTTGAAGATAGACTATGCAAGTCGTTTTCACTAAAGCATTTGGATCAACAAAACAAGTACTAGAATAAAAATCTCATAAGATAGGCTAAAACATAAAATATGGTTGTTCTATAAAAGATATACTCATAAGGTATTAGAAAGATTCAACATGAATAAAGAAAAACCTATTATTTCTCCACTTGCAAAACGTTTTAAACTTTCTTTTAAAAAATCACCTACAAAAGTTGACATAAAGAACTGAATAAAATACTTTACTTTTCAACCGAGGGTAGTTTGATGTATACCATGATTTGTACAAGACCCAATATTTCTCATACTGTCAGTAGTTAGCCAATTTATATCCAATCATCAGAAAAAAGCATTGGGAATCTTTAAAATGAATATTCATGTACACTCGAGAAAAATTCCAATTACGTTTATATTTTTAATGTTATAAATCACTATGCAATTTATCACAAATGGCTCAAGAACATAACACGAATAAAAAACAAAACACGAATAAAAGACATAAAAAAAAGAACACATGATTTAACGTGGTTCGACAATTGTCTACGTCCACGGCAGCGCGAGAGAAAAGTATTTCTTTATGATAGAATAGGTTTACAAATTTCATATTTTTTTCTAGTGTAGTCCTAGTATTCTATTTATAGGGAATATATAAAAATTTCTAGATAATGGCCATAATGGGCTCATATACACAAGACTGAAGATGCAAATACCACAAGACTAAAGATGACAATATCAAAAACACAAACTGTCAATGACACAAAACTGTATTGCCAAACACAGTACACTGTCAAGGCATTATTCGACTTATTCTCAACAAATCTTCCCATTGAGGCGAATATTTTTTCTTCACTATCAACAAATAAACTTATCTTCTTCTGACTCACCAAATTTTCTAAGACATTCACTACATCCTGCGAAAACCAATCCAGTTTAGGCACTCCCTAAACTTTTGAATTGATACTGCCTTGGTCATTATATCTGTTGGATTATCATGTGTAGACACTTTATTTACATCAACAATTCCCTTTGATACTATATTACAAATAAAATTATACATGACATCTATGTGCTTTGTACGCTCGTGGTACATATGGTTCCTTGTAAGGTGTATGGTGCTTTGACTATCACAAAACACTTTTGTAGTAGTTCTGTCCAAGCCCAAATGTGTCACCAAACCTTGCGACCATATTGCCTCTTTAATTGCTTCTGTTACCGCCACGTACTATGCCTCTGTTGTAGACAAAGCTACAGTAGCTTGCAATTTTGATTTCTAACTGATCGCACTCCTAGCTAGAGTAAATACATACCATGTAAGAGATCTTATTTTATCCATACCACCTGTAAAATCAGAATCAACAAAACCCACAACTGATCCTGCAACATCATTCAACAATCCACCAATATCAGTCGTGTTAAAAGTTAAGCCAATGTTTGCAGTATTCTTAAGATACCGAAGTACCCATTTCATTGTCTGCTATTATTCCATGTACATGTTAACTACATTAACCGCATGTGAAATATCAGGACGTGTGCATACCATAGCATACATGATACTACCAACTGCACTTGAATATGGAACCTTCAACATCTGTTCCAACTCAGCATCGTCTTTGTCTGCTCGTGTTGCAGAAAACTTAAAATGAGTAGCAAACAGGATGCTAACTGCCTTAGTATCAAACATATTGAATCGTTGTAGCACTTCTTAATGTAGCTTCGTTGAGACAAGCATAATGATCATACACTCATGTTCCCGATAATCTCTATACCAAAAATATTTTTTGCTCTACCCACATCATTCATCTCAAACTCGACACTAAGATGCTTCTTTATCTGCACAATGTGTGACATACTACAAGTAGCAATAATCATATCATCCATATACAACAACAAGTAAACATAAGAATCATCTGACATCTTTTGATGATACACACAACTATCATATGTACTCATTGTGAATCCTTTTGACATCATGAATGTATCAAAATGTTTGTACCATTTCCTAGATAACTGTTTCAAATCATATAATGATTTTTTTAGCAGACAAAATTTTTCCTTCATATTAGGTTCGATAAATCCCTTTGGTTGTCTCATGTAGATTTGCTCCTCCAATCCACCATGTGGAAACACATTATTCACATCCAACTGCTTAAGCTTTAAATCTTGTAAAACTACAATGACTAACCAGCAGTTCCACTTATGTTCATCACCAAAGCCATTCCGTTTGATAGATGAGAGATAAGTTTAGTGGGACCTTTGGTGATGGCCTCTGGAGGACGAAAAATGATAATTGTAGCAGTGGATTATTTTACGAAGTGGGCAGAAGCAGAACTACTGTCTGGAACAAAAGCTAAGGATGTGATCGAATTCATTGTAAACAATATTTGTTGTCGTTTTAGAGCACCTCGAAGAATTACTACATACAATGGTCCTCAATTCAATAATAAAGAAATGACATTGTTTTGTGCTTTGAAGAGAATCAATCAAATTTTTTCTACACCTTTTCATCCTCAAGAAAATGCACAAGTAGAAGTTACACACGAATCTATTTTAGAAGGTTTGAAGAAGAATTTGGCAGGAGCAGCAAGAAAATGGTCTAATTACTTACAGAATGTACTATGGGCTTATCGAACAACCCATATGGAGGCTACTAGAGAGACCCCCTTTGTTTTGGAATATGTAATGGATGTTGTTAGTACTGTGGAATCTACCTTGCCTTCTTTTAGAATAACCTAATATTCTAAGGACTTGAATGATGAAGCTAAAATAACAAGTTTAGATTTGATTGAAAAGAAAAGAGTTCGAGCACATTTAAATGTAATTCTTATCAAACTCTTATGATGAATATATATAATTTGAGGGTGAAAAGGAGGGAGTTCAAGATAGGTGACAAAGTGTTAAGAAAGGTAGTCCTTCATACTAAGCAAAATAGCCTCGGTAAGATGGCCCCGAACTGGGAATGACCTTATATGGTTTTGAAAGGATAAAGCCAAGTTCTTATCGCATTTCTGATAATGAGGGGAAGGTGCTTCAACATCTGTGGAATATACAACATCTAAAATTTTACTGGGAGTGACTGTGTTGTATTTTGAAATTATTTTCTTTTATTAATTAGCGTATTTTTTCCTACCCTGATGGCCCATGAAGGTTTTAATGAGGCACTATGTACATATTTAGATCTATCAATAAAATTCATTTTTTGGCCAATGGTTGTTTACGAGTTTTTGTTTGAACTATTTTGGTAACTAATTAAAGGCACATCATCTATGAGGTTGACCAAGAGTAGAATACTTTGAAGTGTTGAGTACACTTTTCGACGAAGCAACCATATTCGAAGTGCTACGTTCATTAAACGCACTATGATATTTGAAGTGCTACGTTCATTAAATGCACTATAATATTCGAAGTGCTACATTCATTAAATACGCTATAATACGAAGTGCTACGTCAATTAAACGTATGATGATATTTGAAGTGTAATGTATTATAATGTTATGTAAAATATTATGTTATATTTTCACTTTTAATAATTAATATAAGTAGCGCACTATAATTTTAAGAAAGTAAAGGATAAACAAAGTTTGTTGTCATCCAATATAATTCGAGGAGAACAATGCAATTTCCTAGATACCAAATGAAAAACATCTAATAAAAACAATAATATTACATTGATTGCATGACAGGTACAAAAAAGAGAGAATTAAATTACTCGACTTCAGAGCTCTCGTTAAAAACTTCCTTTGAATCTCCCTCTTCGGATAACAAACTAGGAACATGGTCAAAAGCTTTGCTAGGACGTCTTACCAAGTCCATCAGTCGAGGAGGATTACTTGAGGGATTTTGTTGAGATAATGTCACCGTTTCAACAATCTCATTTAGTGGAGGAGAAGTGGTTGATGGATTCGAGGTGACGTCAGCATCATCTCCCATGGTTATGAAATTCTTTTTTCTCGGAATTCGAGGATGATAAGTGTTGGGAAGGTTGGTTGAGGAAGGAGTCTCTTCGGATTTCTTCGAGGAAGATTTTCTTACTTTGCGATTAATTCGAGATGATGATCCAATAAGGGAGGGTGAGATTCGAGGTGTTTTTGGTGTTTTAGTTTTTGATGATTGGTTTTTTTCTGTGAGAGAATAAGGTGAAAAAATGGATCTGATTTTAAAAGATACCGAGGATCTTTGAAAGAAGAGAATGATCAACCTCGCAAATATAAGAAATAACATAAAGCTAGAATAGAAAGTGTACCTCGATGCTTGAGGGAGTCGAACTGGTGTGAAGAAAATACATCAAACCAGGATAATGGGGATGATTGGAATTTGTATGCAACGATGGGAACTGAGGATCAGTATGTTCAAGGTGTTGATTTGAGGACAAGAAAAAACGATTCAGACAACCATGTTTAAATCCTTGAAGTCAACACACATTTGCAAATTCTCGTTCTTCTTTTTCACGAATACTAAGGATTCCATCCATCATGAGTATTGAGATTCTCTTATATATCCTACTTTTGTTAACCGGTCTACCTCCGCCACAATGGCTTCAGACTTTTTGGCAGAGAAGGCTATTCGTTTTTTTAATAATCGAGTTTGTTAATTTATTGCTTGATTTTTTTTTCTACATATTTATGTACATTAGTGTTGAGAAGAATCCTACTTAAAACATAAAAGAAAAAACTAAAACCACTTTATGAAGTGAGATTGGGGCAAATGTTAAATATGAATTAGATAATATTTGAATGTCATACAATATACAACATTTTTTAAGTTGGATAAAATATAATAAAGCTTGGGTTCTCTTGAAGGTCAAACTCATATTTTTAAACTTTGGTTTGATAATCTTATAAATGATTTTGTTGTTATGCACATTTTTCAAGAATACTCATATTTAATATCGAACATTCTTAAAAGAGTAACTATCAATTCTGAAAAACACAAGATCGATGAAAATATAAAAAAGTTTGGAGCATCAATTGAACAAAATTTTATATTAAAAACGTATAATAATAATAATAATAAATATTATATATGTATATAATTTATTTTAGTGAGTTACCTATAGGTGCCTAGTAACCTTTCTAATTATCAATTTGATACTTAAAAAATACAAGCTATAAATAATTACTTGAACCAACTTTAATACCAAAAATCTCTTTGATACGACACAAATAAGTATGAGGTGAGTTAACCAAGCTTGAACTCAAGAGACTCGACTTAGGAGCGAAACACAACCAAACATGTAAGCCTAACGGCCTTAAGCAACCGCATGTTCGCTTAAGGCCAAGACTGACCCGATGGCCGTAAGCGATCGATGATTGCTTAAGGCTATGTTAACCAAAATCTGCCCCGCAAGGGACAACCCTCGGCGTATCCAATGATGAGTTCGTAGCAAGCTCATATTTGATACCCAAACGGGCCGCGACCATTAATCCACGAATAACTAGCCTCTATTATTACTCTCACCCCCGATTGTTGTCGAGACATACGAATGTCGTACTCTGACAACGTACGGAAGCATGGTCTGACATCGTACGAAAAGACTGCCCCAAATGACGTAGCTTCATTTGAAAAAGCATTTTGAAGGCCATAAAAGGTTGCACCACTGATGAGGCAATACTCAAACACCTCATCAAGCCAAGGCCACTATATAAGAGGATAATGTCTCATTTTTAGGATATGTGAAAGTTATAGAACAACAGTAGCAACAACAAGAGACTTTGCTTTGTAATCTATACAATCAATAAATGACAAGTGTTCTACATTCGATAGTTTCAAGTTCTTGCAATGGTATTGATCTTTTATATATATAAAACATACTTTTGATTATATAAAAGATATATATGTTGTGTATCCTATGAATCACGATAGAGTTATTTTTACTTTAATACCAATTGATATGACTAATATTGAATCGCCCAATATAGTTTATCAAACACAGAATAATAAACCCTTAGATCTTGTGACTAACTAATAGAGATAAGATATAGAACTTATAGTTTTTCTACAATCCATTATTAGTTATTGATTGTTATTTTAATCTCTTTTATATACATAATGGTTGTGGATCTTTCAGTACAAGAAAACGACGACTAACCTGATAGATTTATATTAAATATATATCTTAACCTTAGTCTTCTTCATATTAAATATACAATTAGTAACCCTAGTTGTATTAAGTGTTATACTTTAGTCATTTTATGACCGTTAGGCCACAACCACTATATTGATTTATCAATTTAAGCTCTTAATTATTAGTTCATGCTTAAATGTTGAGACCTGTGTCTAAATTCAACCCCATTACCTACATATTTTCACATTTTGGTCAAATTCATATTTAATTATATATATATAGTTAATCTAATTACTTATTAATTGTACTACTTTATAACAATGATCAAATTTATATTTAGCATACAGATCCAAAGCTATTCCAAATAAGGTGAAAAAACTGGATCTGATTTTAAAAGATACGGAGGATCTTTGAAAGAAGAGAATGATCAACCTCACAAATATAAGAAAGAACATAAAGCTAGATTAGAAAGTGTACCTCGATGCTTGAGGGAGTCGAACTGGTGTGAAGAAAATACATCAAACCAGGATAATGGGGATGATTGGAATTTGTATGCAACGATGGGAACTGAGGATCAGTATGTTCAAGGTGTTGATTTGAGGAATTCTTCGTTGACAAATGAGATAAGATCAATCACGCTTCCGCAGCGATTTGATATTTTGAAAGTAGAGAAGTTCGATAAGATGCAAGACCCAGACGATCATATCGAACAGTTTAAGAATTACATGATTAATTTTGAGGATATTGACAGGCTATTGTGTCAGGTTTTCCCCAAACTTTCAAGGGAACAACTATGAAATGGTACAACCAGATTCCAAGACGGTCCATTTCAAATTACAGAGACTTTTACATTACATTTCCAAGATAATTCATATGGAGTAAGGAGATGCAGGAAAATGGGAATACAATCATCCAATGCAAGCAAGCAATTGGAGAAAAGTTGAAAGATTATACGAAGTGGTTTGTCTTAACAAAGGCGAGTCTGGATAATTGTGAAGAACTGGTGGCAATGATAGTCTTTCGCCAGGTATTGCTACCAGGATATTTGGCTAATGAAAAAATAAAAAGACGAACATTAACTTTTGGAGCTTTGATGGTTCAAGTTGAGGACCAAATTAAGGTTGAAGAATCAACCAGGATTCGAGGGGTAGTGGCTAATGGTCAAAATAATTCTCGATAGGTGCCACATAACTAAGGGAAATCTTCAAATTCTGCCCAAAAAACTCATCAGACGTCACGCCCAAAAAATGATACACTTATTATCTAATGCAAAGATGAGTATGTAGAACTGTTTGTCTAATGCAAAGCTGAGTGTAGATATCAACTCCCGAAAAATGATACACTGATTGTGTCAGAGAGTTTTGACGTTACACCCAAAAAATATTGACACATGCTAGATAACAAAAAGAATTTTTTTGACAATAATGCCACTAAAATCCGATGAGTATTTAGCAAGAACATCATAAGTTCGATGAGAGAAATAACATCGGATAAACTAAAGTATTTGAAGATTTTCACAAGGACTAGGGGCTACTGATAAGGGAAAAATCATATGAGTGGAAAATGAGATCGGAAAAATAATAGAGTAATTTGGTGTAAAGAAAACCTCATATGAGAAATATGACAATAGTATAGTATTAAGGGATCTTTTTGTAACTAATTATAATTTTGGGGAAAATGCCCATAATTATTTATTTCTTAGACGTGTGGGACCCATTGAATATACTATAAATATACACCTCCTCTCATGGGGAAGGGAGATTTATTTTTACTTGATTGATACATTTTGCATAATTTATTTCTAATTGTCTTGTGTTTCTCTCTTTCAAACTTCTCTTTACCACAAAAAAAAATTCTCTAAATAACGTTTGGAACTATAATAATGATAAGGGTTTATTACCTGAAATCAAGTGTATGAGCTGATCAATTATAAGGAAAAGAAAAAACGATTCAGACAACCATGTTTAAATCCGTGAAGTCAACACACATTTGCAAATTCTCGTTCTTCTTTTTCACGAATACTAAGTTTTCCATCCATCATGAGTATTGAGATTCTCTTATATATCCTACTTTTGTTAACCGGTCTACCTCCGCCACAATGGCTTCAGACTTTTTGGCAGAGAAGGCTCTTCGTTTTTTTAATAATCGAGTTTGTTAATTTATTGCTTGATTTTTTTTTCTACATATTTATGTACATTAGTGTTGAGAAGAATCCTACTTAAAACATAAAAGAAAAAACTAAAACCACTTTATGAAGTGAGATTGGGGCAAATGTTAAATATGAATTAGATAATGTTTGAATGTCATACAATATACAACATTTTTTAAGTTGGATAAAATATAATAAAGCTTGGGTTCTCTTGAAGGTCAAAATCATATTTTTAAACTTTGGTTTGATAATCTTATAAATGATTTTGTTGTTATGCACATATTTCAAGAATACTCATATTTAATGTCGAACATTCTTAAAAGAGTAACTATCAATTTTGAAAAACACAAGATCGATGAAAATATAAAAAAGTTTGGAGCATCAATTGAACAAAATTTTATATTAAAAACGTAAAATAATAATAATAAATATTATATATGTATATAATTTATTTTAGTGAGTTACATATAGGTTCCTAGTAACCTTTCTAATTATCAATTTGATACCCAAAAAATACAAGTTATAAATAATTACTTGAACCAACTTTAATACCAAAAATCTCTTTGATACGACACAAATAAGTATGAGGTGAGTTAACCAAGCTTGAACTCAAGAGACTCGACTTAGGAGCGAAACACAACCAAACATGTAAGCCTAACGGCCTTAAGCAACCACATGTTCGCTTAAGGCCAAGACTGACCCGATGGCCGTAAGCGATCGATGATTGCTTAAGGCTATATTAACCAAAATCTGCCCCGCAAGGGACAACCCTCGGCGTATCCAATGGTGAGTTCGCAGCAAGCTCATATTTGATACCCAAACGGGCCGCGACCATTAATCCACGAATAATTAGCCTCTATTATTACTCTCACCCCCGATTGTTGTCGAGACATACGAATGTCGTACTCTGACAACGTACGGAAGCATGGTCTAACATCGTACGAAAAGACTGCCCCAAATGACGTAGCTTCATTTGAAAAAGCATTTGGAAGGCCATAAAAGGTTGCACCACTGATGAGGCAATACTCAAACACCTCATCAAGACAAGGCCACTATATAAGAGGATAATGTCTCAATTTTTAGGATATGTGAAAGTTATTGAACAACAGTAGCAACAACAAGAGATTTTGCTTTGTAATCTATACAATCAATAAATGACAAGTGTTCTACATTCGATAGTTTCAAGTTCTTGCAATGGTATTGATCTTTTATATATATATATATATATAAAACATACTTTTGATTATATAAAAGATATATATGTTGTGTATCCTATGAATCACGAGAGAGTTATTTTTACTTTAATACCAATTGTTATGACTAATATTGAATCGCCCAATATAGTTTATCAAACACAGAATAATAAACCCTTAGATCTTGTGACTAACTAATAGAGATAAGATATAGAACTTATAGTTTTTCTACAATCCATTGTTAGTTATTGATTGTTATTTTAATCTCTTTTATATACATAATGGTTGTGGATCTTTCAGTACAATAAAGCGACGACTAACCTGATAGATTTATATTAAATATATATCTTAACCTTAGTCTTCTTCATATTAAATATACAATTAGTAACCCTAGTTGTATTAAGTGTTATACTTTAGTCATTTTATGACCGGTAGGCCACAACCACTATATTGATTTATCAATTTAAGCTATTAATTATTAGTTCATGCTTAAATGTTGAGATCTGTGTCTAAATTCAACCCCATTACCTACATATTTTCACATTTTGGTCAAATTCATATTTAATTATATATAATATAGTTAATCTAATTACTTATTAATTGCACTACTTTATAACAATGATCAAATTTATATTTAGCATACAGATCCAAAGCTATTCCAACATTGGAACCTTGTGAAATTGAAATGGATGAGGTAATTTGTAATTAAATGTAATGTTAGACAATCTAATAATAACCATATGTTTATGTGTGTGTTTTTAGAAAAAGAGAGTTATTTTGAGGATAGTTGTAAAATTATTACCATCTTAGTTGAACTTTGATGACATTAACAAATTTGAGAATGATGCTAAATTTCTGAGCTTTGCTTTTAATTTTGTATGAAGTTAAATTACAATAACGGGTCTGATAAAAGCTTTTGAACAAAATAAAACGACTATAATAATATAGAACGCATTAGTAACCATATGGTAGGATATGAATTAGTTTTAAAAGCTGTTTGGCATGTGAATAATAAGGTATAAGACAAATGTGTTCACGTTGTAAAACTTGTTTGTTAAGAGTCTTATGTTATACTGCTTAAAGGGATGATTGGAGTTTGGATCTAAAGAAAACACAGAACTAACAAACAGAAAGACATATGGCAGATGAAGAAGATTAGTTTTATCTTTTCAGGGAATGCACTAGCTTTCTTCTCAGCAGATCTAAGCTATTTCATCCCTAAGGAAAACAAAGACAACTGCATCACATGATTTGGGAGAAGAATAACAAAAGGCATAGATAGAATAAGAGTTTTCTTTTGTTTACTATCTAGACAACAATGCTTTTAGTTCAGTACTAAAATGTATTTGTGGTGATCATGAAGTGAACATAATTTTCATCAGGTTCCATCTACCTAGCACCCAGCAATGGGTTATAAGGAAACTAACTCTTGCAAAACATCCCACATCGAAGTAACATAAGAAATATTATATAGTGAGAGGGTATAAATAAGGACCCTCTAGCGACATAGCAACATACTTACCTGGATGGGGTCTATGGCTGATCAAGAAGGTCCATGGCCTAGGTTAGTGACCTTCATTGCACTACGGAGGGGTGCTTAGCCTAAGATCTCCCCAAGAAGGAGAGTCTACATCATTATTTGTTGCTTGGGGGGCCTGCGTTTGCGCGGCTCCCTACCAATAGAGTCCAAATTTTCCGATTAGCGACAGTGGTCTAAAATGTTTGATTCCTTCATGGTGAAACACAGGTACAATAAGAATTCATTTGACAAGTGTCTTCATCAAGAAATTTTATAAAATGATTTTATCATCCTTATACTCTACTTGGATGATATGTTGATTGTTTATCGTGATACTAAAAAGATAGAAGTCGTTTTCACTAAAGCATTTGGATCCACAAAACAAGTACTAGAATAAAAATCTCATAAGATAGGCTAAAACATAAAATATGGTTTATCTATAAAAGATATACTCATAAGGTTTTAGAAAGATTCAACATGAATAAAGAAAAACCTATTATTTCTCCACTTGCAAGACGTTTTAAACTTTCTTTTAAAAAATCACCTACAAAAGTTGACATAAAGAACTGAATAAAATACTTTACTTTTCAACCGAGGGTAGTTTGATGTATACCATGATTTGTACAAGACCCAATATTTCTCATACTGTCAGTAGTTAGCCAATTTATATCCAATCATCAGAAAAAAGCATTGGGAATCTTTAAAATGAATATTCATGTACACTCGAGAAAAATTCCAATTACGTTTATATTTTTTATGTTATAAATCACTATGCAATTTATCACAAATGGCTCAAGAACATAACACGAATAAAAAACAAAACACGAATAAAAGACATAAAAAAAAGAACACATGATTTAACGTGGTTCGACAATTGTCTACGTCCACGGCAGCGCCAGAGAAAAGTATTTCTTTATGATAGAATAGGTTTACAAATTTCATATTTTTTTTCCAGTGTAGTCCTAGTAGTCTATTTATAGGGAATATATAAAAATTTCTAGATAATGGCCATAATGGGCTCATATACACAAGACTGAAGATGCAAATACCACAAGACTAAAGATGACAATATCAAAAACACAAACTGTCAATGACACAAAACTGTATTGCCAAACACAGTACACTGTCAAGGCATTATTCGACTTATTCTCAACAAATCTTCCCATTGAGGCGGATATTCTTTCTTCACTATCAACAAATAAACTTATCTTCTTCTGACTCACCAAATTTTCTAAGACATTCACTACATACTGCGTACACCAATCCTGTTTAGGCACTCCCTAAACTTTTGAACTGATACTGCCTTGGTAATTATATATGTTGGATTATCATGTGTAAACACTTTATTTACATCAACAATTCCCTTTGATACTATATTACAAATAAAATTATACATGACATCTATGTGCTTTGTACGCTCGTGGTACATATGGTTCCTTGTAAGGTGTATGGTGCTTTGACTATCACAAAACACTTTTGTAGTAGTTCTGTCCAAGCCCAAATCTGGCACCAAACCTTGCGACCATATTGCCTCTTTAATTGCGTCTGTTACTGCCACGTACTATGCCTCTGTTGTAGACAAAGCTACAGTAGCTTGCAATTGTGATTTCTAACTGATCGCACTCCTAGCTAGAGTAAATACATACCATGTAAGAGATCTCATTTTATCCATACCACCTGTAAAATCAGAATCAACAAAACCCACAACTGATCCTGCAACATCATTCAACAATCCACCAATATCAGTCGTGTTAAAAGTTAAGCCAATGTTCGCAGTATTCTTAAGATACCGAAGTACCCATTTCATTGTCTGCTAGTGTTCCATGTACATGTTAACTACATTAACCGCATGTGAAATATCAGGACGTGTGCATACCGTAGCATACATGATACTACCAACTGCACTTGAATATGAAACCTTCAACATTTGTTCCAACTCAGCATCGTCTTTGTCTACTCGTGCTACAAAAAACTTAAAATGAGTAGCAAACAGGATGCTAACTGCCTTAGTATCAAACATATTGAATCGTTGTAGCACTTCTTAATGTAGCTTCGTTGAGACAAGCATAATGATCATACACTCATGTTCCCGATAATCTCTATACCAAAAATATTTTTTGCTCTACACACATCATTCATCTCAAACTCGACACTAAGATGCTTCTTTATCTGCACAATGTGTGACATACTACAAGCAGCAATAATCATATCATCCATATATAACAACAAGTAGACATAAGAATCATCTGACATCTTTTGATGATACACACAACTATCATATGTACTCATTGTGAACCCTTTTGACATCATGAATGCATCAAAATGTTTGTACCATTTCCTAGATGACTGTTTCAAACCATATAATGATTTTTTTAGCAGACAAAATTTTTCCTTCATATTAGGTTCGATAAATCCCTCTGGTTGTCTCATGTAGATTTGCTCGTCCAATCCACCACGTGGAAACACATTATTCATATCCAACTGCTTAAGCTTTAAATCTTGCAAAACTACAATGACTAACAACACTCGAATCGAAATATGCTTCACCGCTCGAGAAAACACTTCATTAAAGTCGATTTCTTCCATTTGAGTAAAACCCTTAGCGACCAGTCTGGCCTTGAATTGAGATGCCTCTACCCCTGGATTGCCTTTCTTTTTCTTGAACACTTATTTTTACTGTCAACTACCTTATGTCATTTAGGCTAGTCAACAAGCTTCCATTTCTGATTCTTATGAAGAGATTCAATCTCTTTCCCCATAGCACCAATCCACCAATCTACCTCTGAACTTGCTATAACTTCCTTATAGCTACTAGGTTCCTGCATCTCAACTTCTTCTACAACTGACAGGGTATATGCAACTAGATTCACAAGCATTTTTGGAAGTCTAATATCTCTTCTTTCTCTGCCCAATGCTATGATATAAGGTTGTTGTTCTGGTTTGGGCGCATCATTGTCACTATCATCTGATGTTGACGCTTCACCTCCTGATTCTCGATCCACCTCATAACCGCTCGAATTATTGGACCTATTGAGAACTGATTTAATTCAAGATCCACCTGTTTACTCACAACCGATCCCGATTCGATCATCTCTCCTACTTCCTTCTGACTGTCTATTGAAGCAAACTCATTAAAAATCACTTACCTACTGATGAGAAAACCTGGAGACTTTGGAGATGTACACCATAACCTATATCTCTTTACTATAGTAACATATCCTAGAAATACGCACCTCTTTGTCTTCGGCTCAAACTTACGATCTCTCACATGAGCATACGCAGGACAACTGAACACCCTAAACTGTTCGTAATCCACAGACGATCCAGACCATAATATATATGATTGGAGAAACAAAACTAGAACAATAATATAGCAATAAAAAACATTGGATATAACGTCTTCTACTTATAATAGGTCGTGAACTAGATCGGATTCATTCTCAACAAATCCATAAGAAGTGATCCCATTTTTTCATCGGGTCCGGGTAGAGACCAAAGGTCTTGAGCGACCGATCCGGCAGAACAACTCAAAATATAAAGAAGTATCGTTAATTTCTTCATGCTCGTTCCTTTGCCCTTTGGGATCGAAACAACCTTTTAAGGGTTGTCGCCTACATAACCTACCTCACGTTCCATACCATGTTGTTGCAGTTCATTGACTATAACAACCATGGCGTTCTTGGCTTTCAGTCTAGCAAACTCAGGCGGGTCGTCTCCAGTAACCCTCTTTTGTGCTTCTGCCTTCTTTTTCTTCTTAGCCATGCTGGCAGAGTGCACCAGGATACTTATAGGACAAAGCTCATAATCCTAAATTTCAAGTCGACGGTGGAAATATATCTTCTTTTTCAAACTTTCAAATATGAACATTTCTTATATATATATATATATATATATATATATATATATATATATATATATATATATATTATTTTTAAAAAAAAAATCTTAAGTCCATAACATAAAAGGGTCGAAATAAACGCACAAACTAATCATCTTTTAAACATTTTAAACTAATTTTTTTATTTACTAAAATTTTATCAAATTTTAGTTTTTTAGGCTAGATACAAATTATATAAGCACATACAGTAAGCTGGATCGTGTGCAGTAAAAAAATCTATGGCCTAAGCAGTGTCCACCAAAAAAAATCAACTAGCAAGACAAAATATCCATCTGTGCTTTGGTGGACAAGATGGCTATGTAAGCTTTATAAACAAAAGATGTAACTAGTTTTCTTCTTTTGAAAATTTAAAGAACCAAACATTTCTTTAACAGAAACACGATCTTACCAAGTGTATTTTATTACAGGGCATAAAACTCTAGATAATCCATCTTTTATTTATTTAAAACTGAACTCAAACCGGAAAGATAGATGGACATTCTTATGTATAATAAAACACCATTGTCTTCCCATTACTTTCTTACGATTTCTTACAAGTTATTCCAATGTATTGCTTATGTTGGTTTATCTAAATGTCAGGTCTGTCTTTTGTTTAAGACTTGTGAGTTGCTTGTAGTGTTGAGACTGTGTGATAGTACTACACTATATCTATTGAATCCCACATCGTAAATATATAAATTTGATGAGCATATCAGGTATTATAAATAAGGACCCTCTAGCGACATAGCAACATACTTACCTGGATGGGGTCTATGGATGATCAAGAAGATCCCCGGCCTAGGCTAGTGACCTCCATTGCACTACGGAGGGGTGCTTAGCCTAAGATCTCCCCAAGAGGGAGAGTCTACATCATTATTTGTTGCTTGGGGGGCCTGCGTTCGCGCGGCCCCCTACCGATACTAACTTTAACAGTATTCCCCTATAGCTACAGTTATCACTTCTATCTAGGAGTCCTTATAGCTACAGTTATCACTTCTATTTGGGAGTTCTCATTTTACTTTTAAGTTTTACAAGAGTACCAAACCACTGGACGTTTGAAAGCTTTAAGTAAAAACTGAACTTGAAAGCTTTAGGAGAACTGTTTGTCTAATGCAAGCTGAGTGTAGATATCAACGCCACATTGCTGACCGGATCCAATCGCAAAATAAACAGCCTGTAGGAGCTAAGAATGCTTATTTCAAAGAGTTTATATATCCGGGGAAAAGGTAGTAACAGGGAAAGTGACAAGAGTTTGATTGGATTAACACGTTTTCAACTGTTCTATAGATATGTAGCTATAACAATTTTGATCTCGAAAGATAAGCATGTAGTGTTTTATTAAACAAGAACCCTCAATCATCAGCCAGAAGAGAAAGACGAGAGGATGCCACCAAAGAAGAGCGGTAGCATCGCGTGAAAAGAGAACTGAATCTAGGGTTACAGTTGCGAAGTCTTAAACAGAGGAGTGTAAGTAGAAGCCAACTCCAAACAGCAGTGTTTCACTCATTTGATCACTAACAACTAAAAGTTTGGACTGAGCCACACAAACAGACCAAAACAAATAAGACGAGTCCAACAGTATTACAACCATTCAAATATCCAAAATAAGTAAATTAATAAAGAAGAAATATAACTTGTACAACATTTCACAATTTCCCTGTAACATAATTTTGCTACTATCTATATAATATAATGCTTAAAATGTGTATATAAACACAGATATAATACAAACTTAAGGAAAATATTCAATACAAAAGTAATACACAATAATACTATTTATTCCAGCTTCAACTTCATATCAAAGCATGATTCCTTCCATAACCAACCCATAACTCCCCCAACATCCATCTCATATTCTCTAGATTCAAAGTCGCATACTGAAACCATCTCTACCCAAAAAGGTACGAAAACCAACGCAACAAACACTACGAGTCATTCGTCTAATAAAACCAACTTATTTTTACGGTTCTCCCAATCATAAAAGGAGACAAGCTTGGGGTTTCTTCAGCGGGATAATTCTTGCCCACCAAAATTTATTACGGATTCTAATCGAAACATTCTTGAAAATTATGACGGTGAAAGTTGGATACAGTGGCGTAGCCAGGATTGGTACCTAATGGTGTCCTAGACGTTTTGATTATTATCGAATCAATACATATTTATCAAAATAAATAATTAAGATAAAGACACAAAATGGCTAGTAAAAAAATGACCATTTAATTAGTAGCGACTTCACTACGATTAGAGATACACGGTGCAACTTTAGTACGATTAGAGATATATTCTCAATTAGTAGCAAATCAAGTGTTTAAAGTTTATGGAACAAAAATGACCATTTAATTTTGTATATTCGAGAGCTTTGAAATCTATGATTTTACTTGATCATGTTGTTGTGGACCATATAAATTGAGGGAGTAACATGGTGGATGATTCCTTAGCAAATGTTGAATACAAGGAAAAGTATCCATCGATTTTATTACAAGAACTTCCATCGATTTTAACCCATTCAGACCAGTGCGAACATATTGATGAACTGTTTGTCACTTCAGATAGAGTCTGAGGCGACCAGAGAACTGCATTTTGAATTTTTTTTGATTACAAGAGAGCTGCCTAATGATGCGAAATTGGCCAAAAAATTGTGAGGCAACGCTTTTGGCTTTATAGTATTAGATGGAGTTTCATATAAGAAAGCATTGAGTAGGCCATTATTGCGATGTTTTAGCAGACAAGAATCACAGGGAGAAGGATTAGCGCATTGTGCGTTCATGGCATTGACTCGTCGAGTTTTTCTTGCATGGTTTGATTGGCCCTCGACTATTAACGATGCCAATAATTTGGTTCAAAACTATGATACTTGTCAAAGGTTTGCTAACTCTATTCATAAACCAGCAGTTCCACTTATGTCCATCACCAAAGCCATTCCGTTTGATAGATGGGAGATAAATTTAGTGGGACCTTTGGTGATGGCCTCTGGAGGACGACAAATGATAATTGTAGCAGTGGATTATTTTACGATGTGGGCAGAAGCAGAACTACTGTCTGGAACAAAAGCTAAGGATGTGATCGAATTCATTGTAAACAATATTTGTTGTCGTTTTAGAGCACCTCGAAGAATTACTACATACAATGGTCCTCAGTTCAATAATAAAGAAATGACATTGTTTTGTGCTTTGAAGGGAATCAATCAATTTTTTCTACACCTTTTCATCCTCAAGAAAATGCACAAGTAGAGGTGACACACAAATCTATTTTACAAGGTTTGAAGAAGAATTTGGCAGGAGCAGCAAGAAAATGGCCTAATTACTTACAGAAGGTACTATGGGCTTATCGAACAACCCATAGGGAGGCTACTAGAGAGACCCCCTTTGTTTTGGAATATGTAATGGATGTTGTTAGTACTGTGGAATCTACCTTGCCTTCTTTTAGAATAACCTAATATTCTGAGGACTTGAATGCTGAAGCTAAAAGAGCAAGTTTAGATTTGATTGAAAAGAAAAGAGTTCGAGCACATTTAAATGTAATTCTTATCAAACTCTTATGATGAATATATATAATTTGAGGGTGAAAAGGAGGGAGTTCAAGATAGGTGACAAAGTGTTAAGAAAGGTAGTCCTTCATACTAAGCAAAATAGCCTCGGTAAGATGGCTCCGAACTGGGAATGACCTTATATAGTTTTGAAAGGATAAAGCCAAGTTCTTATCGCATTTGTGATAATCAGGGGAAGGTGCTTCAACATCTGTGGAATATACAACATCTAAAATTTTACTGGGAGTAACTGTGTTGTATTTTGAAATTATTTTCTTTTATTAATTAGCGTATTTTTTCCTACCCTGTTGGCCCATGAAGGTTTTAATGAGGCACTATGTACATATTTAGATCTATCAATAAAATTCATTTTTTGGCCAATGGTTGTTTACGAGTTTTTGTTTGAACTATTTTGGTAACTAATCAAAGGCTGATCATCTATGAGGTTGACCAAGAGTAGAATACTTTGAAGTGTTGAGTACACTTTTCGACGAAGCAACCATATTCGAAGTGCTACGTTCATTAAACCCACTATGATATTTGAAGTGCTACGTTCATTAAATGCACTATAATATTCGAAGTGCTACATTCATTAAATACGCTATAATACGAAGTGCTACGTCCATTAAACGTATGATGATATTTGAAGTGTAATGTATTATAATGTTATGTAAAATATTATGTTACATTTTCACTTTTAATAATTAATATAACTAACGCACTATAATTTTAAGAAAGTAAAGGATAAACAAAGTTTGTTGTCATCCAATATAATTCGAGGAGAACAATGCAATTTCCTAGATACCAAATGAAAAACATCTAATAAAAACAATAATATTACATTGATTGCATGACAGGTACAAAAAAGAGAGAATTAAATTACTCGTCTTCAGAGCTCTCGTTAAAAACTTCCCTTGAATCTCCCTCTTCGGATAACAAACTAGGAACATGGTCAAAAGCTTCGCTAGGACGTCTTACCAAGTCCATCAGTCGAGGAGGATTACTTAAGGGATTTTGTTAAGATAATGTCGCCGTTTCAACAATCTCATTTAGTGGCGGAGAAGTGGTTGATGGATTCGAGGTGACGTCGGCATCATCTCCCATGGTTATGAAAGTCTTTTTTCTCGGAGTTTGAGGATGATAAGTGTAGGGAAGGTTGGTTGAGGAAGGAGTCTCTTCGGATTTCTTCGAGGAAGATTTTCTTACTTTGCGATTAATTCGAGATGATGATCCAATAAGGGAGGGTGAGATTCGAGGTGTTTTTGGTGTTTTAGTTTTTGATGATTGGTTTTTTTGTGAGAGAATAAGGTGAAAAAATTGGATCTGATTTTGAAAGATACCGAGGATCTTTGAAAGAAGAGAATGATCAACCTCGCAAATATAAGAAAGAACATAAAGCTAGAATAGAAAGTAAGAAAGAACATAAAGCTAGAATAGAAAGTGTACCTCGATGCTTGAGGGAGTCGAACTGGTGTGAAGAAAATACATCAAACCAGGATAATAGGGATGCTTGGAATTTGTATGCAACGACGGGAACTGAGGATCAGTATGTTCAAGGTGTTGATTTGAGGAATTTTTCGTTGACAAATGAGATAGGATCAATCACGCTTCCACAACGATTTAATATTCTGAAAGTAGAGAAGTTCGATAAGATGCAAGACCCAGACGATCATATCGAATAGTTTAAGAATTACATGATTAATTTTGAGGATGATGACAGGCTATTGTGTCAGGTTTTCCCCAAACTTTCAAGGGAACAACTATGAGATGGTACAACCAGATTCCAAGACGGTCCATTTCAAATTACAGAGACTTTTACATTACCTTTCCAAGATAATTCATATGGAGTAAGGAGATGAAGGAAAATGGGAATAAAATCATCCAATCCAAGCAAGCAATTGGAGAAAAGTTGAAAGATTATACGAAGTGGTTTGTCTTAACAAAAGCGAGTCTGGATAATTGTGAAGAACTGGTGGCAATGACAGTCTTTCGCCAGGTATTGCTACCAGGATATTTGGCTAATAAAACAACAAAAAGAAGAACCTTAACTTTTGGAGCTTTGATGGTTCAAGTTGAGGACCAAATTAAGGTTGAAGAATCAACCAGGATTCGAGGGGTAGCGGCTAATGGTCAAAATAATTCTCGATAGGTGCCACATAACTAACGGAAATCTTCAAATTCTGCCCAAAAAACTCATCAGACGTCACGCCCAAAAAATGATACACTGATTATCTAATGCAAAGATGAGTATGTAGAACTGTTTGTCTAATGCAAAGCTGAGTGTAGATATCAACTCCCAAAAAATGATACACTGATTGCGTCAGAGAGTTTTGACGTTACACCCAAAAAATATTGACACATGCTAGATAACAAAAAGAATTTTTTTGACAATAATGCCACTAAAATCCGATGAGTATTTAGCAAGAACATCATAAGTTCGATGAGAGAAATAACATCGGATAAACTAAAGTATTTGAACATTTTCACAAGGACTAGGGGCTACTGATAAGGGAAAAATCATATGAGTGGAAAATGAGATCGGCAAAATAATAGAGTAATTTGGTGTAAAGAAAACCTCATATGAGAAATATGACAATAGTATAGTATTAAGGGATCTTTTTGTAATTAATTATAATTTTGGGGAAAATGACCATAATTATTTATTTTTTAGACGTGTGGGACCCATTGAATATACTATAAATATACACCTCCTCTCATGGGGAAGGGTGATTTATTTTTACTTGATTGATACATTTTGCATAATTTATTTCTAATTATCTTGTGTTTCTCTCTTTCAAACTTCTCTTTACCACAAAAAAAAATTATCTAAATAACATTTGGAACTATAATAATGATAAGGGTTTATTATCTGAAATCAAGTGTATCAGCTGATCAATTATAAGGACAAGAAAAAACGATTCAGACAACCATGTTTAAATCCATGAAGTCAACACACATTTGCAAATTCTCGTTCTTCTTTCTCACGAATACTAAGTTTTCCATCCATCATGAGTATTGAGATTCTCTTATATATCCTACTTTTGTTAACCGGTCTACCTCCGCCACAATGGCTTCAGACTTTTTGGCAGAGAAGGCTCTTCGTTTTTTTAATAATCGAGTTTGTTAATTTATTGCTTGATTTTTTTTCTACATATTTATGTACATTAGTGTTGAGAAGAATCCTACTTAAAACATAAAAGAAAAAACTAAAACCACTTTATGAAGTGAGATTGGGGCAAATGTTAAATATGAATTAGATAATGTTTGAATGTCATACAATATACAACATTTTTTAAGTTGGATAAAATATAATAAAGTTTGGGTTCTCTTGAAGGTCAAACTCATATTTTTAAACTTTGGTTTGATAATCTTATAAATGATTTTGTTGTTATGCACATGTTTCAAGAATACTCATATTTAATGTCGAACATTCTTAAAAGAGTAACTATCAATTCTGAAAAACACAAGATCGATGAAAATATAAAAACGTTTGGAGCATCAATTGAACAAAATTTTATATTAAAAACGTAAAATAATAATAATAATAATAATAATAAATATTATATATGTATATAATTTATTTTAGTGAGTTACCTATAGGTGCCTAGTAACCTTTCTAATTATCAATTTGATACTTAAAAAATACAAGCTATAAATAATTACTTGAACCAACTTTAATACCAAAAATCTCTTTGATACGACACAAATAAGTATGAGGTGAGTTAACCAAGCTTGAACTCAAGAGACTCGACTTAGGAGCGAAACACAACCAAACATGTAAGCCTAACGGCCTTAAGCAACCGCATGTTCGCTTAAGGCCAAGACGGACCCGATGGCCGTAAGCGATCGATGATTGCTTAAGGCTATGTTAACTAAAATCTGCCCCGCAAGGGACAACCCTCGGCGTATCCAATGGTAAGTTCGCAGCAAGCTCATATTTGATACCCAAACGGGCCGCGACCATTAATCCACGAATAACTAGCCTCTATTATTACTCTCACCCCCGATTGTTGTCGAGACATACAAATGTCGTACTCTGACAACGTACCAAAAGACTGCCCCAAATGACGTAGCTTCATTTGAAAAAGCATTTGGAAGGCCATAAAAGGTTGCACCACTGATGAGGCAATACTCAAACACCTCATCAAGACAAGGCCACTATATAAGAGGATAATGTCTCAATTTTTAGGATATGTGAAAGTTATTGAACAACAGTAGCAACAACAAGAGATTTTGCTTTGTAATCTATACAATCAATAAATGACAAGTGTTCTACATTCGATAGTTTCAAGTTCTTGCAATGGTATTGATCTTTTATATATATATATAAAACATACTTTTGATTATATAAAAGATATATATGTTGTGTATCCTATGAATCACGATAGAGTTATTTTTACTTTAATACCAATTGATATGACTAATATTGAATCGCCCAATATAGTTTATCAAACACAGAATAATAAACCCTTAGATCTTGTGACTAACTAATAGAGATAAGATATAGAACTTATAGTTTTTCTACAATCCATTATTAGTTATTGATTGTTATTTTAATCTCTTTTATATACATAATGGTTGTGGATCTTTCAGTACAAGAAAACGACGACTAACCTGATAGATTTATATTAAATATATATCTTAACCTTAGTCTTCTTCATATTAAATATACAATTAGTAACCCTAGTTGTATTAAGTGTTATACTTTAGTCATTTTATGACCGTTAGGCCACAACCACTATATTGATTTATCAATTTAAGCTCTTAATTATTAGTTCATGCTTAAATGTTGAGACCTGTGTCTAAATTCAACCCCATTACCTACATATTTTCACATTTTGGTCAAATTCATATTTAATTATATATATATAGTTAATCTAATTACTTATTAATTGTACTACTTTATAACAATGATCAAATTTATATTTAGCATACAGATCCAAAGCTATTCCAAATAAGGTGAAAAAACTGGATCTGATTTTAAAAGATACCGAGGATCTTTGAAAGAAGAGAATGATCAACCTCACAAATATAAGAAAGAACATAAAGCTAGATTAGAAAGTGTACCTCGATGCTTGAGGGAGTCGAACTGGTGTGAAGAAAATACATCAAACCAGGATAATGGGGATGATTGGAATTTGTATGCAACGATGGGAACTGAGGATCAGTATGTTCAAGGTGTTGATTTGAGGAATTCTTCGTTGACAAATGAGATAAGATCAATCACGCTTCCGCAGCGATTTGATATTTTGAAAGTAGAGAAGTTCGATAAGATGCAAGACCCAGACGATCATATCGAACAGTTTAAGAATTACATGATTAATTTTGAGGATATTGACAGGCTATTGTGTTAGGTTTTCCCCAAACTTTCAAGGGAACAACTATGAAATGGTACAACCAGATTCCAAGACGGTCCATTTCAAATTACAGAGACTTTTACATTACATTTCCAAGATAATTCATATGGAGTAAGGAGATGCAGGAAAATGGGAATACAATCATCCAATGCAAGCAAGCAATTGGAGAAAAGTTGAAAGATTATACGAAGTGGTTTGTCTTAACAAAGGCGAGTCTGGATAATTGTGAAGAACTGGTGGCAATGATAGTCTTTCGCCAGGTATTGCTACCAGGATATTTGGCTAATGAAACAATAAAAAGACGAACATTAACTTTTGGAGCTTTGATGGTTCAAGTTGAGGACCAAATTAAGGTTGAAGAATCAACCAGGATTCGAGGGGTAGCGGCTAATGGTCAAAATAATTCTCGATAGGTGCCACATAACTAACGGAAATCTTCAAATTCTGCCCAAAAAACTCATCACACGTCACGCCCAAAAAATGATACACTTATTATCTAATGCAAAGATGAGTATGTAGAACTGTTTGTCTAATGCAAAGCTGAGTGTAGATATCAACTCCCAAAAAATGATACACTGATTGTGTCAGAGAGTTTTGACGTTACACCCAAAAAATATTGACACATGCTAGATAACAAAAAGAATTTTTTTGACAATAATGCCACTAAAATCCGATGAGTATTTAGCAAGAACATCATAAGTTCGATGAGAGAAATAACATCAGATAAACTAAAGTATTTGAAGATTTTCACAAGGACTAGGGGCTACTGATAAGGGAAAAATCATATGAGTGGAAAATGAGATCGGAAAAATAATAGAGTAATTTGGTGTAAAGAAAACCTCATATGAGAAATATGACAATAGTATAGTATTAAGGGATCTTTTTGTAACTAATTATAATTTTGGGGAAAATGCCCATAATTATTTATTTCTTAGACGTGTGGGACCCATTGAATATACTATAAATATACACCTCCTCTCATGGGGAAGGGAGATTTATTTTTACTTGATTGATACATTTTGCATAATTTATTTCTAATTGTCTTGTGTTTCTCTCTTTCAAACTTCTCTTTACCACAAAAAAAAATTCTCTAAATAACGTTTGGAACTATAATAATGATAAGGGTTTATTACCTGAAATCAAGTGTATCAGCTGATCAATTATAAGGAAAAGAAAAAACGATTCAGACAACCATGTTTAAATCCGTGAAGTCAACACACATTTGCAAATTCTCGTTCTTCTTTTTCACGAATACTAAGTTTTCCATCCATCATGAGTATTGAGATTCTCTTATATATCCTACTTTTGTTAACCGGTCTACCTCCGACACAATGGCTTCAGACTTTTTGGCAGAGAAGGCTCTTCGTTTTTTTAATAATCGAGTTTGTTAATTTATTGCTTGATTTTTTTTTCTACATATTTATGTACATTAGTGTTGAGAAGAATCCTACTTAAAACATAAAAGAAAAAACTAAAACCACTTTATGAAGTGAGATTGGGGCAAATGTTAAATATGAATTAGATAATGTTTGAATGTCATACAATATACAACATTTTTTAAGTTGGATAAAATATAATAAAGCTTGGGTTCTCTTGAAGGTCAAAATCATATTTTTAAACTTTGGTTTGATAATATTATAAATGATTTTGTTGTTATGCACATATTTCAAGAATACTCATATTTAATGTCGAACATTCTTAAAAGAGTAACTATCAATTTTGAAAAACACAAGATCGATGAAAATATAAAAAAGTTTGGAGCATCAATTGAACAAAATTTTATATTAAAAACGTAAAATAATAATAATAAATATTATATATGTATATAATTTATTTTAGTGAGTTACATATAGGTTCCTAGTAACCTTTCTAATTATCAATTTGATACCCAAAAAATACAAGTTATAAATAATTACTTGAACCAACTTTAATACCAAAAATCTCTTTGATACGACACAAATAAGTATGAGGTGAGTTAACCAAGCTTGAACTCAAGAGACTCGACTTAGGAGCGAAACACAACCAAACATGTAAGCCTAACGGCCTTAAGCAACCACATGTTCGCTTAAGGCCAAGACTGACCCGATGGCCGTAAGCGATCGATGATTGCTTAAGGCTATATTAACCAAAATCTGCCCCGCAAGGGACAACCCTCGGCGTATCCAATGGTGAGTTCGCAGCAAGCTCATATTTGATACCCAAACGGGCCGCGACCATTAATCCACGAATAATTAGCCTCTATTATTACTCTCACCCCCGATTGTTGTCGAGACATACGAATGTCGTACTATGACAACGTACGGAAGCATGGTCTAACATCGTACCAAAAGACTGCCCCAAATGACGTAGCTTCATTTGAAAAAGCATTTGGAAGGCCATAAAAGGTTGCACCACTGATGAGGCAATACTCAAACACCTCATCAAGACAAGGCCACTATATAAGAGGATAATGTCTCAATTTTTAGGATATGTGAAAGTTATTGAACAACAGTAGCAACAACAAGAGATTTTGCTTTGTAATCTATACAATCAATAAATGACAAGTGTTCTACATTCGATAGTTTCAAGTTCTTGCAATGGTATTGATCTTTTATATATATATATAAAACATACTTTTGATTATATAAAAGATATATATGTTGTGTATCCTATGAATCACGAGAGAGTTATTTTTACTTTAATACCAATTGATATGACTAATATTGAATCGCCCAATATAGTTTATCAAACACAGAATAATAAACCCTTAGATCTTGTGACTAACTAATAGAGATAAGATATAGAACTTATAGTTTTTCTACAATCCATTGTTAGTTATTGATTGTTATTTTAATCTCTTTTATATACATAATGGTTGTGGATCTTTCAGTACAATAAAGCGACGACTAACCTGATAGATTTATATTAAATATATATCTTAACCTTAGTCTTCTTCATATTAAATATACAATTAGTAACCCTAGTTGTATTAAGTGTTATACTTTAGTCATTTTATGACCGGTAGGCCACAACCACTATATTGATTTATCAATTTAAGCTATTAATTATTAGTTCATGCTTAAATGTTGAGATCTGTGTCTAAATTCAACCCCATTACCTACATATTTTCACATTTTGGTCAAATTCATATTTAATTATATATAATATAGTTAATCTAATTACTTATTAATTGCACTACTTTATAACAATGATCAAATTTATATTTAGCATACAGATCCAAAGCTATTCCAACATTGGAACCTTGTGAAATTGAAATGGATGAGGTAATTTGTAATTAAATGTAATGTTAGACAATCTAATAATAACCATATGTTTATGTGTGTGTTTTTAGAAAAAGAGAGTTATTTTGAGGATAGTTGTAAAATTATTACCATCTTAGTTGAACTTTGATGACATTAACAAATTTGAGAATGATGCTAAATTTCTGAGCTTTGCTTTTAATTTTGTATGAAGTTAAATTACAATAACGGGTCTGATAAAAGCTTTTGAACAAAATAAAACGACTATAATAATATAGAACGCATTAGTAACCATATGGTATGATATGAATTAGTTTTAAAAGCTGTTTGGCATGTGAATAATAAGGTATAAGACAAATGTGTTCACGTTGTAAAACTTGTTTGTTAAGAGTCTTATGTTATACTGCTTAAAGGGATGATTGGAGTTTGGATCTAAAGAAAACACAGAACTAACAAACAGAAAGACATATGGCAGATGAAGAAGATTAGTTTTATCTTTTCAGGGAATGCACTAGCTTTCTTCTCAGCAGATCTAAGCTATTTCATCCCTAAGGAAAACAAAGACAACTGCATCACATGATTTGGGAGAAGAATAACAAAAGGCATAGATAGAATAAGAGTTTTCTTTTGTTTACTATCTAGACAACAATGCTTTTAGTTCAGTACTAAAATGTATTTGTGGTGATCATGAAGTGAACATAATTTTCATCAGGTTCCATCTACCTAGCACCCAGCAATGGGTTATAAGGAAACTAACTCTTGCAAAACATCCCACATCGAAGTAACATAAGAAATATTATATAGTGAGGGGGTATAAATAAGGACCCTCTAGCGACATAGCAACATACTTACCTGGATGGGGTCTATGGCTGATCAAGAAGGTCCATGGCCTAGGTTAGTGACCTTCATTGCACTACGGAGGGGTGCTTAGCCTAAGATCTCCCCAAGAAGGAGAGTCTACATCATTATTTGTTGCTTGGGGGGCCTGCGTTTGCGCGGCTCCCTACCAATAGAGTCCAAATTTTCCGATTAGCGACAGTGGTCTAAAATGTTTGATTCCTTCATGGTGAAACACAGGTACAATAAGAATTCATTTGACAAGTGTCTTCATCAAGAAATTTTATAAAATGATTTTATCATCCTTATACTCTACTTGGATGATATGTTGATTGTTTATCGTGATACTAAAAAGATAGAGAAGTTGAAGATAAACTATGCAAGTCGTTTTCACTAAAGCATTTGGATCCACAAAACAAGTACTAGAATAAAAATCTCATAAGATAGGCTAAAACATAAAATATGGTTTATCTATAAAAGATATGCTCATAAGGTTTTAGAAAGATTCAACATGAATAAAGAAAAACCTATTATTGCTCCACTTGCAAGACGTTTTAAACTTTCTTTTAAAAAATCACCTACAAAAGTTGACATAAAGAACTGAATAAAATACTTTACTTTTCAACCGAGGGTAGTTTGATGTATACCATGATTTGTACAAGACCCAATATTTCTCATACTGTCAGTAGTTAGCCAATTTATATCCAATCATCAGAAAAAAGCATTGGGAATCTTTAAAATAAATATTCATGTACACTCGAGAAAAATTCCAATTACGTTTATATTTTTTATGTTATAAATCACTATGCAATTTATCACAAATGGCTCAAGAACATAACACGAATAAAAAACAAAACACGAATAAAAGACATAAAAAAAAGAACACATGATTTAACGTGGTTCGACAATTGTCTACGTCCACGGCAGCGCCAGAGAAAAGTATTTCTTTATGATAGAATAGGTTTACAAATTTCATATTTTTTTCCAGTGTAGTCCTAGTAGTCTATTTATAGGGAATATATAAAAATTTCTAGATAATGGCCATAATGGGCTCATATACACAAGACTGAAGATGCAAATACCACAAGACTAAAGATGACAATATCAAAAACACAAACTGTCAATGACACAAAACTGTATTGCCAAACACAGTACACTGTCAAGGCATTATTCGACTTATTCTCAACAAATCTTCCCATTGAGGCGGATATTCTTTCTTCACTATCAACAAATAAACTTATCTTCTTCTGACTCACCAAATTTTCTAAGACATTCACTACATACTGCGTACACCAATCCTGTTTAGGCACTCCCTAAACTTTTGAACTGATACTGCCTTGGTAATTATATATGTTGGATTATCATGTGTAAACACTTTATTTACATCAACAATTCCCTTTGATACTATATTACAAATAAAATTATACATGACATCTATGTGCTTTGTACGCTCGTGGTACATATGGTTCCTTGTAAGGTGTATGGTGCTTTGACTATCACAAAACACTTTTGTAGTAGTTCTGTCCAAGCCCAAATCTGGCACCAAACCTTGCGACCATATTGCCTCTTTAATTGCGTCTGTTACTGCCACGTACTATGCCTCTGTTGTAGACAAAGCTACAGTAGCTTGCAATTGTGATTTCTAACTGATCGCACTCCTAGCTAGAGTAAATACATACCATGTAAGAGATCTCATTTTATCCATACCACCTGTAAAATCAGAATCAACAAAACCCACAACTGATCCTGCAACATCATTCAACAATCCACCAATATCAGTCGTGTTAAAAGTTAAGCCAATGTTCGCAGTATTCTTAAGATACCGAAGTACCCATTTCATTGTCTGCTAGTGTTCCATGTACATGTTAACTACATTAACCGCATGTGAAATATCAGGACGTGTGCATACCGTAGCATACATGATACTACCAACTGCACTTGAATATGAAACCTTCAACATTTGTTCCAACTCAGCATCGTCTTTGTCTGCTCGTGCTACAAAAAACTTAAAATGAGTAGCAAACAGGATGCTAACTGCCTTAGTATCAAACATATTGAATCGTTGTAGCACTTCTTAATGTAGCTTCGTTGAGACAAGCATAATGATCATACACTCATGTTCCCGATAATCTCTATACCAAAAATATTTTTTGCTCTACACACATCATTCATCTCAAACTCGACACTAAGATGCTTCTTTATCTGCACAATGTGTGACATACTACAAGCAGCAATAATCATATCATCCATATATAACAACAAGTAGACATAAGAATCATCTGACATCTTTTGATGATACACACAACTATCATATGTACTCATTGTGAACCCTTTTGACATCATGAATGCATCAAAATGTTTGTACCATTTCCTAGATGACTGTTTCAAACCATATAATGATTTTTTTAGCAGACAAAATTTTTCCTTCATATTAGGTTCGATAAATCCCTCTGGTTGTCTCATGTAGATTTGCTCGTCCAATCCACCACGTGGAAACACATTATTCATATCCAACTGCTTAAGCTTTAAATCTTGCAAAACTACAATGACTAACAACACTCGAATCGAAATATGCTTCACCGCTCGAGAAAACACTTCATTAAAGTCGATTTCTTCCATTTGAGTAAAACCCTTAGCGACCAGTCTGGCCTTGAATTGAGATGCCTCTACCCCTGGATTGCCTTTCTTTTTCTTGAACACTTATTTTTACTGTCAACTACCTTATGTCATTTAGGCTAGTCAACAAGCTTCCATTTCTGATTCTTATGAAGAGATTCAATCTCTTTCCCCATAGCACCAATCCACCAATCTACCTCTGAACTTGCTATAACTTCCTTATAGCTACTAGGTTCCTGCATCTCAACTTCTTCTACAACTGACAGGGTATATGCAACTAGATTCACAAGCATTTTTGGAAGTCTAATATCTCTTCTTTCTCTGCCCAATGCTATGATATAAGGTTGTTGTTCTGGTTTGGGCGCATCATTGTCACTATCATCTGATGTTGACGCTTCACCTCCTGATTCTCGATCCACCTCATAACCGCTCGAATTATTGGACCTATTGAGAACTGATTTAATTCAAGATCCACCTGTTTACTCACAACCGATCCCGATTCGATCATCTCTCCTACTTCCTTCTGACTGTCTATTGAAGCAAACTCATTAAAAATCACTTACCTACTGATGAGAAAACCTGGAGACTTTGGAGATGTACACCATAACCTATATCTCTTTACTATAGTAACATATCCTAGAAATACGCACCTCTTTGTCTTCGGCTCAAACTTACGATCTCTCACATGAGCATACGCAGGACAACTGAACACCCTAAACTGTTCGTAATCCACAGACGATCCAGACCATAATATATATGATTGGAGAAACAAAACTAGAACAATAATATAGCAATAAAAAACATTGGATATAACGTCTTCTACTTATAATAGGTCGTGAACTAGATCGGATTCATTCTCAACAAATCCATAAGAAGTGATCCCATTTTTTCATCGGGTCCGGGTAGAGACCAAAGGTCTTGAGCGACCGATCCGGCAGAACAACTCAAAATATAAAGAAGTATCGTTAATTTCTTCATGCTCGTTCCTTTGCCCTTTGGGATCGAAACAACCTTTTAAGGGTTGTCGCCTACATAACCTACCTCACGTTCCATACCATGTTGTTGCAGTTCATTGACTATAACAACCATGGCGTTCTTGGCTTTCAGTCTAGCAAACTCAGGCGGGTCGTCTCCAGTAACCCTCTTTTGTGCTTCTGCCTTCTTTTTCTTCTTAGCCATGCTGGCAGAGTGCACCAGGATACTTATAGGACAAAGCTCATAATCCTAAATTTCAAGTCGACGGTGGAAATATATCTTCTTTTTCAAACTTTCAAATATGAACATTTCTTATATATATATATATATATATATATATATATATATATATATATTATTTTTAAAAAAAAAATCTTAAGTCCATAACATAAAAGGGTCGAAATAAACGCACAAACTAATCATCTTTTAAACATTTTAAACTAATTTTTTTATTTACTAAAATTTTATCAAATTTTAGTTTTTTAGGCTAGATACAAATTATATAAGCACATACAGTAAGCTGGATCGTGTGCAGTAAAAAAATCTATGGCCTAAGCAGTGTCCACCAAAAAAAATCAACTAGCAAGACAAAATATCCATCTGTGCTTTGGTGGACAAGATGGCTATGTAAGCTTTATAAACAAAAGATGTAACTAGTTTTCTTCTTTTGAAAATTTAAAGAACCAAACATTTCTTTAACAGAAACACGATCTTACCAAGTGTATTTTATTACAGGGCATAAAACTCTAGATAATCCATCTTTTATTTATTTAAAACTGAACTCAAACCGGAAAGATAGATGGACATTCTTATGTATAATAAAACACCATTGTCTTCCCATTACTTTCTTACGATTTCTTACAAGTTATTCCAATGTATTGCTTATGTTGGTTTATCTAAATGTCATGTCTGTCTTTTGTTTAAGACTTGTGAGTTGCTTGTAGTGTTGAGACTATGTGATAGTACTACACTATATCTATTGAATCCCACATCGTAAATATATAAATTTGATGAGCATATCAGGTATTATAAATAAGGACCCTCTAGCGACATAGCAACATACTTACCTGGATGGGGTCTATGGCTGATCAAGAAGATCCACGGCCTAGGCTAGTGACCTCCATTGCACTACGGAGGGGTGCTTAGCCTAAGATCTCCCCAAGAGGGAGAGTCTACATCATTATTTGTTGCTTGGGGGGCCTGCGTTCGCGCGGCCCCCTACCGATAATAACTTTAACAGTATTCCCCTATAGCTACAGGTATCACTTCTATCTAGGAGTCCTTATAGCTACAGTTATCACTTCTATTTGGGAGTTCTCATTTTACTTTTAAGTTTTACAAGAGTACCAAACCACTGGACGTTTGAAAGCTTTAAGTAAAAACTGAACTTGAAAGCTTTAAGAGAACTGTTTGTCTAATGCAAGCTGAGTGTAGATATCAACGCCACATTGCTGACCGGATCCAATCGCAAAATAAACAGCCTGTAGGAGCTAAGAATGCTTATTTCAAAGAGTTTATATATCCGGGGAAAAGGTAGTAACAGGGAAAGTGACAAGAGTTTGATTGGATTAACACGTTTTCAACTGTTCTATAGATATGTAGCTATAACAATTTTGATCTCGAAAGATAAGCATGTAGTGTTTTATTAAACAAGAACCCTCAATCATCAGCCAGAAGAGAAAGACGAGAGGATGCCACCAAAGAAGAGCGGTAGCATCGCGTGAAAAGAGAACTGAATCTAGGGTTACAGTTGCGAAGTCTTAAACAGAGGAGTGTAAGTAGAAGCCAACTCCAAACAGCAGTGTTTCACTCATTTGATCACTAACAACTAAAAGTTTGGACTGAGCCACACAAACAGACCAAAACAAATAAGACGAGTCCAACAGTATTACAACCATTCAAATATCCAAAATAAGTAAATTAATAAAGAAGAAATATAACTTGTACAACATTTCACAATTTCCCTGTAACATAATTTTGCTACTATCTATATAATATAATGCTTAAAATGTGTATATAAACACAGATATAATACAAACTTAAGGAAAATATTCAATACAAAAGTAATACACAATAATACTATTTATTCCAGCTTCAACTTCATATCAAAGCATGATTCCTTCCATAACCAACCCATAACTCCCCCAACATCCATCTCATATTCTCTAGATTCAAAGTCGCATACTGAAACCATCTCTACCCAAAAAGGTACGAAAACCAACGCAACAAACACTACGAGTCATTCGTCTAATAAAACCAACTTATTTTTACGGTTCTCCCAATCATAAAAGGAGACAAGCTTGGGGTTTCTTCAGCGGGATAATTCTTGCCCACCAAAATTTATTACGGATTCTAATCGAAACATTCTTGAAAATTATGACGGTGAAAGTTGGATACAGTGGCGTAGCCAGGATTGGTACCTAATGGTGTCCTAGACGTTTTGATTATTATCGAATCAATACATATTTATCAAAATAAATAATTAAGATAAAGACACAAAATGGCTAGTAAAAAAATGACCATTTAATTAGTAGCGACTTCACTACGATTAGAGATACACGGTGCAACTTTAGTACGATTAGAGATATATTCTCAATTAGTAGCAAATCAAGTGTTTAAAGTTTATGGAACAAAAATGACCATTTAATTTTGTATATTCGAGAGCTTTGAAATCTATGATTTTACTTGATCATGTTGTTGTGGACCATATAAATTGAGGCTACTAGAGAGACCCCCTTTGTTTTGGAATATGTAATGGATGTTGTTAGTACTGTGGAATCTACCTTACCTTCTTTTAGAATAACCTAATATTATGAGGACTTGAATGATGAAGCTAAAAGAGCAAGTTTAGATTTGATTGAAAAGAAAAGAGTTCGAGCACATTTAAATGTAATTCTTATCAAACTCTTATGATGAATATATATAATTTGAGGGTGAAAAGGAGGGAGTTCAAGATAGGTGACAAAGTGTTAAGAAAGGTAGTCCTTCATACTAAGCAAAATAGCCTCGGTAAGATGGCCCCGAACTCGGAATGACCTTATATGGTTTTGAAATGATAAAGCCAAGTTCTTATCGCATTTGTGATAATCAGGGGAAGGTGCTTCAACATCTGTGGAATATACAACATCTAAAATTTTACTGGGAGTGACTGTGTTGTATTTTGAAATTATTTTCTTTTATTAATTAGCGTATTTTTTCCTACCCTGTTGGCCCATGAAGGTTTTAATGAGGCACTATGTACATATTTAGATCTATCAATAAAATTCATTTTTTGGCCAATGGTTGTTTACGAGTTTTTGTTTGAACTATTTTGGTAACTAATCAAAGGCTGATCATCTATGAGGTTGACCAAGAGTAGAATACTTTGAAGTGTTGAGTACACTTTTCGACGAAGCAACCATATTCGAAGTGCTACGTTCATTAAACGCACTATGATATTTGAAGTGCTACGTTCATTAAACGCACTATAATATTCGAAGTGCTACATTCATTAAATACGCAATAATACGAAGTGCTACGTCCATTAAACGTATGATGATATTTGAAGTGTAATGTATTATAATGTTATGTAAAATATTATGTTATATTTTCACTTTTAATAATTAATATAAGTAACGCACTATAATTTTAAGAAAGTAAAGGATAAACAAAGTTTGTTGTCATCCAATATAATTCGAGGAGAACAATGCAATTTCCTAGATACCAAATGAAAAACATCTAATAAAAACAATAATATTACATTGATTGCATGATTTATTTCTAATTGTCTTGTGTTTCTCTCTTTCAAACTTCTCTTTACCACAAAAAAAATTCTCTAAATAACGTTTGGAACTATAATAATGATAAGGGTTTATTACCTGAAATCAAGTGAATCAGCTGATCAATTATAAGGACAAGAAAAAACGATTCAGACAACCATGTTTAAATCCGTGAAGTCAACACACATTTGTAAATTCTCGTTCTTCTTTTTCACGAATACTAAGTTTTCCATCCATCATGAGTATTGAGATTCTCTTATATATCCTACTTTTGTTAACCGGTCTACCTCCGCCACAATGGCTTCAGACTATTTGGCAGAGAAGGCTCTTCGTTTTTTTAATAATCGAGTTTGTTAATTTATTGCTTGATTTTTTTTTACATATTTATGTACATTAGTGTTGAGAAGAATCCTACTTAAAACATAAAAGAAAAAACTAAAACCACTTTATGAAGTGAGATTGGGGCAAATGTTAAATATGAATTAGATAATGTTTGAATGTCATACAATATACAACATTTTTTAAGTTGGATAAAATATAATAAAGCTTGGGTTCTCTTGAAGGTCAAACTCATATTTTTAAACTTTGGTTTGATAATTTTATAAATGATTTTGTTGTTATGCACATGTTTCAAGAATACTCATATTTAATGTCGAACATTCTTAAAAGAGTAACTATCAATTCTGAAAAACACAAGATCGATGAAAATATAAAAAAGTTTGGAGCATCAATTGAACAAAATTTTATATTAAAAACGTAAAATAATAATAATAATAATAAATATTATATATGTATATAATTTATTTTAGTGAGTTACCTATAGGTGCCTAGTAACCTTTCTGATTATCAAGTTGATACTTAAAAAATACAAGCTATAAATAATTACTTGAACCAACTTTAATACCAAAAATCTCTTTGATACGACACAAATAAGTATGAGGTGAGTTAACCAAGCTTGAACTCAAGAGACTCGACTTAGGAGCGAAACACAACCAAACATGTAAGCCTAACGGCCTTAAGCAACCGCATGTTCGCTTAAGGCCAAGACTGACCCGATGGCCGTAAGCGATCGATGATTGCTTAAGGCT
The DNA here is from genome assembly GCA_036936605.1 of Limnanthes douglasii subsp. nivea. Classification (NCBI taxonomy): domain Eukaryota; kingdom Viridiplantae; phylum Streptophyta; class Magnoliopsida; order Brassicales; family Limnanthaceae; genus Limnanthes; species Limnanthes douglasii. The sequence continues at coordinate 176,486,672 of JAUPFV010000003.1, forward strand.
ATGTTAACCAAAATCTGCCCCGCAAGGGACAACCCTCGGCGTATCTAATGGTGAGTTCGTAGCAAGCTCATATTTGATACCCAAACGGACCGCGACCATTAATCCACGAATAACTAGCCTCTATTATTACTCTCACCCCCGATTGTTGTCGAGACATACGAAGGAGAATTTACACAGGGTGCTTAGCCTAAGCCATAGTGACCTCCATTGCACTACGGAGGGGTGCTTAGCCTAAGACCTCCCCAAAAGGGAGAATCTACATCATTATTTGTTGCTTGGGGGTGCTTAGCCTAAGACCTCCCCAAAAAGGAGAGTCTACATCATTATTTGTTGCTTGGGGGGCCTGCGTTCGCGCGGCTCCCTACCAATAGAGTCCAAATTTTCCGATTAGCTCTGATTCCTAGTTACATATCCTTTTGACTTTGGAAAGCTAGCATGTTACTGGTAGAACTCAGTTGCTATATTGCAGTTTTTTTAAAAGCTAGTTTTACCGCACTTCAAATATTTTCCTTCCTTAATTCTAAAAAGCACCCATTACTTAAAGCACTTAAAAAACATCCCAACAGATTTTTTTTTTACATAAAAAGCACTTCACCTCTCTTAGAAACAATGTCCTAACAAGCACTTTTTTAATCATAAAGTGGGTATATAATCAACGCAACATCATTGATTGGAGCACAAAACCGGTGTAGAAATCAGCAGAAGCACAACCACATTGGTGACCGGATCAAATCACCTGTGTGGGGCAGCCATTAGACCCCATTCCATGTGGGGTAGCGTATATAGACCCGATGCTTGAGCGTAGAAATCAGCACAACCAGTGGTTGTCGGCAATTAGATTTTCCATCACAAAACGAGTTAGGCGGCATGTAAGAGACTTTGAACTCTAAATTTCAAGAGTACATGTATAGTAGGAACAAGGAAAACAACAAGAGTTCTCACTTGTATGAACATTCTTTTTTTTCTCAGTTGTTGGGTTTTATATGAAACATTATTTCACCGAATTAATTGTGATTCCAAAAACACATTGTTTTTTAAATGATAAATGTCATGTTCCCAAACACATTGTTTTCTAACCTAAATACCTGTTCCTAAATACCTGTTCCCAAACACACAGCATGCAAGTAACCTAAATACCTGTTCTTTATCAAATGTGCCGAATTAAGGGAAAGGAACAAACGAAAACAACAAAATTCTTAAACAAATGTTTAAACTTTGAAACAAATGCGAAAACAACAAAATTCTTAAACAAATGTTTAAACTTTGAAACAATGCTTAAACTAAGATGTTGTAGGGCTTTACCCAAGAAGGGAGCCCTTCCAGAAATTCTCGAAGGCCCAAGGCAAGCTCAGGCCCAGGAGGGGGTTTGGAAATAGTTTTCAACCAGCAATTGACGCGCCTCAGTTAGTACCTCACTAGCTGCGTCATTGCCCCAAGCGCAAAGATAAATTTTTCTTCTAAGTTGAGGACATACTTTATACAATTGCTATGTTCATTGTATTTCTAGCTTCCCGATGTGGGATTGGTGAGCATATCTAATTCCTACTTTTTTGTTTTCAAATAGCTTTATTCTCCTCAAAAATTCAACGCGTGGCCCAAAATTAAACCGATTGCCCCTCCAACTCAGATAATTTAATTGTGATAATATAATTGTGAGATGTTTTTTTGTTTAGGTTTTTTCTATAGTTAATAGTTGGTGGGTTTTTACTAAACTCGAATTTAGTCTATATTCGTATAAGTATATATTTTATGTTATTTTAAAATCAAATCATGTGCTTTATATTATAATAAATTATAACATTTATTTTTTTCGTTATATAATTTTTGTAAGTCAAATAAAAACACTTGCTCGTGATTCTTTTATCTAAGTGATATGATTTTACACATTGACAATGTCCGTATATATCGGCAGCCGAAGTCGTAATATTGTTGTTTCACATTCAATTTCGTTGCTCGAGGTGTTGAATCTGAACTTGATTGATTAATACAGTGGTTTCGAAGTGGGTGTTAGTTGTATGCTTGCTTTAGGCTCCACGTTGCTTGTTTGAGCCACCGTCGATTAATCTTAGCTATTGTGGCTTTGATCTTCTTATGAGTGAATCGTGTGCGCACTAGCCTTCTTAAGCTACATTTGATGTTCATAAATAATTTGTAGCATGTTATCGAGGTTGGTACTCCTGTTACAACATGCGTAAATGAAACAAAAACATCGAAATTCTTGGATAAAAAGTTCGAAAATTTAATTTGATGATCCCTTGTAGGTCATGTCAATGCAAATTATTTATCTTGTTACAGTAGTTACTGCTCTCACTACATCTCTTACTTCCACTATATGATGGGACTCCCTTGGATTGTGTATATCATCTAAGATTATGAGGGCCCCAACTAAATTATATTTTCGAGATGCAAACGAAATAACATAACACTATTTAGCTACGCTTTTACTATTGCAAATTACTTTGATCATTCCGTTGATAACATATACATGCATTGATGCACGATAGATTATATTTCTAGCTTCTCGATGTGGGATTGGTATACCCACTACTTCACTCAAATATTTCCAATTTCTCAAATTTAAAAGTAACTTCCTAAAAATCTGCTATAAGTTAGTAAATTTTTAATTAGTTTCGAATATTTTTATATTATATTTTTGTTTTTGGTGCGAGCTAATCCGCTTTTATCGTGTTCTTTTTTAAGATGTCACAAATGTTCATATTAGAGGTTGTACAAACATTTTATAAATATTGACATTTTATTTACCGACCTAAATATTATTTATATACAAGTTATGTCTTTTTTATTGTTATTAAAATCTTACAAAAAATAATTAAAAAATATTTATAAACTAAATATGTTTTTTTTATTCTAATTATTGTAAAAAAATTAAAAATGTAGCTAAAAAATATTATTTGAAAGTAAGAGAATATATAATTTATATATCAAACTTATCTAGATTATTTTACGATGAAGGTTTCTTAGATTTTTTTTTTAATTTTTTTTGTTAATTTCTAAAAAGTCGTTGTTAAACAACTTTTAATTATTGTCTGTTTAGTTTTTTTATTCACAACCACTACAGTTTATTGAACAAAAAAAGCTTTTGTAAATACAAAACAACTAGCCGTTATTCAACTTAATCATGGTTGTTGGACTTTATGATGACCATTTAAAACTCATTTAAGAGTGAATCGCGTTGTCAATAGTAGTTTGATTGAAGAACCTGTTGAATTCAGATGGATAAATCTCAGACAAAAGCTATGAAAAGCTTCAATGATTTTATTAGGTAAGATAAATGACTATTAAATAGTCAGTACACAAATGAAACTCACACCTAAGAAGAGAAACTGAAAGGACAATAAAAAAACGGAAACACAATTAAATGACACAAACTTAAGTGGAGTGTAACTCCTATCTTGACCAAATAAAGTATTAAAGTCTAATGCTTATTAGATACCTCTGCTGGTAGATGTATCTCCGCTGTGTCCTTTGCTAGTAGATGCACTATTGGATCCCTTAAATAAAACATTAAATTCCTAACATTGCTTCCCCTAAACTGAAAGCAATAGCTTCAGTTTATCTTCTCACAAACTCCAAGTTTCTCTCTTAATCGAACAAAAGCTTCCAACTTCAATGGTTTAGTCAATATGTCTGCAACCTGATCATTGGTACCACAATGAACCAATTTCACAATTTCATCTTTCACAAGATCCCTCAAAAAATGAAACCTAACATCAATATGCTTGCTACGACCATGAAGAACAGGGTTCTTTGATAGTTTAATTGTTGAGTTGTTATCACACATAATCGTAGTGCAACCTGACTGCATCATACCAATTTCTTCTAAAATCCTTCTCATCCAAATACATTGACAAACACAAAATGATGCAGCTATGAACTCAGCTTCAGTGGTGGATAGAGTGACTACCGGTTGTTTCTTTGAAGCCCAAGAAACTACTCCTCCACTTAATAAGAAAGCATATCCACTTGTGCTTCGTCTATTATCAATGTCTCCAGCATAATCACTATCAGTATAGACACTCAACTCCTCCAACATTCCCTTTTTGTAAAACACACCGAATCCAGTCGTTCATCTTATGTACCTTAGCACACGCTTTGCTGCTTGCATATGTTCCTCTCTAGGATCAGACATGTATCTGCTCAATAGACAAACCACAAACATCAGATCAGGCCTTGTCGTCGTGATATACATTAAACTTCCAATGAGTTGTTTATATATTGTGCAATCAACTCTCTTAGCATCACTATCTTTTGATAACTTCACTCCAGGCACAATAGGATTCTTGACATCATTTCCGTTATGCAGATTAAACCTTTCAAGAATCTCTCCAGCATATTTCTTTTGATGGATGAAGATTCCATCACCATCCTGTGTCACCTCAACACCCAAAAAATACTTCATTTTCCCCAAATCAGTCATCTCAAAATCATTTTTCATCGATAATTTAAACTCCTCAAGCATATTTTCATCATTTGCTGTGAAGATTAAATCATCTACATAAAGACTAACAATAATAATCTTGTTACCTCCATCAGTTTTCACGAATAGTGTGTACTCATGCTCACACCTTTGAAATCCTTCTCTAACAAAGTATGCCTCAATTTTACTGTACCAAGCTCTTGGGGCTTGTTTTAAACCATATAAAGCCTTCACCAACTTGTAAACCTTGTGTTCTTCTCCTTCCTTTATGTATCATTGCGGTTGATCTACAAACACATCTTCTGATAGTTCGCCGTAAAGAAACGCACTCTTTACGTCTAACTGATAAACACACCAATTCTTTTGAGCTGCTACAGCTAGCATCGTACGAATAGTATCCCAACGCGCAACAGGAGCAAAGACTTCACTGTAATCTACTCCTTCTTCTTGCGCATAGCCTTTGACCACCAATTGAGCTTTGTATTTTTCAACCTCTCCCTTCTCGTTGAGCTTGGTTTTATAAAGCCATTTAACACCAATTCTCTTTGCTCCACTTGGAAGATTTGTGAGAAACCAAGTTCCGTTCTTTTCTATTGACTCCAACTCTGTCTTCATAGCATTAACCCATTTTTTTTCCTTAATAGCTTCATTGAATGTTACAGGATCATCGCTTGACATAAACATTACAAGACCCGAAACTTCTTCTTCTTCCTCCCATCCGGTCTCGTAATCCTACAAATAAGTTGGTCTTCTTCTGATTCTCTGAGGCCTAAGAGATTCTGCTGGATTCAAAACTTCTTCTTCTTCATTTATTTGCTCTGTTTCAGGCTCATGAGTCACTTCTTCAACATTCTCCTCAGCTTTAGTTTCTCTATCCTCCCAGATTAATTTCTCAGCCTCTGATTCTTTTGTTTTATGTCCCCAATCCCAACTTTTCTCTTCTTCGAAAATCGCATCCCTACTTGTAATGACCTTTTTTGTTTTTGGGTTGTATAGGCGATAACCCTTGGATTCGCTGCTTACTCCAATAAGCACACATATGTTGCTTTTATCATCAAGTTTTTTTCTTTTCTGATCTGGAACATGGACATGAGCGATACAACCAAAAATTCTAAAGTAATCAACTCTAGGCTTTATTCCACTCCACATTTCTTCAGGTGTTTTTCCTTGTATCACGGAAGTTGGACTTCGATTCAAGACATGTATAGCCCATTTTGATGCTTCCTCCCAAAAATGTTTAGGAACTCCTTTATCATTCAAAATACACCGTACCATATTCATTATTGTCCGGTTCTTGCGCTCAGCAATTCCGTTTTGTTGCGGAGTGAAAGTTGTAGTGAGTTGTCTGCTAATTCCGGCTTCCTCACAAAAATCAGTGAACTCATTTGAAGTGAATTCACCGCCTCTGTCCGTTCGTAGACATGCTAGCGTTTCTCCACTCTCTTTCTCTACCTGGATCTTGAATCGAGTAAAGAATATAAAAGCTTCCGACTTTAATGACAAAAAATATATCTGAGCAAATATTCGATCAGTTTCTTCAATATGCCTCTTGAATGGTTTAGAGATCCCCTTCATTGTTGTCCCCCAAAAAACTTTGGTAAAATAGATCAAATAAATAAAGAAAAATGAAGGTAAAGAAAAACTAGTACCTCTTCTAGTCCATCTCAATATGAGCCAATGTGGTCTCTCTGTAGATTCTTTTAAGCCTATTTCCCACAGACCATAGATGAAGAAAAAACTATATTTCCACTTCTTGTCAGCTTCCAAGAGGTCATTCACTATATTGAATTTTCTCTAAAGGGTTAGGGAGTAAAAAAGAAAGTAGGGATTTTTGATAATGTCAGTCAAGCAAACAAACTTCTTCATTGAAAACCCGGACCTAGATATCGGAGATGCCATTATGTATGACATCAAGGTTGACCATATGTTTGGACCAGCTTAAGTTGGACATAAGTCTATCAGATTAAAATATTTCACCACAACAGGGTCCAATGGGAATCAAAGACCCCAGTTAAGTATTTCCAAGTAGACAATCAGCTCGTTGTCCTAAACTGATAAAATAGTCTCTCCGGTCTCAAGTAATTGGATATGAATGAAGTCCGGAACTCCCCAGTGGTCTCTAAGTTTGATCTCCTTAGATACTTGAAAGTATTTGTACTTAATTTTGTGCAACGCTAGAAGATGTTTACCCTCGAACTCCCAAAAATTATTCCCCAAAATAACCTCGATATTTGAGGGTAGTTTGATAGCATTTTTTTCTTCGTCTCGATCATCTTTAAGCTCACCAACTAAATGACCTTATCTCACTTTATTGATGGGTTCAAGGGGTGGAAATCTTGAGGCTTTTGTTGAAAGAGCAGCATTTGTTGTCGTCGTCGGTTGAGAGGCTGTTGTTGGAATTGTTTGTGAAATTTTTTGAGGAGTAACCTCGTGAGTGGTTTGAGAGGTGCACTTGGGATTGTTTACATGCGTAGAAGTAGTAGATGTAGTTTTAATTTTGGCATACCTCTTTGAGATGACCTTCAGAGATCTTTTCCTCTTCGAACGATCATCTTTTGTTTTCTCAGCTGTTTGGTGTTTATCGTCTATTAGAATGAATGTTAAAGCATGATATGGTTTCTTTGAAAGACTAGAATCACCTTGAGCATCGGGGATGAGTAACATGAGGATCATATAGAGCACTGGTGTTCGAAGTCCCTACCGTCTCAGAATGTTTCATGATCGGAGGCCTTTGGCCGTAATATGAGGTTTTTAGAATCTGCAAAGGTTTGGGCTCCTCGTCTAAGCCGATAACTTTTCTATTTTTGGCTCTCTTACCTATGTTATACCACTCCCAGATCTTGTATCTATCAAATTGATCATTTTTTAGGTATAAAAGGTGGAAGGAAGTGTTTAAAGAAGTAATAAAATTGTTTCTCTCTCTAACAACTGTTTTCTCTCTATCTCTCTATAAATTATAAAAAATGAGTAATTTTAAAATGACAAATGAGTTAAAGTATTTATAGATATAAGTGTGGGCTTCCAACAGCTGCAAGGGCCCATACAGATGAAGGTTTTTTCTTATGTGGCAAGTGCATAGGAAAGATAAAGAGTTTTTTGGAAGATAGTAGTTCCACCTATGTTTTGAAGTACACGCCTGTTAAGAAATGTAAGAATTTTTTGACACACTTACTCACTCACAAGTCATTTTAGAAGGCATGCATGGTTGTGTCATAAAGTAATTGACACATGGATTAGAAGAGATGCATGCGTCATTAGTCAAAATATGTTTTAACACATAGATTGGAGCCGATGAATACGTCACCTGTTAAAGACCAATTTAATATGAAGTTATCAATGCAATCAGTGATGCCATAAATCCTGTGAGATACATAAGAAAGATTACATCGGATATATCTGAGACGACTCCTTAGTTTATTAATTGCTCAAATATCTTCACAAAGACTGGAGGCTACTGATAAGATGAATAAATATATGGAAGAATAAGTTAAATTTGTTAAATAAATGAGTTAATTTGACTTTATAAAAGTTTTGTAAAGAAACCCAATAAATGTATAACATTGAGGGAGGCTTATGTAATAAATAATAATTATGGTTAAGATTAGTAACGTAGTGGGGTGAAATGTCCATAAAAGCGGGTAATCATGTAATTTATGGATCCACTACTTACACTACATAAAACAACACCCCTTTTTGGGAAAAATGATCAATCTTTATTCAATCATTTCTCATTATTCATTTTTTTATTCTCATATTTCTCTTTTTTAATATTCTCCTACAAACATTGTTTAGACTGATAACCTAGGGATGGCAATTCGGGTGTTGTCCGGCCCGACCCGACCCGGCCCGACCGGGTTTTGTCCGGCCCGAACTTAGAACGGGCCGGGTTCGGGTTCAGAAATCGTAACCCGCAACCGGGCCGGGCCGGGTTCGGGTTTCAAATTTATTCGGCCCGTTCCGGCCCGAAAATCATAAAATATATATAAAAATAATATTTCTATATATAATAAAAATAATATATTTAAAAAATAAATTAATATATTTAAAATAAATTAAAAAATATTTAAAAAATATTAAAATTAATGTCCGCGGGTCGGACCGGGTTGACCGGCGGACATTAGCGGACGGGTTCGGGTTTGAAAATATGAGCCCGGAAGCGGGTCGGGCCGGGTTCGGACTCAAATGTAAAAAAAAACGGGCTCAAGCGGGTCGGCCCAAACCCAGCCCGCGGACGACCCATTGCCATCCCTAGCCTCTATGAAATCCTTAGAACTATCACCCATAACATAATAGTATTGCATAAAAAATGAATGGAACCCTATGAAATAAAATCGTATACATGATTTCTTATTCAAATTTGTTTAAAGTATTTTTCGGATAAATCATTAATGACTGTAGTTGTATCAACCTGTATCATTTTGTTCCTTTTAGAAGGTGAAAGTCCTCAAAGGATGTGGATCGGAAAAGTCATAATCTACAAATACATGAAGGTGTTTGGTTGTAAAGATCTCGTACATGTTTCTCAAGATAAAGGATCTAAGCTAGATGAGAAAATAAATAAGTATTTGGCTATGGAGATAATGACTTTGGTTACAAAATTTGGAATTTAAAAAGTAGAAAATTCATCTAAAGCAAATAAGTTATATTTTTCAAAGACCAAACTCTTAAAGATATGGAGAACGTTGAGAGAATATATCAAACGTTAATAATAAAATTGACTTAGCTTTAGATGCACCATTTCCAGTTGAGTATGATGATTACGAATAGGCTTCTGATCATAAAGAAACAACATTTAAAATTGAACAAAAATTATATTGAAAAATCAATTTAATAATATCAATTAGAATTTTTTAATGTTTAAATAAATACCCAACAAATGAGTATGTGTTGTTAACTGGAGGGGGTAACCTAAATGTTTTGAAAAAACTACATCATATATTCAAATAAGTAATGGTGAAAGGTCGTGCTTGGTGTGGATAAAAATGGCCTAGGGGTAGGCAAGTAATTTCAAGTGGAGTTTTAAGGCGATGTAAGGATGTTTCAAGGTGGTGTGAGGGTGTTTCAAGGTGTTTCAATGTGGAGAGAGATTTAAGCAGCTTGGCAGCAGTTAATTTTTCTTACCCATAGTTAATGCTTGTGGTTGGGTATTTATAGTATGATATTTGGGCCCTTATGGGCTTTCGGGTCAAGTTTAATGGACCCGAGTCATGTTTAAAGACCCATGAGTTCTAAGCAGGAGGACAGGTAGCTTAGTCAGGAAGTGTTTAGGTTTTTTAGTACTTTTGTCATAGTTCGAACAGCCTTAGGCTCACATTGGTTCGAAGTGATCTGTCCGGTCCAAAAGTTCTGTCCGGTTTTCGGAGAGAATTACACTGATCTGCCCTTCCGGGGAGTATTCTGAATTCGGACTCATCAGGAGCCCCTTTTTTAGATGTTTGAACAAGTGTCCTTGTCAAAGAACTGAAAAACAGTCCGATTATAGGAAGTGGTTTTTCAATCCGGAGAGAGTTGTGGATAAACCCGGACAGACCGAACGTTACGAATTCTAAACGGTTCTTGCCAGAGTTAATGGGACACGTGTCATTCTCTGATTGGTCACTTTAGCCGTTTTTTCACCTTGAACTTCGCACCACTTTCTCGAACAAGTTACCTCTCTTAAATGCCATTAATGACATCAGCGTCGTCTTTTAATCATTGCCCAACTTTTCGGATTCTCCTAGGAATCAACTCCTTTTTTCACATTTACTATAAATTCTAATTCACTTTTCACTGTCTCATTATCTCTTTCAAATTTCACTCTGCCATTTTACTCAGAGCTTTATCTCTCTAGAATCTTCAAAACTTTCTTGGCTGTTTATGTTTACAGCAAGAACAGCACTGATCAAGGGCGGCTGGCTTAATCTCTCGGAATTGGAGAAAGCTCAAAGAGTTTAGAAGGAAAAAAGACTTGCAACAGGGCTACCATCGTCGCCTGTTGAGAAACCAGCCCCTTCAATCGAAGAATCTGACAGAGGCTCATCTTCTTCTAAAGGTACCAAGCCAAAAAGGCTTTTTCAATCAACGCTCTCCCCCATAGTATCTGGCTCCTCAGTTCAGGAGTCGATCCCTGCTGTTGAACCGGGAGTTACTGTCACAAGTGTTAGGAAAAAATCTTCTTTCATTGCTATGGGGTCTGACTCTGACCATTCCCCGGACAAGCTAATCATGAAAAGGCCAAGTCGGTTGGTCAAAGGGCTTTCTTCTAAAAACACACCCTCGAAATCGGGGGCAAAAGATAGTGTATCAGGGTCTGGGGCAACTATAAGGGCTCCCCGGGAGAGGCTGTCAGGACTAGAGGCCAGCAACCCACTACCCCCCAAGGAATCTTCTACCTCAGAAACTCAAATTGAGGTGAGAAGTCGAGTAAATACGGACAGCCAACAGTCCGGAGGATCAGCTCTGCCAAGCCTCAATCCTCCCCGGACTATTTCTACTGAAGCTCCCCCAACAATTATGGAGGAGAGGATGGAGGACTCCACTGAGGAGGTTAGATTTGAGTCTGAGTCCTCCGGACAGGCTGATACTGCTATCGTTGTTGCCAAGAAGGGCAAAGAGGACTTGTATCTGAGGCGTCCGGATCTGCCGGAGAGCCTTGAAGGGAGAGTGGGGCCATGCTTTCATAAAGTGGAGTTCAAGTATCTTTTGGCTTTGTTGAAGCCCAAGTACGCGTTCATCCATACTTCAGATCTGGGTAGATTGCGCACAAAGTGGGGGATCCCTGAGAACGTAAAGATAAGGATTCCCATCGATCCGGAGACCCCGATGGATTGCAAAAGGAATGAGATAGTCTTCTTCACGGAGCTATTCGACTGGGGACTCAGGTTCCCACTGGACCCGGAGATAGTGCACTATTTTCACTTGGTCAAACTCTGCCCATCACAGTTAAGCCCTAATGGTTGGTTCACCTTGATGTCATGTATTATGGCGTCTAGGTTATCTGGAATCCTTCTTCCTATGGAAGAGTTTGCAGCTGTGGCCAACTTGTGCAAACATCATCAGTTCCCCTTCTACCATTTCAACATGGGGAACGATCTTAAAGCTGTCGATGATCTCCTGGAGTCGGAGAGCAAATGGAGGAGCCAATTCTTATTTGTCAGTGGCTCATGGGAGAATGGCAAGAAAATTAAGACCGGAGAGAATCCAAGCCTCCTCAGGAGTAGATGGAGGAGTGACCGTAAGCTTCTCATCTTAAGTCTCTGTTCGAATTTCTCTTTTATTTTAAGTTTATGCTAATTAGTTTCTCTTTTGTTTTATCAGAGCTGCCAAAGGAGTTCGGAGACTACCTGAAGGCCGGACAGGTCACCTGTGGCAAAATCAACGCTTGGGCCGCAGAGAACTGGGAGAACCGGTTCCATAAAGCCTTCACTTCTGGGAACTTAGCAAGGTCTCACTTGTGGAACACCACAGGTCGAAGAGACCTAACTTGGGAGGAGTTCTCCACCCAACCTGATGAAGACATCGTGCTGAGAAGGTCTCATGAACTGGATGGGACTCTCTTCCTGCCTGCCCGGGCCAGAGCCCCAAGTAAAATGAAGGGCAAGAAGAAGAAAGGCAAGAGGGCGGCAGGTGACGATGAGAAGGAGGCCCCAACAGACACAGAAAGACTTCACAGGTTCAAATTGATGCAGCCCTTTTACAAGTGGTAGAACAGGAGAGCGAGAAGCAGGAAGTGAACCTCCCTAAGCCCTCAAGGGCTTCTAAGAGGACTCGCAAGCAAACCAGTGAGAGTGCTGATAGGGAGGCTAAGAAGAAGAAGACTTCCCAAGGAGATGAGGTTGCTCTCCGGGACCCGGAGCCTTCTTTCCCTACTGACCCTACACTGGCCGAAGAGATCCCAAGAGACTTTCAAGAAGAGATCCCAAGGGAATTCCATACAGATGAAGTTGAGGGGGGAGAGCTTAACTTAGACGAAATGGACATCACCGGTTTGGGTGGACTTGGTGAATATTTTCTTGGGCTGCCCAGAGACGATTTCGCAGGGCCCTATGTCCCTCCAAGCAGCTCCAACACAGTTAACTTCAACGGTAAGACTTTTATGGTTTCCAGTGAGAGGGATGTTATAGCCCATTCTATCCTTAGCAACGTGCAGCCAATACTTACTTTGGAAAGGCAAGTCCGAAGTCAGGCAGACACCATCAAAGACCTCAAGTCGGAGAAGGAAAAACTGTCCGAGGACCTCTGGACTGCTGCCAATAAGGTTGATTTGCTCAAGGAGGCAAATGATCAGCTAAAGAAGAATCAAGATGAAAGCAACACAAAAGCTGCTTCCTTGGAAGAGACCGTAAAAGATCTACGGGCTAAGCTGTCCGGACTGGAGAAGGACCTGACAGCCTCAAGAGGAGAAACTGCAGCAAAGGAGAAGCTCGTCACCAACCTGACCACTGACAAAATTGCTTTAGAGAATGCAGTGACTCAGGCTGTTGAAGAGAAAGCTGCTTTGGTGAGGGATCAAGAGGCCATGATCAAGGCCATGATCAACGCATATGCCAGGGAGATGATCCAAAGCGAGGAGCTAATGATTCAAAAGGTAAAGTCTGATATGGTCCTCCTGTTTCATGAGAAATTCCCGAAGAGGAGACTAAGGGAATTATGGCGCTATGTGGATGATGATGATCTCCCATACTGGACCATGGTTGATGAGGGGTACTCCGGTGAGTCTTCGTCCGGTGAAGAAGAGGAAACCGGAGAGAGCCCAGGTGAGGAAGAGATTGACCCAAAGGGTAAAAAGATAGTCGAAGAGAAAAGCGACATCAAGGGTAAGAAAGCAAATGAGGGTGAGCCATCTTCAAAGGCTCAACCTTAACCTATAATTTATTTTGTTTATCTTTTGTTCGAACTAAAGTCCTTGGAAGGCCAAGGCACTTTTTTGTGATGTTGTCCGTATTATTCGGACAGATTTTTGTATTGTGCCCAAACTTACTCAAAAAGTCCTTGGAAGGCTAAGGCAGTTTTAAATTGTTGAATGAATATCTTATTTTGCTCAACCATCCTCTTCTTTCATTGTTTGTTTAAATAGCTGGAGTTTAAATAGTTTTATTGTATTGTGAGAGTATTAAGACTTTCCGGCTAGAATTTAAATAGCCCTTAGATCTTTTAACCCGGGTAGTATGATAAGAGACAAAATGTTTAAAAATACTTAGAGAATTTTGAAGAAGGCACCAAATTTCATTGAAAACTCTCCGTGCCACCGAAGAGGGGAAGGTATGCCCCCAAATATTTACATGGATGTTTAAACAAGTAAATATTTACATAAGTTTTATTCCAAGTACATTCGAAGGTGTTCAATATTCCAAGGATGAGTTAAAACCCTGCCATCTTTGTCTTCCAACCAGTATGTCCCAGGCTTGATTCTTTCAACCACAGTATATGGACCCTCCCAAGTTGGGGCCAGCTTTCCGAAGAGCTTTTCCTTAGTATGCAAGAAAACTTTCCTTAATACTTTATCTCCTGGTTGAAAATCCCTTCTTTTAACTTTAAAAGCAAAACCTGCTTCTCATCAAGCCCTGATAGTGTGCCATTCTAAGATGAGCTTTCACCCGTCTTTCTTCGATCAAATCAAGCTGATTTCTAATTGCCATCTCATTAGCCTGTCCGGAGAAGTTATGAACACGAAAGGAGGGGAGTGTCTTCTCTATGGGGGCTACTGCATCCATTCCATAGACCAAGGCAAAAGGGGATTCTTGTGTTGCATCCTCAGGTGTTGTTCGGTAGGCCCACAAGACTTCTTGAAGATAACTAGGCCACTTCCCAGTAGCCCCTACTAAATTCTTCTTTAAACCGGACAGTATCGTTCTATTAGCCACTTCAACTTGCCCATTGGCTTGAGGGTGGAAAGGTGAAGAAAAGCAGTGCTGAATACCCCTTGAGGCACAGAAGCTTTCCATTTCTCTGTTGTCAAACTGTGGCCCATTGTCTGTTGTTATTTTCTGGGGGATACCAAATCTGCAATATATGTTGGATAGAATGAATTTTATAACAGCTTTTGAGGTTGTCCCTGCCAAGGGGGCTGCTTCTATCCACTTCGAGAAGTAGTCAATGGATACAATTATGGTTTTACGCCCTCCGGACGCCACAGGGAGAGGCCCAACTAAGTCCAATCCCCATCGAGCAAAAGGGATGGGCTCAGAAATTGATTCCAAAGGAATGGCTGGTACATGAATTTCATTGATGTACCTCTGGCATGGGTCACACCTTCTTACCAGCTCCTTAGCATCTTTCATAATCGATGGCCAATAGTATCCGGAGAGTAACACTCTTCTTGTCAAAGCTCTAAATCCACAATGGGCTGATCCCTCACCATCATGCAATTCGGAGAGAACCATTTGTGACTCATGATCCCCTAAACAACGTAGGAGAGGTTTGCTGTAGGACTTTTTGTACAAGACTTCTCTAATCATAATGAAACCACGAGCCCTGTGTTTCAATGTTCTGGCTTGTGATTTATCCAAGGGCACGATGCCATCGGACAGATATTGTATAAGAGGAGACCTCCAGTCTTGAGGCCGATTTACTTGTACTTCAAAGACTTCCTCTTTTATACCTTCATTGAGTTGAATAGAAGGGCTTTCAAGCACATGGATCCATGGGTAGGACTCCGTATATGATATCGTTGCTAGTGAGTCTGCTAGCTCATTTTCTGCTCGGGGGATGTGCTCATAGATAACAGCTTTAAATTTCAACGCTTCATTTTTGAGGAGGAGTAAATACTTGACCTACTGTTCCTTTCTAGCTTCTGATAGGCCCAAGGCATGGTGGACTAGCAACTGGGAGTCACTTAGTAGCTTGACTCTTTTAGCTCCACAAATGTAGGCCAATTTTAACCCAGCTATAGCTGCTTCGTATTCGGACTCATTATTGGATGCCCTGAAAGCAAAACAAATAGCTTGGAACATGTTGTCCCCGTATGGGGAAGTGAGACATATTCCTGCCCCAGATCCCATGGTACTGACTCCTCCGTCTGTTCGGACAATCCACACTTTCTTGTCTTTTGAATCAGTAGGTTGTTCGGAATCCCTATCAGAATGGAATTCAACCAGAAAGTCAGCCATAGCTTGAGCTTTTACCGCTGTTCGGGAAGCAAAGTCTATGTCGAAGTCCCCCAACTCTACTGACCACTTTGTCATTCTGCTCGAAATGTCTGCTTTTTGAAGGACATTCTTTAAAGGATAAGAAGTCCGGACAACGATAGGATGAGCCTGGAAGTAGGGCCTCATTTTTCTTGCAGCTATTACTAAGGCCAACGCCAGTTTTTCGAGTTTCAAGTAACGCCTCTCAGCATCAATCAAGCTTTTGCTAATGTAGTACATTAGGTGAGGATGCCCATCAACCTCCCTTACTAGCACAACACTGATGGCACAACTTGAAACAGCCAGATATACAAAGAGAGTCTCCCCATCAACTGGTTTGAACAAAGTCTTGGGAGAGGAAAGATGTTTCTTGATTTCATTAAACGCTTCATTACACTGTGGCGTCCATTCAAACCCCTTTGCACCCTTCAAGGTTTGAAAGAAAGGAGCACACCTGTCCGAAGACCTGGAGATGAATCGGTTCAAGGCAGCCAATCTCCCTGTTAATCGCTGTACTTCTTTAATGTTTCGAGGAGGCTCTATTTGGAACAAAGCATTGAGTTGGTCCGGGTCGGGCTGTATTCCATGCTCACTTATGATATACCCTAAGAACTTCCCGGACTGAACTCCGAACACACACTTTTCAGGGTTTAACTTCAAATTTACTTTGGCCAAGTTGGCGAAAGTCTCTTGGAGGTCGGACAAGTGCAACTGCTCATCCACGCTTTTCACCATCATATCGTCAATGTAAACCTCCATATTTCTTCCAATTTGATCAGCAAATTCCTTGTTGACTAACCTTTGATAAGTAGCCCCAGCGTTTTTCAAGCCAAAGGGCATCACCTTGTAGCAATGTAGACCCCTATCAGTGACAAATGTAGTATGCTCTTGATCTTTTGGATCTACTTGGATCTGATTGTACCCGGAGAAGGCATCCATGAAGGAGAGAAGCTTGTTCCCAGAAGTAGAGTCTACTAACTGATCTATCCAGGGGACCGGATACAAATCTTTTGGACAAGCTCGATTGAGGTCTGTGAAGTCAATGCACATACGCCATTTGCCATTCTTCTTTTTTACTAAGACAGGATTGGCAGTCCACAAAGGGTATTGAGATTCTTTAATGTGCCCCATCTTTGTGAGTCTATCAACCTCTTGTACAATGACATCAACTTTTTCTTTTGAGAAAGCTCTCCTCTTTTGTACTACTGGTGTCACATCTCTCCGGACAGACAGGCGATGGGAAATCACCTCTGATGGAACTCCAGTAACATCAGCGTTGCACCAAGCAAAAACATGTTGATGGTCTTTCAAGAATTTCAACATTCATTCTTTCAGCATTGGTGGCATTTTGGATCCTATCTTGACGCTTTTTCCTTCTTCCAAGCAGTGTGTTTCAACCTCTTCAATCGGAATCAATACTCCAGGGGTCTCTCTGGGGTCATCAATTTCACCTTCACCCCTAGAAAGGCCCTCAAACTGCTATTGATCATTTATTCGGACTGCCCCCAACGTTCGTGGAGCCAAGGCAGTGGCATAACATTCTCTTGCAATCTTTTGGCTGCTCCGGACAACCCCAACCTGCCCCTGAACAGCATACTTTAGACACTGATGGACTGTCGAAGCCACTGCATGCATCCTAGAGAGCCAAGATCTCCCTAGAATAGCATTATAGCAGGTGGGACAATCCACCACAATGAAGAGTATTCTAACCATTTTCTTGAAAGGGCCCCTGCCCAACAACACTTCTTCTTCAAACTCCCCGATCACATCGGCTGAGCTGCCCGTGAAGCCCACGATCGACCGGTCCGACTTCTGAATCACAGCTGGATTTTTCATTTTCTTGTAAGTGTCTAGGAAAAGGATATTGGCAGAGCTTCCAGTATCTACCAGAATTCGCCTTATTTCATTGCCCCCTATAGATGCTTCTATAACAACAGCATCCTCATGAGGGCCAGCAATGTCTCTTAAATCATCCCCATCAAAGACAATGAATGGGAATAAATTTGGTGATTGATAAGAGGTCATGCCTCCTTCTAGATAGGAGGCCAAATTATGAACATGCTTTTTTCTCGAAGAAGTAGTAGGAGCTGTCACAGTGTCCCCTCCGAAAATTGTCAGTGACTCGAAGAATTTAATGAGCCCGGAGACCGATCTAGAACGCTCCTCTATAGCACCCACTCTGTTTCTTGTTGGATCAGGATCCAAGTATTCAGATTCCACATCAAACCTTTCAACTATTACCATAGCCCCCTCCGGGGCAGCATTAACCGGACCAGCCCGGTGAGTGTTGTCAGGCCTGTTGCCTCCTTTTCTTTTAACGTATGCACCCAACTTCCCCCTTTCAATCAAATTTTGTACCTCTTGTTTCAACGCTATGAAATCATCAGTGGTATGGCCAATATCATTGTGGTATTGGCAAAAGGAGTTGTTACGATGCTCTCTGGAAGACTGCAAGGTTGCCGGTCTCCGGTAGTGTACCTCATCTTTTGTTTTATCAAAAATGGTGGCCACGCTTTCTTTAAGTTCTGCGAACCACTCCGGTTGGACCCATGGCCCTCTTTTGTTTCTGGATTGCTGACTTTGAGCAGGAGCAGCTGGCTGGGACTGAGCTTTTCCCCTACCATGCCCCTGTCCGGTTTCTCTTGCTCTATTCCCGGACTGATTTTGATTTGGAGTTGGTGCCACCGGGGTGGATCTCACCTGTCTGTGCACCCTGGTCTTTTTTGTTTCATCAACGTTTATTTGCTTGCCAACTTGATTTAACAATCCTCCCCAGGTCATGGCTTTCTTCCTGGTCACCGAATCAGCCAGGTTGCCTGGGTTCAAACCTTGTCTTAGGGATGTTATTGCCACCTGTTCGAAGCAATCAGCCAACCCATTCTTTGTGTTTACAAAACGACTTATGTACTCATTTAACGACTCATTTGGCTCTTGGGCACAATGGATTATTGTGTCTCCATTGCCCTTCAGCTCCTTACTCCCCACAAACTGCCTTCGAAAGGCCACCCAAAAAGTATCAAAGTCTTTAATACAACCCTGAGGCAGGCTGTTGTACCATTTCAGAGCACTCCCCGTAAAAGATTGGGAGAATGCCCTACAGAGTAGTTTATCATCATCATCAAAGTTCATCATGAAGTTCTTGAATTGCTCCAGATGATTGTCCGGATCAGTACTGCCATCATATTTCTCCATCTTAGTACTGTCAAACCTCTTAGGGAGGTTTCCGGACAGGATTTTAGAAGACAGTGGAGACTGCCTCCAATTCCTTCCACGACTGAACACGATATCCTCATTAGGAGTTGCAAAGATACCTGGCTCATCGTGGAAAGCAAAAGGATCCATCAACATCTTGTCCGTATACCTCCAGTGGTGAGATGACCCCTTTCCAATATGCCTTTTCATTCTTCCATGGTGATCTCTTTTTCTTGAATACTTCTTAACTTGCTTTTGTTTCTTCTTGGTTCGGCCCTCATCACTGCTAGAGGACAAGGATTTTTCATTTCCCTCACTGTCCGAAGAGCTGCCCGAAGATTCTGAACTTGAGTCAGAGCTCTCCACAGGCTTGGACCGGTGAGACTTTTTAGAGCTGGCATGTGTCTTTTTAGTGCTCACACGAGTTTTCGAAGCCTCAGGCTCTCGAGGGTTGTCAGTGTGATGAGCAGCTGACGCTTTGGATTTCTCTTTCATGCCCATCTTGGCCTTTTCAACCCTCAGAGCCTCTATCTCAAGCTTTAACCTGTCGCGCTCTTGGACAGTATACTCATCGTTCTCCTCCACCACTTCGAGCAAAGCTGGTGGAAGCTCTGGATTATCCGAATTCATTCGGACATAAATTCTTTGCTTGGTTTCGAATACTTGATTCAGGCACCGTCGCCTCCCACTGTGGTCGCCAATTTGGTGTGGATAAAAATGGCCTAGGGGTAGGCAAGTAATTTCAAGTGGAGTTTTAAGGCGGTGTAAGGGTGTTTCAAGGTGGTGTGAGGGTGTTTCAAGGTGTTTCAATGTGGAGAGAGAATTAAGCAGCTTGGCAGCAGTTAATTTTTCTTACCCATAGTTAATGTTGGTGGTTGGGTATTTATAGTATGATATTTGGGCCCTTATGGGCTTTCGGGTCAAGTTTAATGGACCCGGGTCATGTTTAAAGACCCATGAGTTCTAAGCAGGAGGATAGGTAGCTTAGTCAGGAAGTGTTTAGGTTTTTTAGTACTTTTGTCATAGTTCGAACAGCCTTAGGCTCACATTGGTTCGAAGTGATCTGTCCGGTCCAAAAGTTCTGTCCGGTTTTCGGAGAGAATTACACTGATCTGCCCTTCCGGGGAGTATTCTGAATTCGGACTCATCAGTGCTAGAAATATGAAGTCTTTGAAAATCACACATATGATGATGGAAGGCAATGCAATAAAGAAAGAAAACAATCAACAACACATGGTGTTTAAGTTAAAGTAAGAAGAAGGCAATCCATAACCAATATAAAAGGTGTAGTCTCTAAGATTTGGTCAAAGAAAATAGGCTGATTTTGAAGAAATATGTTTCAATTGTCGTAAAAATTCCATCCATTCAAGTTGTTTGTGAAATAACTTCTAGCTTGAATTTGGAAGTTGAATAATTTAATATGAAAATTGCTTTCCTCTATGATGATTTGGAAGAAGATAAGAAAATAGAGGTTTTGAGGCTAAAAATAAAAAGCATTTGGTGTACGAATTAAAAAAAAACGTTTATACGGTCTCAAACAAGTCTCATATCATTGGTATAATTTGATCATTCATTGTGGAATATGAGTACAATAAAACTTCATCTAACCATTGTATTTTTATATAAAAATGATTTTATCAGCCTTTTGCTCTACGTGGATGATATATTGATTGGTGGTCGTGATACTGAAAAGATAAATACATTAAAAAGAGAACTAACCAAGTCATTTACAATGAAACATTTGGGTTTCGCAAAACAAATCCTTAGAATCAAGATGTCTCGAGATATGATGAATAATAAATTATTGATTATTCTAGAAGATATATATTGAGAAAAAATTAAAATATTTAGCATGAGTAAAGCAAAACCTATCATTTCTCCACTTGTATGACAGTTTAAATTTTAGTTCAAGTAATCGTCTACAGAGGAGAATGACATGCAATAAATGAATAAAAAACCTTATTATTCAGTTGCGAGTAGTTTGATGTATGTCATAGTTTGTACAAGACCTATATTTCTCATATTGTCGGAGTAGTTAGCTATTTTTTATCTAATCATACAAAAAACATTGGAGAGATGTAAAATGAATATGAAGGTATCTTCGAGGAACTTCTCAATTATTTTTATATTTTGATCGTGGTAAATCTATTCTCGAAGGTTACACAAAATTATATATAGCTGGTGATGTTGCTTGTAGAAAATCTACTTCGGGATATATGATGACGTTTTTAAGGGGAGTAATTTCATGGTAATCAAAACTATAAAAATGTTGCATTATCCACTATTGAATCTTAATATATTGTAATCACCAAAACTAAGAAATAACTTTTATTGTTGAAATTGTTTCTTATAGAATTAGACTTTAATCAATATATATATATATATTCTCCACTAAATTGGCAAAACACCATTCTCAGCAAAAATCCAAGCTTGCATTGGAGATAAACACAAATTAATATTCCATACCATTGGATTCATGAAGAGAGTCAAATAAATTGAGTGTTGAGAATATCTATACTAATGACAATAAATCAGATTTGATGCAAAATCATTATCGAAGCAAAAGTTTGATGTCTGCGCAAACATTATATAACTGGTAACACTCTCATCTTGCATCGATGATGGAGATTTGTAAGGGCTTGTTTTTTTCAAAATTAGAAGAATAATAAATTATAGCTCCCATATGGTTAGTAGTTGTAATTAATGGTAAATGTAACTTATAAGCTACCAAAGTTGACTTCACATGCCTCATACTAGTTGGTAGTTGTAATAATTGGTGTGGATTATTTTTTACTGAGGGTAATTCGGTAAGGTGTTTTATGGTGTTTCAAAGGTATTTAATGTTTAAGTGTTTTGTAATAAGAGATTTGAGGTGCCTGGTTGTATTAAATGTTCATTACCCTCGTTAATGAAAGTGGTTAGGTATTATTACCCTTAATTATGTGCCACATGGGCTTTCGGGTCAAACTTATTAAACCAGGTCGAGTTCAAAAACCAATTAGTTTATTAAGCAGATTACCAATTAGCTTAGTCAAAAGGTGATTAGTTTTTAGTACTTTTGTCCAGTTCGGATGGTTCAGTGGGTGGCTTTTGTCCGAATTGCCCCTATCCGGTTTCTACGGTAAGTGGTGAGAATTTCCAGACTCATCAATAATGACGAGAGTGTTTAAATTCTCTGATGAAAAATGTTTAAATGGTCATCACTCTACCAAATCAATCTGGTCTGTCAGTGATACTTTAAAAAGTTTCAAAGAAGTTATCAATTAAAAGCTCGGACACCTCATTAAAACCTCCCTGCGCCACCAGGGTAGGAAAGTGTATGCCCCCTAATATTTACATGGACTTTAAACAAGTAAATATTTACATAATTTTCATTCTAGATACAACCGGAGGTGTTCAATGTTCCAGGGGTGATTGAAGATCCTTCCATCTTTATCTTGAAGCATGTATGTCTCATGCTTAAGCTTTTCACTGACCACATAGGGTCTTTCCCAAGTTGGATCTAGCTTACCGAACTGCTTCTCCTTATTATGTAGGAAGACTTTTCTCAACACTTTATCCCCTAGTTGAAAATCCCTCCTTCTGACTCTAGAAACAAACCTGCTTCTCATCAATCCCTGATAGTGTGTGGCTCTGAGATGAGCCTTAACTCTTTTTTCTTCTATCAAGCCGAGTTGACTTCTGATTGCCACTTCATTAGCCTGTTCGGAAAAATTGTGGACTTTAAATGAAGGAAGAGTTGCTTCTATAGGAGCTATTGCATCCATACCATATACCAAGGAAAATGAGAATTCCTGTGTAGCAGCCCGAGGAGTAGTCCAGTAGGCCCATAATACTTCTTGGAGATAACTTGGCCACTTTCCAACAACCCCTTCTAAATTCTTTTTAAGACCGGACATGATGGTCCTGTTCGCCACTTCAACCTGACCATTCGCCTGTGGGTGGAAATGAGAAGATAAGCAATGTTGAATGCCTCTAGAGGCACATAAGCTCTTCATATCCTTATTATCGAATTGTGGCCCATTGTCTGTGGTTATCTTTTGTGGAACCCCATATCTGCAGCAAATATTAGATAAGATAAATTTTATAACAGCTTTTGAAGTAGTTCCTGCCAATGGGGCTGCTTCTATCCACTTTGAGAAATAATCGATGGCAACAATAATAGTTTTGCACCCTTCAGACGTCATAGGTAGAGGTCCTACCAGATCCAGCACCGAACGAGCAAAAGGTATTGGCTCAGAAATTGACTCTAAAGGGACAGCTGGGATATGAATTTCATTACCGTATCTTTGGCATGGATCACACTTATTCACCAATTCCTTGCCATCTTTCATTATAGAGGGCCAGTAGTATCTGACCAACAAGACTCTTCTGGTTAAAGCTTTATAACCATAATGTGCTGATCCCTCACCTTCATGTAGTTCGGACATCACTATTTGGGACTCCCACTGTGGTCACCATCTACTAAAAGACTTCTTGTAAAGAACGTCTCTTAGGATTACAAATCCACGAGCCTTATACTTCACTTTCCTTGCTACTCATTTTTCCGGAGGCAAGATGCCATTTGGGATGTATTGAAAAAGAGGATACTTCCAGTCTTGAGGTTGACTCACTTGTATGTTTAAACTTTCCTCCCCCTCCTTGCTCTGATTGAGTTGAATGGATGTGCACTCTTGCACGTGAATCCATGGGTATGACTCAGAATATGCTATGGTTGCCAATGAGTCTGCTAACATATTTTCTATTCGGGGTATGTGCTCATAGGTGATGTCTTTGAAGTTAAGTGACACTTCTTTAAGAATGAACAAATATTTAATCAACATCTCTTTTTTGGCCTCGGATTGACCTTGTGCATGATGGATAAGAAGCTGAGAATCGCTCATTAACCTAACCCTTTTGGATCCGCAAATTAAGGCTAACTTTAAACCGGCTATGGCAGCTTCATATTCGTACTCATTATTAGAAGCCCTGAAAGCAAAACATATAGCCTGGTACATTTTGTCACGATACGGGGAGGTTAAACATATCCCAGCACCACAACCCATGGTACTTGATCCACCATCAATCCAGACAACCCATACTTTCTTAGTTTTTTCACCTGATACTTGCTTAGTGTCTCTGTCCGAATGGAATTCAACTAGAAAATCAGCAACAGAATGAGCCTTGACTGAAGTTTGAGGGGCAAAATCAACATCAGTGTCTCCCAACTCCACTGACCATTTGGTCATTCTGCTTTTACGTATGCCTTCTGAAGAACGTTTTTCAAGGGAAAAGACGTTCAGACAATGATAGAATGAGACTGAAAGTAGAGTCTCATTTTCCTAGCAGCAATTACTAAAGCCAGTGCTAATTTTTCAACTTTTAAATACCTATTTTCAGCATCTATCAAGCTTTTGCTGATGTAGTACACCGGACGAGGATAATTATCCACCTCCCTTACTAGCACGGCATTTATGGCACAATCAGAGACTGCTAATTATATGTACAGTGTCCCTCCATCAACAGGTTTAAACAAGGTTTTAGGGGAGGATAAGTGTTTTTAAATTTCATCGAAAGCCTGGTCGCACTGCGGAGACCAGTTAAATTCTTTTGCACCTTTTAAAGTTTGAAAAAACGGGGCACACCTATCCGAAGACCTTGAGATAAAACGGTTTAGAGCAGCTGACCTCCCTGTCAATATTTGTACTTCTTTAATATTCCGAGGATGCTCCATCTGCAATAAAGTACTAAGCTGGTCTGGATCAGCCAATATCCCTTTCTCACTTATCACATACCCCAAAAACTTCCCGGACTGTACTCCGAAAACACACTTCTCTGGATTCAACTTTAAATTTACTTTTACCAAGTTGGCAAAATTTTCTTGCAGATCTGCCAAGTGTAGTTATTCTTCCACACTCTTTACCATCATGTCATCAATGTAGACTTCCATGTTTCTTCCAATCTGATTAGCGAAAGTTTTGTTCACCAACCTCTGATAAGCAGCCCCAGCATTCTTTAATCCAAAAGGCATCACCTTATAACAATGAAGGCCCCTATCAGTATCAAAAGTAGTGTGTTCTTGATCCTTCAGATCCACTTGAATCTGATTATACCCGGAGAAGGCATCCATAAAGGACAACAACTTGTTCCCAGATGTGGAGTCCACTAACTAATCGATCTGAGGGACCGGATATAGGTCTTTTGGGCAAACCCTATTAAGGTCTATAAAGTTGATGCACATTCGTCACTTCCCATTTTTCTTTTTTACTAATACCGGATTGGCTGCCCATAAAGGGTACTGGGATTCCTTTATGTGCCCCATCTTAGTAAGCCGGTCAACCTTTTGAACTATGACATCAGCTTTCACCTTAGAAAAAGCTCTCATCTTTTGTACAAAAGGTGCTATATCTCTTCGGATGGATAGTTGGTGTGATATAACATCTGCTGGTACTACGGTTACATCAGCATTGCACCAAGCAAAAACATGCTGATGTTCTATTAACAAATATAACATTTTGCTCTTCAGTTCTGATGTCATCTTAGATCCGATCTTGACGTTTCTTCCTTCAGCCAGAGAGTGAGTTTCAACCTCTTCAATTGGTATTAAAACACAAGGGGTCTCTCTTGGGTCATCAATTTCACCCTCTCCCCTAGAGGGCCCCTCCAACTGCTAATCCTTACTGATCCGAACTGCCCCCAAAGTTCAAGGGGCCAGTGTAGTTGCATAACACTCCCTTGCTTTTTTTGACTACTTCGGACAACTCCCACTTGTCCTTGCACAACGTATTTTAAACATTGGTGGACTATTGAAGCCACAGCATGCATCTTGGAGAGCCAAGATCTTCCCAAAATAGCATTATAACATGTGGGATAATCCACCATAGTGAAAAGTACTCTAACCATCTTCTTAAAAGGGCCATTGCCCAACAAAACCTCCTCCTCAAACTCCCCGATCACGTCCGCTGAGCTTCCAGTGAAACCCACAATTGACCTGTTCGAACGTTGAATCACTGTTGGATTCTTCATTTATTTATAGGAAGTTAAAAAGAGGATATTGGTTGAACTGCCGGTGTCCACCAAAATTCTTCTAATGCCATTTCCCCCAATGGATGCTCTTATTACCACAACATCTTCATGGGGACCAGCTATGTCCCTCAAATAATCTTTATCCAAAACAATGAAGGGAAAAGAAATTTGCGATTGATTGGAAGTCATGTCTCCTTCCAGTTGAGTAGCCAGGGTATGAACATGCCTCTTCCTCGAAGAAGCGGTCGGTGCAGTCATGGTGTCCCCCCCTCCCCAAATATGGCAAGTGACTCAAAAAAGCTGATGAGCCCGGACACCGTCTTATTGTGTTCTGTGATAACGCCCACCTTATTATGGGTTGGATCAGGATCCAAATACTCTAACTCCACATCGAAAATTTCAATTATCACCACAGCCCCATCCGGTGCCGACGTCCCTACATTGTTTGTTGGGTCACTCCGATGAGCATTATCAGGCCTATTTCCACTTCTTCTTTTAACATAAGCACCCAACTTTCCTCTTTCAATCAAATTTTACACCTCTTGCTTCAAAGCGATGCAATCTTTTGTGTTATAACCAATATCATGGTGATATTGGCAGAAACAATAATTACGAATTTCCCTGGGAGATTGAAGCGCAGCTGGATTCCTGAAATGTACTTCGTCTTTGTTTTGTCATAGATGGTTGCCATATTCTCTTTCAACTCGGAAAACCACTCCGGTTGAACCCAAGGCCATCTCTTATTTCTGGATTGTTGGCTCTGAGCTGGTGCTAGGTGGGATTGAGCCTTGGCCCTACTGGGACCCTGTCCGGCTTCCTTAGCCTTGTACCCGGACTGATTCTGATTCTGGTTTGGTGCAGCTGAGGCCGATCTCACCTGCCTATGCATCATGCTCTTTTTCATTTCATCTACATTGATTTGTTTCCCCACTTGATTCAGTAAACCGCCCCACGTCATGGCCTTCTTTCTGGTTACTAAATAAGCCAAATTATCAGGGTTCAAACCATGCCTTAGAGAAGCTATTGCTACTTGTTCAAATCAATCAGCTAATCTATTCTTGGTGTTCACAAAGCGACTTATATATTCTTTCAAGGATTCATTTGGTTCATGGGCACAATGGATAATAGTGTATCCATTGCCCTTCACTTCCTTACTTCCGACAAACTGCCTCCGGAAGGCCACCCAAAAAGTATTAAAATTTCTGATACAACCCTGTGGCAGGCTATTATACCACTTCAGAGCACTCCCCGTAAAAGACTGGGAGAACGCTCTACAAAGTACCTTATCATCATCGTCAAAATTCATCATAAAGTTTTTGAATTACTCCAGATGATTATCTGGATCTTTACTCCCATCGCATTTTTCCATCTTTGTGTTGTCAAACTTCTTAGGAAGGTTTCTGGACAGTATCTTGAAAGACAATGAAGATTGTCTCCAATTCCGGCCACGACTAAACACAGTATCTTCATTGGGAGTTGCAAAGATACTTGGTTCATCATGAAAGGCGAAAGGATCCATCAACAGTCGGTCTACATATCTCCGGCCATGGCTGTGACCATGAGATGACCCTTTTCCTAGATGCCTTTTCAACCTTCCATGTCTGTCCCTCTTTCTTGAATACTTTTTGACCAACTTCTGCTTCTTTTTAGAATGACATTAATCGCTGCTGGATGACAGGGACTCCTCAACTCCATCTTCGTTCGAGGAGCTACTAGAAGATTCTGAATCTGAATCTAAGCTCTCTACCGGTTTAGACCGGTGAGACTTCTTTGAGCTAACATGAGTCTTTTTAGTACTTACATGGGTCTTTGTTGATGTGTCATGCTCCTTTGGATTGTCAGTGTGGTGAATGAGTGACACTTTTGATTTTTCTTTTAAGCCCATCTCCACCCTTTTAGTGGCCCTCAAGGCTTCTATCTCAGCTTTCAATCTATCTCGCTCTTCAATCGTGTACTCATCATTTTCTCCCACCACTTCTGCCAAAGTTGGTGGTACTGCCTGCTCGTCCGGATTCATCCGAACTAGTTTTTCTTGATGGTTTTGAATGCTAAATTCAGGCACCTTCTTCTCCCACTATGGTCGCCAATTTGGCGTGGATTGTTTTTTACTGAGGGTAATTCGGTCAGGTGTTTTATGGTGTTTTTCAAAGGTATTTAATGTTTAAGTGTTTTGTAGTGAGAGATTTGAGCTTCCTGGTTGTATTAAATGTTCATTACCCTCATTAATGAAAGTGGTTGGGTATTTATACCCTTAATTATGTGGTACATGGGCTTTCGGGTCAAACTTATGAAACCGGGCCGAGTTCAAAAACACATTAGTTTATTAAGCAGATTACCAATTAGCTTAGTCAAAAGGTGATTAGTTTTTAGTACTTTTGTCCAGTTTGGATGGTTCAGTGGGTGGCTTTTGTCTGAATTGCCCCTGTCCGGTTTCTACGGTGAGTGGTGAGAATTTCCGGACTCATCAATAATGACGAACGAAGTTTTGCTTCTTATAAATGGTAACACCTCTTGTTTTTTAAGACATGACTCGATTGGGAGAAATATTTTAGATAGAGAGAAACACGATTAGTGTTTGAGAGAAAACTATTAGCTTTTCTGGCAAAATAATGCGTTTGAGAAAATTTGTGACATTTCAATTTTTTCCGGGTATATAATCTTGGGTGAGAAAAAAATAAGTGTATATGTACGTAAAAAAATAAGTTGAACTACATTAAAAATCCTCTCGTGTTATTTTTATCTTATTTTTTCTTCTTCATTGTCGTCGTCATCTTTTACATGATCATACCGAGCATAGTCTAAAGTGAGTGTTCCCTTGTTTTGAATTTTTTTCCATCATTGAGATTGTTGTTCAGAGAAAATCTTGTTTATATGTACTTTAAGAGTATCAACATCATTTTTTATAATCATCATGATTTCAAATTCACATTTTCTATATTTCTTAGTCTAGAAGATTCCTTGAAGCTCGATATCTTATTGCCAACAACTTCAAGATTAACCTTTTATATTCACCATTTGGTCGAATTTAAATTAAACTATTGATTTTATTTTCTTGTATTCTATTGTTTGCATTGAATTTTTTATATGTATAGTATTGTTGCTGACAATTAATATTGTAATTTTAATTTAAACCAAATATATTATGGGCTACAGACGTACAAGCCGAAGGTGTTACTCGCTAAAAGTGTACTCACTAAAAATGCTACTGGCTAAAGATATGTGCGCGTCAAATATAAACAGATATCGGTGAAGGTGTGCATTTTGATTAATAAAGATCAATAGTGGAGATTGATCAGGTTTTTTCAGTCATTCGATTAAAGGGAAAAACTTTATATTAAATTCGATTTTTATTTATTTATTATTATCATTTTTTTTTCTAAGACTCGCCTACAAAAAAAACACAGTGTTCTTTATTTTCTTTAAACAATCCGTATATCCTGATCCAAATTTCCATATAATAAATTGCCATGAATTTTTTTGGCTTCATATGTAGATGCATCTATTATGGATTATTGAATGTAGTTAACAAAATCTTCTTCTTTTAATTCCATAAACTTTACTTCCTTTAAGGCTTTAGTAAGACTTGAATTTTTTTCTTGACACATGGATATAATAGAATCAATATGTGAAGTAAACAATACAAGAACAACATAAACGTTTCAAAAAATGGTATTAGGGCGTCATGTAAAATATATAATGGTAAATTCAAGAACTGGGATCGACCGAGTTGATGGAAAATGATATGTTTCCATGTGAAAGATACGAATGAGGGTTTATATTGAAAGTCTAAGCCTCGAAGATGTTTGACATGTCATAAACTGGATATAATATTCCTATGAGTAAGAGTGAAAAAAACATGAATAAACAAGGGATGATAGATCAAGCTCAAGATCACAAACCAAGTTAATTCATGATCCGCTAAAGATAAAACGTTCTAAAAGAGTTATGGGTTTGATTATCATAAGATCATGTTGTTAAGAAGATTAAAAAGTGTTATATTCTGACAAATATATGGACTTTGCTCGAATATATATAAAGTTTTTTACCAAAAAAAAATCCACATACAATTGAAGTTATACATTTTAGATGGTTTTTTCCAAAAAGTATGGATAACAATTTTTAAGATTTTATAAATATTATTATTGATTTGAGTAGCTCGAATGTATGTGTCTCGTAAGAGGTTCAAGTTATCTTATTCGTGGCTTTTTTATAATCTATTTATGATAAGCTCAAACACACATTAATATATGGCCAAAATTCTTTATATTTAGAATATATGATTTTTGCTGCTAAGTCACGAGTATTAGAGATATCTTTAGTGTAAAAAAAATAAAAACTATGTTTCTCGACTATATATTCATGAGAGAAAAATGCCTTAGACCAGAAATCCAATGGATGTTATAGATATTTTTAAATAGAAATCAAAGAGGATATGCATATTAAATTATGGGTATATAATGATGTCGATTTTGTAAACAACAATGTCATATTAAAAAAATTATCCTCAAAGAAGAAAAAATTATAAATATGGTGAAGTTTCAGAAGAGGTTTGTGTGATTGAAGAACATATTATTTAATTATAAAATTAAATATGAGTAAGACACAAACAAAATACACTTCAATCGTAGATTCGGGTTGTACTTCACACATGAGATCTATGAAAGATTGGGTTGTACAATAAAATAGTAGGATTCACACACCAATCATACTAGAAGATGATCATGTAGTTGAATATAGTGTCAGGGGACTATTCCTTTATATGTAGTTAATGGTACAATAAAGATGCTATGAATATTATATTTGCTCATAATATTAGAAAGGATTCAATATCAACGAGATCCTTGGACATAGAGGGCTATTAATATGAAGGAGAAGCTTGTTGGATTAAATTCCATAAAAATAATATCAGAGCTATTAGTGGAACCTTTGTGAATGGTCTTTATCTACTGAATGATGAAACTTATATTCCAGCAAAATGTAATGCATAAAAGAAACAGGTTAGGTTATATGAGCTTAAAAATTTGAAGATATTAACTAAAAGAATGTTAATGAAGAAACAAATACAGTAAATATTTTATGAACATTGTATCATGGGAAAAACTAAAGTTTAATATTGCAAAACATATAACAAAAAATATTATAAGATACTTACATGTTGTCTGATATGGAGCTCTAACAATAAATTCATCTTTATCAATTTATTAATACTTCTTATCAATCTTTGATGATATTACAATAAATGTTCGATTATTATTCTTAAAAACAAAAGATGAAAAACATTTCAAAAATTCTATGATTGAAAGATATTGACCGAGAATCAGATGCATAACAGGATAAAAGTCGTGATGACTAATAATGGTCTAGAGTTTTGTAACTTAAAATTCAATAATATTTATGTTAGGACTGGTATTAAAATATAAAGAATTTGTGTGTATACTCCACAACAAAATATGATGTTCCGAGAGGATGAATAAAATAGTTATCAAAGATGTTAGATGTCTATTAAATGAATCAAGTCTTGAAGAATAATTTTAGGCTAAAGTCGCAACAACCTATATCATAAATAGATCACCTTGTTGCGTTGTTAAATTCAACATACCATGAGAACTTTTGTTGAATATAAAACTAGGATATAGCCATACGAAAATATTCAAATTTATTGTTTATGTACATAACTCTAATTTTCTCGGTTTAGAATCTATTTCTCTCTTTATAATTAGTTCTCTCTCGAATTAACTAAAGCAATCCAAATAATCAAACTCACCATATGGAAAGCCTCCGAACACTATTTTCTACAGTCAAACAATTTGCACATCTTAAGACCTGGAAAAAAGGGCGCACTTATCCGAAGTACGAGATATGAATCTGTTCAGTGGTGTCAAACGACATGTTAATATTTGGAATTCTTTTATATTTTGATGGGGAGTCATAAATGTTAAAGCCTTTAACTGCATTGGGTCATCTTCAAATCTTATCTCACTTACTATATATCCGAGGAACTTTCCTAATCAAACCCCAAATATACACTTTTCAGGATCATCAATATATACTTCGACGTTTCGCCCGATTTGTGCCTCAAAAGTTTTGTTCACCAATCGCTGATAAGTTGCCCCTGCATTTTTTAACCCAAACGACATTACTTTATAACAGTTTAAACCCCTTTCATTGATAAATGAAGTGTTTTCTTCGTCCCTCAGATCCATCTTGATCTGGTCATACACTGCATAAGCATCCATAAAAGAAAGTGACCGATTTCCTGATGTGGAATCTATCAACTGATCTATTCGTGAGACATAAAAAGGATATTTTGGACAATCCATATTTAAATTTGTGAAATTCACGCACCTTCACCACTTTACGTTTTTCTTTTGACCAATACTGGATTTGCAGCCCACAATGGATATTGTGATTCTCGAATGTGTCCTTCTCTGGATAGGTATTCTACTTCTGCCACTATCACTTCAGATTTTTCTTGAGAAAAAAGACTCATTTTCTATATCATTGGCCTTACATTATTCTTAACTGATAGCTTATGGCATATGATTTCCGGGGGAACCCCAGTTACGCCCTCGGAACACGAGGCGAACATACTTAACTTTGTATATAAAAATTCAATCAATTTTCCCCTTAAATTTGGAGATAACTTTGTTCCAATTTTCAAAACTTTACCATTTGGATATACATGATCTTCATAAATTTAATTTGGAACCAAAAGACCGGGGGACTCCCTTGGGTAATAAAAAAGGGATGACTCTAAGGAAGTCCCCGCTAGTTGTTATGCTTATTTTGATTCATTCCCCCGAACTTGATTGTAAGATAAAGCAATTCGATAACATTCTCTAGCTATTTTCTGATTGCATCTAATTGTTCCAACATTATTTCCCACAACATACTTTGAACATTGATGAACTGTAGAGATAGCCAAGACCTCCCAAAGATAGCATTGTAAGATGTTGGCGCATTTACTAGAATAAACTAAATTTCAACTTTTTTTAAATGGCCCTCGACCCAATTCTATTACACTTTCAAACTCCTCAACCACTTCAGTTTTCACCATTGTGAATCCCACAATAATTCAGTCCGACCTTTGGACTACAGGAGGGTCAATAATTTTTTTATAAGTTCTCATGAATAAGATGTTGGCAGAGCTGCATGTGTCAATTAGAACTTTTTGCACTTGATCACCAACTATTCCTACTGCAATTACCACTGCATCTTCATGTGGTCCTGCCATATTTCTCATATCATCATATTCAGAGCAAATTATTAGTGAAGAACTTCGATGCAGATGTGTCGAGGCTACCACTTTAATCTAAGTAGTCAAGGTGACTATGTGTATTTTTTGGGAGCTATTCGAATTTCCTGCAACAGAATCGCCCCAAAAAGTTGCTAATGATTCAAAAAGCGCACATAAATCACTAACCTTTTTCATCGGGATAATTTCCTCCACAATACCAATATCGTTCCTTCCCTCTTTTGGATCCAAATATTATGTTTCAATATCAAAAGAATCAATCTCTTCAGAGATAACCAACGTAATTTCTTCTTTCGATGCTTCTTTGGCCGCCAAATTTTTCTGAAAGTGTTTATTTACAAAGTTTGTCAATTTCCCATTTTAACTTCACACATGTACTTCTTTTTTCAATGCAATGCATTATTTTGTGTTAGTCTGAATATGGAAGGGCTTGCGAAATTGTACTTGACCTCGACTTTTGTCAAATATAGTGGTCGCACACTGAGTCAGATCTGTAAAATAATATAGACGGATCTACTTGTTGGACATTGGCCTAGTTACCTGTTGTGTGTTGTATGCTTGCTAATTTACTCTGGGCGTTGGAGGATAGTGGTTGGTTACTTTAGGTTACACGTTTGTCCGAGGTGGTTGAATAGTAACAAGAGATCTTTGGAACTGGTTCTGCTCCAACTGTTCACTGGAACCTATTTCTGAAGCCTGAGTTTCGTCCACCAATATTCTTTTTTCAACTTGATCAAGCAGAGCCCCAAATGCCATTGCTTGACTTTCAACCACAATATCCTTCAATATTCATGGGAGAATTCCCATTAAATATGGTGTTAAAGCCACAAAATCTTTACAATATTCCATATTGGTTTTTGCTTTGACAAAACGGTTAGTATAATTTTTCAATTTATCTCCAACCTTTTGCCTACAGTATATCATAGTGTCACCATTAGCTCGAATCTTCTTACTTCCCATGAAATGCTGTTGGAAAGCGTTCCAAAATATGTCAATTTTTTTGATATAACCATGTGGAAGTCGGTTATACCATTTTGAAGCAACATCTTTAAATGTTTGGGAGAAAACCCAACATATAACTTGTCATCGTCATCGAAATTGATCATAATTTTTTTGAACTCTTCGATATGGCTATCAGGATCTTGTGTTCCATCGAACATTTCCAATTTAAAAATGTCAAAATGCTTTGGGAGGTTTCCAGAGAGTATTTTACGGATAAATGAGAGGATCTCCAATTATGGTTTGCTTTGTAAACATTTGTTTTTTGACCCTCATAAGTCAACGCATAGAGACCCTCCTTGGAAGGAGTCATGTATTGATTACTTACTCGATATTCAAAATTATTAATGCTATTATGTACTTATTTTATAGACCAATTATATGATTTTTTTTGTCGTTTTATTTATCATATAAATGCTTTGATATAATTTTGTTAATATTAACTAGTATGTGAAGTTTTCAAAGAATAATAATATTATTGTGGATAGTTACATAATAGACAAGGTTAACCATATACTATTTATTGAAAAGTACACTACATAAAATAACTAAAATTATTGGATACAAAATAATCTTATGTTAAATAAAAAAGATAAGCTACATTTATTTATTGCGTGGCCAATCACGACGCAAACTTGTAGTGACCATATATGAACATATATTTATAAGAGTGCTTATAGTTTTTTATCTTCAT
This sequence comes from Limnanthes douglasii subsp. nivea, assembly GCA_036936605.1. Classification (NCBI taxonomy): domain Eukaryota; kingdom Viridiplantae; phylum Streptophyta; class Magnoliopsida; order Brassicales; family Limnanthaceae; genus Limnanthes; species Limnanthes douglasii. The sequence goes on from JAUPFV010000003.1 coordinate 176,521,360, forward strand.
CCTTGATGAGCTCGGAGATTTCAGTCACTATGCCATAATTAAATCTGAAAGACAATTCGGACTAAAGCACCACACTAAAAATCCGAACTGGACAAATGTGTTAATTATTGACTAAGCTAGTTGTTAATCAACTTAAAATATATTACTAATGGGTCCTTAAACTTGAGCCGGTTTCACAACCCGACCCAATAAGCCTATGGGTCAGTAACTAAGTATAAGTTCCCAACTACTTTTATTAATGAGGTGATCATAATTTATTACTAGTAGGCAGCTTAATTATCTCTCTACTCTTCAAACTAAACACAAAACACCTTTTAAATATTTTACCATATTACCCTCAGACAGAAATAAACCACACAAAATTGGCGACCACAGTGGGAGACGATAGTGCCTGAATTTTATATTCAAAACCAGCAAGTAAAGCAGTTTAGATGGATCTGAATGAGCATAACGCTCCACCCTCAGTGGTGGAAAGTACAAGGGAAAATAAAGAGTATACCATCGAGGAGCGAGACCAACTGAGGGCTGAAATAAAGGCGTTGAGAGCAATAAAACAAGCAGAAAAAATGTATAAAGGAGAAATCTGGAGCTTCAGTACTTCACCACATTGACAATCCTAGACCAAAATGAGCAGTCTTTGAAGACTCACCTCAGCTCAAAAAAGATGCACCGATCTAAGCCTTTTGAGAGTTCTACATTTGAATCCTCCAGCAGTTCCTCAAATGAGTCAGCTTTAAAAATCACTATCTTTGAGTAGTGATGAAGGGAGATCTAGAAAAAAGATGAGGTTAACTGAAAAGCATTAGAGGAAAAATGACAAACATGGTAGGCTCAAAATGCACCAGGATAAGGGGTCATCTCATAAGCATGTTAATCAGTTGTTGATTGATCCCTTTGCCTTTCAGTCCGAACCAAGTATTTTTACAACCCCTAATGAAGATACAGTTTTCAGTCGCAGCAAGAACTGGAGGCAATCGCATTTATCCGCAAAAATACTCTCCGTGCATCTTCCTAAAAGGTTTGATAGCTCCAACATGGAGAAATACGATGGAAGTCGAGATCCGACAACCATCTGGAATAGTTCAAAAACTTCATGATGAATTTTGACGACGATGAAAAGCTTTTGTGTAGATCTTTCTCCCAAACTTTCACAGAAAGTGCTCTTAAATGGTATAATAGTCTACCTCAGGGGTGTATTATAAATTTTGATACATTTTGGGTTGCCTTACGGAGGCAATTTGTTGGAAGTAAAGAACTAAATGGTAATGGGGACACCATTATCCATTGTGCTCAGAAACCAAATGAGTTCCTGAAAGATTACATAAGTCGTTTTGTAAATACGAAGAATGGGCTAGCAGATTGCAATTGCTTTCTTTAGGCAAGGTTTGAATCCTATGAATTTAGCTGATTTTATGACTCAGAAGAAGGCTATGACCTGGGGTGGTTTATTGAACCAAGTGGGAAAACAGATCAACGTAGAAGAAACAAAGAAAATAAAGGTGCACTGTCAGGTGAGGTCTACCACTACAACAACATCTCCTCCAACCACTAACCAATCCGGTTACAGGGCAAAGGATACCAGACAAGGGTCCAATTGGTCCAAGCAGAATCAGTCCAACCAAACCCATAGCCAACAAACCAAAAGTAATACGGGTCCATGGGTCCAGCCTGAGTGGTTCACTGAATTGGGGGAGAATGTATCCACAATCTATGATAAGACCACGAAGTGCACTTTCAAAAACCGGCAGCACTACAGTCCCCTAGAGAGAACCGGAATACTCGTTTTTGCCAATATCACAATGATATAGGCAATGATACTCAGGATTGCATATCGTTGAAACAGGAGGTCCAAAGCCTTATTGAGAAGGGAAATTTGGGAGCTTATCTTAAAAACAAAATGAAAACAGACCGGATAACGTACACAATAATGCTCCCCGAAAAAATCCTTCAAACAATCGCGGGACATCAACCCAAGAGGGTGTCATGGTGATCCTTGAAATATTTTATGTAGACTCTGAGTATCTGGATCCAGATCCAGATCGAAATAAGGTAAGGGTAATAACATAGAAAATTAAGAAAGTTTCCGGACTGATTAGCTTCTTCGAACCGTTAACCATTTTTGGAGGAGATACTGTGACTGCACCTACCACTTCATCAATGAAGAGGCATGTCCACCCGGTTAGAAGGTGGAATGTCTTCCCATTAGTTCCAATCTCCATTCCCATTCATAGTCTTTGATGAAGACGACCCGAGGGACATTGTAGGACCTCATGAGGATGCAGTGGTCATATGGGCTTCTATAAAGGGAAATGATATATGTCGAATTCTGATTGATACGGGCAGTTCCCCAAACATCCTATTTTTAAGATCATACAAGAAAATGAGGAATCCAACAGTTATTCAATGTTCAAACATAATCATTGTAGGATTCATAGGGAGTTTTGCAGATGTAATTGGGGAGTTCGAAGAGGAAGTGTTGTTGGGAAAGGGCCCTTTAAAAAGATGGTAAGAGTACTATTTATTGTGGTGGAGTGCCCAACATCGTATAATGCAATTTTTGGGAGGTTTTGGATTTCCAAAATGCATGTTGTGGCCTCTAAATTCCATCAGTGCTTGAAGTATGTAGTTCAGGGAAAAGTAGGTGTTGTCCGGAGTAGTCAAAAGATAGCTAGGGAATGCTATGCAACAACTGTTGCCCCTAAAATTCTAGGGACACTCAGGATTAATAAGGATTAGCAGCTACTGGAGACTTCTACTGAGGAAAGTGAGATTAATGATCCTAGGGAGGCTCCCACTGTTATAATACATATTGAAGAGGTTGAAAGTCACTCTCTCGCAGATAGCAAGAATGTTAAGATTAGTTTCAAATTGGCACCAGAGTTGAAGCATCAATTGTTGTCCTTTTTTATGAACAATCAACATGTGTTTGAATGGTGCAACAATGATATCACCGGAGTACCAGCAGATGTTAATTCATACAAGTTGTTAATCTTGAGTGATGCTGCACTAGTTGTACAAAAGTGGAGAGCTTTTTCCATGGAAAAAACATATGTGATTATTCAAGAAGTTGACTGATTAACCAAGATGAGTAATATTAAAGAATCCCAATACCCTTTGTGGACTGTCAACCCTGTGTTAGTCAAGAAAAAGAATGGCAAATGGCGTATATGTATTGATTTCACTGACCTCAATAGGGCATGCCCTAAGGATCTTTATCCCGTTTCTCAGATAGATCAACTGATGGATTCTACATCTGGAAACAAGTTTTTATCCTTCATGGATGCCTTCTCAGGGTACAACCAAATACAATTGGATTTGAAGGATCAAGATCATACTACTTTCATCACAGACAGAGGTCTTCATTTTTACAAGGTGATGCCCTTCAAGCTGAAGAATATTAGGGCTATTTATCAGAGGTTGGTGAATAAAGCCTTTGCTAATTAGATTGGCAGGAACATGGAAGTGTACATAGATGATATGATGGTTAAAAGCTTAAAGGAAGATTCACACATATCTGACCTTCAAGAGACATTTTCCAATTTAGAAGCTTTGAATTTAAAGTTAAACCCTGAGAAATGTGTGTTTGGGGTCCGATCTGGAAAATTCTTGGGCTACATAATAAGTGAAAAGGGAATCCAGCCTGATCCAGATCAGCTTAATGTCTTATTAGCAGTGGACCATCATTGAAATGTTAAGGAAGTTTAAAGGCTCACAAGAAGGTTGGTTGCATTAAATAGGTTTATTTCAAGGTCATCAGACAATTGTGCTTTATTTTTCCAAGTATTGAGGAATGCTAAAGACTTTAATTGATCCCCACAGTGTGACCAAGCTTTTATTGAAATAAAGAAACATTTGTCTTCACCAAAAACTTTTTTAAACATGTTCGGGGATAAAATCTATATCAGAATATGCTATAAGTACTGTGCTAGTAAGGGAAGTGGACGATTATCCTCGTCCGGTGTACTACATCCGTAAGATTGTACTGGATGTTGAGAGAAGATACTTGAGGTTGGAAAAGTTGGTACTAGCCTTAGTAATTACAGCAAAAAAATGAGACCTTACTTCCAAGCTCATTGTATTGTTGTCCGAACGTTTTTCTCTTTGAAAAATGTTCTTAAAAAAGCTAATGTATTAAGAAGAATGACCAAGTGGTCAGTGGAATTGGGTGATTACGATATTGACTTTGTCGCTCGAACAACAATTAAAGCCCAATCAGTGGCTGACTTCTTGGTAGAGTTTCATGCTGACAGATCCTTCAGACAAGAGTTAGGAAATTGTTTTAAAAATGAATGAGTAGTTCCAACTGATGGTGGATCAAGTACTATGGGTTGTGGACCTGGAATTTGCTTAACCTCCCCATATGGTGATAAAATGTATCAAGTTATATGCTTTGGATTCAGTGTTTCCAACAATGAGTCTGCGTATGAAGCAGTCATTGCCGTTCTTAAGCTAGCTCTCCTATATGGGGCTAAGAGAGTTTGATTAATAAGTGATTCTCAATTACTTATCCATCATGCTCAAGGGAAGTCTGAAGCCAGAAAAGAACAATTGGTCAAGTATTTTCTCATGTTGAAAGAAGTAGCAACCAACTTTAAAAATATTTGTTATGAGCATATTCCCATATCAGAAAACACTTTGGCAGACTCTTTGGCAACTATAGCCTATTCTGAATCTTACCCCTAGATTCTTGTACAAGAATGTCTATCTATACAGATAGATCAGAAGAAATATGATGAAGAAAACATGAACATACTTGTTATTCAACCTAAAGATTGGAGATACACTATCCTCCAATACATTTCTGATGGGATATTTCCTTCGGACAAAGTTGTGGCAAAAACATTTAAGTACAAGGCTCGTGGTTTCTTGATAATAAAAGAGGTTATTTACAAAAAAATCTTTCAGCAAGCCCCTCCTATGTTGTTTAGAGTTTGAAGAATCCCAGGTTGTATTATCCGAATTATATGATGGGGAAGGCTCAACACACTATGGCTATAGGCCATGACCCGAAAAGTTTTGTTAGCCGGATACTACTGGCCAACCATAATGGCAGATGCTAAAGAAATGGTGAAGAAATGTGATCCTTGTAAAAAATATGGGACTGAAATTCATGTGCCAACAGTACCTCTGAAGTCTATTTCTGAACCAATACCCTTTGCCAGATGGGGGATGGATTTAGTTGGACATCATCCTATGGCATCCAGTGGATGTAAAACTATTATAGTCGTCATTGACTATTTATCTAAGTGGATAGAGGTAGCTCCTTTGGTTGGAACCACTTCAAAAGTTGTTATCAAATTTATTATATTCAATATATGTTGTAGGTTTGGAGTTCCTCATAAGATTACTACGAATAATAGGTCACAGTTTGATAATAAACATGGAAGCCTTCTGTACCTCTAGAGGAATTCAACATTGTTTTTCTTCTCATTTCCACCGCAAGCAAATGACCAAGTTGAGGTTGCAAATAGAACCATCTAGTCCAGACTAAAGAAGAATTTGGAGGGAGCTGTAGGAAAGTGGCCAAGTTATTTACAAGAAGTTTTGTGGGCCTACCGAACTACTCCTCATACTGCCACGCAAGAGTCTCATTTTGCTTTGGTATATGGGATAGATGCAATTACTCCCATATAGGCTACTTTACCGTCACACGGAGTTTAACACTATTCCAAACAGGCTAATGATGTAGTAGTTAGGAATCAACTGGACTTAATAGAAGAAAAAATGATTAATATACACATGAGAATATCACACTACCAAGGCTTGATGCGGATCAGATTTGCTTCCGAAGTTAAAATAAGACATTTTCAAGTAGGGTATAAAGTTTTAAGAAATATTTTTTTACATACTAAGGAGAAATGGTTTGGTAAGCTGGCTCCAAACTGGGAAGGCCCTTATATGGTATGTGAAAAGGTCAAGCCATGGACATACAGGCTCCAAGACAAAGAAGGGCGAGCTCTAAAGCATCTGTGGAATATTGAGCATCTCAAGTTATATTTAGAATAAAACTATTTTGTAAATATTTACTTGTTAAAAACCAATGTAAATATTAATGGGCATACTCTTTCCTACCTTGGGAGCGCGAGGAGGTTTGACGAGGTGTCCGGATTTTTCAATAATATATGATACCTTTTTCAAAAGTCTGGTATGGTTTTGTTTTAATTCAGATATAAATTGCTTATTTAACACCCCGACTCTCAAGATTTCTTGAGTTGATCAGATATATTTAATACTTGATCACGATTATTCAACACATGTGATCGAAGATATCATATACTTTTGTTCAACACTTTTGAAATATTAGTAGCTATTTAAACATTGGCCATAAAATATTTAAACAAGAAATCAAACAAAAGGCAAATGTGATGATTAAACCTGATCAGACTCAAACCGATCAATAGTACAAAAAATGCCTTGGCCAGCCACATACTTTAGTATTTCAAAAACAAAAATTACATAATAAAACCTTAGGGCTTGTTCCCTTCAGATTTTTATTCATCACCATCTTTTTGGAACTTTTGAGTTCATCACTTGAACTCTCACCCGTTTCGTCATCATCATCAGTGGAGTCAACTCCACTAGAGTAGTTATGTTTGCCACCATCTGCTAAGGTATGGAATGGGATGTCATCGTAGTCCACGTATTTCCACAAGGGACCAAGGGTCCTTTTGGGAAATGTCTCATGAAACAACAAGACCATATCGGATTTGATCCCATCATCCCACTTCTCAAGGGAATCCAATACCTCATTGGCATACTTCTCAATACCTACAACAAATACTTGTTTTGTTGGCATTCCAATGCCTCTTTCTCTTTAATCTTCTCTTCAGCAGTGCTCTCAAACTTGGCCTTCTCATCAGGTAAAGTTTGGATAGTACCATCCTCAGTTTTTAATTGCTCATTCAAAGTTGTGAGGTTTTGTGAAGAAAATCTCTCCAGGTTGGAGTATTTTGTTTGAAGCTCCTTGTTGGCCGCCTCTGATGCGAGAATTTTGGTAGTTAACTCTTATTTATTCTTTTTTAATATCTCTATGCTTTGTTGAGTATTGAGAAGATTATCTGACAAGTTTTGCTTCTCAGTGGTTAGAGAATCAATGGTACCTGTTTGAGTTCTTACCTGTCTCTTCAGATCAAGTAATGGTTGGATATAGCCTAGGAGAACATGGCTCAAGGTGTCTTCCTCCCCGAATATGACATATGTCTTCCCATTGTGAGTCACCACATTGGAAGAACTAGGAGGGCGGTAAGGACCCGCGAAGTCATCTTTCTCCAGATCATTGAAATAAATATTAATATCTTGAAAGACCTCAAGGTCTACATCATCATTGGCATCACCGGCTACTTGTCCAGAGTGAAGATCAGTTGGAATTTCCTCCTATATAGTGGTGAGAGCTGGGGGAAGGACTTCAAGTGGGCGAAGGATTATCTCTGCTCCCAGAATAATCTTTTTTTCTTGGCAGCTTTTTCATCGTTGTTGGCCTTATGTTTTTTATCTTTCTTCGGAAGCTTTGGTGGGTTCTTTGACCCACCAGCTTCCTTTACTGTTACCTCTACTGCTTTCAGAAAAACAACATTGATGCCTCTCTGGTTCTCCAAATCGGTCTCCTCAGTAGTCGTTTGAGCTGGGTCTGTTGTAGCCTTTTTCTTCATGTTCTTTATTTTGTTGGGGGCTTTAACTCTGGAAGGCATATATAACTTACCATCATTGGCTTCCGTCCTCTTTAGGATCACATCTGCAGGGGGAGGGGTAGTTAAATCTTCCCATGTGAGATCTCTTGTACCTGTGATGTTCCACAGGTGAGACCTCACAAAGTTTCCTGACTTGAAGCAATTGTGGATGACATTTCCCTAGTTCTCTGAATCCCAAGAATTTAGCTTGGCGCAAGTATCCTACCCTGTCTCCAAGTAACCCAAGAACTCCTTCAGAATAACTATAAAAAAATATAAGTTAGTCTAAATTAAAAAAAAAACTTGTAACTTAAAAGATAAAAGAAAAAAAATCAAGAGAAACTCACCAGTGCTCTTTTAACGACTAGTTAAAAGGCTTGGGTTTGTGTCAGCCCTGATCTTCCTGCCATTCTCCCAAGTCCCACTAATGAAGAGGAACTACATCCTCCAGGGTTTTTCGGACTCCAAGAGATTATCCACAACCTTATAGTCATTCCCCATGTTGTAATGGTAGAATGGGATCTGATGGTTCTTGCAAAAGTTTGCCACATCAGCAAACTGTTCTATCGGTAGTGGAATCTTGGACATCTCGGACGCCATGATGCAGGCTAGAAGGGTATACCAAGCATTGGGGCTTAGTTGGATGGGACACGACTTGATCAGATGGAAATATATGACTATCTCCGGATCCAAGAGGAACCGAAGTCCCCATTTCAATACTTCAGTATAGATCACCATTTCATTTAGCTTGCAATCCATGGGGGTCTCCGAAGTGATTAGGATCCTCACTTTTACAGACTCTGGGATCTCCCACTTAGTATGGATCCGACCTAGCTCAGTTGTGTGGGTATACATGTAGTTAATATTTTGAAAGGCCGCCAAGTATTTTACACTTACCACTTTGCCCTCCAAGCTCTCCGGATGAGTCATACTCATCTTAGTTTTTCCTTTTTGGTCTGAATTTGTATCCCATGTTTGACCAGATGCCTCAGCCTCGAAAGGGGCTTCTTCAATGCTATCTTCCATATTTTCTTCCATCACTATGGAAGGTTATTCAGATGGTTTTATAAACAGCTGTTCAGAAGGTTGTGTAGATGACGCTTCTGATAATCTGGTATCTGTTATGGGTTGTTACCCGGATGGTTTAGCTTGCGATACAGACTTTGTTACCTCCGAATTGGAGGGCTTTGAAGATGTGGGTGTGGATTTTGGTTTGGACTGACGCGTAACCCTGTGAGAAGTTAATTTGTCTGGAGATTTTTCAGCATCTGATCCCATCGCAATAAAAGAAGAGGGTTTTCTAACACCAGAAACAACTTTCTCCTTAGGCAATGTATTTTGGGACTCCTGGACTGAGGACCCATATGCGAGAGGTGAAAGATCTCCTATAAATTGAAGTTTCTTAATTTTAGGGTTTTTTGAAGAAGATGATCCTTGATCAGTATTCAGTTGTTGCTTTTTTTTGCTTGGAGAAGCAGGAAGACCAACAACAATACGATTGTCCCTCGCTACTTTATATGCTCTCTCTAATTCAGACAAGTTCAACCAACCTCCTTTTACTAAGGCGTTTCTGGTTGTGAACATATATGAATCAAGAACAAGGTTGAAGATGAATTAAACTCTCTCTCTCTCTCTCTAAGAATGTCTATGATATTTGAAGACAATGAAACAGTATAAAAGTTTATGTATAACAATGAAAAAGAGCAGTTCATAAGAGGAGTTGGATCGATTTTTATCAATTATTAAAAGCTGCAAAGTGTGAAAATTAAAGCCTATGTAACTTTCTAGCCTAGTGGGTACGTCAATCTAGGAGAAAATACGGCTGCTGGGTCGAATTAAAGCTTGACACGTGTCCCACAATTCAAGAAAAACTCTTAGAATTCTGAGATGAGAAATCAGTTCTAACAAAGTACGAACAAGGTCACTCTTGAAGGAAAATTCTTATATTTCGAGCAACACGAACAAGTTGTTAATCAACTTAAAACTATATTACTAATGGGTCATTAAACTTGACCCGATTTCACAACCCGACCCAATAAGCCCATGGGTCGGTAATTAAGTATAAATACCCCAACTACTTTCATTAATGAGGGTGACTAGTAGGCAACTTAATTATCTCTCTACTCTTCACACTAAGCACACAACACCCTTTAAATATTTTACCATATTACCCTCAAGCATAAATAAACCACACCAATCATAATGTTAAAAAATATCAATCATTACATATCGATTATTAAAATAGTCGGTATAATTCTATTTGTATATAATTATATACAGTTAATCCTAAAATATTATAGATTTTTCTATAATAAATAAATTAAATAATATTTTCATAAACCATCAATCCATAAAATAGACATATGTTTATATTTATTTGTTGATTTTAAAGAAATGATTATCACTACGTAAAGATAAGTGGTTGTGATATAGCAATATGCATAGTTTTATTGAAATCGCACCACACATACCAATAAATGTTAGCCTATATTTATTTTAGAGACCAATAAATATGAGAAGTTAGTAATTTTATTTATCATATACAGTTTTTTATTCAATTAATATTAGTCAGATGTGAACTTTTTAAAGAACAATAATCTTATTATAAAGAATGTAAATTATAGACTAATTATTGGAAAATAATGTATAAAATAACTAAAATTATTACATAAAAAAAATAAATTCAAACATGAAAGAGAAATTACATTTAGTTATTACGTAACCAATCATAATAAAAACTTATGGTGATCATATATGAACATACATTCTTATGTAGAGTGTTTACAATTTTCTTTCTTCATCATAATATTAAAAATATATCAAACTTTACATACGAATCAAAAAATCATCGATATAATTGTATGCATATACAAACATATATAGTCAATCTGAAATATTATAAAAAGATATAGTTATTTCTTTCATAAACCATCAATGGATAAAATATACATATGTTTACATTATTGGTTGACTTCAAAGATAAGCCTATTATTGCATGAGCGTAAGTAGTTGTTCTCGTGCAATATGAAAGGTCTATTTCAAATCATGGTATGTCATTCAATAAATGCTATCATATATTTATTTTATTTCAATAAATGCTAGCATATATTTATTTTACTTAATATGAGTGTGAAAATGTTACATCACTTATTTATCAATTTGTTTTAAAATTTTCTTAATATTAACCAATATTTTAAGTCTAATAATAATTTTGTTATAAATAATATTTTATCGGGAATGTGAACTATAGACTACTTATTGGAAGTTATGTAAACTAATTTTTTAATTATTGTATAAAATATTATTAAATTCAAACAAAACTAGTAGATACCTTTAGTTATTGTGCATAAAAACTCGTGGTGATCATACATGAATTTACATTTCTATATTGAGAGTTTACAGTTTCTTTTATCTTCATCATAATGTTAAAAAATATCAAAAACTTATGTATGAATTAGAATATGGTCGATATAATTATATTTAAATATAATGATATAGTTAATCTTAAAAAATTATATAAAAATAAATAATATTAAAATAATTAATATTTTCATAAGTCATCCATCAATAAAATATACAGGCTTTGAACAGTGAGTCGTCCCTCGACTATCGCGTTTGGTGGCAGATAGTCCCTGGACTTTCAAATGTCCGTTGGTAGTCCCTGGACTATCACGTTTGGATAAAGTTAGTCCAGAGGATCCTCTAATCCACCAGATGCTGCCACCTGTCTCCATACTCCTCAGTTTTTTGTGTCACCAGTAGTCCCTTGACTTTAGGTACGATTTTGCCCTTTGACCCAAATCCTTGTTGGCATAGTTGTTGGTGAGATGGCAAATTTTTACTACGTGGCACCTATTAAATGAATACTATGTGTCATTTAATCACCTAATTTAATTAGGTTAAATTAATAATTAAACACCCTTACATATATTCCTAATTTCATCTTCCTCGACTCGAATAGCTTCTCCTCTCTCATATTTGCTTTCTTCTTATTCTTTCTTCCTTCTCCTTCTATTCGTTTCCTAAAACCAGTAAAAGTATTTCATCTACATCCTCCATAAATGTCTACCAACTGTACCTCTTTCCTTTATAAAAAAAATGGAGATTCGGTGTCGATCTGCTTTTGTGGGAAACCTTTGGTAATTTGTACCTCATGGATAGAATCGAATCCAGGGAGGAGATTTTATGGATGGATAAACTATCAGGTAAGTTTAATCTAAGCTAAATCTTCTAAAACCCTAATTTATATTTAGAACCCTAGTTTTTAAAACCCTAAATCGATATAATGTTACAGAGTATTGAAGGAAAATGTGGGCTTTTTTGAGTGGGCTTTTTTGAGTGGGTGGATTCACCAGCTCCTCATCATTCCAAAGAATTAATTATGTTGTTGAAGAAAAAGATACTCAAGATTGAAGGTGAGAATGGTAGTCTGAAGACCAAATATAGTTTGTTGATGTTGTTTTGCTGCATTTGTTGTCTGTTTTTTTTATTCGTCTTGTTAAGAACTAAGAGACAACAATGTAATTTTTGGTTTGATAAACAATGTAATGTTTGATTTGATTTGTAATGTAAGAACCGGTTATGGAGAAGTAATTTTATTAGAACTAATTTTATTAGTAAATTTCTTTGTTTGGTATCGAAAATTTAGGGTTTGTATCGATTTGGGTATAGTTTAGGGTGTGGAGACTAAATTAAGAAAAAAGATTTAGGGTTTGTGTTTTGATTTGGGTATAGATTTAGGGTTTAGATTAGAGTTTGATTTAGGGATTTGCTGTTAGACAAGGGAGAGGGGAGATGAGAAATTCGAGGGATTGGAATTCGAAAAGAGTTAAGTCTGTTCAATGTTGCAGAAAATCTAGGGTTAAATATGATTTAATTATTATAATAAATTAAATTAAATTAATTAAGCAGAAAATCTAGGGTTAGATTTGGTTTAATTATTATAATAAATTAAATTAAATTAATTAAAACATAAAATGTAACGCACCGATTGATAAAGTTATAAATGATTTTGGGGCACAATATTACACGTAGGAAAATAATGCCACATGGATAAACTAATTTAATTTTCAATGCGAAGGTGGAAATTGAAGGGGTTGTTGGGTCATTTAATGTCGCGGACTAAGTTTGGGGTTTGACCTAAAGTCAAGGACTACTGGTGACACAAAAAACTGAGGAGTATGGGGACAGGTGTCAGCATCTGGTGGATCAGAGGATCCTCTGGACTAACTTTATCCAAACGCGATAGTCTAGGGACTGCCAACGGACATTTGAAAGTCCATGGACTATCTGGCACCAAACGCGATAGTCGAGGGACGAATCACTGTTCAAAGCCAAAATATACATATATGGTTGTGTTTATAGGTTAGTGAGAAAAAAATTCTTATTGTATAAGGGTAAGTGGTTGTGTTCATGGAATTAGAAGGTCTTATAGAAATCGTGGTATGTCAACTAATAATTGTTAACATATATTTATTTTACGGATTGATGGGTATGTAAAAAGTTAGTTATTTTATTTACTATATTATATACATATATATATATCTCTCGTATATTCGCCAACATGTAAAAGTTTTAAATAAAAATAACCTCATTATAAATTATCTTATTATAGAGAATGTGAACTATTGATTACTTATTGGAAAGTATGGTACATAAAATAACTTATTAAATAATTTTTTTAAATTTGAAATAGAAAAAATATATAGTTGCTACATGATCAATCATGGTAAAATCTTGTAGCGATCATATATGAACATATATTTATATATAAAGTGCTTATAATTTCTTTTTATTCATACTAATGTTAAAAATATCAAAATTTACGTATGAATCATAAAATGGCTAATATACTTGTATTTGGATGTGCATTTATTACGTAGTAAATAATCATTATATTGTATATTGTATGACATTAAAAAGATAAGAACGTGTTAGTTAAATGTCTGCCCGAACTTTTTATTACTCAGGGTTCGATCAATATATATATATATATACATTTATCTGAGCTTATATAGTGATATGATTCATGCAGATTACAAGTTGAGCTTCATAATAGTTCGTGTTCGGGCATAATACCCTTACCAATAGATGGTTGAGAAAATTCGTTGCTCAAACTACCAACTTCCACCTATGAAGAATGGAGAATGTGAGAAATTTTTTTGTTAGATTCGTCGTTCAAACATTTAGTCCAAACCCCGATAGTTGGAAAAGTCGATGACTGAACCCTCGAGTTCCACCAAAAAAGAATGAAGGGTCATCAACTAAATGTATAACAAATGGAAATATTTCAGTATAAGATGGAAAACCATTCAAAATGTCCAAACATCAAGTCTATCAAAGTTCATAAAATAGTTGATTGTCGGGTATAACGCTATTGCAACACGTGGGCCATCGTACGACAAACATGTTCAGATCAAACCTTATGTTCTTTATTGCCACAACATATTTTTCTGATATGTCATTGTACTAACCATATCCTTTATGGAACGACGTCACATACTTGTGATTGGAGCTTAAACTGCGCATTCCCTCTTAATTTTAATGTTTAGTCAAAGCGAACCTCTGGCAGCTAGTTTGTTATCGTGAAAGCTATTCCACCATTATAATCATGTTTGACTATTAAGAATGCTTGATTATCATATATGCATCGTTTTGTTTATTTATTAGTATATTATGCTTCCACGATATGAGATGAAGATAGGTTCTCGATAATTAAAGAAATTATTGTATACATAATATATAATATTTCTAATGGAAACATTTAACATAATCTGTGATTTCTTTACGTATTAAAATACAAAAAAATCATAAATAGTTACATAGTTTTATTATTCAACAATCAATAATAAATTATTCGCGGTAGCTTTTAGAAATGGTCAACGAATAACAATGAAGGTTAAATCTTATGTTTTTTAGATTTTTTCATCCTTATATGTGTATCTGGCGTAGCCTTTTGGGTAATATATTCTTATAGTGTATCTCATATTATATTCTTCTTCTTATTTACTATTTTTCTTCTTACTCATGAGATTTTTTAAAAATGGCAGCTAGCTTTACCACAAAGAGCTTGCACGAGCTCCATATATTGGTGAATTTATATTGAGGCTATGAATGTAGATAAACCTGTCCAATCACGAGTTTGACATTCAACGAATGTGTACACAAAGATTTATTATGGTATAAAGTTCAATCTTAGATTTAATGTCTAATTATGAATGTATTAAATATTTGATAGACTTTAAAATTTTGGGTTTGACTGCATCTGTGGTTTTGAAATATATATTGGAAACACAACTAAGAACATATTATATTTAAATTATCAATTATGTGATTTCATGGATTCTCTCCAGGTTGTATTGTCACTGTATTAATTAACTATACATGAGTGGTGGTCTTATATGAATTGCTTTCAAACGTGCACGTAAACTTTTTCATATATGTTTTGAATGCAAATTTTATGGAGGTTATCACTTGATAATTTGATTAATCTCAAATGAACTGATTATAATGTTATTTCACTTGGTTGTACTATAGATTTACTTTTTAATCTCTATATGTTATGAGGCTTATTTATATCTGTCTTAGTTTCAGACAAAAATACAGATCGGTTTTACCTCAGACTAAACAATAACTAATTTTTGTTGTTAATATTTTCTAATATTTCCTTAAAATAGTTGTTGGCTGCCATTAAGGATGTGATTATTTATTGCAGACATTATTCCGATATTTATTAAGAAAACAATAAGGAAAATGATATGCATGAGAATATCATTTTTCATTGTCGGTGTAAATATCACTTTCATGATAATGCAAATGCTTAGCCTAGAAGCTTGTAAGTAAAGTTTTACTTCACTCTTCACTTTTACATAGATTTTTTAATTTATCTTAATAAACAACACAAAGAAGTCTCATTTGGACATATTATGATAACCTATTTGTAGCAAAACCAATCTCATATATCAGATCAGTTTTCTTTCAAATTTTATAAGATAAGAATTTATAACAATTTTTGTTGTATACATTTTTTTAATCTTAACATGCTTGTTATTTTTTTTACTTATTTCGATATTTACAGAATATGAGTAGGCATTTGACTTACTTTATTATGTGGCTTTTATGGTTATGTACAAGTAATGACTAAAGATAAACGCCACAAATATGAAGTCAAATGTAAGAAATTTAATTATCACTCAAAATATTACGATCATTTTTTTGCCCGAAGGGATCTGTTTCGGTCTTGTAAGAAAATTATATAATTTTTCTTTGTCTATAAATGATGTCAAATATTTTGAAGTCAACTCGGGCTCTACTAGAAATAGGACATTCTCAAATCAACTCAGGATGCTATCTGAGATACTAGACCGTTGATAAAGGTAGATCGAGAGGTATCAATAAGGGTTGAGAAGGATTCTCTGATCTTATTGGCTATAATTTTTTAAACGATTTTATAAATAACACTACAATAAGGGATAATTCTTAAATAAGAGAGAGATTATATGTTTATGGTTTTTGAGATAAGGGTAATCTCAGTCTTATTCTTGCTTGGTTCCAAACGATTATGGAAGAATAAGTAATTAACGTATTTACAAAGTTTTTATATGTGACAGACCACGAAGATTCGGAAAAGATAAAGTTATAACCATTATGCCCATAGACTTTGTTATTATCAATACTAAATATGATTTTATGACCTTTTTAATCTCACTGTTGGTGATATGGCGAATCATGTGGGTTTTATCAGATTGATTTAGTTCATTGATAATGGGATTATTGATACGATCAAAACCTAGGTAATTTGGGGAGCATTTTCAACCGAGAAGATTGGTGAAGTGATTAATAAAGATGTTAGCAACATATTGGATATTGAAGCAAAGGTTACCTAGATTGTCGTTAATAGAGATGATCTCATTATGGGTGATATAAATTTTAATATTGTTATGGTAGAATTTAGAATTATAATCACCAAATTTGAGTTAGGTTTCACATAATTTTTGTTTGAGAAAGGATTCCTATGCGTGACTAAAGAAGATGATTTTTGGAAGCGTTAAATTATGCTTTGATAATCGAGAAGTTAAGAGGGTTAGAGGCTCGCTCGCGTTGGGTTTGAAAAAAATGAAATTTTAGGCGATTGAGGCCATTTCACTAACGTTAGATAGGACGATAGATATATCAAAACCCTTAATAAGAAGATTTCAATTTGCATTAATGATGGACTTGCAACCGAGTTGAGACTATCACACATTAAATAATTAGAAGGGTTTTTTGGCAGTGAAGCGGGAGTGTTAAGAAATAGTGTGGAAAGTAGTCATCCCAAATTTTTTTTACAAGTGATAAGGGTATAATTTATTCAACCCGCGAGTCAAACCGGTGGACTAATTATTTAGGCAAACAGGCCAACAAGCCCAACAGGTCTAACATGCCCAACATGCCCATCATTACTGCTATATAAGGCAACTTATATGGTGATGATTAGGGGGAGGAAGATTTTAGGTCATAACTCTAGGGTTTCGATGAAGGATCCTGGTTCTTCGTCTTTTACTTATCAACAAACACTTTATAAATCTTGGAAATATGAAGTTGCTTTAGACTAAGAGAATTATAAACCATATTTTTTTCTAAATTATTATAACCTACTTTTAGCGAAACCAATCACTTATATCAGATCAGTTTTCTTTCAAATATTGTCAGGTAAGAATTTAAATTTTAGAATTTCCCTTCAAACGTAGAAGTCATGTTCTGACGTCTAACTTGGTTTTTTGCTTTATGTGATGTTGGATCTCCTTGGAGGAGTTAATGAACATTGTTTTTGTATAAGTTAATTAATTTAACGAACAACACACACCAACTGGGGTTGCTTATAGAAACACGAATGGGGAAATATGTTTGACATTATAAAAGAGCCGCTTTTAGTTTGTAGAAATGGTGATAGTAAGCTACTGATGATTGGTCTTAAGTCCACTTTTTTCTTGAACCCTTCTTGCTCTACTATAGTCGTATTGAGGCTTGATTTGGAGACCTTTGACTGGGAAGAGACTGGTATGATGCCTTTAGACATACATACATGTTTTGAAGACTTCAATGTGTTAAAGAATGGGGATAAAGTCTGTTTCAACTAAGATGATGACTCGATAGCCTTATGGGATTCTTTGAAAGAGTGAAGGTGGATTAATGGAGCTTTAGGGAACGAGATAGCCTTTCTCGTGGTTTTGTCTTCGAGGCTACCCTCACCGTTTTGCCCTGATGCTTCGATATGGAGACAGATTCTCCAAACATGACTTTTTTTTACCATAAAGCCTTTTAAAAATGACTTATGCATTTTCATACCGGATTGTTTGACATGGATTTCGACTACGCATAATATACAACCTTGACGAGAATCATAATAATACAAGCCCTAAGGCGATTATCACCAGCTTCTCGATTAAATAGAAGATGTTTATCGACTGAAATCATCATAGATTTCTCTCCCGTCGAAATTCATCGTCTACAACCAACACGACTTGCCAGACTCAGTCATTAGAATAATTGAAAATCCATTAGTGAAAGTGAAAGAAAACTAAGTTTGCGTTAATATGAATTTGTTGTTAAGAGTCAGAACAATAAACGCAAAGCATGTTTGGGTAAATGTGCAGGTGATAATTGATATGGATGAAGGACTTTTAGTGTTGTACATAATCCAAAAGTGATGTGTAAGAATCAATTTTGACGCAGAGTTATCAAGTATCCCAGATACTTGCAACTTCAACACTGACAAGACAGAAGATGAGGATTTTAGGCTGTGACTCTAGGGTTTCAATAAAGGCTTATGATTTATCGTCTTTTACTTATCAACAAGCACATTGTAAATCTTGGAAATATAAAGTTGCTTTAGGCTAAGAGAATCGAAAACCATAAGCTTTAAGGTCGATTATTAGACCAAAAGAATTAACAACATTTGTTAAAGTCATTTATGAAAGCCATTCATTGAAATGACCCAACATCACCTAAAGGATATTAGAGCGCGCGTTATAAAGAAAAATGAGATCCTTCTATAAAAGAAGGCAATCTGCAATCTCATTGAAACCATAAATAATGGTGAATGATAATTTAAGATTATAAAAAATATAAGTAATGGTGCAATTAATATGTTGGGGGGGGGGGGAGGGGTAATTATCAAATTCAAGTATAAAAACACTAAAATTCCATGCTAGACAAAGTATATATAATGGATAAATGTATGGTTAGTGGTAAAATTCCAATAAGAAAGCATGTCGCGCATAATATTATTAACGTTGTTCTCATAACTTTGGTTTAAATAAAAGTTATGTGGTTACTAAACAGGAAATATCTGATGTTTTTTTACCTAACATGGTCATTAAGACCTCACACATTCCATTTAGCAATAATCATGATGAGAGAATATATGTGAGAGAACTTACATGAAATTAATGGTTGATTAACATATCATCCCCTTCTAGGTGAGTAACAATCAGTGTAGTAAGAGCTTTTCTGGTATGAGCATGATGAGAAATAAGTTTGATGATAGCTTATTCTGATTCATGAGATGTGTTGATGTCTTGATCATGCGCAAAATTCAATATGTGGAGCTAAAAGTTCCATTCTTCATCTAGGGCTATAAAGCAAGTACTATAAATGTGATTATCACATGAGAAGATGATGATCAACTGCAAATCATCATCACAAGAAATAACGGGACTGACTGACGGGCTGTTGTCAATGACATGCTATTTGCCAGGAATATGTGGTGCAGGTTATAAAGTAGGTCCAAAAGAGATTTGAACTAACAAAAAGAGAAGGTCATAACTTATACGTGGGTTGGTCAGAGTAAGTTTGCATTATGGATAATCAGAACAATGAAAAAACTAAAATTGATTATGGTCGAAGGGATAACAAAAAGAGAAGATCATAACTTATACGTGGGTTGGTCACAGTAAGTTTGCATTAGGGATGATCAGAACAATGAAACAACTGAAATTGATTATGGTGGAAGGGATAAGCTGGGAGTGGTTTTGTAGCCGATGAATGCTTGACATTTTTCTATCAGAGTTGAGAAGCAGGTGAAATGACACTAGATACTAAGATGGATGTACTAAGGTAAATGTTGAGGTAGGAGGTCGGCGACCGAGAATTATCTGTTTTTTTATTTCTTAAAGAACCTATCGAAGCATTCTTTAATGTCTGTTGGTTTGAAGTGGGATTATAGACTTACACGTGGGGTTTGAATGGAAATAATCGTTATAAAATGGGTTTATGGGAAGTGGGCTTGGGCTTAATGGTAGAAGATGGTGGATATGCAAAAAGGTGGCTTTTGTGGTACACAGATTATTGAGAGGGTATTAGGGGTCAGATATTGAGAAGATGAGAGGGAAACCTTAATTCCTTACATTGAAGTTGGGAAGGGCTCTATATGTTCAATCGTGGTGCTACTTGATGATGTAAGAAACTTCAGAGGAGTATTTTGAGTCAAACAAAACTATGAAGGTTTATTTCGTGTTAATAGATTCTTAGTTACTAATCTTTAGAAGGATAAACTTAACAACTATAGATAGAGAAAATATATTTGAATAATGATCACCCATTTTCCCAGCTCTATGGAGTCCTTTTATAGTACAATAATGGGTCCTACATGCCTAACTACCTAATAATTACAAACTTAGTCCCTACTTTTATTGTTTATTCATAATTAGTAATTTTCTAATACATATTTTACAATATTTTCCCAATCAAAGTGCTTCTTTGCAATTATCTCCCTTATATTTTATTCTTCCTTATCAGTACTAATAGTAAGGATAAGAAAAAGCAATGATCCATCACACATGGGCATATGCGTTGGGAAGTTTACGACCATGAAGGTAATTGTTCGCAGTAATATTACTTCAAAAAAACATCCAAACATCCAAGCACAACTTTGTAGGGTTGAACTTTTATTTATGTATTGTAAATGTACTAAAAACATATTAACTTTCATTTATAGACCTCTCTATATCTTTATACTACTTAAGAATCCCCTATCGTTGTACTGCCAAAAACATCCAAACAACATTATCAGTCTATAAGCCAACACCGTACAACTCCATAGTATAGATTAGAGACAACCCTAAGTAAAAATAATCCAAATAATTACATCATGAACATTAAAATCAACATATTTGGCATCACACAGATCTAAGGATATCCTTCAAACCATCAGCATCTATGGAATTCACAAAGCAAACCAGTAAGCGCTCGGGGGAAAACTAAAGTTTTAACATAAGCGTAAGAAAACAACAAGTTTGCATTCATGAACTGACCTTCAAAAAAGCATCAATACCATCAAGAACTCACCCTCGCTCTCCCTTTCATTTTGACTTCTTGGATCGAGAGTTCATAAAAACCATTTATTCCGATATCACAAATTTAATTCAAACTACTAAGAAGAATCAAAATACATATATTTACAATGTAGCAAAACAAAAAAGAACTAACGAATAACCCAAATTCATCCATCAAAGTAAGTAGAATTCACTTATGGAATAATCATGAGATGAACTCAACAAACAAACACAAAATATACAGCTTTCAATCAACAAAAGACAGTGATACAAGTAAGTGAACTAATTTCCAAACAACCAAACATCAAGACGAAACAAAACCCTTCAATGTCCAATAAAAATCGATCGAATATGTAGCAACCCAGTTCATAAAATCTGAAGCAGAACAACATACACCCATTTACACGAATCGAACAAAAGAATCGAACAAAGTTACCTCGAGAGTTACTATTGTCGGTGTTGTGTTGTTGCTGCTTCTTTTTTAGCAACTTTCGTTTCTTAGCACTTGATGTAGAAAACCGAACGGGAACGATTCTGCAACAAAAATCTAGTTTTCACTAAATAATACGTTCGTTGCAACTCTAGTATCAAAACTGATCTAGTTTTCACTAAATGGGTTAAAATAGATTATAAATATTATTCTATTCCTCACAAATTGTAAATATTATTCTATTCCTCACAAATTCACAACGGGATCATTGTAAAAATAGTTTATCCAACCGTGAATAGAGATAAATAGAGTGTGATTTGGTGGCGATACAAGTATTGAAGGATACATGAAACTTCTTACTAGCTTGAGACCGACGGTTAAAAATAGCCTAAATGGAGATTTGAAATTAAAATGGTAAATAAAATTAAAATAATTAAAAATCAAATATAAATTAATTTTGAAGTCCGAATCTAAAATAGGAAAAAAATCAAAGGAGTAAATCAAAGATTCCTTTGTTGTTTTACAACAAATATCCCTAAAGTAAGAAAATATTTCACTTCTATCTGCTCTGAAACTAATAAACGAGACTAAAATGCGATTAGCCATTTTTTCTTTTCGAAATGTATCATATAATGATCTTCAACAGTTGTGTTATAGACTATTTATGTTTTCAATGTAAAACCATTATTGCAATCCCTTAGACCTGAATTCATAAATTCTATTACCTGTATTTCACAAGTTTTATTTAAATTATTTAGTTCTAGTGGATGTTATGATTTAGATTTTGGACTATCTGATCTTCACAGTTAGATACTTTTAGGCTAGATACGAATTATATTGGCACATACAGTTAGCTGGATCATGTACGGTAAGAAGATGCATCGCCTAGGCAGTGTCAGCCAATGAAAAATCAACGAGCGGGACAAGATGGTGCTATGTCCGCTTTACAAAATATATATAATTAGTTTTTTCTTTAATGGAAACATGATCTTACAAAATGTATCTTTATTTCACGGCATAAATCTCTAGATAATCCATTTTTCAATTTAGAACTGAACTCAGACCAGAAAACATACATGAACATTCTTATGTAGAATAAAACACTCTCGTTTTCCATTAAAGAAACGTGAACGTATTGTTTGTTAAGTATCAGGTGACAGGTCTGTCTCTTGTTTAAGACTTGTAAGTTGGCGAACCTGTGTGACCTCCTACACCCTCATTACACTATATCTATACAATCCTACATCGTAAATATTTAAAATGGGTGAGCATATTAGTTATCATAAGTAAGAAACCTGTAGCAATTGAGTAACATACTTACCTGGATGGGGTCTATGGCCAATCAAGAAGATCCATGGCCTAGGCTAGTGACTTCTTTGTTGCACTCTGGAGGGGTGCTTAGCCTAAGATCTCCCCAAGAGGGAGATTCTACATCATTATTTGTTACTTCCCAGCCCCCTCCCCAAGAGGAAGATTCTACATCATTATTTGGGGATGTCGTTTGCTTCCAATTTCAAAGTTTAGTTTAGTGCATTTATTGGTGTAGTACATTTAAGAGCGAGACAGTCTAACATATTCCAGTTTCTTGCTACGAATAATTCATTGGAAGGTGAAAGTTATCATATTGTTATTAGCTTTGTTCCTTAGACCATACAAAGACACAAACTTGCTGCTAAACATATGTAATAAAATGCATTTGAGCTCATCATTCACAAGGTTTTCTTTGACCCATAATCATTACATACCTCTCTGCCAAGCCTGATAATTCTAACCGTGACTTCGACTAGTTTTACTTGTCTAAGCCTACTCACCTTACTGTCTTTTACAGAATATCCACGAGGTAAACATAAGTTTCTTCGGGTGCAGTCTGTCTAGCAATCAACAACCCTAGGTTACATGCATCTTCCAATAAGACTGTTTGAATTCAACTGAGCTCCTCTTGAACTTTAGATTACTTGAGTCTGGAATTTGCTCAGAATTTGTTTGATTAATAACTAATGCAATATATCCCACATGGAAATAACAGAAGGAATATTGAACAATAAAGTATTATAAATATAGGCCCTCTAGCGACCTAGTAACATACTTACCTGGATGGGGTCTATGGCTGATCAAGAAGATCCATGGCCTAGGCTAGTGACCTCCATTGCACTACGGAGGGGAGCTTAGCCTAAGATCTCCCCAAGAGGGAGAGTCTACATCATTATTTGTTGCTTGGGGGGCCTGCGTTCGCGCGGCCCCCTACCAATAGAGTCCAATTTTTCCTTAATAATTTAAAAATTCTCCAAGACTTGTATATTCTAAAAGACTAGACTTGTATATTCTAAAAGACTACCAAACAACTTGGCGATAGTCTCATACACAACGTGTATGTTGTAAAGAAGTACCAAACTAACTGATTTTTAAAACTATGTTTGTTAAAATGTCTGAAGTTGTATGCTGATAACCAGGGGCGGATTTATTATGGGGCTAGGGGGGGGCGCGAGCCCCCCCCAAGCCTCAAGAAAG
Organism: Limnanthes douglasii subsp. nivea; assembly: GCA_036936605.1. Taxonomy (NCBI): domain Eukaryota; kingdom Viridiplantae; phylum Streptophyta; class Magnoliopsida; order Brassicales; family Limnanthaceae; genus Limnanthes; species Limnanthes douglasii. The sequence goes on from JAUPFV010000003.1 coordinate 176,545,278, forward strand.
ATTAGTATTGGAGAAATTTTTATTTTCGGAATTTTAGAAGAAGTCATGATTAAAATGTTTGATCAATGGTCAAACGGTGTCGGTTTTGGCTGAAATTTGGACAGCATGTGTGGGACATATAAAACTTCAATATGTCCGGTTGGATTGTTATTTAATGCTAAGATTAGTATTGGAGAAATTTTTATTTTCGGAATTTTTGAAGAAGTCATGATTAAAATGTTTGATCAATGGTCAAACGGTGTCGGTTTTGGCTGAAATTTGGACAGCATGTGTGGGACATATAAAGCTTCAATATGTCCGGTTGGATTGTTATTTAATGCTAAGATTAGTATTGGAGAAATTTTTATTTTCGGAATTTTTGAAGAAGTCATGATTAAAATGTTTGATCAATGGTCAAACGGTGTCGGTTTTGGCTGAAATTTGGACAGCATGTGTGGGACATATAAAGCTTCAATATGTCCGGTTGGATTGTTATTTAATGCTACGGTTAGGGAGAAATCACTTTTGGAATAGTAGAGTAGTTTTTGTAATATTATTCATTTTTGTTATTTTTTGTTAGTTTATTATGTTTAAAATTGTTGGTAGGTTGTAGATATTTATTATATTGAATTAAATATACTTGTACCTTCAACTTATCATAATAGTAGAAGTGTTTTTGGTGGAATCTTCATAAGTCTCGTGGTCTTTTACTCTTCACAACGAAGTGGTCTTTTCATATAAATGTTTTGGTTGTTGATTTATTTTACCGTTGATTATTTTTCAGTGAATAGGTTTGTGGTTTTATTTTGTTAATAAATCGGTTGTTTTATTATTTGGTTGGTTGTTTTGAAGTTCACTCGCGTGTGGTTGATATACTATTATTTGAGTCTAATAGTTGGTATTAGAGCTCCATACCCAGACGAAAACGTGATACAGATGAAATTCCTTGGATGTCGAAGATGATAAACCATCAGTCATGCTCATCAAACGGAGTGACTTTATTAGAGTGTATAAAGATAGTGTGACTTGATTAATTGAAGTGACGCTAAAGAGCTTCTAAGATGCTCTTATAAGAGTGAACAAATATATCCATTGTAAAACTTTATGACTTAGATATGAATCATGAAACAACTAATTAGAGTGAGCATTAGGTAAGTCAACTGAGGGGAGGTAAAAGTGGTAGAATTTGTTATGTGCGACCAAATTTCCACACCGGATATGTATAAGAAGGATCAATGACAAATAAGTAAGAACATATCTCAACTAGTATGAGCCTTTTGATTTTATACATAAATGTTATAAATAGTACTAACGCATTTATAAACTTAAGATTATTTAGACATGCCCCATAAATCAAATGTATAAAAAAATTTATATATTTAATTTTAATAAATATTCATGATTTTCTTAATCAACAAAAATGTGAGGATTAATTTTTTTAATATTTCCTCACAAATTATTAAAAAATCAATTAAAAGTACGAATTGAATGATTTTTTTTAAAACATGTCTAGTTTAGGGTAAAAAACACCGGTCGTCCTTCACGTTTGCCACTTGTAACAAGTTGGTCCCTTTCCTTTGGGGTTGTAATAAAGCGGTCCCTCATGTTTAAAAACTATAATAAAATCATCCTTTTCGGCTCCAACCCAATTTTTATTCCCTTAATACCCTTTGACCAGCCACATCAGCGATCCACGTAGGACGCTGATGTGGCAACGGTAAAAAAAAGTAAAAATAGAATTTACTTTTACCCATCCTTTTACCCTATTAAACCCGACCCAATCAAATTAAATAACCCGATTACCCATTATATTTCTATTATCCAGCCCGATTCCCTTACTCTTTCTACAATCCTTTTGCAATCTCTGCTTCTCCAGCCTTCTCAGGGTTCCTTATCAAAATCGTAAAAGTTAGCCTATCGGGAACACAGTCTGATTCCTTCATAGCTTCGTATGTTTGAACCACCTTTTCTATCATACCCGCTACCAGATACGCTCCTATCATCTCATTAAACGCCCTCGTGTCAGGTTTCAAGCCTTCTCTCTTTAGGTTACCGAAAAGTTCTTCAGCTGTATGTTTTGCCCATAGATTTGAATCATGTCGCAGTAACTGTAGGTCGGGTTTGTACCATACTTCTTCACGCATGTAACCGAAAACCTGAAGACCACAGCAACATCAATCAAAAGACATATATTTACCTAGAAATCATGTCCGAAAGTCAGCTGAATTAGAGGGTTGCGAAAATTTTCTCGATGCAACAATGATTGTTTCACTCTTTTGCGGCACGCAACAAAACAAACGACATACATACTACAGTCTGCTTATAGGCCACCTAATACATAAGTGATTCAATTTCTTCTTTAATGAAATTTCTAGAAACCATGAACAATCACTAGTACATTTGTTCATTCCCTGTATACACGTTTGGGTCGCCATTGTTATGCTTGGCGAAAAGGGAAGGGAAAAGAGGTAAGAGAGGGAAACAAGAAATTAGGGTTGGGAAAGAGGCGAGGGATTAGGGATTCGGGAGAGAAAAATGGGATTCGATTAGATTTGAGTTAGAAATTGGGCTGGATAATAGAAATATAATGGGTAATCGAGTTATTTAATTTGATTGGGCCGAGTTTAATAGGGTAAAAGGATTGGGTAAAGATAAATTCTATTTTTACTTTTTTTACCGTTGCCACATCAGCGTCCTACATGGATCGCTGTTGTGGCTGGTCAAAGGGTATTAAGGGAATAAAAATTGGGTTGGAGCCGAAAAGGATGATTTTATTATAGTTTTTAAACACGAGGGACCACTTTATTACAACCCCAAAGGAAATGGACCAACTTGTTACAAGTAGCAAAGGTGAAGGACGACTGGTGTTTTTTACCCTCTAGTTTATGTAATACTTGAGCCCCTCCAAACCTGGATTCCTGGTTCCGCCACTGAGTGATAACAAAGCCTAACATATGTCTAATCCAAAGCTTGAAAACCTGTGTAACATGAACTATGTCTATCCAAAGCTTGAAAACCTGTCTAACATGAACTATATCTAGTCTAAAGCTTGAAAGCCTGTCTAGTCCAGAACTCAAAAGTTGAACCATGTCTATTCCAATGCTTGCAAGCCTAACATGAACTGTCTAATTCAAAAGCATGAACTGTTTGTCTAATGCAAAACTGAGTGTCTTGAACTCATAATGCACAGCTGAGTTTATTGAAATCAATGCCACATTACTGACCGGATCCAATCACAAAACTTGTGTAAGCAGCCTGTAGGAGCTTTGAATGGTGATTTCACAGTTTATATATCCGGGAAAAAAAGTAACAGGGAATCTGACAAGAGTTTGCTTAGATGAACACCTTTTCAACTGCTTTAGATATGTAGCTACAAAGCTTTTGGTTCTGAAAGATAAGCATTTAATGTTTCCATTGCAGACACACCCAATCAAGAAATCTAATACATGTTATCTTATCCATTTTAATGAAATTCACTATGAATATATATATTCTTCAAAAATCCCAGGTCTGTCTTGTTTTCCTCACTTATCTTTCAAGCATGTAGTACAGTACACAATAACAGCAATCGTTGAGTAAGAAGAGACAAGAGACATGACCATGTTAGAATCATTTTCTACTGCGTTGCTTAAACATTATTTCTCTCGCGTTTCTTATACATAAATGTATGATAACTTCTTTTTTTCCGTGTAAAATCTGATAAATTTTGTGCTCCAAAACTTGATTAGTACCCTGTAGCTGAGTCATTGTACTCCCACGCAATGGAATTTTTAGTTGAAGTCCGTATATATTTGATATGTTGATTATCTTTCTAGCTTGGTATACCATAAACTCTTTCACTTCAAATATTTTAAGTTTTTAAATTTATAATGCACCCACATTTTTAACCATTTAAAAAACATCAAGTGTTAACCCAAGTAATTTGTCTGATCCCCACACTTGAGTGTAGAAATCATCACAACACCGTCGTCAATCAAAGTTTTGACGCTAATTCCAAAAAATGAATATAGCAGGAACAAGGAAATCGATAAGAGTTAACTTATATGAACATGTATTTTACTGACTTAGGTTTATATATGAACGAATGATAAGCATGTAATATTTCGGTTACAAACACGGCACACGAAACCTAAATACATGTTATCTCAAATATATCAACTCTATTCAGATACTCTAAATACACGGCACACACACGGAAATAGTTTTTAACCAGCACCTGACATGCCTCAGTTAGGACTTCACTAGCTGGACCTCATCTAACTGAGTCGTTGCACCACGCGCAAAGACACATTCTAATCTCGGCTGAGGAGACATTTTATACAATTGCTGTGTTAATTAACTTTAGGGTACGGCTATATATACCCAAATGTGATTTAAGTATACCCAAAAAACGCAGTTGACTTTTATTTGACTTTTTTAGGACGAAAAAACCCTTGAAATTTCATTTAATATCCGAATTGCCACTAAGTAAAAAAAACACTAAGTATATCCTAGATACACCCAATTCACAAAACAATCTATTTGGTTATGTATACCCAAAAAAACACAACTCTCTACTAGATCAAACCCCATATTACTACAATTTTGTGAAATTTTTCAAATTGTTCTTTAACATTCAAAGTTGCCTCAAGAACATTCAAACTTTTTTTAATTTTTTTAAACTTCTTCTAATAAAAACACAAAATCAAAACTTGTTTTTTTGAAGTTTTTTTTTTAAAAAAAATTAAAAATTTAATTACTAAAAAATTCATAATTTTCGGGTGTTTGGAAGCCATTTTCCGGCCAAAATTCGGCCGGAAAATGACCATTTGCGATGGCTGAGGGTACCATAGGTACAGAGGGGGTGAACCGACCGGTACACCCCCTCTGTACCTATGGTACACTCTGTACCGACCGGTACAGAGGGGGTGTACCGGTCGGTACAGGGGGGCGTACCGGTCGGTACACCCCCCTGTACCGACCGGTACGCTCAGCCTTCGCAAATGGCCATTTTCCGGTCGAATTTCGGCCGGAAAATGGCCTCCAAACACTTTAAAATTCTGATTTTTTTACCCAATTCAACCATAACCCTAAATTTTGATACTAAGACGCCGGATTTTAGTTCGCCGGATTTTAGTTTGCCGGATTTTAGTTCGCCGGATAAATTAGAGAGAACTTGAAGGTTTTAGAGAGAAGTTAGAGAGTGTAATTGAAAAAATGAGGTGGATAAGATTAGTAAAATAAACCTTATATACCTAGAAAAGGGTATTTTTGTCAAAATTTGGGTATACTTAGATCATCTTTGGGTATACTCAAAATTGGGTATACTTAAACCCGAATTGGGTATATATAGCTTGACCCTTAACTTTATAGCTTTCCGAGGTGGGATTGCTATACCAATTACTATTTCCCTATTCAATCAAATATTTTCAACTTCCTAAATTTAAAATGCACTCACCTCCGTGGATGAACTTTCATTACTTACTTCTAAGGATGACTAACGGGTTAATATTTTTTTTTTATATATAATTTATTATTTGTCTAAAATTTATAATAGTCCGTTTCTATTTAAATAAAAATTCAAATTTATATTATTTTTATAACGTACAAAGTATAAGTAGTGTTAAAATAATTTGATTAACAAATGTTTATAGATTTTATAATTTGATTTATAATCATAATTTAAAAGTAATATAAAACTACTATAGTTTTATTATTATATTGTTGAATAGAAATAGTGTTATAATTTGTTTATTTTATAAATAGTAAAAAAATTGTGATAAATTATTATATTATGAGATCTAAGAATAAAATAAAAAGTAAAATTTATTGATTTATGTCTTAAAGTTGTACAAATATTCTTGTATTGAACAATCATATGACAAATTTATTAATAAGTTTTTATTACGAATGTTCTTCATCCGTAATTTTGTCTTATGATTCAATGGTGCTCATTAATATATTGTTTAATATGGCTTAGTTCATTGAAGATCTCCTTTTGATTCTTTTCCATTTTATATTTATTGTATTACATTTCATGGACCGTCGTAAACCAGTTCTTAACTTTAACGCATATTTTAACTGTATCGCTAATGAGTCTTGTTTGTTTAGCTGTGAATTGCAGCATGGTTATACTAAACGCAAATTCACTTGCCATTTTAGACATAAGTATATAAAGAACTTTATTAGTTAACTTGGAAAAAATAGAAAACTGTGGTTCCTTGGACATCCACCGCCCTAAGATATCAAAAGGGTTACTTCATCATCCCTACTTAAATCATACATAGTTTGAAAATGTTGGCCAGTTCATCAACATCTTGATGAGCTATTTGTGTCGTCGTTTTATATATATATATATATATATATATACATATATATATATATATATACATATATATATATATATATATATATATATATCAGTGCATTTTTACGTAGTTCTTACGATCTTTAAATTTGATTCTCCTCATATCACTGCTACTATTACCTACTAATTTTGAAGATATAGCAGGCATAAATCTCCCTATTTAACAAAATACTTAGTAATATTTTATACAAATAAATGCAGTTGCTCGATAATATCCTTCTTAATCATATTGTCCATTGGTAAGTTTAATATATCCATAAATAACTAAAATAAATCGATAAAACCCTCACATTTCTAAAAGGATAAAAATGCACCCAATAACATTAATGAGTATGATGGGATGGAATAATTTTCAATTGTTGCTTCCATATGGGCACTATTTCACGCATACAAGCTTATCCATATTTTTATTTCTATGCATGGCAAGATTAGTAATATATAAAAAAGGTCATATGAATATTAAGACTAAATTGCATTAAAAAAAATTAAAGCTGCATCTTTAAATGACGGCATGAAACGTAACAGTTGAAGACAATATTACCAATTCAAAATAGTAAGAGGATAAAACATATTATAGTTATTATAAAGTTATGAAATTTCTTACTTAAACGAATAAGCATGTGCAAGAAAATCATATGTAGAGTTTCATCTAGTTTCGACATCTAAATTTATTTTTTCCATTTTTTCCATTAGCCTTAACAATTTTTTTACATTCATATCGCCTATGATCGAGGTCGAGCATAGTATGACCGTTTTTTTAATAAGTTTGACATAATATTTAAATATCGCACTTATTCCATATTTTTGTAACCAGTTTAAGTATATGACATAAACATCCAATGTGAAATATTAAATGAAAATGCGGGTTGCAATCAGTTTTAACTTTTTCAATAGTTGCATCGTTCGTAGATGTATTATCAATAGAAATTGACAATTACAAGACAATTTTGATTCCCAATATAATGAAAATATATAATTCTTCTTTGGAGTATCCATTGTAAAGTAACACATATAACATCAAATTCAACAAAACTTTCTATGGCAAATTAAATATTGAATCTATAATGATTTCTTTTCGGTTTTTAAAATATTTCATGGCTATAATCCCATAGGATTACGTGAGATGCATTTAGATCTTGGGTTGACCTCATTAACAAATAAATTCCCATATCTCCAAGAGTCGACAAAAAATGATATGCATTACCGAGGGTAAATATCATGCTTTTATCCCTATATGGATTCTTACTAAAAAATATATATTACCGGTATTCATATTTATGGTTTAACTCCAATCTTCAAGAATTTTAGAGGTATCTATAATTATGTGTCAATTTTTTAAGTGTTCAATCATGCTCCGAGTGTCGCTATTTGTTTTTTCACCCTTATAGGTATATTCTTTTCCACATTGTTTTACACATAGTTGTATTATTTTCACGTTTCTCACTAAAGTAGTCTCATACCCAAGATGGTTTCTTCATAAACTTCGAACTAGTGCTAGTGATACCCATAACATGGGAATAATCTTTTATGAAAGTTAGATTTTCTAGACAGTTTATGAAGGATCATAAATATTTACGTTTTGATTATCAAAATTAAAAGAATTAAGGTCTCGAGGTGCCAAATGTTGGACATTTTTGTACCTTTCCTATTGGTGTCATTAAAAGAATAAAAATAAAACACAAGTAGTAAATGAAATAGATCAAACAATAGCATAAATAAAAGAGCGTAAAAAGTATAAAAAACATTTATAATCATCAATTATCCACCACCATCAAGAAAACTTGAATATATCAAATATTAAATTTACTAAAAGATTATAGAGTTATATAACATAAGTTGTTTTGAGAGATTCTAGAACTCGGTTTGAGAGATTATAGAAGTTGAGTTTGAGAGGTTATGGTAATTGCTTTAAGAGTTTTTGGAAGAAAAAGATCGTTTGAGAGATAATGATTAAGAAATGGAGGAGTTTCTTCTCTATTTACAGAGAAGAAACTCTAAAAAAATAAGTTTCCGTAGCGAACGACTATTTTGTATTTTTTTTTAAACTTGGCACCAAACGTACTATCATTGTATACTTTTTTTATCAAGTCATCATTATACTCTTGGAACCATCCTTTAATTTTTTTCTCAAATCATCATTCTACTCGATTTATATTCAATGGCTCCGAAAGTTAGAATAAATACCGGCAGATATATCGACGAATGATCCAACAAGAGAAGTACAAAATCCATGAAATACCTGAAGAGATGTCAGTCGATGTACACGTATAAATACTTAAAGAACTTAGATGAGATATTCATTCATATATTTTACATTGCCTCAATGATGATGTTCACATTGATTATGTAATTACGATAAACGTGGGTATTTTTAATAGACTTTACTGAGCCCAATAAGGTTGAAAGTACCCATATATTATTTGAAAATCTTAGAGAGTTAGGTTGGTTTGACTTTCATAGATATAGTAGTAGATGGTATGTAGAGATAATATAGGAATTTTATGCAATTGTAAAACTAAATTTTGAAAATGAATTTAATTTTGTGATGCGTAACAAAATTAATGGTAGGTTGTATACATTTTTTGTATCCGAACAAAAAATAGAATTTAGTTTACCACAATTTCATTTGGGTGACAGTTTAGTGTCTGTAAGTTCTCCTCAAAAGAATTAGCTTAATGATTGGGATATAATGTTATATGAAGCAATAATATTAGTGAATAATGGTAGACCTCAACCAGTTACTCGCGATGACCAAACTGGCTTTAGGACTGTACCTGTTAGTAGAAACAATCTGACAAGAGTTCAGAAATTAACTCTTAAATTGGTTAATGATTGTTTTGTTCCTTCAAATAATAAAGATACAATCATGAAAAATCTTCAATCATTTGTAATTGGTGCTATAATATTGATACTTAAAATGGATTTACCAAGTTTGATCATTAGGCACATAAATTATTTATGTCTTAAAAATATATATCTTATGGGATAATACTAACTCAGTTTCTTAAGAGGAATAGAGTATATCGTATATTCAGTGTCTAGTTCTGAAGGGTTCCAAATTAGGAAAGTTATCTCTAATAAACGAAGAGATATATTCATCGAATGGATAACTCTCGTCGAATTGGAGGTTTTTAAAATTTTGAGGAAATCAAGGAGCTAGTTTGTGCAGCCAATCAATGTGTTTCACCTCTGATGCCTCAAATGTGAATGAGAACCGGGTAAGATTACTTTCAAGGGCCAACCACTTCTAGTGTCAGTAGTTTTTCTCATCAACCACCTTATTAAATGAGAATATCCGAACGTGAATATGTGGAGAATTAGTTTGGTCAATTGCATATCTCAACAAAAAAAAATATAAGCATATAATTTTTATTGTCGAACCCAAATAAAACATCTACTTTCTAAATCTATATCTTATTATAAAATATAATAAAAATATATTAATTTGAAATTTAAACAAAAAAAGAATTTATTTGTTGATTCAGGGGATCAAAATTTGAGGGTTTGATTAAATAATTAAAAAGAGACAGAAAAATAGTTTGGAAAGTTTCAATTTTTTATAACATATTTCAGGGTTATTTGAGCATGTATTTACAATTTCATGTTCCTCGTATAATTTATATAATTTAAACTAAACCTATATTCTTTAAAATCAGATAATATATCAGGGTATGCGATTATTTGTTAATCTCATAGAACTAACCTTTTTGTATGGCTGGTTATATCTCTAATCATTTACCTCATATAATTGGAAGATAAATATTAAGAATCTAATACAAATTTCATTGGGTCATGACCACATCATACTACTGATTTAAGACAATGACATTAGTACAGTTCATAAATAAATTTTTCCGCTTGATCTGAGTCATAAATCTATGAGCAAGTAATTAAACCCACTATTAATTGTAAGCATTAAAAATTCTATTAGTGCTAATAATATAAGCAAAAGATAAATAAAAATAAAAATTCACATATAAATTGTATTTAGAGAGATTTTCTAAACCCGAAACAATGTGGATTAGCTCATGCTAATCTTGTTCATAATAAAAACAATAACGGCAAAAGAAAGAAGAATAAAATAAAAGTGTGTTTGTGTTTGGTATAATTTTTTCACTATGTTTGAAGAAATAGTTATGATTTTTTTCTTAATCATAATCTCCTACTAATAAGATTTATCTTCTTAAGAATACAATCATAATCTTCATCAAATAAAATAAAAGAATTAAATTATGATTTTAAATTAAATAATAATAAATTATAATTTATAATAATTTATTCTTCAATTTCAATTAACTCCCCTCTTTTCATTTTCTTCTCTTTATTGATTTATTTTCAAGTTCTTGCTTCTTGGTATTTTCTCAATTATAGCCTCTATTCGCAACTTTAACTACTTTTTTCTCACTAATAAATAAAAAATATCCAAAATGAGAGTAATTTGTTTATATATAATTAAAACTAACAATTAAATTAGTATAAACTTAATATTAAATCAAGGATAAATATCATTTGATCAAATTACCCAACACTTATTTATTTGCTATTCACAAGAAAAAAACAAAATTAGACAATTAAAAGTATGATCAAATGATATTATCCCACATTATAAATCAAGACTAAAATCCTTAATCTCAAAAACAAGTTAATGAAACAAGTGAATATCTATTACCACATGTTATAAATAAAAAATCGACAGGTCTAAAGAATTTTCAATGTGCTTTGAAAAATTGGACTTCCATTACATACTATTTACTTGGATAGTTTTTTTATTTTTTATAAATAAACCGAAATAATATAAGTTCCCTTTTTAACAGTTGTTATTTGTATCTTTTAATATATATATATATATATATATCATTCTTTTTTCTATGTGACAGCCAATGAATCCCAAACGAGTTGGCTTAAGTCATTAAGTTATAAGGCACCCAAAGGACCTATAAACTTAGAAAATGAATGATTTTTTTATATATTTTCATACATGTGACTTGTGCAATGTCTAATTAGGATTTCTAACTAATTGATTTAACTAATATAGATCAATGGTATTACTCATAGTTGGTTAGGAGAATTATGTGATAAAACACCCCTAAAGATTTAATTACTCAAACTAATTATACTACAAAACCAAACAAGTCACATCTCAAAATTAACATAAATCTCTTCCTTTCAGACGCAAATCTTAACCAGTTAAAAAGAGACCGGATCACTTAAGAAATATTATTAATTTATTTCTTAATATACAAAAAATAATATATATATATATATATATATATATATTATTTTTATAAAATGATAACTAATTTAATAAATATTTCTAGTATTAGTATATTAATTTACATGCAAGACAAACATACTCATCATAAATTTACAATATAATTCATTTTAATAACTTATGTACAAAAAAAACTAAATAGCTAATCAAATAAAAATCTAAACATGTAATTTTTTAAAAAGTTAACTAAAAAATCACTTCACAGGTTTGAGTTAATTTTTAAAGTCATTAAATATATAATAAAAAAATTAAATGATAAAAAAAATTAAAAAAGATATTGTGATATTTTTATTCAATAATTTCTCACTACCCCACACTTAACATATAATATTGTCCAACATATTTTAAGAACTAAAAATATAGATTAAGAAACAATGGTACCTCATAAATATAGTTGGGGCTGAAATTGAGGGGTTGAATGAAAACTCGAACTACATTGTTGAATCTATGTGGTTCTCCTATATGAGAATATGATAAAAAAGAAAGGAAAAAATATCAAACGATATGAAATTAAACATCAAAATACAACGTAATAATTAAACACATTAGTACACGACACAGTTCCTAACCGCATAAAAACATAAAAAGAAAACATAAAAGAGCATAAAAAGAAAAAGACACATGAAATAAACTCATCATTCATCCGCATAATCTTTATCATCTTTCTCGTCGTCCACATCTTCATTATCTCTATCATTGAAATCATAACTCTCATCTTCTCGTATTAGGTATGGGCATTTTAACCGGAACCATAAGAACCGAACCAAACCGAAGCAGATTTGGTTCTTTAATAATATCCGAATGGTTCCAGTTTTCAATTAGCCATGGTTCTCGGAACCGAACCGAACTGAACCGAACCGAAAAACCGTGGGTACCCGTTAGGAACCGAACCTATGTATTGACCCTTAATTTTGATTTTTTTAAAATATATTTTCTTTTTCAAAGTTAGACTCCCCTGAATCTGTTTTTTATCATTGACCTCGAATTATGTTCTCTTTAATATATGACAACATAGTTAATTCAAAGTCGCGACATATTTACAAACAATTATGCGTATAGACAAAATAACGAATATCAACCTTTATATAATCTAATAAATTTGATATCATCTCTCCATTTTCTTTATATTATTAATATTATTCTTAAAAATATTAATTTTGAATATTTCTTATATTTACTTTTTTTCTTACAATCTAACATAATTTTATTATTTTAAAGTGTAAAAAGAGTTTTATATATGTTGATATTGCTGAACATTTAAAGTATCTAAAATTACCGGATTGGAACCGAGTTAAATACCCAAACCGAACCGAACTAAGAAGAACCGAACCGAACCGGAATTTATTCGGTTCCTAAATGGGTACTAGTTTTGAAGAACCGAAAGAACCGAGAACCGAAGATTCCGAACCGAATCGAAGAACCGAATGCCCATGCCTAGCTCGTATCTCTAGATAAACATAAAATGGGGGGGATGAATGAAAATCATTTAAATATGCAAGTCAAAGCAGATTAGCTCGTTTTTTATTTTAATGTATCGCCTCTAACCGATTAGAAATGCTCATAGTAGCCAAATTAATGTCTATAAATCATATTTTCCATATAATTAGCCATGCAACAAATCTCCACAATATGCATAGGTCATCTATGTTGTCCCCTATTGGCTATCTCAAACTCTAAAATATGGGAGGAAATAGTTTTCATGGACACCTTCTCTCTCTAGATTTTCCATATTTCTCTCTCTAAATATTATCCTCCAAACATTACTTAGACTGATAATCCCTCTAAGAATTCTTAGGAACTATCATTTAGGTCATTTATTGGAAACGATTGGTACCCGTAATTATTTTTCCAAAACCATTATTATATTGTCAAACACTTTGAGAGAGATGGATACATAAATTCTATGAGAGCCTAATGTTGGGACTGATGGTCTTGTGGTCAGAAACGCATCCGAAGACCATGATATCAAAGACTAGATAATGAAAGAATGACACGGTGATAATCAATATGTCGGTGAGCTACTCGAGAAGTCTGTCTTAGTAGCTCAGAGGAAAGAACTTCTAGAAGATATATAAAAGTTAAATGCAGAGAATGATACAGTTTTGAATTAAAAAGGCTTAGGTCAGAGGTTCGAAGGGAGCAGATAGCTAAAAAATGAATTAGAGGATGCTAACCAGACCAGCGATAAACATGAAATGCGTCCAAGACAAAGCCGTTATTATTTCAAGAAGAAAAATCAAACCAAAACGTCGATACGAGTCCACTGAGTCTGATGATTATTCCCTTTACGACTCGGATGAGTCTTCCTCTATGGAAAAGGATAACCGACCTAAAAAAAGTTACAAGACAAAAAATTTAAAGTGGTGTAGGGATGGTCATCTGAAATCTCGTCGGACTAGCGATTCGAGGAGAGAAAGAAATAATCAAGAGAAAATGGGGCTTGGGTATAAGGAATGAGATAAGGGTGTAACTGTCACTAAAAGAGAGAAAGTTGCGCCTCATGTACAGATCCCATCGGGAAGTCATGGTTTTGAATATCGTGTAAGTAACCATTTCACGTACCCATCCCAAGAGGGATTGTATACCGCTGCGAACAAAGGCTCTAGGAGCAGTATGTATAAGACTGGTCACAACTAGCGTTCGTCTTCTTTCTCCGCATAAATTTTGTCGGGGCACTTACCGAAGTGATTTGACATCTCAAAGTTAGAAAAGTTTGATGGGAATCAAGACCAAGATATCCATATCGAACATTTTAAGAATTTTATGATTAATTACAATGATAATGATAAATTGATGAGTATGGCTTTCTTCCAAACAATCAAGAATGCTGCCTCGAAATGGTATAACAATTTGTCACAAGATTATATCAATTTTTTTATATAGTTTGGAATATCTTCTACCAATACTTTGTGCAAAGCAAAATAATCTGTGTAAATGGCGATACGATAATTTACTGCAAAACGAAAGTGGGGGAGAGCCTTAATGATTATATCAATCATTTAATCAAGACTAAAACCGACATGGAGAGTTACGAAGATAAAGTAACGTTAACAACTATCTGAATAGGAATTATCCCCGGTATTTTGAAGATATTGTCGCAAAGAAACAAGCCATGACTTTTGCCGCATTATTGGATCAGGTAGAGAATATAATTTTGGTCAAAGAGACACAAACGTCGGAAATGAATTCCATGACACAAATTGAGTAGATCAGTTTCACCAATCTCCGATGGTGACACACAACAATCTACTTCTGACAACCATTGTTCGACTAATAGTACCGACTCATTTACCTCCGAGACCAATAGTGAATTTGCAAGTTGTAAACATACAAAAAAGTGTCATGTCGATGTGAAACAAATGAGTCTGACCAGCTCATATCGCTGAATTGACAAAATATATAGTGCTTATATTTTACAGGCCCCGAAACTACATACAATTCCGCAAAACTACCCCGATATAGTCTCCTAGAGAAAGTAGAAACAACAGGTATTGCAAGTACCATTATGATATTGGGCATGACACGAACGATTGTGTAGCGTTGAAGAAATAAATACAAGTGTTGATAAAAAAAATGGGAAATTGACAACATTTATTAAGAAAAATTCTCTTGCAACTCCGGAACAAAAGAATACTTTGATGATTTTAGAATCTATCGACTCTTTTGATGTTTCTTCTGAGTATATATATATATCTAAACCCACGAATGAATAAGATCATGTTGGTATATGAGCGATTTGTGAATGGAAAGGTTAATGAATTGTGTGCTTTCTTCGAATTACTGACAATGTTTTGAGGTGATACCTTTTGAGGGACGTCAAACTATTCTTAGGAAAGACATATTGTGAGCCTAATAACTCAATTAGAAGCGGGCACTTTCGAATTTATATAGAATTTCATTGTTGTTGTTTTGTTTTGAAGATGACGATATGAGGGAAGTGGCTATGAGGATGTTGTGGTAATGATAGAAGGAATTTTCGAAGATGAGATACAAAAAATTATGATAGATACCCGTAGTTATGCCAATATAATGTTCATGACGACTTATAAAAAAATACCCCCCCCCCCCGTAAATTCTTCGATCAAATTGTAGGTTTTACTGGGGTGACTGCCGAAGTAGATGGGGAATTTGAAGATATAGTGAAGCTGGGTCACGAACCGTTTAAGAAAGAAGTGATAGTGTTGTTTATTGTGGTGGATGAGCCAATATCTATAATGCGATCCATGCACCCGGAGTGCCTCTTGAGTCGATATTCGATGCATTACCTTTTGATTGATGGAGTATTGACTTGGTTGGACCATTACCGATGACATATGGGGATGACAGACAATAATGGTCGCAGTAGACTATTTTGGAAGTGGGTATAAGTTGAACTATTGGCATGACTAAAGAAAAACATATGATAAAGTTTATTGTTTTCAATATTTGGTGTCGCTTCGGTGTTCCGAGGAGAATGTCGATGTACAATGGGCCACAATTTGATAACAAAGACATTATGGCTTTTTGTTGTTCTAGAGGAATACGATAATGCTTATCGGCATCTTTTCATCCGCAAGCAAACAACCAAGTCGAAGTGACAAATCGAACAATTTTTTACGGGCTCAAAAGTAATTTGAAAGATTAGTTTAGAAAATAGTTATATTACTTACAAGAAATTTTATGGGCATATCGAACCACTCATCGAACAACAACTCATGAGTCTCAATTTTCACTATTCTATGGGATTGATGTTATAGTACATCCGAAGCAGTTTTCCCCTCTTATCAAGTCAGTGAATATTCTGAGGAGGTAATGATGAGGGGAAGCGTGTAAAGTTAGATTTACTCAAATAAAAAAAGAAGGTCAGCGCAATTGAATTTGTTTCTTAACCAAACTTTAATGAGAAGCAGGTACACCTCTAAGGTTAGATCGCAAAAATTCAAGATAAAGGACAGGTTTATGAGAAAAGTATTGTTGCCTATGAAATAAAAATGACTTGGTAAGTTGGGACCCAACTGGGATGACTTGTACATGGTAACTGAGAAGTTAAATTCGAGGACATATCGAATCAAAGATAAAGAAGGAAGGGATTTTCGTCACTCGTGGAACATCGAATACCTTTAGTTGTATCTACAATGAATATAAAAGTTTTTATATATGTTTAGACTTATGTAAATATCGATTTCATACGCTTTCCTACCCTGATGGCGTAAGAAGGCTTTAACGAGGTGTCAGAAGGGTCTTCCAATAAATGTTGGTCAACAATCTTTTATTTTTGAATCGGAAGGGTCTTCCCACAAATGTTGGTGAATAATCTTTTATTTTTATACCAGAAGGGTCCTCCAACGAATGTTGGTAAAAAAGTTATTTTTGTACCGGAAGAGTCTTCCAACGAATATTGGTCAACAATATTTTTTTATCGACCATGAGGGTCCTTCAAAAAAAATTGTTCGAAGAAAATTGTATATGTCTTATCTGATACGTAAAATTTGGTTAAGACAAAGTTATCCAAAGAAAAGTAGGTCTATTGTAAAACATGCAAAGAACCAAATGCCCCAATAAAACAAGGACTTCATAAAATACACTAGGCACAAAAAGTTTACAAAAAACATACAACAACAAAGCAAATATTAAATAAGCAACCCTCACCCAAAATCCAACTTCCGATGAGGCAGATGAAGAACTTTTTAACTCATCAGAACGTTTAGGTGATTTCTCATCTTCCAAAGAAATTCCCTCTGAGCGTTACCAATCAGGCATGAGCTCCCAGAAGCTGCCTAACTTTAAGTCTGAGAAATGTTCATGAAACTCTGAAAATTGTCCGATACCAATCAGTCATCGCTGTAAATATTGAACTACTCCGATAGAGAGTCGACCTCAAAATTTTCAAGAACTTATGTATCATCTCTTTGACCTTTGGGTGTCAAACGCCTCATCTTGTTGGATAAAAGTTTCTTCGGTTAAAACCTGAGGAGAGTCTAAGTCGATAATAACAACTCTCTCAGAAGAAGGCAAATTAGGCTCGACTGTTTCATTACCTGAGGGGAAATATTTTTTACTTCCTCGGCCCCAGCCTCTAAATTTTATCATTTTTTTGTTACTCTATTTAATAAATTTACGCTTATATTTCTTCTTAGAAGGTTTGTCTTTCGATGGCCTCTTGAAGCCACTACCCTCTGTGGGATCAAACTCATCAGCCTCTGCCTCAGCATTTTCTTCCTTCTCGACCTCAACTCAATAGTTTCTTCCTCAACTACATCTTTTTTAAAAATCTGATGGCTCAGAACCCTAACTCTTGCACACAAGTAAACAAGAACATTTGTGTCTTCCAGCCATTCAAGAACTTTGGCTTTTGTGGGAGGCACCATGAGCTCCTTCGATGTCTTAAAATTTCAAGTCAGCCCTCCAAAGATGGCTTTTAGCAAGGTTGTGTAGAGCAAAACAACGATGGAATTCATTGGACAATTAAGTATTAGCCTAATAACTTAGTCGGGCAAATATCTGACCTACCCACTCTACATGTTCCTTAAACGCCTTAGACACCCACTTCATAAATTTCCTCTACGAAAATTTGTTATAATAAATTAAATAAACGGCGTAAAAATAAGTTGAGTAATGATATGCCTTTGCTAGTCCACTTCAAAGAAATCCGATGTGGTCTCTCAGGGGACTCGTTGAATCACGTGTCCCACAACCATGAGATAAAGAAAAATATTTGCTTCCACTTTTATCGGCTTCGAAGAGATCATTCAATATCTTGAATTTATTCCTCAGTGTAAATAAATAAAAAGGAAAGTAGGGATTCTTGGAAACTTCGATCAATCCAATGAATTGTTTTATCGAGAAGACAACCCTAGATGTCATAATTGCCATTATGTAGGCTAACAGAGTGAACCATATGTTCAGACCTGCTTGGGTTAGACACAGATTGATCAGTTTAAAATATCAAAGCATGATCCTTAGGGAACCGAAGACCCCAGTTCAGAATTTCTGGATAAACGATCAGTTCATTACCCCGAACAAATATATGAGTCTCTTCGGCTTTTAGGAAATCGGATTGTTATTGAGTTAGGGATCCCCCACCGGTCTTAGAGATTTACTTCTTTTGAAGTTTGGTAGTATATATAGTTCACTTTGTACAAGGAAACCAAATGCTTGCTTTCGACATATCGCAAGGTTTTTCCAAGGATTGCCTCGATGTTCGAAGGTAATTCAACGTCATTTTTCTTTTTCTTCTTTTTTTTATTATTCTTCTTCTTCTTCTTCTTCTTCTTCTTCTTCTTCTTCTTCTTCTTTGATTTGGGTGTTTTCTTCTTTGCATGCGACCACACATTATGGGTTTCTTGGACGATGGACGTCTCGGTTTACGCAGAAGTTCTGACCTGAGAAGACGAAACGACAATCATTTTTTATATTGATTACTTTCAACAACAATCTCATCCTAATTTTCTTGAGGGTCATCAACCAAGTGGCTTGGTCTCATCTATTTAATTGGTTGAAGAGGTTGCACTCCTGCAAACACTATTGTAGGCGCAACATTTTTCACAGCTAGCGGTCGATGAACTGCTTGCGGAGCCTTTTTAGGAGTGCTTTAAGAAGTATTTTGAGGAGTAGAGGTAGTTGATGTAGTTTTAACTTTAACATAACTCTTTGTTATAGGTGTGTGGGACCGCTTTCTCTTTGAACAATCATCATTTACATCTTTTTTCTTTCTCGATACATTTTTGTTTATCATCAATCAGATTAAGCATTAATGTAAAAGCTGATTTTGTTAGAGGGCCAGGATCACCCTTGTCGGGTATCGGACAAGTTTAAACGGGGGGTTGAGTGGTAGTAGGTTTGGATGGGTCACTAGTGTTCGTAGATCATACTACGTCAGCCTGATTCTTGAGTGGAGGCCACAAACTGTAATATGTGGTTTTAACAATTTGCAGTGGTTTTGGCTCCTCGTTTAAACCAATTTCTCTTCTCTCTTTGGATTTTTGGCTTATGGAAAACTAATCTAGGATTGTGAATTTGTAAGGCATGAACTATGGAAGAAAACTTTTAAAGGGGAATTAACTCTCTTTCTCTCTCCATAAGGTGTTTTTTTCCTCTAGAGTTATGAAAATGAATAATTTCAAATTGTAAAGTGCTTGAGTATCTATAAGTAAAAGTTTGGGCTTCCAATGGTAATGAGGGCCCAAGTAGATGAAAGGTTTTTCTTAGGTGAGAGATACCTAAGAAATGTAAAAGGTTTTGTAGCCATTCTACCTTTGTTTTGAAGTGCACACGCGTAAGGAAGTGCATGAGTTTTCTGACACACCTAGTCACTCACAAATCGTTCTTGAAGACATGCACGTTTGTGTCATAAAATGATTGACATGTGGAGTTAAAGCAGAACACACATTGTATCGTCAGAAGTCGTTTTGACAAGTGGATTTAAAGCAAAAATATGCAATACATAATCATGAGCTCAAAAATTTGGTCATTAAATTCATTAATCCGGTGAGAAACATAAGGCAGAGGAGGTCAGTCATCTCCGATGCACCTTTCCTGTTTAGTCTTTGCTCAATTATCTTCACAATAATTGGGAGCTACTAATAAAAGAAATAAGTTTTTGGAATAATAGTCAAATCGATTTAAAAGGAAGGAAATTTGGCTTTATAAAAGCCTTGTTAAAGAAACCCAACAAATATGTAACATTGAGAGGGTATTATGTAATAAATAATAGTTATGGTTAAGATTAATAAAATAGTGGGGTGAAGTGACCATAAATAGATTAATCATGTGATTTTTGGGCCCACATCTTGTACTATATATAACAACACCCATTTTGAGAAATGGTGAACAATCATCACTTTATTATTACTTTTGTAAACTTCTCTCTCTAGATTTCCCGTAGTTTTCTTTCTAAATATTCTCTTCCAAACATAACTTAGACTGAAAATCTCTCTAAGAAATATTTGGAACAATCATATATGATCAAAACGTATCCAGTGCAAAAACTACCGTTAGGAATTCATTTCCAGTTGTTGTATAATTTAATTATGCACCTGCGGCTGCTCTGCCAACATAATATATAATATGCAATTTTTTTTATTATATGATAAACCATAAATTTCTAGTATCACACATCAATTCAACAGTAAATTCCATTCAAGAGATATAATATAGTATATGTAATGATTAACTTATATTTTATCAAATTTAATACATATAAACACTGAACAAAAAATAAAATTCAGCAACTTTTATCAATTAATCACAAAGTGGTTTAAAATTTTTCAAAAAATCCTTAATGAATCGCATATAAAAACATGCATGCCCGAGGAAACTCTGGATTTGTTTTACCAAAGCAAGAAGTGGTAATTTTCTAATGACTTCAACTTTAACTTGATCTGCCTTTATCCCATTTTTTGAAATTTGATATCCTAATACTGTTGTGGATAAAAATAGCCCGAGGGTAGGCTAGTAATTTTAAGTGGAGTATCAAGGTGGTACAGGGGTGTTTAACGGTGGTGTAAGGGTGTTTAACGGTGGTGTAAGGGTGTTTCAAGGTGGAGAGATAATTAAGCAGCTTGGTCGCAGTTAATTTTCATTATTAGAAGTTAATGCTGGTGGTTGAGTATTTATAGTTGTGATGTTTGGGCCCTTATGGGCTTTCAGGTCAAGTTTAATGGACCCGGGTCATGTTTAAAGACCCATGAGTTCTAAGGAGGAGGACAGGTAGCTTAGTCAGGAAGTGTTTAGGTTTTTTAGTACTTTTGTCATAGTTTGAACAGCCTCAGACTCACATTGTTTCGAAGTGATCTGTCCGGTCCAAATGATCTGTCCGGTAGTCGGAGAGAATTTACACTGACCTGCCCTTCCGGGGAGATGTCCTGGATTCGGACTCATCAGGAGCCCCTTTTTTAGGTTTTTGAGCAAGTGTCCTTGTCAAAGAACTAAAAAACTGTCCGATTACAGGAAGTAGTTCTTAATTCGGAGAGAGTTATGGGTATACCCGGACAGGTCATACGTTACGAATTTCAAACGGTTTTTGCCAGAGTTAATGGGACACGTGTCACTCTATGATTGGTCACTCCAGCCGTTTTTTCACCTTGAATTTCGCACCACCTTCTTTAACAAGTTACCTCTTTAATTGCCAATAATGACATCAGCGCCGCCTTTTAATCATTACCTGACTTTTCGGATTCTCCTAGGAATCAACTCCTTTTTTTCACATTTACTATAAATTCTCATTCATTTTTCACTGTCTCACTATCTCTTTCAAATTTCACTCTGCATTTTCACCCAGAGCTTTATCTCTCTAGAACGAAAATTCCCTTGGCTGTTTTATGTTTACAGCAAGAACAGCTTTGATCAAAGGCGGTTGGCTTAATCTTTCGGAGTTGGAGAAAGCACAAAGGGTCGAGAAGGAGAAACGACTAGCAGCAGGGCTACCATCGTCGCCTGTTGAGAAACCAGCCTCCTCTGTTGCAGAGTTTGATAGGGGCTCATCCTCTTCCAAAGGTACCAAGCCTAGAAAGCTCTTTCAATCCACTCTCTCTCCCATAGTATCTGGCTCCTCAGTTCAGGAGTCAATCCCTGCTGTTGAACCGGGAGTCACCGTCACAAGCGTCAGGAAAAAATCATCTTTTATTGCCATGGGGTCTGACTCTGACCACTCCCCGGAGAAATTAGTCATCAAGAGGCCAAGCCGGTTAGTTAAAGGGCTAACCTCTAAAAACACTCCCTCAAAATCGGGAGCAAAAAATAGTGACTCTGGGTCTGGAGTGCCCTTTAGAGCTCCCCGGGAGAGGCCGTCCAGTCCGGAGGCCAGCAGCCCGGCACCCCCCAAAGAATCTTCTGCCTCAGAAACTCAACTCGAGGTGAGGCAACAGTCCGGAGGGCAGGCTATGCCAAGCACTAATCCTCCTCGAACTACTTCCACAGAGGTCCCTCCAACGATTATGGAGGAGAGAATGGAGGACTCTACTGAAGAGGTCCCCTTTGAGTCCGAGTCCTCCGGACAGGCTGATACCACTCCTGCTGCTGCAAAAAAGGGGAAGGAAAATTTGTCTCTGAGGCGCCCGGACCTGCCGGAGAGCCTTGAGGGAAGAGTGGGGCCGTGCTTCCACAAAGTTGAGTTCAAATACCTCTTGGCCTTGCAGAAGACCAAGTATGCGTTCATCCATACTTCAGATCTGGGTAGATTGCGCACAAAGTGGTGGATCCCTGAGAATGTAAAGATAAGGATTCCCATCGATCCGGAGACCCCGATGGATTGTAAAAAGAATGAAATAGTCTTCTTTACGGAGCTATTCAACTGGGGACTCAGGTTCCCACTGGACCCGGAGATAGTGCGCTACTTTCACTTGGTCAAACTCTGCCCATCACAGTTAAGCCCCAATGGTTGGTTCACCTTGATGTCATGCATAATGGCATCTAGGCTATCAGGGATCCCTCTTCCTATGGAAGAGTTCGCTGCAGTGGCCAACCTGTGCAAGCATCATCAGTTCCCCTTCTACCATTTCAACATGGGGAACGATCTCAAAGCTGTTGATGATCTCCTGGAGTCGGAGAGCAAATGGAGGAGCCAATTCTTGTTTGTCAGTGGCTCGTGGGAAAACGGCAAGAAAATCAAGGCCGGAGAGAATCCAAGCCTCCTCAGGAGTAGATGGAGGAGTGACCGTAAGTTTTTATTTTAAGTTTCTGTTCGAATCTCTCTTTTCTTCTTTGTACTAACCAATTTCTCTTTTGTTTTAATAGAGCTGCCAAAGGAGTTCGGGGACTACCTGAAGGCTGGACAGACTACCTGTGGCAAAATCAACGCATGGGCTGCAGAGAACTGGGAGAACCGTTTCCACAAGGCCTTTACCACTGGAAACCTAGCAAGGTCCCATCTGTGGAACACAACAGGTCGGAGAGACCTAACCTGGGAAGAGCTTGCCACCCAGCCTGATGAAGACATTGTGCTGAGAAGGTCCCACGAGCTGGATGGGACACTCTACCTGCCTGCCCGGGCCAAAGCCCCAAGCAAAATGAAAGGCAAGAAGAAGAAAGGTAGGAAGGCGGAAGGTGATACTGAGAAGGAGGCCCCAACAGACCCAGAGGGACTGGCCCAGGTTCAAATTGATGCAGCCCTTTTACAAGTGGTGGAGCATGATAGCGAAAAGCAGGAAGTGAATCTCCCAAAACCTTCAAGAGCTTCAAAGAGGACTCGCAAGCAAGCAAGTGAAGGTGCTGACAGGGAAGCCAAGAAGAAAAAGACTTCCCAAGGAGATGAGATTGCTCTCCGGGACCCGGAGCCCTCTTTCCCTACTGACCCAACATTGGCCGAAGAGATCCCAAGGGACTTTCAAGAAGAGATTCCAAAGGAATTCCATACAGATGAAGTTGAGGGGGGAGAGCTTAACTTGGATGAAATGGACATCACCGGTCTGGGTGGACTTGGTGAATATTTTCTTGGCCTGCCCAGAGACGAGTTCGCAGCGCCCTACATCCCTCCGAGCAGCTCCAACACGATCAATTTTAACGGTAAGACTTTCATGCTTTCTAGCGAGAAGGATATTATAGCCCATTCTCTACTTAGCAATGTACAGCCAGTGCTTACTTTGAAAAGGCAAGTCCGAAGTCAGGCAGACACCATCAAAGACCTCAAGTCTGAGAAGGAGAAGCTGTCCGATGACCTCCAGACTGCTGCTACTAAGGTTGATTTGCTTAAAGAGGCAAATGATCAGCTAAAGAAGAATCAAGATGAAAGCAACATAAAAGTTGCTTCTTTGGAAGAGACCATAAAAGATCTCCGGGCTAAGCTGTCCGGGCTGGAGAAGGACCTGACAATCTCAAGGGGAGAAACTGCAGCCAAGGAGAAGCTCATCACCAACCTGACCACTGACAAAATCGCTTTAGAGAATGCAGTGACTCAGGCTGCTGAAGAGAAGGCTGTTTTGGTGAGGGACCAAGAGGCCACAATCAAGGCCAAGATCAACGCCTATGCCAGGGAGATGATACAAAGCGAGGAGCTAATGATTCAAAGGGTGAAGTCTGATATGGTTCTCCTATTTCACGAAAAAATCCCGAAGAGGAGACTGGTAGCTTATGGCGCTATGTGGATGATGACGACCTTCCATATTATACTATGGTTGACGAGGGATATTCCAGTGAGTCCTCGTCTGATAATGAAGAGGAAACCGGAGAGAGCCCAGGTGAAGAAGAGATTGATCCCAAGGGCAAAAAGATAGTCGAAGAGAAGAGCGACATCAAGGGCAAGAAAGCAGATGAGGGCGAGCCATCTTCAAAGGCTCAACCTTAACTTATAATTTATTCTGTTTATCTTTTATTCGAACTAAAGTCCTTGGAAGGCCAAGGAACTCTTTTTGTGATAGTGTCCGTATTATTCGGACAGATTTTTTGTACTATGCCCAAACTTGTTCAAAAAGTCCTTGGAAGGCCAAGGCAATTTTAAGTTGTTGAATGAATGTTTTTATTTTGCTCAACCATCCTCTTCTTTCATTATTTGTTTAAATAGCTGGAGTTTAAGTAGTTTTATTGTATTGTGAGAGTATTAAGGCTCTCCGGCTAGAATTTAAATAACCCTTAGATCTTTTAGTCCGGGTAGTATGATAAGAGATAAAATTTTGAAAACACTTAGAGAATTTCGAAGAAGGCACCAAATTTTATTGAAAGCTCTCCGTGCCACCGAAGAGGGGAAGGTATGCCCCCAAATATTTACATGGATGTTTAAACAAGTAAATATTTACACAAGTGTTATTCCAAGTACATTCGAAGGTGTTCAATATTCCAAGGGTGAGTTAAAACCCTGCCATCTTTGTCTTCCAACCAATAAGTCCCAGGCTTGATTCTTTCAACCATAGTATACGGACCCTCCCAGGTTGGGGCCAGCTTTCCGAAGAGCTTTTCCTTAGTATACAAGAAAACTTTCCTTAATACTTTATCTCCTTGTTGAAAATCTCTCCTTTTAACTTTAGAAGCAAACCTGCTTCTCATCAAGCCCTGATAGTGTGCAATTCTAAGATGAGCTTTAACCCGTCTTTCTTCGATCAAATCGAGCTGATTTCTAATTGCCATCTCATTAGCATGTCCGGAGAAGTTATGAACACGAAAGGAGGGGAGTGTCTTCTCTATGGGGGCTACTGCATCCATTCCATAGACCAAGGCAAAAGGGGATTCTTGTGTTGCAGCCCCAGGTGTTGTCCGGTAGGCCCACAAGACTTCTTGTAGATAACTAGGCCATTTCCCAGCAGCCCCTTCCAAATTCTTCTTTAAACCGGACAATATTGTTCTATTAGCCACTTCAACTTGTCCATTGGCTTGAGGGTGGAAAGGTGAAGAAAAGCAGTGCTGAATACCCCTTGAGGCACAGAAGCTTTCCATTTCTCTGTTGTCAAACTGTGGCCCATTGTCTGTTGTTATCTTCTGTGGGACACCGAATCTGCAACATATGTTGGACATAATGAATTTTATGACAGCTTTCGAGGTTGTCCCTGCCAGGGGAGCTGCTTCTACCCACTTTGAAAAGTAGTCGATGGCCACAATTATGGTTTTACGCCCTCCGGAAGCCACAGGGAGAGGTCCAACCAAGTCCAATCCCCATCGAGCAAAAGGGATGGGCTCAGAAATTGATTCCAAAGGAATGGCTGGTACATGAATTTCATTGCTGTACCTCTGGCATGGGTCACACCTTCTCACCATCTCCTTAGCATCTTTCATGATTGATGTCCAATAATATCTGGAGAGTAACACTCTTCTTGTCAAATCTCTAAATCCACAATGGGCTGATCCCTCACCATCATGCAATTCGGAGAGAACCATTTGTGACTCATGATCCCCTAAACAACGTAGGAGAGGTTTGCTATAGGACTTTCTGTACAAGACTTCTCTTAACATAATGAAACCACGAGCCCTGTGTTTCAACATTCTCGCTTGTGATTTATCTAAGGGCACAATACCATCGGACAGATATTGCATAAGAGGAGACCTCCAGTCTTGAGGCCGACTCACTTGTATTTCAAAGACGTCCTCTTTTCCACCCTCACCAAGTTCAATAGAAGGGCTTTCAAGCACATGGATCCATGGGTAGGACTCCGTATATGTTATTGTTGCCAATGAATCTGCTAGCTCATTTTCTGCCCGGGGGATGTGCTCATAGACAACAGCCTTAAACTTTAACGCTTCATTTTTTAGGAGGAGCAAATACTTGACCAATTGCTCCTTTCTAGCCTCTGATAGGCCCAAGGCATGGTGGACAAGCAACTGGGAGTCACTTAGTAGCTTGACCCTTTTAGCTCCACAGATATAGGCCAACTTTAACCCAGCTATGGCTGCATCGTACTCGGACTCATTATTAGATGCCCTGAAAGCAAAACAAATAGCTTGGTACATGTTGTCCCCGTAGGGGGGAGTGAGACATATTCCTGCCCCAGATCCCATGGTACTAGATCCTCCGTCTGTTCGGACAATCCACACTTTCTTGTCTTTTGAATCAGTAAGTTGCTCTGAATCCCTATCAGAATGGAATTCAACCAGAAAATCAGCCACAGCTTGGGCTTTTACTGCTGTCCGGGAAGCAAAGTCTATGTCGAAGTCCCCCAACTCTACTGACCACTTTGTCATTCTGCTTGAAATGTCTGCTTTTTGAAGGACATTCTTTAAAGGGAAAGATGTCCGGACGACGATAGGATGAGCCTGGAAATAGGGCCTCATTTTTCTTGCAGCTATCACCAAAGCTAATGCCAGTTTTTCGAGCTTCAAGTAACGCCTCTTAGCATCAATCAAGCTTTTGCTGACGTAGTACACTGGGTGAGGATGCCCATCGACCTCTCTTACTAACACTGCACTGATGGCACAACTTGAAACAACCAGATACACAAAGAGAGTTTCCCCATCAACTGGTTTGAACAAAGTTTTGGGAGAGGAAAGATGTTTCTTGATTTCATTGAATGCTTCATCACACTGTGGTGTCCATTCAAACCCCTTTGCACCCTTCAAGGTTTGAAAGAATGGAGCACACATGTCCGAAGACCTGGAGATGAATCTGTTCAAGGCAGCCAATCTCCCCGTTAATCGCTGCACTTCTTTAATGTTTCGAGGAGGCTCCATCTGGAATAAGGCATTGAGTTGGTCCGGGTCGGGCTGTATTCCATGCTCACTTATGATATACCCTAAGAATTTCCCGGACTGCACTCCGAACACACACTTTTCAGGATTTAATTTTAAATTCACTTTTTTTAAGTTGGCAAAAGTTTCTTGGAGGTCGGACAAGTGCAACTGCTCATCCGCACTTTTTACCATCATATCGTCAATATAAACCTCCATATTTCTTCCAATTTGATTAGCAAATGCCTTGTTAACTAACCTTTGATAAGTAGCCCCAGCATTTTTCAAGCCAAAAGGCATCACCTTGTAGCAATGTAGACCCCTATCAGTGACAAACGTGGTGTGCTCTTGATCTTTTGGATCTACTTGGATCTGATTGTACCCGGAGAAGGCATCCATGAAGGAGAGCAGCTTGGATCTACTAACTGATCAATCCGGGGGACCAGATACAAATCTTTTGGGCAAGCTCTATTGAGGTATGTGAAGTCAATACACATACGCCATTTACCATTCTTCTTTTTCACCAAGACAGGATTGGCAGTCCACAAAGGGTATTGAGATTCTTTAATATGCCTCATCTTTGTGAGTCTGTCAACCTCTTGCACTATGACATCAGCCTTTTCTTTTGAGAAAGCTCTCCTCTTTTGTACCACTGGTGTCACATCCCTCCAGACAGATAGGTGATGGGAAATCACCTCTGATGGAACTCTAGTAACATCAGCATTGCACCAAGCAAAAACGTGCTGATGGTCTTTCAAGAATTTCAACATTTCTTCTTTCAAAATTGGTGGCATTTTGGACCCTATCTTGACACTTTTTCCTTCTTCCAAGCAGTGCATTTCAACCTCTTCAATCGGAATCAACACTCCAGGGGTCTCTCTGGGGTCATCAATTTCACCCTCACCCCCAGAAAGGCCCTTAAACTGCTATTGATTATTTATACGGACTGCCCCCAGCGTTCGTGGAGCCAAGGCAGTGGCATAGCATTCTCTTGCAATCTTTTGGCTGCTCCGGACAACCCTAACCTGTCCCTGAACAGCATACTTTAAACACTGATGGACTGTCGAAGCCACTGCATGCATCCTAGAGAGCCAAGATCTCCCTAGAATAGCATTATAGCAAGTGGGACAATCCACCACAATGAAGAGTATTCTAACCATTTTCTTGAAAGGGCCCCTGCCCAATAACACTTCTTCTTCAAACTCCCCGATCACATCGGCTGAGCTGCACGTGAAGCCCACGATTGATCTATCCGACTTTTGAATCACAGCTGAATTTTTTATTTTCTTGTAAGTGTTTAGAAAAAGGATATTGGCAGAGCTTCCAGTATCCACCAGAATTTGCCTTATCTCATTGCCCCCTATAGATGCTCCTATGACAACAGCATCCTCATGAGGGCCAGCAATATCTCTCAAATCATCCTCATCGAAGACTATGAATGGGAATGAGTTTGGTGATTGATAGGATGTCATGCCTCCTTCTAGCTGGGAGGCTAAATTATGAACATGCCTCTTTCTTGAAGAAGCGGTACGAGCAGTCATTGTGTCCCCTCCGAAAATCGTCAGTGACTCAAAGAATTTAATGAGCCCGGAGACTGTCTTGGAATACTCCTCTATGGCACCCACCTTATTTCGTGTTGGATCAGGATCCAAGTATTCAGATTCCACATCAAACCTTTCAACTATTACCATGGCCCCCTCCGGGGCAGCATTACTTGGACCAACCCGGTGAGTGTTGTCAGGCCTGTCGCCTCCTCTTCTTTTAACGTATGCACCCAACTTTCCCCTTTCAATCAAGTTTTGTACCTCTTGTTTTAATGCTATGCAATCATCAGTGGTATGGCCAATATCATTGTGGTATTGGCAAAAGGAGTTGTTACGATGCTCTCTGGGAGACTGCAAGGTTGCCGGTCTCCGGTAGTGTACCTCATCTTTTGTTTTATCAAAAATGGTGGCCACGCTTTCTTTAAGTTCTGCGAACCACTCCGGTTGGACCCATGGCCCTCTTTTGTTTCTGGATTGTTGACTTTGAGCAGGAGCAGCTGGCTGAGACTGAGCTTTTCCTCTACCATGCCCCTGTCCGGTTTCTCTTGCTCTATTCCCGGACTGGTTTTGATTTGGAGTTGGTGCCACCGGGGTGGATCTCACCTGTCTGTGTACCCTGGTCTTCTTTGTTTCATCAACGTTTCTGGTCACCGAATCAGCCAGGTTGCCTGGGTTCAAACCTAGTCTTAGGGATGCTATTGCCACCTGTTCGAAGCAATCAGCCAACTCATTCTTTGTGTTCACAAAACGACTTATGTACTCCTTTAATGACTCATTTGGTTCCTGGGTGCAATGGATTATGGTGTCTCCATTACCCTTCAGCTCCTTACTCCCCACAAACTGCCTTCGAAAGGCCACCCAAAAAGTATCAAAATCTTTAATACAACCTTGAGGCAGGCTGTTGTACCATTTCAGAGCACTCCCCGTAAAAGATTGGGAGAATGCCCTACACAGTAGTTTATCATCATCATCAAAGTTCATCATGAAGTTCTTGAATTGCTCCAGATGATTGTCCGGATCAGTACTGCCATCGTACTTCTCCATCTTGGTGCTGTTAAACCTTTTAGGGAGGTTCCCGGACAGAATCTTAGAAGATAATGGAGATTGCCTCCAGTTTCTTCCACGACTGAACACAGTATCCTCATTGGGAGTTGCAAAGATACCTGGTTCATCGTGAAAAGCGAAAGGATCCATCAGCATCCGGTCCACATGCCTCCGGTTATGAGATGATCCCTTACCAATATGCCTTTTCATTCTTCCATGGTGATCTCTTTTTCTTGAATATTTCTTAACCTGTTTTTGCTTTTTCTTGGTTCGACCCTCATCACTGTTGGAGGACAAGGATTTTTCATTTCCCTCACTGTCCGAAGAGCTGCCCGAAGATTCTGAACTTGAGTCAGAGCTCTCCACAGGCTTGGACCGGTGAGACTTTTTAGAACTAGCATGTGTCTTTTTGGTACTTCCATGAGTTTTCGAAGCCTCAGGCTCTCTAGGGTTGTCGGTGTGATGAACAACCGATGCCTTGGATTTCTCTTTCACGGCCATTTTGGCCTTTTCAGCCCTCAGAGCTTCTATCTCAAGCTTCAACCTGTCACGCTCTTGGACAGTATACTCATCGTTCTCTTCCACCACTTCGAGCAAAGCTGGTGGAAGCTCTGGATTATCCGGATTCATTCGGACAGAATTTCTTGGCAGGTTTTGAATGCTTGATTCAGGCACCTCTCTCCTCCCACTGTGGTCGCCAATTTGTTGTGGATAAAAATAGCCCGAGGGTAGGCTAGTAATTTTAAGTGGAGTATCAAGGTGGTACAGGGGTGTTTAACGGTGGTGTAAGGGTGTTTAACGGTGGTGTAAGGGTGTTTCAAGGTGGAGAGATAATTAAGCAGCTTGGTCGCAGTTAATTTTCATTATTAGAAGTTAATGCTGGTGGTTGAGTATTTATAGTTGTGATGTTTGGGCCCTTATGGGATTTCGGGTCAAGTTTAATGGACCCGGGTCATGTTTAAAGACCCATGAGTTCTAAGCAGGAGGACAGGTAGCTTATTCAGGAAGTGTTTAGGTTTTTTAGTACTTTTGTCATAGTTCGAAAAGCCTCAGGCTCACATTGTTTCGAAGTGATCTGTCCGGTCCAAATGATCTGTCCGGTATTCAGAGAGAATTTACACTGACCTGCCCTTCCGGGGAGATGTCCTGGATTCGGACTCATCAAATACAATTTCGTGTTGTACCATAAAATGATATTTGTCCTAGTTGAGAACAAGATAGGTATTTACGCATTGTTGTAACATACGAGATAGATTAGTAAGATAATTATCAAAACAATCACCAAAAATTAAAAAAATTCATCCATCAAAATTTCTATGGATTTTTCAACCATTTTGAAAAAAATAGACATCATGCATCACTCAGAAGTTGTAGGAGCGATAAAAAAATTAATTACATCCTCTTGTAGGTGAAAGTCCCATATGGACAAAAAAATAGAAATCTCTTAATCTTTTGGTCAGATTGAGATATGGTAATACCCGAAGTAACAATAAAGGAAATAATAGAAGGTACAACCGGCTAATCGTTCCAACATTTGATTAGTATGTAGAGGTGGAAAATATCTCTACGTGTCACGTCATGTAATTGTCTATAATCAATACATACTCTCCACTCATCATGGTTCATGTTTATCGTTTTCTATCACCGGGATCCCTCATTTCTTTAGGATTACGTATATCCGACTCACACGTGTATTTTTTAGATAAGATATATGATTCATGCATCCAATGTTTTCAACACTTCTTTTATCATTAAGTCTTGCATTGCTGGAGTTAATCGCTTTTGATGTTGAATGATTGGCTTATAAACTTCATTCATTAGTACTTTATGCTGATATTAAGAAAGACTGATTCTTTTGATATCCCCAGTCGGCAATCCAATGAATTTCTTATATTTTTTCAACACCCATAACAATGTTGTTTTATATGTATCATTTAAGGATATATTAATAAACACATGAAATTTATCAGTTTTTTTTAAATATAATGCAAGTGTGATGGTACATTTTTTCAATTCTAATTTAGATGCTTAAGCTTTTTGTGATCTTAGTTCCAAAATCTAAACATTTAAAGGTTGAACTGGTAGATTAATAAATTCATGACACATTCTTTTACCTTTTCACTTTCAATTTCAGTTTCATCTAATCTAGCATTGACAAGAGAATTTTCTAAAGCAGATTGAGGAAACAATCGTGCATGATTTATTAGCTAATTCATCCACCACATCAATTAATAAATATTAGAATCCTCAGGAAATTTAAAAGGCTTTAATATGTTAAATTCTACTTGTTCATCCCCTAAACGTATGATTTATTTCCCAACCTCAATATCAATAATCGTTTTAGTAATAGTTAGAAAATGTCTGCCTCGTATTAAAAGAATGAGTCAATCTTCCTTCAGGTCTAAAATAATAAAATATATTTGAAAATTAAATAGTCAAATTTTATCAATATATTTTCTATTATGCCTTTTGGGTATACAAGTGATCTATCAACTAATTGAAAATAAACGATTATAGTCTTCATCCCCACTATCCATGGTTTCCTACACACAAAGAGATACATCAAATTGATACTAGTGTCTAGGTCACATAAACATTTATCAAATACTATATTACCAATTCTACAATAAATAGTAAAACTCCTACCCCGTTGCTGCGATCAAGATCACTGTTGTTGCATTTACATGTTTTTTTACCGCAATCGGAGACTTGTTATTGGTTTCGATCACTCACATGTTATTGTGATCATCCTACATGTCCATGTGTTTAGTTCACCAAAAAGGTTCCTCTATTTGACATATTTGTCTTATTGGTTACGATCACCCACCTGTTATAGCCTTGGTCGTTTTGTTTTCACCCAAAGGATCCTCTATTTGACATATTTGTCTCATTGTTCTTAGTGTGATTGCATTAGATTTCTTGGAATATTTTCCATGATTATAGGCCACGTTGTTTGAATTTTAGATGTCATCATCGAGTATAGTTTTCCTGATTTACCATATAAGTTCTTCAAGCTTGCTTCGTGATTCTGAACTGATACTTCGATATTTTTCATGCTAGATTTGACCCTCATAAAACAAGCTATGTAGGATTTAACAAACTTGTTCATATTCTCTTCAAATATTGAATTCTTCTCCAACTTTTCCAAGTCCTCAAGTTTCCATACATTCTCGTTGTTCTTTCATGAAAAGTTTGGATTTTTCCCGCGACTTGGTTGATAATTTTTAGTAAAATAAAGTTTAGCCCATGTTGGAAATTATTTATTTATTTGATGAACTCAGAGAATCTTTAGTGAGACTCAAGAGCGAAGATGTTCGTATGAGGAGGTCGGACTAGAGAATACTCGTGTGATGTGACAATGAACAGTGAATTATTAGGAAAAGAATAGACAAAAGGAATAAATGTTGTAATTATTGATCAATCATTGGCCCTTTTTCCCAAAAGGGAATGTCCTTTATATAGTAAATGAGGTGGAGGATTAAATTACATATTTACCACTGTAAGAGTGGATTTCTTACCCCCACTATTTGACTATTTACAAATAAGTTCTTGGGGTCTATCATTTAAGCCATTTATTTCTTGTGTGTTCTTTACTTTAGTCCTTAGTCACTAAATACATGGAATTTGCTCTTATTTATGAGCTAAATTACATGTTAATCACCTCTATTTTCCTTCCCTTATCAGTAGCCCCCTAGTCAATGTGCAGTTCTCTGGATGTGGACTTCAATTGTTGTCTTATACCGTTCGGATAAGAATCTATGCTACCTCTGGACGGTTCGGATATTGCTGTTATTACGGTCGGATTTCCTGCTTCCTTGTAGAGTTCTGATAGGGTCAGATCAAAGTCTTTGTTACCCCATTCAGATCGGATATTCCACTTTGCTGACCTTACCTCTTAATCATGCTGATGTCACCTAAGTAATCATTTATGTCAGACGTGCATGCTTCATTTCGTTGTTATCGAGTCAATCAATTTTAGGCGGAACAACTACCATGGACACGTGTCACTATACCGTTACCCTTGCTTGTTTGCCTTCTGCCTTGCATGCCTATAAATATTTAACCCTTTTCCTGAGTAAAGGTTTCTGATTTTCTTTCAAACAGTTTGCTCTAGAGAGAGAGAGAGGGAGACTTTCCCAAACAAATTTCTTCCTTTGCATTTTCATGCCTGACGAATTCATCAATCTTGAAAGGTACAAACTTTGGAGGTGGTTTAACATTTCTAGCCGGATCGGTACTCGTAGACCTGCCGGTGCAAGAGAGCATCATTCCCCTACAGAGATTTGGGAATCTAACTTTTGAGACAACTGGGCTCTGATCCGCGAGTGCTTCATCAACCTTACTGCATCTTCCCCAAGTTGTGGAGTTGATCTATCTACTTCTCCTACTCCCTCTACTTTTCCTTCTCGACCTTCTCCCTTCATCGTGATGGGTGATGAGAGAGAAAGACCGCCAACCAAAGAAAACAAGAAAAGAGCTAAACGGAAAAGATAACCTGGTCCGGCTGCCAAATCGGTCCGAATGAAGATCCCCTCCTCGGTCTCGACTCCTCCAAAAACCCCCCAAGGCTCTCCTCAAACAACGTCAGAAGTTAGCCCCCGGAGAACTTTGTCAAGGGGGACTCGGCCAGAACTGTCTCTGACACCTATCCCGGAAGTTCCGGAGAAGAATCTGTCTGACGGCCCTGATAATGATAAAGAGAATCCTTACGTCGTGGTGGTTGAGGTAGAGCCTCTTCGAGTCATTCGTGCTGATTCTCCCCCCAGATAATGATGTTATGGCTCCTCCCTTGGAACCTGTGTCTAATATTCCCCTCAACAAGGTGAGGCATCTGTGGTCAAGAGTAAAAAGAAAAAGAAACGTTCCACAGGTTTTCCCTCAAATTTGGAGGATATCCTAAACGAAAATCTCCGTGGTATCGAGGCTAAGCACATTTTGGCTCTGTACAAGGTGAAGTATAAATATTTTCATCCAACTGAGGAGGCCAAACTGAGGGATCTTTGGGGTATTCCTATTAACATTACCATCTGATTCCCTACTGTTGGTGAGACGCCTTTATCGGTTCAGAACAATGAATTAGTGCTTTATACGGAGCTGATGAACTGGTATCTTCGACTGACTCTCGATCCTCTCCTGACCGACTACTTCCACCTGGTCGGAATTTTTCCTTCTCAGGCCGGGGCGAACATGTGGTGTACCCTTACGGCCTGCATTATGGCTTTGAGGTTCTCCAGGAACGCTTTCACCATAGGGCAACTCATTATCGTCTCGGGTGTAGCCAAGAATTCTCACTATCCCTCTATTCAGTTGGCTTCACTAGGAGTCTTAAAGTGATAAAGGATTTTCTCGAGGCTGATAAGAAGTGAAAGCAACAATTTATATTCATTTTCGGGTTGCATGAGACCGAATTTGAAAGTTCTGAAGACCTTCCTCATCCGTTGACGCTGAAGTGGACCAGATAAGGTAATTACTTTCACCTAAAATTTTATCGAGTCGCTAGGTTAAGTAAATTCTGACTTTGTATCTTTTTCAGCTATGAAAGGAATTGTTAAGTCCTTTAAGCGTCATGCTAAATCCGGCAAGGCTGTCTTCGAGAAGCTGAGTGCATGGGCAAGCAAACACTGGGATTACAAGTTCCACCAAAGTTTTTTTCCTATAAACTTTGCTAAGTGTAATCTGTGGCAGTGCGATCTTAATGTGAAGAAGACCGTATTGGAACTTATGGTGCCTCCTCCACGCGACGATGTCCTCAAGATTTTAGAGCGCTTAGATAATGCCATTTACCTCCCTACTCGGGCCCGAGCTCCGAGTCACCAAGATGCTGAAAAACCCGAGGAGGGTGAGGAAGAAGAGACTAACGAGGACATCGAGTCTAACGAGGAAGCTCCCGAGGAGAATAGGCTCGCCCCCGGACGCGAGGTCACCGAAAATTCAACAGGAATCCCCATCGGTTCTCTGGCATCCCCCTCGGTTCTCTGGCATCCCCCTGGACCTTTCATCCTGAGAATAGATCAAATGAAGCTGACAACATGGTTGAGATTAGGCCCCAAGATCGGGCTGGTTCCACAAGGCCGCAGAGATTTACGGCTGATGAGAAGAAGAAAAGGGTTGTTGAGGGTGGAGGAGGAAGTGAAAATACTAAAGGAAACCTTCCTTTGTCCAAAATGTTTGTGATTGTCGATTCGGACTCTGGTGGAGAATTTGTCTCCACGCAAACGGAAGCTCAAGAAGGTGACTTGGACGAGGAAAGGTACTCCTCTCTGGCTTCTTCTTACTTTGACGTATATGCTAATAAATATGTGGCAAGCGAGTTGAACAAACTGCGGCATGCATCTGCCCTGCTCGAACGCAAAGCGAATCAGAAGGATCGCTATAAGGAAGAGGTTATTGAGAGGAGGGCGAAGGTAAAAACTCTAACTTCTGAGGTTTCCAAACTAAAAGACAAAGTGAGGGACTTGACCGATCAGGTGGCCGAACAGACTGAGATCTCCTCCAAAGTGGAAGGCCTGGTCTCCGAGTTTGATAACTTGAAGAAAGAAGTGAAGGAGCTAAAAGATGAGTTAGCCAAGACATCGGAAGTGACCGCCACGGTACAAACTTTGTCTTCCAAATCCGAAGAGCTAAAGAAAAGTGAGTTAAGGAACTGACTGATGAATTGGCTAAGGAGAAAAAGACCTTTGAGGATCACTTGACTACCATTACTTCTCTTAAGACTGAGCTATCCGAGGAGAAGACAAATTTTGATAATGAAAGGAAGAAGTTCATGGCCAAGGAGGCCGAGCGTGACACGACGGTAGATGGCCTTCTTGATGCCTACTACAAAGCAAAGGTCTATTTTGGGACTTGTGTTGAAGACCTTAGGAAACTATCGGTAGAGCATGAAAGCTTAGAGAAAGACTTTGAAGCTAAGTAGAAGGAACGTCTTGATGAGTATGCTGCTCAGATCGTTTCTCGTCTTGAAGAAAAGGATGTTAAATTGAGGTCAGCAATGGTAATGGAGATGCACGAAAGGTTCCCGGACTTGCACCTTGGTAGTCTTTGGACTCGTATTATTGAGCAGCATCGACCACCCGGGGTGTCCGTGGAGGACCCTGAATCTAGTGAGGATTCAGAGAGTACTTCATCAAACTCGGACTCCCCTACTGATAGTAAATAAAATTCTGCATCTGATTAGCATGTTCTTAGTAGCTCTTGCCTTTTTTTTGTTGAACTCGTTTGTTCTTTGAACCCTTCCATAAGACACTTTTTTGTAATATTCTCCTTATTATTCAAGTGTTCGGTGATGTATTCTTATATTTTGCTTAATCGTTTCCTTCTTATGTTGTTCTTCTTGTGATTCAATATTGAATTATATTCCTCAAGCGTGCTTTGGTTCATATTTTGAGTTCATAAAGATGAACTTTCTTATCCAAACTTTTTTGGAGGGTGTTTTGAGTTAAAAAAGATGAACATTCTTGTCCAAACTTCTTTGGAGGATGTTTTGAGTTCAAAAAGATGAACTTTTTTGTCCAAACTTCTTTGGAGGATGTTTTGAGTTCAAGAAGATGAACTTAGTCTAGTTTTTAAAGAAGGCAATAAGATTTGATATATAAGCCGGCTATTTAGGCACCTCATTAAAATCTTCCTGCGCCACCAAGGTAGGAAAGAGTATGCCACCGGAACTTACACAAATTGACATAGAAAATATTTACATATCAAACAATCAAACTAAATAAGCTTTTAGGTGCTCAATATTCCAGGGATGGGGAAGACTTCTTCCTTCTTTGTGTTTCAATCGGTACGTCCCCGGTTTCAGGTTCTTAGTGACTGTGTACGGACCTTCCCAGTTTGGGGCGAGTTTTCCAAGTCTCTTTTCTTTTGTGTGCAAGAAGACTTTTCTTAGGACCTTATCTTCTATCTCAAATTCTCTTCTTCTTACCTTTGATGAGTAATGACTTCTCATTAAAGTTTGATGGGAACATTGTTTCAACACATGAATTCAGCTGTTCTCTTCTTCTATTTTCTTCTATCAAATCAAGCTCTATGCGTTTCCCTTTTTCATTTCCTTCCTCGGAATACTCACTCAGTCGGAAAGATGGGAACATTGTTTCCAATGGCACTACAACATCTATTCCGTACACTAGTGCAAAAGGTGATTCATGTGTTACAATCCGAGGAGTAGTCATGTAAGCCCATAGCCCCTCTTGTAGGTAATCTGGCCACTTCCCCGCTTTGCCTCTAAATTCTTTCTTAATCCGTCCAAGATTGTCCTATTGGTTACTTCGAGCTGACCGTTTGATTGGGGGTGGAACCGTGTCAAAAAACATTGTTGTATCCCTTTGGAAGCGCAGAAAGTTCTCATTTCATTAATGTTGAACTGTTGCTTGATGTGGGCCTATCCAATCCTGATGCACTTCCGGAGTGTCTGGAAGGGAAGGTGGAGCCAAAATTCCAGAAGGTCCGCGTGAAGTACTTGATAGCCCTCCAAAGTATTGTTTATGTGTACACCCATACTGCTGAGTTGGGTCGTATAAGAACAAAGTGGGGCTTTCCAGATTCTGTTAAGGTGAGAATCCTAATCACTCTGGAGACTCTTGTGGACTGCAAGTCTCACGAGCTAGTAATATACACCGAGGTGCTGAATTTGGGACTCCAGTTTCCTTTGGATCCAGAGATAGTCA
The DNA here is from genome assembly GCA_036936605.1 of Limnanthes douglasii subsp. nivea. NCBI lineage: Eukaryota > Viridiplantae > Streptophyta > Magnoliopsida > Brassicales > Limnanthaceae > Limnanthes > Limnanthes douglasii. Next base: position 176,584,185 of record JAUPFV010000003.1, read on the forward strand.
GGTATTTTCACCTGATAAAGTTATGTCTGAGCCATCTAAGTCCGAGCGCATGGTACACTTTGTTGGCTGGCATAATGGCTTAAAGGTTATAAAAATCACACTACCGATGGAGTAATTCGTAGATGTGGCAAGTCTATGTAAGAACCACCATATCCCATTTTACCACTACAATATTTAGAATGATTACAAGGTGGTAAATGATTTGCTGGAGTGGGAAAACCCATAGAGGACCCAATTCCTGTTTATCAGTGGAGCATGGGAGAACGGGAAGAAAATAAAAGCTGAAACTAATCCAAGCCAACTAATCAGTCGTTGGAAGAGTATAAGTAGCCTTTATTTATATTTTCCTTAGTCTTTAAATGATGTGTTGTCATTCCGAACTCACTTTTGTTTCCTCTTAGTTTTTTCGAAGAAGTTTTCAGATTATCTAGAGGCAGGCCAAAACACTTGTGCTAAGCTAAATGCGTGGGCATTGGAGAAATGGGAGAATGGTTTTCATAATTGCTTCACTTCAGGGAACTTTGTAAGGTCTCACCTGTGGAACACTTTAGGGAATAAAGACCTCACTTGGGAATAACTGACCTCTCCCCCTCATACAGATGTCATCCTGAAGAGAACTGATGATAAGGATGCCAAACTCTATTTGCCTTCCAAAGTCAAAGACCTTAGCCACTTGGACAAGATGAAGAACAAGAAAAAGAAGAAAAATACAGCAGACCCATCCGAGCAAGTCACCAAAGGGGTCAGTCCAGAAAATCAATGAGGAATCAATGCAGCTCTGCTGGAGGCAGTTGAAGTTACAATCAAAGAAGTGCAAGGCAAGCAGTGACGAAAAAGCTGTAAAAAAGAAAGAAAGTTACTCCGGGATCAAAGATAATTCTGCGTCCTTGAGAAATTCCTCCTCCTATTCGTGCTGATCCTACTCTGCAAGAAGGAATTCCACCTAACCTTTATTCTGAACAGGACATTATTGATGGAGAGGTTAATCTTGATGCATTTCAGAACATTAAATTGTATTTTAATGATCTGGACAAGGACGACTTTGTGGGGCCTTATCGTCCTGCCAATTCGGCCAATATTGTAACCCACAATGGTGAGACATATGTGATATCAAGCGAACAAGACACTCGGAGTCATGCCCTCTTAGGTTACATCCGTCCGGTACTTGACCTGGAAAGGCAAGTGAGGGATAAAAAAACTACCATAACTTCCCTGACTATATGGAACCAAGGCTTGACGAATAGTCTCTCTACCGCTCAACAAAACATAGAATTCTTGAAGATGGAAAAAAGATGATTTAGCTACCAAACTGCGCAAGTCAGAAAATGCTTAAAAAGATCTCCAGACTAAGTATTCTGAACTGGAAACTTCTTCCTCCGACGAGATCAAAACTTTGAAGGAGCAACTAGAAGCTAGAGACAAAACTGTTAAGACTTTATCCGAAGACAAAGTCAACTTGGAAGATCTTCTTAAGAAGAAGACAGATGAGAATATATCTTTGGTAAAAAAGTAAGTCGAAGAGATAGCTGCAGGAATAGAGAAGTATGTTTCTAGAGTGGTGGAGTCTTTGGAGAAAAAGGACGACAGAATCAACTCTGATATGGATTTATTATTTCACGAGACTCTTCCTAAGAGAAACTTTGGTTCTTTGTGGAAATTTGTGGAATATGATAACCTTCATTTCCATACAATGGTCGATGGTGATAAGCAAAACTACTCAAGCGGAGAAAACTCTGAAGATAATGAAGGAATTGGTGAGAGTTCAAGTGCTGAACTCAAAAGTCTGAAGAAAGACGATGATGATGAAAAAACTGAAGGGAACAAGCCATAAGGTTTTATTCTTATGTTATGTGTTTTTTGTTAAAAACTAAAGTCCTTGGATGACCAAGGAATTTTGTTGTGTTGTTTGTTTGATTTATGTTCTTAAAACTCAAAGTCCTTGAATGGTCAAGGCCTTTGTGAACTATGGATCGGGTCTATTCCGATCAGACTTTAATATTATATTTTCCTTTGTGTGAATTTTGTTTAACTCTTCATTACCAATTTTTAAATAACCTTCAATATTTTAGATCGGTTAAATAAGTATATTAAGCAATTTCGATCACAAATGTTTAATAAATGTGATCAAAGGTTTAAAATATCTGATCAACTCAAAGATGTTTGAGAGCCAGGGTGTCTAATAAGTATTTAATATCTGATCTCCCCACATTATGGTTAAGTCAAGAAGAATTTTGCACCATAATTTTGAAGAAGGCATAACATGTTATTGAAAAACTCGGACACCTCATTAAAACCTTCCCGCGGCACCAGGGTAGTCAAGAGTATGCCCCCATAATATTTATATTGACATTCAAAAAGTAAATATTTACAAGAGAGTTTTATTCTAAGTATAACCTGAGATGCTCAAAGTTCCATGGGTACTTTAGTGTTCTCCCCTCTTCGTCTTGAAGCCTGTATGTTTCTGGTTTCACTTTCTCACATACCATATAAGGACCTTCCCAATTCGGAGCCAGCTTACCGATCTGTTTTTCCTTGTGTGCAAAAAGACTTTCCTTAAGAATTTGTCCACCAATTGAAAATATTTTCTTTTAACTTTTGAGGTAAATTTGCTCCTCATCAAACCATTGAAGTACGTTGTCCTTAGATGTACTTTAACTCTTATTTCTTCAGTAAGATCCAACTAATTCCTAACTGCCATATTATTTTCCTGTTCGGAATAGTTTTGGATTATATAAGATGGTAAAGTAGCTTCTATGGGTGTGACTGCATCCATCCCATAAACGAGAGCAAAAGGAGATTTATGTGTAGCAATCCAAAGAGTAGTATAGTATTTCCACAATACTTCTTGTAGATAGCTTGGCCACTAGCCTGCAAGTACCTCCAGATTTTTCTTCAGCCCAGACAAGATTGTATGATTAACAACTTCAACTTGCCCATTTGTTTGAGGGTGTAAAGGAGAAGAAAAAAATGCTGAATTCCTCTGGAGGTGCAAAACATTTCCATGTCTTTATTATCGAATTGTGGCCTATTGTCTGTGGTGATCTTCCAGGGAACCCCAAATATGCAACATATATTAGATAAGATGAACTTGATAATTGTCTTAGAAGTGGTTCCAGCTAGGGGAACTGTCTATATCCACTTAGAGAAATAGTCAATATCAACTATGATCGGTCAGCATCCACCGGATGCCATTGGGAAAAGTCCCAACCTGATCCAACCCCCATTTATCAAAAGGTATTAGTTCAGATATGGATTCCATAGGAACTGCTGGCACATAAATTTCATTTCCATATCTTTGGCAAGAATCACACTTCTTTACCATATCTATGATGTCTGCCATTCTGGTTGGCCAGTAGTACCCAGCTAAGAAGACTCTCCTAGTTAGGGCTTTGTAGCCACAGTGTGCAGAATCTTCGCCGTCATGCAGTTCAGATAACACAACTTAGGATTCTTCAAATCCTAAGCAACGCAAGAGGGGTCTGCTAAAAGATTTCTTGTAAAACAATTATCTTAATACCAGGAAACCACGAGCCTTATACTTAATTTTCTTAGCCATGGCTTTATCCGGAGGTAAAATCCCATCAGAAATAAACTAAAGAATACCATACCTCTAGTCCTCAGGTTGAATGACAACTGATGGTGATAAAAATAGCCCGAGTGTAGGCTAGTAATTTTAAGTGGAGTATCGAGGTGGTACAGGGGTGTTTAACAGTGGTGTAAGGGTGTTTAACGGTGGTGTAAGGGTGTTTAACGGTGGTGTAAGGGTGTTTAACGGCGGTGTAAGGGTGTTTAACGGTGGAGAGATAATTAAGCAGCTTGGTAGCAGTTAATTTTCATTATTCGAAGTTAATGCTGGTGGTTGAGTATTTATAGTTGTGATGTTTGGGCCCTTATGGGCTTTCGGGTCATGTTTAACGGACCCGGGTCATGTTCAAAGACCCATTAGTTCTAAGCAAGAGGGCAGGTAGCTTAGTCAGGAAGTGTTTAGGTTTTTTAGTACTTTAGTCATAGTTCGAACAGTCTTAGGTTCATAGTGTTCGAAGTGATCTGTCCGGTCCGAATGATCTGCCCGATTTATGTGCTTGTACCTGTCCGGTTTTCGGAGAGACTTAGGCTGACTTACCCTTCCGGGGAGCATGCTGAATTCGGACTCATCAGGAGCCCCTTTTTTAGGTGTTTGAACAAGTGTCTTTGTCAAAGAACTGAAAAACAGTCCGATTGCATGAAGTGGTTCTTGGTCCGGACAGAGTTATAAGTATACTCGGACAGATTAAATGTTACGAATTTCAAACGGTTTTTGCCAAAGATAGTGGGACATGTGTCACTCCCTGATTGGTCACTCCAGCCGTTTTTTCACCTTGAATTTCGCACCACCTTCTTTAACAAGTTACCTCTTTAATTGCCAATAATGACATCAGCGCCGCCTTTTAATCATTACCTGACTTTTCGGATTCTTCTAGGAATCAACTCCTTTTTTTCACATTTACTATAAATTCTCATTCATTTTTCACTGTCTCATTATCTCTTTCAAATTTCACTCTGCATTTTCACCCAGAGCTTTATCTCTCTAGAACAAAAATTCCCTTGGCTGTTTTATGTTTACAGCAAGAACAGCTTTGATCAAAGGTGGTTGGCTTAATCTTTCGGAGTTGGAAAAAGCACAAAGGGTCGAGAAGGAGAAACGACTAGCAGCAGGGCTACCATCGTCGCCTGTTGAGAAACCAGCCTCCTCTATTGCAGAGTCCGATAGAGGCTCATCCTCATCAAAAGGTACCAAGCCCAGGAAGCTCTTTCAATCCACCTTTTCTCCCATAGTATCTGGTTCCTCAGCTCAGGAGTCTATACATGCTGTTGAACCAGGAGTCACTACTACAAGTGTTAGGAAAAAATCGTCTTTTATTGCCATGGGGTCTGACTCTGACCACTCCCCAGAGAAATTAGTCATCAAGAGGCCAAGCCGGTTGGTTAAAGGGCTAACCTCTAAAAACACTCCCTCGAAATCGGGGGCAAAAAATAGTGAATCTGGGTCTGGGGCACCCATTAGAGCTCCTCGGGAGAGGCCGTCCGGTCCGGAGGCCAGCAGCCCAGTTCCCCCCAAAGAATCTTCTGCCTCAGAAACTCAACTTGAGGTGAGAAGTCAAATTAATACGGGCAGTCAACAGTCCGGAGGCCCAGCTATGCCAAGCTTTAATCCTCCCCGGACTACTTCTACAGAAGCTCCCCCAACAATTATGGAGGAGAGGATGGAGGACTCCACTGAGGAGGTCCGATTTGAGTCCGAGTCCTCCGGACAAGCTGATACTACTATTGTTGTTGCCAAGAAGGGCAAGGAAAATTTATATCTGAGGCGCCCGGACCTGCCGGAGAGCCTTGAGGGAAGAGTGGGGCTGTGTTTCCACAAAGTTGAGTTCAAATACCTCTTGGCCTTGCAGAAGACCAAGTATGCGTTCATCCATACTTCAGATCTGGGTAGATTGCGCACAAAGTGGGGGATCCCTGAGAACGTAAAGATAAGGATTCCCATCGATCCGGAGACCCCGATGGATTGTAAAAAGAATGAAATAGTCTTCTTTACGGAGCTATTCAATTGGGGACTCAGGTTCCTACTGGACCCGGAGATAGTGCGCTACTTTCACTTGGTCAAACTCTGCCCATCACAGTTAAGCCCCAATGGTTGGTTCACTTTGATGTCATGCATAATGGCATCTAGGCTATCAGGGATCCCTCTTCCTATGGAAGAGTTCGCTGCAGTGGCCAACCTGTGCAAGCATCATCAGTTCCCCTTTTACCATTTCAACATGGGGAACGATCTCAAAGCTGATGATGATCTCCTGGAGTCGGAGAGCAAATGGAGGAGCCAATTCTTGTTTGTCAGTGGCTCGTGGGAAAACGGCAAGAAAATCAAGGCCGGAGAGAATCCAAGCCTCCTCAGGAGTAGATGGAGGAGTGACCGTAAGTTTTTATTTTAAGTTTTTGTTCGAATCTCTCTTTTCTTCTTTGTACTAACCAATTTCTCTTTTGTTTTAATAGAGCTGCCAAAGGAGTTCGGGGACTACCTGAAGGCCGGACAGACTACCTGTGGCAAAATCAACGCATGGGCTGCAGAGAACTGGGAGAACCGTTTCCACAAGGCCTTTACCAATGGAAACCTAGCAAGGTCCCATCTGTGGAACATAACAGGTCGGAGAGACCTAACCTGGGAAGAGCTTGCCACCCAGCCTGATGAAGACATTGTGCTGAGAAGGTCCCACGAGCTGGATGGGACACTCTACCTGCCTGCCCGGGCCAAAGCCCCAAGCAAAATGAAAGGCAAGAAGAAGAAAGGCAGGAAGGCGGAAGGTGATACTGAGAAGGAGGCCCCAACAGACCCAGAGGGACTAGCCCATGTTCAAATTGATGCAGCCCTTTTACAAGTGGTGGAGCAGGAGAGCGAAAAGCAGGAAGTGAATCTCCCAAAACCTTCAAGAGCTTCAAAGAGGACTCGCAAGCAAGCAAGTGAAGGTGCTGACAGAGAAGCCAAGAAGAAAAAGACTTCCCAAGGAGATGAGATTGCTCTCCGGGACCCGGAGCCCTCTTTCCCTACTGACCCAACATTGGCCGAAGAGATCCCAACAGACTTTCAAGAAGAGATTCCAAAGGAATTCCATACAGATGAAGTTGAGGGGGGAGAGCTTAACTTGGATGAAATGGACATCACCGGTCTGGGTGGACTTGGTGAATATTTTCTTGGCCTGCCCAGAGACGAGTTCGCAGGGCCCTACATCCCTCCGAGCAGCTCCAACACGGTCAATTTTAACGGTAAGACTTTCATGGTTTCTAGCGAGAAGGATATTATAGCCCATTCTCTACTTAGCAATGTACATCCATTGCTTACTTTGGAAAGGCAAGTCCGAAGTCAGGCAGACACCATCAAAGACCTCAAGTCTGAGAAGGAGAAGTTGTCCGATGACCTCCAGACTGCTGCTACTAAGATTGATTTGCTTAAGGAGGCAAATGATCAGCTAAAGAAGAATCAAGATGAAAGCAACACAAAAGTTGCTTCTTTGGAAGAGACCATAAAAGATCTTCGGGCTAAGCTGTCCGGACTGGAGAAGGACCTGACAGTCTCAAGGGGAGAAACTGCAGCCAAGGAGAAGCTTATCACCAACCTGACCGCTGACAAAATCGCTTTAGAGAATGCAGTGACTCAGGCTGCTGAAGAGAAGGCTGTTTTGGTGAGGGACCAAGAGGCCACAATCAAAGCCAAGATCAACGCTTATGCCAGGGAGATGATACAAAGCGAGGAGCTAATGATTCAAAGGGTGAAGTCTGATATGGTTCTCCTATTTCACGAAAAATTCTCGAAGAGGAGACTGGGCAGCTTATGGCGCTATATGGATGATGACGACCTTCCATATTATACTATGGTTGACGAGGGATATTCTAGTGAGTCCTCGTCTGATAATGAAGAGGAAACCGGAGAGAGCCCAGGTGAAGAAGAGATTGATCCCAAGGGCAAGAAGATAGTCGAAGAGAAGAGCGACATCAAAGGCAAGAAAGCAGATGAGGGCGAGCCATCTTCAAAGGCTCAACCTTAACTTATAATTTATTCTGTTTATCTTTTATTCGAACTAAAGTCCTTGGAAGGCCAAGGCACTCTTTTTGTGATGGTGTTCGTATTATTTGGACAGATTTTTTGTACTATGCCCAAACTTGTTCAAAAAGTCCTTGGAAGGCCAAGGCAATTTTAAGTTGTTGAATGAATGTTTTTATTTTGCTCATCCATCCTCTTCTTTCATTATTTGTTTAAATAGCTGGAGTTTAAAGTAGTTTTATTGTATTGTGAGAGTATTAAGATTCTCCGGCTAGAATTTAAATAGCCCTTAGATCTTTTAGTCCGGATAGTATGATAAGAGATAAAATTTTGAAAACACTTAGAGAATTTCGAAGAAGGCACCAAATTTTATTGAAAGCTCTCCGTGCCACCGAAGAGGGGAAGGTATGCCCCCAAATATTTACATGGATGTTTAAACAAGTAAATATTTACACAAGTGTTATTCCAAGGACATTCGAAGGTGTTCAATATTTCAAGGGTGCGTTAAAACCCTGCCATCTTTGTCTTCCAACCAATAAGTCCCAGGCTTGATTCTTTCAACCACAGTATACGGACCCTCCCAGGTTGGGGCCAACTTTCCGAAGAGATTTTCCTTAGTATGCAAGAAAACTTTCCTTAATACTTTATCTCCTGGTTGAAAATCTCTCCTTTTAACTTTAGAAGCAAACCTGCTTCTCATCAAGCCCTGATAGTGTGCAATTCTAAGATGAGCTTTAACCCGTCTTTCTTCGATCAAATCGAGCTGATTTCTAATTGCCATCTCATTAGCATGTCCGGAGAAGTTATGAACACGAAAGGAGGGGAGTGTCTTCTCTATGGGGGCTACTGCATCCATTCCATAGACCAAGGCAAAGGGGGATTCTTGTGTTGCAGCCCCAGGTGTTGTCCGGTAGGCCCACAAGACTTCTTGTAGATAACTAGGCCACTTCCCAGCAGCCCCTTCCAAATTCTTCTTTAAACGGGACAGTATTGTTCTATTAGCCAATTCAACTTGCCCATTGGCTTGAGGGTGGAAAGGTGAAGAAGAGCAGTGCTGAATACCCCTTGAGGCACAAAAGCTTTCCATTTCTCTGTTGTCAAACTGTGGCCCATTGTCTGTTGTTATCTTCTGTGGGACACCGAATCTGCAACATATGTTGGACAGAATGAATTTTATGACAGCTTTCGAGGTTGTCCCTGCCAGGGGAGCTGCTTCTACCCACTTTGAAAAGTAGTCGATGGCCACAATTATGGTTTTACGCCCTCCGGAAGCCACATGGAGAGGTCCAACCAAGTCCAATCCCCATCGAGCAAAAGGGATGGGCTCAGAAATTGATTCCAAAGGAATGGCTGGTACATGAATTTCATTACTGTACCTCTGGCATGGGTCACACCTTCTTACCAGCTCCTTATCATCTTTCATGATTGATGGCCAATAATATCCGGAGAGTAACACTCTTCTTGTCAAAGCTCTAAATCTACAATGGGCTGGTCCCTCACCATCATGCAATTCGGAGAGAACCATTTGTGACTCATGATCCCCTAAACAACGTAGGAGAGGTTTGCTATAGGACTTTTTGTACAAGACTTCTCTTAACATAATGAAACCACGAGCCCTGTGTTTCAACATTCTGGCTTGTGATTTATCTAAGGGCACAATGCCATCGGACAGATATTGTATAAGAGGAGACCTCCAGTCTTGAGGCCGACTCACTTGTATTTCAAAGACTTCCTCTTTTCCACCCTCACCAAGTTCAATAGATGGGCTTTCAAGCACATGGATCCATGGGTAGGACTCCGTATATGCTATTGTTGCCAATGAATCTGCTAGCTCATTTTCTGCCCGGGGGATGTGCTCATAGACAACAGCCTTAAACTTTAACGCTTCATTTTTGAGGAGGAGTAAATACTTGACCAATTGCTCCTTTCTAGCCTCTGATAGGCCCAAGGCATGGTGGACAAGCAACTGGGAGTCACTTAGTAGCTTGACCCTTTTAGCTCCACAGATATAGGCCAACTTTAACCCGGCTATGGCTGCTTCGTACTCGGACTCATTATTAGATGCCCTGAAAGCAAAACAAATAGCTTGGTACATGTTGTCCCCGTAGGGGGAAGTGAGATATATTCCTGCCCCAGATCCCATGGTACTAGATCCTCCGTCTATTCGGACAATCCACACTTTCTTGTCTTTTGAATCAGTAGGTTGCTCTGAATCCCTATCAGAATGGAATTCAACCAGAAAATCAGCCACAGCTTGGGCTTTTATTGCTGTCCGGGGAGCAAAGTCTATGTCGAAGTCCCCCAACTCTACTGACCACTTCGTCATTCTGCTTGAAATGTCTGCTTTTTGAAGGACATTCTTTAAAGGGAAAGATGTCCGGACGACGATAGGATGAGCCTGAAAATAGGGCCTCATTTTTCTTGCAGCTATCACCAAAGCTAATGCCAGTTTTTCGAGTTTCAAGTAACGCCTCTCAGCATCAATCAAGCTTTTGCTGACGTAGTACACTGGGTGAGGATGCCCATCGCCCTCTCTTACTAACACTGCACTGATGGCACAACTTGAAACAGCCAAATACACAAAGAGAGTTTCCCCATCAACTGGTTTGAACAAAGTTTTGGGAGAGGAAAGATTTTTCTTGATTTCATTGAATGCTTCATCACACTGTGGTGTCCATTCAAACCCCTTTGCACCCTTCAAGGTTTGAAAGAATGGGGCACACCTGTCCGAAGACCTGGAGATGAATTTGTTCAAGGCAGCCAATCTCCCCGTTAATCGCTGTACTTCTTTAATGTTTCGAGGAGGCTCCATCTGGAATAAGGCATTGAGTTGGTCTGGGTCGGGCTGTATTCCATGCTCACTTATGATATACCCTAAGAATTTCCCGGACTGCACTCCGAACACACACTTTTCAGGATTTAATTTTAAATTCACTTTTTTTAAGTTGGCAAAAGTTTCTTGGAGGTCGGACAAGTGCAACTGCTCATCCGCACTTTTTACCATCATATCGTCAATATAAACCTCCATATTTCTTCCAATTTGATTAGCAAATGCCTTGTTAACTAACCTTTGATAAGTAGCCCCAGCATTTTTCAAGCCAAAAGGCATCACCTTGTAGCAATGTAGACCCCTATCAGTGACAAACGTGGTGTGCTCTTGATCTTTTGGATCTACTTGGATCTGATTGTACCCGGAGAAGGCATCCATGAAGGAGAGCAGCTTGGATCTACTAACTGATCAATCCGGGGGACCGGATACAAATCTTTTGGGCAAGCTCTATTGAGGTATGTGAAGTCAATACACATACGCCATTTACCATTCTTCTTTTTCACCAAGACAGGATTGGCAGTCCACAAAGGGTATTGAGATTCTTTAATATGCCTCATCTTTGTGAGTCTGTCAACCTCTTGCACTATGACATCAGCCTTTTCTTTTGAGAAAGCTCTCCTCTTTTGTACCACTGGTGTCACATCCCTCCAGACAGATAGGTGATGGGAAATCACCTCTGATGGAACTCTAGTAACATCAGCATTGCACCAAGAACAAACGTGCTGATGGTCTTTCAAGAATTTCAACATTTTTTCTTTCAACATTGGTGGCATTTTGGACCCTATCTTGACACTTTTTCCTTCTTCCAAACAGTGCGTTTCAACATCTTCAATCGGAACCAACACTCCAGGGGTCTCTCTGGGGTCATCAATTTCACCCTCACCCCCAGAGAGGCCCTCAAACTGCTATTGATTATTTATACGGACTGCCCCCAGCGTTCGTGGAGCCAAGGCAGTGGCATAGCATTCTCTTGCAATCTTTTGGCTGCTCCGGACAACCCCAACCTGTCCCTGAACAACATACTTTAAACACGGATGGACTGTCGAAGCCACTGCATGCATCCTAGAGAGCCAAGATCTCCCTAGAATAGCATTATAGCAAGTGGGACAATCCACCACAATGAAGAGTATTCTAACCATTTTCTTGAAAGGGCCCCTGCCCAATAACACTTCTTCTTCAAACTCCCCGATCACATCGGCTGAGCTGCCCGTGAAGCCCACGATTGATCTATCCGACTTTTGAATCACATCTGGATTTTTTATTTTCTTGTAAGTGTTTAGAAAAAGGATATTGGCAGAGCTTCCAGTATCCACCAGAATTCGCCTTATCTCATTGCCCCCTATAGATGCTCCTATGAAAACAGCATCCTCATGAGGGCCAACAATATCTCTCAAATCATCCTCATCGAAGACTATGAATGGGAATGAGTTTGGTGATTGATAGGATGTCATGCCTCCTTCTAGCTGGGAGGCTAAATTATGAACATGCCTCTTTCTTGAAGAAGCAGTAGGAGCAGTCATTGTGTCTCCTCCGAAAATCGTCAGTGACTCAAAGAATTTAATGAGCCCGGAGACTGTCCTGGAATACTCCTCTATGGCACCCACCTTATTTCGTGTTGGATCAGGATCCAAGTATTCAGATTCCACATCAAACCTTTCAACTATTACCATGGCCCCCTCCGGGGCAGCATTACTTGGACCAACCCGGTGAGTGTTGTCACGCCTGTTGCCTCCTCTTCTTTTAACGTATGCACCCAACTTTCCCCTTTCAATCAAGTTTTGTACCTCTTGTTTCAATGCTATGCAATCTTCAGTGGTATGGCCAATATCATTGTGGTATTGGCAAAAGGAGTTGTTACGATGCTCTCTGGGAGACTGCAAGGTTGCCGGTCTCCGGTAGTGTACCTCATCTTTTGTTTTATTAAAAATGGTGGCCACGCTTTCTTTAAGTTCTGCGAACCACTCCGGTTGGACCCATGGCCCTCTTTTGTTTCTGGATTGTTGACTTTGAGCAGGAGCAGCTGGCTGAGACTGAGCTTTTCCTCTACCATGCCCCTGCCCGGTTTCTCTTGCTCTATTCCCGGACTGGTTTTGATTTGGAGTTGGTGCCACCGGGGTGGATCTCACCTGTCTGTGTACCCTGGTCTTCTTTGTTTCATCAACGTTTCTGGTCACCGAATCAGCCAGGTTGCCTGGGTTCAAACCTAGTCTTAGGGATGCTATTGCCACCTGTTCGAAACAATCAGCCAACTCATTCTTTGTGTTCACAAAACGACTTATGTACTCCTTTAATGACTCATTTGGTTCCTGGGTGCAATGGATTATGGTGTCTCCATTACCCTTCAGCTCCTTACTCCCCACAAACTGCCTTCGAAAGGCCACCCAAAAAGTATCAAAATCTTTAATACAACCTTGAGGCAGGCTGTTGTACCATTTCAGAGCACTCCCCGTAAAAGATTGGGAGAATGCCCTACACAGTAGTTTATCATCATCATCAAAGTTCATCATGAAGTTCTTGAATTGCTCCAGATGATTGTCCCGATCAGTACTGCCATCGTACTTCTCCATCTTGGTGCTGTCAAACCTTTTAGGGAGGTTCCCGGACAGAATCTTAGAAGATAATGGAGATTGCCTCCAGTTTCTTCCACGACTGAACACAGTATCCTCATTGGGAGTTGCAAAGATACCTGGTTCATCGTGAAAAGCGAAAGGATCCATCAGCATCCGGTCCACATGCCTCCGGTTATGAGATGATCCCTTACCAATATGCCTTTTCATTCTTCCATGGTGATCTCTTTTTCTTGAATATTTCTTAACCTGTTTTTGCTTTTTCTTGGTTCGACCCTCATCACTGCTGGAGGATGAGGATTTTTCATTTCCCTCACTGTCCAAAGAGCTGTCCGAAGATTCCAAACTTGAGTCAGAGCTCTCCACAGGCTTGGACCGGTGAGACTTTTTAGAACTAGCATGTGTCTTTTTGGTACTTACATGAGTTTTCGAAGCCTCAGGCTCTCTAGGGTTGTCAGTGTGATGAACAACCGATGCCTTGGATTTCTCTTTCACGCCCATTTTGGCCTTTTCAGCCCTCAGAGCTTCTATCTCAAGCTTCAACCTGTCACGCTCTTGGACAGTATACTCATCGTTCTCTTCCACCACTTCGAGCAAAGCTGGTGGAAGCTCTGGATTATCCGAATTCATTCGGACAGAATTTCTTGGCAGGTTTTGAATGCTTGATTCAGGCACCTCTCTCCTCCCACTGTGGTCGCCAATTTGATGGTGATAAAAATAACCCGAGGGTAGGCTAGTAATTTTAAGTGGAGTATCGAGGTGGTACACGGGTGTTTAACAGTGGTGTAAGGGTGTTTAACGGTGGTGTAAGGGTGTTTAACGGTGGTGTAAGGGTGTTTAACGGCGGTGTAAGGGTGTTTAACGGTGGAGAGATAATTAAGCAGCTTGGTAGCAGTTAATTTTCATTATTCGAAGTTAATGCTGGTGGTTGAGTATTTATAGTTGTGATGTTTGGGCCCTTATGGGCTTTCGGGTCATGTTTAACGGACCCGGGTCATGTTCAAAGACCCATTAGTTCTAAGCAAGAGGGCAGGTAGCTTAGTCAGGAAGTGTTTAGGTTTTTTAGTACTTTAGTCATAGTTCAAACAGTGTTAGGTTCATAGTGTTCGAAGTGATCTGTCCAGTCCGAATGATCTGTCCGATTTATGTGCTTGTACCTGTCCGGTTTTCGGAGAGACTTAGGCTGACTTACCCTTCCGGGGAGCATGCTGAATTCGGACTCATCAACAACTATGCTCATACTTTCTTCATTCTCTTTACCTTTTTCTTGGCCCGTCTGTATTGATGGACATTCTAACCTCAAAATCCAAGGGTAATATTCAGAATAAGTTATGGTTGTCAAAGAGTCTGCCACGGTATTCTCCGATCTAGGGATGTGTTCATAGTGGATACTCTTGAAGCTTGCATCAACTTCCTATCAACATAAGCAAATATTTTATCAATTGTTCTTTCTTTTCTTCAGATTTCCCTTGAGAATGATGAATAAATAGTTGGAGTCACTCATTAATCGGACTCTTTTGGCTCCACATATAAGGGCTAGCTTAAGACCAGCTATAACTGCTTCATATTCAGTTCATTGTTAGAAGCTATGTGACCAAAACATATAGTTTGGTACATAATATCACTATAGGGAGAAGTTAAACAAATTCAGGCCCCACATCACATAGTACTAAATCCGTCATTAGTTCGAACTACCCATTCTTTCTTAGACTGGTTTTCTAGTATCTGTCCGGGGGATCTATCAACATGAAATTCTACCAAGAAATCGGTCACTGACTGGGCCTTAGTCGTTGTTCGGGACGCAAATTCAATATCATAATCACCCAGTTGAACTGACCACTTGGTTATTCTGCTTGATACATCAGCTTTCTAAAGAACACTCTTCAAGGGAAAAGATGTTCGAATGACAATGGAATGAGCTTGGAAGTATGGTCTCATTTTTCTTGCCGCAATAACCAAGGCCAATACTAGTTTTCAAACTTCAAATATCTTCTTCCAGCATCCAATAGACTTTTTCTAATGTAATACACCAGACAAGGGTAATTATCCACATCTCTTACTAACACATCACTTATTGCATACTTTGATACAACTAAGTATATGTAGAGATTTTCTTCTGAATAGGTTTAAAGAGAGTCTTGGGTGAAGATAAATATTTTTTGATTTCAAGAAATTCTTGATCACACTATGGAGACCAATTAAAGTCTTTGGCATTCCTTAACGCCTGAAAAAATGAAGCACATTTGTCTGATGATCTTGAAATAAACTTGCTCAACGCAGCCAATCGTCTGGTCAATCTTTGAACTTCTTTGGTGCTCTGAGGAGGATCCATAGCTAATAAAGCATTGAGCTGATCCAGATCAGGTTGAATTCACTTTTCACTTATTATATAACCCAAGAATTTTCCAGAATGGACCCCAAAAATACACTTTTTAGGGTTTAACTCAAGTTCACAACCTCTAAGTTGGAAAACATTTCTTGAAGGTCAGATATATGCACATCTCCCTCAAAGCTTTTTACCATCATGTCATCTATATAAACTTCTATATTTCTGCCAATCTGATTAGCAAAGGCTTTATTTACTAACCTTTGATAGGTGGCCCCAATATTTTTCAACCCGAACGGCATCACTTTATAACAATGAAGACCTCTGTCCGTAATAAAAGTGGTGTGATCTTGATTCTTCGGATCTACTTGTATCTGGTTGTACCCGAAATGCATCCATGAACGACAACAGTTTATTCCTAGAAGTATAATCCACCAACTGATCTATTTGCGAAACATGATAAGGATCCTTAGGGCATGTCCTATTAAGATAAGTAAAGTCGATACACATGCGTCATTTGCCATTATTTTTCTTGACCAAAACAGGGTTGACAGTCCATAAAGGGTAATGAGATTATTTTATGTAGCCCATCTTGGTTAGACGATCAACTTCTTGAACAATCACATTTGATTTTTCTTTAGAGAAAGACCTTCTTTTTGTACAACCTGCGCAACATCAGTTCGTATGGAGAACTTATGACAAATTATATCAGATGGCACTCCGGTAACATCATCATTGCACCATAAAAATACATGTTGATTACTCATTAAAAAAATATAACAACCTGTGTTTCACATTTGGTGCCAACTTGGTACCAATTTTAATATTTTTCCTTTAGTTAGGGAATGGATTTCAACCTTATCTACGGGTATTATGACATTGGGAGCCTCCCTAGGATCATCAATTTCATTCTCATCGGTGAAAGGCTCCAATAACTGTTAATCTCTGTTAATATTGACGGCCTCTAAAGACTTAGAGGCCAGGATCGTTGCATAACATTTGATGGCTACCTTCTGACTGCTCCGGACAACACCTACTTGTCCATGGACAGCGTATTTTAAACATTGATGGACCGTAGAGGCCACAACATGCATTCTAGAGAGCCAAGACCTCTCAAATATTGCATTATAAGATGTTGGGAAATCCACCACAACAAATAATACTCTCACAATTTTCTGAAAAGGTCATTTTCCTAACAATACTTCTTCTTCAAATTCCCCAATCACATCTGCAGAACTCCATGTGAAGCCCACGATGGTTCTGTTCGAATTTTGTATAACCGAAAGGTTTTTCATTTGTTTGTAGGAGCTTAAAAACAGGATGTTTGTCGAACTGTCGGCGTTGATCTGGATTTGACGTATATCATTTCCCACTATTGATACCCATATTACCACAACGTCTTCATGAGGCCCTACAATGTCTCTTATGTCATCCTCATCGAAGACTATGAAATGAGCTGGAGTTTGATGCAAGTGGTGAACATTCTTCCATCCAACTGGGTGGCCAAACTGTGGACATGCCTCTTCCTTGAAAAACTAGAAGGTGCAGTCGCAATGTCCCCTCCAACGATAGTTAAATATTCAAAGTATTTAATCAAACCATATACAGTAGAAGTTTTATCTGTTATTACCCCCACCCAATTCTGACTCAGATCCGGATTAAGATACTCAGAGTCTATATCAAACCTTTTAGTAATCACCATAGCATCTTCATATATAGACGTTCCAGGATTGCTTGAAGGAACAGTTCGGGAAGTGTTGGCATTGGATTGTGTATTATCCGGTATGCTCCCCCTTATTTTTTGATATAGGCCCCTAATTTACCCCTCTTAATGAGGTTTTGTACCTCTTGCTTCAAATGGTTTGTGGTGTGTCCAGTGTAGATGGTGCTTTTACCAAGCTATGACATCAAATGTTATGGAATTTGAATAATAAATTCCTGAATGAACTTAGAAAATAAGAGTTGTTGGATGGTAATAAGGTTCAGAAGTGAAGCTTCTATAAGAACTGTGTATTGAAGGAAGAATAAGATGGTTACGTTCATGACCAACAACCATACAAATTATGATGTACTTTAATATATTCATTTTGACCTTTGGGGACCTACACTACTCTTACAACGGGAGGTTTCATGTACTTCACGTCTCTTGTTGATGATATCACAATTGGAACGCACACGTTCTTACCCAATGTAAGTTATAATTATATAAAAAACTGTCAGTGACATTCTAGTAATATATTTCCAACATCTATGTTGATCGTAGGCTACCTCATCCATATAGTACTACTCGATCGATATAAGAACCACACATTTTTGAAATTCACCTTTGGAAATTTTTGAATCCACCCAATAACACATAGCTTCATATGTTTTTATTCTTGGAGCTTCAATACCAGTTTCCTATACATAAAATTCTTATAATTATTATTGTCAACAATAAATTGCAAATCCTCCATTAGATAGTGTAACATGGCTCAAAAATATTAGTTCTCTATGAAAAATCCTCCACTTTTATCAAATATGAATCTCTGAATCACACAATTAACCAATTGACGTACTCGTCACATTCTTCTGTAATTCATACACCATCTAAACTTTTATCTATATATTCTTATTTTTTAACATAGTGGTCTTCCTCGTTACCATCTTAAAATTTAAAAATTTATTGGTTGTATAGTCATTTGAATGATAGTCTGGTCATCCCCATATGTAACACTTAAAACTACATATTTTAGCATATAATATTTTTGCTCGTGGGTTCTTTTATGTTGTCATCAGACATGCTCTAATACCTCTTTAGGTTTGTTTTAGCATTTTTAATCTGACTTTATCTTTTACTTGACAAAAATATGCATATGTTCATTGTTGTATTGGATAAATATCTTATTTTTCTCTTGCAGTTTGAAAACCAATTTAGACATTTTCTTCGTTAGTTATGTCTTCAATATCATGTTAGTTTGGTTAATAAATGAATAAAAAATTCTTACAATTGTTTATTTTGAAATTAATAGGTATTCTAAAGTTAATGGAAAACACAAGCAAAAAGAGTTTAAATAAATGTAAAAGATGTAATAAATATGAGAAAAAAAAACAAAGGACACTAGTATTCATGAAGGGATGGGATAGCCCCCAAGGGGTAGCCGAGTTGGTTGAGTAAGGCATGCTTCTGACAAAAGGTCATGAGTTTGAGTCCATCTACATACGCTTTCTCGGTTGCGCCTGTCACCTTGTGTGGTTTACCTTCTGCATTGGTTTGCAGGCTATTGCGGCACACTGAGGGTTTACCATGTGCGTACTCATTACACTCTGAATAGCGGTTGCGAGTTCCCTCCATAAAAAAACGAAGGGGTGAGATAATTACACATACTTTTAGGAAGGATAAATTTCTTAAACTTTTTTTATAGAAAAAAAAGAAAACTAATTTAGCCTTCACATAAACACAAAAAAGAAAAAAAACATACAAAGAAGAAGCTTTACTTATAATTTATTATTAGTTTTTTCTCATGTTTTTAGTATGATTAGTACTATCTAATTTTTATTTATCCATGATTATTGAACCAATACACGAGCTCTTAGATGTATGATTTGATATATCAGTTTAATTTGATCCAAGAACCAAATTTCTCAGTATTATCATTATACTTTATGCTTAATTAATTGATATAAGACATATGTTGAGACCGAAATGTAAACTTTAGGTCAAAACTAGTGATAATATCATAGATTTAATGCTTAGATGTGTACTTGACATGAGCTAGGAAATTTAACTAGATTCTTAGAGATTAAGATCTGAAAATTTAACTAGATTCTTAGAGCTTAAGATTTAATTGTATGATATGAGTCTAAAAGTAGCTCCCGACATACAATAATATCATAATAGTCGTTAAAAATATAATTTTATAAATTTGAACTAATGAGACTAATTTAGATATATATATATATATATATATATATATATATATATATATATATATATATATATAATCAACTTATACCATAAGTTCTATATTAATACATTCTAATTTAATTTTATAATTATTTGTATTTAATTCTTCAATTTACTTTTTTCAAACAATAAAAATATGATATTATGATCAGCTAAATAAATACATTAGAGAGTAATTTAACAAACCAGTTTAGTAATTAAAAAAACTAGATCTAATCCGCAGGGTTCACTATAAAGGGATACAAATATGCTTATTAATATAAGTTTGATTTATGGGAGTTGTAGATTGACATTGTCTTTCGTCTGGAAAAAATCTGTCAATGTTCATTGTTGTATTAGATGAATCTCCATTACTTTTCTAGGAATGATTATAAATTTTCTATATTAACTTGCATTGAATGTCATATTATGTGTCTCGTCTACTATCTAAACCACTTTCAATCCAATATTGTCTGAATAATCGATTTCAATCCATCCAAATATCCAAAAACACACCAGTCTCATTGGGGTTGTTATGAACTGACAACCTATACCAATTCTTCGTATAATCTACAAGTGTCATGCTAACATGCATACAATTCTGAAGTCTTTGAAATATAAATTATACATAGTCTAGTGGAATATGTTCATCAATAGTTGTTTTATTCATTTTCAGGACAAGACAAGAGGTTTGTCATGTAGTTTCCATCCATCTATAAATTTTCCCACCAAAGAGCAGTTATGCTTCTCAAGTTATATAACTTCAAGCTGACATGTCATTTGTCTTTGACCTCATCAAATATAAATAACATCTCAACCTTATAAAAGCAATATAAAAAAATTCAATATGTAATTTTATGTAGAATAATGGTATGTATGTACGAACTCGGTAATCATAATTTTGATTTTATTGAAAATTCCTTTTATAACCCATAAAATCCTCATCTAATTTTTTATCACCCATATTTACACTTTAACCATATCTTATCTCTCTAGAAAGATGTCCACCTACAAGGCGGCTTAAAAAACCTCCCTCAACTTTGTCTTTATTAGTATGCATAATAGAATTGTCTGTAAGGATGTTAAGATTAGGTTGTCCCTCCAACGGTTGTTGCATCGTGACATATTTATAAATAATTATAAATAGATTATGAATATCATTAAACAAAACATACCACAACAATCACTTATTATGCAAAAACATATTGTAATAAGAAAATATTATTTTAGGAAATCTAACAACCAACTGAAAGTTATTTATGTATTATAACATGAAATTTAAAGACTTACCTGAGAGTTATGCATATTTCTTTGGAGCAGTATTTTAGCCAACTTTATGTTCATCTCTTCTTAAAACTCTAATGTAAGTTGTTCGACATCAAAATCTTTATAAGTTTTTACATACATATTTCATAGAATTTATATCCTAAATATTACGGCATCCTTACATTAATCTTTAGTTATTAAAGCATTCATGATATGCAAAAAATATTATATGAATATACTGAGAAATAAAGCACTAAAATACCTAAAATATATAAACTATTTTAAACAATAAAATTTAGCTTAATTTTAATATGAAAAAACAGAAATATTAGAAGTTAAATTTAAATAGTTTTGTTAATTCTAATTTTATTTTTGGGCTTAAATGGATTTTAGACCTTGGGTTTGGGTAATTAAAGGTTGACCCATAAAATCGATTCGGCTTATTAGACCCATTAAGGTGATTCAGCCTATAAAAAGAATTGTATGGAACATTTAATGAGGATGAAGCATTTAGTGCCAATATGAGACGTTCTCATTCTAAAAATTTACTCAAGAAACTCTTCTATCTCTCTACGATTTACATTAACTTCTTTTCTTTCATTTAAAGGATAATCCCTCAAAGGTACCCGGATAACAAAATCCAAAACCTAACATACAAAAAATTTACCTTCAGAACCCTCCAAAACATGAATATTAAAGTGAAAATAGATCATATCCCAAAGAATGAGGGAGTTATGATAGAAGAAAAATCTATTCAGACACCACAAATTAATGATGACTCTCATATAAGTTTATCTGAGTTGCAGCATGGGGAAAACTCTGCCCACGGTGGCTATAAAACTTTAACAAGAAGGGTTCTATTGGTAGGGTATTATTGGCCTTCCATCATGGCAGATGCTAAATATTTAGTTAAAAAATATGATCAATGCCAAAGGTTTGAACATGAGATACATGTGTTGGCAATCTCACTATAATCAATATATGAGGCAATACATTTTAATAAGCGGAGGCTTGATTTAGTACGACCATGCCAATGATGTCCAGAAGTTGTCAAACTATTATATTAGCAATTGATTATTTTTATAAGTGGGTGGAAACAGCGCCTCTCTTCGGTACTACATCTAAATCAATGAAATAATTTATTCTCTCTAACATATGTTATAGATGTTGGATCCCTAGAAGTATTACTACAGATAATGGCCCTTAGTTTGAAAAAAAGATATCAATATTTTTGGTAATTCCAGATGAATTCAGTATTGTTTTTCTTCACATTTTCACCATCCAGCCAATGGCAATAGAGGTTGTTAATAGGACTATTCTGATGGGTCTGAAAAAAATTAGAGAGCACAACAAGAAAGTGACCAAATTATTTACAGAAAGTGTTGTGGGTTTATCGTACTACCCCCAACTGCCACTTAAGAATCTCATTTTGCTTTGGTTTATGAGATGGATATAATAACACTGATTGAATCTTCCATCCCACATTTCCAAATTGAAAGTTACTCCAAAACAAGATAATGACACAACTATAAGAGCTGAGTTTGGTTGAAGAAAAAGAATCAAAGCTCACTTGAGAACTGTTTATTATCAATGTTTAATAATAGCAAATATGCATCTAAAATTCGAAGAAAAGAATTTGAAGTGGGAGATAAAGTAATGAAAAAGGTTTTCTTGCATACCAAAGAATATTTTTTAGAAAAGCTAGCACCGAACTAGGAAGGGCCATATACGGTAAGTGAAAGGGTCAAGTATGAAACATATCGACTGATGGATCAAGAAGACAACTTTCTAAGGCACCCATGGAACATTGAACAATTAAGATTGTATCTTGACTAATTGTATAGAATATTTGTTTTGTTTATGTTGTTTTACATTTATGTAATATTTGGGTGCTTACTATTTCCAACCCTGGTGGCTCATAGAGGTTTTAATAAGGTGTCCAAACCACTTGCAATCTATCATGTTTTCCTTAAACCATTCTTGTGTTATTGTTTGTACTTAGTATGGTTTTATGAACCTTTGAATGGCTATACTAGTTGATTTTTGTATACCTTCGAATCGTTAAAGTGGTTGCTTTATATACCTTCGAATATATTACCTTTGAATGGTTATAGGTATTTGATTTATGTACTTTCGAATGGTTATAATAGTTTATCTTTGTATACATTCGAATGGATTATATACCTTTGAATAAATTACTTTCAGGCCGGATAAGTAAAATTCAATGAATAAACAGTATCCTATGTGGACCAATGACTCAACTATGTGCCTAACATAATAGTGATTGGTCTATGGGATGGATGCAGTAGCTCCCATAAAAGCAAATCTTCCATCAGTTCGTGTTCACCACTTCTCCGAATGTGCTAACGAAGTGGCAATCAGAGGTCAGCTCGATCTAGTGGAAGAAAGACGAGTTAAAGCTCACCTTAGAGTCGCACACTATCGGGGTTTGATGAGGAGCAGATTTGCTTCTAAAGTTAAAAGAAGAGATTTCCAGCCAGGGGACAAAGTATTGAGGAAAGTCTTCTTACACACCAAAGAAAAGCTGCTCAGAAAATTGGCCCCAACTTGGGAAGGACCTTATGTGGTTGTTGAAAGGCTCAAACCTGACACATATTGGCTGGAAGACAAGGATGGAAGAGTCCTGACCCACCCTTGGAATATCGAACATCTCCGGATGTACTTGGAGTAACATTTGTGTAAATATTTACTTCTTTAAACATCCATGTAAATATTTTGGGGGCATACTTTTTTCTACCCTGGTGGCGCGGGGAGGTTTTAATGAGGTGTCCGGGTTTTAAATAAAATTTGATGCCTTCTTAAAAAAAATTCGAAGTATTCTTACTTTGTTTTTATCACACCATCCGGACTGAAATAAAAGAGTGGTGACCACTTAAACATTTGTCATCGGAGAATTTAAACACTCTCACAATGAAATAACTAATGGCTATTTAAACACTAGCCATTAAAATTGGAACAGACTATGAAAGAAGGTGAAAATTGTGCGAAACAAGGATATTCATTAAAATAACTTAAGTGCCTTGGCCTTCCAAGGACTTTCAAATTGTCAAAATAGAGTAAAGGATCTATTCGGTCAGATACCGGACACACTTACAAAAAGAATGCCTTGGCCTTCCAAGGACTTTGGTTCAGATAACATGAAAAATAAAAAGTAATTTGTAAATTAAGGCTGAACCTTTGAAGATGGCTCAGCTTCATCTACCTTCTTCTTCCCCTTAGGATCATATTTTTCCTCATTTGGGCTCTCCCCGGTGTTTTCTTCATCATCAGATGAAGATGCACTAGAGAAGCCAACCCGGTCGCCTTCGGCCATTGTGTGATATGGGAGGTCTTCAACCTCTACATGAAGCCATAAATCCCCTAGGTTCCTCTTCGGAAATTTCTCATGGAAGAGCAAGACCATGTCTGATCTTACCTTGGCATACATTTGCTCTTGAGTGTCGATCACGTTGTTGGCATAAGCATCGATCTTGGCTTGGATTTTGGCCTCCTACTCCCTTAGCAAACTAGCTTTCTCCTCGGCATCTTTGGACACTGTATTCTCAGAGGGAGCAATTTTGTCATTGGTTAAGTTGGTGATGATTTGGTCCTTGGCCTTGGTCTCCCCTTTTGAGGTGGCAAGATCTTTCTCCAGTCCGGACAGCTTCTCCCGGAGCTCTGTGATAGTATTCTCTAGTGTGGTGACTTTTGTGGTACTCACTTCTTGGTTCCTCTTCAACTCTTCATTTTCTTCCTTTAGAGTGGCAGCATTCGAAGTGGCAGTAAGAAGGTCGTCGGACAACCTCTCTTTGTCAGACTTAAGATCTTTGATAATGTCTGCCTGATTTCGAACTTGCTTCTCCAATACAAGTACAAGCTGAACATTTCTTAATAAATAGTGGGCTATGACATCCCTTTCACTTGAAACGATAAAGGTCTTACCATTGAAGGTGACTGTGATTGAGGTGCTTGGAGGGAGGTAAGGCCCAGCAAAATCGTCTCTGGGAAGATTGATGAAGTACTCACCAAGCCCACCTAGACCAGTGATGCCTACCCCATCAATGTTGAGATCTCCCCCTTTGACCTCATCGGTATGGAAGTCACCAGGTATCTCCTTCGCTTGTGTTGGGTCAGTGGGATCAGCTTGACAAGGAGGCTCCGGAGCCCGGAGAGAAAGCTCGTCACCCTTAGAGGTCTTTTTCTTTTTGGCCTCCCTATCTTTGCTTTCACCTCCCTGTTTACGATTTCTTTTGGAAGCCCTTGGAGGTTTTGGGGAGTGCCCTTCTTGCCTTTCAGTCTCCTGCTCCACCACTTCCAAAAGAGCAGCATCAATTTGGTTGGGGACTGGCCCCTCCGGATTTATTGGAGCATCCTCCTCCACCTCATCAGGGTTAGCTCCACCCACCACCTTCTTCCCTTTCTTTTTACCTTTCATCTTGCTCGGGGCCTTGGCCCGGCCTGGCAAGTAGAGTGTCCCATCTGGGTCATGCATTCTTTTGAGCACTACGTCCGGAGGAGGCTGATGGTGAGCTCTTCCCAGGCTAGGTCTCTCCGACCTGTGGTGTTCCAAAGGTGAGACCTTGCTAGGTTGCCCCCTGTGAAGTCAGCATGGAACTGGTCCCCCCACTTCTCAGCGGTCCAAGCATTGATCTTGGTGCAAGTGGTCTGCCCGGTTTTCAAATGATCAATGAAGTCCTTGGGCAGTTCTGCTAAGGCAAAAGTAAGAATAATTAGTTTAAACTAACTTTTTAAAAACAAAATAGAGGAGAGACAAGAATGTAAAGTAGAAGACTTACGATCGCTCCTCCATCTGCTTGTGAGAAGGCTTGGGTTGACTCCAGACTTGATCTTCATCCCATTCCCCCAAGCGCCACTAACAAACAGGAACTGGGTCTTCCAATTCCTCTCCGACTCTAGCAAGTCATCCACAGCTTTGAAGTTATCCCCCATGTTGAAATGGTAGAAGGGGATGTGGTGGTTTCTGTAGAGACTGGACACAGCAGCAAACTCCTCCATTGGTAGAGGAATCCCGGAGAGCCTTGAAGCCATAATGCTGGCCATAAGGGTGTACCAGACATTGGGGCTCAGCTGGCTTGGACAGAGCTTTATTAGATGGAAGTATCTGACAATTTCCGGGTCCAAAGGAAATCTGAGCCCCCAGTTGAATAGCTCCGTGAAGATGACAATTTCGCTTAATTTGCAGTCCATGGGAGTCTCTGGGTGTATAGGGATCCTGATCTTCAGGTTCTCCGGTATTCCCCACTTCGTACGCATCCGGCCCAGTTCTGCTGTGTGGATGAATGCGTAGTTGATCTTTTGCAAGGCGAGGAGGTACTTGACATTGACCTTGTGGAAATAAGGCCCCACCCTTCCTTCAAGACTCTCCGGCAGATCCGGATGCCTCAAGCACAGCTTCTCTTTGCCTTTGTCTTTTTTGGCAACAACAGCACTACTGGTCTGACCGGAGGGCTCAGACTCAAATGGAGCCTCTTCGACAGAGTCCTCCATTACTTCCTTCATAATTGATGAAGGATTTTTAGTAGCACTAGCAAGGGGAGGATTCAGATCTGGCTCAGCTTGGTCTCCAGACTACTGGGCTTCAGTGTTCCCTTGGCTTCTGGCCTCCGACTGGGGCTCTGATGTAGAGGTTTCTCTTCGAAGACCTGGGCTACTACCCTCCGGACCATACAGTCTGTCCCTGGGAGCTCTGATGGGCACTTCTGACCCAGTGCTGCTGTCTTTGGCACCCGACTTTGAAGGAGTGCTCTTAGAGGCCTGACCCTTGACCAGTCAGCCTTTTCTCCGGTCGACTAGCTTTTGAGGGGACGTTTCAGTGTCTGACCCCATAGCTAAGAAGGGGGAGGGCTTTTTGAAGCTGGTAACTGTTACTCCTGGCTCGACAACAGGTTCCGATTCCTGAACCGAGGAACCAGAGATAATGGGCGAGAGATTAGTTTGAAATAGCTTTTTCGGCTTGGTACCTTTTGAGGAAGAAGAACCTTGATCTGATTCTGTGGCTGAAGTCACTGGCTTGTCAATGGGCGAAACAGGTAATCCTGCTGCAATGCGTCGTTCCCTTTCGACCTTTTGCGCCTTTTCTAATTCGGAAAGATTGAGCCACCTACCTTTGATCAGAGCGTTCCTCGCTGTAAACATAAACAATCTGAGTAAAAGTTTGTTTTGGAGAGAAAAAGCTTTAAGAAGTTACAGAGTAAAAATGAGAGTGATGGTGAAACAGTAGAAAGTGCTTTAATTTATAGTGAATCTGAGAAAGGAGTTTGATTCCTAGGAGAATTCGAAAAGATTGGTAATGATTAAAGACGGCGCTGATGTCACCACCTTTAATTAGGAGGTTGCTTTTCGAAGAAGGTGGGTTCGAAATTCAAGGTGAAAAACGGCTGAAGCAACCAACCAGAAAGCGACACGTGTCCCATAAACTCTGGCACAAAACCGTTTGGATTCATGAAGCTTTATCAGTCCGGATAAAACCATAAGACAAACAGACCTGTCCGGATTAAAACCACCCGTGACATCAGACTGTTTTTTAGGTTTTTGACAAAGGTATTCGAACAAACACCTAAAAAAGGGGCTCCTGATGAGTCCGAATTCTGCCTCCTCTCCGGACAAGGACAAATCAGACCAAACTCACCGGACTGGACAGGATACTTCGAACACTCAGCCCATTGAGTTGTTCGAACTATGACAAAAGTACTAAAAAACCTAAACACTTCTTGACTAAGCTACTTGCTCCCCTACTTAGAACTCGTGGGTCTTTAAACATGACCCGGGTCCATTAAACATGACCCATAAAGCCTAAATGTAAGGGTATAAATACCCAACCACCTGCATTAACTATGGGTAATGAAAATTAAATGCAACTAGGCAGCTTAATTCTCCCTCTACTCTCTACTCAAAACACTAAATACCCATAAACTTCCACAAAACTCTGAACAAATTACTCAATTACCCTCAAACATAAATTAACCTCACCAGAACCATCTCCAACTATTGACATGCTTCACCTATGGCAGAAAGAGATTGCAGATCTAATAAAATGATGACACGTGTCGCATGATGCGTCTGATTAACATTCAGAAAAAAGTACCGCTGATATATCTGAATAATGCAATCACACGAATCTAAATTGTTTTTCTAAACAGTTTAAAGAAAAGCTTTGAAAAACTATGTTTTGAGAGATGATAAATCGTTATACGAAAAGCTTGTTTATTAGCCCTCTTAAACATCTTTGAAATGACTAAGAGGTTATTTGACAATTACATAAATATTGGGAACATAAATATTCAAAGAATCACACTAAAAAAGAGATATTTAATTTGTTATTTGAATATAATTATTTATTATTTTTATTTTCATTTTTAGGCTTAAATATATTTCAGACCTTGGATAATTAGAAGTCGGTCAATAAAATCGGTTTAACCGATTATACCAACTAAAAGGATTCAACGTATAAAATGACTTATTTATCTTTCTATTTTTTATCTAAAAATTAATTTCTCTAATCTACTTTACCAAATAACCTTTTGAATTAAATTTATCCCAATAATATATATGATATGGATATAGTCTCCAAGAGATAGCCGAATTGGTTGAGTAAGGCATGTTTGTGATTAAAAGTTATAAATTCGAATCACTCTACATACGTTTTCTCAGCTGAGCTTATCAATTTGTGTGGTTTACCTTCTAGCGTTGGTTTGCAGGCTATTGCGTCCAGTCCGATAGTTTATCCTGCACTTATTGCACTCTAAATAGCGACCAGAGATTCCCTCAAATGAGAAATAATATGGATGTATGAAGCAAATGAACCTTAAATAAACTAATATGGTAAATAAAACAACTTTTTAATGTAAAATTAGATGGTTGTTACGAATTTTTAGTATGTATCGCATGTCTTCGCAATTTTACTTGTGTGTTTTGTGATTGCTGGCTAATAATATCATTATAGCATTGTTTACTCAAGGGCGTATACCCTTAGCAACTGCCACACTCTTTTTCTATTTCGTGTTCACCTGTTTGTTTTTGTATTTATGGATTTAAGTCCTCATAATTCTTTCCTTACATAAGTAGTGCCCTTCCGGAGAACATTTTTTAGCGCTTTCTTCATTTTTTGGCGCCAGTTAAAAACTTTTGGTTTAAAACACTATACGCTCTCAATTTATTAATTCAAAGGTTCTTTAAATTAAAAAAAAAAATATATATTAAAAATAAAAGATTAGAATGGGAATTCATAAAACAAGTTTTTTTAGTTATTTCAATTTGAGTTACTAATCTTGTGGCTCTTTTTTATATTTTTGTTTTTAAGTGAGAATAAAACATTTCATATTTTATCAATTGTTTGAACTTTTCGTAGAGAGCAAAACCATTGCATTTGTATATGGGTCGACTAGGATTGAAAATATGATATTGATTTGCGGTGTTATCGGTTTTGGTTTTACGAAATCGGACCAAACTGCTAAGCTTATCAGTTCAGACCGGACCAAATCGCTAAGTTTTTAGTTCTATTTTTCATAATCGGACCGGACCGGACTGTTAAGTTGTTTGTTTGGTTCAGTCCGACCCAGTTTTGGTTCTGTTCGAGTTCGGTCCGGTTTCGATTTGGTCCGTTATCGATCCGGTCTACTTTAAAAAATATTAAATTAAATTATAAATTAATTTTTAATTTTTTAACTTAAATAAATAACATAAAAATAAAAATTAATTTTTATTCTTTTATTAAAAATTAGTAATTAACTATTAATTTTGGCAATAATATAAAAAATCGGTTTTAACGGCTTTAGGTTTAGATTCCGGCTTTACGGTTTATCGATTTTATTGGTACGATTCCGTTCTATCGATTTACGGGTTTTATAGATTAGGTTCGTAATCGGTTCTATCGATTCGGTTCCGAACTGATTTTATTGTTTCGATTTTGGTTTTTAAGATGGAACTGCGAACCGAACGGTTAACCTTCGGTCCGATTCTCAATCTGTTTTTATCGATTCGGTTCTGGTCCGAAATTCGATTCTCCGTAACCATAACCGTCGACAATGCTCTAATATACATCTTCCGGAAATCAACGTAATAACTAAACCACGACCATGGTATTTAAATTTAACAAACAATTTATATAAAACTTTTTCTTGTTGAAAATTCTGGTCTTGTTAAACTAATTAAAAAAACAGTTTACAAAGTTTACTTTTAAAAGTAATGTGTGGTATGTGATTTATCCTTAAAATTGGGTTTTTAGACAAAGTATACAATCCCACATCGACATAAGGGTCTCGATGTCAAAGGACAAGGCTATTCATATAAATCTGAAAGTATACCGCTTTAAAATTAAAAGGGTTGGCTGGCTATATATGCCACGCTCATCCAGCGAGGTGAGTGCCGTATGGCAATCAAGACATATGGCCGACATTATTTGTGGAACTTTAAAAGGGTTGGCTTGCCTGGCCGACCCTCCAATTATAGTTCTAATGTTCTAACTACGCCCCTAAATTTTTTTAGGGCTACGATAAATTGAGGTCCAAAATTTTATTGAGACTATAAAAAATAATTAATTTTGAAGAGATTAACTGAGATCCAGTTGATTAACACACACTGAATTGGAATGTTACACACACATGAAACTTAAAAGGTTATTAAACTACCGGAGCTTAACCTGGTTGTTGTAAGAAGTATTCTAATCTTCTTTTTGAAATATATGGAATTTAAACATAAAATATGACATGTGAGCATGGATGAAATTACACAAATGATATTAGATTGCTTAAATTAGAAAACACTTGTTATCCATATGACATATTGCTGTATAAACGATATTAAAAGTGATGATATTCTGTATTCTTACCCTTTGTTGTTTTAAGATATTTTTAACTTTTTTTTACAAGTTTTTAATAAAGATGAGAAAAATATACGAGTGTTGCTTAGTTCGGTACGTAAAGTGCTTATATGACCCTCAGTCTGAACATTGTTCACACTATTTTTATAGGTGTAGATGATTATAGTTTTGACCTTGTAGAGCTCCACCAAGAATCGTGATAAAAAACCTACTAGTTTGGTAGGAAGTTTTTCTGAGAGAAGTGCTGAAAATTCATCAGAAGTGACTAGTGAGTACATTCTGAATTTAAGAAGTTGGAAATATTTGAGTGCAGAAGGGAATAGTAGCGTGGGTATACCAATCCCACATCGAGAAGCTAGAAATATAATCAATTGTTAAGAGTTGTATAAAATGGGTCCTCAACTGAGAGAAAATTTTATCTTTGCGCTTGGGGCAATGACGCAGCTAGTGAGGTACTAACTGAGGCGCGTCAATTGCTGGTTGAAAACTATTTCCAAACCCCCTCCTGGGCCTGAGCTTGTCTTGGGCCTTCGAGAATTTCTGGAAGGGCTCCCATCTTGGGTAAAGCCCTACAATCACCTTAGTTTAAACATTTGTCGTAGTATCCAGTTGTGAAAGCCAAACCCTGTCCTCGGCCTGAGCTTGAGCTTGTCTTTACAAGCATCTTTACACGTTTGTTCCTTTCCCTTAAATCGGAACAGGTATTAATTAGGTTTCTTGCCTGCTGTGTGTTTGGGAACATGACATTTATCATTTAAAAAACAATGTGTTTTTGGAATCACAATTAATTCGGTGAAATAATGTTTCATTGAGAAAAAAAAGAATGTTCATATAAGTGAACTCTTGTTGTTTTCCTTGTTCCTACTATACATGTACTCTTGGAATTTAGAGTTAAGAGTTTCTTACATGCCGCCTAACTCGTTTTGTGATGGAAACTCTAATTGCCGACAACCATTGGTTGTGCTGATTTCTACCCTCAAGCATCGGGTCTATAAAGGCTACCCCACATGGAATGGGGTCTAATGGCTGCCCCACACAGGTGATCTGATCCGGTCACCAGTGTGGTTGTGCTTCTGCTGATTTCTACACCGGTTTTGTGCTTGGATCCAATCAATGATGTTGTGTTGATTTATATACACCGGTTTGTGCTTGGATCCAATCAATGATGTGTTGAATTATATACACCACCAGTGTGGTTGTGCTTCTGATTTCTACACCGGTTTTGTGCTTGGATCCAATCAATGATGTTGTGTCGATTTATATACTGTGCTTGGATCCAATCAATGATGTTGTGTCGATTTATATACACCGGTTTGTGCTTGGATCCAATCAATGATGTTGTGTTGATTTATATACACCGGTGATTTCTATGCGATGTGAAGTGCTTTTATGTACAGACAACAAACTTTTCAAAATCTGCAATATAGCAACTGAGTTCTACCAGTAAAATGCTAGCTTTCATTAGACTCTATTGGTAGGGGCCGCGCGAACGCAGGCCCCCAAGCAACAAATAATGATGTAGACTCTCCCTCTTGGGGAGATCTTAGGCTAAGCACCCCTCCGAAGTGCAATGGAGGTCACTAGCCTAGGCCATGGATCTTCTTGATCAGCCATAGACCCCATCCAGGTAAGTACCTTATTAGGTTGCTAGAGGGTCCTTATTTATATCCCCTCACTATATAAGACTGCTTTTATTATTTCAATGTGGGATGTTTTGTATTATTGATCCAACATACTGTGAATTGGACCAGTCTTTAATGGAAATTGAGATTATACTCCACTGCTGAGTGCTAAACAGACCACCTGATGAAACTTATGTTTACATCTTCTAGAAAGACAGTAAGGTGAGTATGCTTAAAGTAAGACTAGTGAAAGTCACGGTTCGGCTTGGCAAAGAGGTATGTTATGTAATGTGGTTCTTGGTCAAAGAAAACATTGTGAGTGATAATAAACCCAAAAGCATTTTATTACATATGTTTTAACACCAAATTGGAATCTTCGGGCGGTCTAAGGAAAATAGCTAAATACAACATGATAACGTTGACCTTAAAATGTATTCTTTATAGCAACAAACTGGAATATGTTAAGACAACAATAGATGGACTAAACTTCAAATTCAGCCTGATGGAAATTTGAGCTTAGTTTTGAGGAGGGGCACTCGTGAATGCAGGCCCGTAGAGCGATAAATGATGATGTAGACATCTCCTTCGTGGAGAGATCTTAGGCTAATCGCCCCTTTAGTGCGATGGTCACTACCCGAGGCCATGGTTCTTTTTATAATATCCAACTTGTCACCCACAAAGAGGTTTCTTATTTATAATAAGAAGTATGTTCATCCATTTTATATATTTACTATTGGGATTGCATAGATATAGTGTAGTGAGAGTAGCATGTCACGCAGGTTCACACAAACAAGAGAACTCACAAGTCTCGAACAAAAGACAGATATGGTAACGCCAATATGTTAGTGTTTCCTTATTATCTAACATAGGTATCTCGCGAGAAATTATAACAAAACAAAATGGAAAAATAAGGGTGTTTTATTATGCATAAAAATGTTCATATATGCTTCTGGTTTGAGTTCAGTTCTAAATTGAAAAACAAAGGATTGCGTAAAGATTTATGCTCTAAAGTAAAAGTATATTTCGTAAGATTGTGGTTCCATTAAGGATTATTTAAAAAAAAAACTAATTACATGTTTTCTTTGTAAAACTTATACAACCATCTTGTCCACCTAGTTAGGGATGGATATCGTGTTGGTTGGTTTCTCTGTCATGGATCCACTTAATGTACATGATTCAGCTTACTGTCAGGGGCGGATCAAGATTAGAATTTAAGGTGTGCCAAAAATATCATTGAACTAAAAAAATCGAGTAATATATAGTTAAAATACATCAATACAACTAAAAATGAAAATCTATTTGCATTATTCTCTTACTCATGTTTTGAAAGCGCCTGATTTTTTATTGGGTAGACCAAAAGTTTGAACCCTTAACTTATTTTTTAGAATTGGAGTGGTCCATGACATAAATGGGTTTTCTAGCCTAAAAATGTCAAGTTCCGGCTTCGGAAGTTCTAAAATGTAAATCACAACATCTATTGGAGCTAAATAATTTAATTAGAACTCTGTGAGAGGCAAATATTAGATTTTGTGAAATCTAATTTTAAAAGATTACAATAATTATTTTACATTGAAAACATAAGTAATTTATAATACAGCTTTCGAAGATCACATTTTAACTGTGTTTACTCGCCCTAGAGTCGATGGAAGTAATATTTTCTTACAGTTGATAAAATGCTTTGAAAAAATTAAATAAATTAGTAGAATAAACGAAAACAAAATGATAAGGCTGTGCCAGTGACAACGGAACCCAAATAAAAAAAACGGTCTGAAAACTTTATTACAAATAAAACATTTAAAAACGTAATTTTTTTAATTCTGTAACTTCCACATAAATTTATATAACCAAAACAAGTTAATTTTGGTTTTAACAAATAAAATAATATTTTATTTATATAAATATCATACCAATCTAATACTAGTACGAGTTATAAAAAATGAAAACATATAATATCATATGCTAGATATATTACTACAGACTAATAAATTTTTGTTGAGACATTGTTCGAGATTTAAAAAAAATACAAGATACATTAATATTATTTTCTAGTTCAATGTAGTCGAGACATTGAAGGGGATTTAAAAAGAATATGAAAATTACATAAAAAATGAATTATTCTATTTTTTTTCTTTGATATCTTTATCTTCTAACTAAATGAATTTTTTTTATTATAACTCAGCGAATAAAAATAAAATAAAACCAGAAAAATTACCGGATTGCAACTTTACCATGAGTTTTTTTTTTCAGTTGAAGCAATTGATTTATCTTCAAGCTTTTATTTATGGAAACAATCGATATATCTTCGTGCTTTTATTTATAGATTAAGCAGTACAAATTGGTTATTTTTCGTATAGATTCCACAGATAAAAGCTTATACAACGATTATAAGAACGGTATCCCACTAAAAGAACAATTATAGTTAAAGAAGCAGGACGTGATTCATAGTTTAACTTATAATTACAGTAATTTTGTCAAAACTAAATTTTGATAGTAATTTAAAGAGAAACAAAATGGTTTATAATTCATACTTTAATTTATATTAATTTTTTAAGTAATCAAACCATTATTTTTTGTTTGTTTTAGTGTGTATAATAATAAAAATGGTTTTTTTTCTGAATAAAAAAGAACTAAATAGCCAATACATAGCGGGGCGGTGTACATCCGTCACTCAGATGTGCATTTATCCGTGTAGATTGCAATATTGAATTAAAAAAATTATGAATTATAGATTCATAAAATATTTATGGGCTATGCCGAAATACGACACCGTTCTATTAAAATTAAACTCGGCTATAATGAGATTCGGTTTTAATAGAACAACACCTTCATTAATTACAAAATTGTCACTAATAGAAAACCTATTCTTTTTATCAAAACTAGCTAAACTCTATAAAAAACCCTAACTCTCTATAATAATCTTACTCTATAAAAAAAATCCTAACTCTCTTTAACAATTTTATAAACTTACGGTTTTTCAAATGTGACTCTACCACTCTGTTAAGGTATGTATTCTTTACTTATTGATGTGTTTTTTTTTTGCAATTTAGATTTGTATTTTTAGTGATATTTAAATTCGAATATTTTGTTAGAAAAAATTAATTTTTATATTTTTGTAGTTGTTATTTTGAATTCTAATTAGTTCTATTAGGTCTAGATCTACTATTATGTGGTCTATTTGTTTGATTTGAGGTAATATGCGGAGAGAAGTTTTAAGAGTTGAAGGTTGTTTTTGGAAATCGCGTGTTGAAGGTTGTTTTTGGAAATCGCGTGATGCGTGTGCAATTTCGCACATGAACTATAACAAGCATACAATGACATACAATCTTTTACGGATCCAATAGTATTTTATTTTGTGATGCCATACAATTCTTTCTTAATGTCGTAGATCTTTATTTTAATGAATATAAGTAAATAATTATATATTGTAAATATTTTTAAAATACAATTGACATTAATGCTCGCCATTTCAAGTTATTGATAATCTTTTTTTAATTGGCGGCCTCATTAAATGAACGGGATCTCATTATAGCCTAATCCAATATTTATAATATATAAAAAGAATAAAAACACGTACATAAAAAGAAGAAGATTTCTTTATTAAGAGTAATTATATATAGAATTATATAGTTGGCTAAGTACCGATTAAAATTCAAATATCAAACTATTATCACTTAATGAATTATATAAAAAATGTTCATTTTTTTCATTTTTATTTATTTACACTCGATTGTGACGATTCAACACATATTATTTTATCAGTTTATTTTATTTTTATATTTTGATTTCATTTCATTTTGTCGTTCATTTAGAATCTGTTTCATATATAAAGTCGATTTTGCAGATTCTGTATTTTTTTAGTTTTTAATTTTATTTTAATTGGTTCTAAAAAAAGTCGGTAAAATGTAGTTTAAACTTTTGATTGAGTTAAGTTTTACTCGTTTTTTTATTTTTGCAACTTTTAAAATGTAGTTCAAAAGAAGGTTCTGTAAAAAAAATCACGAAGAATATCAAGTTTTGATACATGTAAGGCATGATAGATGCAGGACCGGTGAGAGACATGATAGATGCGTGATACTATCAAATATATTTTAAATAGATGTTGGACCAGTGATAAGGGTAGGTTTGATAGATGTCGGACTAGTTTAAAATAGAAATTTACAAGACGAAAGACAACAATGATTATTACATGAGAGACTTTTTTTCCTTAAAGACTAAATATATCTATCATTTTTATTATAACTATATATTTTTACGATTTTCATTAAATAGTTAATTTATCTATAATATTTTCATTTAAAACTGAATATTTTTATGATTTTCATTAAAGAGTAAATATATCTTTAGTATTTTTGTTTGTCTTTTCATTAAACACTCATATATCTCTATTATTTTCATTAATGATCAATATTTTCTTATTCTTTTGTTCTTTTTCTTGTTCGCGATTTTTTTTACAATGTCTCATATCTGTCATCTAACTTTGATAGATGCAAGAACAATATAAAATATTGATTAGTTGATAGGTGTGAGACTAGTGATAGATGCGGTAAATTGTAAAGATATACCAAGCACGTTGTTGCATCACACATACAACTTAGTCAAAAGGTAAAAACATGACAAGTATAAAACTTATTTTAGGTCTAAATTGCCGAAGAAATCCGATCTTGTCTTTGTCGGTCATCCTTAAACATTTATGATCCTCATCAACTAGCCCTCTTAGCCTTCTCAAAGGTATCTTGGAAGGGCTAACTGGCACTGATCTGAATCGTACTGGTTTATTTCTTCAAACCTTATTTGCCAGCATTTGATAACCATGGTAGTGAAATTTATCTGATCCGCTTTTGAAGGTGTAGGTCGAAGACGAATACTGTCCAAAAGTCACAATTTTTAACTAGTTACTTATTCATGACACGTGTCATTTTTTGATTGGAGCCACAAATTTATTTTATCCTATGTAAAGCTAACCAATCAAATATGAGATGTTTCCACTCATCTAGAGTAACCTAGTTATCATTATCGTTTCTACTCCTCTAGTAGGGCACTTAATGTTTTTTATAGTTTATATATAAGCTTCTTTTTATTTTCTTACTTTAGAAATTTTTAGAGATAAACAAGCTGCATTCTAGACAGAGAAGCAGTTATTGGCAGTTTATAATTAATCCTTCACCGACGATATTTTCTATTACACCACCGCATCAACCACCATAGATTGTTTTCCCGGTATCATTTTGGTGTATGCATGTTCACCACCAAAAACACATTAACAAAATGTGGTTGGTTGAACCTGCCCGAACTAGAAGAAGAAAATAAAAATACAAGGGTCGTTGCTAAGTTACCTACTTCTTCAGGTACCGTTGTTTTAACTAAATCTGTTGATTACAGAAAACTTTATCCATACAACAGGCGTAAGATTTCCTACAAACCTTCCTCAACTGCTTAGTCATTCACCTCACCAAGCTGTTCATCTAAACCACTTATATTTACTCAAAACAAATTTAATCATATCTTCAAACACACCAAGACCACAGATTGCAAGTTCACCATTTACTTTAAAAATATATAGTCGACTTCTAGACATCACGTACCTGTATTTGAAAATTCAAAAAATAAAAAATACCAAATGTCTCGTATCTATTATTTGAAAAATAACAAGGGTTCCGCATATATCATTAGAGAAATAACAATAGTCATGCATTTATAAAAAAAAGTTTTACAACTGATGATAAACTTTGTCATGTATCTATCACATAAAATGCCAAAAGTCTTGCACATGTGAGACGAGAGACACGATACTCATGACAAATATTTAAAACTTTATATCATTCGTTTTACATAAAACTTATCCAAAATCTTATTTGTTAACTACATTTTACAAAAAAGACTACATAATACTAAAAACGAGTAAAACCTAACTCAATTAAATATTTAAGCTACATTTTACAGATAAATAAAACTTATAATCAAGTAAAAACTTAATAAAAAACTTAAAAACACAGAACCTGCAAAATCGATTATAAAAATAAAAGCAATTATGAAAAGAAAAGAAAAACTAAGAATTAAACCATAAATTGAATCGTCATATCACTTGTAGATAATGTTGATCCAAAAAATATGGAGGGAGAAAACAAAACAGAATCACGGTATTATTATGATAGAAAAAGAAAAAAGAAGAGATCAGTCAAAAACACAAAAACTCTTATATAATTTAAAAATATTTTGGGTATTATGAAAGATGGTTGAGTCTTAAATAGTAAATAATCCAGGTAAATAAGTATTTTTTTATAAAAAAATATAGTTATATCTTAAATAGTAAATAGAACAATTACTATTTTTAAAAATATATAAAAACAAAAATCTCAGATGAATAATCGTTTAATCTTTGAAAACTTAAGCCTTTATAAAAAAAATATCAATACAAGTCCGCATCAACACTAATTTTTTTAAATACATAATACATATTTATTTATATTTTAGAATATGTTTTGGTTAAACCATGCCCATAAATGTTATAACCAACCCGGAAAAAAATGGAATCTTTTTAATTTTTTGGTCTTTTACTATTTTAACTTTGTGGCTTAAATAGATTTTTTTTTATCTTTTTCTGAAAATTGGGTACACTTAACCAAAAATTGAAAAACACAAAATTTGTTCCTCAATCATTCTAATTATATACAAAACCTAGCCATTTTTTCACAAAAACTCACAAGAACAATAAAACCTCCAAAAAAACCTCCAAGATACCTTCACAAATCTCCAAACCCTAAAAGAAGATTTATAAATGGAAAAAGAGAAGAATAACCTTGGTGAGGAGCTTGAAACTCTAAACAAGTTAGTATTTCTAATCAATTTGTTATAAAGTTTCCATTTTCGCAATTCTTCCCAATATAGAAAGAACTGAAACCGTCCAGCCCCGCCAGTTGAGAAGCTCCATCTCAACGGGGCTGTGATTTAATTTTTCCTAGAAATATCTATGCCCCCCCCCCCCCGGTTTTGCCAGAACCAACCCATTGGTCTTGTCCAGTACCTCCCGTCAGGGTGGGATTGTTTCCTCGACGGTCGTTGGAACCCTCATCGACGGGGGAGAAATGAACACAATTAGGAAAATAAAGTTTATTGTTTGAAGCCATACCAAGCGGGGGAGAATTTTCCAACCATTGGGATAGAATTTTCCATCCCCCAGTGGGAAACCCCCATACAAATTTGAATGTTTTACTAGCCGGTACGGAGGGATTTCCCCGGTGGGGTTGTAACAAGTAATTTTTGTACACATATTTTATGATTGTATTTTGGGTATGTAGAGGATGAACTTATTGATTCTTGCATGATAAGATAGGAGTCTTGCTCCATCTATTATATTCATTTGTTCAACACGAGATCTCACTATATGCAACAAGAATTGATCGATTGAGTTAAGCAAATCGTAAAGGACAACATGGTTGTAATTATATTACGACGTTGCGACGATGTGAAAAGCAAAAAAACCCCTAAATTAGTGTTTGTGTGCGATAGATCCGGAAAGTACACAAAGTTGGTAGAACCAAAGGATCTTAAGAGGAAGTTTACCTGGACAAAGAAAAGTGGATGCCATTTCTCCCTTAGAGGGTATAAGGTAGATGCTACTTTATGGTCCTTAGATGTTGTATGCGTGGTTCACGATCGCGAGACTATAAAATTTGGTGAAGGTCATTCATACTTGGGACGATTTTCTAAAGAATAGTTGAATTTTGTAGTTACTTCTACAAAAATAGGATCTCGTCCTTGTGATATTCTTGGTGGAGTAAAAGAAAAACCCAAACAATTCGTTATATGTGTGCACTGTGTACAATGCTTAACTAAAACAATAGAAGATCGGGAAAGGTGTTCGGTCATAATTCCAATACTTGTTAGGTGAACTAAAAATGTTCAAATATTATGAACGTATAGATTGTGCGAAGACGGAAGCGATATCATAGGTGAACTTTTCTTCGCACATCCGGTTACATTGAATTTGCTACGGACGTTTCCAAATATGGGAATAATTGATAACATATACAAGGTAATAAAATACAGGATGCCGTTGTATGAGGATGTTGGAGCAACTTATACCAAGAAATATTTCTACATCGGATTTGTGTTTATGTTCGTATTGAAATTCGAGAGCTATACATGGGTGTTATAATGTTTACAAGCGTTGATGGCCATCAGACTACCCTCTATTGTTTTGACCGATAGAGACTTAACATTGGTGAAGACGGTCGAGGAAGTGTTCCCTAATGCAACACACATATTGTGTCGATGACATATTAACATGAACATCATAGGGAGAACAAAAAAGACCATCAACAATAAAAAAGTGTCCAACGAAATATTGAAAGTGTAGACAAATAATATTGGCGGAAAAAAGCTATCATTCAATAACTATCGGTCATAAATGCACTGTGACTTCAAAGAATATCTGAAAGAGATTAAATACACCTAAAGTTGGTTAAGGCCGTATAGTGATAAGTTTATCTTGTGAAAAACTAACAAGTTATTGCATTTTGGTGACCAAAGCACAAACTACGTGGAAAACTGGAAGGTATTCGTCTCCAGATGTGACATTTTGATATATACCTCGTCCAACTGTCAGTTCAAGTTATATTTCGGGAAGTGGCGGATAGGCGGCCAAAATAGAGTACCTTCGACGAGAGCCTTCACAGCTTGTTGGTTCTTCAGGTCCCATTGACCAAGTATACTATATTTGGCTTGGACCCCGATGCGAGGACGAGACTGGAACAATTAAAAACATATCAAAATACAAAAATATAAATTAGTTAAAGAAACAAAAAAAACGCATTTGAGACATAAATTATATTACTTACATTGCCCATGAAAGTGTTGAAAGCTTCGTGGTACGTGTAGTCTGAAAAAATAATCACACTATTTTGTGCAAGCAACGAATTCCTCAGGCTCTCGGGATCGTTGGGATGTACCTGACTACGAGCGGGTAGCTATTCTTCTTCCTTCTCGTCACCCGACTCGTCCCATAAAGTACGCTCCTCGCATCAAGGTAATCCCTTCATCATAGTACGCTCCCTAGCGCTACCAAATTTGTATGTCGTACGTAGCGATTCGAATACTCTCCCCGCTCTCCCCTGCTAGCTTCCAACGCACGGGAGCCACTCCCGCTACCACTACAGAGGTGTGAGGAAACCTTATTCGAACTTGGTTTGACCTCTTCACGTTCACGCCGTCCTTTGCTAAATTTTTCCTTCTCCGGCCTGACTATCTGTTGCCTGGGACAACAACAAAAATATAATTAGATTTGAATTGTGAGACCAATTATATATATAAATGTATTGGTTCACCAATTGATGAATTTGGACAACCCCGACGTGTAACGTTTTAAACCTGCAAAAATATTCTTATCCCCCACCGGGGGTGCCCAAATTCACCCGGCGGGGGATAAAAATGCATGAAAAAAACCCTCCCCCACTGGAGAAAAGAACACATACGAATAAAAACCAGAAAATAACAATTGCTCTTTCATAAATCTAACTAAAATCATTATTCAAATACAAATTGAACCAAACCACATGAACATATCACCGAAAACACTTATACAACAATAGATTTATCTATTTTAACACCCTAAATACTTTCGAACTAATAAAACCATTTCGAAACCTATAAAAGCAAGGACTTTACTCTTGTTGATTTGATTACTTTTTTACTGATGAAGAACAAATTTTGATGAGGGAAAGAACAAATTTTGTGATTTGTTGTAATTGTAAATTTTGGTAGAATATCAATAAAGTTACGAGGGAGAGGGAAGAAAAAAGATTTAAAATTAGAATTGTTTTTGGAACTTATTAGTAAAATTAAGTGATAACTTAATATTTATTGTAAGAATATTCCTCGTAAATAAAATATTGTTTATAAAAATTATCGGACTACTTAAAACCTTTTAAATATAGTTTGACGTTGAACATGACTCGGGTCTTAAATTTTAAATAAAATTAAAAGTAAGTCGAGAATTACAACAAAATGATAACTTACTTGATCTTAAACATTAGCCAAAGGTGACCATTCTCCTGGAAGCTCTCAGATATCTACATTTTTTATTCAATTAATATTCCGAAGATATCCGAAATCTAAATCATCAAGCTTAGGAAAACTACTATCACTAACTTATGAATCACACAACAAAAACAGGAGATATAGAGCAACTTTGTTCTCTTCTAAGTCAATCACTCAACATTTCAAGAGAAAAAACAAAACAAAATCGAAAGGGGTTTCGCAATGGATTGCTCTCTCTTCGTACAATGTCCTCTTCACCATTCCAAAATCTTATCTTCTTCTTCTTCTCTACAGCCTCTTTTCATGCACAAAAGGAATGCAGACAACAAGAAAACGAACAAAATAGTTTCGATGACTTCTATGCGACAAGGAGAGTCAACTGACGCCGTTTCAGCCAAGAGGAGGGTTGTTCTCCTTGTCGGTATCTCGATTCTTCCTTTTTTGCAACTCAGGAAAGCTACCGCTTTTCAAGGTTTGGCTTTAAAGTTCCAATTTTCTGTTGGGTTTTGAAAAATCTGGTCGTTTGGCTCTCTGTGGAATTAGGGTTTATCCAAATCTCGAGCCTCTCACTTGCAGAACAGTGAGTTTTAGCAAATACTCAATTTTTCAGGAATTGTATGAAGATTGTTCGAATTAGTCTTCTTACTAATATAGATTATGAATCACTAAGAGATTAGCTGTTAGCATGATCTATGTCATACTAGTCAAAGTCCATTCCCATGGCCATTATCATTGCGGATGAGCCAATAAAGTTCGCTATTGTCAGTTAAGTTTAATGCCATGGTTTAGCATTTTGGTGGAGTGGTGCATTTCTGCAAGTATCGATTCTACTTTGATGCAGTGACCCTGTTGCTACTTGTAGGGCTATATAAAA
Organism: Limnanthes douglasii subsp. nivea; assembly: GCA_036936605.1. NCBI lineage: Eukaryota > Viridiplantae > Streptophyta > Magnoliopsida > Brassicales > Limnanthaceae > Limnanthes > Limnanthes douglasii. The sequence goes on from JAUPFV010000003.1 coordinate 176,627,041, forward strand.
GTTTGCCATTTATAGGCTCGCAAATTATGCTTAAGTTGATCAAGAACTTCTGCATGTAGGCTTTCTTCGGAATTACTGCAGTCGACTATACCTTTTAATCCTTTGATTGCTTACTAGAATTTAATATTTGTTTCAGAAAATAGTGTGATAGAGACACCAACAGAGAACAAAGAAACTGAGGTCTCAATCTATACTTGGTCTATAATGAAATTTGTTAAGCTTCTGGTCCCGATTTGATATTCTAAATTGAGTAGCTTTTATCCGACAGGTGAAACTTGAGAAACCTTCACCTCCTAATCAGTTTTGGTCTCTGCTCAATGGTCTCGGAATATTTGGTAGTGGAGTACTTGGTGCACTCTATGCCTTGGCTCAGAAGGAAAAGAAGGCTACTGATGAAACCCTAGAATTCGTAAGTAACTATCAACCTTGACACTTAAGTTTCTTGTGGAAGTTAAAACAGTTGGCTATTGTAGATTGACCCGACTGCAGTCCTATGCCATGTCACCTCTATCTGGATTGTCTTCATGCCTGATAGTTCCGATTGTTTCATCTTGATTCTTGTTCCTAGAAAAAATGAATTACCGTATTTTCTAATACAAGATTGAACTGGTCATGTGTGCAGATGAAGAAGAAAATAAATGATAAAGAAGCTGCGTATGTTGCAAAGGAGAAGAATTTCGAAGCACAGTTACTGAAGGAACAAGAAGAACGAACAAATCAACTAAACAAAGCCAAAGATGAACAACTGTCACTGACAAACCAGCTAAATTCAGCTAACAGTACAATCACAGGCTTAGGGAGGGAGCTAGAAAACGAAAAAAAATTGTGTGAGGAGCTTAAAATTCAGATTGAAAGTCTTCAAAACAGCTTGTTGAAAGCTGGGGAAGATAAAAAGGCACTTGAAGAAAAATTACAAGAAAGACTCAATTCAATTGAAATCTTGGAAGAAAGGATTAACTCGTTCAGTATAGAGCTAAAAGAGAAGGAAGATAATATAAAGAGTCTCAAATCTTCTCTTGCTCAAAATGAGTTGGAGTTGGAAAACCTGAACTTCAGCTATAAGCATACAAAGGATGAGCTAGAAGCAGCGACGTCAATAATCGAAGCATTGAATAAGGATATCTTGCAAAAACAAAGTGAACTTGAATCAAAGAATGTTAATGTTGAGGAATTGAACGCTGAAATAAGTTCTATTACAGCTGCGAGAAACGACTACAAGAGAAAATTAGATGATACTTTAAAAGATTACAACAATCTGAAGTTATCTAAGGAAAAGCAGGCAGCAGAAAATGCAAAACTTTTGGGAGAGAGAGAGAGAGAGATTCACCAGCTAGAGGAAAAGCTCAAGCATGCTATTGAAGAAGTGAGGCTAAAACAAGTGACAATGACAGACTTAACCCGTGAAAGAGAAGAATTGACAAGAATGCTTGATTTAGAGTTGGTCAATGTAAAGAATTTAAGACATGAACTTCAAGTGACGCGTGAATCTCTTGGGAACTCGAGACATGAGGCATCTGATCTGGAAAAGCTGCTCGAAGAATCAAGAAACTCGTTTGCGGAGCTCGAGTCTGAGTTTTCTAAGGTTCGGATCGACTTTGACAAAGCTAGGGAGGCATATCGGAAGAGCATGGCCGAGACAAAACAAAGCGGTGAGGTTCTGGCAAACGAGCTTGCATCAGCAAACGAGCTTCTGAAGGTAACTAAAGATGAACTTCAAGGCATAACGCAAGAGCTAGCAGTTGCGGCAAATGACAATGAGAAACTGCGAACGGAGTTAGTTGATGTGTATAAGAAAGCAGAAACCACAGCCAACGATCTGAAAGAAGAGAAAATGATACTTTCGACCTTAACCAAAGAAGTGCAAGCATTAGAGAAACAAATCATGAAAGACAAAGAGACACGTAAATCACTTGAAACCGACCTAGAAGAGGCTACCAAGTCACTTGCTAACATGAATAAAAACGCGTTAACTCTCTCCAGAGAACTTGAGAGAGCGAATTCCCGTATCCCGGCCCTTGAGGATGAAAAAGAAGTGATTCACAGGTCGTTGGTAGAGCAAAAGGAAGTATTGAAAGAGGCTAGAGAAAACATGGAAGATGCTCATAATCTCGTTTTAGGACTTGGTAAAGAGAGGGAGAGTTTAGAGAAGAAGTCGAAGAAACTGGAGGAGGAATTGGCATCGGCTAAAGGGGAGATATTATGGTTGAGGAGTAAAATGAATTCGTCAAAAGCTGTTAAGGATGAAAGAGTTGAGCAGAGTGATGACGATGGTGAGACTGTGACGGTTGCCGCAAAAAAAGGTGGTAGAAAGAAGAAGGCTACTTGAGATATAGTTCCGTTTTTTTAAGTAGGAGTTATCTCTTTTGAGGGCAGTTGTTGCTGTTTCCTTCCATTTTGTTGTATGATTTGTATGTGTGTCACATTGATTTACTGGTCTATATTGATCCATTTGTTCGAGATAGCTGTATAATAAAGTCTACTTACTCGATCAGAAAGAGGGGTGATGCTTGAGCTTCCATTTCGCCGATATGGTCATGTTTGATTTAACTATAGGGTTGGTTTATGAAAGCCCGGCTAGAGAATGTAAACTAAACATAGTTAGTATGAATTTTATATGAAAATAAAACTAATTTTTTTTCAAAAACTTTATTATATGCTTTTTCTTTTACTTCATCTACGAGAAACTGAGGAGATCATTTTTGTTGATGAAGTTGAGGGTGCTTTTTGGATGCTCCAAGAATCAAGAATATAATTTTTCAGTTCATCTTCTCTGATGAACTGATCAGCATCTGTTATTGATATAGTTCTTCATCAATATTGATAGATTCATTTCTATCTTCTGATCAAGTCTGCAAGTTCATCAAGTCTGCTAGTTCATCTGCTAGTTCCGTAACAGAGTACTCTGTTTTTGCAAAATCAAGTCTGTTTTTGATCTTTTCTGATTTAATGGAACATTCAACCAACAATTATCAAGAGGAGAATAGGAATTCTACTTCTTATGTAGAAATTTTAAAGAAAAATTTGGCAATGGAGGAAAAGCTTAAATTCAATCCATAATTTAAGGAAGTTAAATCTAATCACTTGTCCATACAGTTTGAGGAAGGTATTCTTGAGAAACTTAAAGCTAAATCAAAACATTCTCTAGTTGGAAAGTTTTCACATGGGATTCCTAAGAGAAACATCTTGATACAGTTCCTTGAGTCTTTCAAATTCAAAGAACCATTTAGATACAGAATTTGGGATTCCAGACACATAATTCTGAAATTTGATGCAAAACAAGATTATGCAACAATGTTTCAAAGAGCTGTATGGACTATATGTACTGCGGTAATGAGACTTTTAAAATGGTCTGGGGACTTCTCAAAAGAAAGCTCTGTGGCACCGATTTGGATAAAGTTGGAAATGCCAGAAATATTGTATGATGATAGTGTGGTCAGATCGATTGCATCTATGTTAGGAAAGACGTTAATGGTGAAAATCCCTGAAAAGAACATAATGTTTTCATCATGTGCAGCACTTGTGGAGATCGATGTTACTTCTAAACTTCTCTCAGATGTTTGGATTGGATTTGGAGATAACTTTGGATACTGGGTTAAAATAACGTACACAAATCTCCCGTTATATTATAATCAATATTTTCATCTTGGTCATAGTAATGATGAATGCAAGAAAGTTAGTAAAGATCAAGAAGTTGAAGAGGTTGTTAAGAGTAAAAAGGTTAAATCAATTATAACTAAACAATTGTTGGATAAAGATAAAGGTAAGATTCAGGTTGCTGAAATAAAAGGATTCAAAACTCCTGAGCAAGGAGAAATCATTGAAGCCATTCAAACATTAGCTATGAGAATGACGGACAATAATGGTTATGTAAACATGGTATCTGAAGATGACAATTCTCCTAAGGGAAGTTTGAGAAGTCTGCAACATTCTCCTACTAAGAAATGGATCACAAATTCTCCAGAATTCTTTAGAGAAAGAAGTCATGATGAGCAGAATAGTCTTGAACAAAGGAATAATAAAGAGCAAATGACAGGTGAGCCAATGGTGTCTGCTAGGGAAGATACAGGTCAAATGGATCAACTCAAGGTTAGACATCAAAAGGAAAGGCAAAAGTAGAATGTAGAAATGATAAATGATGAAGAGGATAATAAGCAAAGAAACAACTTTAATGTTCAGAATAAGAATGACGAAGAAGGAGAATCAAGCTTTAAAAAGATCTTTGATAAAAAGATAAAAATAGCTAAAGCTAAGACCAAAACAAGGAGCAAGATCATAAAAGCATTGCAGTTTAATGGATCAAGTAAATCAAAATCCTCTAACTCTCTTAATGATTAGTTTTATAAATTGGAACATTCGTGGTATTAAAGATAAAGCCTCTATTCGTAGGCTCAAATTTCTTGCTAAGAAATATAAAGCTAAAACTATTGTAATCCAAGAACCACTTGTGAATGCTAATGGTATTAGTAGTATTGCTGCTAAGCTTGGTTTTGAAAACTTTGCATCTAATGTCACTAATAAAATATGGATCTTTTGGCATTATGATATTTCTGTAACTATTCTAAATGATATTAACCAATGTTTAAATCTAGAATTTAGTCTTGTCAATGATAATCAACATGTTATGATTTTTGTTGTGTATGTTAAGTGCCAAAGAATCAATAGAATTGATCTTTGGAACTTTCTCAAAAGTATTGCTAATACTGATTTATGTTGGTTGATTTGTGGCGACTTTAATGCTGTTTGCTCTATTGATGATCAAATTGGTTGTAGTACTTTCTGTATGAATAACACTAATGATTTTAATGACATGATTACTTGTTGTAATGTTGAGGATGCTGGTTATATTGGCTCGAAGTTTACATGGTCTAATGGTTCCAAATGGAAGAGATTATATCGTGTTTTCACCAATAATAACTGGGCTAATAAATTTAACAATACTAAAGTATATCATCTAGCTAGAACTGGTTCTGACCATATGCCTATGATTATATCCTTTTCTAATGATTCTACGAGAGGCTAATCTAGTTTTAAGTTTCAGGAAATGTGGATCATGGAGGAATACTTTCTTCCTTTTGTTGAAGCTAACTGGAATCGTGATATGGTTGGTGATCCTTTGTTCATTCTTTGGAATAAGCTTAAAAGGCTGAAGAAAGGATTAAAAATGTGGAATAGAGATGTTTTGGGTAATATCTTTAGTAAAGTTCAAAGCTTGGAGGACGAGCTTTTGCACAAAGAGCATAATCATCAAAATGTTCAAACTATTGACTCCAAATATGAGCTTGTCAAAGCTAATGCATTGCTTATCAACGCTCATAAAATGGAAGAGATGTATTGGAAGCAGCAATGTTACTGTAATTGGTTGATTGATGGCGATAAAAACACCAGATTCTATCATAGTTTTGTTCAAAAGAAGAGAAGAAGAAACATTATAAAAGGTATAAAGAGTGGAGAGGTATGGATCTCTGATTCTAAATATATTGGTTTATCTGCTGTTGATTTCTTTCATAATGCTCTTGCTGATTATCCTGGTGGTAATGATAATGAGGATGAAAGGAATATGAATGATGATTTATTCAATAGTATTCCTAGCTTGGTTACTTCTGAAAATAAGAGAATGTTACTTAAATCCATTGATGAAAGTGAGTTATGGAATATTATCAAGCTCACGAATCCTTCTAGTGCCCCAGGTATGGATGGTTTTACTCAATGCTTCTTTAAACATTGCTGGCATATCATTGAATCTGATATGATTAATGCTATAAATGACTTCTTGAATGGTAAAAATATCCCTAGAGGTATATTTTCAACTGCTATTTGCTTAATCCCTAAACTTACTAATCCTACTGGTTGGAAAGACTATATGCCGATCAGTTTATGTTCTTCGTTAAATAGAATCATGTCTAAAATAATAGCTAATATGCTGGCTTTTATCTTACCTAACATCATATCTCCTAATCAAGGTGGTTTTGTCCCTGGTAAGAGTATTCATGAAAACATTTTGATTTGCAAGGAGCTAATTTGTGACTTGAATAGAAAGGTTAAGGATAACAATAATCTGATTCAGCTTGATATGTCTAAAGTATTTGACAAGTTAACTCATTGCTTCATTTTCAAGGTTTTGGAGAAGTTTGGCTTCTCTTCTAGGTTTATTTGCCTTATTAAGAAAATGATCAATTCTGTTAATGTTTCCATTCTTGTTAATGGTGAAGTGTTTGGCTTTTTTAAAACTACCAAAGGTCTGCGTCAGGGTGACCCTATATCTCCTTATCTATTCATTATTGCTGAGGAATTGTTCATTAGAGGTATCAACTCTCTTATTCATAATAATAGAGGTATGAAATATAGATGTAGAGGCAATATTAGTATAAATAGTCTTGCGTTTGCTGATGACATCTTATTATTTTCTAACTGCAAAGACACCACTATTGATAAACTGTGTAATTTTCTTGACAAATACCAAACTCTTTCGGGCCAGGTTGTTAACAAGGAAAAGACTAAGGTAATAATGGCTAAGGGTATTGATGCTAACAAGATTGATATTGTTTCAAATCATTCTGGTTTTTCTTCTAGTTATTTGCCTACAGATTATCTTGGAGTCACAATCAATACAAATAATAAAATTAGCAACTACAACAAATTAGTCTGCAAGGTCAGCAACAAGATCAATGAGTGGAATATTTCTAGCCTTTCATTTGCTGACAGACTTACATTAGTCAAGTCAGTTTTGCTAAACATTATTCTTTATTGGATGCAGACTAATGTTCTTCCTAAAGGTATTATCTCTAAGCTTGAAATCATATTAAATAGATTCATTTGGGGTTCTAATCAAACTGATAAGAAAGTGCATTGGTGTAAGTGGAGTAAATTGTACAAAACTTATAGTGAAGGTGGTCTTAATGTTAGGAATATGTATGATATTCAAACTGCTATATCTTTCAATTTATGGGCTGCTTTTAGGAAGAATAATACATTCTGGTCTACCATTATGCACAATATCTATTGCCCAAATCACCATCCTTTACAAATTAGTCCTTTTAAAACTGGCTCTTTGGTTTGGAAAAGAATGATTAATGTTAGAGATCGTGCTGAAAGCTATATCAAGTGGAAAATAGGTAAAGGTCATGTTGATTTTTGGTTAGACAATTGGACTGATTCTGAGCCCATTCTAACTCTTAATAGTAATGATAACAACTTATGGTTTACAACTGAAATGGTTAGGACATAATGGTCTAATAACTCTTGGGATTTAACTTTAGTTCATGGCATTATCAGTCCTAATATTATTTCCTACATTAATCATTTATCTATTGATGATAATAAATCTGACTTAATGATTTGGAGTTTAGCTAAGAATGGAAATTATACCTTAAAAGATATTTGGGAGGGTACTAGAACTAGATATAATACTGATTCTGTCTTTCAAAAGATTTGGAACATCTTATCTCCTAGTAAAAGCTCTTTCATGCATTGGAAGAATCTTAATAATTATATTGCTGTTGATTCTGTTATTCAAAAAAGAGGTATTGTTCTTGCTTCTAAATGTCAGTTTTGTGACAACTGTGAATCTATAAGTCATCTCTTTATAACATGTAAGTTTGCTTGGTCGATTTGGTTTTATTATGCTGTTATCTTTAGAATATACATGTCTAAGCAGATGAACATTAAGCATATTACAAGATTATGGCAAGGGTATAAGACTTCTAAAACTCAGGTCAGAAGCATTCTTCCTTCTCTAATCTTGCATAATATATGGAAAGTTAGGAACTTACTTAAGAACAAGGGTATAAAAACATCTATTAACTCTACAATTAGCCAAATCAACTCTGTCATTCATACTTTTGATATGAAAAAAGTTATAAACAAAGCTCATTGGCCTGTCTGTCCTAAATCTGCTATTAGTCTTGGTTGTAGTTTTAAATTGAAAGCTGCTAATAAGCCTTCTTATATCAAATGGATTCTGCCTCCTTCTCGTAGGCTTAAAATGAATATTGATGCATCATGTTTGAGTAATGGTGAAGCTAGTGGCTCAGTCATAATTAGAGATAGTCATGGTAACATGGTTAAAGGCCAAAGCTATCTATACGGTAAGTTTACTTCCTTATATGCTGAGATCTGTGCTCTCCTGGATGGTTTGCTTATATGCAAAGTTAATAACTGGACTTTGGTAGATATTGAATCAGACTCTTTAACTGCTATTATTGGATAATCAACAAGAATAGTAATGACTGCTGGTATATAAGACCAATTATGGACTGTATTCTTAAGCTGATTCATAGCGGTATGTTTATTGCTCATATATTTAGGGAGCAAAATCATGTTGCAGATTGGTTAGCTCAGTATACTTTAAAAAATAAATCTGGTTACAACATTTTACCTAGTTCTATTCCTATTGATCTTAAGGCCATTATGATTTTAGAAGCTCTTGGCCTTGGATATATTGCTAATTGATTAACTACCTGGTTGAAGCTGTCTAATCTTTGTTATTTGTTTACATGTCTTGTGATATAATTCATGATGTTCTTGCGCTGAGGATAATGGTGTTGATGCTTGTATGTCCTTGCTCAAAAGTTGATGAGTATTCTGATGGTTTCTGCCTAAGCAAGGTGTTTAAATCGATTGATGGACTGATGCTGAGTGGTGTTGAAGAAGTCTGATGAAGTCATAGTATGTTGCAGAGGCTTTGGTTGAAGATGGTTTTGAGTTTCATGAAGCTGAATGCTGTTTTGATCAATCGGAAGTAGCAAGATGGTTTTGGCTGAAAATTTTGGCGTCAATCTTCCTGGTTGATGTTCTTGTTCTAAGTAGTATTCGTGGCTGATGATTCGTGAAGATGTGTCTGATGGGCTTCCTATTAAGCTTTGTTTAATTGGAATTATCTCAAGTTTTAGGTTAAGATTTTGGTTAACCTTTGTATTAGGTTTTAAGTTTGGCGCCTATTGATTTCAATTTCAATCTTGGCGCCTTTTGTAAACTTTTATTATTTTAATTAAAAATCTCATTTTATCAAAAAAATAGAGCTCTAACTTATATTTGGTTATCAAATTGTTTTGAGCTGATTTAAGTTTCGTTTCCGATCTTTTATAGTTGTTAACGATTTGATGAATCGAAGCTCTTAAAGATTTGTATGTTGTTTGGATGCGATTTGATGAATCGAAGCTCTTAACAATTTTCGCCGATTTGTTTGGGAAATTAGTTATATTTCAGCCACGCTGTTAGCCAATTTAATTTGTTTTCTGATCCGAAAATCTCGTACCAGACTCTAATTACTAATTTTTTGATTCGTGGTATTACAATGTTTATTTATAGTTTTGTGTTTATATTAATATTTGTTCATAATTTCGAGTAGTAAAATATATACATGTTAATTGATTAAAAATTTATAACATAGTTTCAATGGTGTAAAAATATCTCCTTATCATATAGTATTAAAAAATGATAAATTATGGAGAGATATCTCTATCAAAATAAAATTAAAATCTTCAAAAAAAATACACATTACCTTTTTACTTTTAGTTGAACCAATTTTTTTCTTTTTATGTATTTTTCAAATCGTAGCTCGGAAAAATTCGAAAGTACCATATGTTTTATATGATTCAAAATCGCATTAAATAGCATATAACAAATCGCGGAATTTTAAATAGAAACCCTTTTGAGAATTCAGCTAATGAATAAACAGAAAACCAAAAACACTTACGGATTTGCCTCCTGCTTTCCATTTAGTATTTTTTTTGTTCATTCTCGTTCTTTAGCAATTTTGTAAATTGTCCGTTACTTATAGTCTTTACAATATGAAGCTCAACATTGCATATTGTAAAGCCAATCATTTGTTACTTCCTTGTGTCTGGGGCCATAACCCGATAAATTGATAATTCAATTTATATCCCTGATTTATTAATTCAGGCTTAAGTGTTGGGATTTGGACCCTCTTTATCAAAGTGCCCAAATTCAATCGGGTTACCACACTTGAGCCCATAACGCATTTTCACCCATAGGTCTAATTTAGTTAATTAAATAATTAACTCTATTACTTTTAATTTGGACTTCCTTAAGACAATGACCGAATATGTTTATTTAGCATGTCAGTCCAAATTATTGTCAGTTCATAAATATATTAAATAAATATATTCCAACAATCTCCCACTTAGACTGCCACATGCTACTCAAGAATACATATTCAACTTTGATGGGATCCCTTTATTCATTATCAATGGGCAAACGGTACAACCCCATACATGACTGATAACAGTAAAGGATTAAAGACCTCTTTCTAGTAATTTGAACAATATGATGCAACAATAATCACATTACAATTATCAATCAATTACTTGGACCAATTATGGAGCGTGACTTAAGAGTAATATGGCTTGTAATCGTACATATCTACTCTTAAATGGTTCTTACCTTTGGAGAAACAACAAATATCAATAAATATTTCCATATATATATATATATATATTGCAATAAACTTTAATGTGCACAATATTTTAAAATATAACATGAGATCCCATTACAAACTCTCCCACTGAAACTAGCAATCCTCTAGATCAACTACACTTATACTGATGGTGTGTTCCTAGAAAACCTTAGACAAAACCACATTTGTTAGAGGATCTTAGCTATTATGGAGTTTGTGGTGATGTGCTCTATATTTATTTGACCCATCTGAACTATCATTTTAACAGAAAATAACTTTATGTCTATGTTTGGACCTAGACAAGTTTTTATTATTGTTAGAGTATTGCACTATGATATTCCGCAACCACGATTAGTGGTTCGATGCCTCAAAGCATGCAACATCTAGAGTTACTATAAGGCTCGGTACACAAATCTATTACGGATAAAGATCCAAAATATTTGACTAACTTTCTTCTAAAATTACACATGATATAAATAGGAATTTGAAAATATAAACTAAATTACCAAATTGTCGCTTCTTTTTGCATCTATAACCTCTCTTTCTACTGCGATACCAAAAATCCAGAAATCGAAGTCGTTCAAGCTCCGATTCAGTTTTTTTATTAACGCTTCCAAGTACTTCAGATCAAAATCTACGTTAAATATAGTGAAAATTTCTAGTTCCAATAATCTTTTTCTTCGAAAATACAGTTCGATTTTACTGTTTTTGATAAAACTAGGGTTTCCTCGTAAGAGTTTTTCAATTTTTTTAAGTTACCGTAGTTATCATCTTCTTTAATTATATTAGTTTTGGGTAGTTTTTTCGGTTAGCTATTTGTTTTTGCAGTATATACTTATTTCATCATCTTATTCATTTATCATCTATCAACATATACTGCTTACTCGTGTCTCGCTTTGGCGAGACACGAGACACTTATTCATCAAATTCTACAGTCTTGAATAATTAATGCAAAACATAATCCAGAATTTCTCATCTAACAAAACTATCATAATATTGTTTATCATCATCTATATTTGTCTGGTTTAACATCTATCATTAGAAATTTATCATAATTGGTCTAGTTTAACATGTATTATTAAACATCTATCATAGTTGGTTATTTTTAACATCTATGTAATTCTCAAGTTCTATCACATTTACATAGTTTTGGCATCTATCACTTTTGACATGGTTTCACATTTGCATAGGTTTCACGTCTATCACTTTTTCCATGGTTTCACATGTTCATAGGTTTCACATTTGCATAGGTTTCGCATCTATCACTTTTTCCATGGTTTCACATGTTTATAGGTTTCACATTTATCACTTTTTCTATGGTTTCACATGTGCATAGGTTTCACATCTATCACTTTTGCCATGGTTTCACCAATGCATAGATTTCACATCTATAACTTATCATAGTTCTACTAATTTCGCATAATATATAGTTTCGCATCTATCATATTGACTTGTTTTATTTTATTTCATTGCTTTTACATTAAAAAATATCATGAAAACCCCATGATAAAGTAGTTGGTTATGTTGCTCTATTATTGGTTAGTATTTTTGTTCTATTTTAAATATCATTAAAACATAGTAAAAATGATATTTAAAGTATTGTTAAAATACATCAATTCATCATGGAACATACAACTATATGTCAAAAAGATGAAATTGAAGACAAGACACTGAGATGCTTCAAATGGTTGGATATTAGGGGCGAAACAAAATTGAATTTAATTAATTCCATAAGGGAGGTCACCGTTGAACACGTATATTTACACATTTGTTTTGGTATAGTTTCATATTTTACATGGATATATGTCTTTACTTTAACAGTTGAAAAATATTGTAGGTTCTGGAAGAATAACTGAACCTAACAAAATAAGAAGAAAAGAAATTTGGAGGAGAGTTTCAAATACTTAAATAAGATTCAGAAGACGAAAATGTTAATGCACCAAACGATGAACCTAATGTTCCATTCGAGAAAGAACAAAGAAATATTATTCTCATGGTGGAAAAACATGATGATGTTACATAGGATGTTTATTTTAAACAAGTTAATCTCAACGACGATGATGGTGGTGCAAATTGGGCTACGAACCAAGACTCTAATGGAAATAATTCTTCTGATGTAGATACAACAATAAATCAATACATTGTTCAACAACATCTAGAAGTTACAAGGACTAAAATGATTGCAATCTGGAGAAGAAAATTTTGCACACCATACTTTACAGATAAAAACTAGTCCTCTCAGAAACAGAACGTGGTACATAAATGACGTGTTCTTATTTCAAAAAAGAAAATTCAATATCACAGATTTTTAGGAATCTAAAGAGATCTGAAAAATAAATAAAAAGGAAGTCTTCAAACAAAAATGTTGACAGAATGTACAGTCTGATAGTGGATAAAATAATACTAAAGAGATTACTATACCAACGAAAGGTAACAATATCCCCTTTATCATATTTTCACATCTATCATGGTTTATAGTGTTGCGCATCTATTGTACATATGAAGGTTTCGCATATATCTTCTTTATGGCGTTGCACATCTATCATCTTTATGAAGGTTTCACATCTATCATCTTTATGGCGTTGCGCATCTATCATCTTTATGAATGTTTTGCATCTATCATCTTTACGAATGTTTCGCATCTATCATATTTATATATGTTTCATATCTATCATATTTACTAAGGTTTTGCATCTATCATCTTTATAAAGGTTTCGTATCTTTGACATGATTTAATATCTATCATAGTTTAAGTGTTTTTCATCTTTAAAAATGTTTAATATTTATATTGCAGAGAATTAACAAAAAATCCTCAGCATTAACAGAGCCTGTCTTTAGCCAGAGCATTAAATTATCAACAGTAGATAGAATTGAGCAAAATATAGTTGAACGTAGAAATTTTAAACCCCAAATTCTGACCTACAAACCAAACTCACTAAAAAGACAAGGTAATTTCAAAAAAAAGAAAGATAAATGAACCTAAAGAGACAAATGCAATAGATACAGAGATGGAGGTACAACAGACACTTCAATGACATATATTGAAGATATACACATAAGATGAAATTAAAAAAACACCTGAAAAAATTAAAAAACTTAAGCGATTACATGATAAAGTCCAATAATCACCAAATAAAAAAGCATGTTGCAATTAAAAGACCGAATGATCAACACTTTGGTGTACAATAACCTGCTTCTAATATGACCAAGACTCCTACCCACAAAAGCTCAAATATAGTTGCTGATGTTTATGTTGAAAACTCTGTTGTTGATGTTAAAAACAATATACTACACCTAATGTTATTGTGGAATAATATGATCCACCTCCACCACAAGAAAACCTTGATATTGGCGTGGAACAACAAGATCCTAAAGTTACTGTTGTTGTGGAAGAGAAGCATGGTAATAATACTTTTGTTGTGCAAAAACAAGATCCACCTCCGCCACAAGAGAATCCTGACGTTAGTGTAAAAAACAAGATACTACACATAATGTTATTGTGGAGGGAGAATATCATAAGGTTACTGTTGTTTTTGAAGAACGGGATGTTCATACTCATGTCGATATTGAAAAAATGAATGCTTATACTCCTGTTAATGTTGTTGTTAAAAAACAAAATGTTACGCCTAATGTTGTTATGGAAGGAAACAATCCTAATTTTACTATTGCTATTAAAGAACATGATCCTAATATTGTTGTCGAAAACTAGGACACTCCACCTAACATCGTTATGGAAGACAAATAAGTTTCTTCTATTGTAGATGTGATCAAACATGTTCGTGCTTTCAATGTTAATGTTATGGGGAAAAGCAATGAGGTTTTTAATGCAATAGCATTGATCCATAATGTTGATGAAGTATTTATTTTTACGGACAAAGAGGTGATCTAGATAACTCAAAACTCATAATTTTTTTTTAAAAAACCGATGTATTCGGACATTTATTTTATTGTGTATTATCTTATTTTTTGCTTAAATATTGTAATATTATAATAATTTTAATTAATATGTGATATCTTATAGTTTCCTTGTTTAGCATAATATATTGTTTCTATATCATAGTTTTCATGGTTCCGCATCTATCATATTTGCTCATAATTTAGCATGGAAGAGTTTCACATCTATCATATTTATTATGGTTTCACATCTATTATAGTTACTATGGTTTCATATATATTATAGTTAATATGGTTTCACAAGAATGTCATTTTTTACTCTTGAATTACTAATATATAAGTTTTTTTGTAAATGATCATGCCACTGAAGACCAAGAAATCAAAATGCCAAGAGCTAGTGACTTGGATCCAACTTTTGAGAAGGAAATTATAAAGATTGAAAACGATTTACAGGATAAACAAGTAAGTGAATCATATTTGCTCTAATCTCTAATCTTTTGCTCTAGTCTCTAATCTTTTCTCTCATCTTTAATCTCTTTTCTAATCTTTAATCTTTTCTCGCACATGCAATGGGCTCTCTTTCATCTGGTTTTTCATAATATGGTTTTAGCATTAATCATTGATGAGTCCGAGAATTTTCACCACTCACTCTAGAAACCGGACAGGGGAAATTCGGACAAAAACCACCCACTGAACCATCCAAACTGGACAAAAGTATTAAAAGCTAATCATCTTTTGACTAAGCTAATTGCTAATTTGCTTAATAAACTAATGGGTTTTTGAACTCGACCCGGTTTCATAAGTTTGACCCGAAAGCCCATGTGGCCCATAATTAAAGATATAAATACCCAACCACTTTCATTAATGAGGGTAATGAACATTTAATACAACCAGGCAGCTCAAATCTCTCACTACAAAACACCAAAACATTAAATACCTTTGAAACACCATAAAACACCTAACAAAAATTACCCTCAGTAAAAAATAATCCACACCAATCATAATTTCCCTGGTTTAGCATAATATAACGTTTCTTATCTATCATAGTTGCATTGGTTTTGCATCTACTATAGTTACCCTAGTTTTGCATAATATATTGTTTCGCATCTATCATAGTTTTCCTGGTTTCGCACTTCAAAATTTTGCCTAGTAATTCACCTAATATGCTGGTTTTTGCACTTTTGCAGAAAGAATTAGATTAAGGACCATCATGTGAACTATATTGGATCTTACTCAATATCAACTCCCTCATTAACTCAATGACATAGAAAATACCAAAAAAGATTGGTCATTTACAAACAAAGTTACAAATTTAATTGATATAGCCCAATACTAAATTAGAGATGATTCAAAAAGAAGAAAAAAATGAAGATACGACAATATGGTCAGTTTTAGATATACTAGGATCTAATATTTTTGTTAGTAATTGGTGTGGATAATTATCGCCAGAGGATAGGCTTGTATTTTGTTTGGTATTTTATAGTAGTATGGGGGTATTTAATATTTAGAGTAGAGAGTAGAGAGATAATTCAGCTGGCTGGTTGCAGTTAATTCTCATTACCCACACTTAATGCAGGTGGTTGGGTATTTATACCCTTATGTGTGGGCCCTTATGGGCTTTCGGGTCATGTTTAATGGACCCGGGCCATGTTCAAAGACCCATGAGCTCTAAGTAGGAGAGCAAGTAGCTTAGTCAAGAAGTGTTTAGGTTTTTTAGTACTTTTGTCATAGTTCGAACAGTCCTATGGGCTAAGTGTTCGAAGTGATATGTCCGGTCCGGAGGCCTTGGACCGATTTGTCCCTGTCCGGAGAGCAGGCAGAATTCGGACTCATCAGGAGCCCCTTTTTTAGGTGTTTGTTCAAATACTCTTGTCAAAAACCTGAAAAACAGTCCGACATCAGGGGTGGTTTTAATCCGGACAGGTCTGTTTGCCTTATGGTTTCATCCGGACCGATAAAGCTTCATGAATCCAAACGGTTTTTTGCCAGAGTTCGTGGGACACGTGTTGCTCTCTGATTGGTTGCTTCAGCCATTTTTTCACCTTGAATTTCGAACCCATTTTCTTTGAAAAGAAACCTCTTAATTAAAGGTGGTGACATTAGCGCCATCTTTAATCATTACCAATCTTTTCGAATTCTCCTAGGAATCAACTTTCTTTTTTAGATTTACTATAAATTCAAACACACTTTCTACTGTTTTACCATCTCTTTCACATTTACTCTGCAAAATTTCTCAAAGCTTTCTCTCTCTAAAGCAAAAACTTGCGCAATAGTTTATGTTTACAGCGAGGAACACTCTGATCAAAGACGGGTGGCTCAACCTTTCTGAATTAGAGAAGGCTAAAAAGGTTGAAAGGGAAAGACGAATTGCGGCAGGGTTACCCACTTCTCCTGTTGATAGACCAATCACTTCTGCCACAGAGTCAGATCAAGGCTCTTCTTCTTCTAAAGGCATCAAGCCGAGAAAGCTATTCCAAACTAACCTCTCCCCATTATTTCTGGTTCCTCGGTTCAGGAATCGGAACCTGCTGTCGAGCCAGGAGTAACAGTTACTAGTCTCAAAAAACCTTCACCCTTTATAGCAATGGGGTCAAATACGGAGCACTTCCCTCAGAAGCTAGTTGACCGGAGAAGAGGTCGGTTGGTTAAGGGCCAAGGGTCTAAAAGCATTCCTTCAAAGTCGGGTGCTAAAGACAGCAACACTGGGTCCGAAGTGCCCATTAGAGCCCCCAAGGACAGACTGTCCGGTCCAGAGGGCACCAGTTCAAGTCTTCAAAGAGAAGCATCTGCTCCAGAAACTCTACCGGAGGCCAGAAGCCAAAAGAACACTGAGGCCCAGCAGTCCGGAGACAAAGCTGAGTCAAATTTGAACCCTCCCCCCACTACTGCTGCTGAAAACCCTTCAACAATTATGGAGGAAGTAATGGAGGACTCTGCTGAAGAGGCTCCATTTGAGTATGAGCCCTCCGGTCAGACTAGTAGTGCTATAGTTTCCAAAAAGGACAAAGGCAAAGATAAATTGTGTTTGAGGCATCCGGATCTGCCGGAGAGCCTCGAAGGAAGAGTGGGGCCTTGTTTTCACAAGGTCAGCGTTAGGTACCTCCTCTCCTTGCAAAAAATCAATTACGCATTCATCCACACGGCTGAGTTGGGTAGGATGCGTACGAAGTGGGGAATACCGGAGAATGTGAAGATCAGGATTCCCATACACCCAGATACTCCTATGGACTGCAAGTTAAGCGAAATCGTCATGTTCACGGAGCTATTCAACTGGGGGCTCAGATTCCCACTAGACTTAGAGATTGTCAGATACTTCCATCTGATAAAACTCTGTCCGAGCCAGCTGAGCCCCAACGCCTGGTACACCCTCATGTCCTGCATCATGTCTTCAAGGCTCTCCGGGATCCCTCTACCAATGGAGGAGTTTGCTGCTGTAGCCGGTCTTTGTAGAAACCACCACATCCCCTTTTACCATTTCAATATGGGGGATGATTTCAAGGCTGTGGATGATTTGTTAGAGGCGGAGAGGAATTGGAGGACCCAATTCCTGTTTGTTAGTGGTGCTTGGGAGAACGGAAAGAAGATCAAATCCGGAGTGAACCCAAGCCTCCTCAGAAGCAGGTGGAGGAGTGACCGTAAGTCTCTTGTCTTATATTTTTGTCTCTTTCTCCCTGTTTTTTAGAGTTCGTTGATACTAATTGGTCTTACTTTTGCCTCAACAGAACTGCCCAAGGAATTTAGTGATTACCTGAAAACCGGGCAGACTACTTGCACCAAGATCAATGCTTAGACTGCTGAGAAGTGGGGGAACCGGTTCCATGCTACTTTTACCAGCGGCAACTTGGCAAGGTCTCACTTGTGGAACACCACAGGTCGGAGAGACTTGACTTGGGAGGAGCTCACTACTCAGCCTCCTCCGAATGTTGTGCTTAAGAGGACCCATGAACCAGATGGGACACTCTACCTGCCAAGCCGGGCCAAAGCTCCAAGCAAGATGAAGGGTAAAAAGAGAGGCAAAAAGGTGGTGGGTGGTGTTAATCCTGTTGATGCAGAGAAGGATGCTCCAATAGACCCGGAGGGGCCAGTCCAGAGCCAAATCGATGCTGCTCTCTTGGAAGTGGTGGAGCAGGAGGCTGAAAGGCAAGAAGTGCCCTCCCCGAATGCTCCAAGAGCTTCCAAAAGAGAGCGTAAATGGGGAGGAGAAAGCAAAGACAGAGAGGCCAAGAAGAAAAAGACCTCCAAAGGCGACGAGCTTTCTCTCCGGGCTCCAGAGCCTTCTATCCAAGCTGATCCTACTGACCCAACGCATGCTGAGGAGATACCGGGTGACTTCCATACCGATGAGGTCGAGGGGGGAGATATCAATATCGACGGAGTAGACATCACCGGTCTGGGTGGGCTTGGTGAATACTTCATCAATCTTCCCAGAGACGACTTTGTCGGGCCTTACCTCCCTCCGAGCACCTCAAACACGGTCACTTTCAATGGTAAGACCTTTATCGTTTCTAGTGAAAGGGATGCCATAGCCCACTCTTTGTTAAGCAACGTTCAGCCTGTACTTGTGTTGGAGAAACAAGTCCGAAATCAGGCCGACATCATCAAAGACCTCAAGTCTGACAAAGAGAGGCTGTCCGATGACCTTCGCACTTCCACTTCCAATGCTGCCATTTTAAAGGAAGAAACTGAGGAGTTGAAGAGAAACCAAGAGGCAAGCACCACAAAAGTCTCCACTTTAGAGGACACCCTTAGAGAGCTCCGGGAGAAGCTGTGCGGTCTGGAGAAAGACCTTGCCACCTCAAAGGGAGAATCCAAGGCCAAAGACCAAATCATCAGCAACTTGACCAATGACAAAATTGCTCTTGAGAATACAGTGTCCAAGGCTGCCGAGGAGAAAGCCAGTTTGCTAAGGGAGCAGGAGGCCAAGATCCAAGCCAAGATCGATGCCTATGCCAACAACGTGATTGATACCCAAGAGGAAAAGTATGCCAAAATAAGGTCTGACATGGTTTTGCTCTTCCACGAGAAATTTCCGAAGAGGAACCTAGGGGATTTATGGCTTCATGTTGAGTCTGACGACCTCCCGTATCATACAATGGCTGATGGAGACTTGAAAGGTTATTCTAGTGCTTCCTCATCCGATGACGAAGAACGCACCGGAGAGAGCCCAGACGAAGATCAAGATGATCCTAAGGGAAAGAAGAAGGTAAATGAAGCTGAGCCATCTTCAAAGGCTCAGCCTTAATTTACGAACTACTTTTTTACTTTTTATCCAGACTAAAGTCCTGGAAGGCCAAGGCATTCTTTTTGTAATTGTGTCCGGTATCTGATCGGAAAGGTTTTTTGTTCTTCTTTGACAATTCAAAAGTCCTTAGAAGGCCAAGGCACTTTAAGTTATTTTAATGAATATTTCTGTTTTGCGTAATTCTCATCTTCTTTCATTGTTTGTTCCAATTTTGATGACTAGAGTTCAAACAGCCTTCAATTATTTCATAGTGAGAGTGTTTAAATCCTCCGGCTAGAGTTTAAATAGCCCTTAGTTATTTCATAGTGAGAGTGTTTAAATTATCCGATGACGAATATTTAAGTGGTCATCACTCTTTTATTTCAGTCCGGATAGTGTGACAAAAGATAAAACTTAAAATACTTTAGAATTTTTTTTAAGAAGACATCAAGTTTCATTAAAAGCCCGGACACCTCGTTAAAACCTCCCCGTGCCACCAGGGAGGAAAGAGTATGCCCCCAAATATTTACATGGATGTTTAAACAAGTAAATATTTACACAAATGCTATTCTAAGTACATCCGGAGATGCTCGATATTCCAAGGATGAGTCAAAATTCTTCCATCCTTGTCTTCTAGCCAATATGTTCCAGGTTTAAGCCTTTCAACAACCATATAAGGTCCTTCCCAAGTCGGAGCCAATTTGCCGAACAGCTTTTCTTTAGTGTGTAAGAAGACTTTCCTTAATACCTTGTTCCCCGGTTGGAAATCTCTTCTTTTAACTTTGAAAGCAAACCTGCTTCTCATCAAACCCTGATAGTGTGCAACTCTAAGGTGAGCTTTAACTCGTCTTTCTTCTACCAAATCAAGTTGACCTCTGATTGCCACCTCGTTAGCGTGTTCGGAGAAGTTGTGAACACGAAATGATGGGAGAGTTGCTTCTATGGGAGCTACTGCATCCATCCCATAGACGAAAGCAAAAGGTGACTCTTGTGTTGAAACAGCAATTCTCATCTTCTTTCATTGTTTGTTCCAATTTTGATGGCTAGAGTTGAAACAGCCTTTAGTTATTTCATAATGAGAGTGTTTAAAGTCTCCGGCTAGAGTTTAAATAGCCCTTAGTTATTTCATAGTGAGAGTGTTTAAATTCTCCGATGACGAATATTTAAGTGGTCATCATCCCTTTATTTTAATCCGGATAGTGTGACAAAAGACAAAACTTAAAACACTTGGGAAATTTTTTAAGAAGGGATCTAATTTTATTCAAAAGCCCGGACACCTCATTAAAACCTCCCCGTGCCACCAGGGAGGAAAGAGTATGCCCCCGAATATTTACATGGATGTTTAAACAAGTAAATATTTACACAAATGCTATTCCAAGTACATCCGGAGATGTTCGATATTCCAAGGGTGGGTCAGAACTCTTCCATCCTTGTCTTCTAACCAATATGTTCCAGGTTTAATTCTTTCAACAACCACATATGGACCTTCCCAAGTTGGGGCCAGCTTTCCGAACAGCTTTTCTTTAGTGTGTAAAAAGACTTTCCTCAATACCTTGTCCCCTGGTTGGAAATCTCTTCTTTTAACTTTGGAAGCGAACCTGCTTCTCATCAAACCCTGATAGTGCGCAACTCAAGGTGAGCTTTAACTCGTCTTTCTTCTACCAAATCGAGCTGACCTCTGATTGCCACCTCGTTAGTGTGTTCGGAGAAGTTGTGAACACGAAATGATGGGAGAGTTGCTTCTATGGGAGCTACTGCATCCATCCCATAGACCAGAGCAAAGGGTGACTCTTGTGTTGCAGCCCCAGGTGTTGTCCGGTAGGCCCACAAGACCTCTTGTAAATAACTAGGCCACTTCCCAGCAGCCCCTTCCAAATTCTTCTTTAAACCGGACAGTATAGTTATATTAGCCACTTCAACTTGCCCATTTGCTTGTGGGTGGAAAGGTGAAGAGAAGAAATGTTGTATAGCCCTTGAGGCGCAGTAGCTCTCCATTTCCCTATTGTCGAACTGTGGCCCATTGTCTGTTGTTATCTTTTGTGGGACACCAAATCTGCAACAGATGTTGGATAAAATGAATTTTATAACAGCTTTTGATGTTGTTCCTGCTAGAGGGGCTGCTTCAATCCACTTAGAAAAGTAATCTATAGCAACGATTATTGTTTTGCGTCCTCCGGAGGCTATAGGGAGAGGCCCTACTAAATCCAAACCCATCGAGAAAAAAGAATAGGCTCAGAAATTGACTCTAAAGGAATGGCTGGGACATGAATTTCATTGCTGTACCTCTGGCATGGGTCACGCCTTCTTACCAATTCCTTAGCATCTTTCATGATAGATGGCCAATAGTAACCGGCCAGTAAAACTCTTCTTGTTAAAGCCCTGAATCCACAATGGGCTGATCCTTCACCATCATGCAATTCAGAGGGGACTACTTGAGACTCTTCATCCCCCAAACATCGCAGGAGAGGTTTACTAGTAAGATTTTTTATACAACACTTCTCTCAATATGATGAAACCACGAGCCTTGTGTTTCAATGTTCTGGCTAGTGATTTATCCGGAGGCACGATACCATCAGAGAGATATTGCAGGAGAGGAAACCTCCAGTCTTGAGGTTGTTTCACTTGTACTTCAAAAATTTCCTCTTCTTTACCCCTACTAAGTTGAATGGAGGGGCTTTCCAGCACATGGATCCATGGATATGACTCCGTGTATGCTATTGTTGCTAATGAGTCTGCTAGCTCATTTTCTGTCCGGGGTATGTGGTCATAAACAACACTTTTAAACTTGAGTGCTTCATTTTTGAGGAGGAGTAAATATTTCACAAGTCGCTCATTTTTAGCCTCAGATTGCCCTTGAGCATGGTGGATAAGAAGCTATGAGTCACTTAGTAGCCTGATCCTCTTAGCCCCACAAATGTAGGCTAATTTTAATCCAACTATAACTGCTTCGTATTCTGACTCATTATTGGATGCCCTGAAAGCAAAACAAATAGCTTGGTACATTTTGTCACCATATGGAGAAGTCAAACACACCCCTGCACCACATCCTATAGTGCTAGATCCACCATCTATTCGGACGACCCATACCTTTTTATCTTTCATGTCAGTAATCTACTCTGAATCCCTGTCGGAGTGAAATTCAACCAAAAAATCAGCCACAGCTTGGGCCTTGACTGTTGTTCGAGGAGCAAAGTCTATGTCGAAGTCTCCCAACTCTACTGACCACTTAGTCATCCTGCTTGAAATATCTGCCTTTTGGAGGACATTCTTCAGGGGAAAAGAAGTCCGGACGATGATGGAATGAGCCTGGAAATAAGGCTTCATCTTCCTAGCAGCTATCACCAGGGCTAATGCTAATTTTTTGAGTTTCAAGTAACGTCTTTCTGCATCTATCAAACTTTTGCTGATGTAGTACACTGGATGGGGATGACCATCGACCTCCCTTACTAATACAGCACTGATGGCACAAATTGAAACTTCAAAATATACGAAGAATGTCTCCCCATCAACTGGTTTGAACAAAGTTTTGGGGGAGGACAAGTGCTTCTTGATCTCATTGAAAGCCTCATCACACTGTAGGGTCCAATCGAATCCATTTGCACCCTTCAAGGTTTGAAAGAACGGGGCGCACCTGTCCGAAGACCTTGAGATAAATCTGTTTAAGGCAGCTAATCTCCCCGTTAGTCGCTGTACTTCTTTAATATTTCGAGGAGGCTCCATTTGAAATAGAGCATTAAGTTGGTCCGGATCGGGTTGTATTCCATGCTCACTTATAATATAGCCCAGAAACTTCCTGGACTGCACTCCGAACACACACTTTTCTGGGTTTAATTTCAAATTTACTTTTACCAAGTTGGCAAAGGTTTCTTGGAGATCAGACAAATGCAATTGCTCATCCACACTCTTCACCATCATGTCATCAATGTATACTTCCATATTTCTTCCAATCTGATTAGCAAAAGCTTTGTTTACTAACCTCTGATAAGTAGCCCCAGCATTTTTCAACCCAGACGGCATTACCTTATAGCAATGGAAACCTCTGTCAGTGACAAATGTGGTATGCTCTTGATCCTTCAGATCTACTTGAATCTGGTTGTATCCGGAGAAGGCATCCATAAAGGAAAGTAGCTTGTTCCCAGAGGTGGAGTCTACTAACTGATCAATCCGGGAGACCGGATACAAATCTTTTGGGCAAGCTCTACTGAGATCTGTGAAGTCAATGCACATGCGCCACTTGCCATTTTTCTTCTTTACCAGAACCGGATTGGCAGTCCACAAAGGATACTGAGACTCCTTGATATGCCCCATCTTTGTGAGCCTGTCAACCTCTTGCACAATGACATCAGCCTTCTCCTTAGAAAAAGCTCTTCTCTTTTGAACAAATGGTGCTATGTCTCTCCGGACAGATAGGTGATGTGATATCACTTCTGCTGGAACCCTAGTAACATCAGCATTGCACCAAGAAAAAACATGCTGATGATTCTTCAAAAACTTTAACATTTCATTTTTCAAAATGGGTGGCATCTTAGACCCTATCTTGACACTTCTTCCTTCTTCCAAACAGTGTGTTTCTACCTATTTGACCGGTATCAATACTCCAGAGGTCTCTCTAGGGTCATCAATTTCACCCTCACCCCTAGAAAGCCCCTCAAACTGCTATTACTCGTTGATGCGAACTGCCCCTAGTGTCCGGGGTGCCAGAGCAGTAGCATAACATTCTCTTGCAATCTTTTGACTGCTCCGGACGACTCCCACCTGTCCCTGAACAGCATATTTCAAGCACTGGTGGACTGTCGAAGCCACTGCATGCATCCTAGAAAGCCAAGACCTCCCTAGAATAGCATTATAGCAAGTGGGACAATTCACCACGATAAAAAGTATCCTGACCATTTTCTTAAAAGGGACCTTGCCCAATAGAACTTCCTCTTCGAATTCTCCGATCACATCTGCTGAGCTGCCTGTAAAGCCCACAATTGATCTGTCCGAACTCTGAATTACAGCTGGATTTTTCATTCTCTTATATGTGGTTAAGAAAAGGATATTGGCTGAGCTTCCAGTATCCACCAGAATTCGTCTTATGTCGTTGCCCCCAATAGATGCTCCTATGACAACAACATCCTCATGAGGGCCAACTATATCTCTTAAAACATCCTCATCAAAAACAATGAAGGGGAAAGGATTTGGTGACTGATAGGAAGTCATGGCTCCTTCTAGCTGGGAGGCTAAAGTATGAACGTGCCTCTTCCTCGAAGAAGCAGTAGGAGCTGTCATAGTATCCCCTCCGAAAATTGTAAGTGACTCAAAAAACTTAATGAGTCCGGAGACCGTCCTAGAACACTCCTCAATTGTACCCACTCTGTTTCGAGTTGGATCAGGATCCACGTACTCAGATTCAACATCAAACCTTTCAATTATAACCATAGCTCCCTCCGGAGCAGCATTACTTGGACCAACCCGATGAGTATTGTCAGGCCTGTTACCTCATCTTCTTTTGACATAAGCCCCCAGCTTTCCCCTCTCAATCAAGTTCTGAACTTCCTGTTTCAATGCTATGCAGTCATCAGTGGTATGACCAATATCATTGTGATATTGGCAAAAAGAGTTATTGCGATGCTCTCTGGGAGACTGCAATGTGGTTGGTTTCCAATAATGCACCTCTTCCTTTGTTTTATAAAAAATGGTGGCCACACTTTCTTTTAATTCTGCGAACCACTCCGGTTGGACCCATGGCCCTCTCTTGTTTCTGGATTGCTGACTCTGAGCAGGAGCAGCTGGCTGAGAGTGAGCTTTTGCCCTACCATGCCCCTGTCCGGTCTCTCTTGCTTTGTTCCCGGACTGATTCTGTTTGGGATTTGGTGCCACCGGGGTAGACCTCACCTGCCTGTGCACCCTGGTTTTCTTCGTTTCATCGACATTAATCTGTTTTCCAACCTGATTCAGCAACCCTCCCCATGTCATGGCCTTCTTTCTGGTCACTGAGTCAGCCAAATTGCCAGGGTTCAAGCCCTGTCTTAGGGATGCCATTGCTACCTGTTCGAAGCAATCGGCCAGCCCATTCTTGGTATTCACAAAACGACTTATATATTCTTTTAAGGACTCATTTGGTTCCTGGGCACAATGGATTATTGTGTCTCCATTACCCTTTAGCTCTTTACTCCTTACAAACTGCCTTCGAAATGCTACCCAAAAAGTATCAAAATCCTTAATACAGCCCTGAGGCAGGCTGTTATACCATTTTAGAGCACTCCCCGTAAATGATTGGGAGAATGCCCTACACAGTAGTTTATCATCGTCGTCAAAGTTCATCATGAAGTTTTTAAATTGTTCCAAATGGTTGTCCGGATCAGTACTGCCATCATACTTTTCTATTTTGGTGCTGTCAAACCTCTTAGGGAGGTTTACAGACAGAATTTTGGAAGATAATGGAGATTGCCTCCAATTTCTGCCACGACTGAACACGGTATCCTCATTAGGGGTCCATCAGCATCCGGTCTACATGCCTCCGGCTGTGAGATGACCCTTTGCCGATATTCTTCTTCATCTTTCCATGCATATCCCTTTTTCTTGAATATTTTTTTATCTGCTTTTGCTTATTTTTGGTTCGACCCTCATCGCTGCTAGAGGATAAAGATTCTTCAACTCCCTCATCATCCGAGGAGCTATCAGAAGATTCTGAGCTTGAGTCAGAGCTCTCTACTGGCTTAGTCCGGTGAGATTTTTTGGAGCTGGCATGAGTCTTTTTGGTACTCACATGAGTCTTTGAAGACTCATGCTCTCTGGGGTTGTCGGTGCGATAAGCAACTGATGCTTTGGACTTTTCTTTCATGCCCATCTTAGCCTTTTCTGCCCTCAGAGCTTCTATTTCACCCTTTAGCCTATCACGCTCTTCGATAGTGTACTCATCGTTCTCTCCCACCACTTCGAGCAGAGTTGGTGGTACTTCTGGATTGTCCGGATTCATTCAGACAGACTTTCTTTGCTGGTTTTGAATGCTTGATTCAGACACCCTCTTCTCCCACTGTGGTCGCCAATTTGGTGTGGATAATTATCGCCAGAGGGTAGGCTTGTAATTTGTTTGGTATTTTATAGTAGTATGGGGGTATTTAATATTTAGAGTAGAGAGTAGAGAGATAATTAAGCTGGCTGGTTGCAGTTAATTCTCATTACCCACACTTAATGCAGGTGGTTGGGTATTTATACCCTTATGTGTGGGCCCTTATGGGCTTTCGGGTCATGTTTAATGGACTCGGGCCATGTTCAAAGACCCATGAGCTCTAAGTAGGATAGCAAGTAGCTTAGTCAAGAAGTGTTTAGGTTTTTTAGTACTTTTGTCATAGTTCGAACAGTCCTATGGGCTAAGTGTTCGAAGTGATCTGTCCGGTCCGGAGGCCTTGGACCGATATGTCCCTGTCCGGGGAGCAAGCAGAATTCGGACTCATCAGTAATATGATGGATATATTAGGTGAAGATGAGATCAATTATAAAGTACAAGTTAAATTTACATTTATTTTGTTTTGCCTTCCTTCCCATTACAAAAATAAACTAACTATTGACTTCCACTTTTGACAACATATAGATAATAGACGGTTATATATATTGCTACCTTGAACAGCACAATTCTCAAATACCAGTTGCTACCTCTGATGTTCCGGGATAATTTATTCTAGTAAGATATGTATCTATAAGCGTAATAGTAAGAGTCATATACTTTTACAACACATATATTGATTAATACACAAAAAATGTTTCTAAATATTATTACTTCAATGTCGCACTTACTAAACCAAAATGTAGATGTAACAAAATATGTTGACGATAAAGTACAAAGTCTTACAGAAGGTTACATCTTTGTTTCACTTCTAATACAAGCACAACGATGGATAATTATCCATTAGACATTACTGGTAATAGATATAAAAAATGAATCAGTGGGTAAATCTAAACCCGTTGTCAAGACGTTCAAATCTAACAAAAAGAACTGTAGAAAGATTTGCAAGTGTCTTTCATCTAATGAAATTCGTCCCATATATATATGTCTTTTATCTATATATTTTTTTATCTCTATTAACATACAAATTTAATACCTCCAAAACAAAAATATTTTACCAGTAGAATAAAAAATAAAGGTAGAATGTCCATTAAAAATTCCTCAACAAAAAAGAGGAACACTTGATTGTAAAGTAATGACCTACGATTACTTTAAAGATTATATTATACACGGAAGAGTTGAACTTACTAAACCTCATGACATTGCATCCGCAAGAAGAGTATAAATATTTTACTTATTTCTTAATGAAGACTGATAAGGTTTGATTTTGCTAAACTAAATTGCTAATGAAAAATTCTAGAGAGAGAAAATTCTTAAGAGTGTTTAGAGAGAGAAAACACAAGTACAAATGAGTGCCAAGTAAAAGTGTTCAACCTCTTTATTAGAGTAGTCTAGTTCTTTATATAGAGGAGCGAGGACTTAGTCTTAAACTGAATCTGTTACAAAAATTGACTAATTGATATTTAGTCCTTACAAATTATACAAAGTTACAATTGCCTCATAAAACTTACACCATTCACAAATTATATATATTTATTACAAAGAAAGCCAAGCCTCTTTCCTTAAGAAGCAATGAGGAATAGGAGAAAACATCACCCTTCGACTACCAAAAGAAGCAGAAACTCTCCTTGACTGCAAGGATGATGAACTAATGGTATACCCAGAAATCATCAACTAGGGTCTTCGATTCCCACTAGACCCGATGATCATAGAGTACTTCGAAGTCCTCAGCTTGTTCCCTACCCAGGTAACTCCAAATCAATGGTCACCCTCATGTCAGTAATCATGGCATCTCGCCTATCCAAAATACCGACCAGCATCAAAGACTTCATTTCGCTGACTCAGCTTTCAAAAGGTCTGAAGCTTCCATTCTATTACCTTACATTGATGGATGATCTTAAAATCATCGATGATCTTTTGGAAGCTGATAAATTCTAGAAACAAAGATTTGTTTTCATCTCCGGAGCTTGAGAGAATGACAAGCAAATTTCCTAAGATAATCCTTCGAAGTTAACTATGGTTTGGAGAAGCAATCGTAAGTTCTCAAAAACTTTTTACCTTTTAATAAATATTTTATTTTCTTATTTAATATTTTATTTTGTTTGTTTTTACTAGAAATTTCGAAGCGCTACTCCACTCGTCGAGAAGCTGCTAAGGAGATATTCCAAAAACTGGCTGCCTGGGCTGAAAAAGAATGGAATAACACCTTCCATACCGCTTTTCAGCCAATTAATTTCCTCCAATGCCACATGTTTCCGATCACAAAAGGTGTGCTGCCTCCTAAAGATTTATTTTCTGACCCAGATCCGAAGCTCATATGCCAACAAATTCCTCAGCCCGACTACAAAGTCTTTCTCCCTGTTCGCAACAGATCAGACAACCATCTGCCTAAAAAGAAAAAAATAAAAATCACCAAAGAAAAGAAAGGCAAAAAGGCAGTTAGCACATCTGGTGCTAATCCTTCCACACCCTCGAAACCGAAGCGTCGAAAATGTAAAGTGCAGAGCAGCCTCTTTCACCCATCGAAGAGGGAAAAGCTCAAGAAACCTCGTCAAAGAAAAAGAGAATATCCTCTGATTCCTTCGGAAATAAGGAGAAACATAAGAAAATCACTTTGTACAAATTGATTGACGAACATAAAGACGATGTTGCTGAAACCCAACAACAACACCCCCCAAATCCTCCGACCGAAGATCATTCCAAGCAAGACAATCCTGTGATTGTCATTGATGACTATTCTCCTATCGTTTATCATCCTCCTACATGTTTCGACCCATATATGTTCATCAACTTTGAAAACACAGAGGTACTTGCTGGCGAAGAGGATCTTGTTCTTCAAGTCATTCAAAATCACATGCTTGATTTTGCGAGGCCTACTCCAGAGAAAAATCTTCCAAAACTGACTCGTTCTTTTGAGCCTGTCACATCTCTGGATATGATTGACAAGCATAGTACCTCAGAATATCGTAGCCCTCCTCCAAATCCTGTAATTGCCATCGCTCTTCAACCATTTTCCGGTCTTGACGGTGCTGCAAAAACTCTTGCTTCTCAAATCGAAGCCTCTCAAGACCATCTCAAATAGTTGGCCAAATATATGGTTTACTACAAAGAGGCTTATGAGGCTGAAAAAAATCTTAGAGAGACTTTGCACAACAAAGTAACCGAGAAGTTTAATGGTTATGAGATAGCTAGATCCGAGCTGATAAAAGGCGTTGTCTGTATAAAGGATCATCTTCGAATCAAGCCTATGGTAAAAACAGAGCTGCTGACAAAGTCTCATGAAGACAAAATAAAGAAACTCAAAACCGAGCATGTTGCTGAAGCAAAAAATAAAGAGTTGTCCGATAAAATAGAGAAATTGAAGAAGAATTTTGAAAAAAAAAAGCTGCTGGTGTAACTATTGCCGAAGCTGACCTCTAAGAAAAATATGCAAACAGCTATTCAGGTCGGAAAAGAAGATGCAACCATCCTTCTTCTTCGTGAACTCCATGTTGCCTATCCAAAAATCAATCTCACAAATTTTTGGAACGACATTCTTGAAGAAAAATGTCCAAGCGAGGCATTCAACCCTGTTCCCAGCTCATCATCTTCAGAGGACGAATCGTCTGAAGAAGAATAATCTTCTGACTAATTGACTAGCTACTATTTTAGTTTTTTTGTCCTTGTCTAATTAGAATATTCCTTTTTGTATTGTAACAACTTGATCTGAATGACAAATAGTTCTTCCTTTTTATGTTACCGTTCTCTTACATATTATTCGATGCTAAATACAAAATAAATGCAAAATCTTAATAATATAAACTTACCACCTCAAATATCTTCCTAAAAATTAATAAGTATTATCTTCTTCAAAAATATATGAATGTGTTGTTAAGCTTGATTAGCTCATTGAAATTCTCAGTGAGTTTTTAAACATTCACTTCAAAATTCCAAATGTAAAGTGGTTGTCAAACATGGTTATCTCTTCGAAAAGTGTTATAAACACTTCGGAATATTCCTCCCTCAACTAATCTCAAAGGTGATCAATCTTTAATGATTTTTTAAGATAGTATCCAAATAAATGTAAAATAACCATTGGCAAAAAAAAACTTTATTGATAAAGTTGAATATGTACAAGTACATGATGCCTCATTAAAACCTTCATGAGCCAACAAGGTAGGAAAGAGTGCGCCATTGAAAACAAAAATTCCAAAGTACAAACACATGTCTACTCCCAATAAAACTTCAAGTTCTGAATATTCCATGGATGTTGTAGCATCCTCCCCTTGAAATCAAAAAGACGATAAGACCCTGGTTTAATTCTTTCAACAACCGTATAAGGCCCTTCCCAGTTCGGAGCCATTTTGCCGAGGCTCTTTTCCTTTGTGTGTAGAAAAACTTTTCGCAACACTTTATCACCTTCTTTAAATTCTCTTCTTTTCAGCTTCGAATCATATCTACTTCTCATGAGAGTTTGATAATGTATGGTATTCAAATAAGCTCAAACCCTGTTTTCTTCAATCAAATCCAAATTTGCCCTTCGAATTCCATCATTCATTTTTTCAGAATATTAAGATATTCTAAAAGATGACATTGTAGATTCAATAGGGCTAACTGCATCCATACCATATACCAAAGCAAAATGAGTCTCTTTTGTAGCCTCTCTTGGATTTGTTCGATAAGCCCAAAGCATTTCTTGCAAATAATTTGGCCATTTTCCTGCTGCCCCGATAGATTCTTCTTCAAACTATATAATATTGTTCTATTTGTCACTTCCACTTGTCCATTAGCTTGAGGATGAAAGGGCGTCGAAAAACACTACTGAAGCCCTTTAGAAGTACATAATGCAGCCATTTCCCTATTATTAAATTGAGGGCCATTATCTGTTGTAATTCTCCAAGGAACCCAAAACGACAACAGATATTATTCACAATAAATTTGATGACATCCTTTGCTTTTGTGCTTGATAGCGGTTCTGCTTCTGCCCACTTCATAAAATAATCTACCGCCACAATTATCATTTGCTTTCCCCCCGAAGCCATCGTCAAAGGTCATACCAAATTAATTCCCTATCTATCGAATGGTATCGCCTCAGATATAGACATAAGAGGTACTGTTGGTCTGTGAATAACACTAGCAAATATCTAACAAGTATCACAACCTTGGACTAAATTCTTAGTGTCGTTCATGATTGTAGGATAGTAAAACCTTGCAAGTAAAACTCTACGCGATAAAGCTTTAAACCCACAATGAGCTGACCCTTCTCCATCATGCAACTCCGACAATACTTTTTGTGATTCTTGCTTGCCTAGACATCGTAGTAATAGTCTACTTAATGCTTTTTATATAAAATTACATCCAGATCTATATATCCAAAGGCGTTACCCCTTAACTTTGTAGCCAATTGAGAATCATCTGGCAGTAATCCTTGGGTCAAAAAATTAAGAATATCTGATCGCCAATCACGTCGACTTTCATCAGTGGCAAAAAATTCTTCTATAATTTCACATTGTCCAGATTGAACAACAATTGAAGGATTTTCTTGTAGAAAAATACAAGGATATTATTCCTTGTAAGAAACATTTGCTAAAGAATCAGCCACCATGTTACTTCCTCGCCCGATATATTCCACAACCACATTGTCAAACAGAAGCATTAAATTCCGAAGCTCTCGAAGATATAAAATCGAACGATCCTTCTTTGCTTCGGAAAACCCAGATACTTGATTCACCAATAACTGAGAAACCGTTTCCACACGTACTAAAGTCACCCCATAAATTTTTTCCAATCTCAAACCTGCCAAAGCAGCTTCGTACTCAGCTTCATTGTTTGAAGCATGAAAATCGAATTTAATTGATTGGACCATTGTTTTCCCCGTCAGAGCTATCAATTGAACTCCAGCACTGCACCCTAAAATACTAGACCCTCCATTTGTTCGAACAATCCACCTCAAATCTATAGGCAAAGATTTTGTACTTTCTTCCTCATCCGATCTACTCGAGTGGAACTCAACAAAAAGGTCAGCCAATGTCTGTGCCTTGATTGTTGTTCGAGGTGTAAATAAAATATCATAGTCTCCAAACTCCACTGACTGATTGCCTTTGCAATATGAGTTATATAATATTGATTGTATAGAAATTTTATAATTTTAGGTAGAGTAACCTCGAGTGGATTTTTAGGAGACTCTAGTCTAGGGTTAAAATCTGGTGACCACTTAAGGATTCTAAAGGTGTATTGTCTTACAGTTCTTACGTTTCTTTTCTATAAAGTTTTAGTGTCAACAATGAGGTCAAATTAAATGAATAAGTGTCTATAGTCTCGTATCGTAATACTAAAGGCTCTTGAGAATATAAAGGTTTCTAAGTATGCTTTAAATTCATCTAATTTAGGTATCCAAAAAGAGAATTTAGCTATTAGAGTTATTTTAGAAGAGGAGAGTAAGAGTTTATTATATGTTTCTTGGAATGTAACAGCTTTGTAATCCCTTATGTCCTCGTGGATGACCTTTGAGTGTTTGAATTACTTCATTGTGTGTCCTAGCACCTCCACGTACGATCTTGTTGGGATGAAAGTATTTCTAATAATCTTATCTTGATGAATTGGTGAGTCATTCTCAAAAGTCAAGTTGTTAACCAGCATCGGGATTACTCATTTCTTTGTGTTCGTCTTCTGTGTCTCCATTAATGGTGGAAAATCGTGGTAGCTCGAAATCTTCTCTTTGTCTCTTGAAATTAAGGTATGTTGCATTTCACATTTTTTGGAGCTTGATATGATGATTTTGTCTTGTTTTCGCTTTTGCTGTATTGGGATGAAGCTTAACCTCGAGTTGAGGTTGATGGTGGGATGAAGCCATCGATCGAATTAATCGAGCTCCATAGATTACTTATTGTTTCTTGTTTGTTCGTGGTTAATAAATACACCAAACATTATATATTATTCCGTTTGACGCAAGATCTCCTTGTAAATGGTTTTTGAGATATATTAATTTTCATTTTTCAAATTATCAAATTTTCAACATGATATTTAAGAATAACAGTTGACTTTTCAACTTCTTCAATATGTTCATTGGTTTTTGTTTCGAGTTCTTCAATATGTTCAATAATGTCTTTGTTTAGATCTATATATTCTGACAACAATATAAAAAATAAAATAAAGGATGGTCAAGTAATTACGTTCAATTGTGTTGTAAAAATATATCCTTTAGATGCGTTAACATGGTTATGTAATTATTTCTTATCTTGTTGTATTTTTATGAGCAAATTGGTTGTGAAATTTATTCATTTTGTTGCAAAGAAAGACTGAAGTTATTTGCTGATATCGATTCTTTTAATTCTTGACTTCTTATTAAAGATTATTTATTTCTTATTTGCGCTGATATGTGTTTGAAATTCGTGATGTTGACAATACTGGTTTTTTATATTTTTTTCTACATGACAAAGTTAAAATACATGTAAATTAGAATATAAAATAACTATTAGTTGGGTGCCTAAATACATTGATTGGTTGCGAAAAAGTTTTATTATGTTTAAAAAAAAAATTAAAGTTGGTCTAGAACGTGACAGTAAGTTGGATGCATAAATATGTTCAATTTGGTTGAAAAAAGATATTTCATGTTTTGAAAAATAGAATAAAAACTAGATATGAAATCTTACTATAACTTGAGTGCGTAAGTACGTTCAACTCGGTCGCGTAAGAGAAAAGAAATTCATCCAGAACAATTAACTATGTACACAAGTAGTTCATAGGTTACTAATTGTGTTTTTTTATTGCGTAAGAAGACACAAATCATCAAAACCAAACACAGAGTGTTCTTAGGTAGAATAGAATAATTTCTTGATGAAAACCCAATTTAGGAGTGACTTTTATGTTGAAATGTTTGAGATTTCGGTTCTTAAAAGTTTACTAAAATTTGTTGCATAAATCTTCAATTTGAAAAATTTGTGAATTTCGACTTAAAAAAATTCAAAAAAAATTATTTTAAAATTATATGTTTTTATATTTAAAAAATATTTTTGGTAACTCTCCTTGTATTTTAATTTTATTTGATGGTTCCTATTTTAAAATCAACCTATCCTAGTTAGGACTAAAAAAATATACTAATTAGATATAAAAATTGATTTCCAACCCAAATTTTTTTTAAAAGTGAATTTTTTTTTTAAAAGTGAAAAATGACCACAGTGGGAGTCGAACCCACGACCTTTTGATCCAAAGTCAAACGCGCTAATCCACTGCGCTATGCGGCCTTTTGTTGACAATCAATATTTTTCTTAAATATTGAACTATTTTATAAGTGTATCGCATCTATTACCATGTATCTGTATGTAGTATCGCATATAAAATATATATAAATTCAATGGTTTCGCATCTATTGGTACCTTTGTAGGCTTGATTTCGCATCTATCATTAAGTTTGTTGACTTGGTTTTGTATTTATCTAGTTTACCATTATTTTTGTTGGCCATGTTTCACGTGGTCTAATTATTTTTCTACATGCATTTAATGTTTAAAAGGGTATTGTTAACTGGTGACGTTATGTACCGATTAATGAAGTATTAACCCTTTTTTTTTATAGATGGAGGAGATTTTTAGTTTTGTAATTAATGAAATCAATAATTTTAAACTATACGTGAAAACCCTTATAATTATGGTAACTAAATTATTTTATTTATTGTTTGGTATTGTTATAAATTTATTATAATCTTAAATTTTTATTTTCCAAAATTTATTTTTAATTAGTTAAAAACATAATTTTAAATTGTTCATATATATATATTTCAAAAAATAAAAAATAATGAAGTTACAAGAATGTAACTTAAGTTTGATTACAAGCGTTAGGTCAATGGGTCAGAATGTAAAACCCATTTGACCAATGGAGTACCAAAATTGACACTTTGTTATTGAATCATTAATACATTTGAAGTTTTTCTGAATACACTACCTTTTGATTTGCAGTATAGTGTGTCCATTAACGAAGAGATGTCGCTTTATTATTGAGCTTGATATTCTTAATTCATTTGTGTATTTTGACTTCTTCATTTCCTCTGTGCAGACTTGTTCTTGCAAAATATATAAGATTTTGGTCTGATAGATCCCTGTTTAAAGGTTAATTTTATTTTATGTATTTCTTGGTCAAATTGAGACCCTCAAGTAACCTATATTAATAGTTTCAAGTAATAATATAACACTTAAGGAAGCATGAGTTTTAGTTGTAATGAAAACATAGTTTGATTTCTGATTGATAACATATTTGGCAAGCTAATTTGCTGCATAATTTTGTTCTTTAAATATATTTATAACATCCATATGAAAATATATCAGATTCCTAAAACAATTGATAATTGATACTAAGTACCATTGTGACTTACAATGCCTTAAAATGTCAAATAGTATTAAAGAATCAATTTCAATATCCATATTTTGAAATTAATTTTTGTACAGTAAAGGAGTGCATCAAGTAATACTCTCGTTTATGAAATTAGAGGGAAATTTTTGTCTCCATTGTCATTTCTAATTACAAATCCACTACTAGATTCTCCGGTACTCAAAGAAGAACCAACACAGTTAAGCTTTAGTCTATTTGGTGATGAAGGGTACCATTTGACATATGATATTTACATAGTATTTGACAGGTGACTGAAACATCCAATAATGTTAGTTGTTTTCAAGTCACTAGTCAAATGCTTATATTTAATAAGGTTGAATTTTCAAGACTAGTTAATATATATATATATATATATATATATATATATATATATGACATTATCAATTATGTTTTTGGAAGATAACTTAATACCATTGTATTTGACTTTATTCCTAGCAATCCATATAGACCAGACTCTTATGGGAGGTAGTATGGTTACAACATGAGTGTTTTTTTATAGTAGATAAGAACCACATATTTATAATATGATTTATTTTCATATAGTTTATTATAAG
The DNA here is from genome assembly GCA_036936605.1 of Limnanthes douglasii subsp. nivea. Classification (NCBI taxonomy): domain Eukaryota; kingdom Viridiplantae; phylum Streptophyta; class Magnoliopsida; order Brassicales; family Limnanthaceae; genus Limnanthes; species Limnanthes douglasii. The sequence goes on from JAUPFV010000003.1 coordinate 176,663,532, forward strand.
TATCCCAAATAAGCCTGCAAAGTATTTCCGAACTTCCTAAGATATATTGTAGGATACAAAGAGCTGATTAATGCTTTTAGAGTTTTGACAATTCTGACATTTTAAAGCTAAATTGAATCCTTTCTTTTGAAGATTAAATCAAAATATATAATATTATTTATAAGTCTCCAAAGTTCGAGTGATCACTTTTTTAGAGTGATGTTATTCCAATTTCTTTTAATAATTTTTTACTTTAGGTATTTTCCATAATTTCATTACAGGTTTTTAAAGTGAAAATTTACCATTAGGGGATACATTCTGAAGAATGGTATACTCTGTAGTATCATATATGAATTTTTAAGATTTGTTAATATCGGATTGAATTACACTATCTCTTAGTTTTGTAATATTTCATGCATCATTTTGCCAGAATTCAGATACTTTAACTTGTTCATACTATGAATTGTCCTCATTTGATGATAAAGTGATCATGGGATGTGTGTGACTCCATTTTTCTAGCCAAAAATCATTTTTTTTATTTCCAAACTTTCCAAAATATGTGTTTTTCTGCTGTGGCTCTCATTTTGTTTATTATTTTCTAGACTTTTGATTAATTTTGTTTTATTTTGGAAAAGATGTGCGTTTGGGCAGTATGTAAAGTACATGAGTTTGGATCATTGGGTTTGGTGATCTCTAAAGGTCAACCAAAGTTTGCAGGTAGGGTGTCTTTGATCTTTCTGATGTTTAGTCCAGTTTCTTCAAATGGTTTTCAAAAGTTTTGACCAATTTGACCAAATAATGGTTTTAGAGTTTTATTTAAACCTTCAAAGAAATTTATTTAGTAACTTGTTTATTCTTGATATGATATTGTTAGGTAGTTGAGTGATTTGTATATAGTAAGTTAGAGTTGCAAGAAATACTAATTTGATAATAATTAGTCTTCCACCAATGAACAAAGTCTTATTGTCCCATTCCGATATTTTGCTTCTTATTTTGGCAACTAATTCATCAAAATAACAGATACTGTTACTCGAATGAACTCTAATGCCAATTTATTTGAAGGGAAGGAAAGTGTGTTTGAAACTAAAAATATTTTCAAATTAATTGATTTGATCTCTGATCATTTGAGTTGGAGAGATGTAAGTTGTTTTATGTTTGTTAACTTATTGACTAGAGAAATTTTGGTAATTGTCAAGAAAGTCATAGATTTTCTTGACATTATTAATATATTTATTTGTTAAATATTATTACATCGTCTGTAAAAGTTAGACAGTGAATATCAATTGACCCTCTTAAGTTATATCTCATAGAGATATGATGTTGAGATAATTTTTTAATTCCTCTTAATAAAAAATCATCAACAATGATGAACATGCTGGGTGATATTGGATCACCCTGCCTCATACCACTACTAATATTAAAGTAACCATATCAATTTCCATTTATAATGATAGAGAAATATACATTTTATATTCCTATTTTTATTATATTAATGAATTGGATATTAAATCCAAACGCCTGCATTATATTGTATATGAAGTTGAAATATATCTTATTAAAAGCTTTTGCCATGTCTAAATTTATCATGATACTGCCACCCCTCGTTTTTTGTCTACGTCATGTGTTAGTTCTTGAGTAATTAGTATGTTTTCATGAATATTTTTTCTTTCAACAAAGCCACACGGTTCCTATGAAATAATTTGTGGAGAAGTTTGGAAGTACTGCTGTTTATAAGTTTGGAAAATATTTTGTTGAACACTATCGAAAGGATGATAGGCCTAAAATCTTGCCATGTCTTTGGGGAGTTGGTTCTGGGAATTAGGTAAATTACACGTGCAAAAATTCCATTAGGAGCTGTTATATCGTTGACATAAGCAACCACTGCTTCACATAAATCATGTTTAATGATTAACCAACATGTGTGAAATAATTTAGAGTTGAATCCATCAAATCCAGAGATACTATTAGGGTTTAGGGTCTTAATAGCATTGTAAATCTCATCAATAGAAGGTTTTACCATTAAATATTAATTTTCTTGGTCTGTTATTAATTTTGGAATCATTTCGTAAATGTTATTTAAGTTTAATTGGTTTGGTTGATATTTTTAAAAAGACTTGAAGTGGTTAACTGCAGATTTACCAATTTGATTTTGTTCTTCAATCGATGTGTCATTTATTGTTGTTACATGTATTTTATTCATTTTATTTTTATTTTTAACAAAATTATGGAAGCATTGAGTGTTTTCCCCATCTTTGAGCCATATAGTGGTATTTGTTTTGCTACAAATAGATTTTTTCTCTAACAAGAAAGTTGAGATGTGTGGCTCTTATTTTATAGAGGTTTATTTTGTTTGTTATACTGTTAGAGTCTTCCATACTATTTTCATCAATTTTGGCATACTCTTCAGCTTGGCAATACTGTCAAAGATATTGCCAAAGACCTATTTGTTCCAAATATATTGTTTATTATTTAGTCTTCTTAGTTTTGACCTAGATACATGTATGAGATTTCCATACACGAGTTCTTGCCATATTTTATCAATTGTATTTGAGAATTCTTTGTTGAGGATCATATTTTCAAATTTTAAGGGAGATTTTGGTTTTTGTGTGTTTGATGTCATTGATATACATAAGGGTGAATGATCTGAGCGAGTTCTTGCTAGATGTTTCACCTTTGTGATGTTAAAGAAGTTCCTCCAAGCAAGATTGTGTAATACCATGTCAAGAAGCTTCCACTTATTATTGTTTGACCATGTATAATTTGATCCCGGGTAGCCAAGATCCTATAAATTACAATCCATTATAATGTTGTTAAATTCATTAATTCCTCTCAAGCAGAGTTAAACATGCAAGTTGTTCAGTGAAATTTTGAGACTGTGTTAAAGTATCTTAATATAAGCCAAATATGATTAGAGATTTTTCTTAAATGATCCCAAAGATCAAGTCTTTGGGATCTGGTACATTTAGCATATACAATGGTGACAAGAACTTCTATATTTGAAGAATGATGGATTGCCATTCTATGAAAAAATTGCTCATTGTTGTTAAGAATTTGAATTTGGAACTGCTCTCTCCAGAATAACCAAATTTTGTTATTGTTATTTGAAAAATTAGAGTCAAAACTGAGTTTTTTTAGTTATTTTATCAAAAAAATTAAGTATAGATTATTGTCTCTCGAAGAACAATGAAGTCTATGTTTTCTGGTTTAACTATTGACTTAATTCTTCTGACAGTTCCTTTATTAACAATTCTCCTTTCATTCCAGTTTAAAATGGTTATAGTCATTTAGAAGTTGAATTTGAGGATCTGGTTGATCCTTTGAAGTTCAATGTTTTGTTTATTAAGTTTCCTTTAAGGCTTTAAGTTTTTGGTTTGGAGGTTATTTATTTGCTTGTTTGTTTATCTCTTTTCTCGTAGATACCCTTTTCATTTCTAGTGAAGGGGGTAAGCTACCAGTAGGCCTAATTTTGGGTATGTCAGTTTTTATTTATGAGTTTTCTAAATCTTTGAAGATTAAGAAAGTGTTTCCTAAGTTGATAAATTGAATGGTCTTAATGACTTCCCTATTAGAAACCTCAGGGGGTTCGCAATTTTGATTTAAGAGAAGATTCTTATCATATTTGAATTAATTTTATGTATTATTATTTATAGTAACATCTAATTTCCTTATTTTTGATCTGATTTGGAATTGAGTTAGATTATGTCTGGGATAAAATAATTTTTTAATGTTGAAAACTTTCATTTTCAACATTGTTTTTTTAGGCTTGTTTTTATTGGTGTTCGAAGGTTTATCATTTCCATTAGTCTGTTGTTGTTTTAGGTCAATAATAACAGATTTTATTTTTTGAGCCCACTTTTGCTTTGATGGAATTTTAGGTTTGATTGTGTTGTTAATATTTTCAGAGGAAATCTGATTCTCTAATTCACCATTATTTTTTCCTTTACTATTTTTAGTATAGTGATTTTCACTGTGGCCAAGATGTTTACAAGATTTTCAATAGGCAGGCATATCACCATGGGTCATATTCCACTAGAAGCCGTCTTTTTCCCCAAAACTAATCTAATTTATTTTGAGAAGAGGGTTGGATACATAAACAATGAGCCAAACTTTATAATAATTAAAGCTTGTTATATTTTTGTGAGGCACCCGTATTGCTAAAGGCAATCTGATTGCCTTTGCAATATGAGTTATATAATCTTGATTGTATAGAAATTTTATAATTTTAGGTAGAGTAACCTCGAGTTGAGTTTTAGGAGACTCTAGTCTAGGGTTAAAATCTGGTGACCACTTAAGGATTCTAAAGGTGTATTGTCTTATAGTTCTTACGTTTCTTTTCTATAAAGTTTTAGTGTCAACAATGAGGTCAAATTAAATGAATAAGTGTCTATAGTCTCGTATCGTAATACTAAAGGCTCTTGAGAATCTAAAGGTTTCTAAGTATGCTTTAAATTCATCTAATTTAGGTATCCAAAAAGAGAATTTAGCTATTAGAGTTATTTTAGAAGAGGAGAGTAAGAGTTTATTATATGTTTCTTGGAATGTAACAGCTTTGTAATCCCTTATGTCCTCGTGGATGACCTTTGAGTGTTTGAATTGATAAGGGTGGAATTCGCCGATATAAATAACAAGGGGTTAATTGCGGATAAAAGATACTTGGTGTGATTATTAATGTATTTAGGATCTTTCGAGGACCAATTTGTAAACAAGGTACTTACTAAAGGGCCTCATTAGTTATGTAAACAGCCCACTAAGGATTTTAATGGGTCCACTTTATTTTAGTATAAAAGGTGACCCACTTTCTTGGTAGGGGGGACATTGAATATTATTCTATTCCATTCATACTCTCTCTCTACACTTTCTCTCTCTAGTCACATCAAACACAAGATACGAAACATTCTATTAGTCAATTATTAACTCATCATTGGCACCGTCTGTGGGAACGTTTGATACCAAAAAGGAATCTTTTTTCTTTGAAAATCACGCTTTGCAAGATGAACGATGAAGCTGTTAGAGAGAGGGTCGGTAGAGAGGTAATCCGAGCCGTATCGGCGTCGAAAGGTGAAGAAGCCCCAGGAAGGGGGCGCTATGACCAGGGTCGGGACAAACGGTCGACCTTAATAATGACCCGAAAGCAGCTCCTAGAAGATATCGCCCGACTGAACGCCGAAAGAGAGCGGACGCTAGACGAGAAAAGGGTGCGGGAAGGAAAAGGCAAGGAACCACTCTTGGAGGGCCGTGAGGAGGCCGACCACAACGTCGGGCCGCGCATCGAAGCCCGACCAGTTAGGTATTATCGGGAGCCTCATCCCGAGGAAGGGCAAAATGCCAGGACTCCGCGGTACCCAGAGGATCATCGCGGCGTGTCGGTTGACTACACCTCGGATGATTCATCGGGCAGGGAGTATCGGCGACGGGAAAGAGTCCAACGCACACAAAAGAATCGTTCCCGACGCCTCCGAGGACCCGGGACGGACTCCCCGAAATACAAGAAGGGTAGCACCAAGAAGCCAACTCTGGTGTCCTTTGAGAAAGAAGAAATGCCCGCAGCCAACCGTGAAGAGCGGGCGGTGCTGCCTCAAGTGCCATGGCAACCGTCGAACAGCCAGAACCACGTTTACCGAACCAGCAGCCAGTTTATCAGCCCAGGAGATGAAGGACTCTACGGATTTCAGACGGAAGGACTTGGAGGAGGAGCGTGCGGGTTCGGAGTCAATTGGATGGTATCGCCATTGTCCGACGAGATACTAGCGGGATAGCTCCCGAAGCGACTTGACATTTCTAAGCTAGAAAAGTACGATGGGAAGAAGGACCCAGATAATCATTTGGAAGCCTTCAAAACATTCATGCTGAGTTTCGACAACGATGACAAACTCCTATGCAGAGCTTTCTCCATGACCTTCAGGGACCGTGCATTTAAGTGGTACAACCGTTTACCGCAGGGCTGCATCTGAAACTTCGGGATGTTTTGGACAATGTTTAGGCAACATTTTGTGGGAAGTAAAAGTTTCTGAGCCAACGGAGACACTATTATGAATTGTAGGCAGAAATTAGGGGAAAGCCTCAGAGAGTACACCCGACGATTCATCGACGCGAAGACCGACCTGGACCACTGCGAAGAGAATGCGGCTCTAACCGCGTTCCATTTGGGTTTGCTCCCGGGACCAATGAAGCAAGCAGTAACGAAGAAACAGGCGTTCACATTTTCCGCAGTTCTGGCTCAGATAGAAAAGCAGATATTGATCGAAGAGACCGAAGCATCCGAATTGGCGGCACAAATTCAGCAAAGTGCCCAAGCATCGGTAGTGATAAGGCAGGGCACTCGATCGGACTACGCTAGGGCAGCCCAACCGGTCAGCACGATACACCCGACCCAGCCTGTATCTGCCAAACCTTCGGCCCTAACAAGCCAGAAACCAAAGCAGACGAGTCAGAAGGCTTCACGACCCATGTCTAACAAATAGATCCGACCCGCATACTTTGCAGACCTTACGGAGTGTGTATTATCGATCTACGAGAAAACTAAGAAGAGTGGAATGTACAGAAGGCCTTTCCCGATAACAACACCTCGGGAGCAGAGGAACAACCGCTATTGTCGCTATCACGAGGATGTTGGGCATGACACTAAAGACTGCATTGCCTTGAAGAAAGAAATACAGATGCTCATAGAGCATGGAAATCTCCTGGAGTATGTTAAGAAGGCATAGCAAAGTACAACTTCGAAGGAAGTCGTGATAATACCAAAACCCGAAACTACCATGGCAATTTCAGAAGTAACCGACCCTTTTGATGTTTCCGTTGAGTACCTCGACCCCGAAGCAAACCGCAACATCATCGGGATTATCGAGGAGGAAGCGGAGGAAAACGTCGGTAATGTACGAGGCCTTTGTAAATTCTTTGAATCCCTAACTATTTTTGGGGGAGATTCTATGGCAGGAGTCACACATTCATCCAGGAAAAGGCACATCGTCAACCTAACCACTCATTTAGAGGCCCGAACTTACTCCCAGTCCAGAAGCGTCCCGTCTCCGATTTTGTACTTCGACGACGACGACATGAGAGACATAGCCGGGCCCCATGAGGATGCCATCGTAATCGAGGCAGCCATTGCGGGAGAGGAGGTTCGACGCATCTTGGTGGATACCGGTAGTTCGGCCAACATAATCTTCGGATCCACTTTCGCCAAGTTTAGGACACCACCAGTGATTGCACGGTCCGACCGTACCATAGTGGGGTTCACAGGGTCAGCAGCCGACGTTATAGGAGAATTTGAGGGCGTAGTCCAATTAGGCCGCGGCCCATTCAAGAAAGAGGTTACTGTTTTATTCGTGGTGGTAGACGCGCCGGCTTCCCACAATGCAATTTTCGGCCGATCATGGATATCGCGAATGCATGCGGTATCTTCTACAATCCACCAGTGTTTGAAATACATGGTCGGAAACAACGTGGGTGTGGTCCGAAGCAGCCAGAAAGCAGCACGGGAATGTTATCGAGCAGCGTTGGCACCTAAAAAAGATCAAGAGATGATTCAAGCTCAAGAATAGCAATTAAAGGGGCTCGCCCCGGGATCATTTCCCATTGATGACCCCAGGGAAGCCCCAAGCTTTTTGACGACGGACGAAGAATGCGAGCAACACCAATTTGCCGCAGGGAAAGTCCTGCAGATCGGGGTATGCCTCTCACCAGCCTTCAGGGAACAGCTACTGACTCTCCTACGGGAAAACCTAGATTTGTTCGCGTGGTGCTCAAGAGATGTAACCGGGGTCCCAGAATCTTTTGTCATTCACAAGCTAACTATCAACAGAAACGTCAGACCGATCTCCCAAAAGCGTCGGGATTTTTCCCCGGAAAAGGCAGACATTATCTTACGGGAAGTAGAGAGAATGATCAGCGTCGGTCACATAAAGGAAGCGAGTTACCCTTTGTGGACCTCAAATACCGTTCTGGTCAAGAAGAAAAACGGGAATGGAGAATGTGCGTGGATTTCACCGACCTTAATCGGGCATGTCCGAAGGACCCCTTCCCGATGCCGAGAATCGACCAGTTGGTAGATTCGACTTCGGGTAACAGGTTGCTGTCGTTCATGGATGCATACGTCGGTTATAATCAAATAAAATTACACGATGTGGATCAGGAAAGTACCACATTCATCACAAGCCGAGGACTATACTGTTATAAAGTAATGTCATTCGGGCTAAAAAATGCCGACGCAACGTACCAAAGGCTAGTTAACAAAACGTTCGAGAATCAAATTTGGGAGGAATATGGAGGTGTACATCAATGACATGTTGGTCAAAAGCGACGCGGATGAAGCTCACCTTACCGATCTGCGAGAAACTTTTGATAACCTACGGGGAATAAACCTCAAGCTCAACCCATAAAAATGCTCCTTCGGGGTCCGATCGGGAAAATTTCTAGGTTTCTTCATTAGCAGAAAGGGATTGAAGCCGACCCCATCCAACTTCGAGCTCTGACCGACATGACTCCACCCAAGAACATCAAGGAAGTCCAGATCCTAACTGGGCGTCTAGCAGCTTTAAACCAATTTATTTCCCGTTCATCTGATAAATGCACTCCCTTTTTTCAGGTCTTGAGACAAGCCAAAAATTTCGTGTGGACGCCCGAATGTGACGAAGCATTCTTGGGAATTAAACGATACCTGTCGTCCCCGAACCTCTTGACAAAGCCCGTTCCGGGCGAGACACTTTTCCTTTACATTGCGGTTACTGACTTTGCGATTAGTGCGGCTTTGATCAGTGAGTCGGGGCCAGCCCCTATAGCTGTTTACTTTGTGAGCAAAAGCCTGCTGGATGCAGAAACTCGGTATCTAAGGTTGGAAAAAATGACTCTCGCCTTGGTCACAGCAGCACGAAAAATGCGCCTGTACTTTCAAGCCCACCCTATCGTAGTCCGAACCTCGTTCCCACTCAAGTACATCCTCCAGCGACCAGACATGTCGGGGAGAATGTCCAAATGGTCGGTCGAGTTGGGCGATTTCGACATCAACTTCGAACCTCGAACGACCGGATCAGGATGTGCCTTCCCAAGAGGGCGAACAAAGTGAGTGGACCGTCCGAACCGACGGGGAGGGGGGGGGGGCTAATGTCAGTGGCTGTGGAGCAGGGATACAAATAATTACCCCTTCGGGCATTAGTATGCATCAGGCCATTCGATTTAGCTTCCATACATCGAACAACGAGGCTGAATATGAGGCTGCTCTCGCAGGGCTACGGTTAGCGCAAGTGTGTGGGGCAAAACAAGTGCGCCTTATAAGAGATTCCCAACTGCTGATAAACCAAGCCTCGGGGATTGCGGAAGCTCGGAAAGAGCACCTGGTCCAATACCTAACGGCACTCAGAATCCTAGCAGCGTCGTTCGTCAAAATCACGTACGAACACGTACCAAGAAGCGAAAACATGATGGCAGACTCTTTGGCGACAGCTTCCTGCTCTAGCAACTATCCCTGGGTAACCGAACAAGAAAATCCATCTATCATCAAGAGACAAGAACTAGATAACCGACCAGAAATCGCCAGTCAGGTCTCTTCGGTAACAATCACGGATTGGCGGCGTGACATCATCGCCTACTTATCCGAGGGTAGGTTACCTAGCGATGGTGCCTCGGCTCGGAAGGTTCGCAATAAGGCCCGAAGTTACGTGCTACTGGGTGACGTACTATACAAAAAATCCTTCAGCCGCCCCCTGCTCAGATGCCTAGGGGTCCACGAATCACAAATAATTGTATCCGAACTACACGACGGTGAGGGTGCGGCACATTGCGGTTACAAGGCTTTAATCAGAAGGATATTTCTCGCGGGGTTCTATTGGCCAACGATAACAGCAGACGCACGACTAATAGTGAAAACGTGCGACACATGTCAAAGGTTCGCAAACGCGATAAACGTCCCCGCAGTTCCTCTAGAATCCGTATCCGAAGGCCTACCCTTCGACCGATGGGGAATCGACCTTATCGGGCCACTACCTATGGCATCGGGCGGAAGACAGACAATTTTCGTAGCAGTGGACTATTTTTCCAAGTGGGTCGAGGCAGAGCCGTTATCCGCCACCAAGACCAAAGACATAATCAAATTTATCTGGTCTCACATTTGTTGTCGGTTCGGGGTACCACAAAAGTTAACCATGGATAACGAGCCCCAGTTCGAAAGCGGGGAAATAAAGGTTTTCTGTACAACTCACAGAATCAAGCAATGTTTTTCCGCCCCTTTCCATCCTCAAGCAAACAGGTAGGTCGAAGTCACCAACCAAACCGTTTTGGACGGACTCGGAAAGAACCTTGAGGGAAAGGCTGGAAAATGGCCGGACTACCTACAAGAAGTGCTGTGGGCCTACCGAACCACTCCCCGAACGGCAACCCAGGAATCCCCTTATGCTCTGGTGTACGCTATGGACGCGGTTACCCCCGCGGAGTCTATTTTTCCATCTTTCAGGGTCGGTACCTATGAGGAGAGCACAAACAACGACAGTAGACGACTTGGTCTCGATCTTATAGAAGAAAAGCGCAATCGCGCCCAATTGAACTCTTTGTATTATCAGACCCTGATGAGAAGTCGATACGCCTCTAAGGTGCGTTGTCGGGAGTTTAAAGTTGGTGAAAAGGTTCTGAGGTGCGTCTTTCTTCACACCAAAGACAAAAGCCTCGGCAAGCTCGCCCCGAATTGGAAAGGCCCCTATGAAGTCGTGGAAATAATCAAGAGCGGGACATACCGCCTGCAAAACAGGCTCGGGCATCCTTTGAGGCTGCCATGGAATATTGAGCATCTAAAATTATACTTAGAATAGTGGCAAAATAATTGTAATTTGTTTGATATGGTCTGTAAAAACTTATTGGTCGGGGATGCACTCTTTCCTACCTCGGTGGCGCGAGAAGGTTTTAATGAGGCATCATAAACACCCGACCACCTGATGGAATTAATCAACTTTCTTTTGCCTTCTAAATTTTGAAGTGTTACGAACTTGATCAGCTGACGAGCTGGTCAGCGTCTGTTCCTACTGATATTAGTGGATTTACATGTTATAATCTTCCCGACCCTTTGGGAAATGTTTCAATGTTATATTGATCTACATAACCTATTTTGGTTTTTCAGTTCCCCAACTGATCTACATTTTATAATTCCCGATCCCATCAAGAATTTTCAATATTATATTGATCTACAGAACCTATTTTGGTTTTTCAGTTCCCCAACTGATCTACATTTTATAATTCCCGATCCCATCATGAATTTTCAATATTATATTGATCTACAGAACCTATTTTGGTTTTTCAGTTCCCCAACTGATCTACATTTCAATATTATATTGATATACAGAACCTATTTTGATTTTTCAGTTCCCGAACTGATCCACGCTTTACGGTTCCCGATCCCATCAAGAATCTCCAAACTTATATTAATCTGCATAACCCGCCTAAGTTTTGCACAGAACCAATATAATCTGCCTACATAAAAACATTTAATAAATATGCATATGGCAAAAGCAGAGATTAAAGTATTCATAGAGAATATTGTTAGGGGACCTCGTGGCCCCCAAAGTTTGTTCAACAAAAACAAAGACAACAAAAAACAGCACAGACAAAACTTAAAACAACAATGCCGCGTCCGGGTCACTCGCCGTCTTCCTCCTCGGACTCCGTGTCGTCCGACTCATCTTCGCAGACGACTCCCGCATGGCGTTCCTCCTCTGGCACATCCAGCCACATAGACCCGAGGTGCAGATCCGGAAAGCGGTTATGAAACGATAGCACATACGCGGTCTTAGCATCGGCAGCTTCTTTCTCTGCCCACTTTCTGCATCTATTGGCAAAGGCGACGTTTGAAGTTTTCAGCTTCTGGACCTCCTGAGCCAAGGCAGCAGCGCGATCTTCCGCGGCCTTCTTTGCCTCTTTCGCGACGCGTCTGGCTTCTGCAGCCTGTCCCTCCGCTACCTCCTGAGCCGCCTTGGCCTTTTGCACCTCCTCCTTTAGGCCCGCAATCTTTGCCTCTGCGTCCCCTAGCTGCTGGCTCAGCTCGATCGCCCTACGCTCTTTCATGGCCGCCGGAATAAGCAGATTGTACAAGGATAAGGCCAGACTGTCCGATCCCTGCAGCGGGAAAGTATGCGGGCTTCCAAGCATCGTTAGCACCGGGTACTTCGTACCACTCGACGAGGCCATAGCTGGGTCCGGCCCTTTGGATGGGTCAGCGTCATCCGGAATCACTACTACGAGATTAATCGTTGAATCACCTTTAGCACCGCCTTGCTGGTCTGACAGCTTTGGCACGATGACACCGTCAGCACAAGCAACAAGCCCACTCTCTTTCTGGGAATGCTTCGATCTCTTCGTCTTGAGCCCTTCCGCATCAGCTCGACCTTTCCTCTTCTACACCGGAACCTGGGCCTGATCGGCCGCGCCGCCTACAGGGACGTTTCCGTCCTCCCGAGTTACCGCCCATGCCTCTACAGCCCCGGTGCTATTTTTCCCGATCTCGTCGTCTGACTTCGGGCGCTTGCTAGGCGCCTTGTTGCGTTTTGGGAGATACAGCTGTGACCCGGGGGTATCGGTTTTCGCGATCAGATCCTCCATGCTCGGGGGCTGTCGCAATTGCTCGATGGTGAGCACCTCGGACGAGCAATGCCAGAGGTTGCTCATGATTAGGTTGGTGTCTTTGAAGGTACGATGCATCGCCCGACCCCAATGCTTCCGAGCATAATCTTTCAGCACCTCGAACGTGGCCTCAGCGGCTTTCGAGTGATCTTTTTTCAGCCCTTGCAAGAACTCCTTCGTCACTGCACAAGGGATCAGAATTTTAAAAAAAATATAGTTACCATCGGGGACCCAAGTTCGGAGCAACTTCCTCGTGTTCTCCTTGCTGTAAGGCAGACCGTTTTCCCAGCAGCCGCTTAAGAAAACGAAGCGGTGCTTCCAGCCCTTGTCTCCTTCGAGAAAGTCGTTAACTATCTTCCACTTGTTCGCCCGGGGAGAGTAGAAGAATGGAGATTTAGGAGACTTGGACAGACCCAACATGGCTACATATTCCTCCATGGGCATAACTCGACCTGAAAAACGCGAAGCCATGATGCACGACATCAAAGTATACCATGCGTTGGGCGTCAGTTGGGAAGGGCAGATCTGAAGGGTGCGGAAGTAAAGGGCGATCTCAGGATCCAGGGGGAACCGCAAGCCCCTATTAAATAGCTCTGTAAAAATCACTATCTCCCGCGATCGGACATGCACTAGAGTCTCCCCGGGATCCGGGAACCGAACAGTAACGCTCTCGGGGATCCCCCAGCGAATCAGCAGCTCCTTATGCTCGGCCTCCGGAAAGTAGAGGTATTTGCCCTCGAAAAGAGAAACGACATCTTTTGAAGGAAGCCAGCGGAAGTAGGTGGTAGTAATTGCAGCCTCCACTTCCTCGGGAAGAGGATCGTCAGGAGGGTTAGCAGCGTTCCCAGCAGCGACAATACTAACCTCTGCGGGAAGAACATCCACCTCCGACTCTTCAATATTCGAGTTCGGGGCCTGATCAGAGCTCTGGGCAGCAGCAGCATTTGGATCCGACGACCGAACCCAGGAGCTTGTAGGGTCATCACTACTTCCAGCGTGCGCCAGATTAGCCACTTCCAGTTCCTCGGGCGTCAGTCGACGTTTATTAAGACCTAAAAAAGTTACGGCAGTGTTAAGACCAGTCCAGTACCCTCGAATGGAGGGAGTAAGCTGAACCATTTCAAGATCATTACCTCCTGGGGGAGACGTATGGAGACTATTTTCACCCATAGTTAAGAACTTGGTTTTGCGAACGCGTCGGGGCGGAAATGGAGGCGAAGGGCAAGAGACGTACGAATTGACAGATGATGGGGTCGGATTCTCCGACCGAACTATCGGAGAACGGGAGGAGCTGCTACTAGAAGAGATGACAACAATTTCTAGAGATAGGCTAATCTCGGGGGACAGAGAACCGGGCGGTTCGGGCGAAAGGAAAGATTCGACAGGGATCAGAGTAGCTAAAACGGGGTCGTGGGGCTGCAGGACGGGAGTGAATGTTTTGGAATTAGATCCCCAAATCAAGCCAGCGCGTCGGTACTCTTCGGCTCGGTCACCGATGCTCGCCCACTCTTTGAAACCGAACACAGGCTTTTTCTTTTTCTTGGTTGGTGGCTGCTTCGGGTGTCTGGGTTTCATAAAACAAGCATTCCCTCTCTAGAAATGATCGGACAACACTTTCTCTCTCTAGAATGCCTCTGAGAGAAATCAGGATTTGTGGAGTATTTATAGGCAACGTTGCATGACCGGGGAATGCCAACCGACAAAAGCACAGCGGGAAGACGAAGAGTCTCCCTAAAAAACTAGTCTGGCAAGGACGCGTCCCGTTGACGGGTGACACGTATTGACCATCTTCTGACGAAGGCTTACCTAGGTTAGCCCCTTCGAAGCAAGTGATGAGATGGGCCTTCTTAGCCTGATCCACCGCGAGAGCCGGCTCACCACGGTGGGTCCAAGAATTAAAGCCCAAGAAGACGCGGGAGCCGACCTGGCCAGAACTATGAACACCTGGCAAGGAATTTCTAGCAGACCCCGAGTATTGCCTTCAGATAAAGTCAGCTAAAAAGCGCCGCGGGAGTGTTACCGAACGTCCATGGGACAGACTGGGTCGGGCAACGTCGGGGAATGCCCGACGCTTTTGGAAAATGGGTAATTCATCCAAGGATAGCCACTGGCCCGAAGCACAGGAGACTACGGTCGATAGGTTTAGGCTCGGCTATGAGTCTCCGCTCCTGACACTTCCGAAGACTGGGGGGCTACTGATAAGGGTGGAATTCGCCGATATAAATAACAAGGGGTTAATTGCGGATAAAAGATACTTGGTGTGATTATTAATGTATTTAGGATCTTTCGAGGACCAATTTGTAAACAAGGTACTTACTAGTTATGTAAACAGCCCACTAAGGATTTTAATGGGTTCACTTTATTTTAGTATAAAAGGTGACCCACTTTCTTGGTAGGGGGACATTGAATATTATTCTATTCCATTCATACTCTCTCTCTACACTTTCTCTCTCTAGTCACATCAAACACAAGATACGAAACATTCTATCAGTCAATTATTAACTCATCAACTTCATTGTGTGTCCTAGCACCTCCACGTACAATCTTGTTGGGATGAAAGTATTTCTAATAATCTTATCTTGATGAATTGGTGAGTCATTCTCAAAAGTCGAGTTGTTAACCAGCATCGGGATTACTCATTTCTTTGTGTTCGTCTTCTGTGTCTCCATTAATGGTGGAAAATCGTGGTAGCTCGAAATCTTCTCTTTGTCTTTTGAAATTAAGGTATGTTGCATTTCACATTTTTGGAGCTTGATATGATGATTTTGTCTTGTTTTCGCTTTTGCTGTATTGGGATGAATCTTAACCTCGAGTTGAGGTTGATGGTGAGATGAAGCCATTGATCGAATTAATCGAGCTCCATAGATTACTTATTGTTTCTTGTTTGTTCGTGGTTAATAAATACACCAAACATTATATATTATTCCGTTTGACGCAAGATCTCCTTGTAAATGGTTTTTGAGATATATTAATTTTCATTTTTCAAATTTTCAAATTTTCAACATGATATTTAAGAATAACAGTTGAATTTTCAAATTCTTCAATATGTTCATTGGTTTTTGTTTCGAGTTCTTCAATATGTTCAATAATGTCTTTGTTTAGATCTATATATTTTGACAACAATATAAAAAATAAAATAAAGGATGGTCAAGTAATTACGTTCAATTGTGTTGTAAAAATATATCCTTTAGATGCGTTAACATGGTTACGTAATTATTTCTTAACTTGTTGTATTTTTATGAGAAAATTGGTTGTGAAATTTATTTATTTTGTTGCAAAGAAAGACTGAAGTTATTTGCTGATATCGATTCTTTTAATTCTTGACTTCTTATTAAAGATTATTTATTTCTTATTTGCGCTGATATGTGTTTGAAATTCCCGAGGTTTACACTACTGGTTTTTTTATATTTTTTTCTACATTACAAAGTTAAAATACATGTAAATTAACATATAAACTAACTACTAGTTGGGTGCCTAAATACATTGATTGGTTGCGAAAAAGTTTTATTATGTTTGAAAAACAAATATAAAGTTGGTCTAGAACGTGACAGTAAGTTGGATGCATAAATATGTTCAATTTGGTTAAAAAAATATATTTCATGTTTTGAAAAATAGAATAAAAACTAGATATGAAATCTTATTATAACTTGAGTGCGTAAGTACGTTCAACTCGGTCGCGTAAGAGAAAAGAAATTCATCCAGAATAATTAACTATGTACACAAGTAGTTCATAGGTTACTAATTGTGTTTTTTTATTGCGTAAGAAGACACAAATCATCAAAACCAAACACAGAGTGTTCTTAGGTGGAATAGAATAATTTCTTGATGAAAACCCAATTTAGGAGTGACTTTTATGTTGAAATGTTTGAGATTTCAGTTCTTAAAATTTTACTAAAATTTGTTGCATAAATCTTCAATTTGAAAAATTTGTGAATTTCGACTTAAAAAAAATTCAAAAAAAATTATTTTAAAATTATGTGTTTTTATATTTAAAAACTATTTTTGGTAACTCTCCTTGTATTTTAATTTTGTTCGATGGTTCCTATTTTAAAATCAACCTATCCTAGTTAGGACTAAAAAAATATACTAATTAAATATAAAAACTGATTTCCAACCCAATTGTTTTTCAAACCTTCATTAATTTTTTAATAAGTGTACTCTATAGTAGAAACAGTTAATAGATTACTCTGAGTATTTGATGGCATTAGCCAAGACAATTTTTTGAAAACCTTTATGAGATACATGATAATATATATATACTAAAGAGATGCAAAACTAAACTGAAAAATCACAAAAAGAACTTGACCACAGTGGGAGTCGAACCCACGACCTTTTGATCCGAAGTCAAACGCGCTAATCCACTGCGCTATGCGGCCTTTTGTGATACAAGTTCCATGTATAATGGATATAATGTATTTATCATCTAAACAGGCAGCATATTACAAAGTTAATAGTTAATACCTTTGCACTTTAATGGGTTTTCACAATCTATTGCTTTCGTTTTGATTTGATACCTCAAGTTTCTGAGGGAGGCGTCTCTGGGTCTTCACTGTTCATCGAATTTGCTTCCTTTCCTCTTCATAATTTGTCAATAATCAGCGGTTAGTCTCTATATCTCTGTATATTCGTTATGTACATGTCTGTATCCGTCTCAATAACCGGATTTCGACTCACGTTTCTGTCTCGTTCTGTATCAATTTTCAGATTTCGGTGGGGATTTATATTCGGTTCCTTTCAGGATTGGTTGAATTTCCAGATCCAGGTTGTTTTGTTGATTTTCGAAATTAGGTTGTCTATACACTTGTTTCGAAGAGTCAATTGCTTCTCGCTTTTATGCGGACGTTGATAGAATTGTCTTTATTTTTTGCTGATTTGAATTGATGAATTGGGTTTGTTTCCGGAATCTGGCTTTCCTACAAAGAACTTAAGTTTATCGGGGATTAAAGAATTGACAGTTTAGGTAATTTGTATTGAGAATTTGGCGACGTTCTTTGGTGCTGAAGGGTTTCGTTGAGTGAAGTTAGAAATTTGGAGGGCTTTGTTGATCTGGGTAGCATAAGGCTGTTATAGTCATGTTCTATGGTGCAGTAGTATGGGATCCCTGGCTCATTGTTGCTCAGATTGTATGTCTCCAGTGTTTATACTATCTCACTGTTGGAGTTTTTGTAATGGTCTTTGTCGGCACACGGGTCTCTTGGATGAGTCTTGTGTATTTTTTTGACTATGCTACTATTACAACGTCTACAGTTACTGGCTGGTGTGTCATCACTTCTATCTTGATGAGCTCAATTGCAGGGTAAGTAGTCGTTTCTTCTGTTATCTTCTCGCATATTAATGTCATATAGTCGCCCAGATGATTCAATGCGCTTTTCAATTCTTTGCCACTTGAGATTCTTTAGTTGTGGTGCAAGAGCACGCATCGGTGTGATTTCATAAAATGCGTTAAAATTTGATTTAACTTGCATCTGTTTGGATGAAATGTATCGAAGTTTTTGTTTGTCTTTGGTTTTAGTAGTAGTTGATAAGCAATGGATTTGTTTCGAATTGGCCTTTGATAATTTCCTTTATTCTCTGTTGCACTACATATAGTCTGGTCGGATACCGCTGATATTGATTTCCGTCGACATAGTCATAGATGATGTCTTTTTAGATCTTTTTTATTCTCCAAAAAGTTTAAGTATCCCGTAACTCACATCATGAAAGCTATGTTTATGCAGAGCTTTTTGTATGCTTTATTTGATCGAGAGGGCAAACAAGTGCTTAGATTTTGCAGCAACTCTCTATATCATTCATCTCTTTATATGTATCATATACGGAGGTTGGCCACTGACAGTTACATGGTGGGTTGTGAATGGAACCGGACTAGGTGTGATGGCTTTGCTAGGTGAATACTTATGCATTAAACGCGAAACACGAGAAATTCCGTTGCCAAGATACCGTTCAAGTAAGATTCTATCTCAATATATAGTCTTGCCAACATAAAGTTGTATTTCTTTTCACACTAGAGAAATTGAGATTGTTTAAACTTCTAATGTAGATGTTTGATAGAAGGATAGAAGTCGAGGAATCCAAACACAGTTCTATTGAGATTATATCGGTTGTTTTTGTCCATGCTTTGGAGGAGCACCTGGACCAAGCTTTCTAGATTCCAACTTTGCATCATGGTTTAAAGAGGATAAAAAAAACTGTATGACAGGTACACTAAAAAATGATAAGACAACTACTGTGAGAAATCCGTGGTATGCATTGTGTCAGGGGAACGTTTAATGTACATTGGTTTAAAAATAGATGTTGATTTGCTTCTGGTATAGTTTTCAGGTTTATTTTCATTATTGTACTGGATTTAGCTTTGTTCTTAGTAGCCATTATGAATTTACTTTGCCTTGATGCGGAATAGAAAAACCAAAAGACCTAAAACTAGTCTGAAGGAAATTAAGAGTATTGAAATTTTAAGTCACAATTAATATGGGGCTCTTATTATGCGATTGTAATAAGTTAGAAACTTATTACAGTAAGCCTTAGAGATTCTTGTTATTTCCTATGTGAAGGATCTAAGATGATTTGTATGAGGTAGGTGATTTTAAGAAATAAAAGTGAGTCTTATTCTATCCTGCGAAAGGAGGATTTAGGTGTAAAGCTCTAACCTAGGCAGGAAGCCTTGATTGCGAAGCTTGTTGGAGTGATTCCAACCCTACCCATTCATCTATTACTGTCCTCATGAGCCCTCCTTTATGGTTTACAAGGATTATGATAATCTGGAGCATACTTGATCAATGTAAAAAATTCTTATTCAAGCCTAAAATTATCTGTTATAGTTCTCAGGTAACTTAAAGAACTTAAAAGTTAAAATTCAGCATCTATTTTTTCGGAAGAACGTGAAGAAAAGCTTTACTTTGATCCTTATTATCGTTCTCAGTTAATTAGCTTTTACTCCTGTTTATGTAAAATTCAATATATTCTCTTCCGTTTCTCCCGGATAATCCTAATGAATAATACTTCATGGCTGAGCTTTCCACGCTGATGAAATATCTGCTATTGCTTCGCCAACTGTAAGATAGAGTCCGTTCATCTTGAATAAATCCAATAGCTCCGACTTCTGCAGCTTTTCCGTCACACTTCCAGCCGGATTTGCCAGCACAAGCTACAGTAGTAACACAGTGAACTCATCAGGAACAACAAAAGCAAACAAGAAACCTGAAAATCATTCAGCCCGAGTTCTGCGGTCAAGATTTACCTGAATCGATCTTTTCTCAAGCAGCTTTCTTAGTTCTGAGATTGTCTCGAGACCACTTGTGTCTATGGCAGTGACAGCTGAGTGAAATGAAAAAAACAACGATATCGTAAGCCAAAAGGTCCAAACTTGCGAACAAAGCAAAGTACTTTTTGTTTTAGGGTTCTACTGAAATACTTTACCTGTCATGTCTAAAACCACACATTTGAGTGTACTTTGGTTGTTTTGCTTTATCCACTCTTCCTCTTCTCTAATCCACCTTAAGATCCTGGAACAACCATAAAACAGCGCTTAATCCTTTTCATGTCCCTAAGGCAAACCCTAATTCTTATTAAAGTATATACCTTTCATGCAAGTAAGTTGAATTTGCAAAGTAGATTGGAGATTCAATTGCTATTATGAGGAATGATGGAACTCTTGTAGCTTCTTTATATCTATTGATACTGTGGAATATTTGTGTCCCCTGTATATTTCCATATATCAAAGTGTTTGGCCTAGTTACATGCAATAGAATCTTGAATACTGATACACCCACCTGGAAAAGAGAAGTCGACATAAACTTGATTAACCTAATTAGTTCTGTAGAAAAAGAAGAAGTTTGGCAATTGGCAAGATTAAAGTGCTTACAGCTATGGCCAAACCCATAGGAACGGAAACGAAGAGAACACCGAAAAAAGAACAAAAACAAGCCACGAAATCGAGTTTGTCAACTTTCCATAACCGAAATGCAGCCTGATAATCGATAAGTCCTATAACCGCCGTTATGATAATGGCACCCAAAATCACGTTAGGAGTGTAATGGAACAGTGGCATCAAGAATAGCAGAGTCACGAGCACGGCCGAAGCCATCACTATGTTTGAAACTGCTGTTTTTCCACCAGCGTTGTAGCTAACAGCTGACCGAGAAAATGAACCTGAAAAGAGCTAGTTTTAGAATATTTTCAAAATCTTTTTGAGTTTAAATAAAAAGTTGTTTTGATATTAACCATTTGTGACAAAGCAAGAACAGCATGAACCAACTATGTTCATGAATCCGAGGGCCATCATTTCTTTGTTTCCGTCGACTTGGTAGTTACATAGAGATGCAAATGTTCTTCCTACCGCAATTCCTTCCTAGAAAATGCGCAAAAGATAAACGTTTAATAACGAATGAATACACAAAACCTCGAAGTAGTTTGGTATTTTAATCCTAACTATAAATGACACTGCAGTCTTTTAAACCAAACATAGAAAATGTTATCAGGAACCAAAGATATTCTGAATTATGGACAACTTACAGTAAGAGACAGAACACCAGTGACGAGTCCTGTTTTCACAGTAAGACCAAGAAGACTGAAGTGAAGCATATGCGCTGAAGGTGGATTCACACCTTTATCCAAATGGCCGATCTGAATTTTTTATAAAAGTAAAATAAAAAATTTGATTCAGTTGCGTGTTATCTTGTTAGTGAAAACAGAAAGTCCAAAATTTGAGTTCTTACAACTGAGATTCTGTCTGTTTTATGTCTGAGGCTAAAGACAATAATTGTTGATACAATAACTGATGTCAATGGCGCCGCGGCTGATATCCAGAAAAGCTTTGGCTTCTTCATGCTCTGTGTTTGTTTTAACATGAATTTAAACATATTAAGAAACAAGAAGATATTGTAGCCTAAAACTCTTATATAGAATTAGTGTTCATGGAAAAATGTATAAGAAGAAACTTACAATATGTCTTGTTGTTAACAAAAAGACCAAGAATGTGAAGCCCATCACCATAGTTGGCCATGACCACTGCATTTCAGTTGTTACATTATTAGTGTTAGTATATGATCCAGCACACAAGTCTCAAGAATAACATGTTTTTTTATCTCTTTCGATTTCGCTTTTCCAAATTTTTAAATTTAGCAAAATTTATAAATTTAATCAATGCCTACAAAATCTAGGCTATATATATATAATAAAAATTCGCCCTTTAAGCTGTGCTTGGATCTAGGAAATTTTGAATGGAATGGAATTGAAATCTTGTACTAAGAGTACTCAAGAGTGGCTTACTTCATGTCTCTGTTGCATCACAGATTCAAGAACAGGACCAATCTGCATTTTTGATGTGAAATGAACAATTCCAAGTAACCCTTTCAACTGTTGCAGAGATACAATAACAGCAGCACCAGCCATGAAGCCAATCAGAGTTGCTTTTGAAAGAAAATCAACAATGAAACCTAACCTGTAATTCAACCAATATATATATTTATTTCGAAACCATACAAAATGATAATTAGATATATAGAAATTAGAATATTTATTACCTTAGGATACCCAAAGAAGCTTGAAATATACCAGCAAACAAAGTGGAAGTGAAAGCCAGTTTAAGATAAAGCATAGGTTCTTGAGCAGCAGAAAGTTTTTCATTTAACATTGATCCCATAACCAATGAAGCTATAGATACTGGACCAACAGCCAAATGCTTTGAACTACCAAGTACTGCGTATATCAATGGTGGCACAAAACTTGAATCTACCCAAAAAAAAATCCATTTCATAAATTAATTATCCATAATTAAAATAAATTCATATTAAAATAATTCAACAATTTACACTAACATAGTCCAACTATTGGTGGCAGATTTGCAAGCTTTGCATAGCTGATTCCCTGCATTTAAATTAATTAAATGAATTAGTAATAATTATTAATTATTTAGTTTATAAAGTTAAACTAGTTAATTAATTTTGACTAATCAACATGTCTTAATAAATATCTTAATTATGAACCTTTAAATATTAAAAACTTGCACCAAAAACAGAATAATAATAATAAAAGAAAATATATATACCTGAGGAATAGCAAGACTGGCAATGGTGAGACCAGCGATTAAATCAGACCTGAAGAGCTTGAAAGTGTATTCGGGAGCCCATTCAAGAATAGGGAAGAAGAACTGAAGAGCCAGAAAGAATTTCCTAGGGCCTGTTTGGTTCTTGAATTTATGTAGAGGATCATCAGGGAAGAAAATTTCGGATAATCTTTGTCCTAGCTTTTGAAGAGTGGTTTTTTCAGGAGGCAAACAAACAGGGTGTATATCGATTGTTTGTGATCGTGGTGGCCTTGGAACCTCTGTCACCGAAACATCCATGGCTCTGTCTTCTTTTTCTTTCTCTGTCTAAAACATATTTTATAACAGAAAAATCGTAAGTTTATGGAAAACGAAAGGAGAGAATGAATTGAATTTATAGACAAGAGTTTGTCTCTACCTTGCAGTTACGCTTTAAGCAGTTGGTGTTTTACTTGACATGGCAATCTTGTAATTTCACCTGTCGGATACAAATTTAAAATGAAACTCACTAATTATTTTGATTTCTTTT
The DNA here is from genome assembly GCA_036936605.1 of Limnanthes douglasii subsp. nivea. Taxonomy (NCBI): domain Eukaryota; kingdom Viridiplantae; phylum Streptophyta; class Magnoliopsida; order Brassicales; family Limnanthaceae; genus Limnanthes; species Limnanthes douglasii. The sequence goes on from JAUPFV010000003.1 coordinate 176,686,676, forward strand.
GATATTAATTTTTTTTTCTTCTATTCGGTGATACGGCATTTTTAAAGAGAAAAAGTACAATCATTTAATTCGGTTGTATGATATTTCGCTTTCATCTTAATGTCTCAAAAATATATATCACTAGAATCTAAATATCAATAAAGGTAAATTTATCAGTTCAATAAATACTCGGGTGGGTAATAAATACTTAGTCATTCTTTTTACTACCAATAGTAAAAGTTGTCATTTTTTACTATCAGTAACTACTGCGAGTTTCGAAAACGTTGTGCTAAAAAAACAAAAAATATTTCATGAATTTTGAAAAATATGTTGTTAGTATTTCAATTATCCAATTTAGATAACGCGTTAAGATTATCAATTGTGACGGAACTATTCATTTTGAACAAAATTAGTTATTTGATTTTTTATTTTTAAAAAAATTAATCACCCTAATAAACATATTTAGGAACAACCATCCAACTTTTGAAAATGCAAAAACTGTGTATCACAAAAATGAATAGTCCAGCCACTACTAAAAATTCCGGAATGATATGTTAGTAAATTCAATCCTAGAAACATTTACCGTTTAAAGCCTAATTGTATAAAATTAAATTAATTTACATATTGTTAAAAGAATAATGTAATTTATAGAATCTGTAACAGAAACCCTTTTGATTATTATAAATTGTTGTGTGTGCGCATACATCTCTATTTTTTTTTATTACTATCTTATAATAACTAATTAAAAATAACTGTTTATAATCAAAATCTTTGAAAACCCACCTGTAGAAACTCAATCTTCAGGAATCTACGCCCAAAATATGAATCCGAATAATTGTTCATTTTCATTTTCCTCCATCATTCTGCTTCGACTTTTTGATTCTTTTAAATTCAAAAGCCTAACATCGAAGACAAAACAAGAACAATATAAGAAAGCAACTTACAATTTTTCAACGTAATATTTTCTTTAAATAAAGAACGTTTTTTTTTGGGTATAAAGGGTAAAACTCAAAATTATATGAAAATATAATAAAAAAGGTTTTGTTTATTAAACCGAAACTTAAGAACAATTTTGGTTATGTAACCAAGAAATAGATTCTTTTTTGTTTGAATAGCCAAAGAAATATGTTTATAAGAAGGATAATTAAGGTTTAAAAGATTAAAGGAGAAGTATATATAATAATTACCTTGAAGATCTTTACTGCAGGTAAAGAATATAAAATTTGAATTCGCAGAAGCGACAGGGAAATTTGAAAGGATGAACAAAAGATAAATAGATTCAATTCATTGACTTGCTGACTTTTTGTGAAAAAGTAGGTAAAAATTATTGATGTGGTGGGAAATTTGTAAAATGGGAAAATGATAAAATTAGTGAGATGTTAGATAAGTAATTGTGTGGGTTTACGTTAAAAGTTGGGTTAAGTTGCTAATTTTAATAAACTGTACAAGCTGTTCGTAAATTATCCGCGGAATAAAAATCTAAAATATTTAACTAACCCAAATTGATATTTACATAAATTCAAATTTACAAATAAATAAAAAATAAAAATTAATATCATCCGAAAATCAAAATAATATAAAAAATATTATTATTTTTACTATTCTTTCTGTTATATAATATAAGTCTTTTAAGGTGGTTGCACCGATATTAAAAAAATAATTAATTTTAATTATATAAAAAGTGGTAATAAATTTACTTGTGAAACTTTATGGAAATCAATAATATGAAAAAAATCACTATAAGATAAAGGATAAAAAGGTAAAATCTATAATAATATTGTATTAAAATTTAAAAATAATAATTATTTAAAAAAAAAAATCTTTTAAAACTACTTATATTATGAAAAAAATGGAGATGCTATATTATTCTTATCATGTCAACTCCAATCACGTTTATTACTAGCGGTTAAAAATTGAAATTCAAAATTCTCAATTAAGGATATTTGTTTGGTTTGGTATACTTTTTTAATGTCTCTGATGAACCTGATTATACGTCATATTTTTTGTCACTATTTTATTATACGATTTACGATCTAAGAAAAGTTGTCGATTCAAGACAAATTTGTAATTGGGATTCAAATATATGTAGGATTACGTGTTATGAAATTTGGATTATAAAACTTTAATAATATATTTTATGACAGTAGCCAATTTTAAATTCGGATCTACACTGAATACTCTTAACTGATATGTTTGGATTTACGAAATGTTAAATTGGTCTTTTTTTCAAAACCCTGTTTGTTTTGGTGCTGTTATATACCACAAATGGGTAGAGAGGAACGCAAAAAAGTTTAGTTCCTTTCCAATCCTTGTTTTTAAGGTTCTGCATCGTATTTTTTTCAAGATTCGTGTATTTTATTTGTTTTTACGCTTATCGCATCTCATACATGATGGATGCGGTTGTTGCTCGTTATCGTAGATGCCTATTTTGTTTATACCGGTTATACTCTACTTAAATTATGTTTTTGGATCGGTAATATTTTTTCTTTTCACACATTTATGTTTCATATTTTTGTGAGTGTTTTAGTTTTAATACATATTTTTATAAGAAAACATAAATTCGTAATAAAAAACAAACTACTAATAAAATAAAATTACAATTATTTTTGTTGATCGTTTTAATGATCGACTTCATAAAGTCGGTTACACTCAAATATCCACAGTTTTAAACAAAATTTACCTTCCTCTTTTTTGTTAATGAGCCAAATAATTAGATGTATTGATATAATGTAAATAACTTACCATAATATATCCACAGTTTCAAACAAAATTACCACTCCTCTTTTTGTTGTTGATGAGGCAAAGAATTAAATGTATTTTATATATGTAAATAACTTACAATAATATTCAATAAAACTTAAGTATAGTCCAAACCCTAAAAACAAAATCAACAAAGAGTATATATAGGTTATTAAGAAACGGGATATCTCAATAGCTCTTTTGGATATCCCTTTGGACGATCAATCCCTACCATCGGTTCGGTTGAATGATCATTAATAAATTTATTAATTTTAATTTTCTTTCACACTTTTTAGTTGTTACTTTTGTACAAACTTATTTCGAAAAAATCACATTTTTATACTTTTGCTCACAGTATATTATTCCATTCCAGATCATAACTGCAAAATTTTGTGTTATGCTCCATAGATGTCAGTTCTGCTTGTTTCTATGCTTCGAATATTTAAAAAATCGAAAACGTAGGACATATATATATATAGTCATTTGTAAGCGTATCGTACGTGTTGTTCCGTTTTAAAATGATATATTGTTTTTATCAGTTTTAAATCATAACCGATAAATTAAAAGGCAGCAGTGTATATATTCCATGAGAAATATATTATCATATCTATCATCCACACGAATAGCTAGGTCGGTATATTTAGTTACGTCCTGAATATTGAATATGAAGTAGAAAAATGGAGAATTCAAGGTTAGCAATTCAAGAAGCAACTACACAAGATCATTGATTGTTATAGTAGTAGTAGCAGCTGCAGCAAGCAAGTCTCCTAAACCGATTTGTCATTTCTCTTCCGAATCTCTAAATTCGGGTATATAAAAAAGCCAGAAGTTTAAAAAGGATGTTTTGTTGGCTAAATAGTTTCATAATGATAGCCGAACAGATTAAGAAATGCAAGGTTTAGGTTTAATGGAATAAATTAAGATTATCGAGGTTTGATATAATAATCGGCCTATAAAAAAAAAGGTGTATTTATTTTTATGTAGTGTTGCTAGTTTTTTTTAGAATTATCAATAAGAAATTAGCTTTTTAAATTTGTCGAGCCATGGATCATAATAAAAAGTTTATTTATTTTTGGTGTCGTGACACATGTTATTAGATAAAAATTAATTTGTCTTATTGCTGGAATTTAAAATCCGATTTTTTTAAAGCTAAACTCAATTTGTTGAAAAAAATTCATTCAAAGAGATTAAATTTAACTTATTATGTGGATGTCAGAAATTTAGTTAAACAAATTTATCGGATATTAAATTTAGAGATAAATTCAAATATAAAGATTCGAACAAGTAAATCATGTTTGGAATGATAAAATAAGGTTAAAAACGACACTCGAAATAAATAGATTCATAACAAGAAGAGTCGTACAACATGTCGTATATTTCAAAATATAAAACAAATTAGTACGTATTCGCCTGAATTTATAACCAACAACCAAAATCTGTAACTAGATGTTTTTGCCATAATAATAAACTTGGCTTGTTGCGCTAAAACTTGAACAAAGTAATGGTCAATGAGATAAGCTCATTATGGCGACACAGTATTTTTCCTCATCGGTCTGACCTGATGTTGTAGTGATGACCAATCCTGATATGCAACGCTTATATAACTACTACTCACCATCGCGAACAATGTCGTTTATCACGACGAAGATGAATAATTGTGTCTTTTTGTTCGAATTTTTTTGTTGGAAGAATTTTTCCAAAACGTTATATTAGTTTTTTAAAAAACTAAGTGATTCAATAATTGATGAATTATTGAGAGAGAATAAAAAACAAAAAACCAAGAGGTATATCAAGAGATGAAAAAACTATAAAAACGCGTACTTCGTAATTGATAAGTTTTGTATATAATGTGTGATATTGTATTTAGTATTCTTGCAATTGTTTTTTTTATTTTCATATCAATAAAATTACATATATTGTCATGGATGTTGGATTGTTACACAATATGAACCATGCGAACCTTGAGTTGTTTGTTCTCGAGTTTGGGTTCTTCATAATCGTTATGAGCTTAATTGTATGTATAAGGTTGATTATGACCCATGTGCGTTTTTTAATTTCTTAAAAATTAGTGCGATGAATGTGGAGTTAAAAATAAAATTGATCAACGGTGATTAACACGTAGAGTAAGGACAAATATCAATGAAGATGAGTTTAATGAAGTTTGATTTGATAAATTCACTAGTTAATATGATTTTACTCTATGGATAATTAGGTAAAATGCTCTTCTTGTGTAGAAGGAAATCAAGGTTGAAGACGATGATCAATCAATTATCCTTTTAATCTATTTACCACAAGGGTATGCGCACTTTATCGATATTGTTCTCTATGGATTGTGGGCTCTTACCATGTCAAAAGTGAACAACGCTCCAGTTTCAAAGGATTTTTTAAAGGAAGACCAAACTGAAGAATGATTCTTCTAGAGATGACTTGAGTGTGAAAATATGACATAATAAGATAGATTCAAAAAATAAGATAGGAAACTCAATGACCAAATCTAAAGGATCCACTACTGGTTATTGAATAAAATGTTATTTGTGCAGAAATGAAGGTCATATCAAGATTAATTGTCATGGGAAGAGGAGGAGAAGGGATATAATCAGCAAAAGTTTGACGTTGTAGATGTCTCAAATGTTCCTGATGGTTTTGAATTTACTAATATACTAATGAATAGTACTTGTATATATGGTAACATATGGGTTATGAACTCATGAGAATCATTCCATATGACATCCAACAAATACTAGTTTGAACATCTAAAGAAGTTTGAGGATAGTAAGGTCATATTGGGGAATGTTGAACCGTGTTTAACATAATAAATGAGGAATGTGAGGGTCAAGTTGGCTACATAACTTGAAATAGTCATAAAAAATGTAAGATATGTCCCCATTGTAAAAAATCCCTTTATCTATATAAATATTAGACATGGAAATGTATAATTACAGGGCTAAATATGGTAGACTTCCGGTCTTGTAATACTTACTAGTTGTTATGAAAGCTAATAGAGCTAATGGTGTATTAGCTCTTAAAGGATCGGTATTGGTTGGAGGTATGTCTAGTGTTGAGACTAATTTTACCGAGCTATGACATATGAGATTAGGATATATAAGTGAGAAAATATTATATGAACTTAACAAACAAGAGTTGGTGGATACTGATAAAGTTAAAATGTCAAGGTACTGCGAGAAATATTTGTTGGGAAAAAGTTAAAGAGTCAAGTTTGCGTCGAACAACCATACAATTCAATATATGCTTGCGTATGTTCATTAAGACCCCGGGGACCTATAATGGATCATACAATAGAAGATGCTAGGAATTTTATATCCATAATTGATGACTATTCAAGGAAAATGTGAATTATTTTTTGAAGTCTAGAGATGAAGCATTCAGTGCCCTTAAGGTTTGGAAGAAGTTGGTGCTGAATCAGATCGAAAAGAAGCTCGAGAAGTTAAAAATTGAAAAATGACTTAGAATCTGTGAATGAACCATTCAATAACTATTATTCTAAGTTTGGATTACTAAAAATAGAACCGTGAAATAAACTTCATAAAAATTGTTCTATTGAGAGGACAAATAAGACTTTACTTTAGTGAGGGAAGTATATGTTTCTTATAGTTGGAATTTACAAGAGGTTTTAAGGAGAAGTTCTTAAGACAACTATATACATCATCAACATGAGTCCTTCTACTGCACTATAATCAAATATCTTTAAAAAGTAGAGTTGGAATAGTGGTAAGCCACTTAATAATATTCGAATGTACTTCTTATACACATGTATTACACGACAACCTTCAACAAAGAGCACTAAAGTGTCTGGTTTTTTGTTATCCGGATGGAGTGAAAAGATATAGATCACGGTGTTTGAAATTTGAGCGTGAGAAGATCTATTTAGCAGGTATGTGGTATTCAATGAAGTTAAAATTCCATTGATCACAAAGGTTAATACTACATCTACCATTCCCAATGGTGAAATTAAGCTTAGGTATAGTTCCAACAAGAAAATAAAATAGATGATGTTTATGAAAAAGTTGTCTTTGGGCATAGGAAACTTAGATGAGAGCTCGATAATTCATATGCTTTGGATGTTCAAACTCAAAAGTAACAAGGAGATTCTGATAGTTATCCACTGGTGAGGTATAGAGAAAGGATACCTAGCATACATATACAAAGTTATGGTTATGCTGATTTTATATGATAAAATTTATATGTTCAAATAATAATATTTTTTTAGCGTGAAAGATATCACAATTCCATGAAGAGAAGTGATAAACTAAAATGGCAGAAGACTATGATGTAAGAAATAAATTCTCTTAAAATAATAGCACTTGAATTCTTATGAAACAACCAAGGAATCATAATCTTGTTGGATATAAATTGATATTTAAAAAACTGAAAGTATTTATGGAGTTGAACTACCTAGGTACAAAGCTAGATTGGGGTCTAAGAGCTTTATACATAAAAAATATGTTGATTTTAATGAGATTTGCTAATTGGTTGTGGAACAAACCTCAATAAGAGTTATATTGTCAATTTTTATATATATCATTGTATTATTACATGGAAAACTATATGAGACCATCTATGGTGTGGTTTATTTTTATCTGAGGGTAAGTTCGTAATTTTTGTTTAGAGTTTGTGGAAGTTTGTAGGTATTTAATATTTGAGTAGAGAGTAGAGGGAGAATTAAGCAGCCTGGTTGTATTTAATTTTCATTACCCTCATTTAATGTTGGTGGTTGGGTATTTATACCCTTATGTTTGGGCCTTATGGGCTGTCGGGTAATGTTTAATGGACCCGGGTCAAGTTTTAAGGACCCATGAGCTCTTAGTAGGAGAGCAGACACCTTAGTCAAGAAGTGATTAGGTTTTTAAGTACTTTAGTCCTTGTTCGAACAGTCAAATGGATGAGGTGTTCGAACTGCCCTGTCCGGTTAGATGGTCTTTGTCCGAACTGTCCATGTCCGAAGAGGTAATAGAATCCAGACTCATTTGTAGCCCCTTTTTTAGGTGTTTGTTCAAATAACCTTTGTCAAAACCTGAAAAACAGTCCGTTGTCAGTGGCAGTTTTATCCGGACAGGTCTTCTGAATCGTATTATGGTTTTATCCGGAGTTAAAAAGTTCTTTGAATCTAAACGGTTTTTTTGCCAAGGTTCATGGGACACGTGTCACTCTTTGGTTGGTTGCTTTAGCCGTTTTTTACCTTGGATTTTGCACCCACCTTCTCTGAAAACCAACCCCTTCATTAATTTGGGTGACATCAGCGCCGTCTTTTAATCATTGCTAATCTTTTCGAATTCTCCTAGGAATCAAGACTTCTTTTTGAGGTTTACTATAAATTAAGATACTTTTCCACTGTTTTACCATCACTTTCATTTTTTACTTTGACAATCTTCAGAGCTTTCTCTCTCAAATACAAGTTCTTGCTTAGGTCGTTTATGTTCACGACAAGGAACGCTCTGATCAAAGGTGGGTGGCTCAATCTATCTGAACTAGAAAAGCACAAAAAGTCGAAAGGGAAAGGCGCATTGCAGCAGGCTTACCCACTTCCCCCATCGACAAACCAGCATTCTCAGCTACGGAGTCTGACCAGGGTTCTTCCTCCACAAAGGGTGTCAAACCGAAGAGGTTGTTTTAAACCAATCTTTCCCCTATCATCTCAGGTTCTTCGGTTCAAGAGTCAGAACCCACAGTTGAGCCAGGTTTAACAGTTACCAGTTTTAAAAAACCCTCCCCATTCTTAGCCATGCGGTCAGATGCTGAAACTTCTCCTCACAAGCTGGTTGATCAAAGAAAAGGCCGTCTGTTCAAAGGGCAGGCTTCCAAGAGCACCCCTTCGAAATCGGGGGCCAAGAACAGCAGTACAGGGTCAGAGGTACCCATTAAAGAACCCAGGGACATGCTGTCCGGTCCGGAGGCCACTGGCTCAAGTCCCCGAAGAGAAACGTCTACATCAGAGCCCCAACCGGAGGCTAGGATCCAGGAGAGTACTGAAGCTCATCAGTCCGGAAGTCAGGCTGATCCAACTCCAAACCTCCCCCTCACAACAACAACTGAAAATCCTTCCTCAATCATGGAGGAAATAATGGAGGACTCTATCGAAGAGGCTCCATTCGAGTTCGAACCTTCCGGACAGACTAGTGGTGCTGTTGCTGCCCAAAAGGATAAAGGCAAGGAAAAGCTATGCTTAAGGGATCCGGATCTGCCGGGGTGTCTTGAAGGAAAAGTGGGACCTTGTTTCCACAAGGTCAATGTTAAATATCTCCTTGCCCTGCAAAAGATCAATTACGCTTTCATCCATACAGCTGAGTTGGGCCGGATGCGTACAAAGTGGGGGATTCCGGAGAATGTGAAGATAAGAATCCTCATAGATCCTGAAACCCCATGGATTGTAAACTCAGTGAAATAGTCATCTTCACCGAGCTCTTTAACTGGGGTTTAAGGTTCCCCTTGGATCCGAAAATAGTTAGGTATTTCCATCTCATCAAACTCTGTCCCAGTCAATTAAGTCCCAATGCATGGTACACACTCATGGCCTGCATCATGGCCTCCAGGCTCTCCGGGATTCCTCTACCAATGGAGGAGTTCGCAGCTGTGGCCAATCTCTGCAGAAACCACCACATTCCCTTCTATCACTTCAACATGGGTGATGATTATAAAGCAGTTGATAATCTGCTTGAGTCGGAGAGGAATTGGAGGACTCAATTCCTATTCGTAAGTGGTACTTGGGAGAACAGGAGGAAAATCAAAGCCGGAGTCAATCCAAGCCTCCTCACCAGCAGATGGAGGAGTGATCGTAAGGATCCTACTTTATATTCTTTTTTTTTCTTATCAAATTTGTTTAAACTAATTGGTCCTGTCTTTTTCTTAGCAGAACTGCCCAAGGACTTCAATGACTACCTAAAGTCTGGGTAGACCACTTGCACCAAGATCAACACTTGGGCTGCTGAAAAGTGGGGAAACCGATTTCACGATGCTTTCACAGGAGGCAACTTAGCAAGGTCTCACCTCTGGAACACTACTGGCCGGAGGGACTTGACCTGGGAAGAACTCACCACTCCATCCCCTCCGGATATAGTCCTCAAGAGAACACACGAACCGGATGGGACACTTTACTTGCCAGGCTAGGCCAAGGCCCCGAGTAAGATGAAAGGCAAGAAGAAGAAGGGCAAGAAAGTGGTAGGTGGAGCTAACCCTGCTGAGGTGGAGGAGGTTGTTTCAACAAATCCGGAGGGGCCAGCCCCAAGACAGATTGATGTTGCTCTCTTAGAAGTGGTAGAGCAGGAGAGTGTTAGGCAAGAGGTTCAATCCCCAAAACCCCCAAGGGCTTCCAAAAGAGACCGAAAACGGGGAGCTGAAAGCAAGGACAGGGAGGCTAAGAAGAAAAAGACCTCCAAGGGTGATGAACTTTCTCTCCGGCCTCCGGAGCCTCTCCCCCATGTTGATCCTACTGATCCAACAAAAGCAGAGGAGATCCCTGGTGATTTTCAAACTGACGAGGTCGGAGGAAGAGACCTTAGCATTGATGGGGTTGACATCACCGGTCTCGATGGGCTTGGTGACTACTTTGCCAACCTCCCTAGAGATGATTTTGCTGGGCCTTACCTCCCTCCGAGTACTTCGAACACCGTCACTTTTAATGGTAAGACTTTTACTCTCACTCTATATTAAGTAATGTTAAACCGGTGCTTGTGTTGGAGAAGCAAGTTCGAAGTCAGGCAGATACTATCAAAGATCTCAAGTCTGACAAAGAGAGACTGTCCGATGATCTTCTTATTGCCACTCAACATGCTGACATTCTAAAGGGGGAAAACGAGGAGCTAAAACAGAACCAAGAGGGGTGGACCGCAAAAGTTGCTACTCTAGAAGATACTATCAAGGAGCTCCGAGAGAAGTTGTCCGGAGTAGAGAAAGATCTCACCTCTTCAAAAGAGGAGGGGAAGGCCATGGATCAAGTCATCCACAACTTAACAAATGACAAGATTGCGCTTGAGAACACAGTGTCCAAGGCTGCAGAGGAGAAAGCTGATCTGCTAAGGGAGCAGGAGGCCAAAATCCAGGACAAGATCGATGCTTATGCCAACAACGTAATAGACACTCAAGAGCAAATGTATGCCAAGGTGAAGTCGGACATGGTCCTGCTTTTCCATGAGAAGTTCCCGAAGAGGAACCTGGGAGATTTGTGGCTTCACGTAGAGTACGCAGACCTTCCCTTCCACACCATGGCTGATGAAGACTTGCATGATTATTCTAGTACTTCCTCCTCTGACGAAGAAGAAGAAAATACCGGGGAGGACCCTCTCGAAGAGAAAGACGATCCCAAGGGGAAGAAGAAGATAAGTGAGGCTGAGCCATCTTCAAAGGCTCAGTCTTAAATTATGAATTATCTTTTCACTTTTATGTTATCTAAACTAAAGTCCTTGGAAGGCCAAAGCATTATTTTTGTTATTGTGTCTGGTATCTGACCGGATAGATCCTTTGCTTTGTTTGATAATTTAAAAGTCCTTGGAAGGCCAAGGCTCTTAAGTTATTTTAATGAATATCTTTGTTTTGCACAATTCTCGCATCCTTTCATAGTTTGTTTCAATTTTGGTGGCTAGTGTTTAAATAACCCTCAGTTATTTCATAAATAGTCTAAAGTGAGAGTGTTTAAATTCTCCGATGACAAATGTTTAATAGTCATCATTCTTTTACTTCAATCCAGATGGTATGACAAAAAACAAAGTAAGAACACTTCGTATTTTTTTAAGAAGGCATCAAATTTTATTAAAAAGCCCGGACACCTCATTAAAACCTCCCCGTGCCACCAGGGTAGGAAATAATATGCCCCCAAATATTTACATGGATGTTTAAACAAGTAAATATTTACATAGATGCTACTCCAAGTACATCCAAAGATGTTCAATATTCCAAGGGTGGGTCAAAACCCTTCCAGCCTTGTCTTCTAGCCAATATGTTCCAGGTTTAAGCCTTTCAACGACCATATAAGGTCCTTCCCAAGTTGGGGCCAGTTTGCCTAGCGGCTTCTCTTTAGTGTGTAAGAAGACTTTCCTCAATACCTTGTCCCTCGGCTAGAAATCCCTTCTTTTAATTCTAGAAGCAAACCTACTTCTCATCAAACCTTGATAGTGTGCAACTCTAAGGTGAGCCTTAACTCGTCTTTCCTCCATTAGGTCGAGCTGACCTCTGATTGCCACTTCGTTAGCGTGTTCGGAGAAGTTGTGAACCCGAAATAATAGGAGAGTTGCTTCTATGGGAGCTATTGCATCTATCCCATAGACCAAGGCAAAGGGTGACTCCTGTGTCGCAGCCCCAGGTGTAGTCCGGTAGGCCCACAAGACCTCTTGTAAATAACTAGGCCACTTCCCAGCAGCCCCTTCCAAATTCTTCTTTAAACCAGACAATATAGTTCTGTTAGCCACTTTAACTTGTCCATTTGCTTGTGGGTGGAAAGGTGAAGAGAAACAATGTTGTATACCCCTTGAGGCACAGAAACTCTCCATTTCCCTATTGTCGAACTGTGGCCCGTTGTCTGTCGTTATTTTTTGTAGAACACCAAATCTGCAACAGATGTTGGATAAAATGAATTTTATGACAGCTTTTGATGTTGTTCCTGCCAAGGGGGCTGCTTCAATCCACTTCGAAAAGTAATCTATAGCAACAATTATTGTTATGCGCCCTCCGGACGCCATGGGAAGAGGTCCCACCAAATCCAACCCCCATCGAGCAAAAGGTATAGGCTCAGAAATTGACTCTAAAGGGATGGCCGGGACATGAATTTCATTGCTATATCTTTGGCATGGATCACACCTTCTCACCAGCTCCTTAGCATCCTGCATTATAGAGGGCCAGTAATAGCCAGCCAGTAAAACTCTCCGTGTTAGAGCCCTGAATCCACAGTGAGCTGATCCCTCACCATCATGCAATTCGGAGAGGACTACTTGAGACTCATCATCTCCCAAACATCGTAAAAGAGGTTTACTGTAAGACTTTTTATACATAACGTCTCTTAGTATGATAAAACCACGAGCCTTGTGCTTCATTTTTCTTGCTTAGTACTTTTTCTTGCTAGTACATCGAAAATTTGTTCCTCTTTACCCATATTAAGTTGAATGGAAGGGCTCTCGAGTACATGGATCCAAGGATATGACTCAGTGTATGCTATGGTTGCCAATGAATCTGCTAGTTCATTCTCTGCCCGAGGTATATGCTCATAAAGAACACTTTTGAACTTAAGAGCCTCATTTTTAAGAAATAGTAAATACTTCACTAGTTGCTCCTTTTTGGCCTCAGATTGACCTTGTGCATGGTGGATAAGAAGTTGGGAGTCACTCATCAGCTTGACCCTTTTAGCCCCACAAATATAAGCTAACTTTAAACCAGCTATAGCTGCTTCGTATTCGGTCTCATTGTTGGAAGCCCTGAAAGCAAAACATATAGCCTAATATATTTGGTCACCGTATGGAGAAGTCAAGCACACCCCTGTACCACATCCCATAGTACTAGATCCACCATCCATCCGGACGACCCAGACCTTTTTGTCTTTCATCTCAGTGGTCTGCTCTGAATCCCTATCAGAGTGGAATTCAACTAAAAAAATCAGCCACAACTTGGGCTTTGATTGTTATTCGAGGAGCAAAATCAATATCGAAGTCCCCCAATTCTACCGACCACTTAGTCATTCTGCTTGAAATGTCTGCCTTTTGGAGAACATTCTTCAAGGGAAAAAATGTCCGAACGATAATAGGATGAGCCTGGAAATAAGGCCTCATCTTCCTTGCAACTATTACCAAGGCTAACGCTAATTTTTCGAGTTTCAAGTAGCGCTTTTCTGCATCTATCAAGCTCTTGCTGATGTAGTATACTGGATGGGGGTAGTTATCCACTTCTCTTACCAATACAGCACTAATGGCACAACTTGAAACTGCCAAGTATACGAAGAGTGTTTCTCCATCAATAGGTTTAAACAAAGTCTTGGAGGAGGACATATGTTTCTTAATTTCATTGAAGGCCTCATCGCACTGTGAAGTCCAGTTAAATCCCTTTGCTCCTTTTAGAGTTTGAAAAAACGGGGCACATCTGCCCGAAGATCTTGATATGAATCGATTTAAAGCATCCAACCTCCCAGTCAACCGTTGTACTTCTTTAACATTCCGAGGAGGCTCCATTTGGAACAAAGCATTAAGCTGGTCCGGATCAGGCTGTATCCCTTGCTCACTTATTATATAACCCAGGAATTTCCCGGACTGCACTCTGAATACATATTTTTCTGGATTTAGCTTCAAATTCACTTTTACTAAGTTGGCAAACGTTTACTGGAGGTCTGCCAAGTGCAGCTGCTTATCCACACTTTTTACCATCATGTCATCAATGTATACTTCCATATTTCTTCCAATTTGATCATCAAAGGCTTTGTTCACCAATCTCTGATAAGTATCCCCATCATTTTTCAATCCGAATGACATCACTTTATAGCAATGAAGACCCCTATCAGTTACAAACGTGGTATGCTCCTGATCCTTCAGGTCTACTTGAATCTGATTGTACCAGGAGAAAGCATCCATAAAGGATAGCAGCTTATTCCCAGAGGTGTAATCTACCAGCTGATCAATCCGGGGAACTGGATATAAATCTTTCGAGCAAGCCCTATTGAGATCTGTGAAGTCAATGCACATACGCCACTTGCCATTTTTATTTTTCACCAAGACCGGGTTGGCAGTCCATAAAGGATAGTGAGAATCCTTTATATGCCCCATTTTTGTGAGCCTGCCAACTTCTTGAACAATAACATCAGCATTTTCCTTGGAAAAAGCCCTTCTCTTTTGTACCACAGGTGCTATGTCTCTCCGGATGGATAGGTGATGTGATATAATGTCTGCTGGAACCCCTGTTACATCAGCATTACACCAAGCAAAAACATGCTGATGGTCTTTTAAAAACTTCAACATTCTACTCTTCAGTTCGGACGGCATTTTGGACCCTATTTTAACACTTTTTCCTTCCTCTAAAGAATGTGTTTCAACTTCTTCAACTGGTATCAATACTTCAGGGGTCTCTTCGGGGTCATCAATTTCACCCTCACCCCCCCCAGAAAGCCCATCAAACTGCTATTCTTTGTTGATACGAACTGCCCCAACGTCCGTGGAGCCAGTGCTGTAGCATAACATTCTCTTGCAACCTTTTGACTGCTTCAGACAACTCCCACTTGTCCTTGAACAACATATTTCAAATATTGGTGGACTGTCGAGGCCACTGCATGCATCCTAGAGAGCCAAAATCTCCCTAAAATAGCATTATAACAAGTGGGACAATCCACCACAATAAAAAGTATCTTGACCATTTTCTTGAAAGGGCCCTTGCCCAACAAAACTTCTTCTTCGAACTCCCCGATCACATCAGCTGAGCTCCCAGTGAAGCCCACAATTGATTTGTCCGAACGCTGAATTACGGTTAAGAAGAGGATATTGGCTGAGCTTCCAGTATCCACCAAGATTCGTCTTATGCCATTGCCCCCAATGGATGCTTCTATGACGACAACATCTTCATGAGGGCCAGCTATATCTCTTAAGTCATCTTCATCAAAGACAATGAAGGGAAATGGAATTTGCGACTGATAAGAGGTCATGCCTCCTTCTAGCTGGGTGGCTAAAGCATGAACGTGCCTCTTCCTTGAAGAAGCAGTACGAGCTGTCATAGTACCCCTCCGAAAATCGTAAGTGACTCAAAAATTTTAATTAGCCCGGAGACCGTTTTACAACGTTCTTCAATGGCACCCACTCTATTTCGAGTTGGATCGGGATCCATGTATTCGAATTCTTCATCAAATCTTTCGATTATAACCATAGCCCCCTCCGGAGAAACATTGCTCGGACCAACCCGGTGAGTATTGTCAGGCCTATTTCCTCCTCTTCTTTTGACATATGCCCCCAGCTTTCCTCTTTCAATCAAGTTCTGCACCTCTTGTTTCAAGGTTATACAATCGTCAGTGGTATAGCCAGTATCATTATGGTACTGGCAGAAAGAGTTGTTACGATGTTCCCTAGGGGATTGCAGTGCGGCCGGTCTTCTATAGTGCACTTCTTCCTTTGTTTTATCATAGATGGTGGCTCTTTCAATTCTGCAAACCACTCCGGTTGGACCCAAGGCCCCCTCTTATTTCTAGATTGTTGACTCTGGGCAGGTGCAGCTGGCTGAGATTGAGCTTTGGCCCTGTTATGCCCCTGTCCGGTCTCTCTTGCCTTGTTTCCAGACTGATTTTGGTTGGGGTTTGGTGCAACCGGGGCAGACCTCCCCTGCCTATGCACCCTAGTTTTCTTTGTTTCATCAACATTGATCTGCTTTCCGACCTGATTCAATAAACCTCCCCAACTCATGGCTTTCTTTCTGGTCACTGAATCAGCCAAATTTCCAGGGTTCAAGCCCTGTCTCAAGGATGCTGTTGCTACTTGCTCGAAGCAATCAGCCAATCCATTTTTGGTGTTTACAAAACGACTTATGTATTCCTTCAATGATTCGTTTGGTTCTTGGGCACAATGGATTATTGTGTCCCCATTTCCCTTCAACTCTTTACTCCCAACAAACTGCCTTCGAAAGGCTACCCAAAAGGTATCAAAATTCTTGATGCAGCCCCGAGGTAGGCTGTTATACCACTTCAGAGCACTCCCCGTAAAGGATTGGGAGAATGCTCTACAGAGTAACTTGTCGTCATCATCAAAGTTCATCATGAAGTTTTTAAATTGCTCCAAATGGTTGTCCGGATCAGTACTGCCATCGTACTTTTCCAATTTATCGTAATCGATTAGTTAACATGTTGGTTAACCGTATTCTGAAACACGGAAAAAAATCATTGGCTTATCAAATTATCTATCGAGCCTTGAAAAAGATTCAACAAAAGACAAAAACAAATCCACTATCTGTTTTACGCCAAACAATACGTGGAGTAACTCCCGATATAGCAGTAAAAGCATTTTGTGTATTTTGTTGCTACGTTGACCGACCGAGATGTACGCTCCACTTTTATTTATTTTAATATAGTTATGTTTGTTTTTATTTTTCATATTAATTTTTATAGTTTATGCTTCGTAGCTATATTTTAAAAATTTGGTGTTTTTGTAGGTCTAGTTCATGCCTTATACATATTTACGCGACGTCCAACCATTTGTGATGTAGCTTAGATAAACACTACATTGAAGTATTTTGACATTGTGGAAGCTTACTATCCCTTCCGAGTCACTAGATAGTTGAACCATATTCAATAAATACTTGGTCCACTTGGATATATTTTGACAGGTTCTAGTAGGATCTGACGTACAAACACCATTTATAATGGGATACATTTATTTTAAATGCATGGAAGTCCCATACTATTAACCCCAAGATGCGGGGTGGAGAATACCAACTAGGTCAAGAGGATGGTAAGACATCGGTGTACACTGTATGGGTATAGACCAACTTATGGTAACTACTTGCCGATCTTGATTTGCGTTCCCCTGATGCATATGTTGGGGTGAATCCTTTCACGACCACTCAACATGAGAGGGTATATGACTTGATGGGTCGATTAGTCAAGAAGAGGTGTTGGAGGAGAGGTCCCCTGACTTGACTATGAATGAGCTTTGCATGCCTTTACATGAGTGCTACAAACTGATTTTATTTATATTTTGTTATGCTTACATTACGACTATTTTTTATGTTTAATGTTTACGTTTCCCATATCTTTATGTTCACTGTACGTTATAAATATATGTTTATGTTTGATGCTAAGTTTCCCCTAACTTGATGTTCAATGTATGTTATGGAAAATATATTACAATCAATTCTCTGATCAACCTTTAATGTTATATCTCGACCCATATTTGTTAGAACTCGAAACCTAAATCCAACTTTAATGCATCACGTGGGATTATCCTGATATACCTAAGGATACATGTTAGTATTATCCAATATGTGTCCCAAACGTTTTGGTTTAGGGGATTATCCTATCAAATTGTGATTTATCTAATTGGATTATGTTATTTTTGGCTAAAAATACAATTAATATACATTTGACCCTTGTAAGAACAGAAAACTCACACAATAAAAAAAATCATATCCATTGACTGTTATAGAAGATGAATATTTGAAGAAAGCCTCTATAGAATTTACGAAAACCTATAGTGAGGAATGAGGTATCCTATTCAGAGGCAATATTATGCCATTTTACTATTTATATGGTAGGGATTGCGTCAAGCCATCTAAAATTCTAAGACGTTTGGACAAAGTGAAAGCTAGGTGTACGTATCTAATGAAATAACATGTCTACTTGATTTTTGATTTCAACGGGGAGGAACATCAAACTACATTTCAATTGTTGAACTGTTTGGTCACCGAAAAATTAACGAATGACTAGCTAGATATTTTGCATGCCCAAATGCTAAACAAGAAAGATGAAGTTGAGATGGAGGCTCATTCAGATTATAGGATTGCGAAGGAAGAAAAAAAACTAATGAAATGGAAATGGTTTGACAAATAAGCAATGAATGTCGTTGTTACATATTACGAAGTACTAATATTTCGCTATTGTTTGAGTCTCGTATTTTGTAAGATACGCCTCTTTTTAGTCAAATTTAAGAGTTTTATTTTTTTGTTTATTTTCACATCATGTGTTTGTAACGACATAAATTGATGATAAATTATTTTAAATTTCAATTTCACATAGCACAAGATAGTAGAAATCCAATTTTCCCAATTTCTAGTGGTTTATTCACTGAGAATGCGGGACTTAATACAAATCCATGCACACACAATGCATGATATTGTACACATTCTCGCGCTTACATTACGAACATATGTACAAATCCACTCGCACTATATATTCAAGAGGAAGACATGTATTCTTAGTTTTGAGCTACCTATTACAACTCTATGTTTGTGGCTAAGGGATTTACGCAAAATTAGGTGTTTAATTCAATAAAATATTATCACCAGTTGTGAAACAAACCTTCATCTAGGTTATGCTGTCAATTGTTGCTCGTTTTGACATTAAATAAAATCAAATATATATTATTAATGCCTTCATACACGATGAATTTAATGACACAATTTACATGTGTCAATCGAGAGGGTTCGAATAATGGAAGAATAATAATGTGTGTTTGCTGAAAAGACCTTTTAATGAGATAAAACAATAGTTGATGCAGTTGAATAGAAGATTCGATTCTTTTATTGGATCCATAAAATATGTTTGTAGCTGCTAAAAAAACTTTGTCTAATTGGAATTAGGAGACACATGTAGATAAAAGTCTAATCACTATTATATATGGATGACATATGAATAGCTAGAATATATAAGAGAAATATTGACAATAAAGAATCAGATGAAAAAAGAGTTTGTGATGAAGGATATAAGAGAGACTAAGAGGATACTTGGTTTTGAGATAAAGATGAACATGTTGAAATGGTATTTATTTTTATCTCAATAAGAATATACATATAAATTCTTAAAGAAGTTCTTTATGTCCAAAGTAAAAGCGATCAGAACTTCCATTGGCTCTTAATTCTAACTCAATATCACTCAAGCACCAACCGAAACATCAGATAAGAAGGATATATCGGAGATACCTTATGCAAATATTATTAGTAGTATTATGTATGCTATGATTTACATGAGACATGATCTTGTATATGCCGTAAATATTTTGAGCAGATTCATGTCAAATATGAGGAATCCGCACTGGCACACTCAAGTGGCTCATGAGATACTTGAAGGTCTTGACTATAGTAGGGTTGTATAATAATACAAAAGATACATGTGATATAGTGTTGTGAGGGTCTGTGGACTCCGATTATACATGCTGCCTCGACACAAGAAAATTTAGTTCGAGTTACTTGTTTGCAGTGGTTGAACGAGTGGTTAGCTAGAAATATTTTATACAGAGTCTTGGTGCATTGTCATATATAGAAGCCGCGTATATGGCTGCTATGAAATCCATAAAGAAATCATTTTGGATGAAGGTATTATATAATGATCTCACTAGTATGAAGCAAGATGTAGTTTTATTCTATGATAACACTAGTGCTCTTTATTTGATGAAACAATTGAAGTTCTGTGAGCAAACTAAACATGTAAACATTAAAATGTAATTTATTCGAGACGTGGTGAAGACGGAGCAAGTGAAGGTGGTGAAGACTGCTAGCGAGGAAAATCTTTCGGATGCTCTAACCAAGATATTTCCAATTTTGAATCTCACGAACGTGTGAGAGTAATACAAGTTTGGAATGCAGGTGAGTCAATCTCTATAAAGTAGAAAATTGGATGCAACAGATGCGGGAGTTACTATAAGCCTAGGTGGATAATTGTAAGGTATTGGCTAGAAGTAACTCGTCAATCGATATAATTCTATAGGATGTCACGAGCATAAGTAGATATGCTCAAAACATGTATATGCAAAAACTACTGAAACTATATGTGTGAGGCTTGACTCATGATTTAGTAGCAGAGATGTATGTTGGATCTTAAGGTTTGAGACAAACTGTCAAGACTGGTGACTCATTGGATCAAATAAGATATGTGTTGAGCCGAAGCAGGCTAGTCCAAAGCGGGATGGTTTCTACAAAGCAGTCTAATCTGAAGTGAGCTGGATTGTAGCACCACAATCAGACCAAAATGGAGTTTTCTATTTTGCTAGGTCTTATATATTAATTAGGTCTCTTATTTTTCTCTTCATATATTTATTAGATTCTATATCAATTGGGTCTTTCATATTAATTAGGTTTCTTATATTAATAGATTTATGATTTATTTAAGTTATTGATTAATGGGCTTTAGTGTGGAGCGTGCGATAAAAGAATTATAGTTTTCCTACATCTATAAATAGAATAAGATATTGCTATTAAGTATGTTATGTGATTATATGAATGGTATATTTCTTAAGTGCGAGAAATAACTTAATGCTATTTGAGAGATAATTGCGGTAGGAGATAAACACTGGAGATAAGGTATTGTGAATCAAGTCATCTTTTGTTACAAAGAGTGCTTGAGTCTCTTATGTTTGAGAGTCTTAATTTAACCTACTTGTTTATAAAAGAGTGTATGTTGTCCGTTGATGTAAGTTCTTCACAATTTGAACAACATTGGATATGTCTTGTGTGCTTGTTTTTTGTTAGGTGTAGGCTAGAAGTAACTCGTCAATAGACGTATTATCAGATTGCATAGGTGTTGGATAAGTCTTTACATGTATAGGAAACAACTATTGAAAATATACAGTATTTGATCTGTGACTTAGTAGTAGAGACGTCTACTGATCCTACGGTTGATACAAGCTGTTGACGACCGCTGACCATTGGGTTGAATGAAATATGTGTTGAGCCAAAACAAGCTAAGCAAAGTAAATGATAGGAAAAAGTGAGCTGATCGGAAGCACCAGTAGGCCGAAGTTGAATACTGTATTTCAAGGAGTTATTTCAGCCGTTGATTAATGGGCTTTAATCTGGAACGCTTGATGAAGAATTAAAATTTTCCCTAAACCTACAATAGAATAAGTTATTTATATGCAATGTGCCATGTGATAGTGGCGTAATTGTGGCGGTGTAATTATGTGAGAAGATATTTCGTGAGTAAATAAAATAGCTCTAGGCATTTTTAGAGATAAGTGAGATGAAAGATAAACACTGAATAAAGGGTTCTACGAATCACATCATTTTTGTTACAAATAATGATTGAGTCTTTTGTGTTTGAAGAGTCATCTGTAATATACTTATATATAAACGAGTTTTTGTTTCCCGTGGATGTAAGAATTCTTCACAATCCAAAGCACGTTAAATATTGTCTTATGTTTTTGGTTTATACGCTTTCTTTTATTTATTGATCGTCTTGTACATATCAATTAGATCGTTCTTTCATAGGTTTGTTTAATTAATTGTATACTGGTTATTTCCAAGATTGGTGTATTGGTTTTCTCTAACAAGTGATGCAGTGAGCGTGGAGCAATAGTAGAACGAGTATATCAACCATGATCTATAGATTAATGAAGTATATCTCGCCTGGAAACCAGAAAGCCTCAAAAGATGAGTTCGATGAAGCTTAGGCTAGAAATATTTAACAGATCTAATGAATTTAATTTTTGGATAATTAAGGTTAAGGCTTACCTAATTCTGAAATGATTGTCTGGTGATATAATCTACACAACTTGATGCCGAGGTACTGTTCAAAGCTCATAGTGCCCTCATATTCAACTTGGAAGATGAAATGCTACGAGAGGTATATAAAGAGCCTACAACGTTGGAAATATGGAATCAAAGAATGAGATTTACATGAAGAAGTCCTAGATGAACAAACTGTATATGAAGAAATAGTTTTACACCGTGTCGATGGATAATTGCACAAATATCCAAACGCACCTAGATGATTATAACTGAATCGTACTAGACTTGAATGTAGTTGGTGTGAAGATGGAGCAAGAGGATAAAAAAATCATCCTATTGAGTTCTATTATGAAATAGTATAAATACTTCATGAAGACGATGCTCTATGGGAACGAATCCTTTATAATGGTCGAAGTCAAGAGCGCATTAAACTCCAAAGATCTTCAAAAGAAGAGTGTTCTGAATGTTGTTTCTTAGGGGCACAAACTGAATGTGAGGGGTCGTTTGGGAAAACGATATTCAAGTAAGAAGAGAGGGAACTCTCGACCAAAATCTAATGGGGTTGGGACGAGTTCAAATACAATTTTTTAGATATGAAAAAAAAAACATATTAGTCAGAACTTCTCAGAGAAGGGAAAATAAAACAACTATAAAAAAATGAAGCTGGAGATGTTGTAATGATGTCTAATGATTGTGAGTACGATGATCGGTTAATGGCTTTTTTATTCTTGTAAGTACAATGATAAATAGGTGATGGATTCGAGTGCATCATTTCACAAGACTTACAATAAGTATTAATTTGGAGACACATGAATGCTTAATGATAGAAGGGTCGCCATTGAAAATGATGAATCTTACAATGTCAAAAGGATTGGAACGACACATTTCAAGTTATGTACATGACTTGAGAGAGTATTAATAATGTAATGTATGTACATGAAGTTAAACGTAACCTTCTTTCTATTGGGATGTTAGATAAGGAAGAGTTTATCTATAAGGGTGGAGACGATAGACTTAGGATTTTGTAAGGCTAACTTGTTGTTATGAAAGTATATAAGACTAATAATTTGTTATTTCTTGAGGGTATTGTAGTTTTACCGAGAGTGTCTAGTTGTAAATAGTGGTTTTTAGATACGAAAGTTCGAAAGCTGAGTTTTTTTAAAGCTACATTTTGGGTAAGAGTAAGAGGGTAAAGTTTATGCCTAACAACCATACATCCAATATAGTACTTGATTATGTTCATTCAGACCTTTGGGGTCTAGCAAAAGAGCCTACCAAAGGTGGTGTAAGGTGATTTATGTCTCATAGCTGACTATTTCAACAAAGTATGGCTTCCCCTTTTGAAAACCAAAGATGAAACATTTGTCGTCTTTTTAAATTAGAAGAATTACATATAAAATCAAACCAAAAAATGATGAAGAAGCTTCATATTAATAATGGATTGGAACATGTGAACAAGGATTTTGGTAGTTATTGTGAAATTTTTTGTATTTTTTTACACCAAACCTGTACGTGGGAATCCCTAAAATAATGAGTTTGCTGAAAGAATGAATTGAACCCTGTTGGAACGGGTTAGATGTATGCTTCATACAATTGGTATGGATCGAAGGTTCTGTGGATAAGTAATGACAACGACTGTATATATCATCAACATGAATCTATCTATACCTCCTAAGTTTATGTGTCCTTAAGAGGTCTGTAACAGAGATAAACCTAATATAGAAAATTTGAAAGTGTTTGGATGTGCTGTCCACGCACATGTGAAGTAGGATAAGCTTAAGCTAAAAGCACTTTAATATTTGTTCCTCGACTATCTGGAAGGGGTAAATGTGTATAGGTTATGGTTCCTTGAACCTCGAAGCTAGAAATATTTGATAAACATAAACGTAATTTTCAATAATGAGGATATTCCACTGAAGTAGGTGGTGGAGACTCAACCTAGTATTTTCGAGAAGAGATGTGAAACTGATGATGGATATGATCTACGAAGTGAAGCTGGTGATACTTCCGATGAAGATGATATTTGGTATGGTTTTGCTTTGGATCGTACAAAGGAAGTTCAACCACTATATGCATCCGAAGTAGACCGATGTTCTGTTGTTCGAGGGTCTTTAGATGATCAGATGGAATAGAAATATGAACCTGATAGCTATCAACTAACGAATAGTATAGCACTGAGAAGAAGCAAACAAGCATATAAGTATGCTTTTGATGATATAATTGGTTATGTTTTATCGATTAGAATACAAATATATGTTCTTAAACTCGAAATGTATCACGATATTATCAAGCATAATGATAAAGAGAAGTGGCTTACGGTCATGAAAAAAGAACTAAGATCTCTCAAGAAGATGAACACCTAGATTGTTGTGAAGCAGCCAAAGAGTTAGAAGCTGGTTGGGAGTAAATGGATATTCAAGGTAAATCCAGGTATTTCTCATATTGATTTACCTAGATATAAAGTCAGCGAAGGGCTTTACACAAAAAGAAGGGTGTCAACTTCAATGAAATATTTTCACTCGTTATGTAACGAACCTCAATCAGGGTTATGTTATCAATTTTTGCTAGATTTGATTTTGAACTAGATCAAATATATGTTACTACTTCCTTCCCGCATGGTGAATTGAAAGAAATAATTTACATGTTTCAACCGAAAGGGTTTGCTGAAACAAACTAACTATTATATGTGTTTGTTGGAAAAAACCCTCTATGGACTGAAACAGTCACCTAAGAAGTGGAATAGAAAATTTGAATCTTTTATGTGATCTAGTAAGTATATCCATAACTGCTACTACAATTGGGTCTATTGAAATATTGAAACATACATGAAGAGACAAGTTCTATTGTTGTTGTAGATATAATGAAGATTGAAGTAATAAAGAATCAGTTGAAAATAGAGTTTAAGATGAAGGATATGTGAGAGACTATGAGGATACTTGGTGTTGAGATCAAGAGGAACATACCAAATGAGTATCTATTATTATCTCAACAAGAATATATACAAAAGATCTTAATGAAGTTCTCGATGTCCAAAACAAAATCGATTGGAACTCTCATTGGTTGCCACTTCAGACTCATTGCCACTCAAACACTAATCAAAGCAACATATAAGAAATACATACTGGAGATGCCTTATGCCAATATTATTGGTAGTGTTATGTATGCTATGATTTGCACGAGACTTGACATTGCATATGCCGTAAGTGTTTTAGGCATATTCATTTTAAATCCGGGGAAGCCGCATTGGCATGCACTCAAGTGGCTCATGAGATACTTGAATGGCTCAAATGTTGTAGGGTCCAGTTACAATTAGATGGATACGGGTGATATAATGTTGAGATGGTATGTGGAGTCCGAAAGCAGGTTGCTTCGACACAAAGAAATTTACTTTTGATTATCTGTTTAATGTGCTTGGAAGAGTGGTTAGCTGAAATTCTTGTATGTAGAAGGTCATTACATTGTCACCTATGTAAGTCGAGTATATGACTCCTACGGAAGCCATGGAGGAATCTATTTGACTAAAGGGATTGTTGAATGAACTCAACGGTATTGAGAATCTATGGTTCCATTCCGTGATAAAACGAGTGCCATTGATTTGATGAAGAATTCAAAGTTCCATTATCAAACTAAACATGTTAAGATTAAGCTGAAATTTATCAAAGACATGGTGGATAAGAAGCAAGTGAAGGTGGATAAGATAGATTTCGAGTAAAATCCTTCGGATGCTCTGACCAAAGTAATTCTGATTTCAAAGCTCACAAACTGTATAAGAATGGTTCAAGTCTATGATGCAGGTGAGTTGATATGTAAAGAGTAGAACATTTGGTGCAACGTATACTAGAGTTACTATAAGCCTAGGTTGATAATTATTAGGTGTAGACTGAAAGTAACTCCTCAATAAAGGATTTTGTAGTTACGTGAGAATATATTTCCTGAGTGGATGAAATAACTTTAGATCTTTTGAGATATAAATGAAGTGAGCGATAAACACTGAATAAAGGATTTTGTGAATCACGTCAATTTTTGTTAAAAAAAATAATTGATTTTTTTGTGATTGACAAATGTTTTTTAACATATTTATATATAAAAAAAACATGTTCTTCATCGATGTAGAATTTCTTCACAATATATAACGAACGTTAAATACTAATTTGGATGTTGATATATGCGTTTTATTTTATTTGTTGTACTTAAATCATTTTTTTCGTAAAACCATTAAAACATATAGGTTTTTACCATGATCGGTATATTAACTTCTTCTACTGTTACCAACATAAATATAAATATGATTGGGTACTAATCTGTTTATGAGAAAAGTAGTGCACTTTTCGTTCTCACTCGGTTTGCGAAAGAACATAAAATAGTCGGTATAATAACTTTCTCCAAACTCTAATTGTTTTTAAAAAAAAATATAAAATAAATCAGTGGAAGAGCCAAGGAGATACCAAATCCACGCATTTACTTGAATACGCGGCAAAAAAGGCAAATTTTTTTTGGGTAGCATTTGATATGTTTTGCTATAATGAGTGACGCACATTCAACGAACCTAAATTTTAGGAACAATCAACAAAGCTTCTCTTTACTAATTTCAAAATCAATGTAAAATTAAACAACACCCTTACCATGGATAGGGGTCCGGTTTTGGACGGAACTAGTAACGGATAGTTAAGGTTTCGGTTTTAATTTTTAGAATCGGACAGGTTAAGTTTTTAGTGTGGTTTGTTACAGTTTGGTCATGTTCGATCCGATTCGTTCGGTTTTGATTTTGGTTCCGTTCGAATTCGGTTCGATTCTGTTTCAGTTCGATTTGTTATCGGTCCAATTCGGTCCACTTAAAAAATTAAATTATAATTTAATTTTTTTTACTTAAATAAATAACATAAAAGCAAAGTTTAAAAGTTAATTTTTAATTTTATTAAAATTTGGTAATTAACCATTAACTTTCGCAATACAATGGATAAATATTAAATAATAATAATAATAAAATAATTGATAGTGACGAGGGTAGAATTCGCCGATATAAATAATGATGATTTAATTGTGAATAAAAGATACTTAGTGTAGTTATTAGTGTATTTAGGATCTCTCGGGGACCAATTTGTAAACACGGTATTTAATAAGGGGTCTCATTAAGTGTGTAAACAGCCCACTAAGGATCTTAGCCGGTCCACCTTATTTTAGTATAAAAGGTGACCTCTTTCTCTTTCCACACTTTCTCTCTAGTCACATCAAGCACAAGATCCGAAATATTCTTCCAAACATTTATTGACACATCAGATAGAATATTAGTTATCGGTTTATCGATTTTATTAGTTCGGTTCCGTATCGTTTTTATCCGTCTATCAACTTTATCGGTTCGCTTCCTAATCGATTCTACTGGTTTATCGGTTCGATTTCAAACAGATTCTACAGATTTATTCGTTTTATAGTTCGGTTCCTAATCGATTCTACTGGTTTATCGGTTCGAAAAATTCTGTTATTTCGATTTTTATCGGTTTCGTCTTTAAAATAGAACCGAACCATTATAATTCGATCCAGTCTCGACATTGCTCTTGTCGGTCCGACTTTCAATTCTCCAAAACTATTAAAAGCCTCATTTATACTATATAAATATTGAAAACATAGTTCATTTTATAGTTCCACAACTAATCTTCTCTTATTTGTCATTTAATCTCGTCTCAAGAATTATTTAATAGCAGTGTAATTATAATAGGTTAATATTAAAAATAAATAGTTTATTATTTGTACATCTATTTAATAGCAGTGTCAAAGTTTGAAGTTTAGATCGCTGCATCTATTTATTTATACATTAATATTATTTTAAATTTATGTTTTTAAAATTTGAGCTTTTGATTTTGTTTTTTTAATAATAATTGCATAATATTACTTTAAAAACTTATATAGCATATATATGTTTATTGAAATTGATTTAGGTTTTGAAAAGAGATTTGAGATTAGGGTTTTTTTTTCTCTTCAAGAAATACAATTTTGAAAACCATGTATGCTCAACCATGTAATGTTTATATGACTATGACAACAGATCTACCAAAAGCTCCACTGCATCATCATCTCGTCGATGATACCTTCACATCAAAGTTAATAATGCAACTATCAATAACTCCTGCCATCACAAACAAAAGCAGTTTGATTTTTCTCAGATAAAACTACAAACAGTAGTTAGAAAATCATCCTCTACGATGCAATGCAACCCAAGAAGACTCAAACAGGGAATACCCCTCACTGAATAAAGCATATACTTCTCAACCATCAGAAAATCTTACCTTTAACTCAAACCAATTCTCAATCTTGAGAAACAACCCTATTTATGAGAAAAAACATCATAAACTAACTTCACAAAACACTATTCCATAAAACTAAAGACAACCTTTAAAATCATATGATGATGCTACTAGGATCCCTCCTAAAGACACCATTCATGACAATGTCGAGATCCAACATAAGGGGGGGGGGGGAGAGGGTCATATAGCGGTTAAATTTATGGATAATGATAAAAATATATTCCAGTCCATGGCAAAACATACTATGATTTGCAAGTTTTCAGTAGGTAGACCACCTATGACTGAAATTTAGAAACGTTTTGAGACTATATGCTTTAAAGGAAAGACCAGTCTTACATTTTGGGATCCTCGTCAACTAATGATTGAGATAAACCTACAGGAATACATAAAAATGATATAGAGGATGAACGTGTGGAGAATTGGCCATCACACCATGCGTATATTAAAATGAAACCCCAACTTTCATCCCAAAAGAGACTCCCTGATAACTCTTGGCTAGATAACATTCCCAAATATCCCATCATATATGTATAATGAAGACACCATCAACAAAATTTCTAAAGCCCTAGGTAAGCCATTAGAAGTTTGGGCCCCTCACAAGAACATAGCCATGTACAATTGGTACAAGGCTTGGATTGACTTGGACTTATCCAAGAATCTCTTGACCAAACTCTGGATAAACTTTTGGCAAAACTAAAGGCTTTTGGCAAGAGGTTAACTATGTAGAAAGACCTAATTATTGTCCAAAATACTTCCATATTGGACACAAACAAATGAAATATATAAAATATGTACAAAAACAATCAACATCAAGAAGAGGATAACCAGAAGACTCAATCACACTCAATACCAAACAATGTAAACCAACTAGAATATGGATGCTAAAACTAAAATCTATAATTGTCAATGAGGTTGAACATGCTAATACATATAACCATACCAAGGAGAAGACAATGTAGGGTAATGCAGATCAAATCCTAGCCCAAGCCTAAAGTGGCCCTCAACTACCATCTCTTAATAACCTCAACCCTCAACTACCATCTCTCAACCCTCAACTTCCTAACGATACTAGTGAATCACTAGCTCTAAAACCCACTAGTCACCTAGCCAAAATCACACACATACCTGAGATTTATGAGGTTGAGATAATTGAAGCTCTGCACTCTATCATAACAGATATCATGTTGACAGCAACCAATGACCAGGAACCAACAAAACCTGACACCCCATATATTAAACCTCAAAACACTAGAAGCTTTCCATCAACTCTTAATGTTATAGCACAAGAAAGCATTGACCTCAAGAAATTTATGAGTATAAAAAAACAGAAACCACCAAAAGGTTTAAATACAACCAAGGCTATTCATTTCAAATGGTCTGTCACACCTTAAACTGGTTCTTTAAAATGAAAATCTCAATATTATGCTAGAATGTTAGAGACATTGGTAACAAAGACACCAGACACAGGCTCAAATCCATCAACAGATAAAAAGGTTAGATTTTCTTACAATCTAAGAACATATGATTGTTGATCTTCACTTATACAAGACTTCTAAAATTTTGGGTTATCAAAATGTTATTGCTAATACTTCAAACAAGATTTATCTCTTCTGAAAGATTGAGTTTAGAGTCAAAACTATAGTCAATCATGACCAGATTATTCATATCAAGGTCACTCATACTACTCTTGACAATGGCTTTGTGGTTTATGAAAAATGCATAAGGGGTCAAAGGCTACATAATCTTACAAGTATAGCTGACTCTACCAAGGAATGGATAGTGATGAGGGACTTCAATACCATCACTAACCCTTGTGAACAACTATCATGCTCTAGTATATGCTTGAGAAGCATATATGATTTTAATAATACAATCAGTGATTGCAACCAAACTGATGTAGGCTTCTCTAGTTCCAATTACATTTGGACCAACTCCCATAAATGGAAACATCTGGACAATATGTTATACAACGATACCAGGTCAAATTATTTTGAAGACACCACAGTAAAACACCTGGCAAAAATGGGATTTGACCATTCCCCTTTATACATCACTATCTCAGATTTCTCCAACAAGATCAAGTCATCATTTATATTCCTAAATATGTATCTTATTTACCCAAATTCTCAAGTATAGTTGAGTAAAACTGGTATGAAGAAATGAATGGTCTCCTTCTTCAGTTATTTTGGCATGAACTAAAAATACTCAAGAAATCTTAAGTAATGTATTCAGCGCCATTGCTCAATTTAAAGAAGAAGTCAAGTTTTATAAAAATTGTTTTACTGAATTTAAGACTTAAAAAGACAAAATAAAGCTGGAAAAATCCCAAGCCCTCACCTACAACTCTTTGGCCAAAGATGAGTCTTATTAGGAACAAAAATGCAATGCAAATTAGATAAAAAAATAGGGACAAGAACATTGATGCTTTCCACATCTATGTTAAGAAGAAAAGAAGGAAAAGAAAATCCTCAAAATTATAGATAACAACATTTGAATTGAAAATCAACAAGAGATTGGTGACTCGATTGTGAAATATTTCAAGTCCATTCTAACAGAGAAATTTATTTCTAAAGAGATAGATGATCTCCAAACCATTATACTTCAGCTAATTACCAATGAAGATAACACAAACCTGATGATCTCTCCTTCTCATGAGGAAATTCATAACTTTGTCAAACCTTTGAACTCCTCAAATGTAGCTAGAGTGGATGGTTTCAACAACAATTGTTTCCAATATTGTTGGGCTGTAATTGAAAATGAATTTTGTAATACATTCATAACATTATTCAGTGGAGACTTTTCCCCTCAACGCATCTAAATTACAAAAATGTGCCTCATTCCTAAGAAAAACACACAAAAAGCATGGAATAACTACATGCCAATAAGTTTAGGTATTGTCTTTAATTGAATTTTATCTAGAATTATCAGTGACAGACTCTATGTTCTTCTCCATAATATTGTTTCCGAGCAACAAAGAGGCTTCGTTAAAGGGTGAATTATCTACGATAACCTCGTACTGACTTAAGAGATTGTTTATGATCTAAAAAAAATCAAATAGGTCAATTTGATTATTAAAATTGGCATGGTTAAATCCTTTGACATACTCTCTCTCTCTCATTCATAACAAAGATACTAGATACTTTTAGTTTTGATAACATGTTCATTTATAAAATCAAATGTTATGTCAATGATGTAAGGTTCTCTGTAATTATCAAATGAGAAATAAAAAAACAGAGTTAGACAAGGGGATGTCATTTACCTTAGTCTATTTATACTAGCAGAGGAATTTCTCATTAGAGGCCTCAAATAGATCCTTCAAGACAACATAGATATGAGATACAAAGTTGATAGCTCAGTAATGGTACCTTATTGGGCATTCACTGATGACTTAACCATCTTTATCAATGGCTCAACTTCTAGCATCAATACCATTTATATGTTCTTGAAACAATACCAATAGATTTCTAGTCAGATAATCAATAAAGAAACGACTATATTTATCTCATCAACTAGTATACCTGTTGTAATGATCAATTTTATAAAACAACTAACTGGATTTAAGATTGGTAGCTTACTATGAACTACCTATGAACTACTTTGCATCCTAAAAGAAAAAATATATACTTTGAAGATTAGTTACTAAAATTAGGATGAAGACTCGAGAATGGGATCACAACATTCTCTTATTTGGAGGCAAACTAACACTCATTCAATTAGTTCTCCTAGCCATTCATAATTACCATGCGCAAAGTATTACCATTCCTAAATCAGTTATAACTACAATAAAAATGATATGTAGTAGATATTTTTGGTTCTCTATAGACTACCACAAAGCCATATCCTAGACCAATTGGAGAAATTTTTGTAAACCCTATGAAGAAGGGGGGTCTTACCATCAGAAATCTTGAAAACATCCAAGCTTTGGTACAAGTTTAGAGAAAACAAAAAACATTTGGTCTAAGTATATGCACAATATATAATGCTCTATCTATCATACAATTTAATTACAACTAACAAGAAAAATATTTAAAACATGGAGAATACTAATAGAAGTGAGACATATAACAAAATAATTTATGTTCAAGAAACTTGGTAAATGATACTCTAAATTTTGGTTAAATAAATGGTGTAACATCCACAATCTTATCACTCTTAATAATGATAATAATAACTTCTGCTATGTACAAGAAAAGGTAAAAGAATACTGGCATCATGGGAGCTGGAACACAAACAATCTTCTTTCAGCTGCCATACCATCATACAAAGATAGAATCAAATAACTATCCATCAGAAGAAGATAAAATTCAGTGGACTCTATCTGAAAGGGGTACTACAATATTAAAGACACATGGAACAATATCAAGATTAAATGCACTAAATCTATACCATTCAAGAGAACCTAAAATAACATAACTCCAAAGAAGTTTTCTTTTCTTCTCTGGAGGTTATTGAATATTTGAATCTCTGTTGACACAATTCTTTAACACATGAACATTTTCTTAGCTTCTAAATGTCAACATTGGGAAAATATTGAATGTTTACATCAATTATTTGTTTAATGTAACATTTCATGGCAAGTTTGGTAGTATTGTTGCTGACTATCTAACCTAAGAATTGGAAGACACATGACTCTAATTGATATCATAAGGAGTTGGTTATGGTCCTCCCCCAAAGATGTCTATATCTGTACCAGCCTTTCTTCCATCATATGATGGGTTCTTTGGTTATCCATAAAAAAAATGAAGTATCAGTAGATAAATGTATCTGCCAACTCAATCATCCAACAAGTTAAGAACATAATCCTAAAGCTAAACATTGAAATCTTCTCAATAGAGGCTACTAGTACAAAGACACAAATACTGCCTATGATATGGGTTGTTTTAACCATCTATGTCAACCTAGAAAGGTTATTGATATCCACAAGATACCTCATGCTGCCACAATAATTAAAATAAACATTGATGTGTCATGCTCTCAATCTGGAGAAGCTACTGGAGGTGCTATTATTAGGAATTTTAAATGGGAGATTATTGCAGGTATTAGTAGGATTTATGGTAAATAAACTCTTATCATAGTTGAATGCAGGGCTCCTCTCGATGGTTACATACTCTATTATAAAATGAAAATTAATAACCTTGATATAGAGGCTGACTCAAATCTACTATTAGCAATGTTACTGAATTACGAAGCTCCATGGTTTCTAACTTATTTACTAGAATGTTGCTGGAAATTATTATCTTTAAGCATGTCTATCTCTCATATCTACAGAGAATAAAATACAACTGCAGACTGACTTGAAAAGCGGACATACAAATGCAAATTAAAGCAAGATCTAAATACATCCCAGATCCCTAATCAAATCCGAGCTATCGTCATACTAGATAACTTAGAAATTAGATTCATTCGAGATCAATAGAAGATTTAGATAAATCTCAAGGGTATAGGATCCATAGAAGTGAGTAAAGGTTGCAAGACCTATGAAATAAATAAAAAGGAGATCAAATGACTTTAAGTTTTCTTTTATTCGAATCAGACTCGTGGAGGTGAATAAGGGGTTTTGGATTTTTCCGACGATATCCATTTAAATGAATTGAAGCAGAAGACGTCCCTGATACATAGAGATTCATGTCTTGAACAATGTCTTTATAATTCTATATTTTCTACAATCTTCTCATTTTATTTAAAAAAAATATTCATTAGTGCAATTTATTTTGGTCTTGCATTCATAACAGATTTAAATAATGTTTAGATTTATTAGCTACAATTATTTGATCTCTATATCAGAAGGACAACCATCGGTGTAGATTTTGTTTTTCACTGAAACAATCCTTTCTGAGATTTTTTTACTCATAAGACATGGACAAATTTCTATATGTTTAGACCTTTCGTGAACACCAAGATATTCACATATTCATTGCATTTTGACTATTTGTTAGTATAACTATTTTTTTTATTAAACTTATATAATTTTTCTATTGATTTGGGGGCGTTCATATACTTTGTTTCCATATTTAATAAGGTTGTAATAGGCTGCAGTTGAATTTTCCAGCTTATACAATAGCCACCAAAGGTATACAAATATACACTATTTGAAATACACTATCTTTCTCATCCTTATAATTAAGATTATATATCATTCAAAAAAAAATTTAACTTCAAAAAAATTAATCAGTCAAATAAATTATCATATGTACATAAGACATCATATCATAGCATTACAATGACCATTATCAACATTAAACATATAACTTGATAATACATGTATAGCCTGAGCTAAACCAGGTCTATTGTATAACATCGTTTACATTATATATCATACAACAATGACATATGTTTAGAGAAGCTATTTATATTTATAAAATTTACTATGTAACCCTTAAATTTCTTGTTAATGGATGTAGTTTTTGTTTATTTTTACTTATTAGTAGCATATCATATGGTGAGGTTTATTTCTGCTTGAGGGTAATTTTGTCTAGAGTTTTGTGGTGTTTCAAAGGTATATAGTGTTTGGGTAGATTATAGTCAGAGATTTGAGCTGCATGGTTGTATTTAATTCTCATTACCCTCATTAAATGAAAGTGGTTAGGTATGTATACCCTTAATTGTGGGCCACATGGGCTTTCGGGTTGACTTATGGATTCAGGTCGAGTTCAAAGACCCATTAGTTTTAAGCAGGTAGGTAATTAGCTTAGTCATGGAATGATTAAGTTTTTAGTACATTAGTTCAGTTCGGATGGTTCAGTGGGTGGATGTTGTCCGAATTGCCCCTGTCCGGTTCTCATAAAGAGTGGCAATAAAATCCGGACTCATCAGTAGCCCTTTTTTTAGGTTGTGTTCGAAGGCCTTCGCCAATACCTAAAATAGCTCAAGTGTAATCATACCTTCGTCCGGACATTTCGAAATATGTAACGACTTTATCCGGACAGACTGAAACCCTTAGAAGCTGAGCAGTTTCGCCAGAGATAGTGGGACACGTGTCCTCCTCTGATTCGTCTCACTGGTTGTTTTCCTCTTAGAAAGGCGCTTCCACTTGTTTCGAAAAAGTAACCCTTTAATTAATGTTGGTGACATCAGCGCCGTCTTTTGATCATTATACATATCGTTTCGTCTTCTCCTAGGTATCGAAGCATCATTTATCTCATTAGTATAAATCAGTTCACTTTTCACTATTTCATCATCTTCATTATCTCTATTCTATTAAACTTCAAATATTCCATCTCTCAAAAAACCTTTCTTTTGGTGTGAGTTTATGTTTACAGCAAGAAACACTTTAGTAAAAGGTGGGTGACTCAATTTTTCAGAGTTAGAAAATGCTCAAAAGGTTGAACGAGAAAGGCGCATCGCTGCAGGCCTCCCTGTTTCCCATGTCGATAAACCGGAAACACCAAGCTCAGAGCCTGACCGGGGTTCTTCTTCAACTAAGAGTGCTAAACCTAGGATGTTGTTCCAGCCCATTCTTTCTCCAATCATCTCGGGCTCATCGGTTCAAGAGTCAGAGCCTGTCGTTGAACCAGAACAGGTGGTTACAAGCCTTAGAAAACCTTCCCCATTCATCGCTATGGGGTCAGATGCTGATATTTCCCCGGAGAAACTGGTAGATAGACGAAGGGGTCGTATGGTAAAAGGGCAGGCTGCTAGCACACAGCCTAAACAAAAATCCACGCCTTCGAAATCCGGGGCAAAAAGTCAAACCACAGGGTCAGAAGCACCTATCAAAATTCCCAAATACAAGTTGTCCGGTCCGGAGGAAACTAGCTTAAGTCTTCGAAAAGAGACCTCCGGGTCCGAGCCCCAGCCGGACTTTAGACTACAAGAGGGAAAGGATGCTCAACAGTCCGGAGGGCCTACTGAGCCAGCTACTAGCTCTTCTCTTCCTAAAACAGCTGACAATCCCTCCATGGTAATGTAGGATGTAATGGAAGACATCATCGAAGAAGCCCATTTCGAGACTGACGTCTCTGGGAAAAACAAGCGAGACTGCCACTACTAGGAAGAGCAAAGGCAAGGAAAAAGTATGTTTGAAGCATCCGGATCTGCCGGAGTGCCTTGTAGAAAAGGTGGGGCCTTGTTTCCACAAAGTAAGTGTTAAATATCTGCTGATCATGCATAAAATCAATTACGCTTTCATCCACACAGCTGAACTTGGCCGGATGAGGACGAAGTGGGGGATTCCAGAGAATGTTAAAGTAAGGATTCCAATCGATCCGGAGATGCCCATGGACTGTAAGCTGAACGAGATCGTCTTCTATACTGAGTTATTTAAATGGGGACTAAGGTTTCCCTTGGACCCAGAAATAGTCAGATATTTCCATATGATAAAGCTTTGCCCAAGCCAACTAAGCCCTAACGCATGATTCACCCTCATGGCATGTATCATGGCTTCAAGGCTCTCCAGAATTCCACTTCCGATGGAGCAATTTGCTGCTGTAGCAAGCCTCTGCAGAAATCATGTCATCCCTTTCTATCACTTAAACATGGGTGACAACTACAAGGTAGTGGATGACTTACTCGAGTCGGAGAAAGGCTGGAAGACTCAATTCCTGTTCGTCAGCATTGCTTGGGAGAATGGGAAGAAAATTAAAGCTGGTGTCAACCCAAGCATGCTTACGAGCAGATGGAGAAGTGATGGTAACAATCTCACCAGATACTTCTACTTTTATTTATAAAAACTTTTTTATGTAATTCGTTTTTTCCTTTTGCTTTTTGGTAGTGCTGCCCAAGGATTTCAACGATCACTTAGAGGCTGGGCAGACTACCTGTGCCAAGCTAAATGCTTGGGCTGCTAAAACCTGGGGAAACCGCTTCCACCACTGCTTTACTGGAGGCAATCTAACCAGATCCTATCTTTGGAATACTACCGACCGGAGGGACCTGTCTTGGGAGGAATTAACCACTCCACCCCCTCCGGGAGTGATTCTTCGAAAGACAGAGGGGAAAGATAGGAAATTGGCCTTTCCGTGCAGAGCTAAAGCCCCAAGCAAGATGAAAGGCAAAAAGGTTAAGGCCAAGCAAGGTGTGGTAGAGGCTAACCCTACCGAGGTGGAGGAAACTGTCCCAACAAACCCAGAGGGACAAGATCAAAGGCAGATTGATGATGCCTTATTACAAGTGGTGGAGTACGAGAGCACCAAGGAAGCAGCTGGGTCTCCAAAATCTCAAAAGGTCTCCAAAAAGGTCAGAAAACCTCCATGGGAGACGAGGTTTCTCTCCGGGCTCCAGAGCTACTACCTCTTGTTGACCCTACTGACCCCACTCAAGCAGAAGAGATCCCTGGTGACTTTCAAACCGGAGGGGGTGCATGAGGGGATATCAGCATTGATGGTATCGACATCAGCAGGCTTGAGGGGATTGGTCTTTACTTCGAAAACCTCCCCGAAGATGATTTTGCTGGGCCCTACCTCCCCCCAAGTTCTTCGAACCATGTCACATTCAATGGTAGGTATTTTTCTGTCTCAAGTGAAAGAGACGTCATTGCTCACTCTTTATTGAGAAATGTCCAGCCAGTGCTTATCTTGGAGAATCAAGTGCGCAATCAGACAGCCATCATCAATACCCTCAATTCTGACAAGGAGAAATTGTCTAGCGACCTTCTTAGGGCCAACCAAAATACTGAGGCTTTGAGGAAAGAGAATGAGGAGTTGAAGAAAAGTCAGGAGGACTTGGCCAACAGTTTAGCGACTTCAGAAGGAGTTGTCAAAGAACTCCAATTAAAGCAATCCGTCCTGGAAAGAGACCTCCTTTCTTCAAAAGAGGAGGTGAAGACCAAAGATAGCACCATTATGGCCTTAACTAATGACAAGATCTCTCTTGAGAATAGTGTGTCCAAGGCTGAGCAAGAAAAGGCTGACTTGTTAAGGTAGCAGGAGAAAACAATTCAGGCTATGATGGATGCTTATACCAATGAGATGATAGATTCTCAGGAGGCAAGGTATGCTGAGGTCAGGTCAGATATGGTTCTGCTCTTCCATGAAAAATTTCCGAAGAAGACCTTGGGAGATTTATGGCGATTCGTGGAGTACGAAGACATTCCTCATCATACCATGCCTGTTGGTGATAAGTACAACTACTCCAGTGATGACACCATTGATGAAGAAGAAGATACCGGGGAGAGTCCGGATGACGACCCAAAGAAGAAAAAGCCAAGTGAGGATGAGCCATCTTCAAAAGCTCAGTCTTAGAGTATCAATTATCTTTTTTAATTTTCTTGTGATTGAACCAAAGTCCTTGGATGGCCAACGCATTTTTTGTAATCATGTCCGGTCCTTGTCCGGATAAACCTTTCTTGTTTTGACAATTTAAAGTCCTTGGATGGCCAAGGCATTTTGTATGTTTTAATGGGTTGTTTCATTCTGCACAACTCTTGCATTCTTTCATAATTTTTCAACTTTGGTGGCTAATGTTTAAACAGCCCTTAGTTATTTCACAAGTATTTTAAAGTGAGAGTGTTTAAATTCTTCGATGACAAATGTTTAAGTAGTCATCATTCTTTCAATTTAATCCGGTCTGTTTAATAATTTTTTTTTATTGAAAACTATTAACTGAAAATACTCCGAATACTTTAAGAAGGCATTATATTTTATAAAAAAGACCGGACACCTCATTAAAACCTCCCCGAGCCACCAGGAAGGAAAGAGTATGCCCCAAAATATTTACATGAATTTTCAAACAAGTAAATATTTACATAGTTTTTATTCCAAGTACAAACGGAGGTGCTCGATGTTCCAGGGGTGATTCAAAATCCTTCCATCTTTGTCTTGGAGCCGGTATGTCGCAGGCTTAAGCTTTTCAATGACCACATAGGGTCCTTCCCAAGTTGGAGCCAACTTATCGAACTGCTTCTCTTTAGTAAGTAGGAAAACTTTGCTCAATACCTTATCCCCCGGTTGAAAATCCCTTCTTTTAACTTTAGAAGCAAACCCGCTTCTCATCAAACCTTGATAGTGTGCAGCTCTAAGGTGAGCCTTAACTCTTCTTTCTTCTATTAAGTCAAGCTGGCCTCTGATTGCCACTTCGTTAGCGTGTTCGGAAAAATTATGAACTCGAAATGAAGGGAGAGTAGCTTCTATGGGAGCAATGACATCCATCCCATATACTAAGGCAAAGGGAGATTCTTGTGTTGCAGCCCCAGGAGTGGTCTGGTAAGCCCACAAAACGTTTTGCAAGTAACTTGGCCATTTTCCAGCAGTCCCTTGTAAATTCTTCTTCAGACCGGACAGTATTGTCCTGCTGGCTACTTCGACCTGACCATTTTCTTGTGGGTGGAAAGGAGAAGAGAAGAAATGTTGTATGCCTCTAGAGGCACAAAAATT
This sequence comes from Limnanthes douglasii subsp. nivea, assembly GCA_036936605.1. Taxonomy (NCBI): domain Eukaryota; kingdom Viridiplantae; phylum Streptophyta; class Magnoliopsida; order Brassicales; family Limnanthaceae; genus Limnanthes; species Limnanthes douglasii. Next base: position 176,726,118 of record JAUPFV010000003.1, read on the forward strand.
CTCCATTTCTTTGTTGTCGAACTGTGGCCCATTGTCCGTGGTTATTTTTTGTGGAATTCCAAATCTTCAACATATATTGGATAAGATGAATTTTATAACAGCTTTTGATGTTGTACCCGCCAATGAAGCTGCTTCTATCCACTTGGAGAAGTAATCAATAGCAATGATTATAGTTTTACGCCCTCCGGATGCCATAGGTAGAGGCCCAACCAAATCCAACCCCCAACGAGCAAAAGGTATTGGTTCAGAAATTGACTCTAAGGGGATGGCTGGGGTATGAATTTCATTGCTATATCTTTGGCATGGGTCACACTTTTTTACCAACTCCTTAGCATCTTGCATTATGGAGGGCCAGTAGTACCCAGCTAACAAAACTCTTCCTGTTAGGGCCCTGAATCCGCAGTGAGTTGATTCCTCACCATCATGTAACTCGGAGAGGACTATTTGAGACTCATCGACCCCCAAACATCGTAAGAGGGGTTTACTATGAGAATTATTATAAATAATATCTCTTAGGATGACAAAACCACGAGCCTTGTACTTTACGTTTCTTGCTATTGCTTTTTCCGGAGGCAAGATGCCATCTGAGAGATATTGAAGGAGAGGAAATCTCCAATCTTGAGGCTGCTTTATCTGTATATTCAAACTTTCTTCTTCCTTATCCGGATTGATTTGAATTGATGGGCACTATGGCACAACTAGAGACTGCCAAGTATACGAAAAGAGTCTCTTCATCAACGGGTTTAAACAAAGTCTTGGGAGAGGACAAATGCTTCTTGATTTCATCGAAGGCCTTATCAAACTGTGAGGACCAATCAAAATCCTTTGCACCTTTCAAAGTCTGAAAAACGGGGCACACCTGTCCGAAGACCATGAAATGAAACGGTTTAGTGCAGCCAGCCTCCAGTCAATCGTTGTACCTCTTTAATATTCCGAGGAGGATCCATTTGTAGTAAAGCATTAAGTTGGTCTGGATCAGGCTGTATCCCTTGCTCACTTATCATATATCCCAATAATTTCCCGCACTGCACTCCAAAGACACATTTCTGGGTTTAATTTGAAATTTACTTTTACTAAGTTAGTAAAAGTTTCTTGGAGATATGCTAAGTGTAACTCTTCGTCCACATTTTTCACCATCATGTCGTCGATGTAAACCTCCACGTTTCTTCCAATTTGATCAGCAAAAGCCTCGTTTACCAACCTCTGATAAGTAGCCCTAGCATTTTTTAACCCAAATGGCATCACCTTGAAATAATGAAGACCCCTATCAGTCACGAATGTAGTATGTTCTTGATCCTTCAGATCCACTTGAATCTGATTATACCCGAAGAAGGCATCCATAAAGGATAGCAACTTGTTTCCAGATGTAAAGTCCACCAACTGATCAATTCGGGGGACCGAGTATAAATCCTTTGGGCAAGCTCTGTTGAGATCTGTGAAACCGATGCACATACGCCATTTGCCATTTTTATTTTTTACCAATACCGGGTTGGCTATCCATAAAGGGTATTGAGATTCCTTTATGTACCCCATTTTGGTAAGCCGTTCGACCTCTTGAACTATGACATCAGTCTTTTCCTTAGAAAAGGCTCTTCTCTTTTGTACCACAGGTGCTACGTATCCTCGGATGGACAATTAGTGTGATATAATATCTGCTGGTACTTCGGTAACATCAGCATTTCACCAAGCAAAAACATGCTGATGGTCTTTCAAGAATTTTAACATTTTATCTTTTAATTCTGATGTCATTTAGGATCCTATCTTGACACTTTTTCCTTCAGCCAGAGAGTGAGTTTCAACTTCTTCAATTGGTATTAAAACACAAGGGGTCTCTCTGAGGTCATCTATTTCACCCTCTCCCCCAGAGGACCCCTCAAACTGCTATTCTTCATTGATCCGAACTGCCCCCAACGTCCGAGGAGCCAGTGCAGTTACATAACATTCTCTTGCTACCTTTTGGCTGCTCCGAACAACTCCCACTTGTCCTTGCACAGTATACTTCAAGCATTGGTGGACTGCTGAGGTCACGACATGTACCTTAGAGAGCCAAGATCTCCCTAGAATAGTGTTATAACAAGTGGGACAATCCACCACAACGAATAGTATTCTAACCATCTTTTTAAAAGGGCTTTTGCCCAACAACACCTCCTCCTTGAAATCCCCGATCACATCTGCTGAGCTTCCAGTGAAACCCATAATTGATCTCTTCGAACGCTGAATCACTGCTGGATTCTTTATTTTTTTTTGTAGGAAGTTAAAAAGAGAATATTGGCTGAACTTCCGGTATCCACCAAAATCCGCGTTATATCATTGCCTCCAATGGATGCTCCTATGACCACAACATCTTCATGTGGACCGACAATATCCCTCAGATCATTCTCGTCAAAAAAATAAAAGGAAAATGAATTTGCGATTGATTGGAGGTCATGCCTTATTCAAGCTGGGTAGCTAAAGTATGAACGTGCCTCTTTCTTGAAGAAGCAGTTGGTGCAGTGATGGTGTCCCCTCCGAATATTTTAAGTGATTCAAAAAATTTAATAAGTCCGGACACCGTCTTACAACGTTCCACGATAACACCCACCTTATTCCGGGTCGGATCAGGGTCCAAGTATTCTGACTCTACATCGAATCTCTCGATTATCACCATAGCCCCATCTGGAGCCGATGTGCCTGCATTATTTGGACCAGCCCGATGAGCACTATCAGGCCTATTTCCACCTCTTATTTTAACATATGCCCCCAACTTGACTCTTTCAATCAAGTTTTGCACTTCTTGTTTCAACGCAATACAATCTTCAATGGTATGACCAATATCATGGTGATACTGGCAAAAACAATTATTACGACTCTCCCTAGGAGACTGTAATGCAGCCGGCCTTCTGTAGTGTATTTCGTCTTTCGTTTTGTCATAAATTGTGGCTACATTTTCTTTCAACTCAGCAAACCACTCCGGTTGAACCCAAGGCCCTCTTTTATTTCTAGATTTTTGACTCTGGGCTGGTGCAACTGGCTGAGACTGAGCTTTGGCTTTGTTATGACCCTGCCCAGCCTCCTTAACCTTGTTCCTGGACTGGTTTTGGTTTGGATTTGGTGCAGCCGGAGCAGACCTCACCTGCCTGTGCACCCTAGTTTTCTTTGTTTCATCTATATTAATCTGTTTACCGACCTGATTCAGAAACCCTCCCCACGTCATGGCCTTCATCCTGGTTACTGAATAAGCCAAGTTTCCAGGGTTTAAGCCCTGCCTCAGAGAAGCTATTGCTACTTGCTCGAAGCAATCAACCAATCCATTTTTGGTATTCACAAAACCACTTATGTATTCTTTTAAAGATTCGTTTGGTTCTTGGGCACAATGGATAATCGTGTCTCCATTGCCCTTTACTTCCTTACCTCCAACAAACTGCCTCCGAAAGGCTACCCAAAAATTGTCAAAATTCCTGATACAGCCCTGTGGTAAGCTATTATACCATTTCAGAGAACTCCCCGTAAAAGATTGAGAGAATTCCCTACAAAGTAATTTGTCGTCATCGTCAAAATTCATCATAAATTTTTTGAATTGTTCTAAGTGGTTATCCTGGTCTTTGCTACCATCATATTTTTCCATTTTTGTACTGTCGAACCTCTTAGGAAGATTTTTGGACAGTATTTTGGAGGAAAATGGAGATTGTCTCCAATTTCGACCACGACTGAAAACCGTATCTTCGTTAGGAGTTGCAAAGATACCTGGTTCATCATGGAAGGCAAAAGGATCCATCACCATCCGATCCACGTGTCTCCGGCTATGAGACGATCCTTTGCCTATATGTCTCTTTAACCTTCCATGCCTATCCCTTTTTCTTGAGTACTTCTTGACTAACTTTTGTTTCTTTTTAGAACGACCCTCATCACTACTAGATGAAAAGGACTCCTCAACTCCATCTTCACTTGAGGAGCTACTGGAAGACTCTGAGTCTGAATCAGAGCTCTCCACCGGTTTAGACCGGTGCGACTTTTTTTAGCTAGCATGAGTGTTTTTTGCACTTACATGAGTTTGAGGGCTCATGCTCTCTGGGGTTGTCAGTATGATGAGCTACCGACGCCTTAGACTTCTCTTTTGTGCCCATCTCTGCCTTCTTGGCAGCCCTCAGAGCTTCTATTTCAACTTTTAACCTATCTCGCTCCTCAATGGTATATTCATCATTTTCTCCCACCACTTCGGCCAAAGCTGGTGGTACTTCTTGCACGTCCGGATTCATCCGAACTGGTTTTTCCTGATGGTTTTGATGCTAGATTCGGGCACCTTCGCCTCCCACTGTGGTCGCCAATTTGATGAGGTTTATTTCTGGTTGAGGGTAATTTTGTCTAGAGTTTTGTGGTGTTTCAAAGGTATTGAGTGTTTGGGTAGATTATAGTGAGAGATTTGAGTTGCCTGGTTGTATTTAATTCTCGTTACCCTCATTAAATGAAAGTGGTTGGGTATTTATACCCTTAATTGTGGGCCACATGGGCTTTCGGGTTGACTTATGGATTCGGGTCGAGTTCAAAGACCCATTAGTTTTAAGCAGGTAGGTAATTAGCTTAGTCATGAAGTGATTAAGTTTTAAGTACATTAGTTCAGTTCGGATGGTTCAGTGGGTGGATGCTGTCCGAATTTCCCCTGTCCGGTTCTCATAAAGAGTCGCAATAAAATCCGGACTCATCATCATATACGTACACAAGTAATAAAACAACATTTGAAATATCTTTATAGTTATAATAAATGTACGAGTTATTAACTCATAAATGACTAATTTTTAACATCAAAGAGTCAAATATTTTTGTATAATAACCTATGAATCGTTATAAACCATATAAAACTTTAGTTATAATACATACTATATATTTTTAGATTAAAATGATATAACTAATTGAATTACATCATATTACTCTATCAAACATGGGAGAAATTATTAAACCTTATGTATGACTATAAAACTATAAAATAAACTAAAAAAACTTACTATTTTGAATTTTGGTGTTATCCATAATTGTTTTTTAGAGTCTACAGCTCTTGAATCCTACTTTAGAGCTCTTCAAGAGTTTGTTCCTACAAAAATATTGGCAGTCTTCCTCTCACTAAAAGTGACGAACGATCCTTTTGAATTTAGGTTAAAAGAATGTCTGAATCTTACTCACTATTCTTAGAAGAAAATACACTAAAAACTTAGATTTATAAAGCTCATAACTTATAAAGCTTTGTGATCAGAGACCACAACCCACTAAATTGATTTCATCAATTTAGTCTCTAAGTTATTAGTTTAGACTTAAGTGTTGAGATTTGGTCATTTCCTTCACAATGCCAAAATTCAACCCGATTACCATATTCATAAGTCTGCAATACCCTTTCACCTATAAGCCTAATACCTAATTAGTTAATTATATATAATATAATTAATCCAATTAATTTTATTATTGACTACCTTAAGACAATGCCAAATATATATTTAGCATATCGGTTCATAACTATTCCAAAAATCTCTCACTTAGACCACCATATGCTACTCAAGAATATATTCAACTTTAATGGATCCTTGAACCTATTATCAATATGAAAAGCGTACAACCCCCCACATGATCAATAAAAAATAAAAGGCTAAAGACTTATTTCTCATAATGTAAACAATACGATGCAACAATAAGTCATTAATTTTTTTTAAACGCACTAACATAGGTTTTTGGGTCCCTAAATCTAGAATTTTGGGCCCAAACTTCGTGACCAGGATTTCAGCCTCCGCCACGCCTCCGATAATCCGTGGGTTTGTCAAGACATTTAATATGAGTACCAATGTTTTCCTGTCTGATACTCGATTGAAAAATAAGACATGGTTGTGTTTGTCAATCAATGTTAAATACTTGCAGGCCTCCGCTACTATATCATGTCAAATGTGAAGTTTTCAGATATCTGAAAGGATATGAATTTCATTTAAACTTCATAGCCAAAACAAAAAATCCAAGAGCATGCAAGATATTACACCATACATCATAGAGTCTAAGTGCCAACGATAATTAATAGTCACGTCCCATCCCAAAACCATACATTCTCAATCACAATGCACATATAAATGGATGTTGCATAACTGCAGACCCTTAAGCACATAGCACGACACCCAAACATGAAAAAATAATTAAATATATCATTCTAAATGTGCAACCCAAACATGCTTTATTTATATACAAACTAAAAACATACATTTAATTATTGAAAGTACTAAAATCTGAATTGCTTAGTTGTTGTTCTAAAGGGTTCGAAGCAGTAAACTCACTTGAAATTTAAAAAATATATTACTTAAAAATTAAACATTATTGGTTTGTTGAAATTCGAAACAACAAACACACACTGTACAAACACCGAATCTTTGGGAAAGAACTACCCAGTTATTCAAAATTATGTCTCTATCATCAGTTAAAGATCTTAATTTCAAGTCGAATAAAAACAATATCACCTAATTTGGATAATGAGCGCAAAGTTATGGTCATCCAAAGCAAGTCACTCAAGCTGTTTCTTTTATAATTAATTTGAACACTAAAAAAATCCATATTTTGTTTTGAATAAGAATTATTTTAATTATTTTAGGTATGAATACTTTAGTCATACATATCATATAATAAATTAAATGACATCGATTGCACCAACCAATCTTAAAAATGTATACTACATTCTCTATCGCCTAACATGTAATTTAGTAAAAAAAACATAGCACTTAAATTAGCCCCCGCCCCCGCCACAACTTGGAGTGATCAGATAGGTTATGATATCAATTGTTATATTTCACAAAATATGTTGTATGGTTGATAAACCCTAAAAACTCTTCCAGATAAACATAAAATAAAAGTAAAAAGGATAAAAAATATGAAGAGAAAACAAACAAACAAGCAAGAGATTTATAAAGTGTTTGTAAAACACACAAATTAAGGTTAAAATGATTTAGAGATATTTGAATTCTATTTAACTTCAAAAAATATATCTAATAGCCCTAAATACACGGAGTCCTTTTAATTCATCTCTAAAATTGTATTTTCATATTAAATCAATCATTTATTTTATTCTTTAAGTTATAACGATCTGATGTACTAGCCACTATAGAGAACCATATTTTTATTCGGATTTTATGTTCCAATAACTAAAGCATTGGATAAATGGATCATCCTTAAAAGTATACATGAACCTAATTTATATATACTAAATAAGTTATTTTTATTTTAATGGGACATATAACAACATGCATAAATACTCTGAATTTAAATGTGAAGAGACATTCCAAATTCTAAAATTAATGGAGTTTGATTAATTATTGTATTTATAACTTTTATTCATTTTCATTTTGCAGCTCTATAACTTCTATAATCCTAGATTCATTAAAATTCTTTGACAAAGTTTATGTTTAAACTAATTCTTCGGACATAACCAAAAAATCGAGTTTGTGTTTAAAATTAAATTTTAATAAATTATGTACTTATTACTAATATACACGTCGACATAACCAAACCAAATTTCAAAATATCATAATAAACTAATTTTTTTATCGATTTTATTTACAATTAATAAATAATTATTTATTAAATAATTTCAATTTTTTTTATATTTTATATGTTTAAATATGAAAGTTTATAGTACCGTGAAAGAGATCCATCTAGTTAAACTTAAAGTATAGTCCATTTTTGTAACAAATTTTATATATTCTTCACGTTTTAGGTTGTGAGACTTACGTTATAGCTCCAGTGAGAGTAGTGACTAGAATTATAGGTACTTCAGCGGCCAAAAGGTTTACGACGAAAATACCATTTTTTCCTAAGATTTTTCTAAGCATGTGTAAATTTTATCTAACTAAGTGTCCTCATTTGCTTTCAAACAGATTTAATAGGTTGTTTCAACAGTTGTTTGACTTCCTAAAAAATAAAAGAAAATTGGTTTGATGAGCGCATATGTGAAGAACTAGAGCACATCTTGATGTTAGACAATTTTTTTACTTTTTAGTTCGGGCAGAACACTAAAGTCCATCCACGCCCTTCGAATGAAAAATAAAAAAGGAGAGTAACACGTCGATGGCCGCAAAACGCATTCCAACCTCATTAAAAATAACATTTAAAGAGACATCGAGTCTATTGAATTTCACTCTTCATGATCTAATTCATCTTCACTCTAGGAAGTGAGCTACTAGAATAAGGCCATATAAAAATTTCTTACAAAGCATTCAAATTTGCACTAGATAAAGAAGATAGAGTAATTTTCCACTCCAGTCTCTGCTCTGTTACTTGGAACACCGTTGCGAGATCAACGTCTAAGAGGATGACCTCACTTGACAAAATATTATTCCAAAATTATACACAAAGTTGAGAAATATCAACCTCCTATGTATCGTACCACTTGGTCACCTTAAAAATAGGTCCTCTTTATGATGCTACAGTCTATTGTTCACGAGTTTTAGTGGTCTTATGAAGTCTCCTTCCGAGTTTCTTTCTATCTTCGCAGCGTTAGGGTAGCTTTGTAATGAGCTTCAAAAATTTGATAAAGAGGTCACTCATAGGATTATATAATTATTTGACCAGTATAAGGAAATCATAAGGAAATCATCTGGGATTTCTTTTTCTACCGGGTTCATTCCTTCTAAAACCAACTTTTGTACAATCCGGTTTACAACCTCTATTACATATGTTTTTACGGCATTTCGGATTCCTAAAAAAAGGTAAGATGATAAGAAAGACTGTGTGAAAAAAGGTTTCACGAGGTAGAAACGCATCCAAACACCTACCGAGAAACTCTAAAACTATATTATTCTTTTTAATTTTATGGAATTTGTTTATCTTTATTACGGGCTATGTTCTAACAAGTTAAAAATGTGGGTAAAACTATATCCTATTTATAATATTTTTA